>CM038672.1:467106111-469544849 GCA_021605145.1 Aegilops bicornis | reverse complement strand
AATGGGTCTTTATTAAACAAGATTCGGATCCTTCTGATCGGGAAGTAAACTACAGCCAATCAGTAGACAATTCTGGTGGACATGAATACCGACCTGTTAGGTGAGAGAGTCTGAGGAGCAGTCTGCTCCGACAAGCCCCAGGGTTTGTTTCGTTGAAGCAGACGCTCCCGACAAGTTTTGCTCCGACAAGCTTGCCGGGGAACGTCAAGCTCCGGCTGAGCCGAGTTCTTACCGTGGAAGGCGATGTTCCCGCAACAGCGGATGTGCCTCTAGTCCTTGTTGTCGAGCATAAGCTCCGGCATGGGCGCAGCAGATTGTCCATTTCCTTGGACGGAGAACTTCACGAAGAGCAAGAAGAAGCGGAAAGAGTAGCCCGGCAGTCAAGTATGTACCAGTTTGTCGACAAAGACACTGCATGTATGAGACTCAACGGTGTGAAATTGAAGTGTATTCACCGGAAGACGGACAAAAGCTGTTGGCGAGAGATACATGGAGGCATATGTGGTCACCACATTAGCGCCCAGCACTTGCCGCAAAGCGTTCCGGCAAGGTTTCTTTTGGCCGACAGCCCTCCGGGATGCAACCGCACAAGTAACCAAGTGTGAAGCGTGCGGTTCCATTCCAAGCAGATACACCAGCCAGCTCAAGCTCTCCGGACAATCCCTTTATCCTGGCCATTTTTGGTGCAGGGGCTCGACATCCTCGGCCCCTTCCCCGAAGCTGTCGGGGCTTTGAGTACTTATGCGTCGCAATCGACAAGTTCACAAAGTGGCGGAAGTGGAAGCGATGAGGAAGGTGACAGCACGATCGGCGATCAAGTTCTTGGTCGATTGTTTGCCGTTTGGAATCCCTAACAGGATCATCACCGACAACGACACACAATTCTGAAGTCGCACCTTCATGCAAGACGTCCAAGACCTTGGCGCCAAGGTCTGCTTTGCTTCGCTGCTCATCCGAGAAGCAGCGGTCAAGCGAGAGAGGGCAATGCTGAAGTGCTGCGCGGGCTCAAGACCAGAACTTTCGACGGGCTGCACAAGTCGCGGAAGAAACTGGATTGAGGAGCTGCCGGTGGTTCTTTGGTCGATCAGGGCGACGCCAAATCGAGCCATCGCCGAGACACCTTTCGCTCTAGTCTATGGAGCAGAGGCAGTTCTCCCCACGGAACTCGTATACGGATCGCCTCGAGTGCTCGCTTATGATGAGCTTGAGCAAGAGCAGCTGCGACAAGATGAAGCGCTGCTTATTGAGGAGGATCGTCTTCAGGCCGCTGTACGAGCTGCTCGTTACCAGCAAGCTTTGCGCTGCTACCATAGCCGCAAAGTTAGTGCCAGAAGCCTCGAGGAAGGCGACCTTGTTCTTCGGCGCGTTCAGTCCGCCAAGAATTCAAACAAGTTGACGCCGAAGTGGGAAGGCCCTTATCGGGTGAAACGAGTCACTAGGCTTGGCGCTGTCCGCCTTGAGACCGAAGATGGCATTCCGGTGAGCAACTCACGGAACATTGAGCATCTTCGTAAGTTTTACCCGTAGAAGCGCGGTTGCGGAACCTGTTCCGGCAACCACCTTTTGTACAAGTCTTGCCGCTGTTGCATGTAATCCTTTGTACAAAGCGGGCGTTGACCCGATGCATCGATAAAGCTCATGTGTTGCGCACAACTTGTCAAATTCATGCTTTCATCATTTTATTGCATGTTTTGGCTAACACTTTGTGCAGCACCCACACCCGATAAGCAATATCGAGTCACTGGGCTCCATAACTTTATTTTCTCTTCTTTCTCTTTTCTCAAAGAAAGGAAGGCTCCCTCGCGCACAAGTTAACCAGGGGAAGGAGAAGATATTACTATGGACCAAGCGTTGCTCGAGGAAGTTTCATATTATCGGGAACCAAGCGACAGAAAAGCTAAGTTGCCCAAGTTTGAGCAATCAGTTCTTAAATTTTTAAGTTATCTTCCTCGAGCGATAGTACTTTGTATGGAAAACCTGCGGCGGAGGAACCAACTCATGACTAGTCGGCATACTTACTTTGTTTCGAGTCTGCTCAACAACTTAAGTGAGCTGCAGCTAGTCGCGACAAGGTTGCTTGTTGGAGGCGGCACACCGCCAAAGTTGACGTTCACTTTTCGATTACTTTCATGACAAAAGGTGCCTGCACCGACAAGTTCCCTAAAAGCGTGGGGCAAAAAGCATTACAAAGGAAGGGATCAAGTAAAGGAAATAACATTGCAATCATCGCCTAAGATAGAGTTATATTACAAAATAGCTTGTCGCAGATCTAATGAATTGTTCTAAACATGATCAGCAGCGACAAGGGAAAGATAAAATTGGCGGCCTAGTCTACGCGGTCGCCGTCAACCCGCTTGATCTTGCCCACCTTGTCCACAATGGGTGCGACAAGGGCTTTGAGCGCCTCCACGTCGGCATCTGGCGGCAAGGATCTGAGGACGCCATTGAGGTTGAGGCCTGGATTGCGGAAGGCCACCTTCATCAACACCTTCTGGAGGGCTCCTGCACAGATTTGGCGCGATTCCTCGGCCAACTGCTTTGGGATCTCCTCCCGGAGTCGCTGGAGAGCCGTCACCACGCCCTTGAAGAATAAGCTAAGCTTGGCGCTGGGTTGGAGGTGCTCGTCGGAGGAGTATCCGAGATCCACCATCCCCAGCTCCATCAGCTCATTGTGGATGGCGGCAGCAGTATCCACAAGACCTTCGGTCCAGTGCTCCACACTCTCCCTCAAGGCGCTCTAGGTGGCAACAGCATTCGCCAGCTGCTCCTCGTTGGCCTTGATCGTCTCCAACAGGGCCACCTCCCGCTCCTTGGCGCCGTCCAGCGTCTGCGTCAGAGTGGTCAGCTTCAGCTCGAGATCTGCCTTGGAATCCTTGGTGGCGTCGAGCTCCTTGCTCCCTATCGGCCGAGGCAGCCTGCAGCTCGCCAAGAGTGTAGGCGTCCTTCTACTTTTCGTGCTTGAGCGCGGCAAGCTCCTCGCCGCTCTTCTGGAGACTGGCCTCCAGCTGCATCACCTTCGTCTCCAATTCTTTCTTGGCGGCCTCGGCGGCTGCGGCAGCATCCTTCGCTTCCTTAAGCGCCCCGCCAAGTGATTCCTCGCGCGCGACAAGCTCTTCCTCGTGGCTGTCCAGGTTGACCTTCACAGCGCCACCGCTTTCCCTGCGGATAGCTTCTCGGTGGCAAGCCGCTGCTCCTCCTCAGCTGCGGCCTTCTCGAGGATGAAGGCCGTGCGCTCCTCGGTGAGTTGCTCCCGCTCCTCCGCCAAGGACCGGAGAGTTTCCTGGTTGCGGCCCCGGAGCTCCTCCGCGCGCTTCTCCATGTCTGCTCCTTCCCTCGCGACAAGTGCTTCCCGGGACTCCAACTTGGCTTGTCGGGCGCGGTAGAGCGACAACAGCTTCTTCAAGGCTGCTCCTCCTCGGACTCGCCGATCTTCTTTGCTTGGCGCGTCCACCAGCGTCGGCCAATGAGGCGAGCAGCTCTCCGTCGAAGGTCTCTCCTTCGACCGGCGCCTGAGCTCGACTCCCATGGGAGCTTGATGAAGACGCCGTCGCCCGGCCTTCAAGTAAGCGCCTGGCTGGGGCTCTTGAACTGGACGCTGCTGCGATGGCGAAGTCGGCGGTGATGCGTAGCGCTGGCGCTCCTGCGGCCCCAGGCCGTCGGTCGATCGCCCACCCTCGCCCGGCTTCTGCGGCGGCAGCCTCGGTGGCCTCTTCGCCGGCAGGCTCGTCGGCGCCAGTTTCTTCTTCTTCCACGCGGCGGCTTGTCGGTGTTGCACACAAGGTCCTCGCCGGCGACCTCAGTCTCCATCGGCTCTGTGGCGGACAAAGAAAGAACAGTCAAGCAAATGTTCAAAAACAAAAACAGAAGAAAACAAGCCCAAGGGAAATTTTCGCGCAAGAGGATTACCTGCAATGGGATCTGCAGCCATGGTCTCGACGAGGATCACTGGTGCTGTCCCTTTCCGGAGTAGTCTCTCTTGCCGGAGGACGCTCCCTTGCCGGAGAATCCTACCTTGGCGGCATAGTCGAAGCAGATAGAATTTCGGGGGCGGCCTCCGGGCCCTCCTGATGAGGCTGCTCTGCTCCTACACAAACCAACAGTCAGATATTAATGAAGAAGGAGCACCCATGCACGCCCTAACGATGAGAGAAAACCGCATACTTACTCAGGGGCTGTCTTTGGGGCTGCTCTGAGGAAGGGTTGCCGGTCCGGCAAGGGGTCTCGAGACGCCTCCTGTTGCCACGGGTGGATCATCCTCAACGCAGCGACCACCGGGTCTTGGCTCTCTTCGACACTCTGGGCGGCGTCACGAAAAGGGAAGAGTTCAGAACGAAGCAAATCAGATTCAAGATGAAGCAACAAAATTGAAGAAATACAAGCACAATATTGAAGCTTACTCTTCTTCTTCCTCCTCGGAGCTGAGCGCGGAGAAATCAAACTCCGGCTCGCCTCCAGTGCGACGAGGCGGAGGAGTGGGCTCTCTTGGCCGCTTGGCGGAGGTGTCGGCGGTGGCCTGGGAGGATCCCGCCCCAGTTGTCGCAGCAGTGTGGGGTGCTCCCGCGGCAACATCGCTTGCCGCGGTAGAGCGCGTCGCGCGGTGCTGCGGCTGTGTGCCCGTCTGCCTTCCCGTCTCGTCTCCGGCCTTGCGTAGACGCCTCTTTGGCGGAGCCGGGGGCTCCGTTTGCGGCAAGCCGCTGGATGGTGGGGAAGAAGCGCCCTCGACTGGTTCGCTCGACTCGGCCTCGGGTTCGGCAAGCTCTTCCTCGCCGGCGAACTCCCTTCGCTCGGCAAGGCTTGCCGCCTCTGCTGCATCTGCCTCCTCCACGGTGTACCGAAGACGCCCGGCAGCAGCCGCCGCCTCCTCCAACCTTGTGGCAATGCGCACCATCTCTTCGTTGGTGGTGTCGCGGGTGAGCTTCTTACGCTTTCGTCGGGCGGATCGGCATTTCTTCCAAGCTGTCGAAGAACTGCCGCCACGATGTCTTCGAAGGCTCTTGCCAGGTTGGGGCGATCCCATGGGAATCGCTGCTGGCGGCATCATAACGCGGATGCGGTCGGCGCAGAGTTGTTGCACAATGGGACGACCCCTCGGCAACCTAAACCACTCGGGGTGATCGGGTCATTCTTGAACAGCTCTAGCAAGCATCGCATCCAACTCCAAGACAGTGAAATTCCAGTTGAGGCCAGGCGCAGCCTCATGATGTCCGCTGCATTTTGGAACTCCCAAGCAGGTCTCCTCCTCTCCTGCAGGGAAGCGATCACGGCGAAGGAAGTCTGCGCCAACTGCGCCTACGGTTAGTCCGGCAAGCCTGAGGCGCAAACTCCGGGTCACAACTATCTTCAACCAAGCATCCTCCGGCGCCAAGTTGCTCCAGTCGTTGCCATGCACTATTGGGGTTTTGGCGCGAGGCAGTGAAGGGCTGGGTTCTCCTTAACGATCCAACAGCAATTGGCTCTCCACTCCTCCCATTTGCTACGGAACTCTCCTTCCAGACACGCTTCTTTCTTGCCGACCACAGAGACCCAAGCAATCCCTCCGACAGCGGCACCCCTCTCTCAACGCGGGGCATGAAGAAGTGGCGGAAGAGGGCTACGTTAGGGTGGATCCCGACAAAGTTTTCGCAAAGGTGTGCGAAAACTGCCATGGTCGAAGCAGCGTTGGGGTGAAATCAAGGAGGCGGAACCCGTAGGTGTTCATAATGTCGCATGAAGAATTGAAAAGGCGGCAGAGTCCGCAATAGAAGAAAAGTGCAAAGAAAGGATACCCAGTTGGGGCTAGTTCCGAAGCGGTGGCGGGGAGTACCTTCGTGCGCGGATGCGCACGCATCTCCGTCGACTAGAAGAGGTAGAAGCCCTCCCTCAGCTCCTTTGTGTCGAGCTGGGGGGAAAAGATGGCCCGCTCCTTTCGCAGTGCCGCGAGCCGCTGCACCTCGGCCGACTTCACGCCCTTCCCCTTGTCGGCTTTCGGAGCCATGGCGGAGGCGGTGGAGGAGACCTACGTCGTTGATGGCGTTGTGGCGAAAGGGGGCGGAGCGCTGCTCTCTTCGCCTTTGGAGAAGAAGGGGAGCGGCGGTGGTTTTCAAGACAAGACAGCAATGGCGAGGTGGGCGACCTGCCCTGTTTCCCCTGTTTATAAGGAGGGAGAGGCGGACGTTCGCTTTTCTAATAAAGAAACCCCCACGACCTCACCCACGATCTCTCACACGGCGCCACGTTCGGTGCGTGGAGTTAGTGGGGGACGTGGTGTGTCCGGGGTGAGTTACGGCTTGATCAAGGCTGCGTGTGCCCGTGCTCTTTTTTGGTGCTGGCCCGACATCGCTCGGCACCATGTGCGGCCCAGGCCCGGGGGCTCTTGTCGGTGTACTAGAGTAGGGGTACCCTAGTATCCCGAACTCATGCACGGGCAGTTGCAGCACCCCGCGGCAAGGCTTGCCTGGTCACCGCCAAGATCCTCCGTGGTTCCTTTGGAGCCATTCAAGAACAAAGTATTTAACGAAGAAGACAAGACCCGGCAAGAGGAGCTTGCCGGGAAGGCCACTCAAAGGCACGCAGAAGACAAGACCCGGCAAGAGGAGCTTGCCGGGAAGGCTCGAGAGCGACAAGCCTCCGTGACGCGACAAGGATTCAGCAGCGGCAAGGCACTTGCCGCGGCAGCAACCTCTCTTCATCTCCGCTACAGCTCATCCACCAACGTGTCACCATGGGACCATTCCATGCCAGCGTGTCAAGAGGCTGTGCAGCGGTGAGAGCAGCGATAAGCGGCCGACAAGCTTACCATCGTGGCAAACGATGGCGCTCTGACGGTCCTCTGTTGCCTTTGTTTAGGCGGCAGGGGACGGGCATTTAATGCTTTTGTCCCTTGCCGTCGTGGTTAGGTATATTACCTTGTACCTTTGTTCAAGTAGGTGTACCAACTACTGTTTTTCCATTTGTACCCTCATCTACGTTGCCACCTATCGGAGACCCCTTGAGCGTATAAAAGGAGGCCCATGCATAGCGTGGGGGGTTCGATTCCAACGTAACCAGAGGACACTCACGCTAGGTCTTGTAGCTCTCATCGCTCCCTAGCAAGAACACAATACAAATCAGACAAGCAGTAGTAGGAGTGTTATCTCTCCGGAGAGCTCCGAAGCTGGGTAAACTGCTGGTGCTTACGCCTCGATCCGCTCTTCGTGCGATCTCCGCCCCCCTCCGAACCAAAAGGGGCCCGGTCCGCCGGCCCCATAGGTGTTCGTGGGTCCGATCAGCCTCCCCGACATAGCCATAGACATGAGTTGTCATTTGATTAACGGGATCACATCATTAGGAGAATGATGTGATTGACTTGACCCATTCCATTAGCTTAGCACTTGATCGTTTAGTATTCTGCTATTGCTTTCTTCATGACTTATACATGTTCCTATGACTATGAGATTATGCAACTCCCGTTTACGGAGGAACACTTTGTGTGCTACCAAACGTCCTGGCAACGTAACTGGGTGATTATAAAGGTGCTCTACAGGTGTCTCCAAAGGTACTTGTTGGGTTGGCGTATTTCGAGATTAGGATTTGTCACTCCGATTGTCGGAGAGGTATCTCTGGGCCCAGTCGGTAATGCACAACACTATAAACCTGGCAAGCACTGCAACTAATGATTTAGTTGCAGGATGATGTATTACGGAACGAGTAAAGAGACTTGTCGATATTGAGATTGAACTAGGTATTGAGATACCGATGACCGAATCTCGGGCAAGTAACATACAGATGACAAAGGGAACAAACGTGTCACGCCCAAGATGCGACCCTATCCTAAAGGAACTCGAAGGTCCCACCAAGGATAGAAGCGCATCTCGGAGACGCTTTTGCAAGGTGGATATCATTACATCAACATTACATCATAGTGGGGATACAACCAATACATACAATGTCACATGAATACAACAATAGATTATACATCAGATCAACATCCGACTACAGATGAAACATAAACAGAAACTCAAACGACATCCACCCTGCTAGCCAAGGCCGCCGACCAGGAACCTAACCCAAGATCGACGAAGAAGAAGAAGAACTCCAAAACAAGTGAACACCGCTCTCACGTCATGATCATCGCAAACATGTACCTGCAACTGGTGTTGTAGTAATAATCTGTGAGCCACGAGGACTCAGCAATCCCATTACCATGGGTATCAAGACTAGCAAAGCTAAATAGGTGAGGAAGGGGTAAAGTGGTGAGGTTGCAGCAGTGAGTAAGCATGTATGGTGGCTAACTTACGCAAATAAGAGCGAGAAGAGAAGCAAAGCAAGTGGTCGTCAACTAGTAATGATCAAGAAGTGATCCTGAACTCCTACTTACGTCAAACATAACCCAAAAACCGTGTTCTCCTCTCGAACAACCCTGAAAAGAGACACTCATGGTTACGCACACAGTTGGTGTATTTTAGAAGAGTTTACTTCAAGTTTACTACAATCGGACATTAACAAATTCCCATCTGCCACATAACCGCGGGCACGGTTCTCGAAAGTTTATACCCTGCAGGGGTGTCCCAACTTAGCCCATGATAAGCTCTCGCGATCAACGAAGGATATTCCTTCTCCCGGGAAGACCCGATCAGACTCGGAATCCCGATTACAAGACATTTCGACAATGGTAAAACAAGACCAGCAAGACCGCCCGATGTGCAAACAATCCCGATAGGAGCTACACATATCTCGTTCTCAGGGCAACACCGGATGAGACAGGCTATGAGTAAAACCAGGCCCCGAGATTCCCCGTGGTGGCCCCGCAGGCGGCTCGGTTCGGACCAGCACTTAGAGAAGCACTGGCCCCGGGGGGCCTAAATAAAGATGACCCTCAGGTTGGCCGACCAGAGGGAAGGGGTGATAGGTTGTTAGGCAAATGTAAAACCAAGGTTGGGCCTTGCTGGAGGAGTTTTATTCAAAGCGAACTGTCAAGGGGGTCCCATAAATCACCCAACCGCGTTAGGGATGCAAAATCCGGGAACATAATACCGATATGACAGAAACTAGGGCGACAAGAGTGGAACAAAACACCAGGCACAAAGTTGAGCCTTCCACCCTTTACCAAGTATATAGATGCATTAATAATATAAGAGATATTGTGATATCCGAACATAAACATAATCCAACATGGAGCAAACTTCATCTTCACCTGCAACTAGCAACGCTATAAGAGGGGCTGAGCAAAGCGGTAAATAGCCAAACAACGGTTTGCTAGGAAGGGTGACAAAGGTTAAAGGTTCATGGCAATTTGGCCGGCTTGATAAGCAAGTGGTAGGTAACGCGGCATAGCGATAGAACAAAGCAACTAACATAGCAATGATAGTAATGAGATCCAAGGTGACGGTCATCTTGACTGAAATCCCGCAAGGAAGAAGAACGAGTCCATGAAGAAGATGAAGCCACGAAGACGAACCAAGCGTGAGCGAGCGAATCCTCACGATCATAGCAAGCAGGGAACTATCGAGAAGAAGCACACATCACGGTAAACACACCACACATGAACAAGGCATGATGCTCAACCAAGTATGATGCATGACAAGGCTACAAGAGGCTACGCCTGGCAAGAGATGGTGCATACAAGAACAACACAACAAAGCAAGTTTAAATGAGGCCGAAAGCAACATATAACAATTCCGGTAAGTCCCCATATACAAATTTCGAAATTGGACCAGATCTGAATAAACCTTATGTTCAAGTTGTTAAAAATCAAGTTAAGATGCACCAAGATGATCTACACGAAATTCTAGTCAAGTTACATATAAAGTTCATTTAATTCGGAGCTACAGCCTAGAAGATATGAGCAAAACAAGTAAAACATGGCATTGACGCAAAATGCATTCAAACATCAAGCAACCACACTCAAAACATGGATGCAACAAGGTAACATGAAGCTACATGCAAAACTAAGCAAGCTCCATATAGAGCACACTCAAAACGGAGCAACGGTTCAACACACACATCATACAAGGATAAAGGGCATGCTGTCCAAAACAGCAACTAGGCATTTTACAAGCATTAAAACAATATGCTACATGATCTCAACATGGAAAAAAAGGCATGGTCATGATATACAGGTAAAGCATTACAAAACCTGAACACAGAACTATCTCCAGAAACTATTATAACATGCTCAAAAGGACATGTCAATATTGCAAATAATATCAGCTTCACCAACTTCGCAGAAATCACAGAACATGGCAGAAATAACATCAGATTGTAATGTTTAGAGCTATGAATCGACACGCTACAGGAACTGATCATGTCAATGAAAAGCCATGACATGAATCTACTAAGTGCATAGAACAAAAGTCCCTTACTGACCATGAGTCAAAAAGGCACATAAGATATATTGGCACACATGTAAACATAGCAAGTTACGTAAACAGATTCAGACTTGGTGAAAAACAGAGCATGGCATAAACATAATGATGAAGGCACCTTTGCGAGCTCGATTCACTCATCATAAGGCATTTCATGACAACATAAGCATAGCATCAGCAATAAGACACGTTCATGAAGCTAATCATGGCAAGAACAAGTTCATAGCATACATGGATCACTAGCAACAACCGTGGCAAAATTGAATAACATGTAAACAATCTGCCAGGAACATTTTATAGCAAAAGTAGATCAAGATTAAGACATGCTAGAGCACTTCATAAATGCAAACAGGGAAACAGATGGATAGAGCATAACCATATGTCAAAATCATCCTTACTGAACATACTCAAAAGAGGCATAGATCTCACTGTATCAACATGAATACATGGCATGAAAATAACAACAGAGAAATGACGGTGAAATTCCAAGTCCCTGAAATCAGCAATATCACGGAGGCTATTTGGCAAGCTTGTAACAACCAACACATGGCATATCATGAAGGGTGGATTGCACCACAGTAAATATGGCAGGTTGTATCTCATAACACATGTAGGCTTCATGCTCAAAAGAAAAGCACACAAAAAGATGTAAAAATGACAAAAAAGCAAGTTCTGTTAATACAGCAGACAACATTATATAGCACTCTTACAACGAGGATTAGGGCATCAAGATGAACTCAAACAAACATGGCCCAATGGAATAAAATTAAGAGCACAACGATATGAACATTTTGATATATCATGCGCATGAAATGGAGCTATGGATGATGAGATATGATGTGATGAACATGGCAATAAAATGCAAAAATAGAAGACTTAGGGAAAATTCGAGGTCAACCGTAGGGTTTGCTGGATCTGGATCTGGCACGCGGTTCGAGGATCGCCAGAGTTGCGTCAGGGAAGAAGAAGGAGGCGGCCGGAGGAGCTCGCGGGGGCCGGGATCTGGCCGGACCTCTCCGGATCCGGCGCCGGGGAAGGTGGCACCGCGCTAGCGGAGGAGGTCGGCAGCTGACTCTCAGGGCCGGGTGGCGAGGCGGCGACGCCGGCTCGTCGGGTGGCGAGGGAAGGCGGGCGGCGCGCCAAGCGGCGGCTTCGGCGCTGTATGGCAAGCGCCAGCGACGGCAGCCAGTGGGATGGCGGCGATGGCGCGGCAATAGCGGCGCCGGCAAGCCGGGCGGAGCGCCGCGAGGCGAACGGCGGCGGCGAGGCGGCGGCGCGGCGACGGGCGCGGAGCTCGGGCTCACGAACGGGCCGACGGCTGCGGGCGGGGCTCACAGCAGCGGCGGCGGCTGCGGATGCGGGCGCGGGCCCAACTCGAGCCCATGGCCGGCGGTGAGGCGGCGGAGCACCACGTGGCACTTCGCCCGATTGGCGGACGGCGGCTGGAGCTTTCGTCCGCGCAGACGGACACGTCCCGCGGAGAGGAGATGGGCTAGGGTTTGGACCCGAATTTTGGAGGGGATGCACATATTTATAGGTAGAGGGAGCTAGGAGACTCCAAATGGAGTGCGGTTTTACCCACACGATTGTGATCGAACGACCGAGAGCATGGAGAGGGGGTTGGATGGGTTATTGGGCTGTTTTGGAGGGGTGTTGGGCTGCAACACACATGAGGCTTTTGCGGCTACCCGGTTAACCGTTGGAGTATCAAACGGCCTCCAAATGGCACGAAACTTGACAAGCGGTCTACCGGTGGTGTACCAAGGCCGCTTGGCAAAACTCGTTCCATTCTGAGAATGTTTAACACCCGCTCACGAAAAGAGGCAAAAGGGGACGCCGGAGGACATAGGTGTGTCGGATTGCAAAACGGACAACGGGGAAAATGCTCGGATGCATGAGACGAACACGTATGCAAAATGAGATGCACATGATGACATGGCAAAATGCAACACGCAAGCAAATGACATGGCAACGACGGTGAAAAATTAGAAGACACCTGGCGCATCGAATCCGGGGCGTTACAACACTCCGCCACTAACAAGAGATCTCGTCCCGAGATCTTAGGACCGAGACGGGAGAGAAAAGAATGAGGCGAAACAAGAACGCAAGGGAAGAACAAAAGAGTCGAGAGCACTCAGGAAGAAGAGCGGAACGACGACTAAGGCGAGAATCAAAAACTCAAGGAACAAGATAAGAATGGAATAAGACTGAAAGAATTTAGGCAGTAGTCCGGCTGAACAAGGAAAGAATAGAACACGAACTAGAGAAGATGGAATGATACTTGACTTGAGGAAGAACACAAAACCTCCGGAATACTTGAAAGAGTTGAAAGAAAAGAACGAAGAAGAAGACGACATCTTCTACCACGAATGAAATAGAAAGCAACCTTAGAAGAAAGGATTGAACAGAGTTGTTGAGAAACTCAACAACGAAATAAGCTTGTCGTGGACTTATCGCTAACATCTCAAAATTATGAGGTTATCTCCGACCACAAGCAAAAAAGATTAAATAGCTTAGAAGAAAGAAGAAATGCAAAACTCCATTTCAAAAGAATACGGAGAATTAATTGCGCTTCGAGATGCAAGAAGAAAAGATACTTGAGCTTCGCCTGCAAGAATCTTGATGAACACTTGGAAAATGAATTAAATGTTGACGAACCACCGTAAGAACTCCGGTAACAAAAGGATGGCGAGATAAAATTGAAGGATGAAAGGGATAAGATTAAAGCCTTGTGATGATTAAGCTGGAGCTTCGTGACGAAACAAGCGAGAAGCTTGGAACTCCGGAAAAGGAAAGACGAACAACTTAGAACCGAGAAATTATTCAACATGAACAATCTCCGAAGGAAGGAATTAATCAACTTGATGAAAGAAGAACAAGAATTACATTATGCTTATCCTCCATCAATTAAATTGATGCGAAAGCAATGGATTTGCATACCACTTATTCCATTGGGGAAAGTTTAAGGGGAGATAAAGCGCCAGATTTGGGAAGGTCTTCATGAGCCACCGGTAGGACTGGAAGGAACGAGTGAATTGATATGATGAGAACGGAAAAGGAATCTTCAACTAACCACCGTGAGAATTCAAACTTGAATGACGAAAAGGAATGAATAACCGAGAAGAATTAGAAAAACACGAAGATACTTCAGAGAATTTGATACCACGAAATGAAGAGGTCTCGAACCGATTAAAGCGTGAAGCACCGAAAGAATATGGAGATGAATGAAGAGGCACAGATATAGAATAATTGGAGAACGAATTTAAAAACTTAGAATGAAGAAATATTATGGAAAGATGATCTCCGGATGATCTAGAGAGAAAGCAACTCCTGAAATGCTCCGGATGGATGAAAAGAATTTGCACAACTGGAAACAATTTGAGAGGATAACACCAAGCTAGCACCACGAATCTCCGGGAGAACGGACGAGATTTAGAAGAAACTCTTCTTCGGTCTTCAAAAGATGAGAATGACGACGAGAAACAACACCAAAATATTTGAGATACCCCAGGAGAATGAAAAGAGGGAAAGTTGAACCGAACATGAAATAATTAGCAAGAGATCTTAGCAAAGGCATCTGACTAATGGAATCCATACTTACGTCATAATTCGAAAAGAATTTTGGAATGGCTCCGGGAAAATTTAGAAGAGTCAGGTAAGATCCTGGGAAAATACCCGTGGGTTAGGGCCCACTGAAAGAAAACACCATTGGAAAGGATTGTTGACGAGAGGGATGATGCACCAGAACGATTGAAATATTTGAATGAGGTGACAACCTCGAAATAATTAAATGCAAACACGAATCTTCTGAGATGTCTTCAGCACTCCGGAAGGATTAAATGGCGAGAGGCAAACGGTCAGAGGGAAATATTTGAGCTGAGGGAAAGAATACGATCGACAACGAAAAACTTGAATTTGGATCCACCGGAAAAAGAAATGAGAGGAACAATGATTAACTAGGCGAGAATTCACCGGTTGAGACAATTGAGAAAAAACTGAAGATACTCCGCGTGAATGAAATTGATTGCTCGGATAAAGGCTCAGACTCCGGAATAAAAAGGGTGGGAGGGCGGGAAAAACAAAGGCAACTTGAACGGGGAACCGACGAATAACTTGAAGAGAAAGCACCGGTTGAAATAATTGAGGAGAGAATGCAAAGGCTTCGCACGAGTAGGATGGGTACTCAATTATGGACTCCGGTTCCGAGAAGAAGAAGGGTGGTTGGGTGGGAAAAAACAAGGACAACTTTGGTTGGGGAAAACAACGTCGATTGAAAAGAACTGAGGATTGATCTTCCAAAGACAAAGAGGGTCGAATCAACTTGACGAGAAATGCGCCGGACAAAAGAGGATGGACAACTCACGAAAAACTAACCACATGATCCTAAAGAAAAATTTGAAAGGGAAGAGAAGTAAGTCGAAACACCTATGTCAAGATCTCTCACCAGAGCGACGAAGGGGCTGAGGAGTAAAAGGAATTCCTACTCTCCGATATAACTAGACTCCGAAAAAGTTTTCTTCTAGACTCAACAACGGCCAAGCTACACGATCAATCAAGGGGCTCCTAAGGTCGGTCGAGGCTCTGATAACAACTTGTCACACCCAAGATGCGACCCTATCCTAAAGGAACTCGAAGGTCCCACCAAGGATAGAAGCGCATCTCGGAGACGCTTTTGCAAGGTGGATATCATTACATCAACACTACATCATAGTGGGGATACAACCAAGACATACAATGTCACATAAATACAACAATACATCATACATCAGATCAACATCTGACTACGGATGAAACATAAACAGGAACTCAAACGACATCCACCCTGCTAGCCCAGGCAGCCGACTAGGAACCTAACCCAAGATCGACGAAGAAGAAGAAGAACTCCAAAACAAGTGAACACCGCTCTCACGTCATGATCATCGCAAACCTGTACCTGCAACTGGTGTTGTAGTAATCTGTGAGCCACGAGGACTCAGCAATCCCATTACCATGGGTATCAAGACTAGCAAAGCTAAATAGGTGAGGAAGGGGTAAAGTGGTGAGGTTGCAGCAGCGACTAAGCATGTATGGTGGCTAACTTACGCAAATAAGAGCGAGAAGAGAAGGAAATCAAGCGGTCGTCAACTAGTAATGATCAAGAAGTGCTCCTGAACTCCTACTTACGTCAAACATAACCCAAAAACCGTGTTCTCCTCTCGAACAACCCCGAAAAGAGACACTCACGGTTACGCACATGCTTGGTGTATTTTAGAAGAGTTTACTTCAAGTTTACTACAACCGAACATTAACAAATTCCCATCTGCCACATAACCGCGGGCACGGCTCTCGAAAGTTTATACCCTGCAGGGGTGTCCCAACTTAGCCCATGATAAGCTCTCGCGATCAACGAAGGATATTCCTTCTCCCGGGAAGGACCGATCAGACTCAGAATCCCGGTTACAAGACATTTTGACAATGGTAAAACAAGACCAGCAAGACCGCCCGATGTGCCGACAATCCCGATAGGAGCTGCACATATCTCGTTCTCAGGGCAACACCGGATGATACAGGCTACGAGTAAAACCAGGCCTCGAGTTTCCCCGTGGTGGCCCCGTAGGCGGCTCAGTTTGGACCAGCACTTAGAGAAGCACTGGCCCGGGGGGGCTAAATAAAGATGACCCTCAGGTTGGCCGACCCGAGGGAAGGGGTGATAGGTTGTTAGGCAAATGTAAAACCAAGGTTGGGCCTTGCTGGAGGAGTTTTATTCAAAGCGAACTGTCAAGGGGGTCCCATAAATCACCCAACCGCCTTAGGGACGCAAAATCCGGGAACTTAATACCGATATGACAAAAACTAGGCCGGCAAGAGTGGAAGAAAACACCAGGCATAAGGCCGAGCCTTCCACCCTTTACCAAGTATATAGATGCATTAATAATATAAGAGATATTGTGATATCCCAACATAAACATAATCCAACATGGAGCAATCTTCATCTTCACCTGTAACTAGCAACGCTATAAAAGGGGCTGAGCAAAGCGGTAACATAGCCAAACAACGAGTTGCTAGGAAGGGTGACAAAGGTTAAAGGTTCATGGCAATTTGGGAGTCTTGATAAGCAAGTGGTAGGTAACGCGGCATAGCGATAGAACGAAGCAACTAACATAGCAATTATAGTAATGAGATCCAAGGTGACGGTCATCTTTCCTGAAATCCCGCAAGGAAGAAGAACGAGTCCATGAAGAATATGAAGCCACGAAGACAAACCAAGCGTAGACGAACGAATCCTCACGATCACAACGAAACAGGAACTATCGAGAAAAAGCACACAGCACGGTAAACAAACCACACATGAACAAGGCATGATGCTCAACCAAGTATGATGCATGACAAGGCTACAAGAGGCTACGCCTGGCAAGAGATGGTGCATACAATAACAACACAACAAAGCAAGTTTAAATGAGGCCGGAAGCAACATATAACAATTCCGGTAAGTCCCCATATACAACTTTCGAAATTGGACCAGATCTGAATAAACCTTATGTTCAAGTTGTTAAACATCAAGTTAAGATACACCAAGATGATCTACACGAAATTCTAGTCAAGTTACACATGAAGTTAATTTAATTCGGAGCTACGGCCTAGAAGATATGAGTAAAACAAGTAAAACATGGCATTGATGCAAAATGCATTCAAACATCAAGCAACCACACTCAAAACATGTATGCAACAAGGTAACATGAAGCCACATGCAAAACTAAGCAAGTTTCATATAGAGCACACTCATAACGGAGCAACGGTTCAACACATACACACCATACAAGGATAAACGGCATGCTGTCCAAAACAGCGACTAGGCATCTTACGAGCATGAAAACGACATGCTACAGGATCTCAACATGAAAACAAAAGGCATGGACATGATGTACAGGTAAATCATTACAAAACATGAACACTAAACTATCTCCAGAAACTACTAGAACATGCTCAAAAGGACATGGCAAGATTGCAAATAATATCAGCTTCACAGACTTTGCAGAAATCACAGGACATGGCAGAAATAACATCAGATTGCAATGTTTAGAGCTATTAACCAACATGCTACAGGAATTGATCATGACAAATAAAGGCACGGAATGAATTTACTAAGTGCATAGAACAAAAGTCCCTTACTGACCATGAGCCAAAAAGGCACAGAAGATATGATGGCACACATGTAAACATAGCAAGTTACGTAAACAGATTCAGACTTGGTGAAAAACAGAGCATGGCATAAACATAATTATTAAGGCACATTTGCGAGCTCGATTCACTCATCACAAGGCATTGCATGAAAATATAAGCATAGCATCAGCAAGAAGACATGGTTCATGAAGCTAATCATGGCAAAAACAAGTTCATAGCAGACATGGATCACTAGCAACAATCGTGACAAAATTGAATAACATGTAAACAATCTGCCAGGAACATTTTATAGCAAAAGTAGAGCAAGCTTAAGACATGCTAGAGCACTTCATAAATGCAAACAGGGAAACGGATGGATAGAGCATAACCATATGTCAAAATCATCCTTAGTGAACATACTCAAAAGAGGCATGGATCTCACTGTAGCAACATGAATACATGGCATGAAAATAACAGCAGATAAATGAGTTGGTGAAATTCCAAGTCCCTGAAATCAGCAATATCACAGAGGCTATTTGGCAAGCTTGTAACAACCAACACATGGCATATCATGAAGAGTGGATTGCACCAAAGCAAAGATGGCATGTTGTATCTCATAACACATGTAGGCTTCATGCTCAAAACAAAAGCAAGATGTAAAAATGACAAAAGAGCAAGTCTTGTCAAACTACAGCAGACAACATTATATAGCACTCTTACAACGAGGATTAGGGCATCAAGATGAACTCAAAAAATCATGGCACAATAGAACAAAATGAAGAGCACAACAAGATGAACATTTCGATATATCATGCGAATGAAACGGAGCTACGGATGATGAGATATGATGCGATGAACATGGCAATAAAATGCAGAAATAAAAGACAGGGAAAATTCGGGGTCAACCATAGGGTTTGCTGGATCTGGATCTGGCGAGCGGTCCGAGGATCGCCGGAGTTGCGTCAGGGAAGAAGAAGGAGGCGGCCGGACGAGCTCGCGGGGGCCGGGATCCGGCCGGACCTCTTCGGATCCGGCGCTGGGGAAGGTGGTGCGGGCGCGGCAGACCGGAGGAGGTCGGCAGCTCTCCGGGCGGCGAGGCGGCGATCGACCGGGCGTGTCGAGCAACAAGGGAAGGCGCGGGCAGCGCCCGGCAAGCGGCGGCGCCTTGTGGGGCAGCGCCGAGGCGACGGCGGCGGATGGATGGTGGCGGCGATAAGCGGCAATGGCGGGCGGGCGCCGGGCGAGCGCCGGCGAGGCGAAACAGCGCGAGGGAGGCGAGGCGACGACGGGCGCGGAGCTCGGGCGCTGCCGAACGGGCCGACGGCGGCGGGTCGCGCTCGCGGCGAAGCGGCGGCGGCGGATGCGGGCCGCTGGTCCAACTAGGCCCCGCCGGGCGGTGAGGGGAGGCGGCGGAGCACTACGTGGCACTTGCCGATTGGCCGGACGGCGGCGGCGGGTTTCGTCCGGCGCGGACGGACACGTCCGGCGTGGAGAGGGGAGAGGGGCTAGGGTTTGGACCCGAATTTTGGAGGGGATGCATATATTTATAGGTAGAGGGAGCTATGAGACTACAAATGGAGTGCGGTTTTCGCCCACACGATCGTGATCGAACGACCGACAGCATGGAGGGGGTTTGGATGGGTTATTGGGCTGTTTTGGAGGGGTGTTGGGCTGCAACACACATGAGGCTTTTGCGGCTACCCGGTTAACCGTTGGAGTATTAAACGGCCTCCAAATGGCACGAAACTTCACAAGCGGTCTACCGGTGGTGTACCAAGGCCGCTTGGCAAAACTCGTTCCATTCCGAGAATGTTTGATACCCGCTCACGAAAAGAGGCAAAAGGGGACGTCGGGGGACATAGGAGTGTCGGATTGCAAAACGGACAATGGGGAAAATGCTCGGATGCATGAGACGAACACGTATGCAAAATGAGATGCACATGATGACATGGCAAAATGCAACACGCAAGCAAATGACATCGCAACGACGACGAAAAACTGGAAGACACCTGGCGCATCGAGTCCGGGGCGTTACAAAACGTATGTTGTTATGCGGTTTGACCGATAAAGATCTTCGTAGAATATGTAGGAGCCAATATGAGTATCCAGGTTCCGCTATTGGTTATTGACCGGAGACGTGTCTCGGTCATGTCTACATAGTTCTCGAACCCGTAGGGTCCGTACACTTAAAGTTAGATGATGATCGACATTATGAGGTTTGTGTTTGGATGTACCGAAGGTATTTAGGAGTCCCGGATATGATCACGGACATTACGAGGAGTCTCGAAATGGTTGAGACATAAAGATTGATATACTGGAAGCCTATATTTGGATATTGTAAGTGTTCCGGGTGAAATCGGGATTTTACCGGAGTACAGGGGGTTAACGGAACCCCCCACCCCCCCCCGGGGAAGTAATGGGCCTATTGGTCCTTAGTGGAGAAGAGAGAGGGCAGCCAGGAGGTGGCGCGCGGCCCCCCTTGCCCCAGTCCGAATTGGACAAGGGAAGGGGGCGGCGGCCCCCTCTCCTTCCTTCTCTCCACCTCCTCCTTTCCCCTTCTCCTACTCCTACTAGGAAAGGAGGAGTCCTACTCCCGGTGGGAGTAGGACTCCCCCCTTGGCGTGCCCTCCCTGGCCGGCCGCCTCTCCCCCCTTGCTCCTTTATATACGGGGGCAGGGGGGCACCTCTAGACACACAAGTTGATCTGTTGATCTATTCCAGCCTTGTGTGGTGCCCCCCTCCACCATATTCCACCTCGGTCATATCATAGCAGTGCTTAGGCGAAGCCCTGCGTCATTAGCAACATCATCACCGTCACCATGCTGTCGTGCTAATGGAACTCTCCCGTGAAGCTCTGCTGGATCGGAGTTCGCGGGACGTCATCGAGCTGAACATGTGCTGAACTCGGAGGTGCCGTATGTTTGGTACTTGGATCGGTCGGATCGTGAAGATGTACGACTACATCAACCGCGTTGTGCTAACGCTTCCGCTTTCGGTCTACAAGGGTACGTGGACAACACTCTCCCCTCTCGTTGATATGCATCACCATTATCTTGTGTGTGCGTAGGAATTTTTTTGAAGTTACTACGTTCCCCAATAGTGGCATTCGAGCCTGGTTTTATGCGTAGATGTTATATGCACGAGTAGAACACAAGTGAGGATTGGGCGATACAAGTCATACTGCTTACCAGCATGTCATACTTTGGTTCGGCGGTATTGTTGGATGAAGCGGCCCAGACCGACATTACGCGTATGCTTACGCGGGACTGGTTCTACCGACGTAGTTTGCACATAGGTGGCTGACCGGTGTCAGTTTATCCAACTTTAGTTGAACCGAGTGTGGCTACGCTCGGTCCTTGAGAAGGTTAAAACAGCACTAACTTGACGAACTATGGTTGTGGTTTTGATACGTAGGTAAGAACGGTTCTTGCTCAGCCCGTAGCAGCCACGTAAAACTTGCAACAACAAAGTAGAGGACGTCTAACTTGTTTTTGCAGGGCATGTTGTGATGTGATATGGTCAAGGCATGATGCTAAATTTTATTATATGAGATGATCATGTTTTGTAACCGAGTTTTCGGCAACTGGCAGGAGCCATATGGTTGTCACTTTAGTGTATGCAATGCAATCGCCCTGTAATGCTTTACTTTATCACTAAGCGCTAGCGATAGTCATAGAAGCATAAGTTGGCGAGACGACAACGATGCTACGATGGAGATCAAGGTGTCGCGCCGGTGACGATGGTGATCATGACGGTGCTTCAGAGATGGAGATCACAAGCACAACATGATAATGGCCATATCATATCACTTATATTGATTGCATGCGATGTTTATCTTTTATGCATCTTATCTTGCTTTGATTGACGACAGCATTATAAGATGATCCCTCACTAAATTTCAAGATAAAAGTGTTCTCCCTGAGTATGCACCGTTGCGAAAGTTCTTCGTGCTGAGACACCATGTAACACCCCAAAATTTTGACCTTGATTTATTAATTAAAATTTTGCTAGGAAATTAAATTTTTATTTTCTGGTTTTATCTTTTAATTTCATATTACTCTGTCCCTCTGAATTTTTTTTGAGTTTTTCCTTCTAGGTGGAAACCTTTCAAAAATATGGTTGGACTTGTATGTCTCCCCAAGACCATTTCTTTTTATCAGTGGAATTATTTCTACAATTATTTTTCCTGAGCTTTATTTCTTTAAAAAATAATTTTTCATAAGTTTTAGAGTCCCATTTGCACTACAACCTATTTAAATATTTCTTTAAAAATTCCACCAAAATTGGGGGATGTTAGTAGTAGTGTATAAGTCAACTATATGCAAAAAACCCATTAGTGTTCTTTGAAAAATTTGAGCAAATCATCCTCTTTTGCTCTCTGGTCCAGTTTGGTATTTTCTCGCAACCATATTTTATCTTGCCCTATTACCCATGATTTTTCTCCTGCTTATAAAACACTCTACCAAACCCTTAAGTCCAGGAGATTGGACCCTTTGGAATACTTTTGGTCCATACAATAGTAGCCTTCATTTTGTGTCCAGATTTGGTTTTCTCAAAATTTTGCACTAACGAGTTTCTGGTCTTGCCAAACTAACCTTGCTACCATCCCATTCACCTAAAGAGACTCTGATCTGGAGATTTTGGCCACCAGAAGAGATGCCCAGATGCCCATGGCATTCTGTCGAGCACCTTGTGTGCATGGCCAATTTTGGCGTAGTTTTAGTCTACATTGTGGACTTGATCCCTTGACCCAGCAGCCATGTCCACAAATCTCCTAGCCACCACTAACCTAGACCTGTTAACTACCAGCCTCATTCAACCCCTCTAGCACGCGTTGGCATTTCATCGAGCACTGGCGTGCGTGCTGCAGGCGCCAGGCGCCACGTTTGCACGCAGCAACCGAAACCGCCGCATCTTGCCCCTGGCCCTTGCTCACCCCAGGGCCACGCCCTGTCCTCACCCGCTCGCCAGAACTCTCCAAGCCACCCCTCGCACCCTACAGTGTCCCTGTCAGAGCTCCCTTGGCGGCACACCGGTGTCCGCAGCAGGCTCCTGCCATGGACGGTGCCGCCCGAGCCACTCCAGCGCGCCCGCTCGCCCCTGAACAGCCCGAGCTTATCCGCGAGCCCGTCCGCTAGCGCTCATCGCCGCCACGTCGCCCTGCCAACAACAGAACTGGCAGTTCGCCGGCGTTCTTATCCGCAGCCGTGGGAACCGACCTCGACCGCCTATAGAAGGAGCCCCCGAGCTCGTCCAGACCCTCAGGCGACCTCAGGCCATCTCCCTAGTGCTCCCATAGCCAACAATCGACGGAGGGAGGCCGTCTGCCTCGTCTCCGGCCAGTTCGGCCGCCGCCACACTCTGGTGCCGAACGTCAGGAGCAGGGCCTCCCCAGCTCATCCAGCGCCACCGTTCGACTCCCCTCAACCGTGCGGAGCCGCCCCATCTCTCTAGCCCAATTGGGAGCCACCATAGCTCGAGATCCCGATCCACCCGAAACCACCGTCCGTCGCGGAGCTCGCCGCCGGCGACCCCCTCCACCCCCGCCAGCCTATCGACCACTGGGAGGACCGCCCTGGACCAGCAGATCCATCCCCGCCCTCAGAATCCCGCGGGAAGCCGCCGTTCATCGGCGGCAATCGCCAGAGCCCGGCCACCGCTCGGCCAGAGAAGGAAGGAGGACGCGGGCGACTGGTCAAACCTGACCAATGGACCCGACGGCCCCACCTGCCAGTGACCCCAGCTCTGCCGATGTGTTTTAAGTGGAAACGTAAAACACAGGAGTACGTCTTCTCTGTCTCGAAAACATATTCTTATTCGCACCGTTTTTCTTTTTTCTGTTTTATTTAAAAACAGATTTTGACTAAACTTTGAATGGCTATAATTTTTAAAATACAAGTCCAATTGGTTTGATTCTTTTTCTGTTGTTTCTCAAATTTTGTCTAGTTTATTTTAATATTTATTTGAAAATTTTCCAAACAACTTTTGTGTACTGTTTTGGAACTATGTGTTAATTCAAATTTTCGTAAAATAGGATTTTGAAGAAGAAGGCAACTTTCAGAAACTGCACCCCCACTTGCATACTCTTGAAGGCATGCATTCTGAACCCCGGCATAATATTTGTTGGGTGTCGTTGGATGATAATACGACACCGCCTTGACTTGAAGTGTTCGGTATTTTATGTGATGATATGACCATGTTCATAAGTGCATAATGATGATTCCTTGCTATTGGACTTTGATATGCTTCTGATAGTAATCACCCTCGTATGCCTTTCATGCCTATCGGGAGGAATCTGGGGAAAGTCTCTGTCTTGGGTAGACACAAACTTGTCTCTAATAATTCGTTGAGATGATTATGTCCGGTAAGGCATGGTGTGGTATGATGAGTGGTAATTCTGTTTGCTGGTGTGAAATATATTTGTTATACCAATCCTGCAGGGAATGCCTTAACCTGCTGAGTCGACCGTAGATCGAGTCTTGTTCCAGTAACCCCCATACTTGTTTCAGATTACCACTTGTCCCTGCCATAGGCGAAATCTTTATTCGATAAGTTGTCAACCCTTCCTAGCACACACGGGCACAGAGAGGCCATGGTGGAAGATACGGCTGCATCCGGTGAACATGCCACCTGGTCCGGGGCATGGGTGTTTCGGTTGGAGCCGAGGGTAGCTCCCCTAGTTCTTGCAGCGTTATAAATTCTGTGATCCCATGCTAGTCGAGGTTGTAGCCTCCCCACTTAGAGTTTCGCTTAACGGGTGTCGTGGGTGATTCCAGACACCGGTAAGTTAGGCTGGTGTGTGCGGTCAGGTGTGGTTTCAATTAAAAGGCCATAGACGCAATTAGTCCCGATGGACTAAAGGAATCCGTTACTCGTGGGGTAAAGAGTACACCCTGTGCAGAGATTATATCTATTCGAATAGCCGTGTCCATGACTAAGGACTACAGTCTGGGATGGGTCAAGTGTCGGTCTTATTGTCGGTCTTCGGAGGAAAAATTGCTAAACCAGAACATGGATCATGACTTGTGACTCATGATGATTATGATTATTATTATGGACTAACCATTTACATTATTTGAATTATTGAGTATCCACAGGACGGTTCTACCTCCTGGATATTCAACGTGATTATTCTCTTATAAGCCCTTTATGTGGTGTCGCTTAGACGCCTCGACCGTGGCATGCTTGTTATTTAAATTATTTATAAGCCCTTTATGTGGTGTCGCAGGGCCTCCATGGCATGCTTGTTATTTAAATTATTTATAAGCCCTTTATGTGGTGTCGCTCAGACGCCCGACTATGGCATGTTTGTTATTTAAATTAGTTATAAGCCCTTTATGTGGTGTCGCAAAAATGCCCGACTGTGGCATGCTTGTTATTTATTTTATTTATAAGCCCTTTATGTGGTGTCGCTCAGACGCCCGACTGAGGCATACTTTATATTATTATCCTTTCAAGGCGTCGCTTCAGACGCCCGATCTGTGCATTCTATTTCTACTCCCTTATTGCATATTCATGTTGTATATGAATAACCTGCTTGCGTGCATCATATATTTTTATTTCGTGACTGACGTTGTGATCATGAAATATTTCAGAGCATGACTATCATTCATTATGTTATACCTGTGTTCATAATGTTTGCGAGTACATTCAAAGTACTCCTTTGGCTTGTCCACAGCTATTGTCTTGGCCAGATTTCTTGCATGGAGAGGAGCGTTGCGATGACAGCCCCGGAACCTACGCAATGATGATAGCAGCCTCGCGAAGATAGGAGTTATCCAGGTCAGCTGTTCCTGTGGGAAATGGAGTCCCATAGTCACTGATGAACCACAAACCGCTTTCGCCATCATCCACTAGAAACCTTGTGTTGTACTCATAGGCCAAAATGGTCTTGTACTACATATTATGTATTTTGCTTGGAATTTCTGTATCAAGTTGGTGCCTCATCATTCTTGATAATCCACAGGGGCTGGTGAGCACAAGGACCATTTTCTGGGAAATATATCCTGGAAAACCGGTCGCGACAACCTTGGTATCAGAGCCAGGCTAACCATTGGCTAATCCTATCTTGGCCAGGTCAATAAACCTAGATTAACCAATCCACCAGACCTTAACCTAGCCCCAGCCAAGCTTCTCGTGTAAGATAGCCACACAGTGACCCCGACACATTTTGGCAGTCGGTGCCCAACCTATCAGCCTAGCATGTCGAGCACGCGCCAGTGACCGACACCTAAATAGTCTCTTTCGCAAGCGTGCGAAGGAAGACTCTGTCCCCTTTTTCTATAAAAGGGCACGCTAGCCTCAACCCAGCACAGCACAGCCTCTTCCCCAAACCAAGCTATAATGCCTGCCCCCATTGTGCACAATGAGACCACAGCAACCAACCTTAGAGGTTTTGTGACCGTGCTAGCAAACCTCACCCGCCATGCCTTTGCATTAGAAGAGCCCCCAGAATATGTTGTGTACCAAGGGCCCATGAGCGGTGAGAGACATCAATTCTGGGCCACTGTGCATGTCTATGGTAGGGGTCTATTGCGAACGCCCTACTGAGTTCACCGGAAGGACAACTTCCTTTGAGCCACAAGCCATCCAACTAGCTGCTCGAGAGGCTATAGTTCAACTCCGGCACTTGTCGCCCAGAGTTAAGCGTCGCTCGTTCTACTACTATCCCAGCCGTGGCCAGGTATGGTAGGCCACCCCAGGTTGCCAACGGAGATCACGAGACGGATCCTGCATTGTTGCATCTGGTGCGCTATGTGAGTGCACTAGAGGAAATGTTCGATCAAATCACCCTTGATCTGATCGTAGCTCATGGAGAACTGGTTTGCCGAGCCCCGGCAAGAGGAGAAGATGAGCCCGACGCTGACAACCCAGTCATGCTGTTCGGACAACCGATTGAGTCCTTGAGTCCAGCCCCAGCCATTGACCAAAATACTTTGGTGTCCCCAGAAGTGCTTCGTCGCCTTTTGGGAACATGCTCCAACGGGATTGTGGCCAACAACCCCCGCGATGGTCATCATCGCTACCCCGACCCTGCAGCCCCTCAACTCCATCCAGCTAACCCTGATGGTGAAACCCGTGGAGAAGCCTCGACGTCCACAAGGCACGCCCGCTTAGATATTAACGAGGTAGACTAAGTCACTCGAGTAGTACCGAGCCTTAGTATTTCTATGCCTCGTAATAGTGTGAACTTGTATCGCCATAGATAAATGCAGCCTGCTTGTGTGCCTCTGTTTTGAATAGTAGCCATGCATAAGTATGTTGGCGTGCGGTTGCATTTTTAATTCCGGGCACAGCTACCAAAAACCACCACGACGACACCCACAGTAATACATCACTTTTGTGAGATATGTGTATCTGTGGCATTGACCCCGACCCCATAGAGCAGATTCGACAAACTAGTTGCCCCACACCGTAATCAATAACCCAACCCCAATGCTATATAAAAGGCCACCTCGTGACCTTACCAAGTATCCCTCACCTTGTGCACAACTCTCACAGCCATTTCTTTGCCATGCCAAGCCCTAGTATTTATCTGAGAACTCCAGATGCAACCCCAGGTAGTTTTGTTAAAATATTGTGGGACTTTACCTGCAGTACCATGAGTTCTACCCATCCACCCCAGTACGAGTTGCTCAAATCGAGGATCACCCCATCCACCTCGAAATATTGGGCAGTGGTGCACATCCCTCCATAAACACAAACCAAGACCCAACGGAAGTCTCCTTCGTGGGGAAATCTATGCTGACTCATAAATGGCCATAGAAGCTTCTGCGTCTGAGCGCTTGCTGCGCCGATTCGCGGTACCCTATGCCAGCGAACGAGGGTATTTTTACTTTCCGAGTCATGCAGCGCCCGGAGAAGTAGCATCTTTTCCCGGTGGACGAATTGAGAGAGACCTGGTATTGGCCAACCTTGCCCAGTATGTTATCGCTTAAGAGCGTTTGACCCAGCGGGTAATGGGTTATCTCTAGAGCCTCGCTGATTTAAATCCTCAGACCGCCATCAGCAGACCACTGAGGCCCGACCAAGAGAAACGCGTTCTTCGACTAGTCAACCCGCTTTCCCCGATAGAAGAGGAGTGTGCCCCAAAGATCGAGACGCTTCCTCAAAGACCCTGTCTATTTATCGTTTTCATTGTAGACGTCACTGCTATGTTTATTGTCCCAGCATTTATTTATGTGTTGCAACTTATGCGTGGTATCCTAAATTTGTGCGATGAATTAAATATTTGGTTTCAATTAATGTGTGTAGTTTTTACTGCTGTTAATTTCGATTAACTAATTTCACTCTCGGTAAATTCTGAAGTGAGATTTTTCCCTGAGTTGTTGCAGCGTATATCTCTTCACGACATAGATTTTTATTCGCGCAGCACCACGACAGCAGACGCACAATCACAACCACTCAACCACGTGCACTAATTGCAAATCCATGTGCACATGTTGCACCTAACTGATCACCCCCCTAGCACACCACAGTCGCTGAAGGAGAGATTTGTGGGTAATTATTCGGGTGCAAGTTGCCTCCAACACACTGACAACAGTTAGCACCCGACACCACACTTAATCCTCATGATCACCGCCACCGCAGGGAGCTAACACTCGAGCGGCAGCATCATGACGATCATCGAGGATCATCAGGCACAAGAGCATGGAGAACCCCAGCAATGCCGCCAACCCTCCGCACATCAGGATCATGTACCAGCCCGGCATCACCTCCGCCATTAGAGCCTCGTCTCGAGCTCCTGCAAACAGAAATGGAGGAGAAGGAAGGAGAAGGAGAAGCGAGGTCAGGTGTGAGAAAGAAGAAAGGAGCACCTCGGTTATTTTATAGCTGGAGATTGGTGTACGGTGGGCGAAGTCCACCAGCGCCGCTCGTCGCTCGATCGCCGGTGATCGGAGGCGAATCATGAAAGCAAGACCGACAAAGGTAATCGGCCTCATGGCGAGTGCACGCTGCACCGGCATCTAGCACGCCGCGCACTACCGCAGTACGGCCTAGATGCTCTATGCGCTAGATGTCGCTGGTAGAGAAAGCGCGGGAAAGCGTGCGAGAGAGAGGAAGAAGAGAGAGCCAGAGGTAGAAGAGGAGACTGGCGGTGGGCCCCGGGTCCACCTATCAGCCAAAGGGAGCACTGTGCTCTCGGGTACGACCAGCGTATTTTAGAAATTTAGAAATTTATTCTAAATTTACTGTAACCAAAAGTAGGAATTTCTCATTTTCCCCCAACCATAGATTTTCCACGCAGCGCCAGTATTCCACGTTGTAGTTTTACACTACCTAATTGCCCATTCACTGTAGCCACATTTTTTTTGCATGGGTAGGATGGTTATTTTTGTGATATTACTTTGAGATAGTAGGAGTAATTCTTTTCAAAGTAGCCCTTAGCAAATCTCGAGGACGAGATTTTTCTTAAGGGGGGGTAGTGTTGTAACACCCCAAAATTTTGACCTTGATTTATTAATTAAAATTTTGCCAGGAAATTAAATTTTTATTTTCTGGTTTTATCTTTTAATTTCAGATCACTTTGTCCCTCTGATTTTTTTTTGAGTTTTTCCTTCTACGTGGAAACCTTTCAAAAATATGGTTGGACTTGTCTATCTCCCAAGACCATTTCTTTTTATCAGTGGAATTATTTCTACAATTATTTTTCCTGAGCTTTATTTCTTTAAAAAATGATTTTTCATAAGTTTTAGAGTCCCATTTGCACTACAACCTATTTAAATATTTCTTTAAAAATTCCACCAAAATTGGGGGATGTTAGTAGTAGTGTATAATTCAACTATATGCAAAAAAAACCATTAGTGTTCTTTGAAAAATTTGAGCAAATCATCCTCTTTTGCTCTTACCCATCAGTTTTCTCCTGCTTATAAAACACTCTACCAAACCCTTAAGTCCAGGAGATTGGACCCTTTGGAATACTTTTGGTCCATACAATAGTAGCCTTCATTTTCTGTCCAGATCTGGTTTTCTCAAAAAATTGCACTAACAAGTTTCTGGTCTTGCCAAACTAACCTTGCTACCATCCCATTCACCTAAAGAGACTCTGATCTGGAGATTTTGGCCACCAGAAGAGATGCCCAGATGCCCATGGCATTCTGTCGAGCACCTTGTGTGCATGGCCAGTTTTGGCATAGTTTTAGTCTACATTGTGGACTTGATCCCCTGACCCAGCAGCCATGTCCACTAATCTCCCAGCCACCACTAACCTAGACCTGTTAACTACCAGCCTCATTCAAGCCCTCTAGCACGCGTTGGCATTTCGTCGAGCACCTAGCATGCGTGCTCTGGGCACCCCCAGAGCGCATGTTTTGCACGCGCGCGCAACCGAGCCGCCGCGTCTTGCCCCTGGCCTTTGCTCACCCCCAGGGCCACGCCCTGTCCTCACCCGCTCGCCAGAACCCTCCAAGCCACCCCTGGCGCCCTACAGCGCCGCCGTCAGAGCTCCCTTGGCGGCACGCCGGCGTCCGCAGCAGGCTCCTGCCATGGACGGTGCCGCCCGAGCCACTCCAGCGCCGGCTACCGCCCCAAACGAGCGAGCTTATCCGCGAGCCCGTCCGCTAGCGCCCGTCGCCGCCACGTTGCCCTGCCAGCAACAGAACGATGGTTTGTCGGCGTTCTTATCCGTAGCCACGGGAACCGACCTCGACCGCCTATAAAAGGAGCCCCCGAGCTCGTCCGGACCCTCAGGCAACCTCAGGCCATCTCCCTAGTGCTCCCATAGCCAACAATCGACGGAGGGAGGCCGTCTGCCTCGTCTCCGGCCAGTTCGGCCGCCGCCACGCTCCGGTGCCGAACGTCTGATCAGGGCCTCCCCAGCTCATCCAGCGCCACCGTCTGACTCCCCTCAACCGTGCGGAGCCGCCCCACCTCTATAGCCCGGTCGGGAGCCACCATATCTCGAGACCCCGATCCACCCGAAACCACCGTCGCTTGAGCTGCGCCGCGGCGACCCCTCCACCCCGCCAGCCTATCGACCACTTTGGGAGGACCGCTGGACCAGCGGATCCATCCCGCCCTCGAGAATCCCGAGGGAGCCGCCGTTAAATCGGCGGCAATCGCCGAGCCCGCCACCGCTTCGGCAAGAGAAGGGAGGGCGCGGTGATCGTCAAACGACCGGTGGACCCATGCCCCACCTGCCAGTGACCCCAGCTCTGCCGACGTGTTTTAAGTGGAAACGTAAAAAACAGGAGTACGTCTTCCCTGTCTCGAAAGCGTATTCTTATTCGAACCGTTTTTCTTTTTTCTGTTTTATTCAAAAACAGATTTTGACTAAACTTTGACTGGCTATAATTTTTAAAATACAAGTCCAATTGATTTGATTCTTTTTCTGTTGTTTCTCAAATTTTGTCTATTTTATTTTCATATTTATTTGAAAATTTTCCAAACAACTTTTTTATACTGTTTTGGAACTATGTGTTAATTCAAATTTTCATAAAATAGGATTTTGAAGAAGAAGGCAACTTTCAAAAAGTGCACCCCTACTTGCATACTCTTGAAGGCAAGCATTCTGAACCCCGGCATAGTATTTGTTTGGTGTCGTTCGATGCTAATGCGACACCGCCTTGACTTGAAGTGTTCGGTATTTTATGTGATGATATGACCATGTTGATAAGTGCATAATGATGATTCCTTGCTATTGGACTTTGATATGCTTCTGATAGTAATCACCCTCGTATGCCTTTCATGCCTATCGGGAGGAATTCGGGGAAAGTCTCTGTCTTGGGTAGACACGAACTTGTCTCTAATAATTCGTTAAGACGATTATGCCCGGTAAGGCATGGTGAGGTATGATGAGTGGTGATTCTGTTTGCTGGTGTGAAATATATTTGTTATACCAATCCAGCAGGGAATGCCTTAACCTCCTGAGTCGACCGTAGATCGAGTCTTCTCCCAGTAACCCCCATACTTGTTTCAGACTACCACTTGTCCCTGCCATAGGTAGGGTACGGTTCAGTAAGTTGTCAACCCCTTCCTAGCACACACCGTCTGTGAGAGGCCATGGTGGAAGATACCGGCTGCATCCGGTAGACATGCCACCTGGTCCGAGGGCATGGGTGCTTCCGGTTGGAGCCGAGGGGTAGCTCCGTAGTTCTTGGCGTTATAAATTATGTGATCCCATGCTAGTCGAGGTTGTAGCCTCCCCACTTAGAGTTTCGCTTAACGGGTGTCGTGGGTGATTCCAGACACCGGTAAGTTAGGCTGGTGTGTGCGGTCAGGTTTGGTTTTAATTAAAAGACCATAGACGCAATTAGTCCCGATGGACTAAAGGAATCCGTTACTCGTGGGGTAAAGAGTACACCCTGTGCAGAGATTATATCTATTCGAATAGCCGTGTCCATGACTAAGGACTACAGTCTGGGATGGCTCAAGTGTCGGTCTTATTGTCGGTCTTCGGAGGAAAAATTGCTAAACTGAACATGGATCATGACTTGTGACTCATGATGATTATGATTATTATTATGGACTAACCATTCACATTATTTGAATTATTGAGTATCCACAGGACGGTTCTACCTCCTGGATATTCACTGTGATTATTCTCTTATAAGCCCTTTATGTGGTCTCGCTCAGACGCCCGACTTTGGCATGCTTGTTATTTAAATTATTTATAAGCCCTTTATGTGGTGTCGCACAGACGCCCGACTTTGGCATGCTTGTTATTTAAATTATTTATAAGCCCTTTATGTGGTGTCGCTCAGACGCCAAACTGTGGCATACTTGTTATTTAAATTATTTATAAGCCCTTTATGTGGTGTCGCACAGACGCCCGACTGTGGCATGCTTGTCATTTCTTTTATTTATAAGCCCTTTATGTGGTGTCGCTCAGACGCCCAACTGAGGCATACTTTATATTATTATCCTTTCGAGGCGTCGCTTCAGACACCCGATCGGTGCATTCTATTTCTACTCCCTTATTGCATATTCATGTTGGATATGAATAACCTGCTTGCGTGCATCATGGATTTTTATTTCGTGACTGACGTTGTGATCATGAAATATTTCAGAGCATGATTATCATGCATTATGTTATACCTGTGTTCATAATGTTTGCGAGTACCTTCAAAGTACTCACTGGCTTGTCCCTGGCTATTGTCTTGGCCAGATTTCTCGCATCGAGAGGAGCGTTGCGATGACAGCCCCGGAACCTACGCAACGATTATAACAGCCTCACAAAGATAGGAGTTATCCAGGTCAGCTGTTCCTGTGGGAAATGGAGTCCCATAGTCACTGATGAACCACAAACCGCTTCCGCCATCAGCCACTAGAAACCTTGTGTTGTACTCATAGGCCAAAATGGTCTTGTACTACATATTATGAATTTTGCTTGGAATTTATGTATCAAGTTGGTGCCTCATCAGCTAACAGTAATCCTGGGGCTGGTGAGCACAAGGACCATTTTCTGGGAAATATATCCTGGAAAACCGGTCGCGACACACCACGTGATGATCGGGTGTGATAGACTCGACGTTCAAATACAACGGGTGCAAAACAGTTGCACACGCGGAATACTCATGTTAAACTTGACGAGCCTAGCATATGCAGATATGGCTTTGGAACACTGAGACCGAAAGGTCGAGCGTGAATCGTATAGTAGATATGATCAACATAGTGATGTTCACTATTGAAAACTACTCCATCTCACGTGATGATCGGACATGGTTTAGTTGATTTGGAGAAGGTTGTATTTACAAGAAAGTGAGTGGGAGCTCTGTAGCATTTCTGATATTATATGTGGATGACATATTGCTGATTGGAAATGATATAGAATTTCTGGATAGCATAAAAGGATACTTGAATAAGAGTTTTTCAATGAAAAGACCTTGGTGAAGCTGCTTACATATTAGGGATCAAGATCTATAGAGATAGATCAAGACGCTTGATAGGACTTCCACAAAGCACATACCTTGACACAGTTTTGAAGAAGTTCAAAATGGATCAAGCAAAGAAAGGGTTCTTGCCTGTGTTACAAGGTGTGAAGTTGAGTCAGACTCAATGCCCGACCACTGTAGAAGATAGATAGAAAATGAAAGATGTTCCCTATGCTTCAGCCATAGGCTCTATCATGTATGCAATGTTGTGTACCAGACCTGATGTGTGCCTTGCTATAAGTTTAGCGAGGAGGTACCAAAGTAATCCATAAGTGGATCCTTTGGACAGCGGTCAAGAACATCCTGAAATACCTGAAAAGGACTAAGGATATGTTTCTCGTTTATGGAGGTGACAAAGAGCTAGTCATAAAAGGTTACGTCGATGCAAGCTTTGACACTGATCTGGACGATTCTAAATCGCAAACCGGATACGTGTTTACATTGAACGGTGGAGCTGTCAGTTGGTGCAGTTCTAAACAAAGCGTTGTGGCAGGATCTACGTGTGAAGCGGAGTACATAGCTGCTTCGGAAGCAGCAAATGAAGGAGTCTGGATGAAGGAGTTCATATCCGATCTAGGTATCATACCTAGTGCATCGGGTCCAATGAAATCTTTTGTGACAATACTGGTGCAATTGCCTTAGCAAAGGAATCCAGATTTCACAAGAGAACCAAACACATCAAGAGACGCTTCAACTCCATCCGGGATCAAGTCTAGGTGGGAGACATAGAAATTTGTAAGATACATACGGATCTGAATGTTGCAGACCCGTTGACTAAGCTTCTTCCACGAGCAAAACATGATCAGCACCAAGGCTCCATGGGTGTTAGAATCACTACTGTGTAATCTAGATTATTGACTCTAGTGCAAGTGGGAGACTGAATGAAATATGCCCTAGAGGCAATAATGAAGTTTTTGTTTATTTCCTTATATCTTGATAAATGTTTATTATTCATGCTAGAATTGTATTAACCAGAAACATAATACTTGTGTGAATACATAGACAAACATAGTGTCACTAGTATGCCTCTGCTTGACTAGCTTGTTGATCAAAGATGGTTATGTTTCCTAGCCATAGACATGAGTTGTCATTTGTTTAACGGGATCACACATTAGGAGAATGATGTGATTCAGTTGACCCATTCCGTTAGCTTAGCACTTGATCGTTTAGTATTCTGCTATTGCTTTCTTCATGACTTATACATGTTCCAATGACTATGAGATTATGCAAATCCCATTAATCGGAGGAACACTTTGTGTGCTACCAAACATCACAACGTAACTGGGTGATTATAAAGGTGCTCTACAGGTGTCTCCAAAGGTACTTGTTGGGTTGGCGTATTTCGAGATTAGGATTTGTCACTCCGATTGTCAGAGAGGTATCTCTGGGCCCACTCGATAATGAACATCACTATAAGCCTTGAAAGCATTGCAACTAATGAGTTAGTTGCAGGATGATGTATTATGGAACGAGTAAAGAGACTTGCCGGTAACGAGATTGAACTAGGTATTGAGATACCGATGATCGAATCTCGGGCAAGTAACATACCGATGACAAAGGGAACAAACGTATGTTGTTATGCGGTTTGACCGATAAAGATCTTCGTAGAATATGTAGGAGCCAATATGAGCATCCAGGTTCCGCTGTTGGTTATTGACCGGAGACGTGTCTCGGTCATGTCTACATAGTTCTCGAACCCGTAGGGTCCGCACGCTTAAAGTTAGATGACGATCGGTATTATGAGTTTTGTGTTTTGATGTACCGAAGGTAGTTCGGAGTCCCAGATATGATCACGGACATGACGAGGAGTCTCGAAATGGTCGAGACATAAAGATTGATATATTGGAAGCCTATATTTCGATATCGGAAGTGTTCCGGGTGAAATTGGGATTTTCTGCGAGTACCGGGGTTACGGACCCCGGAAGTAATGGGCCTATTGGGCCTTAGTGGAGAAGAGATAGGGCAGCCAGGAGGTGGCGCGCGGCCCCCTTGCCCTTGTCCGAATTGGACAAGGGAAGGGGGCGGCGGCCCCCCTCTCCTTCCTTCTCTCCACCTCCTCATTTCCCCCTTCTCCTACTCCTACTAGGAAAGGAGGAGTCCTACTCCCGGTGGGAGTAGGACTCCCCCCTTGGCGCGCCCTCCCTGGCCGGCCGCCTCTTCTCCCTTGCTCCTTTATATACGAGGGCAGGGGGCACCTCTAGACACACAAGTTGATCTGGTTATCTATTCCAGCCGTGTGCGGTGCCCCCCTCCACCACATTCCACCTCGGTCATATCGTAGCGGTGCTTAGACGAAGCCCTACATCGGTAGCAACATCATCACCGTCACCACACCGTCGTGCTGACAGAACTCTCCCGTGAAGCTCCGCTGGATCGAAGTTCGTGGGACGTCATCGAGCTGAACGTGTGATGAACTCGGAGGTGTCGTACGTTCGGTACTTGGATCGGTCGGATCGTGAAGACGTACGACTACATCAACCGCATTGTGCTAACGCTTTCGCTTTCGGTCTACGAGGGTACGTGGACAACACTCTCCCCTCTCATTGCTATGCATCACCATGATCTTGTGTGCGCGTAGGAATTTTTCTGAAATTACTACGTCCCCAACACTTTCACCATGCAATCTTATGCTATAGTGTATATGTTCTATATGTCATGCAATGTGGTGTTCAATTAAGTGCTTGGTTCAATTCTACAAATGTGATGTTCAATTCTTTAGGGTGCAATATTTCCAAGTTGTTAAGCATGCTTGGTTTGGTTAACTGTATGATCTTCTATTAGGAGTATGTTATATTGTTCAATTGGTGTTTAGTTAACTGCTTGGTTAATTTGTTGTGGCTTGGTTCACTTCTTGTGGTGTTCAGTTAACTGCTTGGTTCAATTCTGCAATGCGATGTTCAATTGTTGTGGTTGTATTCTCTTATTGTATACTAAATACATGAGTACAATTGCTATATTTCCAAGTTGCTAAGCATGCTTGGTTTGGTTAACTATCTGATCTTCTATTAGGAGTATGTTATATTGTGCAATGTGGTTCTCAGTTAACGTTTGGTTCATTTGTTGTGGTGTTTAGTTAATTGCTTGGTTCAATTCTGCAATGCGATGTTCAATTGTTGTGGTTGCATTCTGTTATTGTATACCATGTGAGGAATAAACCGAATTTGGTTGTACTAAATACATGAGAAACAAATACAGTTGCTATATTTCCAAGTTATTAAGCATGCTTGGTTTGGTTAAATGTCTGATCTTCTATTAGGAGTATGTTATATTGTGCAATGTGGTGCTCAGTTAACATTTGGTTCATTTGTTGTGGTGTTTAGTTAACTGCTTGGTTCAATTCTGCAATGCGATGTTCAATTTCTGTGGCTGCATTCTGTTATTGTATACCATGTGAGGAATAAATCGAATTAGGCTACACTTAATACATGCGAAACATATACAAGTGCTATATTTCCTAGTTCCTAATCATGCTTGGTTTGGATAAATGGGTTTTCCATGTGGCTTGAATTAATCTGATGAATCTACAATGTGCTTATTTATCATCAACATATTTTACCATAGCATGCGAACCCTTACTTAACCCGATGACTAACTACCTTATATGTGTTGCGAGGAAACAATGGGAAGCACCGAGGTTTACAAGATGGTACTAACTATTATACCTTGCCTTTTGTATTCCTTTGCCCCATTTCCAATATAGAGAAGATGTTTATGCACATCCTTGTTTTCAGGCTTCACTGATGATTACCTCTCAAACCACCTCTGTGGTCAGGAGGCGAGGAAAGTTTTCCTACAACACCCACGGTTCAATATTGAAGTGTTCTGAAGAGGTCAAAGGATGGACGGTCAATCATCCACGAGCCGGCCTAAAGTTGCAAAGACCTTCAACATGAATGAAGGCTCAATATTTGCCTTCCGCTTCAGCAGTTTTCCGGATGAGATGCATCTCTCTATGTACCGTCTATGATGCTAATTTCGGAAGGTTCTAGATGTTGCATGTGAAACTTCTTCTTTGATGCGATTGTGTAATGGGGTAGCTGAGTCTTTGAAGCTATATCATGTTGTACTCCGATGTATTTCAATTATGAAATTCTGCTTCCTTAATATGGAAATGGAATATATTATGTCTTAATATGAATGTCAATTAGATTAGTAAATTGATTATTAACAATAGGCCAATTAGGCCGCTAATTGACCAATTAGCCCGCTAATTGGCCAGTTAGCTTGCTAATTGGGTTTTCCTATTGCAAACGATTAATGAGAAAACACCATGGGCGATGACCTAAGGCAATGCACACAGTTTCTAGGAATAAACCGTGTTGGATCAATGAACAATCACACACGACATTCTCTTCAAAATTGTTTGCGTTACGCCACCTTACGCAAATGTTTTCCTTGTAGTGACTGTGTGGGATGTATATACGAACGGAAACGTTTACTGGTGACTGACTATGTGGGATGTACTTATGACCAAAAATGATTTTTCCTGTATAATTGTATTTTTTAGCACTACTATACGTATTTCTATATTTGAGTGCTCGCCGGTCGCACACGACCTCATTTTGCCGAGCATGTGTTCCAGGAGGGCATATCCCCAATGGTTTCTAGGTCGTGTGGGAAGAACCCCCTATCGCCCACACTCACTTGGCGAAGGTTCCAAATGTCGTCGCGGAAAGGGGTAAAAAACCGTTTGTTTAGGATCGACGCGTACGAGTGCATGATGTAGACAAGATCTATTTATGTAGGAATAGACCCCATGTTGTTATCCTTAATGGCAACGATACAAATGTGTCGTTTCCCCTTTTGTCACTGGGATCAAACACCGTAAGATCGAACCCATCACAAAGCACCTCTTCCCAGGGCAGGAAAAATTGATCTAGTCGACCTAACTAAACCAAAGATTCGGAGAAGAAATAGGAGGCTATAAGTAATCATCAATAAAGGAGATCAAAAGACTCAAATAACTTTCATGGATAAAAATATAGATCTGATCAGAAACTCAAAGTTCATCGGATCCCAATGAACACATCGCAAAAAGAGTTACATCAAATAGATCTCCAAGAGGCGATTGTATTGAGAACCAAAAGAGAGAGAGGAAGCCATCTAGCTACTAACTACGGACCCGTAGGTCTACAATGAACTACTCAAGCATCATCAGGGAGGCACCAATGAGGATGATGAACCCCTCCGTGATGGTTTCTAGATTGGATCTGTGGTTTCTGGAACTTGCGGCGGCTGGAATTGTTTTTCATCGACTCCCCAAGGGTTTTTGGGTATCCGGGGAATTTATTGTGCAAAGAGGAGGTGCGGGAGACAGCCGAGGTGGGCACAACCCACCTGGGCGTGCCTGGGCCCCAGGCGCGCCTTGGTGGGTTGTGCTCCCCTCGGAGCCCCCCTCAGGTACTTTCTTGGCCCATCGTGTGTCTTCTGGGCCAGAAAAAATCACCAAAAAATTTCGCTGCGTTTGGACTCCGTTTGGTATTGATTTTCTGCGAAGTAAAAAAGAAGCAAAAACAACAACTGGCACTGGGCACTATGTCAATAGGTTAGTCCCAAATATTATGAAGTTGCTATAAAATGATTGTAAAACATCCAAGAATGATAATATAACAGCATTGAACAATAAAAAATTATAGATACGTTGGAGACGTATCCGTTGTGTGCATCATGACTGGATCTATTCTACCATGAATTACAATGTTAGTCGCTACTTGAATTTTGGAGGTGCTCTGCATTTATGTTTTGTGGTCTCAGAAAGGGTTAGCGAGATACCACTATTGTCATATTATATCATGATTGTTTTGACAAAGTGTTGGCATTTGAAATATTTTATTATTGCTCGCTAGTTGATTATGCCATTGATATGAGTGAATATAATTTCTAAGAGTTATCGTTCGCATGGTTAGTTATGATCTTTGATGAAAACCTGGGTGCTATTTAAGCATATATATGGATGCAAGAACAAAAGAGTTCATAGAAGTTTTCCTTTAACACTTTTAGTTTGTCAACTGAATTGCTTCAGGACAAGCAATGGGTTAAGCTTGGGGGAGTTGATACGTCTCCATTGTATCTGCTTTTCCTAACACTTTGCTCTTGTTTTGGACTGAATGAAACTAACCCGGACTGATGCTCTTTTCAACAGAACTACCATGGTGTTGTTTTTGTGCAGAAATAAAAGTTCTCAAAATTGGACGAAACTTTTTGGAGAATTATTTTGGAATATATAAAAATTACTCGAACCAAGACCCATTGGAAGGGGGCCCAGCTGCCCACTTGGCACCAGGGCACGCCACCCCCCCTCTAGCGCACCCTGGTGGGTAGTGGGGCCCACGAGGCTCCGCTGACCCTAATTCCAACGCTATAAAATCTTTTTTGGAGAAAAAAATAGGAGAGGAAGTTTCATCACGTTTCATGATACGGAGCCGCCGCCACCTCCTATTCTTCATTGGGAGGCCAGATTTGGAGTCCGTTCGGGGCTCCGGAGAGGGGGGGTCTTCCGTCTTCGTCATCAACAACCATCCTCCATCACCAATTTCATGATACTCACCGCCGAGAGTGAGTAATTCCTACGTAGGCTTGCTGGACGGTGACGGGTTGGATGAGATTCATCATGTAATCGAGTTAGTTTTGTTAGGGCTTGATCCCTAGTATCCACTATGTTTTGAGATTGATGTTTCTATGGCTTTGCTATGCTTAATGCTTGTCACTAGGGCCCGAGTGCCATGATTTCAGATCTGAACCGTTTATGTTTTCACCATTATATCTATGTTCTAGATCCGACCTTGCAAGTTATATGCACCTATTATGTGTTATGATCCGCATACCCCAAGGTGACAACAATTGGGATTCTTTCCGATGATGACCGTAGTTTGAGGAGTTCATGTATTCACTATGAGTTAAAGCTTTGTTCCGGTTCTCTATTAAAAGGGGGCCTTAATATCCCTCAGTTTCCTTATGGACCCCGCTGCCACAGGAGGGTAGGACAAAAGATGTCATGCAAGTTCTTTTCCAAAAGCATGTATGACTATTTAGGGAATAAATGCCTACATTACATTGATGAACGGGAGCTAGTTCTGTGTCACCCTAAGTTATGACTGTTATATGATGAATATTATCCAATGTTATCACCGATCCAATGCCTACGATCTTTTCACATATTGTTCTTGATGTGGTATTATTGCTATTGCTACTGTTACAACTTCTACAAAACAATTGCTAGTACCATTACTGTTACTATTGATGTTACTATCGTTACCACTATTATCAAACTATCTCTCCCTAGTAATAAAGCATGGATTGACTTTGTCGGGTTCACCGTCACGATACGCTTCTTCCCGTGATGAATTTACGCTTTAAGTTTTTTTTAACACGTCCATATTTTTTCCAAAATCCAAGGTGGTACCAATCTATTTATCTTTTCCTCTCTTTTTTTCACTTCTTCCGTACATGATTTTTTCTTGGGCCCCTTAATATTTTTCGTCGATGAGATAGCAGCAAAAATTAGTTGTTGCCTCTGGGATTTGAGCTCTAGACCTTCTAGGCCTTTCCAATGACCACAACCAGTTAATCTAGCTATCAATTCTATTAGGTAACATGATGTACGTAATCTTATGGGCCAGCGTTGGTGGAGACTAGGACCAGCGCTCTATCGATTGGGGGAGCAGCCAGTGTCGATCAACATATTAGTTCGCCTTTTCTCAACAACAAAAATAGTGTTTGTCTACGCTAACAAACAGATTCGTTCGTCTATCCAGGTTGCGAAAGTTTGATCAGTCGATCGTTCATCCATCAAATTATCCCACCTCGCTTCATTACATCGAATCGCACCAGTTTATATACAAGTTGCTTAGAAAATCAACAAGCCAGCTCCAAAATTAAATAGGCAAAGGGCAAACAGAGGGATTGGTAGCACGAGGGCGAGCTTGGTTGGGCACGCGGAGGCTGGGTGATGCACCAATGCGGGATGTCCTACTAGCTACCGTAGCCGAGGGATAGGGACGAGAGGAATTGTGGAGATCGGGAAGATGCAGTGACCCGTGCAAGGAGAGGTCGAGGGGATCGGGATATAGACGAGAGAGGAATTTGAGGAAGAAGGGGCCACTGGCCATGGCCTTGGCAGCCAAGGCAAGGCAGGCAGCCAGAGGAACGGATCCATTGGTGTGATCCAGTGTGGATGGAGAAGAGGCGCAATGCTGGGTGGCCGGCCTCACGAGGAGGAACATGGATGGAGGCTCGCTGGACCCAGATAGATTCTTCTCTGTGGTCAAATCAGTGATCTGCTCTCTGTGCAATGAGAAGAGATACATGGACTTCTAAAATTTGTATGTAAGTTTCAAACGGCTGTTGGAAGATGATAGGTGTGTAAGTCATGTATACTAAATTCCTAATGAGAAAGATATGTGTCGTGATGTTATTATGCAATATATGTGCCGAGCGCCTGTGCTCTCACCGTTCCTAGAACGCCAACCGCACATCCTGAGCATGAGCAGCCTTGAAGTGGCAAGCCTTTTATGATTTAGAATTTATTTGAAATTAAAATCTGAAAAAGGCATGAGTTCCATCTAGCTTTATTCATCACCATGATCTTTCACTGTGTTCCTGCAACCATAGCTTCCATCGCCATTACCCTAGGTTTTTGTTTTCCATACTTTTACAGAAAAGTGTTGCGTATTTTATTTTTTATATTATTGGAAGTCAGCATTGATGCATTGAGAAAATAAATTAAGGATGTACCTCCATCTGCACTAGGACCAAAGACTATTTGTGACTTTGTGTATCCTTGATTGTCTGCAGATGTCGAGGAATTGGCAAGCATTCAGTTGTGGCGATCTGTCATGTTTGTATGTTTATACATGACAGTGTTTAGGCATGAGTCGATTGCATTGTGGCAATTGTCATCGTAGTGTATTTTACATCGCTATTTGCGTAACAACTACGAGAGGACATTGTTGCTATTCTAAAGGTAAATGATGCACTTGACATTGTAATATGATTTGTACACTGTTTCGGAAAAATAGCAATTGAACATACACAGGGTCAAGTGTAGTTGTTAATTTTTTTTCATGTAGTACAAATGAGGGCTTTTCTATGTTTATTCCTGATTACATCACGCTGTAACTCAATTCCTTGAAGCCATGATGTGTTCTCTGGTTCATTGAATGCACAATTTGGAATCTGATAAAATTTTACTTGTATGACGTAATTTATGTCAAATTTCCTATGCAAATAATTTAGGAACCACATTGCCCGTGTATGTTAAGTTCTTCTGTCAATTTTTCTCACTTCGACAGCAAGACGGACGTGATGCAAAGTTGCCATGGACTGCTGACATAACTCATGTATTACTTCATGATGGTACAGTTCCTTTTTTTCGTCTTTTCTGCAATAAGCTCACTCTTTGAGATGTTAGCCCGTAGGGAAATAGATTGAGATCCTCTGGTTTTGCCTAGAGATGTTATGTTATCCATGGTGATTCAGTTTCCAGTCCGTGTAGATTAGTGTGATTATGAGCCATCGGTGACCTTCTGTGCATGTTTAATTAACATAAAAAACTTATGGAGCACTATACACTTCAACATATGTATAAATAATTTGACCTTATAAAACAAACTGTTCATCGGCTAGCTGAATGAGATGATGATCTATGACAATCGACCTAGCAAAAATAAAAAGTAATTTCACTATTTTTTCAATTGCACTCCACTAAACTTTGATGTACGTTCTTTTGTCTTAGGGTATTTACATTTTAAATGACAACCCTAAAAAAGTTTCTCATTTATTTAATTCTTATATTTACAAATAATTCCAAAGATCAACTTTACACAATTGAACCAGTACTTAATTCAGAAACAAGGAGTTGACATGGAACAATAAATTTGTAAACATTTTTTCTATTCTATCGATTATTTTGATTTGAAATATTTGTTATTTCAACATAAACATGTTTTGAAAATTTATTGGTGTGAGCCTGTCAACGGACAGAACTACGTGACTTGAAATATCTAAAAGGGCAAGGGAGAGCATGTAGATAAGAACACAATGCATAGCTTGTGGTCATATTTTCCACATGTTGATTAAGCCGCTTGAAGCAATAACTCATGTTCTTGCATTTCCTCTATACTAATGAAGCAGATAATGAAGGCTAGGCTTCTTTTATATCAGCAAGACCTGCTCTTTTTTCTTACTGAAAGCGGCCTACAACACTCAATGTACACGCTTGAGTGTACTTGCATATTGTAATGACACATCACACTCACTCACTAATGTGCATTAGGACCGTGACATAGTTGGTTCATTTTAATCCATAATGCACAAGGTAACATGTGCACTACCATAGTTTTTTTCCTATTGGAGTAAATTAAACTTTCATGAATTTTTACATTGCAATACAATTGGCATTGAATGGAGAACATAATTTGTACCAGGTGCTGAACTGATGAAATATGATTTGGTTAATTCTTCTTTCTGTTGATTTTAAAATTGCTCTGAACTGTTGGTGCTTAAAGACATGAAGCAAGGTCCAGAGATGTCGTGTATGTTTCAACTGCTATATTTAACATGTATACTTAATATAATTTTAGCACAAATTTACATTTATGTTTACTCAGTTGGCCTTCATGCTATGTTTTTTAGTGAGTTTAAAAGGGGCTTGCTAGGCGGCATGCTGGAGTATATGATGATCAAGCTTATGACCTTGGGATTGATCATGTTCATCATGAATAGCTGGACAATCTGACCACAATCGGCGATGGTGGCGAAGAGGAGAAGTGGCAATAGGAATGGGTCACTAGGAGGATCTGTGCTGCTAGGAGGCTTGTATTTCTCCCGTTGCAACGCACGGGCACATTTACTAGTATAAAGTAAAAAGTAAAAAATAAAATTTCCAAACAAAAAAGCATTGGCCAAATAGTAAGGTCTAAGAAGAACCCATCATCGTTGCGTCGTCATGAGTGTGGGTGGGAGTCATCAGTCATCCGAACCTTCAAGACAAAAAAAACTCCCAAGAAAGGTTGGATGCTACACTGTTATGGTTTCTGTTTTTTTCATGTTATTTACTACGTGCTAGTAGAGAGCTATGCCCAATAGTGTTATAGCAGTTGTAGCTAGTATTATTGTTATTGCTACTGTTACAACTTCTACAAAACAATTGCTAGTACCGTTACTGTTACTATTGATGTTAGTATCATTACCACTATTATCAAACTATTATACTAGTGCGCTAATGATCACTTTGCTGTAAATATTTAATCTCCAGGTGTGTTTGAATGGACAAATCAACTGCTAATACTTACAAATATTATTTGGCTCCCCTTGTGTCGAATCAATAAATTTGGGTTGAATACTCAACCCTCAAAAACTATTGCGTTCTGCTATACTTGTGGGTTATCACGGGCCTAGACGTAAACTCACCAACTATTAGTTGCGTGCCTATAATAGGCCGAGTAAACCTGTTGCGTAAGTTGGGCCAAAAAATAAAATGGGCTTTTAGCAGTCTGAAAACTAGACTGGGCCTGAACTGTGATGTCGGCCCATGATTGGCCCAACCACAAGACAGGCTGTTAACAGGCCAAAATATTTGTCGGGCCATAGTTGGCCCAAAATGATGGGTTGTAAGCAGGCCAAATGTAAAGCGGGCCATAATTAGGCCCAGTTATATCATGGGCCTTTACCGGGCCAATAGTCAGGTTGGGCTAAAATGTATCAATGAAGACTACGGGCCGTTAAGAGGCCGAAAGTCACTTCAGAACAGAAGTAGGCCCACATGCAGCATGAGCCGTTAAATGGCCAAAAGTGAAACCGGGCCAACAACAACCCATATGTACCAAGGGCCACTAACAGATCAAAAGTAATATCGGGTCATACTATTACATGGGCCTTTAAGAGGCCGCAGTTCAAACCGAGCCCCCAATGGGCCAAAAGAAAAGTGCCTGTTAACAGGCCAGATCTTATATGGGCCGTAATTTGGCCCAAAATATGTTAGGCAATTAACGGGTCGGATCTGATATGGGTCACATTTGGCCCAAAACATGGCAGACTGTTAACAGGCCGGATCTGGTATGGGTCATCATTTGGCCCAAAACATGGAAGACATCTAAGGGGTAGGATCTGATGTGGGCTGTAATTTGGCCCAAATTGTGGCAGGCTATTAACGGGCTGGCCCACTAGTCTGACAAAATCTTGTGGGCCTTTGGCTGGACTGGCCCATTTATCTTAAATGGGCAACTATTGTGTCGTGCCACGTGTCAACGTATCATAGGTGCATCTCGCCCATTGGAGGAATGACATCTGTCGCAACACCGAGCTTACACGTGGATCCTCTGGCGAATGGGAATTTTACACGTGGAAAATCGCCATTGGTCCGGGCTTTTAACAGGTTATCGGATCCAAACCCGAACCCGAAAGCTTAAAGGCGACCTGTTATGGTGGATGCCAAATGTCGGTTACCCTTGACAAAACACTTCCATGACGCGCCATTTATCGTCATGGAAGTGGACACTTCCGTGATGATAATTTCAGTATTGTCATGGAACACTTCTATGCCAGCACATGTATGACTATCTTGATTCTGTCATAAAATCTTCATGAATGTACATGCATGACAGAAAATGTGACCTACTGTGACAAACATGTATCATCACGGAAGTGCTTTTTTGTAGCGTGTGTGTGTGTGTGTGCATGTACCATTTATCTTGTTTGTGTGGCGTCTCCTATTGGTTTGATAAACCTTGGTTCTTAACTAAGGGAAATACTTTTGCTACTACACTACATCACCCTCCCTCTTTAGGGAAAGCCCAACATTATCACAAGTAGCACTGACCAGCCTTAACGCAACGCGTCATAGTTGGGATTGTCCAGAGACTGGTTTAGGGCATCCTTATCGTTGGGGCCGAGGATTCTTTCCACATCGTCATTGGGGTTGTAATCCTCCCCGTCATCGTTGTTGCCTCCTTCCCGTTGGCATTGCTTTTGTCGCCACCACCATTGTTGGTCTTTCCGTCCCCACTGTAGTGAGGGCCTCTGTCCCCGTGACCGGGCTATCTCCTCCTCTGCTATTGGGGGTGTCTACCATGTAGATGTCATATGTGGAGGTTGCGGTCCGTCGTCCTGTGCATGCAACAGTCGGTGGTGCATTGTCCAAAGACTCGCTCACACCATCATCCATCTCGGTTTTCTCCTCAGAGGCATTTTGTGAGAATGTTGGTTAAATCTTCGACGTTGGTGACTAGGTGGATGGTGGGTGGGTCACAAATTTTGACCTTCCTAGGTGTTTCCTAGATCTCATCATAAACCGAGGCTTGATCATCCAAGATCACGAGTTTCTAAATCTGATCTAACATCTCGTTCAGAAGTATTTTCTCGTTTTCAGCCATGGCCCGGTCAAGAGTTAGGACCAATGGGAATTTTCCTAAGACCCGATCTGGCATGGGCTTAGTTTCTCATCTTGCAACCAGACCGGCCGTATTGTCATCTGGAGTGGTGCTCGGATATGGGCTCAAGGCCGGATCTAGGCCCAAGGTCAGATCCGAGACATCAACTTCACCATCATCCTGAGCCACGATTGACCCCATGGTCTAAATGGGTGCCTTGTCATGATATTCGACCTGGTCTAACACCCAAGTCAAAAAGGTAAGTTCGCCGCAGGAGTCCACAGCATATTTTAGGTTCCCGGATCCGATGATCCGTCCAGGGGTGTAGTTCTGGTCTGTTCGAGGCAGCCATCTGAATCAGTGAAGAGGGTCACACTTCTGAAGACAAAGAGTTGTCCCTATAGGAAAATCATGTCGATCTGACCCGGTCATTGGTCTGGAGTGCCATCGAACCACTACGACCACCCAGAGGGAACTGTATGGGCCACCAATGTTGGAGTCAAAGCCAGCAGATCTCGGGTAGGAGGGGGGCGAACAAGCATCCGGTGCCATGGCAACAGAGACACAAGATTTTACCCTGGTTTGGGCTCTCTCAAAGAGATAATACCCTACGCCCCATTTGATTGTATTGATTCCGACAGAGTACATATTACATGTTGATCTACCGCGGGATTTGTGTGCGTATGAGTCATCGCCTATGAACCCTACCCCCGATTTATGTTGGTAGTCGGGGTGTCTAGGGTTTGCACATAGTGAAGAAATATGCCCTAGAGGCAATAATAAAGTTGTTATTTATATTTCCTTATACCATGATAAATGTTTATTATTCATGCTAGAATTGTATAAATCGGAAACTTAGTACATGTGTGAATACATAGACAAAAGCAGTGTCCCTAGTATGCCTCTACTTGACTAGCTCGTTAATCAAAGATGGTTAAGTTTCCTGACCATAGACATGTGTTGTCATTTGATGAACGGGATCACATCATTAGAGAATGATGTGATGAACAAGACCCATTCGTTAGCTTAGCATTATGATCGTTTAGTTTTACTGCTATTGCTTCCTTCATGAGTTATACATATTCCTCTGACTATGAGATTATGCAACTCCCGAATACCAGAGGAACACCTTGTGTGCTATCAAATGTCACAACGTAACTGGGTGATTATAAAGATGCTCTACAGGTGTCACTGAAGGTGTTTGTTGGGTTGGCATAGATCAAGATTAGGATTTGTCAGTCGGTGTATCGGAGAGGTATCTCTGGGATCTCTCGGTAATGCACATCACTATAAGCCTTGCAAGCAATGTGACTAATGAGTTAGTTGTGGGATGATGCATTGCGGAACGAGTAAAGAGACTTGCCGGTAACGAGATTGAACTAGGTATGATGATACCGACGATCAAATCTCGGGCAAGTAACATACCGATGACAAAGGGAATGACGTATGTCGTTATGCGTTTTGACCGATAAAGATCTTCGTAGAATATGTAGGAACCAATATGAGCATCCAGGTTCCGCTATTGGTTATTGACCGAAGATGTGTCTCGGTCATGTGTACATAGTTCTCGAACCCGTAGGGTCCACACGCTTAACGTTCGATGACGATTTGTATTATGAGTTGTGTGTTTTGGTGACCGAAGTTTGTTGGGAGTCCTGGATGAGATCACAGACATGACGAGGAGTCTCGAAATGGTCGAGAGGTAAAGATTGATATATTGGAAAGTTATATACGGACAACAGAATGGTTCCGAATAGGTCTGGTGATTTTTCGGAGTACCGGAACCCCCCGGGAAAGTTAATGGGCCTCATGGGCCACAGTGGAGAAGAGGAGGCAGGCCACGAGAGGTGGCGCGTGCATCCCCCTTGCCCAATCCGAATTGGACAAGGGGAGGGGGCGCCCCCCCCCCTTTCCTTCTCCTTCTCCCCCTTTCCCCTTTCCCCTCTCTGTTGGAAGGAAGGGGAGCGGAATCCTACTAGGTTTGGAGTCCTAGTAGGACTCCCCCCTTGGCGCGCCTCCTCCCTGGCCGGCCACCTCCTCCCCCTCTCCTTTATATACATGGGCAGGGGGGCACCCCAAAGGCACAATAGTTGTTTCTTAGCCGTGTGCGGTGCCCCCCTCCACAGTTTACTCCTCCTGTCATAGCGTCGTAGTTCTTAGGCGAAGCCCTGAGCAGATCACATCACCATCACCGTCATCACGCCGTCGTGCTGAGGGAACTCTCCCTCGACCCTCTACTAGGTTAAGAGTTCGAGGGACGTCATCAAGCTGAACGTGTGCTGTACACAGAGGTGCTGTACGTTCGATACTTGGATCGGTTGGATCTTGAAGACATTCAACTACATCATCCGCGTTAACATAACGCTTACGCTTTCGGTCTACGAGGGTACATGGACACACTCTTCCCATCTCTTTGCTATGCATCTCCTAGATAGATCTTGCGTGATCGTAGGAAATTTTTTGAGTTTCTACGTTCCCCAACAGTGGTATCAGAGCCAGGTCTATGCATAGATGATATGCACAAGTAGAACACAATGAGTTGTGGGCGATAATAGTCATACTACTTACCACCAATGTCTTACTTCGATTCAGCGGTATTGTTAGATGAAGCGGCCCGGACCGACATTACATGACCGAGTTCATAAGACTGGTTCTACCGACGTGCTCTGCACACAGGTGGCTGGCGGGTGTCTATTTCTCCAACTTTAGTTGAATCAGTTTGACTACGGCCGGTCCTTATTGAAGGTTAAAACATCACACTTGACGAAAAATCGTTGTGGTTTTGATGCGTAGGTAAGAACGGTTGTTGCTAGAAGCGCGTAGCAGCCACGTAAAACTTGCAACAACAAACTAGAGGACGTCTAACTTATTTTTGCAGGGCATGTTGTGATATGATATGGTCAAGACGTGATGACATATAAATTGTTGTATGAGATGATCATGTTTTGTAAAAGTTATCGCCAACTAGCAGGAGCCCTATTGTTGTCACTTTTATTGTATGAACTGCAATCGCAATGTAATTGCTTTACTTTACACTAAGCGGTAGCGATAGTCGTGGAAGCAATAGTTAGCGAGATGACAATGACGCTACAATGGAGATCAAGGTGTCAAGCTGGTGATGATGGAGATCGTGACGGTGCTTTGGAGATGGAGATCAAAGGCACAAGATGACGATGGCCATATCATGTCACATATTTTGATTGCACGTGATGTTTATCCTTTATGCATCTTATTTTGCTTAGTACGGCGGTAGCATTATAAGATGACCCCTCACTAAATTTCAAGGTATAGGTGTTCTCCCTGAGTATGCACTGTTGCTACAGTTCGTCGTGCCGAGACACCAGGTGATGATTGGGTGTGATAAGCTCTTCGTTCACATACAACGGGTGCAAGCCAGTTTTGCACGTGCAGAATACTCGGGTTAAACTTGACGAGCCTAGCATACGTAGATATGGCCTCGAAACACTGAGACCGAAAGGTCGAACGTGAATCATATAGTAGATATGATCAACATAGTGATGTTCACCATTGAAAACTACTCCATCTCACGTAATGATCGGACATGGTTTAGTTGATATGGATCACGTGATCATTTAGATGACTATAGGGATGTTTATCTAAGTGAGAGTTCTTAAGTAATATGATTAATTGAACTTTAATTTATCATGAACTTAGTACCTGATAGTTTTTGCATATCTATGTTGTTGTAGAACAATGGCCCGTGCTACCGTTTCCTTGAATTTTAATACGTTCCTAGAGAAAGCTAAGTTGAAAGATGATGGTAGCAACTACACAGACATGGTCCGTAACTTGAGGATTATCCTCATTGCTGCATAGAAGAATTATGTCCTGGAAGCACCGCTAGGTGCAAGACCCGCTGCAGGAGCAACTCCGGACGTTATGAACGTCTGGCAGAGCAAAGTTGATGACTACTCGATAGTTCAGTGTGCCATGCTTTACGGCTTAGAATCGGGACTTCAAAGACGTTTTGAACGTCATGGAGCATATGAGATGTTCTAGGAGTTGAAGTTAATATTTCAAGCAAATGGCCGAGTTGAGAGATATGAAGTCTCCAACAAGTTCTATAGATGTAAGATGGAGGAGAATAGTTATGTCAGTGAACACATACTCAGAATGTCTGGGTACCATCACCACTTGACTCAGCTTGGAGTTAATCTTCCTGATGATAGTGTCATCGACAGAGTTCTTCAATCACCGCCACCAAGCTAAAAAGGCTTCGTGATGAACTATAATATGCAAGGGATGGAAAAAACAATTCACGAGCTCTTCGCGATGCTAAAGGCTGTGGAGGTAGAAATCAAGAACGAACATCAAGTGTTGATGGTTAACAAGACCACTAGTTTCAATAAAAAGGGCGAAGGGAAGAAGGGGAACTTCAAGAAGAACAGCAAGCAAGTTGCTGCTCAAGGGAAGAAGCCCAAGTCTGGACCTAAGCCTGAAACTGAGTGCTTCTACTGCAAAGGGACTGGTCATTGGAAGTGGAACTGCCCCAAGTAATTGGCGGATAAGAAGGATTGCAAAATATTTCATATACATGTTATTGATGTGTACCTTACAAATGCTCTTAGTAGATCCTGGGTATTTGATACTGGTTCTGTTGCTCATATTTGCAACTTGAAACAGGGGCTACGGATTAAACATGATTGGCTAAGGACGAGGTGACGATGCGCGTGGGAAATGGTTCCAAGGTTGATGTGATCGCCATCGGCACGCTACCTCTACATCTACTGTCGGGATTAGTTTTAGACCTGAATAATTGTTATTTGGTGCCAGCGTTGAGCATGAACTTTATATCTGGATCTTGTTTCATGCGAGATGGTTATTCATTTAAATTAGATAGTAATAGTTGTTCTATTTATACGAGTAATATCTTTTATGGTCATGCACCCTTGATGAGTGGTCTATTCTTGTTGAATCTCGATTGTAGTGATTCACATATTCAGAGTATTGAAGCCAAAAGATGCAAAGTTAATAATGATAGTGCAACTTATTTGTGGCACTGCCGTTTAGGTCATATTGGTGTAAAGCGCATGAAGAAATTCCATGATGATGGGCTTTTGGAATCACTTGATGCTTGTGAACCATGCCTCATGGGCAAGATGACTAAGACTCTGTTCTCTGGAACAATGGAGCGAGCAACTGACTTATTGGAAATAATACATACCGATGTATGCGGTCCGATGAGTGTTGAGGCTCGTGGCGGGTATCGTTATTTTCTGACCTTAACAGATGATTTGAGCAGATATGGGTATATCCACTTGATGAAACATAAGTCTGAAACATTCGAAAAGTTAAACTTATCTGAGTGAAGTGGAAAATCATCGTAACAAGAAAATGAAGTTTCTACGATCTGATCATCGAGGTGAATATTTAAGTTATGAGTTTGGTCTACATCTGAAACAATGTGGAATAGTTTTGCAACTCACGCCACGTGGAACACCACAGCGTAATGGTGTGTCCGAACGTCATAACCGTACTTTATTAGATATGGTGCGATCTATGATGTCTCTTACCGATTTACCACTATCGTTTTGGGGTTATGCTTTAGAGACGACTGCATTCACATTAAATAGGGCACCATCTAAATCCGTTGAGACGACACCATATGAACTGTGGTTTGGCAAGAAACCCAAGCTGTCGTTTCTTAAAGTTTGGGGCTGCGCTTCTTATGTGAAAAATCTTCAACCTGATAAGCTTGAACCCAAATCGGAGAAATGCGTCTTCATAGGATACCCAAAGGAGAATGTTGGGTACACCTTCTATCACAGATCCGAAGGCAAGATATTCATTGCTAAGAATGGATCCTTTCTAGAGAAGGAGTTTCTCTCGAAAGAAGTGAGTGGGAGGAAAGTAGAACTTGATGAGGTAATTGTACCTTCTCCCGAATTGGAAACTAGTACATCATAGAAATCCGTTCCATTGATGCCTACACCAATTATTGAGGAAGTTAATGATGATGATCATGAAACTTTAGATCAAGTTATTACCAAACCTCGTAGGTCAACCGGAGCACGTTCCGCACCAGAGTGGTATGGTAACTGTCGTGGAATTGTCACGTGAGATGTCCTAGTGTGAGGACTTAGTTGTGGAGCCATCGCGACAATATTAGCTTAAAGGGGTTAATCAAGACAAAGGACACGAGGAGTTTATACTGGTTTGGCCCCTTGCGGTGAAGGTAAAAGCCTAATCCAGTTTGAGGTGGTATTGCTAGGGTTTCGATGACCAGGGAGCGAATACGCTTGACCTGGCTCTCGATCTGTTGTTTCTTGTCCCTAAACCGCCGCCGGGTTGTCCCTTTATATACACAGGTTGACGCCTGGTCGGTTTACAGAATCCCAGCCGGCTCATAAACATGTCCGGCTCGGTATCTACTCTTTCATATCTTATAATACAAGTTAAACACCTTATGGCGATTTACATCTATGGGCCCTAATCCGCCTTTGGGCTTTGGACCTTCATATTAAATCTCCTCCATAAAGCGCCATCTTTCATGTCTTCAAGGGCTTCAATACGGGTAAATTACTATGAGCATAACCCGGCCCCTCCTGAGCAGTTTATACTCAATAGTTATGTCCCCAACATTAGGCCCCAGGTTGATTTGAACTTGTTCACATCAATATTCAACACTTAGAAAAATCCCTCCTTCATTACCTTGGCGAAACTTATAACTCACCATGACGTCATCTTATGGAATCATGATAATCTGCCGTGACGTCACCTGCCATTAACTTTACCCAGAGCCAAAATCTTTTAATGTATCTCCTTTTCTTTAATGAATCTCCGAAAACCGAGGCGTCTGCACATCCACAGATCCGTTTTTTGACCTCCTTGATTCCCACGCTTGCCACTTATGCATTTGCCTTATAAATAGGGCCGAGGGTCCCTTTCACTCCCCCCCCCCCCGTGCCTCTTCGTCTCATCGTCTTCCTCGCGACACCCTAGCGCTCGAGCTCCGCCGCCGCCGTCAAGCTTCTGCCTCAAGGTTGGCCGCTGCATCACCCTGTTCGGACCAGACTCCACTCGCGCGCCTCCGCCATTTACCAGCCTCAGTGAGTTCTTCCTCCTCCCCTCCGTAGATCTTATTAGGGTTCGCCCAAACTCATGGAGGTCCGGCGTTGTTCTTCGTCTGTTCTTCACCATAGCATAAATGGCGGATTCAAAACTTGATATATTCCTGTGCGGTAGTAGCAATAGTCCTTCTTTTATCATTAGATCATCTCTTTTGTGTAGAAAACCCAATCTGGAACTTCATAAACTGCTCAAGTACCAATATTTAGGTCTGAATATCTTTCTTTTTCTGACACGTGGTAGATCTGAATTTGCAATATCAATCTGTGAAATCTGTTTTTCACCACTTACTCATTTTTCGACTTCTGATCTATACTTTCAATGTCTGTGTAGGCGGTTTATCTTCAGAAAATAATAATCTGCCATGTACCATTAGTCCCCTCTTAAACCGCCAATTGCTCATCTCTGCAACTTGATAACGTCAATCTCCGGTTTATCACACTTGCATGTTTGAATACTTTCTGCCTTTTAACCTTTAGCAGTTTGATCATGAATCTTAAACCGGCACAAACCTTCCTTTAGGTTGTCTAATAAATGGCCAAGTCATTTTACTCCTGCAATTGGGTTCCATCCCGGGTTACAGAAGAAGAGCTGAATGAATGTGTTGCAACTGGCGCTTTAGCAAAAAAGGATGACATCCATTGGAGAGCCCCTGGTCCAGAAAATCCACCTGAACCCAAAGATGGGGAAATGGTCGTTTTTGTTGATCATCTAAGTCGAGGGTTCAGCCCTCCCGGATCAAAAAGTTTCCGTGACGTGCTTCATTTCTTCCAACTTCATCCTCAAGATATTGGACCTAACTCCGTGTCCAATTTGCAACTTTCAAGTGTTTTGTGAAGCTTACCTACAAGAAGAGCCCACAGTCGAATTGTTCAGAGATTTCTTCTACTTAAACCGCCGTACCGAGTTTACAGACGGGCCCAATACTGAACTTGGTGGGGTGTCAATTCAGAAAAGAAAAGATGTCAGCTTCCCTCACGCTAATCATCATAGCCACCCCAAAGATTGGAACCAAACTTGGTTCTATTGCCAAGATACATCTCCAGCTAGCGAGAACCCTCTGCCGGGTTACCGTGCTCACCGGCTTGCCAGTACACATCCACTCCCCCAAAGACTCAGTGCAAAGGAACGGGCCAAATATGCCCCACAGCTTTCGAAGCTCAGAGCCTTTGTGGCAAACGGTTTGACAGACATTGATTTTGTTCGTTGCTGGGTATCTTGGAGCATTTTGCCTTTAAGCCGGCGTCCCGGTTTAATGTGTGAGTACACAGGGGACGTGAAAGACCCTCAACGGCGCATTGATATTCAACTAACTAACATTGAAATTACTGAAGCTATCAAGAAGATGCTGAATGAAGCAGTGGCTGATTGTAGTAAAACAGGGCTTAGTCCTTTTTGCGTTTCAAACAAACCGCCAGCTGTAAGAATTGCCTAACTCCTGCTTAATCCATATTTTTGACATTCCCTTATAATCTTTCAACCTTTTACAGGGTGATGATCCATTTTGGAAGAGGAAACCACATGATAAACCGGCCACACAACTCGCCCCAAGACCTAGGTCACCAAGAAGCCTGCCAAGAAGAAAACCGTCGAATCCACCGAGTTGAAAATCGATGATGACCTTGATAACCCGGAGTAAAAGGTAGAACTTGATTCTCTTGGTTCCTTTTTCATACACCTCATTGACAATGATCATTATTAGGATGACGATGAGGCTAGCCATGCTGGTGGCGTAGAGGTAATTATTCTTTCCTCTGGCTCAGATCCTCTGCCAACGCAGAAAACCCGTCAAGCAAACCGGAAAGTAAGATTTTCACACCCTCTAACTTACTTGGATCCAAACTTTCTTTCGAAGAAACAGCAACACGAAGCTCGCCGCACAACCCGACATAGTGGCCAGGTGGTTACCTCCTCCGGATTACCGAACACACTGGTTCGTAAACGCCGCCCAGAGGTATCTTATACTTCTGACACATATTATCCCAAGGCGGGTTATTTCCGGTATCCTCTTAATCCGTCTGATTCAAATTATCAGGGAACTTCCCATTCTTCCTCTGGCGAATCAACAGGGACGCAAATTCCAACCCTTAAACAGTTCCTGGGTGAGCATACTTAACTGACCCTCCATATCTTATACTTGATCTTTATACTGACCTGATGCACACTTGTTATTTTCAGGGCCAAAGCCAGAGCCAGTAAAAAGTCTAAAATGAATAGTCCGGTTGTTGACCCCAATCCATCTGAACCGGAGAAGACCCCAGAACCTTCTAACCCAAATGATGAAGCTACTCTTGATGATCCGCCACCGCAAGATCATGAAACCTTTGTTGAACAGATGGAAATTGATCCGATGGGTCATGCTGATAACCCGCCAAGCCCAGCTAAAGCCTAAAGCTGCTGATGACAAAACTGACGATGTTGTAGTTACTGACTTTGGTTACACATCCCCTGGCAACCCCATTGCTCTGTCAAAACACAGTGCCAAAGAAGAAATCTCTACTATTAACAAGGGCAAGTGGAAAGCGGATTTGGAAAGCTATGCCCACCCCAGCGCCCAAGACATCCATTCTGGGCTTTTAAACCGTTTGTACACAAGCCGTGACTATGAAGCCGGTTTAGTGAACATGAAGAGCGATATGAGGTAAATGTTGTTAACTATGCATAGGTATTCTTCCCTTATGATCGGTTTAGAATATCAACTCCAGTAGCCCCCAAGGGCCGGTTTATAATACCAATATAAACTGGGACTTTTGTAAAATCACCATACTTCAATTTTGCCTGTGTAGCCCCCAAGGGCCGGTTTATCTTTTGAAGATGAATCGGGACTTTAGAATAATAAATCTTCAATTTTACCTGTGTAGCCCCCAAGGGCCGGTTTATCTTTTCAAGATGAACCGGGACTTTTATACTATATGGCTCAAAATTCTTGTTGAACACCTTTGTAAACCGATTGACCACCAAGCTGATTGATGGAGGAAAAAATCCATAGTCTTAACTTGAGAAAATATGCATTAGCCCCCAAGTGCCAAGAATAATACTTGTATTGAGCTTGGGACTTGTAAATTTTTTTTGATAGGAAGCAATAGACATTAGCCCCCAAGTGCCAAGAATATTACTTGTTATGTGCTTGAGACTTTGAATATGCACTGTCATCTCATAACTTTCTTGTTTCCTGCAGGCTGAGCTTACCAGGAAGGAATCTCAAATCGCAAACCTCCAAGAAAACATTAAGTCAAAGCAAGCAGAGACTTCCAAGGCCAATGATGAACTGACTAGTGCCTTAGCAGCAATGGAAAAGCTGAAAGAGAGCTTCAAAAACGAGCGGGCAAGTTGGGATGCAGAAAAGACAACTCTGCTAATGAGGGCTGAGGATGCTGAAGCAGCCCTTATTCCGGTGGCAGAGGAGCTAACTGGCTTGAAGCAGCAAATAAATGCCATGACTGCTGCCATTTTTGGTAAATAGCTTCTTCATAATCTTTAAGCATGTATTATCCCATAAACTGCCGGTTTACCAACATTTGTGATGATACACGATCTCGCATTACTCATCTTGGCTCGGATATGCGAAAGAAACTGAAGGCTGCCTATACACTTATAGAGAAATTATATACCGGTGCACAACGGATCATCTGCACAGCTTCCCAGAACAAGCCGCCCCCAACTTTGATCAAGGAAACATTAGAAAGGCTGTCGATGATGCCTGCCCAGTTTGAAGAGCTAAAGAGATCAGCTGCGAGGGCAGGTGCTCTTACCACACTAACTCGGGCCAAGGCATGGATACCTGATCTTGATTCGGCTGATGTGGGAAACGGCTATCCGAGCATAAAGGAGGACGGGTCAGACTTTGATAATGAAGACCTCAGAGCCTTGACGAAGGAAATGCGCCCATTGGCTAGCAAATTGGCTGAAGAGACCGATCTTTCTCATTATCAGTCGATTTATGATGCCAACAACAAGAGATTTAATGCGCCAACCTATGATGCTCCAACTCTTATTCCTCCAATCCATAAGCATACCTATGCCCTTGATGTTGATCCCTCCCCACTTATAAGTGATGAAGTTGTATTCAAAGCCTTAACTGGGATCGATTGGACAACCATTGACTTCCAGCCACTGGATAGAGAAGAGGAAGATGAACCGGCACAGGATGATCCGGAACCTTCAAGTCAGCCCGGCCAAGATTCATAAACCGGGCATAAACCATTGACCTCCAACATCTACTTTTCTGTAAGACTTGTTGAAAATAATTATTCTTTTGGGCACCGAACGCCTTGTAATAGCCTAGCTTAAACTCTTGATCTGCTATGCCATCGCGCATATTTTCTGTGCATGACACTGCTATTCCGCCATGTTTAAAATATGCCACATATGCTTATGATATGAGCAATTTGAATCTGTCTCTGCATTCAACAGTGTATGTCCTGGTGGTTTACTGCTGGACGGGTTATCATGCCCAATATATAAAGCTATGGAGAAATAATCATAAGTTATAACCAAAGCTGGACTTAAGAATAACCATATATTTGAGCATATAGCATACCTGTGATATTTGATCACACTGTTGGTTTATCAAGCCACTGTAATAAGGGTGATAACCCAGAATTTGAGCACTGGTAAGTATATATTGCCGGCTTATGAACAAAACCAGGCCGGGTTAATAAACACCGGATATTGCTACCTCTTCAGCACTGCGTTGGTTTTCCCTTGAAGAGGAAAGGGTGATGCAGTAAAGTAGCGTAAGTATTTCCCTCAGTTTTGGAGAACCAAGGTATCAATCCAAGAGGGAAACCACGCCGAGTCCCACGCACCTACACAAACAAATAAGAACCTCGCAACCAACGCGATAAAGGGTTGTCAATCCCTTCACGGTCACTTACGAGAGTGAGATCTAATAGAGATGATAAGATAATTTTTTTGGTATTTTTATGATAAAGACTAAAAGTAAAGATTGCAAAGTAAACAAAGATAGAAATAGCTTGTTGACGGAAGATTAATATGATGGAAAATAGACCCGGGGCCATAGGTTTCACTAGTGGCTTTTCTCAAGATAGCCTAAGTATTACAGTGGGTAAACGAATTACTGTCGAGCAATTGATAGAATTGAGCATAGTTATGAGAATATCTAGGTATGATCATGTATATAGGCATCACGTCCGTCACAAGTAGACCGAAACGGTTCTGCATCTACTACTATTACTCCACACATCGACCGCTAGCCAGCATGCATCTAGAGTATTAAGTTCATAAGAACAGAGTAACGCTTTAAGCAAGACGACATGATGTAGAGGGATAAACTCATGCAATATGATATAAACCCCATCTTTTATCCTCGATGGCAACAATACAATACGTGTCGTTTCCCCTACTGTCACTAGGATCGAGCACCGCAAGATTGAACCCAAAGCTAAGCACTTCTCCCATTGCAAGAAAGATCAATCTAGTAGGCCAAACCAAACTGATAATTCAAAGAGACTTGCAAAGATAACCAATCATACATAAAAGAATTCAAAGGAGATTCAAATATTGTTCATAGATAATCTTGATCATAAACCCACAATTCATCGGATCTCGACAAATACACCGCAAAAGAAGAGTTACATCCAATAGATCTCCAAGAGAATCGAGGAGAACTTTGTATTGAGATCCAAAGAGAGAGAAGAAGCCATCTAGCTAATAACTATGGACCCAAAGGTCTGTGGTAAACTACTCACACATCATCGGAGAGGCTATGGTGTTGATGTAGAAGCCCTCCGTGATCAATGCCCCCTCGGCGGAGGCGCGGAAAAAGGCCCCAAGATGGGATCTCACACGAATGCAGAAGGTTGCGGCCGGTGGAAATAGGTTTTGGCTCCGTGTCCGATGGTTTGAAGTGCGTAGGTATATATAGGAGGACGAAGTAAGTCGGTGGAGCTACGAGGGGCCCATGAGGGTGGAGGGCGCGCCCAGGGGGGTAGGCGCGCCCCCTGCCTCGTGGCCTCCTCGTTCGTTTTTTGACGTCCACTCCAAGTCCTCTGGATCACATTTGTTACGAAAATCACGTTCCCGAAGGTTTTATTCCGTTTGGACTCCGTTTGATATTCCTTTCCTTCGAAACACTGAAATAGGCAAAAAAAACTGCAATTCGGGCTGGGCCTCCAGTTAATAGGTTAGTCCCAAAAATAATATAAAAGTGTATAAATAAGCCCATTAAACATCCAAAACAGAATATATAATAGCATGGAACAATCAAAAATTATAGATACGTTGGAGATGTATCAAGCATCCCCAAGCTTAATTCCTGCTCGTCCTCGAGTAGCTAAATGATAAACATCAACTAGGTGTATCAACGGGCCATGGAGATGCCCATCAATACATATCAGTGTGAGTGAGTAGGGATTGCCATGCAACGGATGCACTAGAGCTATAAGTGTATGAAAGCTCAATAATGAAAACTAAGTGGGTGTGCATCCAACTTGCTTGCTCACGAAGACCTAGGGCAATTTGAGGAAGCCCATCATTGGAATATACAAGCCAAGTTCTATAATGAAAAATTCCCACAAGTATATGAAAGTGAAAAAACAAAAGACTCTCTATCGTAAAGATCATGGTGCTACTTTGGAGCACAAGTGTGGAAAAAGGATAGTAGCATTGTCCCTTCTCTCTTTTCTCTCTTTTTTTTTGTTTGGGCCTTTTCTATTTTTATGGCCTCTTTTTTTGGTCCGGAGTCTCATCCCGACTTGTGGGGGAATCATAGTCTCCATCATCCTTTCCTCACTTGGGAGAATGCTCTAATAATGATGATCATCACACTTTTATTTACTTACAACTCAATATTACAACTCGATATCTAGAACAAAATATGACTCTATATGAATGCCTCCGGCGGTGTACCGGGATATGAAATGAATCAAGAGTGACATGTATGAAGATAATAAATGGTGGTTTTGCCATAAATACGATGTCAACTACATGATCCTGCAAAGCAATATGACAATGATGGAGCGTGTCATAGTAAACGGAACGGTGGTAAGTTGCATGGTAATATATCTCAGAATGGCTACGAAAATGCCATGATAGGTAGGTATGGTGGCTTTTTTGAGGAAGGCATATGGTGGGTGTATGATACCGGCGAAAAGTGCACGGTATTAGAGAGGCTAGCAATGGTGGAAGGATAAGAGTGCATATAATCCATGGACTCAACATTAGTCATAAAGAACTCATATACTTGTTGCAAAAATCTATTAGTTATCAAAACAAAGTATTAGGCGCATGTTCCTAGGGGTATAGATTGGTAGGAAAAGACCATCGCTGTCCCCGGCTGTCGGTGTACTAGAGTAGGGGTACCCTAGTATCCTGAACTTGTGCACGGGCAGTTGCAGCCCTCCGCGGCAAGGCTTACCGGGTGACCGCCAAGGTCCTCCGTGGTTCCTGTGGAGCCATTCAAGAACAAAGTATTCAAGCCGAGGAGACAAAGCCCGGCAAGAGGAGCTTGCCGGAAGGCCACCCAAGGCACCTAGGAGACAAGGCCCCGACAAGAGGAGCTTGCGGGAAGGCCCGATGAGCGACAAGCTTCCGGACGCGACAAGACAACAACCGCGACAAAGGCGCTTGCAGCAGACCATCACTCTGCATCTGCGCTCCAAAGCATATCCACTAACGTGTCGCCTGGACCTTTCCAGCACGTGTGGCAAGAGGTCAGGCGGCCAGCGCCGCCGTGGCAAGCGGCGTGGCAAGATTGCCATCATGGCAAGCGGTGGCGCCCTTTGACGGTCCCTGTTTGCACCTTTATTAGGGCGACGTGACGGGCATTTAATGCCTTTGTCCCTGCCGTCAGGGTAGGTATGATACACCGTACCTTTGTACAAGTAGCTGTACCAACCACTCCTTTTCCATTTTACCCTTGTCTACGTTGCCACTGCCGGAGACCCTTGAGCATATAAAAGGAGGCCCATGCGCATAGCGTGGGGGGGGGTTCGACACTCACGCTCGGTCTCGTTAGCAGCTTGTGTGTCAGTAGCACTCAGCGCTCTGAGCAAGAACTCAATACACTCGGACATGCAGCGTGGAGTGTTATCTCTCAGGAGAGCTCGAAGCTGGGTAAACCTCTCGTGTGCCGCCTCGATCTGCTCTTCGGCGATCTCCGCTCCCGCCGAACCGAAAGGGGCTCGGTCCGCCGGTCCCATAGGTGTTCGTGGGCGGTCAGCCTGCCCGACATCTTTGGCGCGCCGGTAGGCGTCGAGATTGTGTGAACCTGATCCGGCGTCCACACGAGCTAGATCTTCATCATCTTCATCGACATGCCACCGAAGAAGAAGGCTTCGGCGGCAGAAGCTCCGTCCGCGTCGAACCCACCGCCACCGGAGCAAACGGGTGGTGGGGTAGACGCCGGTGGAAGAATGGACATCGACGGGGGAGTCCACGGTGCTGCCAGGTCCAAGGACAAGGCTGTGCAGACCTCGGCGTCCGTACATGCACCGCGCCCGTCTCAGGAGGCGCGGGACCGACAGCGTCATGGTGTTCACAATGCCGTACGCTCGTTGGACCAAGATCGAGCTGGAGGATCTCGAGATGCTCAAGACCAGCATGCACGCCAACATGCTGGCGCGAGCGAGGCACGGTCGCCTGGACGGGATACCGCTCCTTCTAACATAGATAGAAGTCCGAGCATATCACGCTCCTCGCGCCGTTCGCCACTGCCACCCACCACTCCAGCAGAAGCTTTGGCGAGAGCTCAACTGCTCCTAGATTACCCTCCAACAGCCGACAAGGTCGATGAATGGAGGGCCACCATTCAGAGTCTCATCGGCTTTGCCAACGGCGAAGCTCGGCGGCAGTCGAGTGCATCGCTGCCGCGGCAGGACTGCCAAACACGAGCCGGTGGCGACGAGACCGGTGGGGGTGCAACCACCATGCACTCTCCGCCCCGAAGGCCAAGATCGCTGACTCGCCGGATCCACCTCGACAGCGACTCCACCGCATCATCGGATCCACGAGCTCGTCGCGATCAGCGCCAAGTTCTTCACGAACGACAGCAAGAAGACGCTCGAACTCGCATCGAGCGCCGAAGAGAAGCGTTGTCAATCCGACCAGCGCGCTGGGCCCTTCCGTCGACATGCATGCGCCCGGAGGAACCAGGCGACTTGCCGTACGCGGTAGGTTGCCCTGCGTTCAGTCGTGAGATGCGGCAAGTCCAGTGGCCCAGCAAGAAGAATTTCAAGCCGGATGTACCAGAGAAGTACGACGGCAAGACGCATCCGTCGGAGTTCCTCAGCATCTACACCATCGCGGTGCAAGCTGCCGGGGGGCGAGACGACAAGATCCTTGCCAACTACTTCCCGCTGGAACTCAAGCCCAATGTCAGATCCTGGCTCATGCACTTGCCGGACAACTCCTATCCTCTTGGGCAGATCTATGCCATCAGTTTGTCGGCGCCTTTACAGGCGGCCACAAGCCCCATGGCCAAGAAAGCGACCTTCATCTGCTCGGCGGAAGGAAGGAGAGCCCTGCACAAGTATATTCAGAGATTCAGCCAGCGTCTGACGACATCCCGGATGTCCACCTGCCGCTGTAATCAGCGCGTTCCATCGAGCGTCGCGAAACCGCAGATGCGGGAGGAGATGGCGATGTGCAAAATCAGAGACGTCAGTGAGCTATATGCCCTGGCCGACAAGTGTGCACGTGCTGAGGAAGGGAGGAGACTCCCCGGAGAGAATACTGAAGCAGGGAGATCTGATAGTGAGGAGACCGCTCCGGCAAGGAAGAACCGGCGGCGGAGCAACAGGAAGAAGAAAGGCAAAGATGTGCTAGTTGTTGAGCAGTCCGACAATGGAGGTAGCGCCAAGAAAGCCAAAGCTAGTGGCTCCGGCAAGGAGGTTGCCGCTGGCACCAACTGCCAGGCTGTGGCGGCCGCCGACAAACAGGACGGCTCCAACAAACAGTACTACAAGATCCACCGCACCAAGGGCCATGACCTCCAGAGCTGCAAGAAGGTCGAGCAGCTTGTCGAGCAGCAGAAGGCTGAATACGAATGACGCGACAAGGAGAAGGCCCAGGAGGGTGCTGGAGGAGCTAGCAAGAAACGTCCCGGCCGAGGAGGACGCCGCGGCAAGGCCAAGCAGCGGCAAGGAGACAGACCTCCCCGCGGCCGCGACAAGGATGAAGACGACAACGATGATGAAGACATGGATGATGACGAGGCCGATGAGCAGGAGTTCCGAGAAAGCCCACGAGGTCATGTGCGTTGGCGGCGGTGCTTCTCTGCATACTTCACACCGCCAGCTCAAGCGGTGGATGCGGGAAGTCAATGCGGCGTAACCATCCATCAAGTCACGCAGGCCTCTGAAATGGTCCAAGACGCCTATCATCTTTGATATTGAGGACCACCACGATCGGCGTAGCTGCGGTCGGTGCTTGCCGATGTTGGTTTCACCAACTATCCGCAACCTCAAGGTCACCAAGATGCTAGTTGACGGCGGGCCGGCTTGAACTCGATCTCCTCTGCGGTGCTCCGAAACTCCAGATCCTCGATGGCGAAGCTCGAAGAGACCGGCACATTCCAAGGAATCAATCCGGGAAGGAGCAAGCGAAGGAAAGATCACGTTGCGGTGACATTTGGCAGCGAAGTTGAACTTCAGGACTGAGAGGGTCACTTTTGATGTTGCGACTTTCCATTGCCTTACAATGGGATACTTGGCCGTCCGGCACTCGCCAAATTCATGGAAGCCTCTCACTATGCATACAATATCTTTGAAGATGCCAGCCCGATAAGTGTCATCTCTGTCCCTGGCGACAAGAAGGATGCTCTTATCTGCGCGGACAAGATCTACCGAGAAGCAGCAGCTACAATAGATTGCAAGCCACTTGCCGCTGAAGCTCCCAGGGGGAAGAAGAAGACCAAGTCCGGCAAGAGCTCTGATGCCCACTCCGGCAAGCGCACCTCTTCGGAGTGCTGCGCTACCGTCGAGGACGCACCATCGAGCTCCACCGGCAAGTGTAAGAAGACGATGGCAACTCCACCAGAGACCAAGAAGGTGTCCACCAAGGAGGACGACACTGGTGGTACCTTCACCATCAGTACCACTCTTGACCCTAAATAGGAAGGCGCGCTCGTTGCTTTCCTGCGGGCGAACGTCGACGTGTTTGCGTGGCAACCGTCTGACATCCCCGGTGTTCCCAGGAAAGTAATTGAGCACCATCTTGCCGTTTGTCCTCATGCGCGGCCCGTCAGCGTAAAGTCGTGAAGCAAGTAGTGGAGCGCCAAGAATTCATCGCAGAAGAAATCAAGAAATTGAGCGGCGGGCCTTGTCGAGGAGTGCTCCATCCTCGTGGTTGGCCAATCATGTAGTTGTATGCATAAAGGCTAACGGGAAATGGAGGATTTGTATCGACTTTACCGATGTCAATAAAGCTTGTCCCAAAGAGCCATTTCCCTTGCCGCGCATCGACAGATTGTTGACTCCACGGCGGATGTGATTTGCTTTCATTTCTGGATGCATACTCAGGATATCATCAGATCTTCATGGCAGAAGAGGATGAGGAGAAGACCGCATTCATCACCCCATGTGGAACATACTGTTTCGTACGGATGCCCTTCGGATTAAAGAATGCTGGTTCAATATTTGCAAGAGTAGTCCATGACGCTTTTGAGCCGCAAATGCACAGAAATGTAGAAGCCTACATGGATGACATAGTGGTCAAAAGCAAGGACAAGTTTGACTCTGATTCAAGATTTAGACGAAACCTTTGCAAATCTGCGCAAGATCAACCTCAAGCTCAACCCTGAGAAGTGTGTATGCAGGTCCCTTCCGGCAAGCTTCTCGGGTTCTTCGTGTCTCAGCGGGGAATTGAAGCCAATCCCGACAAGATCAAGGCCATTGAGCAGATTGAAGCACCAAAGCACGTCAAGGATGTACGAAGACTTGCCGGTTGCGTAGCTGCTCTCAGCAGGTTTATCTCTAGGTCTGCTGAGCGCGCCCTGCCATTTTTCAAAATTTTGAAGAAGGCAGGTCCAATGAAATGGACTCCCGAAGCGGAGGCTGCGCTGCAAGACTTAAAGAGATACCTGTCCTCCACTCCAACACTTGTCGCACCTAAGCCACAAGAGAAGTTGCTGCTATATATAGCGGCAACCAATCAAGTGGTTAGTGCTGCGTTAGTAGCGGAGAGGGAGGCGGATGATGAGCTAGCAACCAAGGCAGATGCATCTAGCGACGAGAAGAGGGCTTCACCGGCAAGCTCTGGTCCCGACAAGGATAGATCCGCGCAGACGCATGAGAAGATGCAGAAAAGAATGGTGCAGCGCCCAGTTTACTTTGTCAGTTCCCTTCTGTAGGGGGCTAGGTCAAGGTACTCTGGTGTGCAGAAATTGCTTTTCGGCCTCCTCATGGCCTCGAGAAAGCTGCGCCATTACTTCCAGGCACATGAGATCACAGTCGTCACACGTTTTCCGCTGAAGAGGATACTACAAAATCCAGAGGCAACAGGCAGGATTGTCGAGTGGGCACTGGAACTGTCAAGCTTTGGCCTCAAGTTTGAGAGAACTTCAACTATCCAAAGCAGAGCGTTGGCGGAGTTCATAGCAGAATGGACGCCCAAATAACATGAAGAAATTCCAGAAACGAGCATCCCCGTCAAGGAGGCAAGCAAAGAGTGGTTGATGTACTTTGATGGCGCCTTCTCGCTGTAAGGCGCCGGTGCGGGTGTGCTACTTGTTGCACCCACCGGAGAGCACCTCAAGTACGTAGTCCAGATGCACTTTCCCAAGGAGCAAGCAAAAAACAATACTGCAGAGTATGAAGGTTTGCTTGCGGTCTCGAGATCGCAGAGACCTTGGGATCAAGAAGCTCATTGTCGGGTGACTCACAGCTTGTCATCCGCCAAGTGAACAAGAGTTATCGAGTCTGTTGATGGAAGCTTATGTTGATGAAGTGAGAAAGCTAGAAGAGCACTTTGACGGCCTCTGAGATGGAATATATTCCAAGAGCTCGAGCGACATTCTTGATGGCCTATCGAAGTCGCCGCACTTAATTTACACAATGGAACCGGGATCTTTGTGCTCAAGCTGACTCAACCGTCTGTAACGCCATCAAGCTGGACAGAGCAAGAAGAGGAAGTTGGTTCTTGGTGACTATTTTTCGCAGAGCTCCCGACCGCTGCCAAGAAGGTCCCCAAGATCAACACCAACTTCTTTGAGGAGCAGTCTGCTCCGACAAGCCCTAGGGTTTGTTTCGTTGAAGCGACGCTCCCGACAAGTTTTGCTCGGCAAGCTTGCCGGGAACGTCAAGCTCGGATGAGCCGCAGGTTCTCGCCAGAGAAGCGGATGTTCCGCAGCAGCAGATGTGCCTTTAGTCCTTGTTGTCGAGCCAAAGCTCCAAAGCATGGCGCATCAGATTGTCCATTTCCTTGAGACGGAGAACTTCCGAAGAGCAAGAAGAAGCGGAAAGAGTAGCCCGGCAGTCAAGTATGTACCAGTTTGTCGACAACACACTGTACAGAAGAAGACTCAACGGTGTGAAATTGAAGTGTATTCACCGGGAAGACGAACAAAAGCAGTTGGTAGAGATACATGGAGGCATATGTGGTCACCACATTGGCGCCAGAGCACTTGCTTGAAAAGCGTTCGGCAAGGTTTCTTTTGGCCGACAGCCCTCCGGGATGCAACTGCACAAGCAACCCGATGTGAAGCGTGCGGTTCCATTCCAAGCAGATACACCAGCCAGCTCAAGCTCTCCAGATGATCCCTTTATCCTCGCCATTTTTGGTGCTGGGGCTCGACATCCTCGGCCCCTTTCCCGAGCTGTCGGGGCTTTGAGTACTTATGCGTTGCAATCGACAAGTTCACAAAGTGGCCGGAAGTGGAAGCAGTGAGGAAGGTGACAAGATAGTCGTGATCAAGTTCTTGGTCGATTGTTTGCCATTTCGGAATCCCTAACAGGATCATCACCGACAACGGCACGCCAATTCACGAGCCGCACCTTCATGCAAGACGTCCAAGATCTTGGCGCCAAGGTCTGCTTTCTCTTCATTGCTCATCCGAGAAGTAACGGTCAGCCGGAGAGGACAAATCTTTGAAGTGCGCGGGCTCAAGACCGAGAACTTTCGACGAGCTGCACTAGTGCGGAAGAAACTGGATCGAGGAGCTGCCGGTGGTTCTTTGGTCGATCGGGACGACGCCAAATCGAGCCACCGCCGCACACCTTCGCTCTAGTCTATGGAGCAGAGGCAGTTCTCCCCACGGAACTTCGTGATACGGATCACCTCGAGTGCTCGCTTATGATGAGCTTGAGCAAGAGCAGCTGCGACAAGATGACGCTGCTCCTTAAGGAGGATCGTCTTCAGTCTTTGTCAGACGAGCTGCTCGATACCAGCAAGCTTTGCGCCGCTACCATAACCGCAAAGTTAATGCCGAAGTCTCGAGGAAGGCGACCTTGTTCTTCGGCGTTCAGTCCGCCAAGAATTCCAACAAGTTGACGCCAAAGTGGGAAGGCCCTTACCGGGTGAAACGAGTCACTAGGCTGGCGCTGTCCGCCTTGAGACTGAAGATGGCATTCCGTGAGCAACTCCTGGAACATTGAGCATCTTCGTAAGTTTTACTCAGAAGCGCGGTTGCCGGAACCTGTTCGGCAACCACCTTTTGTACAAGTCTTGCCGCTGTTGCATGTAATCCTTTGTACAAAGCCGGGCGCAGACCCCGTGCATAAGTAAAGCTAATGTGCTTCGCACATCTTGTCAATTTCATGCTTTCTACTTCTACTTTTGCATGCATTATCTGACACTTTGTGCAGCACCTACCCCCGGTAAGCAATAACGAGCCATAAGGCTCCATGTCTTTATTTTCTCTTCTTTCTCTTTCTCAAAGAAAGGAAGGTTCCCTCGCCCACAAGTTTGCCGGGGGGAAAGGAGAAGATAACGGTGTGGACCAAGCGTCGCTCAAGGAAGGAATTCTAGCCTCTAGCCCTACCGGGAAGCAAACGACAGAAAAGCTAAGTTGCTAAAAATTGAGCAATCAGTTTTAAAAATTTTAAGTTATCTTCCTCGAACGACCGTACTTTGTATGGAAAACCTGTGCACGGAGGAACCAATTCGTAGCTAGTTGCGCCCTTACTTTGTTTCGAGTCCGCTCAACAACTTAAGTGAGCTGCGACTAGTTGCGACAAGGTTACTTGTCGGAAGCGGCACCTTTGCCAAAGAAGCTGACGTCTCAAGACTCGGCCAATGACCCAGTGCCCGACAAGTTCCCTAAAAGCGTAGGGCAAAAACATACAAAGGAAGGAACCAAGTAAAGGAAATAACATAACAATTGATACCCGAAATAGAGTTATATTACAAGATAGCTTGTCGCAGCTCTAATAGATTGTTCTTATAACATGACCAGCAGCGGCAAGAAAAAGAAAAAGCGGGCGGCCTAATCTACGCGATCGCCCTCAACCCTCTTGATCCCGCTCACCCTGTCCACGATGGGTGCGACAAGGGTCTTGAGCGCCTCCACATCAGCATTCGGCGGCAAGGACCTGAGGACGTTGGTGAGGTTAAGGCCAGGATTGCGGAAGGCCACCTTCATCAGCACCTTTTGAAGAGCTCCCGTGCAGATCTGGCGCGACTCCTCGGCCAGCTGCTTTGGGACTTCTTCCCGGAGTCGCTGGAGGGCCGTCTGCGCCCTTGAAGAACAAGCTAAGCTTGGCGCTGGGTTGGAGGTGCTCATCGGAGGGATATCCAAGATCCACCATCCCAGCTGCAGCGGCTCCTCGTCGATGGCTGCAGAACATCCACGAGACCCTCGGTCCAGTGCTCCACATTCTCCTTAAAGGTATTCTGGGCGGCAGCAGCACTCGCCAGCAGCGCCTCGTCGGCCTTGATCTTCTCCTTCAAGGCCACCTCCTGCTCCCTGGTGCCGTCCAGCGTCTGACTCAAACTAGTTAGCTTCAACTCAAGATCTGCATTGGAGTCCTTGGCGGTGCTGAGCTCCTTGCTCCTCTCGGTGAGACGGCCCTGCAGCTCGCCAAGAGTATAGGCGTCCTTCTCGTGCTCGTGCTTGAGTGCAGCAAGCTCCTCGCCGCTCTCCTTGAGATTGGCCTCCAACTGCGCCACCTTCGTCTCCAGCTCCTTCTTGGCGGCCTCGGCAGCTGCGGAAGCATCCTTTGCTTCCTTGAGAGCCCCGCCAAATGTTTGCTCGCGCATAGCAAGATCCTCCTCGTGGCTGTCAAGATTAACCTTCCGCTGCGCCAACTCGCCTTCCTGCGCGGACAGCTTCTCGGCAGCAAGCCGCTGTTCCTCTTCAGCTTCAGCCTTCTCGAGGAGGAAGGCTTTGCGCTCCTCGGCGAGTTGCTCCCGCTCCTCTGCCAAGGCCCGGAGAGCTTCCTGGTTGAGGCCCCGGAGCTCCTCCGCGCGCTTCTCGATGTCTGCTCCCGCCTTCGCGACAAGCGCTTCTCGGGATTCCAGCTTGGCTTGTCGGGCGCAGAGAGCGACAACAGCTTCCACAGCAGCTGCTCCTCCTCGGACTCGCCGCTGCTTTGCTGCTTGGCGTCGACTAAGCGTCGATCCAGCGGAGGCGAGCAGCTCTTCATCAAAAGTTTCTCCTTCGGCCACGCCACAGAGCTCGGCGCCCATGGGAGCTTGATGAAGACGCCATCGCCGGCCTTCAAATAGGCGGCAGGCTGGGGCTCTTGAGCCCAGCAGCTGCCAGCGGGCGGAGGGATCGGCGGTCGGCGTGGCGCTGGCGCTCCTGCGGCCTCTGGTCGGTCACGATCGCGGACCTCGCCCGGCTTCTGCGGCGGCAGCTTTGGCGGCCTCTTCACGGCCAGGCTCGTCGGCCTTGACTTCTCTCCTTGATGGCAGCGGCGTCGTCAATGTGCAGCAGCGCATCCTCCTCGCCGGTGACCTCGGTCTCCATTGGCTCTGTGGCAGATGGATGAAGAAAAGTCAAGCAAATATTCAAAAAGAAAATCAGAAGAAGAAGAAGAACACAAGGAAAGTTCTCAAGCAAGAGATTTCCTGTGCTAGGGTCTGCAGTCATGGTCTCCGCCGCCAAGGGATCGCTGGTGCTGCCCCTTGCCGGAGAGCTGTCCCTTGCCGGAGAAGTCTCTCTTGCCGGAGAACGCTCCCTCGCCGGGGAATCCTCCGTTGGCGGTGTAGTCGAAGCAGAAGGAGGCTGCTCAGCTCCTACACAAATCAACAGTCAGATATCAGCAAAGAAAGGGCACCCATGCACGCCGAACAGCAAGAAGTAAACCATATACTTACGCTGGGGGCTGCTTTGAGGAAGAGTTGCCGCGTCCGGCAAGGTGTTCTCGGACGAGCCTCCTGCTGTCGCGGTGGGTTCGTCCTCGATGACAACCACCGGGGCCTTGGCTCTCTTCGACACTCTCTGGGCCAGCGTCCTGAAAAGGAATGGGTTCAGAGTGGAGCAAATCAGATACAAGACAAAGCAACAAGCTGAAGAACTACAAATGCTGCAAAGAATCTTACTCTTCTTCTTCCTCGTCGGAGCTGAGTGCGGAGAGATCAAATTCTGGCCCGCCTCCAGTACGACGAGGCGGAGGAGTAGTTTCCCTTGGCCGCTTGGCGGGAGCAGAACCGGTGGTCTGCGAGGGCCCTGCTCCAGTTGCCGCAGCGGCGTGAGGTGCTCCCGCGGCAACAGTGCTTGCCGCGGTGGAAGCTGCGTCGTCTGGCGCCTGCTGTTGGCCCGCCTGCTGCCCCGCAACGTCTCCGGCCTTGCGAAGACGCCTTTTTGGTTGAGCCGGGGGCTCCGCTCGCGGCAAGCTGTTTGAAGGTGGGGAGGAGGCGCCCTCGGCGGGCTCGCTCGACTCAGCCTCAAGCTCGGCAAGCTCCTCCTCGCCGGCAAACTCCCTTCGCTCGACAAGGCTTGCCGCCTCTGCTGCCTCTGCCTCCTCCACGGTGAACCCGAATTCGCCAGCGGCAGCAGCTGCTGCCGCCTCTTCCAACCTGGTGGCGATGCGCTGCATCTCGTCATCAGTGGTGTCGTGGGTGAGGCCCCTCTGTTCATCGGGGCGGACCGGCATTTCTACCAGATTGTCAAAGAACTGCCACACGACGTCATCTGCCGGCTCTTGCCAAGTTGGGACAATTCCATGCGAAGTCGCTAACGGCATCATTACGCGGATGCGGTCAAGCGAGGAATTGTTGCACAATGAACGACGCCCCTCGGCAACCTAAACATTTCGGATGATCAGATCGGGCTTGAACAGCTCCAAGAGCATCGCGTCAAGTTCCAAGACGGTGAAGTTGAAGTTGAGGCCTGGGCGCAGCCTCATGATATCTGCCGCGTTCAAACTCCCGCGGGTCTCCTCCTCTCCTGCAAAGCGATCTGGCGCCGAAGAAAGTCTGCGCCAACGGTGCCTCTGGTGAGCCGGCAAGTCTAAGGCGAAGGATTCGGGTGATCGCGATCTTCAGCCTAGCATCTTCCGGCCACGTTGCTCCAATCGTTGCCACGCACTATTGGGGTTTAGCTGGGCGGTAAACGGCTGCGGGTTCTCCTCAACAATCCAGCACCAATCTGCCTCCATTCCTCCCATTTGCTATGGAGCTCTCCCTCCAGATAGGCTTCCTTCTTGCCGATCCTCGAGATCCAAGCGATTCCTCCCAAGAAGAGGCTCCCCCTCTCAACTCGAGGCATAAAGAAGTGGCGAAAAGGGCTACGTTTGGATGGACTCCGACAAAGTTTTCGCAGAGATGTGCGAAAACTGCCATGGTCGAACAGCATTGGGGGTGAAATCAAGGAGGCGGAACCCGTGGGTGTTCATGATGTCACAAAAGAATTCAGAGAAAAGGCGGGCGAGCCCGCAGAGAACAAGAGCGCTTGAAGAAGGGATATCCGTTCGAGCTAGTTCAGCGGCAAAGGAAGTACCTTCGTCTTGCGGATGCGCTCAGCGTCTCCGTCGACCGTAAGAGGTAGTAGTTCTCCTCGGCTCCCTCGCGGCGAGCTGTGGGGGAAGATTGCCCGCCTTTCGCAGACCGCGAAGCCGCTGCGCTTGGCTTTCGACTTCACGGCCTTCCCCTTGTCGGCTTTCGGAGCCATGGCGGAGGTGGTGAGGGAGATCGACGGCGTTGGTGATGCTGGTGGCGATGGGGGGCGGAGCGCTGCTCTCTTCAGCCTTGGGAAGAAGGGGGGAGCAGCGGAGGTTTTTTCGAGATGGGACAGCAACTGGCAAGATAGGCGGACTGCCCCTGTTTCCCCTGCTTATAAAAAGGGAGGGGGCGGACGTTCCGTTTTTCCGAATAAAGAAACCCCCCACGATCTCGCCCACGATCTCTCACACGACGCCGCATTCGACGCGTGTCGTTCGTGGAGGGCGTGGTGGGTCCGGGGTGAGTTACGGCGTGACCCAGGCCGCGTGTGCCGGTGCCCTGTTTTGGGCCTGGCCCAACAGCACTCGGCACCGTGTGTGGCCCAGGCCCGGGGGCTCCTGTCGGTGTACTAGAGTAGGGGTACCCTAGTATCCCGAACTTGTGCACGGGCAGTTGCAGCCCTCCGCGGCAAGGCTTACCGGGTGACCGCCAAGGTCCTCCGTGGTTCCTATGGAGCCATTCAAGAACAAAGTATTCAAGCCAGGGAGACAAAGCCCCGGCAAGAGGAGCTTGCCGGGAAGGCCACCCAAGGCACCTAGGAGACAAGGCCCCGGCAAGAGGAGCTTGCCGGGAAGGCCCGGTGAGCGACAAGCTTCCGGACGCGATAAGACAACAACCGCGGCAAGGCGCTTGCATGGCAGACCATCACTCATCAAGGCTTCCAGCACATCCACTAACGTGTCGCCCTGGGACCTTTCCAGGCGCGCGTGGCAAGAGGCCGTGCGGCCAGCGGAGCGCGGTGGCAAGCGGCGCGTGGCAAGATTGCCATCGTGGCAAGCGGTGGCGCCCCTGACGGTCCCTGTTTGCACTGTTAGGGCGACGTAGACGGGCATTTAATGCCTTTGTCCCCTGCCGTCAGGGTTAGGTATGATACACTGTACACTGTACAAGTAGCTGTACCAACCACTCCTTTTCCATTTTTACCCTTGTCTATGTTGCCACCTGTCGGAGACCCCTTGAGCATATAAAAGGAGGCCCATGCGCAACGTGGGAGGGGGGGGGGGAAGGTTCGACACTCACGCTCGGTCTCGTTAGCAGCTTGTGTGTACTGTAGCACTCAGCGCTCCTGAGCAAGAACTCAATACACTCAGACATGCAGCAGTAGGAGTGTTATCTCCGAGAGCTCCGAAGCTGGGTAAACCTCTCGTGTGCTTCGCCTCGATCTGCTCTTCGTGCGATCTCTGCTCCCCGCCGAACCGAAAGGGGCTCGGTCCGCCGGTCCCATAGGTGTTCGTGGGCCAGATCAGCCTGCCCCGACACCGGCCGCCACTCATAAGGAAGACAATCAATAAATAAATCATGCTCCGACTTCATCACATAACGGTTCACCATACGTGACTGCTACGGGAATCACAAACTTTAACACAAGTATTTCTCAAATTCATAACCAATCAACTAGCATGACTCTAATATCACCATATTCATATCTCAAAACAATTATCAAGCATCAAACTTCTCTTAGTATTCAACGCACTTATACGAAGGTTTTTACTAATCTTGGATGCCTCTCATATTAGGACTAATTTCACAATTAAAGCAAATTACCATGCTGTTTTGTAGGACTCTAAAAATAATATAAGTGAAGCATGAGAGAACAATAGTTTCTATAAAACAAACCACCGCCGTGCTCTAAAAGATATAAGTGAAGCACTAGAGCAAAAACTATATAGCTCAAAAGATATAAGTCAAACACATAGAGTATTCTAATAAATTCTGAATAATGTGTGTCTCTCTCAAAAGTTTATTCAGCGAGGATGATTGTGGTAAACTAAAAGAAAAGACTCAAATTATATAAGACGCTCCAAGCAAAACACTTATCATGTGGTGAATAAAAATATAGCTCCAAGTAAAGTTACCGATGGGCCGAAGATTTAAAGAGGGGATGCCTTCCGGGGCATCCCCAAGCTTTGGCTTTTTGGTGTCCTTGGATTTACCTTGGGGTGCCTTGGGCATCCCCAAGCTTAGGCTCTTTCCACTCCTTGTTCCATAATCCATCAAATCTTCACCCAAAACTTGAAAACTTCACAACACAAAACTTAATGTAAAATCTCGTGAGTTCCGTTAGCGAAAGAAAACAAAACACCACTTCAAGGTACTGTATTGAACTCATTCTTTATTTATATTGGTGTTAAAATTACTCTAATCCAACTTCTCTATGGTTTATAAACTATTTTACTAGCCATAGATTCATCAAAATAAGCAAACAACACACGAAAAACAGAATCTCTAAAAACAGAATAGTCTGTAGTAATCTGTAACTAACGCAAACTTCTGGAACTAAAAAAATTCTACCAAAATAGGAAGACATAAATAATTTGTTTATTGATCTGCTTCAATTGGAATCAGTATTTTATCACGTTCTGGTGATTTTTAACAATGTTTTTCGTGAACAGAAAGTTTCTGGAATTTTCAGTAAGATCAAATAACTATTATCCAAGAAGATCCTATAGGTTTAACTTGGCACAAACACTAATTAAAACATAAAAACAAATCTAACCAGAGGCTAGATCAAAGATTTATTACTAAACAGGAGCAAAAAGCAAAAAAACTAAAATAAAATTGGGTTGCCTCCCAACAAGCGCTATCGTTTAACGCCCCTAGCTAGGCATTTATAATTTCGATGATGCTCACATGAAAGACAAGAATTGAAGCACGAAGAGAGCATCATATAGCATGTGAAAAACACATCTAAGTCTAACATACTTCCTATGCATATGCATCTCATAGGCAAACAAATTATCAAGACAAGCAAATACTAGCATATGCAAGGAAGAAGTGAAAACAATATCAATCTCAACATAACGAGAGGTAATTTAGTAACATGAAAATTTCTCCAACCATATTTTCCTCTCTCGTAATAATTACATGTGGGATCATATTCAAATTCAACAAAATAGCTATCACATAAAATATTTTCAACACGATCCACATGCATGCAAAGTTGACACTCTTCCAAAATAGTGGGATTAACATTAACTAAAGTCATAACCTCTCCAAACCCACTTTTATCAAAAATTTCATAAGATTTATCAAAATCCAAATATGTGGGATCTAAAGTTGACACTCTTCAAAACACACTTTCAATACTATTGCAAACATTATTATCAATCTCGTATTCATCATGGGGCTTAAGTAAATTTTCAAGAACATAAGAAGAATCACCCCAATCATGATCATTGCAGCAAGTAGTAGACATAGCAAAACTAGCATCCCCAAGCTTAGGGTTTTGCATATTATTAGCACGATTGACATCAAGAGAATTTATAGCAAAATCATTGCAATCATGCTTTTCATCGAAGGAACTATCAAGTATGGGTGCAATAGCAACGATCTCATGTTTAACATATGGGACTATAGAAAATTCATCTTTATAAATATTGGCATCATGGCCACAAGAATAGCAAGCATCATGTTCATCAAGGGATATTTCAATCAAATCATCATAATCATAATTATCTATAGATTCATGCATATCATTATTTTCTTCCTCCATAGACTCCTGCAAAATATCAGCCTCTTCTTGGACAGCGGAGGAGTCCTTAATATATGGTTTAACATAGGCATTGGAAGCATAATTATCATAAAAATATTTAAGTATGGGAAAATTTTCAGATTTGTAAAGAGTAGCATCATACGTTTCAATCAAAGAAGCAATTTCATAAGCACCCTTAAAAGCAACAAATTCTTCAACTTGTTGAACATCATAGTAATTATAAACACCCTTAGCATACGAAGATACGATTCCATTATCACTAAACTCACATTGGTAGGGAAGGTGTTTCTTAATGTTTTAAGAGCAACAAGTAAAATCATAAATTTCACAAAGATTCCAAGCATAACACATCAATCTGTTTATTTGATCCCATAAGAGTCTCCCCTTTTCAGACAAACGATGACGCACAAAATGAGCATGCTCATCTAAAGATTTTCCATCAACTAAGCTAGTTGGGGTTTCAGCACAAGCGCATAATGATCGAAGATGATCCAAGTAGAACAATTTAAGAGGATCCATATCAATAGATTTTTAGCAAGAAAAGATGCAAGCAAATAGAAGGCACATGGTAACACAAGCAAACAATAGATTTGGCGAGAAAAAAGGCAAACGAAAAACAAAGCGAATAAAATGGCAAAGGTGAAGTGGGGGAGAGGAAAACGAGAGGCAAATGGCAAATAATGTAATGCGAGGGATAAGAGTTTGTGATGGGTACTTGGTATGTCTTGACTTGTCGTAGACTCCCGGCAAAGGCGCCGTAAATCCTTCTTGCTACCTCTTGAGCACTGTGTTGGTTTTCCCTTGAAGAGGAAAAGGGTGATGCAGTAAAGTAGCGTAAGTATTTCCCTCAGTTTTTGAGAACCAAGGTATCAATCCAGTAGGAGACCACGCGCGAGTCCCACGCACCTACACAAACAAATAAGAACCTCGCAACCAACGCGATAAAGGGGTTGTCAATCCCTTCACGGTCACTTACAAGAGTGAGATCTAATAGAGATGATAAGATAATATTTTTGGTATTTTTATGATAAATACTAAAAGTAAAGATTGCAAAGTAAACAAAGATAGAAATAGCTTGTTGACGGAAGATTAATATGGTGGAAAATAGACCCAGTGTCCATAGGTTTCACCAGTGGCTTCTCTCAAGATAGCATAAGTATTACGGTGGGTAAACGAATTATTGTCGAGCAATTAATAGAATTGAGCATAGTTACGAGAATATCTAGGTAGGATCATGTATATAGGCATCACGTCCGTGACAAGTAGACCGAAACGATTTTGCGTCTACTACTATTACTCCACACATCGACCGCTATCCAGCATGCATCTAGAGTATTAAGTTCATAATAACAGAGTAACGCTTTAAGCAAGATGACATGATGTAGAGGGATAAACTCATGCAATATGATATAAACCCCATCTTTTTATCCTCGATGGCAACAATACAATACGTGTCGCTTCCCCTACTGTCACTGGGATCGAGCACCGCAAGATTGAACCCAAAGCTAAGCACTTCTCCCATTGCAAGAAAGATCAATCTAGTAGGCCAAACCAAACTGATAATTCGAAGAGACTTGCAAAGATAACCAATCATACATAAAGGAATTCAGAGGAGATTCAAATATTGTTCATAGATAATCTTGATCATAAACCCACAATTCATCGGATCTCGACAAACACACCGCAAAAGAAGAGTTACATCGAATAGATCTCCAAGAGAATTGAGGAGAACTTTGTATTGAGATCCAAAGAGAGAGAAGCCATCTAGCTAATTACTATGGACCCGAAGGTCTGTGGTAAACTACTCACACATCATCGGAGAGGCTATGGTGTTGATGTAGAAGCCCTCCGTGATCAATGCCCGCTCCGGCGGAGCGCCGGAAAAGGCCCCAAGATGGGATCTCACGGGTACAGAAGGTTGCGGCGGTGGAAATAGGTTTTTGGCTCCGTGTATGATGGTTTGGGGGTACGTAGGTATATATAGGAGGAAGAAGTAGGTCGGTGGAGCTACGAGGGGCCCACGAGGGTGGAGGGCGCGCCTAGGGGGTAGGCACGCCCCCTGCCTCGTGGCCTCCTCGTTCATTTCTTGACTTCCACTCCAAGTCCTCTGGATCACGTTTGTTCCGAAAATCACGTTCCCGAAGGTTTTATTCCGTTTGGACTCCGTTTGATATTCCTTTCCTTTGAAACACTGAAATAGGCAAAAAAACAGCAATTCGGGCTGGGCCTCCGGTTAATAGATTAGTCCCAAAAATAATATAAAAGTGTATAAATAAGCCCATTAAACATCCAAAATAGAATATATAATAGCATGGAACAATCAAAAGTTATAGATACATTGGAGACGTATCAGATATCATGTTACCTTATACTGGCGACTTATAGTCGAAAGCTAAGCCGAGTTAATAAATGCCGGCGAATTGTGATAATAAAACCTTATAATTCTTATTCAATAAACCTCAAAAAATTGTCGAATAAAAACAAACGAAAAAATGAGGCTTTTCATGGGCTGCCAGGCCGAAATCCGAGTCTTTTCATGGGCTGCCAGGCCACTGAGCCATTTTACAAACCTTACAAGATGGACCTCACATAACCAATCATCGTTTTAACTTTGACAAGTTCAGGGTCTGCATAAGATTGACTTGTCAAACGTTCGGCGGGTCATTCCAGGAATACCTGGGTGGAGTGGTTTACTTAAAAAGGCAGGATAACCTGGGTTTTTAGGTGAATACACCTGGCTTCCAAGCCTGGCTTTTAAGCCTATCACAAGGGTTATAACAACTCTTGTTCTTTAGAACAAAAAGAGCCCCCAAGCAATATTTCTGAGCTGTGCTCAATGGGTACCTATGTTTAAGTTGTGCTTTTGCAACAGACTCTCTTTGGTCCCTTTAACCTGGGTGGCAAGCCCCCAAGCTTTTTTTTTGTGGCCCATAAGCCGGATCAAAGGGTAATCATAACTTTGCTCTATAAAGCAGAAGCCCCCAAGTAACCAAAAAATCATTAAGAAAAACCGACAGAGGCCCCGCTTTAGCAGGGATACCAGTTTATTATATTGATCATAATATATACATTGTCAAAATATGTACATCAGAAAAGCCTGTGGCTCAGGTGTAATAAGGCCGAAGATGAGCAATATTCCATGGCCGGTGTGTCTCCTCCTCCGACTTACGTGAGTCTTTGTGCTCTCGAACATCGATAAGGTAGTATCACCCATTGTTCAGATTCTTTCTGACCACAAAGGGTCCTTCCCAAGGTGGGGATAACCTGTTCATATCTGTTTGATCCTGGATAAGCCGGAGCACCAGATCGCCTTCTTGAAAAGTTCTGGTTTTAACCCGGCGGCTGTGATAACGGCGCAGATCTTGCTGATAAATCGCCGAACGAGCCGCTGCGATGTCACGCTTCTCATCCAACAAGTCCAGTGCTTCCTGATGTGCTTGTTCATTGGCCGCTTCAACATAAGCCGCCACCTGAGGTGAGTCATGACGGATGTCACTAGGGAGAACTGTCTCTGCTCCGTAAACCATAAAGAAAGGCGTGTAACCCGTAGACCTGTTGGGGTGATATTAATGCTCCATAACACGGAAGGTAACTCCTCCACCCAACAACCCGGCGTCCTATGTAAAGGAACCATAAGCCGGGGCTTGATGCCTCTCAGGATCTCTTGATTAGCTCTCTCAGCTTGACCATTAGATTGGGGGTGAGCCACTGACGATACATCAAGCCAGATATGCTCACGTTGACAAAAGTCTTTCATAGCACCTTTGGAGAGGTTAGTGCCATTGTCTGTTATAATGTTGTGTGGAAAGCCAAAACGGAATATCACCTTCTTCATGAATTGAACCACCGTTGCTGCATCACACTTACTTACTGGCTCTGCCTCTACCCACTTAGTGAACTTATCAACCGCCACCAAAAGGTGGGTCTTCTTATCCTTGGACCTCTTAAAAGGTCCAACCATATCAAGCCCCCAAGTTGCAAACGGCCAAGTGATTGGAATCATCCTCAACTCCTAAGCCGGAACATGAGCTTGACGTGAAAACTTCTGACAACCCTCACATTTTCTGACCAAGTCCTCAGCATCAGCATGAGCCGTTAGCCAATAGAAACCGTGACAAAAAGCCTTGGCTACTAGAGATTTTGAACCGGCATGATGACCACAGTCTCCTTCATGAATCTCACGCAGGATCTCACGGCCCTCTTCTGGAGAAACACAACGTTGAAAGGCCCCTGTCACACTGCAGTGATGCAGTTCTCCATTAACAATTGTCATTAACTTAGACCGCTGGGTTATCTGCCTGGCTAAGGTTTCATCCTCTGGTAACTCGCCCCGGGTCATATAAGCCAGATACGGAACTGTCCAATCAGGAATTACATGAAGAGCTGCCACCAACTGAGCCTCCGGGCCAAGAATAGCCAAATCCTCCTCTGTAGGTAGCTTGACCGACGGGTTATGCACCGGTTTACGTTGAGAACCCAACCGGGTTAAAGCGTCCGCTGCTTCATTTTTGCGCTGATCGTCATGCTCGACCTGATAACCCTTGAAGTGACCAGCAATAATATCCACCTCTCGTCAATAAGCCGCCATGAGTGGATCCTTGGAATCCCAAGTACCAGAGACTTGTTGAGCCACCAAGTCTGAGTCACCAAAACACCTTACCCGGCTTAAGTTCATCTCCTTAGCCATCCAAATACCATGGAGCAAGGCCTCATATTCAGCTGCATTGTTAGTGCAAGGGAACATTAAACGGAGAACATAACAAAATTTATCACCACGAGGGGAAGCAAGCACAACTCCAGCCCCCGAGCCCTCCAATTGCCTGGACCCATCAAAGTGAATAGTCCAATATGTGTTATCCGGCTTTTCCTCCGGTGCCTGCAACTCTGTCCAGTCATTGATGAAATCCACAAGTGCTTGGGACTTGATAGCTGTATGAGGCATATACTTTAACCCATGAGGTCCAAGCTCAATGGCCCACTTAGCAACCCGGTCAGTTGCTTCCCTGTTTTGGATTATATCTCCCAAAGGAGCAGAACTGAACAGAGTGATGGGATGACCCTGAAAATATTGCTTAAGCTTCCGGCTTGCCATGAAAACTCCATACACAAGCTTCTGCCAATGTGGGTATCTCTGCTTGGACTCAATAAGCACCTCGCTGATATAATAAACCGGCCGTTGAACCGGATATTCCTTGCCTACCTTATTTCGCTCCACCACAATAGCCACGCCGACATCCGGGCATTGGCAGCCACATATAACAGCAATGGATCCTTATCAATAGGGGCAGCAAGAACAGGTGGCTCGGCTAACTTCTTCTTCAAGTCCTCAAACGCCGCATTAGCAGCATCACTCCAGACAAAATTATCTTACTTTTTCATCATCTGGTACAGAGGGATAGCTTTCTCTCCCAGCCGGCTTATGAACCGGCTTAGCGCCGCAATACGACCCACCAGACGTTGAACATCGTTAACACATGCCGGTTTAGCCAATGAGGTAATGGCCTTGATCTTCTTCGGTTTAGCTTCAATACCCCTGTTAGACACCAGAAAGCCCAAGAATTTGCCTGCCAGTACAGCAAAAACACACTTGGCCGGGTTAAGCATCATCTTATAGACCCGGAGATTATCAAAGGTTTCCTTCAAATCATATATCAACGTCTCCTTCTTCCTGGACTTCACCACAATATCATCCACATAAGCGTGAACATTGCGCCCAATCTGATTATGAAGACAATTCTGCACACATCGCTGATAAGTCGCCTGGGCACTCTTAAGCCCAAAAGGCATAGACACATAGCAGAAGGCTCCAAAGGGAGTTACAAAAGTTGTCTTCTCCTGGTCCTTAACTGCCATCTTGATCTGATGATAACCAGAATAAGCATCCAAAAAACTCAAACGCTCACAACCCGCCGTAGCATCAATAATCTGATCAATATGAGGGAGAGCAAAAGGATCAGTTGGACAAGCATTGTTTAAATCCGTCTAGTCCACACACATGCGCCAAGTACTGTTCTTCTTAAGTACCAGCACCGGGTTAGCCAACCACTCAGGATGAAAAACTTCAACAATAAACCCAGCCGCCAAGAGCCGGGCTACCTCCTCACCAATGGCTTTGCGCCTTTGTTCATTGAAACGACGAAGAAATTGCTTGACCGTTTAAACTTGGGATCAATATTGAGAGTGTGCTCAGCGAGTTCCCTTGGTACACCTGGCATGTCAGAAGGTTTCCATGCAAAGATGTCCCGATTCTCACGGATGAACTCGATGAGCGCGCTTTCCTATTTCGGATCCAGATTAGCGCTGATGCTGAATTGCTTCGATGAATCGCCAGGAACAAAATCAACTAGCTTAGTCTCATCAGCCGATTTAAACTTCAAGGCCGGATCATGCTCCATAGTTGGCTTTTTCAAAGAAGTCATATCCGCCAGATCAACATTGTCCTTATAAAACTTTAACTCCTTTGCTGCACAAACCGACTCAGCATAAGCTGCATCGCCCTCTTCACACTCCAAAGCTATCTTCCGGCTCCCATGTACTGTAATGGTCCCATTATGACTCGGCATCTTGAGCTGCAGATAAACATAATAGGGTCTTGCCATGAACTTAGCATAAGCCAGCCATCCAAACAGAGCATGATAAGGGATCTTGATTTTCACCACTTGAAAGGTCAAGGTCTCGGATCTAGAGTCATGGTCATCTGCAAAAGCAACTTCCAGAGCTATCTTACCAACTGGGTATGCCGACTTACCAGGCACCACGCCATGGAAAACAGTGTTCGATGATTTAAGATTTTTATCTATCAACCCCATGCGATGGAAAGTCTCATAATAGAGAATATTGATGCTGCTCCCTTCGTCCATGAGTACCTTGGTGAACTTATACCTCCAACCTGAGGTGCCACCACCAACGCCAGGTGACCTGGATTATCAACCCGGGGCGGGTGATCCTCCCGACTCCATACGATCGGCTGCTCAGACCAGTGTAAATAACGGGGAACTGCCGGTTCAACGGAGTTCACTGCCCTCTTATGAAGCTTCTGGTCATGCTTGCATAAGCTAGTGGTGAAGACATGATACTGTCCACTATTCAACTGCTTCGGGTTGCTCGATAACCCGATTTATTGCTGTTGTTGACTCCCCTGATTATTCTGCTGATTGTAACCACCATGGTTGCCATGATTGCTTTGATTTCCTTGAAATCCGGAGTTAGAGCCGCCTCCGCCGTAACCCGGTCCATGGAAACCGAGTCCTGAACCGCCACCCGGCCCATGACTGTCTTGGAAAAGATTTGAATTTTTGAACTCCTTCATAATGAAGCAATCCTTCCAGAGGTGCCCAGACGGCCTTTCTCGCGTCTCGTGTCTTGGGCAAGGCTGATTTAACAGCTGCTCAAGATTGATGCCTGACCCTCCATTTTGCGGGGGCGGTTTACCCTTACGGCGCGGACCATTATTCTGCGCATTGGTGTTAGCCACAAAGTCAAAACTATTATCAACCTTGCGCTTACCGTTGCCTCCCTAGTTCGTCGGGTTATGCTACTGCCCCTTGGCGTTGCTGCTCTTCCTTCCCTTTCCCGGCTTTTCGTCATCAGACTCGGGGTCCTTGGTACCATCAGAGTCAGCATACTTAACCAGGGCCGCCATGAGTGTCCCAATGTCATTGCAGTGGCGTTTAAGCCACCCCAATTTCTGCTTCAGGGGCGTGAAACGACAATTGCTTTCCAACATTAAGCCTACTGAGTCGGCATTGATGCGATCCGACGAGTGCAGGATGGTTGAGACCCGGCGCACCCAATGAGTCGTCGATTCACCTTCTTCTTGGACACAGGAGGCTAAATCCACAATTGACATGGGCTGCTTGCATGTGTCTTTAAAGTTCTGGATAAACTGGGCCTTTAAATCGGCCCATGACCCAATGGAGTTAGAGGGGAGCCCCTTTAACCAAGTACGGGATGTCCCTTCCAACATCAGGGGGAAATACTTAGCACCCGCAGCTTCGTTAACATCCAACAATTCCATGGACATCTCATAACTCTCAATCCATGCCTTGGGAGGTAAGTCGGCTGTGTAGTTAGGCACTTTGCGAGGACCTTTGAAATCCTTGGGCAGACACTCATTACGTAGAGCTGGCACTAAACATGGCACACCCAAATTCTTAAAGGTTACACCTGGCTCCACCGAAGTTGTTGAACAAACCGAGTAGGTTGACGGGCCGCATACTGAGCCGCCAGCTCGGCCTCCCGACGTGCTCTACCTTGATCCACTATGTTCTGAGCATCAGCACCTCCACCCGCCGGGTTTTATCCGCGTGGCGGGTTATGATTTCGTCCACTGCTTGACACAGCCGGCTCATCGATACGCCTGCTATAACTCCGGCTTGGGCGAGGGGTGGAATGAATCCTGTCACGGCTGTAAGAATAAGCCTGCTGCTGAACCAAAGCTATCTGAAGGAGCTCTCTAGCCCTCTGTGTTTCAACCGTCATTGGGGACTCGCCTTCAATTGGGAGAGCCGCCAATCGTGACGCCACAGCGATCATGTTATCCAAAGGGTTAGAGTAATGAGCCGGTGGCGTTGGCACGTGTTGCGGCGAGATATTGTTCTGACAAGGCGTGTCCGTGGCGCGCGGCTGAACCGGCGCTCCTGTCCCAGGCGCTTCAACCTGGTCTACCGCTGGCGGGTTACTGGTTCCTGCTCCGAGCATGTTAAAGAGATTCCTCGCCTCGTAAACCGGGGGCAGACGACTCTGATGCCTTCTCCTCATGACATCGTTTGAAGCGTTCTGATCTAGCATGAGCGGTAAGCCTCTGACTGAATACGCTGCGCTTGAGCATCCAACATAACCCGTTCTGCTGCCATCCTGGTGTCCTCAGCCGCCAGGTCCTCCTTGGCTTGAGCTATCTGATCTCGCAGCTTCTCGACCTTCGTGTTATGCTGATCCCATTATCCGGGTTAACCTCCATCGTCAGCAGTGTCGTCAAGGCATCTAGTAAACCGAACAACACTTGAGCCGGCGAGCGCGCAGGGCCTCCTGCCCCGGCTGCCGCTGCCGCTGCTGATCCGGAAATTAATGCCGCCGTAGTTGAAGAATGATGCACGGGCTGCGTACAGGCCATGAAGATCGCGGCCTGGTTTGGCGGTTCGCGGGGGTCCAGAATACTGTCACCATCGGAACAGCCCCCAAGCTGGCCATCTTGCAGTTGGTACAATGACTCGGTCTCACCGGTGGATGACTCGCCATCTGAATAGACAACTGTCTCCCCGTTAGATACCAAATCAGATTCTGCATCGTTAATGAATCCCACGAAGGTACGCTTCATGGCGGGCTGAACTCGGGCGGGGTCCCGCACGCTGAGCCGTCTCGATGATCTCGGTGCAGATGTCCGGATCAGGGCCCGGTTCGCCAATCTTGCCAATGTAGACATGAACTCCGCCGAAGGGGACCCGGTTCCCGTACTCGATTGAGCCGGCTTCGGGGCACCAGCCTGCGTCGTCGATGTAGAGCTTGCCGCGACGACTCTTGGTCATCCGGGCAACAGCGTATCCCTTGAGCCCTTCGAAGTTGCCCTCTAAGAACCTAAAACCATCGTGTGATAGCCCCACGGTGGGCGCCAACTATCATGGAATTGTCACGTCAAATGTCCTAGTGTGAGGACTTAGTCGTGGAGCCATCGCAACAAGATTAGCTTAAAGGGGTTAATCAGGACAAAGGACACGAGGAGTTTATGCTGGTTCGGCCCCTTGCGGTGAAGGTAAAGGCCTAATCCAGTTTTAGGTGGTATTTCTAGGGTTTCGATGACCAGGGAGCGAATACGCTTGACCTGGCTCTCGATCTGTTGTTTCTTGTCCCTAAACCACCGCCGGGTCATCCCTTTATATACACAGGTTGACATCCGGTCGGTTTACAGAATCCCAACCGGCTCATAAACGTGTCCGGCTCGGTATCTACTCTTTTCTATCTTACAATACAAGTTAAACACCTCATGGCGGTTTACATCTATGGGCCCCAATCCGCCTTTGGCTTTGGGCCTTCTTATTAAATCTCCTCCATAAAGTGCCATCTTCCATGTCTTCATGGGCTTTAATACAGGTAAATTACTATGAGCATAACCCGGCCCCTCCTGGGCGGTTTATACTCAATAGTTATGTCCCCAACAGTAACCCTGTTTTGGAAGTCATGTTACTAGACCATGATGAACCTACGAACTATGAGGAAGCGATGATGAGCCCAGATTCCGCGAAATGGCTTGAGGCCATGAAATCTGAGATGGGATCCATGTATGAGAACAAAGTGTGGACTTTGGTTGACTTGCCCGATGATCGGCAAACCATAGAGAATAAATGGATCTTCAAGAAGAAGACTGACGCTAACGGTAATGTTACTATCTACAAAGCTCGACTTGTTGCGAAAGGTTTTCGACAAGTTCAAGGAGTTGACTACGATGAGACATTCTCACCTGTAGCGATGCTTAAGTCTGTCTGTATCATGTTAGCAATTGCCGCATTTTATGATTATGAAATTTGGAAAATGGATGTCAAAACTGCATTCCTTAATGAATATCTTAAAGAAGAGTTGTATATGATGCAACCATAAGGTTTTGTCGATCCTAAAGGTGCTAACAAAGTGTGCAAGCTCCAGCGATCCATTTATGGACTGGTGCAAGCCTCTCGGAGTTGGAATATACGCTTTGATAGTGTGATCAAAGCATATGGTTTTATACAGACTTTTGGAGAAGCCTGTGTTTACAAGAAAGTGAGTGGGAGCTCTACAGCATCTCTAATATTATATGTGGATGACATATTGTTGATTGGAAATAATACGGAATTTTTTGATAGCATAAAAGGATACTTGAATAAGAATTTTTCAATGAAAGACCTCGGTGAAGCTGCTTATATATTGGGCATCAAGATCTAAAGAGATAGATCAAGACGCTTAATTGGACTTTCACAAAGCACATGCCTTGATAAAGTTTTGAAGAAGTTCAAAATGGATTAGTCAAAGAAAGGGTTCTTGCCTATGTTACAAGGTGTGAAGTTGAGTCGGACTCAATGCCCGACCACTGCAGAAGATAGAGAAAAAAATGAAGGTCATTCCCTATGCCTCAGCAATAGGTTCTATCATGTATGCATTGCTTGAAGGAAATTTGCCCTAGAGGTAATAATAAAGTTGTTATTTATATTTCTTTATATCATGATAAATGTTTATTATTCATGCTAGAATTGTATTAACCGGAAACTTAGTACATGTGTGAATACATAGACAAACAGAGTGTCACTAGTATGCCTCTACTTGACTAGCTCGTTGATCAAAGATGGTTAAGTTTCCTAGCCATAGACATGAGTTGTCATTTGATGAACGGGATCACATCATTAGAGAATGATGTGATTGACTTGACCCATCCGTTAGCTTAGCACTATGATCATTTAGTTTATTGCTATTGCTTTCTTCATAACTTATACATGTTCCTATGACTATGAGATTATGCAACTCCCGAATACCGGAGGAACACTTAGTGTGCTATAAAACGTCACAACGTAACTGGGTGATTATAAAGATGCTCTACAGGTGTCTCCGATGGTGTTTGTTGAGTTGGCATAGATCGAGATTAGGATTTGTCACTCCGATTGTAGGAGAGGTATCTCTGGGCCCTCTCGGTAATGCACATCACTATAAGCCTTGCAAGCAATGTGAATAATGAGTTAGTTACGGGATGATGCATTACAGAATGAGTAAAGAGACTTGCCGGTAACGAGATTGAACTAGGTATGATGATACCGAGGATCTAAGCTCGGGCAAGTAACATACCGATGACAAAGGGAACAACGTATGTTGTTATGCGGTTTGACCAATAAAGATCTTTGTAGAATATGTAGGAACCAAAATGAGCATCCAAGTTCCGCTATTGGTTATTGACCGGAAGTGAGTCTCGGTCATGTCTACATAGTTCTCGAACCCGTAGGGTCTGCATGCTTAACGTTCGATTACGATTGGTATTATGAGTTTATGTGATTTGATGTACCGAAGGTTGTTCGGAGTCCTGGATGTGATCTCGGACATGACGAGGAGTATCAAAATGGCCGAGAAATGAAGATTGATATATTGGAAGGTTATGTTTGAACACCGGGATGGTTTCAGACGAGTTCGGGAATTTTCAGTACCCGGGGTTACTGGAACTCCCGAGGGCTTAATGGGCCTACATGGGCTTTAGTGGAAGAGAGAAGAGGCGTCCTAGAGGTGGGCGCCCCCAAGCCCAATCCGAATTGGGAGGGGGGCCGGCCCCCCTTTCCTTCCTCCCCTCTTCCCCTTCCTTCCCCCTCCTAGTTGGACTAGGAAAGGGGGGAAATTTACTCCTTGTAGGAGTAGGAATCCCCCGTTGGGGGCGCACCATGAGGCCCTCCTCCCCTCCTTTATATACGGGGGAGGGGGGCACCCGTAGACACACATGTTGATTCTTATCCGTGTGCGGTGCCCCCTCCACATATTTCCACCTCGGTCGTATTGTCGTAGTGCTTAGTCAAAGCCCTGCGTCGGTAACTTCATCATCACCGTCAACATGCCGTCGTGCTGACGAAACTCTCCCTCGACCTCAGCTGGATCTAGAAGTTCAAGGGATGTCACTGAGCTGAACATGTGCAGATCGCGGAGGTGCCGTGCGTTTGGTACTTGATCGGTTGGATCGCGAAGACGTTCGACTACATCAACCGCGTTACATAACGCTTCCGCTTTCGGTCTATGAGGGTACGTGTACACACTCTCCCCGCTCGTTGCTATCCATCTCCTAGATAGATCTTGCATGATCGTAGGAATTTTTTTGAAATACTATGTTGGACAAGGGGAGGGGGCGCGCCCCCTGTTGGTGTCGAAACCGGCAGATCTCGGGTAGGGGGTCCCGAACTGTGCGTCTAGGCGGATGGTAACAGGAGACAAGGGACACGATGTTTTTACCCAGGTTCGGGCCCTCTCGATGGAGGTAATACCCTACTCCTGCTTGATTAATATTGATGATATGGGTAGTACAAGAGTAGATCTACCACGAGATCAAGGAGGCTAAACCCTAGAAGCTAGCCTATGGTATGATTGTTGTTCGTCCTACGGACTAAAACCCTCCGGTTTATATAGACACCGGATAGGTTAGGGTTACATAGAGTCGGTTACAATGGTAGGAGATCTACAAATCCGTATCGCCAAGCTTGCCTTCCACGCCAAGGAAAGTCCCATCCGTACACGGGACGGAGTCTTCAGTCTTGTATCTTCATAGTCTTGGAGTCCGGCCGTGATGATAGTTCGGCTATCCGGACACCCCCTAGTCCAGGACTCCCTCAGTAGCCCCTAAACCAGGCTTCAATGACGACGAGTCCGGCGCGCATATTGTCTTCGGCATTGCAAGGCGGGTTCCTCATAGTGTCCGGCTCTGCAAAACAAGTTCCACATACCACCGTAGAGAGAATAACTTTTGCACAGATCTGCTGACGTATTCCGCGGCGTGACATCACACCACGGCCAGGCCTTTATATCAATCGTTTTTTACTGTTCCATCTCAGCGCGTTTAGCGAGGCGGTTTCCCTGGCACGTCTTATCAAAGCATAGATCGTGCCGCCTTATTCCGGGATTCCCATCAATACGGACGTGGGTAACCCATCCGCGCCATTGGTTCCGGCGCTTGGGAGATAAGCGAGTTTTACCAGGCTGGCGGGGGACGCATAGCTTCGTCCGTCCATATAAGGGGATAAGGATCCACCTTTTTCACCTACGCCTTCTTCCTCCTTTGCTCATCCATTTCACAAGACTCGAGCTCCAAATACTAAGTCAGCACACCCCACCTCAACCTTCTCCAACTATGTCCGGAGCGGGAGGCAGGTGGATGGCCTCCTCCGTCACGGAGGGGCACATCACAAGATCAAGGGAGGCCGGATACTTGTCCGGCGACATATCGCCAGCGCGGCTGCCCGCTGGGCAGCTCATTCCAACCCCTGTGCCCCATGAGAGGGTGGTGTTTCTCCCTCACTTCCTCCGCGGACTAGGTTTTCCACTTCACCCATTTGTCCGGGGGCTCATGTTCTACTACGGCCTGGACTTCCATGATCTGGCCCCGAATTTCATCCTCAACATCTCGGCATTCATCTTCGTGTGCGAGGCCTTCCTCTGCATCCAGCCTCACTTCGGCTTATGGCTGAAGATCTTCAACGTCCGGCCGAAGGTAGTGGGCGGCCGTCAAGCGAAGTGTGGAGGCGCCATGGTTGGCAAGATGGCCAAAGTCCTATGGCTCGAGGGCTCCTTTGTGGAGACAATAAAGGGGTGGCAATCGGGGTGGTTCTATATCACCGAGCCGCACAACCCCAAATGGGCGGCGGCCCCCGAATTCAGATCTAGCTTCCCCACACGGCTCTCGTCATGGAAAGAGACCGGCCTGACATGGGGAAATTCGGACGAGCTATCCGGACTCCAAACATGCGTCCGAAATCTGGTGGACAAGAATCTCAGGCTTGTCAACGTAATCCAGGTGATGCTCATCCGCCGGATTCTCCCATGCCAACAACGGGCCTTCAAATTGTGGGAGTTCGATCCGGCACAGCACTCAACTCTAAAAAAGGCTCTTCGACACTACGTACGAAGATGCCTGGAAGGTGCTGTTCAAGGGCACCGAGGCTCCCTCGTCCGCTACTGAAGATCGCGGATACCGCTCGCAGCGTCAAGCCGGCGAGGAAAGTTATTTTACCCTTTACGGGACTCTTTTTTCATAGATCGACTCTATGTGGGATCTAAAACTCCCTAATCTTTGACAGATCGGGTGAAGACGTCCGGACAGATTAACTGTCCGGCTCCTTTGCCGGAAGACCAGCGGACGCCTGATTGACGGGCTGCTGGCTCCGGTACCCATGTGGTGCCGCAGAAGAAGGCCAAGAAGGAGGCCACGGGAACTCGAAGGAGCTCCCGGCGCCAGTGCTGTCAGATTCTCCCGAGGACGCAGGAGGAGGAAAAAGCTTCTCCCCAGCAGGGAGGAGAGGAAAAGGAAGGCCGCCCCAACTGGGAGGCCGGAGGTCCAATAAGGGAAGAACCCTTCCTCCGGACTTCTCCACCAACGTCAACAGCGACGAGGAGGATTGGCCAACAAGGGCCAAGCCCCTGGCGAGATCGTAAGTGTCCGGATACCCATGGCTTTTTTATTATTGCATAGTGTTCTCTAATGTCGAACAATCATGCAGCCCACCCAAGAGCGAGCTAGCCGCTTCGACGAGCGGGTCCCTGGGTTCGTCGGAAATGGAGAGTACTTCGCTTCCGGCCGCCTCCTCCCCTCACGCTACAGACGATGCCGAGATGGTGCCCCAAGGGGGGCCTGGTCAAGAGGAGGTGGCGCAGGAGGCGCCACAAGGCAACCTCCCGGACTCCAGGCACGTGGGGGGCAAGACCCCCAGGGGCTCTAAGCCCGACCCTTGTCCGGACTCCATGCCGGAACCTTCAGCGGTTCCGGAGTCCGGCAAGCGGTTCCTTCGTAAAAAGGGTAAGACGCCGGTGTCCTCCGTCCAACCGGAGGCACCGGATAGCTTACTGGAGGCACTTAACAGCGCTTCCATCAAGGAGGAGCACCGCACTGTTATGAGTGCGGTGATCCGGACAGTTCAGTCCGCCAAGAGCGGACTGACTGGCTGTACCAGCCTTCTAACAGGCTTTGAGGTAAGTTTAGAATATGTAAAAATATTACCGCATAGACAGTAGCCTCGATGCTTAGTTCGTGTTCGGAAAGAAAAGCCGGACTAAGGATCTAAAAAAGATATCTGTGAGCGTCTAATATAAGTATGTCAATATGGGAATGCAGGCTGCGCTGCTGACCTCTGCCGCACTGACTGCGGAGGTCAATGCGTTGAAGCAGAGCCTCGAGCGGTCCGAGAACGAGCTCGGCCAAGCCAAGAAGCAGCTCGAGGACAAGGAAGGTAAGTAATACCTTATGAAAGAAATACCTTATAGAAAGGTTTCGGTTGCAAAAAATAACGGGAATAACATGGGTACTGCAGGGGCCACAAACGAGGTGGCGACCCTGAAGGAAGCGGTGTCCATGGCCAAAAAACAAAGCGGCTGCGAAACGCACCGAGGGAGAGAAGGGGGAGTCGCAGCTGGCGGAGGTGCGGCAAGAGCTCCAAGCTCTCGTGGAAAAACATGAGGGTTTGGAGCGTGACTCGAAGACCCGAGAGTCCGAGCTTGCCTCGGCTCTTGAGAGTGCCAAAGCTGCTAAGGCCGAGGCCCAAGCCCTCCAAGAAATTGAATCATTAAAGAAGATAGCGGCGGGTAAGGCATTCTTTATGCAAAGAAAGCATGTGAAAGTGAACTACCTATTACTTACCCTGATTCGGAGCTCTCTAGGAGCATTCGTTGATTTGCCTCGTAGTGTATCGGATGCTGCCGCGTTCTACCGCGCCAAGGAGGGGAGCTCGAGGGAGAAGGTGTTCTGGTCTCAGTATGCTGAGGCCGAACGTCCGGTGCCCCTGAGCGACCAGCTGAAGCAGCTGGTCGAGCTCCACAAGGTCGCCGAACAGGCCATGAAGGGCCTTATAGTTCGGCTGTGGCCATTGGAAGCCATGCCTAGGAGCTACTTCGGCTTAGTGCAGTGGCTGGTGGACGCCTGTCCACGAATTGAAGTCATCAAGCGCTCCATCTGCATTGAAGGTGTCCGTCGGGCCCTTGCCCGTGCTAAAGTGCACTGGGGCAAGCTGGATGCAGAGAAGCTTGTGACGGACGGGCCACCGAAGGGCAAGGAGCATCGCCGCCGAAATGTACTATGAGGGCCTCCTGAAGGGTGCCCGCCTAATATCGGATGAGTGCTCCAAATATGTAATTTTTGAAAAGGCTCGCATTTGTTATCCTGTACGCTGAAAACTTGTTCATATGCGCTATGCAACGATTGTTAATTTAAAACATTACCTTACAGGCGGCCGTTTATCAAATTTTGAGAGATGGCAAGTCGTTGGCTTCAAATTTCCCATGCCACCAGTGATGGGGTGTTCGGGATAAACTTGAGCACTCTTGTTCCCATTCTTGGGTCCATCTAGGAGGCGCTCAGCATAGCGAATAAGGCAGTCGGACTTATAATGCTTGAACACTCTCACTTAGCCATAGAATTCTATAATTTTAAATTTCGGTGAAGCCCCTAGTATTCGAAGACCGAGTTCGGGCGCTATCCACGCCTTTGGCCGGACAATTTGGTTCCTCGCTATAAGCGGCATAAGTCTTTAGGGACCCGAAAAACCTCTCGAACAGCGATCGGCTCTCGCCCTATCATGACGGTCAGTTTTAGCTTTCTCCACCGAGGTGCTCGACCCAGCTCAAGCTGGGGCACAATCGCGATGGTTCTCCCGTGCTACCTTAGCCGATATAACGGAATGTAAGGTACCAAAACACGGGGCAGGCAAACCCAACTATCGACTCCAAGACATGATTCGAGCCGATGCATATAATGCTATAAGTTCGGGGTGCCGCACTTGTGAAAGTGTTCGGACTTGTCACACCATAATTTTGGGGTACTTAAGCCCCTGGTGTATTGGCCGTACCAAAGTGTACGGGTGCAACATGTCATCAAATGAACATATGTATAAATAAAGAAAGCAGTGCAATAATGAGAAAAAGCTATGTAATGTTTATTCAAAAAGGTACTGCAATGAAAGCAGAACGATACAAATAGTGTGATAAGCAAGGGATGGGGCTATCTAACATGTCCCCCTCCAGGGGTAAGCTGCGGGATGGTATGTAAAATAGGTATCATGCTCGTAATAGAGACCACCTGAACACTTGACGTAGCTTTCTGTTTCCCTGGCTGTTGCATCGTGTGTCCGACGATTCTAGTGCCGGACAGGACTTCTGGAAAACGGAGTCCTGAAAGTAAAAAAAGGAAGAAAAAAGAAAAAAGAAAAAGAATGACACAATCGGGAGCCCCTGGTGCGGTCGAGCCGCATTCCGGGCGTGCCGTGGTCGTGCCCCTCCCCTTATGACCATGGTATTTCCAGCGTAGTTATGTACGCGTAGTACTGGCTTCGCAATTTCGCGAGGGCTGGGGTTGGGGCCGGATTGCTACGCGTGCTTGAATCGTGCCAGGCCGTCTTGTTGTAGGTTACTCCGGGCGCGCTTGACGGTGTCCGGACGCTTAGTGGCCGGACTCGAGAATTGCTGTGAGAGGCTGCTTTGCACCTCCGCCGCGAGGGCCGCCGTATGCTCCTCCGTTCGGAGAGAGCGTTCGGTGTTTCCATTGACCGTGATTACTCCTCGAGGGCCTGGCATCTTGAGCTTGAGGTATGCGTACTGCGGCACCACATTGAACTTTGCAAATGCGGTTCGTCCAAGCAGTGCGTGATAGCCGCTGTGGAACGGGACTATGTCAAAGATTAACTCTTCGCTTCGGAAGTTGTCCGGGGATCCGAAGACCACTTCGAGTGTAACTGATCCTGTACAATTGGCCTCTACACCCGGTATGACGCCTTTAAAGGTCGTCTTTGTAGGTTTAATCCTTGAGGGGTCTATGCCCATTTTGCGCACTGTATCCTGGTAAAGCAGGTTCAGGCTGCTACCGCCGTCCATCAGGACTCTGGTGAGGTGAAATCCGTCAATAATTGGGTCAAGAACCAATGCGGGAAACCGCCGTGGCAGATGCTAGTGGGGTGGTCTCTTCGATCGAAGGTGATCGGGCAGGAAGACCATGGGTTGAACTTTGGGGCGACTTGCTCCATCGCATATACGTCCCTTAGTGCACGCTTCCGCTCCCGTTTGGGTATGTGGGTTGCGTATATCATGTTCACCGTCCGCACTTGTGTGGGAAAGCCCTTCTGTCCTCTATTGTTCGGCGGTCGGGGCTCTTCCTCGTCATTGCTATGTAGCCCCTTGTCATTGAGTTCGGCACTTAACTTGCATGCTTGCTTGAACACCCAACAATCCCTGTTGGTGTGATAGGCTGGTTTTTCGGGGGTGCCATGTATCTGGCACAAGCGATCGAGTATTCGGTCCAAGTTGGACGGGCCCTGGGTATTTCTTTTGAATGGCTTCTTCTGCTGACCGGGTTTAGAGCCTCTGAATCCGGCATTGACGGCTGTATCTTCAGTATTATCGCCGTTAATGCGGCGCTTGTTCTTGTTGCGACGCGACCTGCCATTGCTGTCCTTGGTATCCGAACTATCGTGGTGTTTGGCCAAGTTATTGCTTGAGCTAGCCAGCTGTCCTCTCCCGCACAAACGCGGGTCATGAGTGTTGTAAGGGCTGCCATGGATTTCGGCTTTTCCTGTCCTAGGTGCGGGCAAGCCATTCGTCGCGGATGTTATGTTTGAAGGCTGCAAGGGCCTCTGCATCCGGACAGTCAACGATTTGATTTTTCTTTGTTAGGAACCGTGTCCAGAATTGTCTGGCCGATTCTTCTGGCTGCTGAATTATATGGCTAAGGTCGTCGGCGTCTGGTGGTGGCACATATGTGCCCTGGAAGTTATCAAGGAATGCGGCTTCCAGGTCCTCCCAACAATCAATTGATACTGCTGGCAAGCTGTTAAGCCAATGCCGAGCTGGTCCTTTAAGCTTGAGGGGGAGGTATTTGATGGCGTGTAGATCATCTCCGTGGGCCATGTGGATATGGAGGAGATAGTCCTCGATCCAGACCGCATGATCTGTGGTACCATCATATGATTCGATGTTTACGGGTTTAAAGCCCTCAGGGATTTGATGATCCACTACTTCATCTGTGAAGCATAGTGGGTGTGCGGCGCCTCTGTATTGGGCTATATCACGACGCAGCTCAAATGAGCTTTGTTTGTTGTGTTCGGCCCGGCCGGAGTTTCTGTATCCGGCGTGACGGTTATCATCACGTGTCGTGGGGCGCCCACGCAATCCGTAGATCGATCTTGTATGTTTTGCCTTATTCTCCAATATATCTCGCAAGTCCGACGCATTTTTCCGTGCCTTGGTACTTTTTGAACGGCGTCGGGGTACGGCTTGGACGGAGGGTCTAGAGGCCTCTCTATCGCGGCCACGGGGTGGCCGGTCTGCCATATCATATGCTGGTGACTTGGGTGCTTCCTCTGATTGAGGAAACGGCATGCGTTTGGGGTAGCTTTTGGAGGGGCGTTCGAGTTCATACTCTTCGGCTGCAAGGACTTGATCCATCATCGACTAGCAGGTCTTGGTCAGCTCTAAGCTGTTGCTGCTTTCTTGAGGCTGCTTGCCGTGGCTATAAGCCTGCGTTTGAAACGCTCTTGTTCGGCGGGATCCTCAGGCACGACAAATTCGTCGTCGTCGAGGCTTGCCTCATCTTCGGAGGGAGGCGCATAATTATCGTCCTCGACCTCTCTTTCTGCCGCACTATCGTGCGGACTTGCTTCTCCCTCCTCCTGCGCTGAGTCCTGCTGGAGGGGGTTGTCTTCGGCACTGTCCGGGGTGTTATTATCTCCTGTGCCGGAATCACCGTTTTTATTGTGGCGGGATTTAGAGCGGCGTCGCTGACGTCGGCGCTTCGGTTGCTTCTTGGAGGGGTCATCCTCTGTTGTTCCATCGCCGTTCCCATCTTTTGGGATGTCCACCATGTATATGTCATATGACGAGGTGGCCTTCCAAAGGCCACTGTAGGCGCTGGGTCTTGGTCGTCTCCAAAGATCGCCGTCCATACCGTCGATGTCTTGGTCGAAGTCGAGCATGTCGGTTAAATCATCAACAGTGGCTATAAAGTGGGTGGTAGGTGGGCGTTGAATTTCTTCGTCGTCCGTATCCCAACCTTCCTGTCCGTAGTCTGGCCAGGGCTCTCCGGATAAAGAGAGAGACTTTAGTGAATTCAGGATGTCGCCAAAGGGTGAGCGCTGAAAGATGTCCGCGGCAGTGAACTCCATGATGCCCAATCGGATTCGATTGGCGGGCGCGGAGGGTTCGGAGTTCGGAGAGGAGTCCGACACCACAGGTCGAGGTCTTCGCAAAGGACAGGGATGGAGTTCGGCTCAATCGCCGTAGAGATCGTAGCCCCCGAGGCGGTGTCCAACCACTCGTCCTCGATCGGGGAATCCGGCTCCGGATTAAGTATCGGAGCGGACGCTGGTGCGGCCTCCAGGGCACTGTTCGGCTGCAGAGCTAGATCATGCCCATCGAGACAGTGCGGCACGCTTGGCTGCGGCTCGAATCCGTCGAAGATCAAGTCTCCGCGGACATCGGTCGTATAGTTCAAACTTCCAAATCTAACCTGATGGTCAGGGGCGTAGCTTTCGATCTGCTCCAGATGGCCAAGCGAATTGGCCCGCGGTTAAAAAGCCGCCCGAATACGAAGATCTGTCCGGGAGAAAAGTCTCACCACTGGACCGCGTCGTTGTTGATGATCGAAGGAGCCATCGGGCCCTATCGGTGGCGACGTAGGAACTCTCAATGAAAGCACCAACGTCGGTGTCAAAACCGGCGGATCTTGGGTAGGGGGTCCCGAACTGTGCGTCTAGGAGGATGGTAACAGGAGACAAGGGACACGATGTTTTTACCTAGGTTCGGGCCCTCTCGATGGAGGTAATACCCTACTCCTGCTTGATTAATATTGATGATATGGGTAGTACAAGAGTAGATCTACCACGAGATCAAGGAGGCTAAACCCTAGAAGCTAGCCTATGGTATGATTGTTGTTCGTCCTACGGACTAAAACCCTCCGGTTTATATAGACACCGGATAGGTTAGGGTTACACAGGGTCGGTTACAATGGTAGGAGATCTACATATCCGTATCGCCAAGCTTGCCTTTGACGCCAAGGAAAGTCCCATCCGGACACGGGACGGAGTCTTCAATCTTGTATCTTCATAGTCTTGGAGTCTGGACATGATGATAGTTCAGCTATCCGGACACCCCCTAGTCCAGGACTCCCTCACCCCCCTTTCCTTCTCCTTCTCCCCCCTTTCCCCTTTCCCCTCTCCGTTGGAAGGAAGGGGGGCGAATCCTACTAGTTTTGGAGTCCTAGTAGGACTCCTCCCCTTGGCGCGCCCCCCTCGCCGGCCACCTCCTCCCCCTCTTCTTTATATACGTGGGAAGGGGCACCCCAAAGGTACAACAGTTGTTTCCTAGCCGTGTGCGGTGCCCCCCTCCACAGTTTACTCCTCCGGTCATAGCGTCATAGTGCTTAGGCGAAGCCCTGCGCGGATCACATCACCATCACAGTCATCACGCCATCGTGCTGATGGAACTCTCCATCGACCCTCTACTGGATCAAGAGTTCGAGGGACGTCATCAAGCTGAACATGTGCTGAACACGGAGGTGCCGTATGTTCGGTACTTGGATCGGTTGGACCGTGAAGACGTTAGACTACATCAACCGCGTTAACATAACGCTTCTGCTTTCGGTCTACGAGGGTACGTGGACACACTCTTCCCGTCTCGTTGCTATATATGCATCTCCTAGATAGATCTTGCGTGATCGTAGGATTTTTTTTTGAATTGCTATGTTCCCCAACACATAGGTCGGTTGAATCTAAGGGAATCGCGACACAAATGACCTCTTAGTCTTGTAGTAGGCGCCAAGTCTTCGGAAATATCCTAGCTTGGTGCTTCTGGGCCCGACGAATGTGGCCCACTGGTACATTATCATGGGGGTCCTCGGCCCGAGACCACGTGTGATAACCCCTTAGTCCAAGAAGTCCAGACACCGTCAACAAGTACTGAAAAGCAGCATCAATCAAACTAGTCAATTTATTTTTACAAAAACCAACATACTGTTAAGCCGTGATGCGAATTCATGTTTACATAAAAATTTGCCATCGTTTATGAACTGGATAGAGAAAAAATTGCCAGGCAGTCTACAAAGTACAACCTACACAATGATCTGCATGATTTCACCCAAAATATGTTGTGCCTCTCCCTAGGACAATCATGGCAATTTGAAGGGGGAAGTGAGGTATTACCTGTAGGGGAGGGAGCCAATGCCGGTAGAGGCCTTGTGTGTGCATGCCATAATGGTCGAGTTCAAATTTGAGACCAAGTCCTCGATCTCCTCTGATGCCGGGGGAATGGCTGGTGGTGGCAGAGGGGAAACAATGGCAGATCACCTCGGCGGCGTCCCTCGTCGGTGTCTGCGGGCACAACGCACTGGTACTAGTTGCGGCGTGATACCTCTCCGACATATCTATAATTTTTTATTGTTCCATGCTATTATATTTACAATCTTGTATGCTTTATATGTCATTTTATATCATTTTTGGGAACTAACCTATTAATCCAGTGCCCAGTGTCAATTGTTGTTTTCTGCATGTTTTTGGTTTTACAGAAAATCCTACCAAACAAAGTCCAAACGCGATGAAACTTTTTGATGATTTTTTCTGGACCAGGAGGGGCCCTAGAAGCTTTAGGGCAGGGAGTCCAGACTGACAGACGAGGAGGCGACAAGGCAGCAGCACGCGCCCGGGGGTAGGGCCATGCCCTCTTGTGGGCTCCTCGTGGCTCCATCCGATCTAATTCCAGTGCTATAAATTCCCAAATATTTCAAAAAACCCATGGCGAGACCCGAAACAATTGTTCCGCCGCCGCAAGTCTCAATTCTTTTGTGATCCCATCTAGAGGCCTTTTTTCGGTACTCTGCCGGAGGGGGAATTGATCATGGAGGGCCACTACATCAACCTTGCTGCCTCCCTGATGATGGGTGAGTAGTTCCTCACAGGAGCTATGGGTCCATAGCAGTAGCTAGATGGATCTCTCTTTTTTATCTTCAAATACAATGTTCTCTTTGAAGATCGATTCGATGTAATCTTTTGCGGTGCGTTTGTTGGGATCCGATGAATTATGGGTTTATTATCAGATTGTTCATTGAAAGCAATTGAGTTATTTATGAACTTTATTATGTGTGATTGTTATAGCTTTGTATTTATGTTTGATCTATTCGTTTAGTTTGGCCAGCTAGATTGATTTATTTTCAGTGGGAGAGGTGCTTTGTGGTAGACTCAATCTTGCGGTGACATCACATTATGGCAGGAGGAGTAACGAGGCACATATTTGCGTTGTTGCTACTAAGGGTAAAATTGGGGTTCGATCATATTGTTTGGTCTTATTTTATCTATATTATGTCATCATGCTTAAAACATTACTCTGTTTGTCATTAACTTAATACCTAGAGAGGCAAGCATAGAAGCGCTCTCAAAGTGGAGTAATAGTAGTAGGCGTCAGTAAGTTTAACGGTCTACTTGTCACGAACAGAATGCCTATGTACTGATCTTGCCATGAATAACATCATAACTATGCGTTTTTTATCAATTGCCCAACAGTAATTTATGTACCCACCGTTGCTATGTTCTTGAGAGAGATGCCTCTAGTGAAATCTATAGCCCCCGAGTCCATTCACCTCATATTTTTAAAATCCTAAAAACCTTGCTGCAATTTATTTACTTTTATTTAGTTTTGTAATTTATATATCTACCACTATTAAAATTAATCTTTGCAATTAACGAGTATAAGGAGATTAACAACCCTCTTGCCTGTTGGGGAACGTTGCAGAAAAATAAAATTTTTCCTACGGTTTCACCAAGATCCATCTATGAGTTCATCTAGCAACGAGTAATAGGAGTGCATCTACATGCCTTTGTAGATCGCGAGCGGAAGCGTTCAAGTTAACGGGGTTGAGGGAGTCGTACTCGTCGTGATCCAAATCACCGATGACCAAGTGCCGAACGGTCAGCACCTCCGCGTTCAACACACGTGCAGAGCAGATGACGTCTCCCACGCCTTGATCCAGCAAGGAGGAGGGAGAGGTTGATGAAGATCCAGCAGCACGACGACGTGGTGGTGGATGCAGCAGAGTTCCGGCAAGGCTTCGCCAAGCGACTACGGGAGGAGGAGGTGTAGCAAGGGGGAAGGGAGGCGCCAAGTGAAAGGGTACGGCTGCCCTCCCTCCCCCCCTCTATATATAGGGTCCCTAGGGGTTTCCGGCCCTAGGAGATGGTATCTCCTAGGGGGGCGGCGGCCAAGGGGGTGGAGTGCCCCCCAAGGCAAGTGGGGCGCCCCCTCCCCTAGGGTTCCCAACCCTAGGCGCAGAGGGGGGCCCAAGGGGGGGCGCTCCAGCCCACCAGGGGTTGGTTCCCCTCCCACTTCAGCCCATGGGGCCCTCCGGGATAGGTGGCCCCACCCGGTGGACCCCCGGGACCCTTCCGGTGGTCCCGGCACAATACCGGTGGACCCCGAAACTTTCCCGATGGCCGAAACTCGACTTCCAATATATAATTCTTTACCTCCGGACCATTCCGGAACTCCTCGTGACGTCCGGGATCTCATCCGGACTCAACAACTTTCGGTTTGCTGCATACTCATATTCATACAACCCTAGCGTCACCGAACCTTAAGTGTGTAGACCCTACGGGTTCGGGAGACACGTAGACATGACCGAGACGGCTCTCCGGTCAATAACCAACAATGGGATCTAGATACCCATGTTGGCTACCACATGCTCCTCGATGATCTCATCGGATGAACCACGATGTCGAGGATTCAAGCAACCCCGTATACAATTCCCTTTGTCAATCGGTATGTTACTTGCTTGAGACTCGATCGCTGGTATCCCAATACCTCGTTCAATCTCGTTACCGGCACGTCACTTTACTCGTACCGTAAGGCATGATCCCGTGACCAAACACTTCGTCACTGTGAGCTCATTCTGATGATGCATTACTGAGTGGGCCTAGAGATACCTCTCCGTAATAAGGAGTCACAAATCACAGTCTCGATCCGTGACAACCCAATGTACACTTACGGAGATACCTGTAGTGCACCTTTATAGTCACCCAGATACGTTGTGACGTTTGGTACACCCAAAGCACTCCTACAGTATCCGGGAGTTACACGATCTCATGGTCTAAGGAAAAGATACTTGACATTGGAAAAGCTCTAGCAAAACGAACTACACGATCTTGTGCTATGCTTAGGATTGGGTCTTGTCCATCACATCATTCTCCTAATGATGTGATCCCGTTATCAATGACATCCAATGTCCATAGTCAGGAAACCATGACTATTTATTGATCAACGAGCTAGTCAACTAGAGGCTTACTAGGGACATGTTGTAGTCTATGTATTCACACGTGTATTACGATTTCCGGATAATACAATTATAGCATGAATAAAAGACAATTATCACGAACAAGGAAATATAATAATAATCCTTTTATTATTGCCTCTAGGGCATATTTCCAACAGTCTCCCACTTGCACTAGAGTCAATAATCTAGTTACATTGTGCTGAATCGAACACGCATAGAGTTCTGGTGTTGATCATGTTTTGCTCGCGGAAGAGGTTTAGTCAACGGGTCTGCGACATTCAGATCCGTATGCACTTTGCAAATTTCTATGTCTCCATCTTGAAAATTTTCACGAATGGAGTTGAAGCGGCAACTTGATGTGCCTGGTCTTCTTGTGAAACCTGGGCTCCTTGGCAAGTGCAATAGCTCCGGTGTTGTCACAGAATAGTTTGATCGCCCGACGCATTGGGTATGACTCCTAGGTCGTTGATGAACTCCTTCACCCAAATTGCTTCATCGCTGCCTCCGAGGCTGCCATGTACTCCGCTTCACATGTAGACCCGCCATACGGCAGCTCTGCTTGCAATGCACCAGCTTCTTGCTCCACCATTCAACATATACACGTATCCGGTTTGTGACTTAGAGTCATCCAGATGCGTGTCGAAGCTAGCATCGGCGTAACCCTTTACGACGAGCTCTTCGTCACCTCCATAAACGAAACATTTCCTTAGTCCTTTTCGGTACTTCAGGATATTCTTGACAGCTGTCCGGTGTTCCTTGCCGGGATTACTTTGGTACCTTCCTACCAAACTTACGACAAGGTTTACATCAGGTCTGGTACACGCATGGCATACATAATAGACCCTATGGCTGATGCATAGGGATGACACTCATCTCTTCTATATCTTACGTCGTGGTGGGACCTTTGAGCCGAGCTCAATTTCACACCTTGTAATACAGGCAAGAACCCTTTCTTGGACTGATCCGTATCAAGGTATGTGCTTTGTGAAAGACCTATGAGGCGTCTCGATCTATCTCTATAGATCTTGATGCCTAATATATAAGCAGCTTCTCCAAGGTCCTTCATCGAAAAACTCTTATTCAAGTAGGCCTTAATGATGTCCAAAAGTTCTATATCATTTCCCATCAAAAGTATGTCATCTACATATAATATGAGAAATGCTACAGAGCTCCCACTCACTTTCTTGTAAACGTAGGCTTCTCCATAAGTCTGCATAAACCCAAACGCTTTGATCATCTCATCAAAGCGAATGTTCTAACTCCGAGATGCTTGCACCAGCCCATAAATGGATCATTGAGCTTGCATACCTTGTTAGCATTCTTAGGGTCGACAAAACCTTCCGGCTGCATCATATACAGTTCTTCCTTAAGATAGCCGTTAAGGAATGCCGTTTTGGCGTCCATTTGCCATATCTCATAATCATAGTATGCGGCAATTGCTAACATGATTCGGACGGACTTCAGCTTCGCTACGGGAGAGAAAGTCTCATCGTAGTCAACCCCTTGAACTTGCCGATAACCTCTAGCGACAAGTCGAGCTTTATAGATGGTAACATTACCATCCGCGTCCGTCTTCTTCTTAAAGATCCATTTGTTTTCTATCGCTCGCCGATCATCGGGCAAGTCTGTCAAAGTCCATACTTTGTTTTCATACATGGATCCTATCTCAGATTGCATGGCTTCAAGCCATTTGTTGGAATCTGGGCCCGCCATCGCTTCTTCATAGTTCGAAGGTTCACCGTTGTCTAACAACATGATTTCCAGGACAGGGTTGCCATACCACTCTGGTGTGGAACGCGTCCTTGTGGACCTGCGAAGTTCAAGAGCAAGTTGATCCGAAGTACCTTGATCATCATCATTAATTTCCTCTCCAGTCGGTGTAGGCACCACAGGACATTTTCCTGAGCTGCACTACTTTCCGGTTCAAGAGGTAGTACTTCATCGAGTTCTACTTTCCTCCCACTTACTCCTTTCGAGAGAAACTCTTTTTCAAGAAAGGATCCGTTCTTGGCAACAAAGATCTTGCCTTCAGATCTAAGGTAGAAGGTATACCCAATGGTTTCCTTAGGGTATCCTATGAAGACGCATTTTTCCGACTTGGGTTCGAGCTTTTCAGGTTGAAGTTTCTTGACATAAGCATCGCATCCCCAAACTTTTAGAAACGACAGCTTAGGTTTCTTCCCAAACCATAATTCATATGGTGTCGTCTCAATGGATTTAGACGGTGCCCTATTTAAAGTGAATGTAGCTGTCTCTAGAGCGTATCCCCAAAATGATAGCGGTAAATCTGTAAGAGACATCATAGATCTTACCATATCCAATAGAGTGTGATTACGACGTTCGGACACACCGTTACGCTGAGGTGTTCCAGGCGGCGTGAGTTGTGAAACGATTCCACATTTCCTTAAGTGTGTGCCAAATTCGTGACTTAAATATTCCCCTCCACGATCGATCGTAAGAACTTCATTTTTCGGTCACGTTGATTCTCTACCTCATTCTGAAATTCCTTGAACTTTTCAAAGGTCTCAGACTTGTGTTTCATCAAGTAGACATACCCATATCTACTCAAGTCATCAGTGAGAGTGATAACATAACGATATCCTCTGCGAGCCTCAACACTCATTGGACCGCACACATCGGTATGTATGATTTCCAATAAGTTGGTTGGTCGCTCCATTGTTCCGGAGAATGTAGTCTTGGTCATTTGCCCATAAGGCATGGTTCGCATGTGTCAAATGATTCATAATCGAGAGACTCTAAAAGTCCATCGGCATGGAGCTTCTTCATGCGCTTGACACCAATGTGACCAAAGGCGGCAGTGCCACAAGTATGTGGGACTATCGTTATCAACTTTACATCTTTTGGTATTCACACTATGAATATGTGTGACATTACGTTCGAGATTCATTAAGAATAAACCATTCACCATCGGAGCATGACCATAAAACATATCTCTCATATAAATAGAACAACCATTATTCTCGGATTTAAATGAGTAGCCATCTCGTATTAAACGAGATCCTGATACAATGTTCATGCTCAAACTTGGCAATAAATAACAATTATTGAGGTTTAAAACTAATCCCGTAGGTAAATGTAGAGGTAGCGTGCCGACGGCGATCACATCGACCTTGGAACCATTCCCGACGCGCATCGTCACCTCGTCCTTCGCCAATCTCCGCTTATTCCGCAGCTCCTGCTGTGAGTTACAAATATGAGCAACGGCACCGATATCAAATACCCAGGAGTTACTACGAGTACTGGTAAGGTACACATCAATCACATGTATATCAAATATACCTTTAGTGTTGGCGGCCTTCTTATGCGCTAAGTATTTGGGGCAGTTCCGCTTCGATGACCCTTCCCTTTGCAATAAAGCACTCAGTCTCAGGCTTGGGTCCATTCTTTGACTTCTTGCCGGCAACTGGCTTACCGGGCGCGGCAACATCCTTGCCGTCCTTCTTGAAGTTCTTCTTACCCTTGCCCTTTTTGAACTTAGTGGTTTATTAACCATCAACACTTGATGTTCCTTCTTGATTTCTACCTCTGCTGACTTCAGCATTGAAAATACTTCAGGAATAGTTTTCACCATGCCCTGCATATTGTAGTTCATCACAAAGCTCTTGTAGCTCGGTGGGAGCGATCAAGGATTCTGTCAATGACCGCCTCGTCCAGAGAGGTTAATGTCCAGTGGGACAGGCGGTTGTGCAACCCGGACATTTTGAGTATGTGCTCACCGAGAACTATTTTCCTCCATATTACAACTATAGAACTTGTCGGAGACTTCATATCTCTCGACCGGGCATGAGCTTGGAAAACCATTTTCAGCTCCTCGAACATCTCATATGCTCCGTGTTGCTCAAAATGCTTTTGGAGCCCGGTTCTAAGCTGTAAAGCATGCCGCCTTGAACGAGGGAGTAATCATCAAGACGAGACTGCCAAGCGTTCATAACGTCTTGGTTCTCTCGATGGGTGCTTCACCTAAGCGGTGCTTCTAGGACATATTGTTTCTTGGCTGCTATGAGGATGATCCTCGGGTTCCGGACCCAGTCCGAATAGTTGCTGCCATCATCTTTCAGCTTGGTTTTCTCTAGGAAGCGTTGAAGTTCATGGTGACATGAGCATTGGCCATTTGATCTACAAGACATTTTGCAAACATTTTAGACTAATGTTCATGATAATTAAGTTCATCTAATCAAATTATTTAATGAACTCCCACTCAGATTTGACATCCCTCTAGTCATGATCCGAGTCGACTAGGCCGTGTCCGATCATCACATGAGACGGACTAGTCATCATCGGTGAACATCTCCATGTTGATCGTATCTTCCATACGACTCATGTTCGACCTTTCGATCTCTTGTGTTCCGAGGCCATGTCTGTACATGCTAGGCTCGTCAAGTTAACCTAAGTGTTTTGCATGTGTAAAACTGTCTTACACCCGTTGTATGTGAGCGTAGGAATCTATCACACCCGATCATCACGTGGTGCTTGAAGCAGCGAACTTTAGCAACGGCGCATAGTTAGGGAGAACACTTTCTTGAAATTATTATAAGGGATCATCTTATTTACTACCGTCGTTCTAAGTAAACAAGATGCATAATCATAATAAACATCACATGCAATTATATATAGTAGTGACATGATATGGCCAATATCATATAGCTCCTTTGATCTCCATCTTCGGGGCTCCATGATCATCTTGTCATCGGCATGACACCATGATCTCCATCATCGTGTCTCCATGAAGTTGCTCGCCAACTATTACTTCTACTACTATGGCTAACGGTTTAGTGATAAAGCAAAGTAATTACATGGCGTTGAATCAATGACACGCAGGTCATACAATAATTAAGACAACTCCTATGGCTCCTGCCGGTTGTCATACTCATCGACATGCAAGCCGTGATTCCTATTACAAGAACATGATCTCATACATCACAATATATCATTCATCATTCATCACAACTTTTGGCCATATCACATCACAAGGCAATTGCTGCAAAAACAAGTTAGACGTCCTCTAATTGTTGTTGCATCTTTTACGTGGCTGCAATAAGGTTCTAGCAAGAACGTTTTCTTACCTACGAAAAAGCCACAACGTGATTTGTCAACTTCTATTTACCCTTCATAAGGACCCTTTTCGTCGAATCCGCTCCAATTAAAGTGGGAGAGACAGACACCCGCTAGCCACCTTATGCAACTAGTGCATGTCGATTCGGTGGAACCTGTCTCACGTAAAGCGTGCGTGTAAGGTCGGTCCGGGCCGCTTCATCCCACAATACCGCTGAAGCAAAATAAGACTAGTAACGGCAAGAAAGTTGACAACATCTACGCCCACAACAGATTTGTGTTCTACTCGTGCAATAGAGAACTACGCATAGACCTAGCTCTGATACCACTGTTGGGGAACGTTGCAGAAAAATAAAATTTTTCCTACGATTTCACCAAGATCCATCTATGAGTTCATCTAGCAACGAGTGATAGGAGTGCATCTACATACCTTTGTAGATCGCGAGCGGAAGCGTTCAAGTGAACGGGGTTGAGGGAGTCGTACTGTCGTGATCCAAATCACCGATGACCAAGTGTCGAGCGGACAGCACCTCTGGCGTTCAACACACGTGCGGAGAGGATGACGTCTCCACGCCTTGATCCAGCAAGGAGGAGGGAGAGGTTGATGAAGATCCAGCTGACGCGGCGGCGTGGTGGTGGATGCAGCAGAAGTTCGGCAGGCTTCGCCAAGCGACTACGGGAGGAGGAGGTGTAGCAAGGGGAAGGGAGGCGCCAAGTGCAGGCACGGCTGCCCTCCTCCCCTCTATATAGGGTCCCAGGCGCCGGCCCTAGGAGATGGGATCTCCTAGGGGAAGCGGCCAAGGGGTGGAGTGCCCCCAAGGCAAGTGGGCGCCTCCCCTAGGGTTCCCAACCCTAGGCGCAGAGAAGTGCACCAGCCCACCAGGCTGGTTCCTCCCACTTCAGCCCATGGGGCCCTCCGGGATAGGTGGCCCCACCGGTGGACCCCGGGACCCTTCCGGTGGTCCGGTACAATCTTAGTGGACCGAAACTTTCGCGATGGCCAAACTCGACTTCCCATATATAATTCTTTACCTCCGGACCATTCCGGAACTCCTCGTGACGTCCGGGATCTCATCCGGGACTCCGAACAACTTTCGGTTTGCTGCATACTCATATTCATACAACCCTAGCGTCACCGAACCTTAAGTGTGTAGACCCTACGGGTTCGGGAGACACGTAGACATGAACGAGACGGCTCTCCGGTCGATAACCAACAGCGGGATCTGGATACCCATGTTGGCTCCCACATGCTCCTCGATGATCTCATCGGATGAACCACGATGTCGAGGATTCAAGCAACCCCGTATACAATTCCCTTTGTCAATCGGTATGTTACTTGCCCGAGATTCGATCGTCGGTATCCCAATACCTCGTTCAATCTCGTTACCGGCAAGTAACTTTACTCGTACCGTAATGCATGATCCCGTGACCAAACACTTGGTCACTTTGAGCTCATTATGATGATGCATTACCGAGTGGGCCCAGTGATACCTCTCTGTAATACGGAGTGACAAATCCCAGTCTCGATCCGTGACAACCCAACAGACACTTTCGGAGATACCTGTAGTGCACCTTTATAGTCACCGAGTTACTTGTGACGTCTGGTACACCCAAAGCACTCCTACGGTATCCGGGAGTTACACGATCTCATGGTCTAAGGAAAAGATACTTGACATTGGAAAAGCTCTAGCAAAACGAACTACACGATCTTGTGCTATGCTTAGGATTGGGTCTTGTCCATCACATCATTCTCCTAATGATGTGATCCCGTTATCAATGATATCCAATGTCCATAGTCAGGAAACCATGACTATCTATTGATCAACGAGCTAGTCAACTAGAGGCTTACTAAGGACATGTTGTAGTCTATGTATTCACACGTGTATTACGATTTCCGGATAATACAATTATAGCATGAATAAAAGACAATTATCACGAACAAGGAAATATAATAATAATCCTTTTATTATTGCCTCTAGGGCATATTTCCAACATTGCCTGCGTTGGGTGCAAGTATTTGTTTGTGGCTGCAGGTATTTTGTCGACCTTTGTTTGCGTGAATCTCCTATTGAGTTGATAAATCTTGTTTCTTAACTGAGGGAAATACATTCTATTACTATACTATGACACTCTTCCTCTTTGGGGAAATCCCAACGCCTATCACAAGTAGCAGGCGTGCTAGGACCAAGCATATAGAGGCAGCCCCACCGCCGGCCATGTTGGCGTGGGTGAGTAGGTGGCGTGGCGACACCTCGAGCCGGTCGGCAAAGAGCTTGGAGAGGTAGGCATACCGGAGCACGGCAGAGGCATGATGACCAACGTCGCAGGAAGAGCTTAAGGAGGAAAGGCGGCCACGATGCCCGCGGCGGCGGCGCTTGGCCTCCACCAGGACATTATCTCCAGCCGGTGGGCCCGGATCGCTTTTCGCTCGGCCACCTCATGGGCGCCATCCTAGCCGCCATTGGCGAGCTGCCGATGAGCCGCACCCGCCACACCTCCTCTCTTCCTCCCATCCATTCCTAATGTGGTGGAGTGAGTGGATACGTTGTCGGATGAGGGGAAGGGAGCGAGCGCGTCGTTCCCTTGCTGGTATATCAAACATGAAAGATCGAGAAAAATGACATGGCAAAATTTTTTTTAAGATTCGTGCTGAAAAACGAACGGTTAAATTAGCGTTTGGTACGAGATCGTTAAAAACTGACGTTCGGCAGTTATCTTTCCAAAACTTTATAATCCTTGTTTGGTCTTCTAAAAAATGAAGAGAGATCCCGTCAAAAAAAAAAACAAAGAGCGATCGCGTACGCATTTCCCAATACTAGTTCATTCAGGATAACCGCTTCGCGTATCGTGGTTTTTTTCCTTTGACCATCTTCGTATAAGGCTGGTCATAGTGGAGAGTAACTTAGACTAATAACATGTATATGTTACTTATGTTACTACCTTCATAGTGGGGAGTGTCATATGCATGGTAACATAGATGTCTTCATTTATTACATTGTAGACTCATTTTGCATTGGGAAGCGCTATGTGACGGTAACATATTATGTTACTCTATTTGCATCTCTCTTCATTAACTACTTGCCACCTCATTATTTTTGCTTATGTGGCATCTATATTACTACCTACTCCCTCCTTTTCAGTTTATAGGGCTTATCTCAAAATTTTCGCTTTTCCATTTTATAAGGCTCAATTTGGTTATTTTCCATCACATGTTCAGATTCCAAGGTGCATTAAATCATTGCATGCAAGTATTAAGAGGAAATTGACCAATGCATGTAATTTATGCATGCATGCATTGCAATTAATGCATTGGTAAACATATTTTTTGAGTAAAACACGAGTATTATTTGGGTGCTTTTGCAAACTACAAAAAGTATTCCACCACTCATCATCTACCTTGGTTGGTGAGATTTTTAAATTGAGCCTTATAAACCGGAAAGGAGGAAGTATGTTACTCCCAGTGTGACCAGGCTAACTATTGACGCAGGTTCGCTCCACCTCAATTATAACCCTTCGCCTCTTCCCTCCCCATTTTCCCACCCATCACGGAGGCAACACCGCCTTAACTTTCCCTCTTCCAAAGTTCAAAAAGAGCAAGGGAAAAAAAATCTCCCCCCTCCCCAGCCGCCTCCCGCCTGCGCCTCGTCGTCGCGAAGATGGCTGCCCTTGAAGGGCAGCGGGCGGCGATCGGCATCGACCTCGGGGCGACCTACTCCTGCATGGCCGTGTGGCGGCCGTCGCACAACCGCGTCGAGGTCATCCCCAGCGACCAGGGCAACCTCACCCACGCCGTCCTGCGTCGCCTTCACCGACACCATGAGGCTCATCGGCGACGCGGCCATGAACCAGGCCGCCACGAACCCCGTCAACACCGTATTCGGTAAAAACTAGATCTGATCTCGATCTGCTGGTCTATATGTTTGATTTCTCAGCAGCAGCAGCTCTGTTCGTCACTCGTCACGTTTGCTAGGTCCCCGCCATCGATGTTTCCCCCCTTGATTTGCTGCTGCTGCTGCTGTTGTTGTTTGTGGTAACACGCTTTTTTTGGGGGCGCGATTAATTGTTTGCTTACCCTAAAATACCCTAGAAAGTACTACTACGCTGCAAAACCCTCCAACTTTTTGCTGGATTCTTCACGCGAACCTGTTTCAGACATCGGGAAAAATTCACGTGCGAAAATTTGTTCTACTTGCATTGGACATATCGAAAATAAACTAGATTTGGTTTATGGCCAGGGGACGTCTAGGAAGGCTGATCTCCGGTACTAATATTATTTAGAGTTATCTGACACTAGAAATTAGCTCAACTAGTCGTCAACTGGGCCAGCAATTTCAAAAAACATGAAGTTCTAACACAAAATCTAAAGACGTGAAATATTGCGAAAATGTAGCAGTAACGTAACAAACAAGTCCTTTTTGAAAAAAACGTAACAAACAAGTACCAGCATCCTTGTGCAACAATAACGAATAGAAACACACTTATTGAAATTTACTTTTGAAGTTTTATGTTCCTTCAAAGTCTCTGATTACACGGTTTCCAATTGTGTTGTATAGTTGTATGATTTCCTAATTGCGTTACAGCCTGATGATATTAAAATTGTAGGATTTGTCAGATCTATTTCTATGGCACAACCTAGATGCCACTATCTTTGTTGGATTTGTTCTGAGATTGTTCTTTAAAAAAATGTGGTTACTTCTTACCAGCTTATGTTCTCTATCAATCTATTGTAACAAACAGGACTTCTCTTTTTTGTTTCAGGTCATCCAAAAACTTAGCTCAACGTATATAACTATATGTATATACACGTTCTACAATATGATATCCAGGCCATGCATATATATAATAGAGATCATGATGGATTTATCTAATAGATATTTTCCTCTAGTTAACTTGATAATTGGCCTTTTCACCTTAGAAATAAGTTGTGGTAGCTTAAAGACTTCAAGATAAAACTCACTTTGTAGTTTGTTTAGTCCATATTAATTCTATACATCCGCTGTTCTGTCTCAAAAAACATATCTCGTGTTGTATATGGTTCAAACATCAAAATGAGTCATATACATATCTCATACCCATTCGTGCTCATGTGTGACAGCTTGGCTGTGATGCCTTCTCAATGCATGTGGTTAAAATGGCACCATCTCAGCCATGTGTAGAGATTACATGATCCAGATTTGTTCCTTTTCGTGATAAATATGTAATTTCTGTGAAGCCTCTCATTAGTATATATGAGATACATAATAATAAGTTCAATCTTGTAAAATGAATATATGCAGGGGTGCTCGCAGCTTGTTGACAAGTAAACATTGAGTGGCATATTAATTGGAGCATACTACAAAAACCTAACCCAATTGTACATGTCCAGGAAAGCCCATATGTTTTTGACAGGAAAACATTGTTAGCTTATTAGTTGTACCATATCCCTGGTTTTATGTTCGAAAATGAGTCGTGTTGAAAAGTTGATGTAAACTTCACAATTACAAGTTCATTGTACAGCAGATTTTTTTTAGGGGTATTCATTGTACAGCAGATATAGGGTACCTTGTGATACCATGTTTTGTGGGCCTCATTGTTGTGAATGCATTGCAAACTGTAGTCTTACGCTGCATAATTGGCTTAAATTGGTAGTACTTTGAAATGGCTTTTTAAATATGTAGTTTGTAATGCAATTGGTTCCTAAATATGCATTTCTATGAAGTTTAGTCTTGAAATCTCTAATTTTGTGATATACCATTCGTTTTGCAAAATAAAATGCTGAAACTAACTACTCCAATTTTCTTCAGATGCCAAGCGACTAATCGGGCGAAGATTCACTGATGCATGTGTGCAAGGAGATATCAAGCTTTTCCCATTCAAGGTCATTTCAGGCCCTGGTGACCGGCCGCTGATTGTGGTAAAGTACAGGGTGAAGTGAAGCAGTTTGCAGCCGAGGAGATCTCCTCCATGATGCTTGTCAAGATGTGGGAGATTGCGAGGCCTACCTCAACACATCGGTGAAAAATGTTGTCATCACCGTTCCAGTCTACTTCACTTGACTCCCAACGGCAGGCCACCATGGATCTTTGGCGCCATTGCTGGCCTTAATGTCATGCGCATCATCAATGAGCCCTCTGCTGCAGCCATTGCCTATGGTCTTGACAAGGGATCCCATAAAGGGAAGGGAAAACAGTGCTCATCTTTGATCTTGGTGGTGGTACCTTGGATGTGTCCATTATAACTATTCACATGGGCATCTTCACGGTCAAGGCCACATCTGGTGACACCCACCTTGGCGGGCAGGATCTCAACAGCCGGATGGTGGAACACTTTGTGCAGGATTTCCTTAAGAGACACAAGAGTGACATCGAAACAACCCAAAGGCGCTCATGTGGCTGAGGGCAGCCTGTGAGAGGGCCAAGAGAATGCTGTCTTCCATGGTGCAGGCAAAATTTGAGATCGACTCGCTTCACGGCAGCATTGACTTCTATGGCACCATTACCCGCGCCCGTTTTGAGGAGCTCAACATGGACCTCTTCCGTAAATGCACTGAACATGTCGAGAAGTGCCTCGGTGATGCCAAGATGGACAAATCCAGATCCATGGCATCGTGCTTGTGGGTGGCTCGGCCCGGATCCCCAAGGTGCAGCTGCTCCAGGATTTCTTTGACGGGAAGATCCTCCGCAAGAGCATCAACCACGATGAGGCTGTTGCCCTCTGATTACCCTTGATCCAGGCCCGCTGCCCTCGATGGCGAATGTGACCAGAAGGTGAAGGACTTGCTCCTCCTTGATGTGACGCCCTCTCACTCGGTATAGAGGTAATAGGTGGTTTGATGAGCGTGCTGATCCCCAGGACTACTACCATCCCCTTCAAGAAGGAGCGGATATACCACGACCCATTATGACAACCAGACGGCGTGCTCATTCAGGTGTATGAGGGTGAAGGGGCGATGACCAAGGACAACAACCTCCTCGGCAAGTTCATCCTCCACGGCATCCCCCCAGCGCCAAGGCTTGTGCCCAAGATCAATGTGACATTTGCGATTGAAGCCAACTGCATCCTGAAGGTGTCGGCGGAGGACATGACGACTGGAAGCAAGAACAGCATCACCATCACTACCGACAAGGGTGGGCTGAGCAAGGAAGAGATTGAGCGCATGGTGCGAGATCTTTGAGAAGTACCGGTCGGAGGACAGGAAGGAAATGAAGAAAATTATAAAGAAGGAAGACGGGAGGGTTGGGTGAGCAAGGAGGAGTTCGGCGCATGGTGCGAAGAAGCGCATGATGCAGTCCGAAGACAAGACACAAGTTAAGAAGATAAAGAAGGAAGGTGGAGACGGTAAGGTGCTCAATGTGCTTCTGCAAGCCTATGATCGCGCTGCTTTTGCGACAGCTGGTGTTTAGTATCGGTGCCCTCTGCAACTTCTGGAATGGGCATTGCGCATACCCATTCTTTCTAGTACAGTAGTTAATATGCTTCATGTGGTTTGGGAACAACTGAGTGAACTTATATATCGGTTGCATGTCTACCATCTGCTTGATGAATAGGCACTTTTGGTGCCGTTGATTTGCTTGACATACTGCCAGTTCAGTTGGTTTGTGAGATTTCCGTCTCGGTTTACCACCGGCTGTGATTTGTGGCATTTGCAATTTCCCCTGTTGCATCAGCCCTGTTCTAGTTCTGGTTACTTGATTTGTTTTGGAAATTTCTGTCTCTGGTGAGCTTACTACGCTCAACACATAAAAATGCATTAAGAGTTTTCGTGCATTTTTGTTTGCAACTCCTTATGTGCAATCTGCATACAAAACAGTGGCTGAACCTTGTAGATATTTTGTACTGATGCCTTTTCTGTCTCTGGCTTCGCCATTTTTATCTAATGAATACAGTATACAAAGGCCTCTTACATTTCAACAAGTATGTTGATGCCTGGAGTGGCTGATTTTGGTGTTTTGACCTTTTCATGAAAGTTTAGCGAGATCTGACCTTCATCTGAAAGTATTTTGGGATTTGACCCTTTTGCTACCGTTAGGATCGACGAGGATATAACAGTCTATCGTCAAGCACCCTTAACAGCAGCTACCGTCAAGGTCCTTGACGGTATTATACCCTACCGCTATTGACCCTGTCACTTTAGCAAAAATGTCAAAACACGAAAATCGAGGGTCCTTGACGGTAGGTTGTTATACCCTATTGCCATCGACCCTAGCACTTTAGCAAAATTGTCAAAACACGAAAATTAGCTCCTGGATGTGGGTCCAGCAGGTGTCTGCTTGGTGCCGCTGCGAGCGAGTCTGTCTGCTGCCTCAAGTGTACCGTTGCCGCAAGTGTACCGCATGCTGCAAAAGACCGCTGCGGCGGGATGATCGCTCGATTGCGTTCTCCGATTTTGCGGTTAAGGATCGCATCAATCGGCATCCTCTGCGTGACCACGGTCGCCAGTCTCCCCCTGCTGCTGCTATGGGAGCGAACGGTAGACTCGACAGGAACGGCTCCACTCGTCAGCCTTGGCAAGAAGACGCGGGCTACGCCGCTTCAATTCTGCTGTGGCAGACTTCCCTTCCAGCCACGGCTCGGGGCAGAGGCTGGGCGATCATCTCGGTCCATTCCCGGATACCTGGGCGATCGTCTCGGTGCATCCCAGGATACCAACAACGGTGGACATGCAGGTACGTCGTTTGTATTTACTGCTTCCTTCGATTTAAAATATAATCATTTGGTTCATATGATAGAAACATCAGAGGAATAGGAAAATCATAGGAAATGAGGTGACATATATCTCAATTTTTATAGAGAAAAAGATGTCACTTGATTTATAGGATATGGATTTTTTCATTGAGTCTAGGTTAATGTTTTTTTCCCTTTGAAATGTGAAGAATTAGTTCCTATCCTACACAGGAGTAGGAATCCATTACTACAACCCAAAGAGCTCCAAAGGAATTTTTCCTACAAAATCCCTACCCTCTAGAATTCCTACAAGATTCTTCCAAACAAAGGAGGCCAGTGTCATCATTTTAGTTTATTGTTTAAATTAAATTAAAACCATGACATTTATTTTGGATCGAAGAGAGTAACACGTATGCCCGTTTGTGCACTGCACATTTGCAATGGAAGAAAATTATTGTGTACAGAAATTTATGTGCCAACATAATGCCTTATGTTTTTGTACGAAGAAGCGCTACTTTTCATGTCCAACAAAATGCCCAAGGTGCAGTACAATAACATCCGGACCCGATGGCGGGGAGGCACATCTCGTGATCCTAGGTTGCGCATAGGTCATCGTGTCATGATCTTTCGCGTGCGTATTTTTCAAACCTGGAGTAATCAACGTGTTTTTCCGTCCACTAAAACGCCCACCAACACAACACAATAGCATCCGGACCGATTGCAGGGAGATACACGCTGTGATCCCGGGCTGTGCACATGTCATCAACGCTTTATGCTATACTTCTTCCTCTATTCGGTGTTATTAAATCGGCGAACCACTTAGCTTTTTTTAAGAGTTATATAAAAGGGGTCTTAGTGACAATCATGTAACACGTGCATGTCTCCTTTAAATTATGCAACGTGCATGGTGTATAAGGGCAACTCCAATGCGCTGACGTAAACCGGCGTGCGTTTTGTTCAGTTTTTATTCGTTTGGGTGGGCGCTTTGGATGGCGCCCGACCCGTTCAAGTTTTGTTGGTCAGTGCTTCCAACGCGCCGAAACATTTCATCCACACGGTCGGTATATGCTCATATTCTTTTACATACAAATCTAACTATTGCTCAAAGTTTAAATCACATAGTTCACAATCAAATAAAAATCTCTCATGGTTTACAATCAAGTTAAAATCTCATAGTTTACAAATCAAATGAAATTTAAATTGTCATAAATATATTAAAAAGAAAGGAAGTCGATACATCTATTGGTTGCCAAGGTGATCCCACATATGTTCAACCAAATCATGTTGAAGTACATCTTTTCCTTTCAAAAAAAATCATGTTGAAGTTGAATGTGAGTTGTTCAATCACGCATTTCATGATGCATGATGATCGGGTGAACTGTGCAAATGTTGCTGCTCCTCAATGCTCAGGCACAACACTTTTACCCTGAAATTGAGACCCTTGATCAAAGATTTCATCCTCACGCTCATCCTCTACGATCATGCTGTGCATGATCACACAAGCGGTCATCACCTCCCACAACTTCTTGGTGCTCCAAGTCCTAGCAGGATACTGAACGATGGCCCATCAAGATTGAAGCACATCAAAAGCAAGCTCCACATCCTTCCTAGCCCTCTCTTGTGCTTGAGCAAACCTAACCATCTTCTCTCCAATCGGATCGGAGATTGTCTTCAAAAAGAGTTGTTCACTGAGGGTAGATATCATCAGTTAGGCAGTATCCCTTGTTGTAGTGGTGGCCATTGATAACAAAATTGACTGTTGGACAGTTGCCTTCTGCAAGCCTTTCGAACACCGGAGAATGCTGAAGCACGTTGATCTTGGTAACCCACAAGTATTGGGGATCATTGGTAGCTTTTTCGATAAATAAGAGCATCAAACTCAACGAGGAGCTAAAGGTAGAACTAATTCTCTCAAGTTCTATCGACCACCAATACAACTCTACGCACACTACCATTTACTTTACCTAGAACAATTAATAAAACTAGTTTACATCAATAAAAAGATAGCTTTGCAAGATAATAAAAATTAGTTTTTGTTTTAGTGGAGAGCTTTTGGAGAAGAATGAGAAAAGGTTTGTCTCTAGGTGATTGATAAATAGACCAATAATCGTCATTGCAGTTTTATGTGAGGGAAAGGCTTAGCTAGCATACTTTCCGTGTTGGGATCATATGAACTTATGAATGAAACTCTACCAAGCATCCGCAAATACTAAAGATTCATGAAGGTAAAACCCAACCATAGCATTGAATGTAAGGTCCCCTTTAATCCCATATGCAAGAACTCCCTTACTCGTGTTTAGGCTTCTGTCACCCCTGCAACCCACTATAAGCGAATCACGAACATATTGCAACACCCTACAACAGTAAATCCCACACGTGTGCGCACACAGAGGGCACCAAAGGCCAACAACAAAATAAAACATGCAACTCGAGCCAATCATCACTACTGTAGGATGCTGCTAACACGACACTACAATCAGAGACCCTTCGATGAAACTGTGTGCGATGCATTAATCGCAAACGGTGATGTAATAAAACCGTCAAAAATGATGCAAAACATTTGCGATGGCGGAGACATCAAACACGGTTCAAATTATAGTTGCGTGTGAATGCGGTGGCATACGGTTCACTCGAATGAATTGTTTGTGTTGAGCTTAACAACAGAAACGGGCAGCCAGATGAAGGTGTATGCGATGTACGTCATACCATTCACTCGGATGAACTGTTTGCGATTAGGCAACACAACAAAAATGGTCGGGTAGATCAAGGTGTGTGTGTGTGCGATTGACGGCATACAATTCACTCGGATGAACTATATGCGATTAGGCAACACAACTGACACGGTCAGCCAGATCAAGGTGTCTGCGATTGATGACATACACTTCACACGGATGAACTATTTGTGATTAGCCACAACACGCAGAAACAGTTAGACAGATCAAGGCGTGTGCGCTAGACGGGCACACATTCTAATTAAAAGAAGCGTGCACGATGGTAATAACGAGCGCACACGATTGATGGAACAAGACATGTGCTGACATCGCCTATTGCGCTGCACCCTATGGTGCAAACGCCACGTACGCGACCGACAGCGCGTGCCCACGTTACTCCATCCGGGAATAGTGCCGCACTTCGAAACTAGAACCGTCAACAAATTTTGAGCTTGCGTCCATCACATTCCAACTGTAAACCTGCTCACACCGATCAAAACCTAAAAGGTTTCCCACTTAGGAGCGTATTAGTACTCGGTTATAAATACTACCTACTCCAAGATGACTGCACATTCCTCCTCAACTCCTCATCCACAAAAACAAACAAGTCTTTCAACGTCGTTCCCTTGCATCTGCCATGGCCTGCATGAGTTCTGGGTCGAGAGATTACTACCAGCGAGAGGCGAGCATGGAAGCGGATGTTGGGGAATGTTGCATGGAAAACAAAAAAATTCTACGCACACGCAAGATCTATCCATGGAGATGCATAACAACGAGAGGGGAGAGTGTGTGTACGTACCCTCGTAGACCGTAAGCGGAAGCGTTTAGTAACACAGTTGATGTAGTCGAACTTCTTCGCGATCCAACCGATTGAGTACCGAACGTACGGCACCTCCGCGCTCAGCACACGTTCAGCTCGATGACGTCCTCGCCTTCTTGATCCAGCAAGACGACGAAGTAGTGGATGAGTTCTGGCAGAACGACGGTGTTGTGACGATGATGGTGAAGCTATCTCCACAGGGCTTTGCCTAAGCACTATGAGAATATGACCGAGGGACAAAACTGTGGATGCGGGCGCCGCACACGACTAAGAGATTGTCGTGGTTATGTGTGGCGCCCCCTCCCACACATATATAGGTGGGGGAGAGGGTAGGCTACCAGGAGGCGCCCCAAGTAGGCCGAATCCTAATTGGGGTCCTCCCCAAGCCGCGCCCCTTCCTTATTAGAGTGTGGGAGGAAGGCAGGGGGAGCTAGCCCTCCCCCCTTTCCTTCCCTAGGGCCGGCGTCCAAGGAGAGGGGCGTGCCAGCCCCCTTGTGGGCTGGTCTATCCCCCCTTGGCCCATTAGGCCCATACACCTACCGGGGTGTGTCCGGAACCCCTTCCGGCGACCTGATGACTACCCGGTGCACTCCCAAACTCTTCCGGTGTTCGAATATCATCGTACGATATATCAATCTTTACCCCCGGACCATTGCGGAGCTCCTCGTCATGTCTGTGATCTCATCCGGGACTCCGAACAACATTCAGTCACCTAATGATATAACTCATATAACACTATATCGTCAACGAACGTTAAGTGTGAGAACCCTACGTGTTCGAGAACTATGTAGACATGACCAAGACACCTCTACGGTCAATAACCAATAGCGGAACCTGGATGCCCACATTAGCTCCTACATATTCTATGAAAATCTTTATCGGCCGAACCTTATGACAACATACGTAATTCCCTTTGTTCATCAGTATGTTACTTGCCCGAGATTCAATCGTCGGTATCTTCATACCTAGTTCAATCTCGTTACCGGCAAGTCTCTTTACTCGTTCCATAATACATCATCTTGCAACTAACTCCTTGGTCACCTTGCTTGTAAGGTTTCTGATGATGTGTATTACCGAGAAGGCCCAGAGATACCTCTCCGATTCTCGAAGTGACAAATCCTAATCTCGATCTATGCCAACTCAAAAAACACCTTTGGAGATACCTATAGAGCATCTTTATGATCACCTAGTTACGTTGTGATGTTTGATAGAACACATGGTGTCGGGGATATACCCCGCGGTGTAAACCGGCCGGAAGTTAACCCGGCCGGTCTGGATGGCTCACTGGTAACCCGCCCGGAGCTTGGCGGTTCACGGGCTACCCGCCCGGTCTTGGCGGTTCATTAGTAACCCGGCGGCGGATCGAAGGCGGTTCGACTATTGTGGGCGGTTTAAGAGGAAAGGCATGAGGAATATTTTACAAGGAGTTAAGACCAGGACTTGTATCCGGTTTGTATTAGAGATAGACTAGTCCTAATCCTAATAGGACTCCACATGTAAACCGCCCTTCAACATATATAAGGAGGGCAGGGCTCCCCAAAGAGGGACAAGTTCCACAAGTTGGACAAGTTAGGTTTAGACAATAGCTATCGAGTTAGAGCACTCTTGTAACCGTGATCATCATCATCAATATCAATGAAGCGGGGACGTAGGCTTTTACCTCCACCATGGGGGGCCGAACCTGGGTAAAACCTCGCGTCTCTCGTCCCGCTCAACCCCTCTCAAGCTACCACATAGATGCGTTGGCCTCGCGACTAAGTCCTAACACTAAGGACATCTGACGTGTTAACTCCACGACAGTTGGCGCCCACCGTGGGGCCTGCGCACGGTGGTGATGAGTTCTTGAAGGGATCTCCCCAGGAATCGATGAGTTCGCAATTTTTTGAATGAAGAAAGGATCTACGTCAAAGATGAACAGTCGGAAGAGCATATACAAGATTATGATCGAGAGAGAGCTAGGGTTGTGTCCGCTCCTCCGCCGCCGTCCAGAAAACTCACGGAGATCCAGATTAAAACTTTCCTATGCAATTTTTCCTTCCCGGATTATGCGGCGTATACGTCGAGGCCGACATAAAGCAAAACTTGCACTGTGGTCCGAGTCATCGTAGTCCTTGTTTTCCTCCAATCGACCAAGTTGGGCACGCGTACATACAAAGGATCAGACCAACTGCCGCGTGAAAGCTTGCAAAACGATGGAAAGGGCCCACAGTATAATGGTACTACTTCAATTAGTATTCTGCTACGTGATGGCCAAGTTGACCTGCAACTCCAAATTTTTTATTGGCCAAAACTGTTACATGGGGAAGCGACCAGGTGGGATCTGCTTTGGAAAATTCATGCAGGAAATATACATCAAAGAAGACTGTCACGTGGTCAAAGGCAAAACACCAGGGATTAGCGAGCGACCACGATTCGGAAAATATGGCCACGACCCGGAAACGAAGAGTACTAGTACGAGGATCAACTAGTCACCTCCTATGCGGCGGTTCGTTGCCGTGCTTGCTTCTGCGCCTCCACGCGGCCCTGCACCGCAGCAGACTGCTACTGCTATGGCTTTGTTGCTTCGCACGCACAGTGCTGCCGCACCATTACACCTCGCCGCAACTGCGCCTCAAGTCGCCGTCGCTCAGATATCATCGCGTTGCCTCCGTTTCTCTGTGGCCTTGCCTTCTTCAAACCGCCATTGCGCCTCGCCTGTTTGAACTGACCTATGCCGGCTGCTTTGTGGTTCGTCAGCCGGCCGCTGGTTCCTTTGCCTCCGCACGCCGCTGAGGCGCCTGCCTCGACCCGCTATCCGCGCGCTTGGGTTGAGTCGCTCCCCGGCCAGCTCCAGTGTGCCCTGTACGGTCGTTTCTTCCACTGTGACCTTGTCTTGCTAGTACAAAGCAAAAGAAAATTGGGGGTTCAGCCAGAGGATAATGGAGCAGTGCATGCATGCATGTTGATTCAACAAATAGTCTGCCAACAACAATAGTGGGAATCCCAGTGGGCAAGTATTGTCATTAAGGTGTACACCGGGCTGATGGCAATCAGGATGCTGGGATAAATCCCAAAGACCAAAAACAAACATTATGCGTTATCAGCGTCAGCGCGGCTCATCTGACAAATCATCAGGTGCTATCTTCTCTGTATATTTTATTAATGCATATTAAATTGTTTGAGAACAATTACTCTGTCCTGTAATATTTTTACACAGGACAATTTTCTATGCCATTCACGGACACGTGTATCACGGTGCCGGTTTACATCAAAATGCCAGCCAACTCACCTGTCCGCCCTCGCGGCCGGTTCACTTGTCCGCACCGGCTTACAAACGCCGCGGCCGGTACACCCGTGAGCGACTTCAAATACATCTAGCGATCATAAATTTCATGGCGGATTATTTCCGGCCTCGCACATCAGGTGATATCCATCTAAAATATATTTTACTAGTGCATGTTATTTTTGTCAAAGAGCAGTTTATCTTTGCCTTGGTCTGCAATATTGTATGCAGGACAATTATTCATTATAAACGTGGTTTATGCTATGAGTACGAAGCACGCGCTGGCAGCGTTCTGCCCGGTGTTCGTCCATGCCACATTACACGGTGAATGGACGCGGGCAAGACGCCGCCCTTACGGCCCGGTTTACATCAGCTTGCCGGGACCATGCCTGCGTTGACTTCGCCCGTCCGTGCGGTTTACGACACCGGTGCCGATCTTCCCGTCCGCACGGTTTACAATGCCACGGCCGACTCATCTATCCGAGCTGCCTCGATGTTGCGGTCGTTTTGTCGTCTCTCTCGCGGCCTGGTCTACATCAACATACCGGGCCGCACCTATCTGCATGAGCTATATATCACGTATGAACAAGTCACAGCTTGGGTAGCCCGGTTTTCTTTCAGCAAATTGGAGGCAAATTATCATCAAACCGCTGTTTGCACTGGATGGCTCAATAGGGAGGCGCACAAGTCGCCGTCACTACAGTTTGGTTAAACTTCAAATCGTCAGTTGGAAGGAACCATTGGCGAAAGGTCTTGACACGGCTCATACGGGATCATTTATAACCCGCCACAGTCACCTCAACCTTCGTGGATTCATATCATGCTATCAACATCAATGATATACAAGTTATGCGGTTTATATCACGGTCAAACATGGAGAATCTCAAGCCAATTCCTCGAGTCACCTTTGAGACTCGGGGTTCTGATGACATAATTCAGCAAATCTTGCCAGTTTCAACAAAGTTAAAAACCTCAGGATGATGGAGGGAAAGATAACCCGGTCCCGGAGGTTACTGTTATATTGATGAAAATTTAAAGGCTGTCAGAAAATTTCCGGCTTAGAAAGTATATGACAGTTACCGAATCCCGGCTCAATGAAGAAGATCCGGGTCATCAGAAAGGATTCCGGTTTAAAATCTGGCTAAAGGAAAGTCAGTCTCACTGAAGCTTTCAAATATCCGGTTTACAATCCGGTTCAAGGGAAATCTGTTCTCTCACAAAGCTCTTTAGCTCTCAAATCCGGTTTAACAATTTCCGGTTCAAAAAGGAATTAACTTCTCGCAAGTCCGAGTTTAAAGGCCGTCAGAAAATTTCCGGCTGAAAATGAAGATTCCGGTCTAAAATCCGGTTCAAGGGAAAGATGTCTCCCACAAAGCTTTGAAGCTCTCAATATCCGGTTTAACATCCGGTTCAAGAAGGATTTATCAGTTGCAAAAAGTTAAAGGTGCCAAAGAGGACCTGCTGCCATGACGCGCGGTTCAAACATGGGTATCATGCCTTGTTGGTTTATCATATTATTGATCACTTGGGGGCTTGGTCGTATCCGAACCATAGTCACACCTCTTGATCGGCGCAATGCCACAATATCACTTGGGGGCTTGGTCGTGTCCGAACCAATGCAACACCTCTTGATAGGCGAAAGCCACAACATCACTTGGGGACTTGTGGTCATGTCTGAACCATAGTCACGCCTCTTGATCGGCCTAGTGCCACAGCATCACTTGGGGGCTTTGGTCGAACCCGAACCATCGCTACACCTCTTGATCGGCGTAATGCCAATGCATCATTTGGGGACTGGCTGACTCGAACCATAGCTACGCCTTTTGGGGGCTTGGTCGTGTCCGACCATGGTAATGCCTCTTGATCGGCTCAAAGCCTCATTTGCAATGGTTTTATATTTGCCTTTGCTTGAATTTTGTTCTCTTTTAAATTATTTCTTTTGTTGTGTTTTCAAACCGACATTATTAATTCGGTTCAAACTATCAATTACAAATTGGCGGAACACGGTCAAATCCTAATCCGGAGACTATTTGCTGGTTTGATTTTATGTTACCATCTTATTATGGAGTAAACCGGTGTTCATTAACCCGGCTTGAATTTCAATTACAAGTTGTCAATACATGATCAAATTATGATCCGGAGACTATCAGCCCGATGCGGTTCGACTACGAAGTCGCCAAAGATTATATATGGTTAACCCGGTGTTTATTACAACCCGGTACGGTTTATCATCAACCGACACAATATGAAAGGAGTTATCATTACTCAAGATTGGGGTTATCACTCTTACTACAAAAAGTTGGTAAAACCAGCAATGTGATTCAATATCACAGGTATGACATATTTCATATTTGATTATTCTTAAGTGCAACCTTGGTTATAAACCCAGGTTATATGTTGGGCATTGTGACCCGTCCGTGATAAACCGCCAGGACACTTTAAACTTGTTGTATGCAGAAACAGGTTGAATAAAGCATGATTATAAATCACTGACGTTTATTAAACCGGCCTGTCTTTCGACTATGTGTCGCCAGTATGATGATAAATTATCCGGTGTTTGTTAAACCGGCCTGGCTTTGGACTATAAGTCGCCAGTACATATTTGGATTGTGCCATTTAAATCATGCGCTTATGAATCATTGGGTATATTATTCAAATAGCCAACATGGCTGGATTTCTATTATGGTTATCAATAACCAGTATTGTGATTATGGTTTTCAAAGTCGCTTTGGCGTAATGGCTATCATATTATCAATGGATATAATTTTTATTCTACAATTGAAGGAATAGTCCCGAGTTGCTGCAGGCTTACAACCCGGCACTTGGGGGCTACATTATTTAAGTTGAGATTACATCCAATATGCAAGTCTCATGTCGCTGCAAGCATGCACCATGACACACAGGGGCTAATGCAAAGTCATTCTTTGTTTATCTTATTGAAGACCCGACTCATCACATTATAATGAGCCGCCCTTGGGGGCTACCAATTGCTCTGTCAAACAATTCAAGGTACAAAGCTTTTATTCATTACATTGAAGGGTCCATCGCTCAGGTTGGTGAAACACGAGGCTCTTAACCTTGTGGACGTGGATTCAAGTCCCATGATGGGAGTTACATCATATGATGTTATTTTCATTGAAGTATATATTAAGTCCCAGCTCAATATTATCTTCTTGAGCCGGCCCTTGGGGGCTACACATCATTGCTCAAATCTATATGATTATACCTACAAAGTCCCCTGCTTATTATTGCATAATAACCCGACACTTGGGGGCTACATAATATGGAGTATTCAGTTTTTACTAAGTGGCGGGATGAACAACATGGATTTCTTCTTAAGTGGCAGTATTTATATTGAAACAAGTCTTAAGCAATCACTTTGTTATACTCAAGACTTGGGGGCTACAGGTATTATATTATTATGGAAGAACTATTTTCAAATTCTCTGTTTTGAGCAAACCCGGATTGACCGGCGTCACCAACCATTATGACCCGGTGTTTGCAACAATCATAACCGGCGTTGGCAACAATCATAACACTGGAATTATCGGTTTTATAACCCGACAGTTTTGGCAATGATAAACCGGCAAGTTCTACATCTTCAAACCGGTTGAATATCAGATGAGTATTTCAAGACCAATATTTCTTAAACCGGCGCTTTGGAAGCCGACTCAAGTGGATTATTCTTCACAATATTTTTCTATAAGAAACCAACATCAAGAAATTGGTTATGAAGCTGGTTATTGACCGGATTTTCTAGAAGAAGGAAATGACAAGGACGATCGGTGCGGTCTACAAGAATTCTTAACCCGGAGTACAACCTGCCAATTTTGTTACGGTGTTTATTTTTGCAGCGTAAGTTTACCATGGATAAATCCAAGCTAAACTTGGGGCTAATGTCGAGGATATACCCATGGTGTAAACCGGCCGGAAGTTAACCGGCCGATGCAGACAACTCACCGGTAACCCGCCGAAGCTTGGCGGTTCACGGGCTACCCGCCTGTCTTGGCGGTTCATTAGTAACCCGGCGGATCGGAAGGCAGTTCGACTATTGTGGGCGGTTTAAGAGGAAAGGCATGAGGAATATTTTACAAGGAGTTAAGACCAGGACTTGTATCCGGTTTGTATTAGAGATAGACTAGTCCTAATCCTAATAGGACTCCACATGTAAACCGCCCCTTCAACATATATAAGGAGGCGGCAGGGCTCCCCAAAGAGGGACAAGTTCCACAAGTTGGACAAGTTAGGTTTAGACAATAGCTCTCGAGTTAGAGCACTCTTGTAACCGTGATCATCATCATCAATATCAATGAAGCAGGACGTAGGCTTTTACCTCCACCATGGGGGCCGAACACAGGTAAAACCTCGCGTCTCTCGTCCCGCTCAACCCCTCTCAAGCTACCACATAGATGCGTTGGCCTCGCGACTAAGTCCTAACACTAAGGACATCTGACGTGTTAACTCCACGACACATGGTATTCCTCCGGTATCCGGGAGTTGCATAATCTCATAGTCAAAGGAATATGTATTTGTCATCAAGAAAGCAATAGCAATAAACTGAACGATCAATATGCTAAGCTAACAGATGGGTCTTGTCTATCACATCATTCTCCTAATGATGTGATCTCATTATCAAATGACAACACATGTCTATGGTTAGGATACCTTAACCATCTTTGATCAACGAGCTAGTCTAGTAGAGGCTTACTAGGGACACAATATTTATTTATGTATTCACACATGTATTTAAGTTTTCGATCATTACAATTCTAGCATGAATAATAAACATTTAACATTAATAAGGAAATACAAAATAACAATTTTATTATTTCCTCTAGGGCATATTTCCTTCAGTCTCCCACTTGCACTAGAGTCAATAATCTAGCTCACACCGCCATGTGATTAACACCCATAGTTCACATCTCCATGTGACTTACACCCAAAGAGTTTACTAGAGTCAATAATCTAGTTCACATTGCCAGTGATTAATACCCAAAGAGTACTAAGGTGTGATCATGTTTTTCTTGTGAGAGAAGTTTATTCAACGGGTCTGCCACATTAAGATCCGTATGTATTTTTCAAATTTCTATGTTTACACTGCTCTTCACGGAGCTACTCTAGCTAATTGCTCCCACTTTCAATACGTATCCAGATTGAGACTCAGAGTCGTCCAAATCAGTGTCAAAGCTTGCATCGATGTAACCCTTTACGATGAACTCTTTATCACCTCCATAACCGAGAAATATTTCCTTATTCCTCTTAGGTAACTAAGGATAATTTTGACCTCTATCCAGTGATCTACTCCTGGATCACTATTGTACCCCCTTGCTAAACTCATGGCAAGGTACACAATAGGTTTGGTACACAGCATGGCATACTTTATAGAACCTATGGCTGATGCATAGGGAATGAATTTCCTTCTCTCTCTATCTTCTGCTGTGGTCGGGCTTTGAGTCTTACTCAACTTCACACCTTTCAACACATCCAAGAACTCTTTCTTTGACTGATATATTTTGCACTTCTTCAAAACTTTGCCAAGGTATGTGCTTTGTGAAAGTCCTATTAAACGTCTCGATCTATCCCTATAGATCTTGATGCCCAATATGTAAGTGATACGTCTCCATCGTATCCATAATTTTTGATTGTTTCATGCCAATATTATACAACTTTCACATATTTTTGGCAACTTTTTATATGATTTATTGGACTAACCTATTGATCCAGTGCCTAGTGCCAGTTCCTGTTTTTTGCATGTTTTTTGTATCACAGAAAATCCATATCAAACAAAGTCCAGATGCAATAAATTTTATGGAGAATTATTTTGGAATATATGTGATTTTTGAGAGTTGGAATCACTGCAAATGGAGGCCCACACAGCCCACAAGACACCAGGGCACGCTAGAGGATCCTGGCTCGTGGTGGTGGGTTGTGCTCACCTCGTACGTCGGTTGGAGCTCTACTTCGGGCACAACGAAGCTTATATCCGGAAAAAAACGTGTTAAAATCTCAGCGCAATCGGAGTTACGGATCTCCCGGAATATAAGAAACAGTTTTCGGCCAGATCTAGGGAACGCGAAACAGAAGAGGACAGAGAGGGAGATCAGATCTTGGAGGGGCTCCCGCACCTACGCCGCCATGGAGACCATGGACCAGAGGGGGAACTCTCCTCCCATCTAGGGGGAGGCCAAGGAAGAATAAGAAGGAGGGGGGCTCTCTCCCCCTCTCTCCCTTGGTGCGGAGTGCCGCCGGGGCAAGGATCATGACGGAGATCTACATCAACAATCTTGCTACCGTCAACACCAACTCTCTCCCCCTCTATGCAGTGGTGTAACACCCCTTCTCCCCTCTGTAATCTGTACTTAAACATGGTGCTCAACTCCATATATTATTTCCCAATGATCTATGGTTACCTTATGATGTTTGAGTAGATCCATTTTGTCCTCTGGGTTAATCGTGATCTTGGTTGGTATGATTGTATATTTTATTTATGGTTCTGTCCTATGGTGCCCTCCGTTCTCGCGCAAACGTGAGGGGTCCTCGCTGTAGGGTGTTGCAATAAGTTCGTGATTCGCTTATGGTGGGTTGCGAGAGTGACAGAAGCTTAAACCCGAGTAGGTGGGTTGTTGTGTATAGGATAAAGAGGACTTGATACTTAATGCTATGGTTGGGTTTCACGACCTTAATGATCTTTAGTAGTTGCGGATGCTTGCTAGGGGTCCAATCATAAGTGCATATGATCCAAGTAGAGAAAGTATGTTAGCTCATGCCTCTCCCTCATATAGAATTGCAAGAATGATTACCGGTACTTGTTATCGATTGCCTAGGGACAAATGACTTTCTTGTTGACAAAAGCTATCCAATTTTATTACCTTGCAATTTATTCATAGTTTTATTCTCGCAAAGTACTCATAGTTTTATTCTTGCCAAATAGTTTCATACTTGTTTCCGGTAAAGCAAACGTCAAGTGTGCGTAGAGTTGTATCGGTGGTCGATAGAACTTGAGGGAATATTTGTTCTACCTTTAGCTCCTCGTTGGGTTCGACACTCTTATTTGTCGAAGAAGGCTACGAATGATCCCTTACACTTGTGGGTTATGAAGACCTTTTTCTAGCGCTGTTGCCGGGGAGCAATAGCGTGGGGTGAATATTCTCATGTGTGCTTGTTTGCTTTATCACTAAGTAGTTTTTATTTCCTGTTCTAAGTTATTCTTTATCTTTAGTTATGGATGTGGAACACGAAACACCAAAAAAAATAGTGGTACTTGCTACTCATGGAGATGGGGAACCTCCTAAAACCCTCGATTCTCGTTATGTGAAAAATATCAATCACTTCTTTGATAATCCTGAGAAAACCCCATTCAACTTGATAATGGGAGTAACGTTGGATCAACATAAATACTTTAGGAATTATCGCTTGACACAAAAAGGGAAACTTTTATGGGATCAAATTTATATGTTGCATTGGTATGCTCGGGATTTATGCTTGAGGTATGATTTTACTTGTTGCTCTAGGATGAATGCTCCACACCTTCCCTTTTCATGCAGTTTAATGATAATGAAACCTTGGCTTCTTATGCTAGAGGTATATATGATTACTATGATGTGGAAAGAATAGAAGAATTTATTGCTTTTAAGGGTGCTTATGAAATTGAATCTTTGTTTGAAAAGTATGAAGCTTTTGATGATGATGTTTATAGACCTGAAAATTTTGCCATCCTTAAATATTGCTATGATAATTACAAATACAATTCCGATATTGATAAATTTATTGAGAGAGTCTCCGCTGTCCAAGAAGAGAATAATATTTTGCAGGTGTATATGGAAGAAGGAATTGATGAAACTCTGAGCTCATTGGATGAAAAAGATGATGAGGAGAGCAAAGAACAAGCGGAGGAAGAGCGGATTGATCACTCGTGCCCACCTTATAATGAGAGTAACTCTTCAACTCATACATTGTTTTATGTCCCTTCGTTCTTACCGAAGGATGAATGCTATGATAATTGCTATGATCCCGTTGATTCGTTTGAAATATCCCTTTTTGATGATGCTGCTATGCTTGTGGCCAAGATGCCAATATGAATTATGCTTATGGAGATGAACTTGCTATAGTTCCATATATTAAGAATGAAATTGTTGCTATTGCACCCACACATGATAGTCATATTATCTTTTTGAATTCTCCAAAGTACACTATATCGGAGAAGTTTACTCTTATTAAGGATTATATTGATGGGTTGCCTTTTACCGTTGCACATGATGATTTTGGTGAATATGATATGCATGTGCTTACTGCTCCTACTTGCAATTATTATGAGAGAGGAACTACATCTCCACCTCTATGTTTCCAACACAACAAAATTGCAAGAAACTGCTTATGCTATGCATTGGCCTTTACTTGATGTGCATGAATTGTTCTTGTATGACATGCCTATGCATAGGAAGAGAGTTAGACTTCGTCATTGCTTGATATATGTTGCTTTGTGCTCACTACTAAATGCCAAATCATTGCAAATTAAAATTGGCTTTGATATACCTTGGGATCCGGGTGGATCCATTACTTGAGCACTTTATGCCTAGCTTAATGGCTTTAAAGAAAACGCTGCCAGGGAGACAACCCGGAAGTTTTAGAGAGTCATTTATTTCTGTTGAGTGCTTTTATAAAGTTTAAAAACAAAAAATATAGAGGGGAACCTAAAACTTCACAAAATGAAAAGTGAAAGTGAGAGGGACAAGCATTGTGAAAGTGGGAGCTAGCCTTGAACTTTGTTCATGCCCATGGAAACTTTGTGAATCTTAATTACAGAAACTTTTCAACAAAATAATTATACCCTTGTACAAATCCATTGTATAATAAAATAATGTGCCAAGGTTTGCCTTTAGGATGGTTAGATTGCTTGTTGGTATGTGCGGTGCAGAAACGGAAACTTTGGTAGTAGCGCGTGAATTTTCATTTTTTACCGGAACGTCAAACGTTTCTGTAACTTTTTTGCATAGTATTTCTATACAAATTGTTTACGTTGTCCTAATTTCTCAGAATTTTTGGAGTTACAGAGTTATGGTAGTGTTCATATTACTACAGACTGTCCTATTTAAGACAGATTCTGTTTTTGATGCATTATGTTGCTTGTTTTGATGAAACTATCGATTCTATCGGTGGTATAAGCCATGTAAAAGTTATATTCCAGTAGCAACAATGAAAAAAAAATGAATTGGTTTGCAACAGTACTTAGAGTAGTGATTTTCTTTATTATACTAACGGATCTTACCGAGCTTTCTGTTGAGTTTTGTGTGGATGAAGTGATCAAAGATCGAGGAGGTCTTGATATGATGAGAAGGAGGAGAGGCAAGATCTCAAGCTTGGGGATGCCCAAGGCACCCCAAGTAAATATTTAAGGATACTCAAGCATCTAAGCTTGGGGATGCCCCGGAAGGCGTCCCATCTTTCTTCAACAAGTATCGGTATGTTTTCATTTTTGTTTCATTCACATGATATGTGTAAATCTTGGAGTGTCTATTGTGTTTATTTTTCACTTTTATTTTATGCACCATGCTGGTATGAGATAGTCCATGGTTTATTTATAGAATGCTCATTGCACTTCGCTTATATCTTCTGAGTATGGCTTTATAGAATGCTTCATGTGCTTCACTTATATCATTTGAAGTTTGGATTGCCTGTTTCTCTTCACATAGAAAACCGTTATTTGTAGAATGCTCTTTTGCTTCACTTATATTTGTTAGAGCATGGTCTTTTGTAGAAAGAATTAAACTCTCGTGCTTCACTTATATCTATTTAGAGAGTCATCGGGAATTGGTCAATTGCATGGTTAGTCATAAAATCCTACATAAAACTTGTGGATCACTGAATATGATATGTTTGATTCCTTGCAATAGTTTTGCAATATAGAGATGATAATATGTGGGACGTACTAGTAAACGGTTGTGCTTAGTAGGAATATTGGTGTTAAGGTTTGTGATTCCCGAAGCATGCACGTGTAGTCTCTCGTTATGCTATGAAGTTGGAGCATGATTTATTATTGATTGTCTTATGAGTGGCGGTCGGCGACGAGTGATGGTATTTCCATACCAATCTATCCCCCGAGGGGCATGCGTAGTAGTACTTTGCTTCGAGGGCTAAAAAACTTTTGCAATAAGTATATGAGTTCTTTATGACTAATGTGAGTCCATGGATTATACGCACTCTTACTTTTTTTCGCAAATTGCTAGCCTCAACGGTACCGTGCATTGCCCTTTCTCACATCAAGACGTGGTGCAAAATTCGCAGGTGCATCTAAACCCCGTGATATGATACACTCTATCACACATAAGCCTTATTATATCTTCCTCAAAATAGCCACTGTACGTACCTATTATGGCTTTTCCATGGCCATTCCGAGATATATTGCCATGCAACTTCCACTGCTTCCGTTTGATGACTTGAGCATTCATTATCATATTGCTTTGCATGATCATATAACTGACATAGTAGTTGTGGCTCAGCCACCGTTCATCATTTTCATACATGTTATGCTAGATCGTTGCACATCCTGGTACATTGCCATAGGCATTCATATAGAGTCATACTTTGTCATAGGTATCGAGTTGTAAGTAAATAGAAGTGTGATGATCATCATTATTCATTTTTAGAGCAGTGCCCCAGTGAGGAAAGGATGATGGAGACTATGATTCCCCCACAAGTCGGGATGAGACTCCGGACAATGAGAGAAAAAGAAAAAAAGAAAAAGAAAAAAAAGAAAAAAAAGAAAAAAAGAAAAAAAAAACAAAGAGAGAAGGGCATTGTTAGTATCCTTTATCACACTTGTGCTTCAAAGTAGCACCATGTTTTTCATATAGAGAGTCTCCTATGTTGTCACTTTCATATACTGGTGGGAATTTTTCATTGTAGAGTTTGATGCACACCCACTTAGTTTCATATTGAGCTTTCATACACTTATAGCTCTTAGTGCATTCGTTGCATGGCAATCCCTACTCCTCACATTGATATCAATTGATGGGCATGTCAATAGCCCGTTGGTTAGCCGCGTCGATGTGAGACTTCCTTACTTTTTGTCTTCTCTATATTTACCCCTATCATCATACTCTATTCCACCCATAGTGCTATATCCATGGCTCGCGCTCATGTATTGCATGAGGGTTGAAAAAGCTGAAGCATTTTAAAAAGTACGAACCAATTGCTCGGCTAGTCATCGGGGTTGTGCATGATAAATACTTTGTGTTAAGAAGACAAAGCATGCCAAGACTATATGATTTTGTAGGGATAGCTTTCTTTAGCGTTGATATTTTGAAAGACATGATTGTTTGTTGGGATGCCTGAGTATTAATGTCTTTATGTCAAATTATAGACTATTTCTTTGAATCACTTGTGTCTTAATATTCGTGCCATGATTAGTTATATGATCAAGTTTATGCTAGGTAGCATTCCACATCAAAAATTATCTTTTTTATCATTTACCTACTCGAGGACGAGCAGGAATTAAGCTTGGGGATGCTAATATGTCTCTGTCATATCTATAATTTTTGATTGTTTCATGCCAATATTATACAACTTTCACATATTTTGGCAACTTTTTATATGATTTATTGGACTAACCTATTGATCTAGTGCCTAGTGCCAGTTCCTATTTTTTTGCATGTTTTTTGTATCACAGAAAACCCATATCAAACAAAGTCCAAATGCAATAAAATTTTACGGAGAATTAATTTTGTAATATATGTGATTTTTTGGGAGTTGGAATCATCGCAAACGGAGGCCCACACAGCCTACAAGACACCAGGGCACGCCAGAGGAGCCTGGCTCGTGGTGGTGGGTTGTGCTCACCTCGTACGTCAGTTGGAGCTCTAACTCGGGCTCAAGGAAGCTTATATCCGGAAAAAAATTGTGTTAAAATCTCAGCGCAATCGAGATTCTGGATCTCCGGAATATAAGAAAGCGGTTTTCGGCAAGATCCGAGGCATAAAAGCAGAAGAGGACAGAGAGGGAGATCCAATCTCGGAGGGGCTCCCGCCCCTCCGCCGCCATGGAGACCATGGACCAAAGGGGGAACTCTCCTCCCATGCCGGGGCAAGGATCGTGACGGCGATCTATATCAACAATCTTGCTACCGTCAACACCAATTATCTCCCCCTCTATGCAGTGGTGTAACACCCCTTCTCCCCGCTGTAATCTGTACTTAAACATGGTGCTCAACTCCATATATTATTTCCCAATGATCTATGGTTATCTTATGATGTTTGAGTAGATCCGTTTTCTCCTATGGGTTAATCGTGATCTTGGTTGGTATGATTGTATATTTTATTTATGGTGCTATCCTACGGTGCCCTCCATTCTCGCGCAAACGTGAGGGGTCCTCGCTGTAGGGTGTTTTAATACGTTCATGATTCGCTTATGGTGGGTTGTGAGAGTGATAGAAGCTTAAACCTGAGTATGTGGATTGTTGCGTATGGGATAAAGAGGACTTGATACTTAATGCTATGGTTGGGTTTCACGACCTTAATGATCTTTAGTAGTTGCGGATGCTTGCTAGGGGTCCAATCATAAGTGCATATGATCCAAGTAGAGAAAGTATGTTAGCTCATGCCTCTCCCTCATATAGAATTGCGAGAATGATTACCTGTCGGGACCCCGATCCTAAGTCACACCGATCTAGCATGTAACACATCATATCACTTTGCGGCCTCACGCACGGTATTCCCACGGGTGTCGCCTTACCATGGCCCGGGACCGTTTGCGTCTTTTGGCTCACGTATATGATAGTGTCGCTAGCATCCATATGACAAAGAACCCGGGCCGACATGGCTAGTCGTGGAACCCAAAGCGGCACTAACCTATGGGGACAGGCATACATGAATCACATCGAGCATGTCGGTCATCAACGTATATATTCGAGCTGTAGCACTTTGGGCTAACAGGACTCCGGTATCCCGGGCTGTAGCAGGCTAGACAGGACTCGAATAACACCGCGTGACATTTCCCGAAGAACGGACATAGGAACGAAGTGAAACACATGCCGGCCAGTCAAGTGTCCAAGAAGTAGTCTTTGGGCTAGCAGGACTCGGTGAACCGGGCTGTAGCGGACTACTATCGCTCGAGAATCACAAGACTACATTTCCCCATATGGGAGGCTGCCAAGGATAAACAACTAGTTTGTCGGATCCCACATACCAAGCATTTCAAACATACACACATTATGCTCAATATGCGTAGATACAACATGGCATCACAACATAACTCTCTGACTCAATATATTATTCATTAGGCTCCGAAGAGCGAGATATTACAAACATGGGTCTCATGACCCAACACTCGAAACATACAAGTCAAAGCACAAGCGGAAGCTAATCATGTCTGAAAGTACGCATAACTATAAATGAAAAAGGCTGAGAAGCCTGACTATCTACCAGATCCTGCCGAAGGACAAGATCGTAGCTGAGGTATCAAGCTAAACGTCGAAGTCCAAGCGGAACTACTAACGAGACTGACGTCTCTCTGCAAAACATAAAATAAACAAACGTGAGTACAATTGTACTCAGCAAGACTTACACCAGAACTAACTACATATGCATCATTATCAAAAAGGGGGTGGTGGAGTTTGACTGCAGCAAGCCAGCTTTGACTCGGTGGCTATTCTGAACTACATTTGCAAGTATCTCTTTTGAGGTGGCGCATACGAGTCCACATATTCACCATATCAATACACCACTATGGAACCGCTCCCGTCTTCCCTACGAGAACGCCATCCATAGCACTCACGCTTATCTTGCGCATTTTAGGGTATCCACTTCCACTTGTCTATGAACTGATATAGGCAACCGAAGTCCTTCTCCGTGGACACGGCTATTCAATAGATCATATTAAACCCTGCGGTGTACTTCTTCACACACGCTCCCACCACTTACCGCTGTTTACACGACATGTACTCGGCAACCTTCAGCGGAAGCCCAACGTGGGTGTCGGCCACGGCCTACCTAAACACTCAAGTCCCTAGTCCGGGTTTATCGCCTATTCGGGTTCCATCCGCAGGGAGTCCGGCCGAGGTTTCCCATACAGCCCCGAACGATGTGTGCGGGGTTCCCGAGATACCAAGCGGGCACTTTCGGTACAGACCCACGGTGCCTACCGCAACACAACCCACCCCTAAGGTCAGCGTTAAATGCGTGCGGCCCCCAAGATGCTACAAACACCGAAACTACTTGCAACTCCCGGATGAGGACAAGGGTGGTTAAGAAGCCGAGAGGGTCAATTAAGGATCCCAATGCGTGGTAGTAACTGTTTCATGGATCACAAACACGAACTCGGTTCACGAGGGCGGCTGCAATGAGACAACCCACCATGTACTCCTACATGGCCTCTCACCGCTACCTTTACCAAATCATGTTCACACACTTAGCTTACACGCAATAGGGCATGTTCATAACAATTCCAATCCATTCCGATGAATCGGACCGACTCAACTCTAAGCGATAGCAGGCATGACAAACAAGCATAGATGAGTAGGCACAACATGGCTCAAACAATTCCTACTCATGCTAGTGGGTTTCATCTAATTCTGTGGAATGACAGTCATGCAAAGGATCAAGGGGTTCAGCTACCGCAGCAAATAACACATGAGTCGTTGTTGTCCTAATGCAATAAAATAGAGCAGGAGCGAGAGAGTGGGATTGTATCGGAATGAACAAGGGGTTTTGCTTGCACAGCACTTCAAGATAATAGTTCTTCATCGGTGTCATCGATTTCATCGTCGATACATCGCTCTACGGAGGAAACAATTACCGGCAAACAAGAGAGAACACAATCAATGCAATGCACATTCACATGAATGACATGTCATGTTAAGGTACTGAATTCACCTAATGCAACAGTAATCCAAGTTAATTGAAGTGGAATTCAAACAAGGTTGAACTCCAACTCCAAATGCTAGTTCATAAATTACCCTAATCATGATTCATCCTATTCAGTGAGGTTAACTTGTTCAAACATGCATGATCATGGCATAAACAGATTCTTCATATTTTTCTGATCATTTTCATATATAAATTATTTCCATCCGAGTTACGGTAGAATTTATATGATTTTTAGAAGTTTAGAGTATATTCTGTAATTTCCTGAATTAAATAAATCAAGAAAAAGAATATTGCGCCAAGATTGCGTCACTATGACGTCGGCCGTCAACTGCAGCGGCCCAGGTCAAATCCTGACCGGTGGGTCCCGAGTGTCGTTGTCTAACTAACTAACCTAACTTAGTTAATACTAATCTAACTTAATTAGCGGCGGGGCCCGTATGTCGGTGAGGGAGAGGGAGGTCAAACCGGCGATGGGTCAACCCATGCCGGTCGGCCGGTCAGACGCCGGCGTTTAGCCGCCCGGCGAGCCAACCTTGGCGGGAGTGATTTTCGCCATTCCGTGACCAAATGGGTCATGGAGGGCACCTAGGAGTAGCTGGGAGGAGCCAAGCTCTTGGTGGGGTTAGCCTGGGTCGGGTGGCGGAATCGACGCCGGCGTGTTTGGCGGCGGCCGAGCTCGGGCGAGCTCGGGCTCGACACAAGGCGCACTAGAGGGAAGCGGAGGGCGCCGGGTTCTGGTGCTGCGGTGAGCCCAGAGGTGGGGTTGGCTTGAGCCACTGGGGCTCTAGCCACGTGGCGAACCTGCAGCGGCGGCGGGCTTCGCCATGATGGAATCGGTGGCTAGAGGAGGGAACGAGTCGGGAAGAGGGGCGAGGCGCGAGGAGCTCACCGTGGTTCCGCAGGGTGGTCACTGGGCTCGGGAGGGGCTGAGCAAGCGGGCGGGGATGGAAATCTCCGGCGACCGGCGGGGGATGATGGGTCGGGGAGGGTGCTTCGAGGCGTCTGGCGGGGCGCGGCTCGGTGGGGAGGAAGAGGAGGTCGAGGCGGAGCTCGGGGACATGCCGGGGAGGCTCGGGGACGGCTGTGGCATGGGTATGGCGAGCAATGGCGACGAGCCTCGTTCGTTCGGGCAGAGAGAGCGAGACAGAGGAGAGGGAGGCGTTCTAGAGAGAGGAGAGGGGCCGAGGGGCACGGGCGTCGTCGTGGCGTCGCAAGGAGGTCGGGTAGGCTGCCACCGCTGGCAGGAGGTGGCGCACGGCTGCGTCTTGAGCGACACGCCTCTGCCGATGGCGAAGGTAGACGACGGGTGAGGGGGGCGGTTTGCGGTGGTGGGCTGGGCCACCAGTGGGCCGTCGAGGAGGGGGGAAAGGCTGGGCCGGGTGGGCTGCAGTAATCGGCCAGTGCAGTTCTCTCCTCCTTTTATTTCTGTTTCCTATTTATTTTTGGTATGTTTTGAATTAGTAAAAATACTAACTTATTTTGTAAAATCTGACAAAATTTGTGGGTACTATTTGAATTATTTCCAACAGCCCTCAATTGTTTTGAAGTATTGAAACATCTTAAATTATTTATAAGCATTAAATGCTCCAATTCAAATACTTCAAGAATTAGTCCAATGACCAAATATGTCATGAATAATGTGCATCACCTCTGGTTATGGTTTATAGCATTTTTCCGTAAATGATGAACATTTTCTAAAGCCATTTGGATCATTGAAAAATATTTCTTAGTTGAACCTATTTGAATTGTCTTGGTGCTAGGGGTTTAGGCAATCCCCATTTCAAATTTCATGGAAATTAAACATGATGCACGGATGCAATGCTACTAGTTACAAGCAGGCTCTAGGGCTGATCTGGGGCTGTGACATTACCGGTACTTGTTATCGATTGCCTAGGGAGAAATGACTTTCTTGTTGACAAAAGCTATCAACTTTTATTACCTTGCAATTTCTTTGTAGTTTTATTCTCGCAAAGTACTCGTAGTTTTATTCTTGCCAAATAGTTTCATACTTGTTTCCGGTAAAGCAAATGTCAAGTGTGTGTAGAGTTGTATCGGTGGTCGATAGAACTTGAGGGAATATTTGTTCTACCTTTAGCTCCTCGGTAGGTTCGACACTCTTATTTATCAAAGAAGGCTACAAACGAACCCCTACACTTGTGGGTTATCAGTAAGTAGCTTCACTGAGGTCTTTCATTGAAAAATTCTTATTCAAGTGTCCTTTTATGCTATCCAGAAATTCTATATCATTTGCAATCAACAATATGTCATCCACGTATAAAATCAGAAATGCTACAGAGCTCCCACCCACTTTCTTGTAAATACAGGCTTCACCGTAAGTCTGTATAAAACCATATGCTTTGATCACCTCATCAAAGCATATATTCCAACTCCGAGATGCTTGCACGAGTCCATAGATGGATGGCTAGAGCTTGCACACTTTGTTAGCACCTTTAGGATCGACAAAACCTTCTGGTTGCATCATATACAACTCTTCTTTAAGAAATCCATAAAGGAATACAGTTTTGACGTGCATTTACCAAATTTCATAATTATAAAATGCAGCAATTGCTAACATGGTTCAGATAGACTTAAGCATCGCTACGGGTGAGAAAGTCTCATCATAGTCAACTTCTTGAATTTGTCGAAAACCTTTCACGACCAGTCGAGCTTTGTAGACAGTAACATTACCATCAGCGTCAGTCTTCTTCTTGAAGATTCATTTATTATCTATGGCTTGCCGATCATCGGGCAAGTCCACCAAAGTCCATACTTTGTTCTCATACATGGATCCTATCTCATATTTCATGGCCTCAAGCCATCTGTCGGAATCTGGGTTCATCATAGCTTCTTCATAGTTCGTAGGTTCACCTTGGTCTAATAATATGACTTCCAGAAAAGGATTGCAGTACCACTCTGGTGTGGAACGTGTTCTAGTTCACCTATGAAGTTCAGTAGTAACTTGATCTGAAGTTTCATGATCATCATCATTAGCTTCCTCTCTAGTTGGTGTAGGCATCATGGGAACGGTTTTTTCTGATGTGCTACTTTCCAATACGAGAGAAGGTACAATTACCTCATCAAATTCTACTTTCCTCCCACTCACTTCTTTCGAGAGAAATTCCTTCTCTAGAAAGGACCCATTCTTAGCAACAAAGATCTTGCCTTCGGATCTATGCTAGAAGGTGTACCCAATAGTTTCTTTAGGGTATCCAATGAAGATGCACTTCTCTGATTTGGGTTCGAGTTTTCAGGCTGAAGCCTTTTTGACATAAGCGTCGCATCCCCAAACTTTAATAAACGACAACTTAGGTTTCTTTCCAAACCACAGTTCATATGGTGTCGTCTCAACGGATTTAGACGGTCCCCTATTTAACTGAATGCGGCTGTCTCTAATGCATAACCCCAAAACGATAGTGGCAAATTGGTAAGAGACATCATAGAACGGACCATATCTAATAAAGTACGGTTACGCCATTTTTACACACCATTACGCTGTGGTGTTCCAGGTGGCGTGAGTTGTGAAACTAATCCACGTTGTTTTAAATGAAGGCTAAACTCGTAACTCAAATATTCGCCTCCACGATCAGATCATAGAAACTTTATTTTCTTGTTACGATGATTCTCCACTTCACTATGAAATTCTTTGAACTTTTCAAACGTTTCAGACTTGTGTTTCATCAAGTAGATATACCCATAGCTTCTCAAATCATCTGTGAAGGTGAGAAAATAACGATAACCGCCGCGTGCTTCAACACTCATCGGACCGCATACATCAGTATGTATTATTTCCAATAAGTCATTAGCTCGCTCCATTGTTCCGGAGAACGGAGTTTTAGTCATCTTACCCATGAGGCATGGTTCGCAAGTATCAAATGACTCATAATCAAGTGATTCCAAAAGTCCATCCGCATGGAGTTTCTTCACGCGCTTGACACCAATATGACATAAACGGCAGCGCCACAAGTATATTGCACTATCATTATCAACTTTTCATCTTTTGGCATCAATATTATGAATATGTGTATCACTACGATCGAGATTCAATAAACCATTCACATTGGGTGTATGACCATAGAAGGTTTTATTCATGTAAACAGAACAACAAGTATTCTCTTACTTAAATGAATAATCGTATTGCAATAAACATGATCTAACCATATTCATGCTCAACGCAAACACCAAATAACATTTATTTAGGTTCAACACTAATCCCAAAGGTAGAGGGAATGTGTGATGGTGATCATATCAACCTTGGAATCACTTCCAACACACATCGTTACCTTGCCCTTAACTAGACTCTGTTTATTCTGCAACTCCTATTTCGAGTTACTAATCTTAGCAACTGAACTTGTATCGAATACCCAGGGGTTACTACGAACACTAGTAAGGTACACATCAATAACATGTATATCAAATATACCTTTGTTCACTTTGCCATCCTTCTTATCCGCCAAGTATTTGGGGCAATTCCACTTCTAGTGACCATTTCCTTTGCAGTAGAAGCACTCAGTTTCAGGCTTGGGGTCCAGCTTTGGGCTTCTTCATGGGAGCGGCAACTTGCTTGCCATTCTTCTTAAAGTTCCCTTTCTTTCCCTTGCCTTTTTTCTTGAAACTAGTAGTCTTATTAACCATCAACACTTGATGCTCTTTCTTTGATTTCTACCTCCGCTGATTTCAGCATCGCGAAGAGCCTCGTAAATCGTTTAGTCATTCCTTGCATATTATAGTTCATCACGAAGCTCTAGTAGCTTGGTGATAGTGACTGGAGAACTCTGTCAATCACTATCTTATCTGGAATATTATTTCCCACTTGATTCAAGCGATTGTAGTACTCAGACATTCTGAGCACATGCTCACTGGCTGAGCTATTCTCCTCCATCTTGTAGCCAAATTACTTGTTAGAGGTCTCATACCTCTCAACAGGGCATTAGTCTAAAATACCAATTTCAGATCTTGGAACATCTCATATGTTCCATGGCGTTCAAGAACGTCTTTGGCGCACTAAACTATCAAGTAGTCATCATATCGAGCTTGCCAAACGTTCATAACGTCTGCATCAGCTCCTGCAACAGGTCTGTCACCTAGCGGTGAATCAAGGACATAATTCTTATGTGCAGCAAATCCTCAGATCACGGACCCAGTCCGCATTATTGCTACCATCATCTTTCAACTTAGTTTTCTCTAGGAACATATAAAAAATAGGGGAGCTATATCACGAGCTATTGATCTACAACATAGATATGTAAAACTATTAAGACTAAGTTCATGATAAATTAAGTTCAATTAATCAAATTACTAATGTACTCCCACTTAAATTAACATCCCTCAAGTTATCTAAGTGACACATGATCCAAATCAACTAACCCATGTCCGATCATCACGTGAGATGGGGTAGTCATCAATGGTGAACATCTCTATGTTGATCATATCTACTATATGACTCACATTCGACCTTTTGGTCTCCAGTGTTCTGAGACCATGTCTGTACATGCTAGGCTCGTCAAGTTTAACCCAAGTATTCTGAATGTGCAAAACTATCTTACACCCGTTGTATGTGAACGTAGAGTCTATCACACCCGATCATCACGAGGTCCTTCAAAACGACGAGCTTTGGCAACGGTGCATACTCAGGGAGAACACTTTTGTCTTGAAATTTAGTGAAGGGATCATCTTATAATGCTACCGCCATTCTAAGGAAAATAAGATGCATAAAGGATAAACATCACATGCAATCAAAATATGTGACATGATATGGCCATCATCATCTTGTGCTTTTGATCTCCATCTCCATAGCATCGTCATGATCTCCATCGTCACCGGCTCGACACCTTGATCTCCATCGTTGTGTCGGGGTCATCTCGCCAACTATTGCTTCTACAACTATTGCTAATGCATAGCGATAAAGTAAAGCAATTACATGGTGCTTGCATTTCATACAATAATTAAGACAACCCTAAGGCTCCTACCGGTTGTTGATATTAGAAAACATGATCATCTCATGCATCAACTTATATCACATCACGTCCTGACCATATCACATCACAACATGCCCTGCAAAAACAAGTTAGACGCCCTCTACTTTGTTGTTGCAAGTTTTATGTGGCTGCTACGGGCTTCTAGAAAGAACCGTTCTTACCTACGGCAAAAACCACAACGGTGATTTATCAAGTTTGTCGTTTTAACCTTCTTCAAGGACTGGCCATAGTCAAATTCGATTCAACTAAAGTAGGAGAAACAGACACCCGCCAGCCACCTTTATGCAAAACTAGTTGCATGTCAGTCGGTGGAACCGGTCTCATGTGCGTGGACATGTAAGGTTGGCCCGTGCCGCTTCATCCCACAATACCGCCGAATCAAAATAAGACGTTGGTGGTAAGCAGTATGACTATCACCGCCCACAAATCTTTGTGTTCTACTCGTGCATATCTTCAACGCATAGACCTTGCTCGGATGCCACTATTTGGGAACGTTGCATGGAAAACAAAAAAAATCTACGCACACGCAACACTAAAAAAATACACTTCCGTGATGATACGTGTTTGTCACAGTAGGTCATGTTTTCTGTCATGCATGTACATCCATGACGATTTTATGACAGAATCAAGATAGTCATACATGTGCTGTCGTAGAAGTGTTCCATGACATTACCAAAATTATCATCACGAAAGTGTCCACTTCCATGACGATAAATGGCGCGTCATGGAAGTGTTTTCGTCAAGGGTAACCGACACATGGCATCCACCGTAACGAGTCGCCGTTAAGCTACCGAGTCCGGTTTGATCCGGTAACCCGTTAACAGCCCGAACCAATGGGGATTTTCCACATGTAAAATTCTCATTGGCAGGAGGAAACACATGTTGGCTCACCGTTGGGACAGATGTCATCCACTCATTGGACAGGACGCGCCTATGGTACGTCGACACGTGGCATGGCCTAACATAGGCCCATTTTGGTGAAAAGGCCGGCCCGTTTGACTTGGCCAAAAGGTAGCGGGCCGGCCCATGGAAAGCCTATAACGGCATGTTCGCATATAGCCCATTTACAGCCCGCTAACCCAGGGCCCATTACGGCCTATCCGAACTAGGCCCAGTAGCGTCATCTGGGCCGTCCAATATGATTCCAGCCCGTTTTAACTTCCGGCCCATGACGTCTTTCGGCCCATATGAGGCCCTTTGTAACACTTGGCCCATTAATGACCCGTGGTGAAACTGGCCTGTAATGAACAGTGTATCACTTTATACCCATTAACGACCCATTATTCCATTGGGCCGTTTTCATCCCATGTTATCTTTCGGCCTTCTTAGGGCCCATTTATTCTTGGGCTCATTTCCAGCATTCGGTTACTTACGGCCCGTTACTATCCATTTCTTCTTGTGGGCCAAATTCAGCCCGTGGTTACAGTCGGCCCGTTAATCTGTTGGGCCGTTTTCATAGCATCATCAAATACGACCGATTAACGACGGCCCGTTATGGTCGGCCTATGAACGGACGATTCCAACTCTAGCCCGTTTACGGCCCATAATGCGGTCTGTTATTGGCCCATCTTTGGCCAATCGATCATACGGCCCGTAGAAGGCCCATTTATGATACAACTCGTAGAAGGCCCATTGTTTCTAGGCCTTGTTTCTATGGCCCGTAGGAGGCCCATTGTTTCTACGGCCCGTAGAAGGCCCATTGTGTCTACGGCCCGTAGGAGGCCCATGGTCACTACAGTAAATATGTAGCCATGGCTATTGTGGCCTAGTTTTTAAAAATAGGTTATTGCGGCCACTAGCAAACCGTGGAAAAAGAACTGCACTGACTACAAGCAAACAAATAAACAAGACAACAAGGAAATAAATAAGCAAGCAACTTACACTACGCTATCACGACTATTACACATATTACATCCACTCGGCATCAAAGTTCGCCACCAGTGCAAATATAAGGAACGAAGCAGCATATCACATACAATGGTTGTCAAAGCTGGCGACCAGTGCAAATAAACGCCGCAGCAAAACAAGTCCAGAACCGAAACCACTTCAGAAGAGCTCAAGAAACAATATCCTGGGTACCCATAATGCTGGCAAGATGCTTAGCAAGCTTACTAACTTTCTCTTGTTTGGCGCTTAAATCCTCCAGCACTTGCTGTTGCACCGTAAATCGCATCTGAATTCTGCGAGGACTTCCTCACCCTTGACTTCCCTCGTCGCATAACATCTGATCAATGTCTTTCAACTTGAAGTTGATACTAAAGAAGCCGAACGGATTCAGGCAGTGAGTTCAAAGAGCTGGTGCCAGCAGTAGTAGCCATTAACTCGAACACTACATCAAGACGGGACTTTTTGGGGTTGTCTCAGTGTCTTCAATACAATTTTTATCAGCTTTCTTGGAGACCAACAGGGATGTCTCACTATCTTGAACCTTATTCGCATTACTTCCTTTACCATTGCATAACGGGGTACTCTTCTCCAATATTTTATCCACATTGTAAAAGAGAAACAAATAGACACATCACAGGTTTACCATGTTGTGTATGAAACTCATTTTGGCAAACCAGTTCAGTAGTAAGGTGGACAGGATAACAGCATGAAACAAACATATATGTATGTAGTATGGTCTATATCATTCTAGTTTATGTTGCCAAATCTAGATAGACAGTTCAAATCATATCTATTTAAGACAAAGCAGCATAGACAGAATATAAGTGTGGTAAACTACACAACAATAACAACACTTGTAGTGTGCATGGCATGAGAACGTAACTGTTTATTCAGTTGAAATTGAAATCAACATAGAGCAAGTTACAACAGCAAACACGTTAAAGAAACAGGTTTAAAACATACATGTTGCGCCATTGGAGTTTCAGTTGCATCCTTCAAATTTGAAATTAGTTGGTATGAGTAAATGCAGTCATGCAAGAGCAAAGGAGTATGAACCATAGCTATAGAACCTGACCTGAGAACAATTCTTCTTCTACTTGAAGCGTTGACTTGGGATTCGGAGTGGTGGTCCTCGTGCTTTGGGCACTGCAGTTGCCTTACTAACTACTCGTGTTTGGGTGCTCTGTGGTGGAGACGGTCTTTGTGTCAATCGGAACTGGGTTACTATCTGCTGGGGTTGGGGTTAGAAGGGGTGTAGCTGTTTGTTTGTCCAACTGGGTAGGGGTACAATCTGCGTGAGTCTGGGTTATGTGTGGTGGGGCTCGTTCTTGGGCAAGTACAACCGTGGTTCTATCTGCATCGACCGGTAGCACCATCTTTTCTGAAGACAGTGTTTTTACTCCCACAGATACTACCATCACCCCCTCCAATTCAAATGGCTGATAAACAAGAAAACTAATTGAATGTACAGACATTGTAAGATAGACAGGTGCAATGGATAGTAAGGAAGAAAATAGGGCATGAAATAATTCACATTTATGTTGTCTAACCAAACAGAATAGCCTGACATAATTTCACATATATGATGGCTAATTCAACAGGATAGCATGACACAATTTCACATGTATGATGGCTAACTAAACAGGATAGAATGACATACTTCAAAATATGATGACTATGTAAACAGGATGACATGATATATCTATACGATGTGTCTATTAAAGTGGTTGGCATGCCATAATTCACAAACATGCCATTGATGGAAACATGATGGCATGATATAATTCACGGATAGAATGACATAATTCAAAATATGATGACTATGTAAACAGGATGAGATGATATAACTATATTATGTCTTTAGAAAATGGGTTGGCATGCCATAATTCAGATACATGCTGTCTATGTAAACATCATGGCATGATATAATTCAAATATATGCTTTATATACTAAGCAAGTGAGCAGAGGGCAATTGCATATATGATGTGTCAACTAAGGAGATGGCATTCAATATTGTGTATATGATGTAAAAGCTAAGCATTGCAATACAACATATACATGATATGAGTAATATAACCCTGCCAAGTTTGAGCATACACCTCAGGGGGATAATAGGACTGATCATCTGCCTCTGAATCCTCCTCTGAGGAGCTATCTGTAACCAACAAGATATCTGCTTCAGCACGTAGCATTGTCTGCTCTGAAGACCTTGTTTTCACTCCAGATTTCTCCATCACCAATTCAAATGGCTGATGAACAGGAAGAGCAGTTGAATATACCAATGTTGAGGATATCGCTTATCGTTATCATCTCGGCCAACTAGGGATTAGAGATTAATCGGAAATCGGCCAATCAATCGATTTTATCGGTCGACTATTAATTTTATATTTCTTACAAATCTCAGGTTCCCAACACTAAAATACGCTATATTCAACACCAAAAAAATATTTGACAAAAATGTTACCTTGATTCCTCGCCTTTGAATCCTTGTATAATAACAAACAAAATAGGGCAACAGTACATATTGCGCAACAAGGCCCACAAAACATAAATAAACATAGGTTTTGCAAACATGGTGCTATGAATAGATCCGATTTATCGATAGATTCACGATAAATCGCTTGTGAGAGCGATAAATCGATCCAAAAGACAAACGATGAAGATAAGGCATAATCTTATCGGTCACCCCCAATTAGCGATAAATCGGAAGATTAATCTTTGAATCAGAAGATTTTTTGAACAGTGGAATATACACACGTTGTCAACAAATGCAATGAGAAATACAAAAAGGAGGACATGATATAATTCACATATATGACGCTTGGCTAAACAGCATGGCATTGCATAATTACATATATAATGCCTTGCAACAAGATAGCATTGCATAATTCACATATATAATGTCTTGCAACAAGATGGCATTGCATAATTCACATATATGGCAATTAGACACTAAACAGGTGGCATTCACACAAAGCATGTCTAAACTAAGTAAATGACATAGCAATGTAAGACACCACATGCACGATATGAGTAACATAACCCTGCCAAGTTAGAGCATGCACCTCTCGGGGGGAAATAGGACCGGTCATCTGTCTCTGAATCCTCCTCTGAGGAGCTATCCATAACCAACAAGACATGCGCTTCGTCAGATAGCATTGTCTGTTCTGAAGACCTTGTTTCCACTCCAGATTTTTCCATGACCGTGTCGAATGGCTGATGCACAGGAAGAGTAATTGAATGTACTAAAATTGTTGACAAATTTAATAATAATAAAAAATGATGGCATGATATAATTCACATATAAGATGACTGGCTAACCAGCGTGGCATGACAAAATTCACATATATGATGCCTGGCTAAACAAGATGGCATTGCATGGTTCACATATATGATAAAGAAACTAAGCAGATGGCATTCACACAAAGCATGTCTAAACTAAGCAGATGATATATTTGATGTATAAAGTAAGCAATGCAAGGCACCATATGCATGATATTACCAACATCAGCATGCCAAGTTAGAGCGAAGACCCCAGGGGGTAAATAGGAGTAGTCTTCTCCTTCTGAATCCCCCTCAGAACAGTTATCTTCCTCTTGATTACAATCCGAAGTGGGTGGAGGGGGGCTGCCCTTGCACCCACAATGGAGCGACGTCCGCATGAAATTTTATTGTCACACAAGGCTCGTCTCCTTTGCTCTACATGTTCAGTTCCATTGTGTACAATAACTGACATGCATAGGAATAAAACATATTGAGATTATGTAAGGAGTGCATGCACAAATCTAGTGTGATGGTAGCAAACTGTGAATAGGCCCAAAACCAATGATAGCAGGCAGATAATAGCTTTAGTTAAAAAATACAGATAATGGCTCCTTTAATGTTTGTTTGCACCCAACATGAAACTCATAGTAGACAACCGACATTAACCAGATAGTAGACAGATAGTACTGATTGCTGCCCCAATATGTACCCCACAACCATTTAAAAGCTCAAGTTTCAGCATTTAGTTTGGACCTGACTCGGAGTCTAATAGGTGAACAGGACGATAAAGTAGCATGTCATCATATTAAGCAATGCATAACGTGGCGGAACCACGGAAGAGTGCGACCTCTCTTGCAGACCCGTGTAGTCCTCAAGGTCATCTGCTCAGTTGATGATGGTAATGCAGTTGTCATGGCTGCCGATGACGGGGAAGAAGATCTGAGGCAACGAAAGACAGTCTGGAGAGTGGATCCCTACTGTGGTGAACCCTTCCGTCGTTGGAGCGGCTGAGCTGGGGTGGAACACAGCGCAACAGGAGCAGAACAAACCACACAAGGTTTTCTTTGACACATATCTGTAACAGAAGTAATTGTGTAAGGGCTTGTTTGAATTTGAGGATTCTAACAATGCAGGGATAGGAACTACACATGAATAGGATAGGAATGCACGTGCAAACAGAGAATTTAAAAACACATGATTTCTGCCAATCTGGGTGTTTGGTTCACAAGAATTAGAAGATCACAGGATGCAAAGAAGCATGGTGAGATTAAGTCAAACCACAAGAAAATGTACGGTTATAATGTTATGATGCTACTATCTCTTAGTCTCGTGCTTCATGAATAGGAATTTTAAAAGGAGGACAAGTGGATATTAAAATTCCTACGATTTTTCTTTCAAGGAGACACTAAAGGAACAAACCCTACAATTTTCCTTTGCTCCATTTCTTTGAACCAAACTCATGAATAGTAATACCATAGGAAACTTTCCAATTCCTATGTTTTTCCTTCACCTTTCCTTTCAAGCACTGGCGATTCTAGTAGGCAGGCTTGAGCAGGGAAAATCCTACACTCAAAAAATGTTTTTGTGCTACTTCTACTACTTTGGACCTAGGCCACTGCCCTACTAGCTCAACTCCCAGGACCATCTACAAATGCATAGCTCAAACGCGCAGAGATAAATAATGATGGCCTTCAAGAGAGTCCATCACGGATAGCTAAGTTGCCTGGTACCTCACTGCTTGTCATATAGTAGGAGAAACTAATTGTATTTCATGTTACTACATGTGCTCAGTGGACAATATATATAACATGTAGAGTAATAAAGAGAGGCAACAAGTGTACAACCTCTTTGGCAAAGCCATGTCGATCTCAGCGTGATTGGGTTAGTCGGTGAGGATGCTCCGGCTGATTTGGCTGCCGGAGGAGGGGAATAAGATCTTAGGCGTCTGGAGATGGAGCCTGGGGTACTACTCCGCTGTGATGGAGGGTTTTGTCGTTGGAGCAGCGCTGGTGAGTTGTACGACGGCGAGGCTGAAGCAGGACAAGAGAGACAACGTTAACCTGAGTTGAATTCTAATAGCATCTTCAATAGACGACGTAAAATACATAACCACAAATTGCTAGAGGTAAAATACATCAGTCGCTCATCTTTGAACTTAACTGTCAAAACTGAATTTAACTGTGAAACTGAATTTAACTGTCGATACTGAACTTTACTGTCGAAACTGAACGCACTAGTAGCCTAAAAGCAGCTCCTTGGATGTGGAGGACGAGGTGGCTGAACCAGCAGGACGACAAGATCGACGACGGATCCTCATTCTGTACGGTGGATGAGGGATGTTGAGGTGTTGTTCTAGAGGGCGTCGTCAGGGAAGAGGCTCCGGCTGGGTGGCGGACGGAGGAGGGTGTGGGGCTTCGCGGGTTTTCGCGGCCTCGGTGTACGAATGGGTGGGCGGATGGGATGGGAGGAGGAATCATGGCTTAGGGACGTGCTTGTCCAAAATGTGGGGTAAGTTACAAAAGTACCCCCACTGATTTGAGCTAGGCGGTTCTTTTGGTTCAGGGGTATCACGGGCATTTCGCATGTTGGGATTTCGTAGGAGGTGGGAGTTTTCGCACGCGTTGTAATTTTAGGATAGCAAGGCGCGGGTTGAGATGGAGGGAGTTTTCGGAGCACAACGAGACAAAGATATATCTTAAATATTTTGGGGTAACAAGGCGCGGGTTGAAGAGGCGGGAGTTTCGTAGCACGATAGACAGAGATGCTAGCTTAAAATTTCGGCATAACAAGGCGTGGCTTGAAATTTCGGGAGAACAAGCTTAACGTGTACAAAAAAAGACAATTCGCACCTCATCACTAGAGAGAGCCATGTCCCGTTTTACTATATTACTAGAAATGCATTCAAATATAACAACAAAAAAACTAAAAAAATCGGGACAACAAACATAACGTGTCTAGTACCAAATCAATTGGCACTTCCCCCAACAATAAAAAAACAATTCGTGTTGTCTAGCATATGGACTAAATTTGAGTACATTTTCCCTGTTTGAATGGGATTGTACTCGGGTTAGTTATACAACCATCTAAATATTATCTTCACAACACATGACATGAATATAGGAGTAGTAAATTCCTATATAAATACGAACTACATGTACATACGATCTCAAATTCAAATATATGTATCCATTTTATGTTGAATTCAAATCATAGTACATGTACTCTAGCTAGATGTTCGGGATCTAAACCATGTATGATACTGCGTACAATGTGTTTAACACGCACAAAACACACACAAACACCATTTAGACTAGTAAGGTACACTTGCATTGCACGCATGAGATTTGGCAACCAAATTATGAATAAATGCCACATTATAGCATGTAAGCTTTGAGTCATATATGCATGATGTAGATGTTTGTTTAATTCTTATACTTCATCTCATTCAAAATCATCTAGTTTTTATAAGAAAGCTAATCTATTTTAAGATTCATGGAATTGTGCATTGTAAAGCATAAAGTAAAAACAAATAATGGCAAATCATGTAGAAAAACATTTGGGGAATTATGATATGGAAGATTCTATAACAAAGAAGAAGTGTTTGTGTTTTGAGGTTTGTGCATTGTGCTTAAGTTCAACCATGTAGTCTTCTAGATTGTACATGTGGCAAAATCTGGTGGAATGTAGATGATATCCAACGACTAGTAGTGCTCAAATTTGCCATCTCTGTAGCGTCGGGTTGGCTTAATCCAATGACCATTTTTCAAAGTTAAAGTTATCCGCACACTATATAAAAAATATAAAAATATAATATATAGGGGTATATATATATATATATATATATATATATATATGATGCGAAAGCCACCCATCATCTCCAATTAGAATAGTGTGTGCATGCACGGATGCAATGTGGCCAAATGATATCTGCCATCGGTATCTCAAATTCAAATCATTCTAACCTTGTTCAATGTGTATACAGTATATCATGCTCATTTCCAAACCACACCGCGCATATCTCAGTTATATTCATGCATGCATGGGTTTCAAACATCATGATCTCTTATTCAAATATTTGAATTCAACTTTACATTGATTATGACCTCACCTAGTCTTTTACACCCACACAGTCATCTTCTCTTTATAATTGTACCACTAACTTCCTCACGTGCATGCATGCACACACACTACCACTCGGCATTATCCATCACACACATGCAATCTTTTTCTTCAGGTCGGTCTCCCATGCATGCACACACACACACACACACCTCCCCCTCTTCATCATATCGGGCACTCTTTATCTCTCACGTGCATGCGCAACGATCAATGTTCCTCTATGTGTGTGTACATATAGCTAGGCCTTTCCCAGTTTTACACACAAACCAATCAATCTATATATCTAGTGAGGTCTCACCCTCTTTCCCACGTACACATCGATCAATCTATACCTCTCTATATAGGATTACATAGCTAATACACCCACATTAATTATATATTCAATGTCCCCCTCTCATCATCTATGCCTTCCGCTTCATCTCCCAGACGCGCGCACAGTGGCGAAAATGGGGGCAGCAAGGGCCCTGCCCCCTAACATCACTATATATTGAGGCTAATATGAATCTGGTCAGTAGATCAATTGCTAGTAAAATGGTTTAAGTTGATAAATTGGCCCTCCTTGTAAGGGATTAGTAATGCCTGGCCCCCTAGCTCATTTATTTTTCATGGCTCCGCCACTACGCGCAACAACGCACGTTCTCGCCCCCTCTCTTTAAATATCGATCTCGCACTTGTGCACTCCTTCATAGTCTCCCTCCACTTGGCCCCTCGCACCATCTTCTAGCCCCCCACCGGATTTTGCCACATGTATAATCTAGCAGACTCCATGGTTGAACTTAAGCATAATGCACAAACCTCAAAACACAAGTGCTTCTCCTTTGTTCTAGAATCTTCTGTATCATAACTGCCCAAACTTTTTTTCTAGTTGAATTGCCATTATTTGTTTTTTACTTTATGCTTTACAACGCACAATTCGTTGAATCATAAAATGGAAACCAACGTCTACATCATGCATATATGACTCAAAGCTTACATGCTATAGTGTGGTATTTATTCATAATTTTGTTGCCAAATCTGATGCTTGCAATGCACGTGTACCTTACTAGTACTTCCAGTATGTGCAAAACATGTAAATTAGAATTCCAATGGCACACTACACAATGTCTCTCTTTCCGTTCATGAAGCCACGTGGCACATGTGGAGGCGTTGTCGCGACCTCCTTGTGTGGATTGATCACAGTGACGTGCTGATGGTTCTAGAAGAATGTACTCGTCCTCTCTCGGGCACACTGGTAGTACATGCACGAAGCGAAGATGTGCACGCACGCACACGCGGGTACATGATGGGACGCATTTTTGTATGAAGATCCACCCCATGTGATAATTTGACGCGTGTAAAGTCCTTCACTTCATTAATGGTCAATTAATACAACGCATGCAAATTGAGTGGACGTGAGGGAGGAAGTAGTTGAGAAAGACATTACTACTCCATTGCGTGCATGCGAGTAGTTAAATCATGGGTTGCTACTTCCATTGGTCTCCTTCGTATTTTCTGCCAAATCTTGACCATATTTTTAAGTACTCCCTCCTTCCATCTATATAGGGCCTAATGTGTTTTCCAAGACCACCTTTGACTATTGATAAGATTAATAGTACATGTGATGTATAATGTGAAAATTATATCATTGTAATCTCCTTTCACATACGAATTAGACGGTATGCTTCGTGTAACTTGCATGTCATATATTATTGCTCCAACATTTGGTCAAAGTTAGGCTCGAAAAATGGTTAGGCTCTATATAGATGGAAGGAGGGAGTAACATACTAATGCATGTCATAAAAAGTGGCACAAAAAAAGGGGGACAATAAACCAGGACGCAGGAAGCATGATCAATTTTTGCCAGGGCTACTGTTTGTGGCCTTTCTATTTAAATATGGATGGAGTGGAGTAGTACTATATGTATCTTAGCCTCGTAGGGCTCTCCCAGCGCCTAGGCTCGCCTCCCCGCCTCGCCCACCGGATCCCGCCATGGAGGATTCCGCCATGGATAATCCCTTAGATCCTAGGATCCCGCGGGTTGCCCTCTCGATGCGGCCCGCAGCACTGCCACCTTTGAGCGAAACCCACATGTGTTTTAGAGGGGATCCATTTCTCTGGAATCACAGATCGATGGAACCGGAGGACATGTCAGGGCTGCGTTTCAGGTGGTGGGCAGCAACGGCAAATCGGATCGAGGAAGTGTCGCATTGATTGGAGAGAAGTTTGAAGGAGCTGCACCTGGCGTAGCACAAGGCGGAGGCGCAAGTCGATCTCAGGGGAGAGATGCTGAGGGATGTCAGCATCTGGCAGCGTCGCGTTGATTTTGAGATAGGGCTAATGGTAGAGATCATATTCACAGAGTCAACTACGGAGGAAAGAACACACATGCCTGCGGAATGGCATGAGCAGCTGGTGCAACTATTCAAATGGGTGGTAGGAGAAGCCAAATCGCGGGACCAGCTGCGGCGGCGCCGCTAGGAATGGATCGTAGGCGAGGTGAGCTGCCCTCCTTCCCCGCCGGTGATGCAGTGACCTACTCGGTTGCTGCTGCAGTGAACTTGCGGCGCCATGGCGGTTTGCAACCGTGACAATCACTCCATCTATATGTATTGTATTCCTGTGAAAATACTTGGTCGTTTGGAAAAAGATGGTAATTGATTTATCACTAGTTTTTGAATGCTTGGTCGTGACAATCACCCTAAGCCACAGCCAGAAGTCTCCATCGCGTAATACTTACGGTCGGTCGCACCAATAGACAGTTGATCGGACCCGCCGCACGCATCGGCTTGGTCTGACATGTACGACCAGTTACATCACTGACTTGTGCGACCGTATTTGAGCATTAGTACTTGAAATTTGTGTTCCAGGAAACTCATCGGGAGCCGTTTCAGGCCTCGAAACCAAAACCATCAATTAATCTTTAGCTTGTTCCCATCACATTCCATAGTGTATAGTAGTATAATTATAAGTGCAAACCTGCCAGACCTAGTAGTACGTATCAAACCTGAACGTGTTCTCACTATGCAAGTTTTAGTATTAGTGCTAGTACTAGGTTATAAAAAGGGGAACTAGTACCTAGCCGAAAATCACTCTACCTCTTCCTCCTCATAAGTCTTTCTTGTTTGTCCATCCTTGCCATGGCCGGTGTGCACAGCTCTAGGTAGAGAACTACTCATAACAAGGGAGCAGCAACCAAGGCCGTGGAAAAAAAAGAGAGGGCTCGCCACCTGGCAGAGACAGGCGAGGGCTCCCAGGAGCGCCCTAGCCTAGGAGGCGAATGCTCCCAGGAGCACCCTAGCCGCAGAGGCGGGGGCTCCCAAGAGCGCCCTAGCCACGGAGGCAAACATGCCAAGCTGGCGGCGCTGGAGTTGTTATCCCTCGACGACATGCCCGATCAGCTCAATAAGCAGGAGGAGTTCATCGACGGCTTGGTGGAGCTGTTTGATACGTCTCCAACGTATTTATACTTTTTGATTGTTCCATGCTATTATATTATCCATCCAGGATGTTTTATATGCATTTATTTGCTATTTTATATGATTTTTGGGACTAACCTGTTAACCTAGAGCCCAGTGCCAGTTTCTGTTTTTTCCTTGTTTTTGAGTTTTACAGAAAAGGAATACCAAACGGTGTCCAATTGACTTGCACATTTTTGATTATTTTTTATGGACCAAAAGAAGCCTTCGAAGTAAAAGAGTTGGGCCAGAAGAGTCTCGGGCTACCCACGAGGGTGGGGGGCGCGCCCACCCCCCTAGGCGCGCCCCCTATCTTGTAGACGACTCGAAGACCCCCCTGACGTGAGACCTATGCCAAAAATCCTTTAAATATAGAAACCTCCATAAAATAACCTAGATCGGGAGTTCCGCCGCCGCAAGCCTCTGTAGCCACCAAAAACCAATCAACACCCTATTTCGGCATCCTGCCGGAGGGGGGATCCATCACCAGTGGCCATCTTCATCATCCCGACGCTCTCCATGACGAGGATGGAGTAGTTCACCCTTGGGGCTGAGGGTATGTACCAGTAGCTATGTGTTTGATCTCTCTCTCTCGTGTTCTTGATTTGGCACGATCTTGATGTATCGCGAGCTTTGCTATTATAGTTGGATCTTATGATATTTCTCCCCCTCTACTCTCTTTTAATGGATTTAGTTTTCCTTTGAAGTTATCTTATCAGATTGAGTCTTTAAGGATTTGAGAACACTTGATGTATCTCTCTCATGTGCTTATCTGTGGTGACAGTGGGATATTCACGTGATCTACTTGATGTATGTTTTGGTGATCAACTTGCGGGTTCTGTGACCTTGTGAACTTATGCATAGGGGTTGGCACACGATTTCGTCTTGACTCTCCGCTCGAAACTTTGGGGTGCTCTTTGAAGTACTTTGTGTTGGTTGAATAGATGAATCTAAGATTGTGTGATGCATATCGTATAATCATATCCGCGGATACTTGAGGTGACATTGGAGTATGTAGGTGACATTACGGTTTTGGTTGATTTTTGTCTTAAGGTGTTATTCTAGTACGACCTCTATGATAGATCGAACGAAAAGAATAGCTTCGTGTTATTTTACTACGGACTCTTGAATAGATTGATCAGAATGGATAACTTTGAGGTGGTTTCGTACCCTACCATAATCTCTTCGTTTGTTCTCTGCTATTAGTAACTTTGGAGTGACTCTTTGTTGCATGTTGAGGGATAGTTATATGATCCAACTATGTTATTATTGTTGAGAGAACTTGCACTAGTGAAAGTATGAACCCTAGGCCTTGTTTCAACACACTGCAATACCGTTTATGCTCACTTTTATCATTAGTTACCTTGTTGTTTTTATATTTTCAGATTACAAAAACCTATATCTACCATCCATATTGCACTTGTATCACCATCTCTTCGCCGAACTAGTGCACCTATACAACTTACCATTGTATTGGGTGTGTTGGGGACACAAGAGACTCTTTGTTATTTGGTTGCAGGGTTGTTTGAGAGAGACCATCTTCATCCTACACCTCCCACAGATTGATAAACCTTAGGTCATCCACTTGAGGGAAATTTGCTACTGCCCTACAAACCTCCGCACTTGGAGGCCCAACAACGTCTACAAGAAGAAGGTTGTGTAGTAGAGATCACTGCTGAAGGAGAGCCTCGACGACATGCCTGCTGAGCTCAATGTGCAGGGGGGGTTGACCGCCGGCTTGGTGATGCTGCTAAAGAAGAGCATTGCATCGGATAAGAAGGCGACCGGCAAAATCCTGCAACTTCAGACACCATTGCCGGGAGGTGAGTTCTTGAAGGTATATCTTTAGATCTTGCAATCGAATCTTTTAGTTTCTTGTTTTATCACTAGTTTAGTCTATAAAAGAAAACTACGAAAAAATGGAATTGAGGGTGCCTCATATGCTTCATCTTTTTAATATCTTTCATGAAAGTAATGATTCCAATAATTGTGCCAAAATGTGAGAAGAAGAATGCATTAAAATGTTTGGCACTAAATCTTTGAATGATGAGCATGATTGCAATGTTGTTAGTACGAACTCTTTGAATATCCGTTGTACTAATGATGATTGCACTAGTCATGATGAAAATGTCTGTTATAAGCATGTCAATTTTTGTGGAGTGCATAGAGTTTGCAAGTACACACCAAATAGGGAAGATAGATTTTGCAAGAGGCATAAGTATTTAGAAACCAAATGGTTGCAAGAAAGGCTAGATGTTTGTGCTGAAAATTTAAATATTCTTAATCATCCTTGCGAACTTTGCAATGAACATGGTCATTTAAGTATCCAATGCAAATTGTTTCATGATCATATCGTGTCCAAAAATTGGGATGACTTGATTTCCCTTGCACATCATAATGAACTTAGTTTGCTTTTGGGTTATGAAGAAATGAAACGTATAACTAAGGATATGCCAGAATTTGTCCTTGATAAAGGTCTTGATTTTGATCTAGAAGAAATTTTTATGTATTGTGCGGTGAATTGCATTGAAAATCCTTATATTGCCAATTACATAAAGAAAAGAAAACAAATAGAAGATGAAGATAATACTAATGAAAGGGAAGAGACTTCCCAATATCCTCCTATTATTTCTTATGATAAATCAGGTAACGAGGAGGAGCTTTCTATTCAACCAATCTCATTAATAAGGAGCTCAAAAAAGAGAGTTAAACCCACACATGATGTGAAGAAGAAAAAGAAAAGACGGAGAAGCAAAGGTAGAAAGGTATCCCTCCCAAATGATGTTGCTCCTATTACCCATTGTGATGATGATAATTGCTATACTATTGGTGCTATCCATACTATTAATGATGAGAGTGATTATGCTTATGATGTGAAAAGGCCCAAGCTTGGGGATGCTATGTTTGATGAGAATGACATGTTTGAGAGTATATTTTCTGCAATTAATGTTTGTCCCAAGCTTGGGGATGCTATGTTTAATGAAGATGATATTTTTAGCCTCCCAAGTTTTGATGAGCAAATTTATTATGATGATAGCATGCCTCCTATTTATGATGATTATTGTGATGACACTTATGCTATAAAAAGTAGTGAGGATTATATTTATAAAACTTGTCAATGATTATGATTACCCTTTTTCTGAACATTACTCTTTTAATGTGGAAACAATTTATAGTATTCGAGTCTCTTATGATACTCCCACTATTCCGAATGGGAAGAATTTTGCTTATGTGGAGAGTAATAAAATTTCTATGCTTGTAGATCATGAAAAGAATGCTTTATGTGATAGTTATATTGTTGAATTCATTCATGATGCTACTTAAAATTATTATGAGGGAGGAACATATGCTTGTAGGAATTGCAATAATACCAAGTTTCATCTCTATGTGCTTAAAATCTTGAAGTTATACTTGTTTGGTTTCCTATGCTAGTTGATTCTTGTTCCCATAAATTGTTTGCTCACAAAATGCCTATGCATAGTAAGTGGGTTAGACTTAAATGTGCTATTCATATTCTTCATGATGCTCTCTTTATGTTTCAATTCTTATCTTTTATGTGAGCATCATTGAAATCATCATGCCTAGCTAGGGGCGTTAAACGTTAGCGCTTGTTGAGAGGCAACCCAATTTTGTTTTTGTTATTTGCCTTTTGCTCCTGTTTAGTAATAAGTAATTCATCTAGCCTCTTTTTAGATGTGGTTTTATGTTTTAATTAGTGTTTGTGCCAAGTAGAACCTTTGGTAAGACTTGGGCGAAGTCTTCTTGATCTTCTTTGTAAAAACAGAAACTTTTGCGCTCACAAGATTAGCTGCCATTTTTTTACTGGAGAGTGTTTTTAGGTTCATTATTTTTTAATAAGATTAATAGACAAATTCCTCAGGTCCACCAATTTATTTCAGAATTTTTGGAGTTACAGAAGTATTCGAATGATACAGATTACTACAGACTGTTCTGTTTTCGACAGATTCGGTTTCCATTGTGTTGTTTGCTTATTTTGATGAAACTATTAGTAGTATCGGAGGGTATGAACCATAGAGAAGTTGGAATACAGTAGATATTACACAAATATGAATTTATAATGAGTTCATAACAGTATCAAAAGTGGTGATTTATTTTCTTATACTAACGGAGCTTACAAGTTTTCTGTTGAGTTTTGTGTTGTGAAGTTTTCAAGTTTTGGGTAAAGATTCGATGGACTATGTAATAAGGAGTGGAAAGAGCCTAAGCTTGGGAATGCCCAAGGCACCCCAAGGTAATATTCAAGGACAACCAACAGCGTAAGCTTGGGGATGCCCCGTATGGCATGCCCTCTTTCGTCTTCGTTCATCGATAACTTTACTTGGAGCTATATTTTTGTTCACCACATGATATGTGTTTTGCTTGGAGCATCATTTTATTTTGTTTTGTTTTTCTTGCTGTTTTAATAATATCCCAAGATATGAAATTTTTAAATTTTATAGAGTCTTCTCATAGTTGCATAATTATTTGACTACTCATTGATCTTCACTTATATCTTTCGGAGTAGTTTGTCATTTGCTCTAGTGCTTCACTTATATCCTTTTAGAGCACGGCGGTGGTTTTATTTTGAAGAAATAGATGAACTCTCATGCTTCACTTATATTATTTTGAGAGTCTTTAGAACAGCATGGTAATTTTCTTTGGTTATAAATTTAGTCCTAGTATGATAGGCATCCAAGAGGGATATAATAAAAACTTTCATATAAAGTGCATTGAATACTATGCAAAGTTTGATTCCTTATGATTGTTTTGAGATTGAGGGTGGTAATATTGGAGTCATACTAGTGAGTAGTTGTGAATTTGAGATATACTTGTGTTAAAGTTTGTGATTCCCGTAGTATGCATGTATGGTGAACCGTTATGTGATGAAGTCGGAGCATGATTTATTTTTTTGATTGTCTTCCTTATGCTTGGCGGTCGGGGACGAGCCATGGTCTTTTCCTACCTATCTATCCCCCTAGGAGCATGCGCGTAGTACTTCATTTCGATAACTAATAGATTTTTGCAATAAGTATGTGAGTTCTTTATGACTAATGTTGAGTCCATGGATTATACGCACTCTCACCCTTCCACCATTGCTAGCCTCTCCTGTGCCGCGCAACTTTCGCCGGTACCATACACCCACCATTACCTTCCTCAAAACAGCCACCATACCTACCTAATGACATTTCCATAGCCATTCCAAGATATATTGCCATGCAACTTTCCACCGTTCTGTTTATGATGACATGCTTCATCATTGTCAAATTGCTTTGCATGATCATGTGGTTGACATTGTATTTGCGGCAAGGCCACCATTCATCATTCATACATGTCACTCTTGATTCATCGCACATCCCGGTACACTGCTGGAGGCATTCACATAGAGTCATATTTTTGTTCTAAGTATTGAGTTGTAATTCTTGAGTTGTAACTAAATAAAAGTGTGATGATCATCATTATTAGAGCATTGTCCCAGTGAGGAAAGGATGATGGAGACTATGATTCCCCCACAAGTCGGGATGAGACTTCGGACAAAATAAATAAATAAAAGAGGCCAAAGAAGCCCATATAAAAAAAAGAGAAAAAAGAGGCCATAAAAAAGAGAAGGCAAAAAAAACAAAAAAAAATGATGAGAGAAAAAGAGAGAAGGGGCAATGCTACTATCCTTTTACCACACTTGTGCTTCAAAGTAGCACCATGATCTTCATGATAGAGAGTCTCCTATGTTGTCACTTTCATATACTAGTGGGAATTTTACATTATAGAACTTGGCTTGTATATTACAATGATGGGCTTCCTCAAATTGCCCTAGGTCTTCGTGAGCAAGCGAGTTGGATGCACACCCACTTAGTTTCTTTTTGAGCTTTCATACACTTATAGCTCTAGTGCATCCGTTGCATGGCAATCCCTACTCACTCACATTGATATCTATTGATGGGCATCTCCATAGCGCGTTGATACGCCTAGTTGATGTGAGACTATCTTCTCCTTTTTGTCTTCTCCACAACCACCATTCTATTCCACATATAGTGCTATATCCATGGCTCACGCTCATGTATTGCGTGAAGATTGAAAAAGTTTTGAAAATGTCAAAGGTATGAAACAATTGCTTGGCTTGTCATCGGGGTTGTGCATGATTTAAATATTTTGTGTGATGAAGATAGAGCATAGCCAGACTATATGATTTTGTAGGGATAGCTTGCTTTGGCCATGTTATTTTGAGAAGACATGATTGCTTTGTTAGTATGCTTGAAGTATTATTGTTTTCATGTCAATATTAAACTTTTGTTTTGAATCTTATGGATCTGAATATTCTTGCCACAATAAAGAAGATTACATTTTTAAATATGTTAGGTATCATTCCACATCAAAAATTCTGTTTTTATCATTTACCTACTCGAGGACGAGCATGAATTAAGCTTGGGGATGCTTGATACGTCTCCAACGTATCTATAATTTTTGATTGTTCCATTCTATTATATTATCCATCTAGGATGTTTTATATGCATTTATATGCTATATTATATGATTTTTGGGACTAACCTATTAACCTAGAGCCCAGTGCCTGTTTCATTTTTTTCCTTGTTTTTGAGTTTTACAGAAAAGGAATACCAAATTGAGTCCAATTGACGTGCCAATTTTTGATATTTTTTATGGGCCAAAAGAAGCCCCCGGAGTAAAAGAGTTGGGCCAGAAGAGTCCCGGGATGCCCACGAGGGTGGGGGCGAGCCCACCCCCCTGGGCGTGCCCCCTATCTCGTGGACGACTCGGAGACCCCCCTGACGTGAGACCTACGCCAAAAATTCCTATAAATACAGAAACCTCCAGAAAATAACCTAGATCGGGAGTTCCGCCGCCGCAAGCCTCTGTAACCACCAAAAACCAATCGGGACCCTTTTCCGGCATCCTGCCAGAGGGGGATCCATCACCGGTGGCCATCTTCATCATCCTGGCGCTCTCCATGTTGAGGAGGGAGTAGTTCACCCTTGGGGCTGAGGGTATGTACCAATAGCTATGTGTTTGATCTCTCTCTCTCTCTCTCTCTCTCTCCCTCTCGTGTTCTTGATTTGGCACGATCTTGATGTATCGCGAGCTTTGCTATTATAGTTGGATCTTATGATGTTTCTCCCCCTCTACTCTCTTGTAATGGATTGAGTTTTCCCTTTGAAATTATATTATCGGATTGAGTCTTTAAGGATTTGAGAACACTTGATGTATGTCTTGCATGTGCTTATGTGTGGTGACAATGGGATATTCACGTGATCTACTTGATGTATGTTCTGGTGATCAACTTGCGGGTTCAGTGACCTTGTAAACTTATGCATAGGGGTTGGCACACGTTTTCATCTTGACTCTCCGATAGGAACTTTGGGGGTACTCTTTGAAGTACTTTGTGTTGGTTGAATAGATGAATCTGAGATTGTGTGATGTATATCGTATAATCATACCCGCGGATACTTGAGGTGACATTGGAGTATCTAGGTGACATTAGGGTTTTGGTTGATTTGTGTATTAAGGTGTTATTCTAGTACGAACTCTATGATAGATCGAACGGAAAGAATAGCTTCGTGTTATTTTACTACGGACTCTTGAATAGATTGATCAGAAAGGATAACTTTGAGGTGGTTTCGTACCCTACCATAATCTCTTCGTTTGTTCTCTGCTATTAGTAACTTTGGAGTGACTCTTTGTTGCATGTTGAGGGATATTTATATGATCCAACTATGTTATTATTGTTGAGAGAACTTGCATTAGTGAAAGTATGAACCCTAGGCCTTGTTTCAACGCATTGCAATACCGTTTACGCTCACTTTTATCATTAGTTACCTTGCTGTTTTTATATTTTTCAGATTACAAAAACCTATATCTACCATCCATATTACACTTGTATCACCATCTCTTCGCCGAACTAGTGCACCTATACAACTTAGCATTGTATTGGGTGTGTTGGGGACACAAGAGACTCTTTGTTATTTGGTTGCAGGGTTGTTTGAGAGAGACCATCTTCATCCTATGCCTCCCACGGATTGATAAACCTTAGGTCATCCACTTGAGCGAAATTTGCTACTGTCCCACAAACCTCTGCACTTGGAGGCCCAACAATGTCTACAAGAAGAAGGTTGTGTAGTAGACATCACTGCTGAAGGAGAGCCTCGACGACATGCCTGCTGAGCTCAATGAGCAGGGGGAGTTGACCGCCGGCTTGGTGATGCTGCTGAAGAAGAGCATTGCATCGGATAAGAAGGCGACCGGCAAAATCCTGCAACTTCAGGAGGACAAGGCGAAGCTCTGCCACGAGCTCGACCTGCTGAAGGAGGAGAACGCCGGCTGGAAGAAGTTGCATGAGAAGAGTAGTTCCTCGATGAAGATGTTGCAGGCCCTCATGATGGAACAGAAGGAGGAGTTGGCGAAGCTCCGCATCGTGCACCCGGCTGCTGTCAAGGTACGTAATGCGGCCGTGGATTAGATGATGAAGGCTCGCGTCGAGAAATCCCGCGTCATGGACAGAATGAAGAAAATGGCGGAGGAGACATGCAAGGAGATAGAGGTCATGGAGGCGATGAAGAAGCAGTTACGTCTCCATGGCCAGCAACCCTTCATGTAGTAGAGAGCAGCGCCCCAGACTTGTGTGTGCGTCTTCCTTCTTTTTTTGGGGTGATAATCTTCCTTCTTCTTTTGCTCCTGTGTTTCTTCTTTTGCTTAGGGTGTTTCGCCGCACGTGTCATGTTCTCTGCGAGGCATGAATAGAACAATGCTAATGATGAGCGGCGCCGTGGGATCGATTACTAGCAAATTAGATCATTTTTATCGCCATATGGCACTGGGCTGCCGTGTTTCGTACTCCTCCGCCTTACTAGTACTCCAGTGGAAAACTTGAGTATACCGCACGGTTTTTTGCTCCTCCTCAGGTCTCCGGCAACATTTACACGAGCAGTCAAATCAGAAGGCCCCGCCTTCCAGCAGTAATGAGCCGTCAAATCACAAAGGCCCTCGCCTCTCGTGAAATCGACCAAGCGAGACTGCCCCGCCTTCTAGCATTTTAAAAAATGTATACTTTTGTACAATAGTAGTATCGATGGATTGCGCCATGGAGCAAAACTAACAAGATGAAATTAAAAAAAGGTGGTACATATAGAGAGCGCTCGTCGCCAAATTATGCATATAGTACTATTAAAAAAGCTAGTACATGCTTAAATGGGGTGCTAAATTCTTTTAAAGAAATTAGCATACCTATTTAATTCTTGGGTTCTTATTATTTATGCCACCAGTCGTGTATCACTACTCAGTTTTGCCATTAGAAGTTACAACTACTCAAAAATGCCATCGACCCGTGAGATGCTTGCTCAAAAATGCAATTAGATATCTCAAAAATGCCATCGTTTTGTTAGATGTTTGCTCAAAATTTCCATTCGAAATTGTTATTTTCACGTCAAACCCATTGACCATGTTATATGAAAAAAATAAGCAGATTCTCACAATGATAAGTGTGTGCCCGCTTGTCAGGAGTAACCAAGCAAATAATTTTACAGGAAAATAAGAACGATGTTGGGATCAAGTAGGCCCCACACTTTATTGTGCTATAGTGAGATAGAGGGAGAGCTGGCATGTTGGTCCATAGGTATTTATGTCATTATAACATGGCAAAAGAGATTTGAGTCACAATAATGGTGTCCAGCACAACACGTGCACCCCTCAAATAAAACTAAGCACCCTGAAATTCTTTGACAACTAAACTGTTGGCTATATGATGTTGGCCATATATATTGTACATATATAATGTGAAGAAATGAGTGGTAATACTACCAACTACAAGATGAACTATAAGATATACTAGTATGTACGTACTGAAGAGTTAAAGTAACGAGAAGGAACATAACATAGTTCTGCTGGGGGCTCAGCATAACACCCCTCAAATAAAACTAAGCACCCTGAAATTAAACTAAGCAACTAATCTGGGAGACACTACATTAGAACCACCATGAGCAACAACATTGCCACCTTACTCGGACTCCTCGTCCACGTGCTCGACTTCTCCTTGTCCCTCTTCCTCTTGGCCGATACTTCTTTGCTCGAACCTTACACTTGGCTCTTGCTCTTCATCCAACCCTTGTAGATATTGAAACAAAGGTAGGCGTCCATTGCAGCATACTGGATGTGGTGTATATCTAGTACATTCCACTGCCATGCATGACGATGAAACTTGGGCAGAGGTTTCTTCAGTTTGCCGTATGAAGGATGAACCATGGCTCTTGCCGAAATCGACGTGAAGGCTGATCACGGAGGGCACCAGCCCATTCTTACGGAAGTCGAAGGGCTGCGCCTACAATGAGGCCTATCCAACCCGAGACTCTTACATGGTTCGTAAAGTCTCTGATGAATTTTACTAGGCCGCCCGCGAGGAAGTTCTTAAATTCCTCGCACTCAACGTTGGCATGGCATATCTTGTAGACCAAGCACAAGTTATGCACGCAAACCTGGATCATGGCGGGCTTCATCTTCTCTTCCTCCTTTAGATTCTTCTCTTTGTCCAGGGCTGTGGTTTACTCAATATCTAGCCCAGCGACCCGCTCATCATTTGACTTTTCGAACATGTGTCTGAAGCGAGCAAGGCATCCTTTCACCGTCGCGGAAGAACGGGTGTAAATGATGTCGAACTCATCGCCGGTGATGGTTCTAACCATGTACTCACCACCGATCCTGGAGATTTGGGACGCCATGGACTTGGGAGGAGGGTTAGGATTAGTGGAACTGCCATAATGTGAAAGGACAGGACGACTAGGAGCGAACTGCCGTAATGTTAAAGGACGTCCGGGGACGAGTAGGAGCGAACTGCTAGCGGTTTTTCGATTGTAAAAATGTTGAGTGGGGCGTGCGAACGGCAGGGTAGTGGCTTGCCTGGTGGATAAATGGATTCATGCACAGTACTATGGGGGCCCAATTAGATGTCATGTCTACTCGACGCCTGATTAAATGGCTTCATGCATCTGCGTGTTCGCACGTCAAGCATCTTGAAAATTGCAGGTGATATGAAGCTTTCCATGCTCCCATTATACGGGCTTCCGAGAGCCCTTGGATCTGAGATCGAACGGTTGCATGGCGTGATTTAAGACCTATGGGTGAATATCCTATCCTGGAGGGTTATTCTGCAAAGTTTCAGCAACTTAGCATGCGGCCGTTCGATCTCATATCCAAGGGCTGCTAGCAGCCCGTATCATGGTCGCGCCTACCACGACCGTCGCCTCGCTCGCCCGGTCGCGCCCTTGGAGATTTCACACAGTGCATTAGGCTATCTGATGTTGGCATGTCATACATAGTCATCACTTAGTCACTCATACAACAAGGTTAGCTATAAGGTTGGCTATAAGAGTATTTTTTACTTCTCTCTATCTCTTTCTTTGTAGTATTTATTGCATTTGCCAAGGAGTGACCTCTTCCAATGAAATGGTGCTTAGATGAGGTGCTAAGGGCATTAAATGGCTTAGCAACTCAAGTCCCCAATGCATAGGTGCTTAGGTTTTTGTTACTAAGGGCATCTCCAACAATTGTAAGATAGATGTTGGTAAATTTGCCACCTAGGACATAGTGATGATGTGGCATGTAATAAATGTGGACAGAGAGCAAAGTTGTATGTAGATTAACCAACAACATTTGCACAAGCTCCAAGGTGAAATAGAGAGAAATGACATTTATTTTCTCACCATCTATTGGACAACTTAGATACAATCTATTGGAGTAGTTGTATGATAGCTTGTTGGTTGATGACATGGACATTTTACCAACAAGACTATACAACCTGTTGGATATGCTCTAAGCTTGCTTCATTTAATTAGCTATAGACTCAAAATTGTCTTTTCACCTAGGTACATGCCCTTAGCACCGTTTCTTCCTGGGATCACCAAACTAGTCTCTCTCTTCCTAATTAACTTGCCACATCAGACTTTATGCCTATGTGGCAGGCTTAGCACCTGTACGAGCAAGTACAATAGTGGAATATAAGCCCGCTTACATGGCATTTTTGCATATGTGGAGGAGAGAGACAAGGAAAAAGTGGAGGAGTGGGCTCTCATGCAAGAGCCAGCCTCTACACATGCTCCTAGAGAAAAGCTTTTAATATAAGGAGAAAGATAGAGAGGAAGTGATAAAAACCTTATAGCCAACCATATATCCAACCCTATTGTATGACTAATAAATAATATAACTTTTGATGACATGGCATGTTTATATAGTACTCATGTAGCACCAGCAGCTGGCTATACTAAGCATGCTCTACGTGGTGGAGCATTGGAAGAGGCACCTGTATACCATGGAGGTGGTCAGGAATCAGAAGACTCACGTCGGTCATAGCATCGCGGTTAAAATGATAATGGAAACTCAAATCACGGGGCCCCACCTGTCCAACAGTAACTCGTTGTCAAATCACACAACCCTATGTTTGCAGCAGCCTACTCCCTCATCTTCTCGCGTCTCTGTCGAACCGACTAGGCAGAACTATCCCGCCTACCGCGCGGGAAAAGCCCCGCCCTCGACTTTTAAATAGTACTACAATATACTTTTGTATCCATGGATTGCGCCATGGAGCAAAGACTCAAGAAAACGGCGGTACACATGTACGGAGTATACAGCACGCCCGTCGCATTCGCGTCGCACCCTAGACGGTCGGTCGGTCTGGCACGCCACTCTCCAAATGGAACATGCGTCATATTGCGTTTGCACACACATGTGGGAGCGCAATTGAGAACCGACCATAGGCACACTCCCCGGCCCCACAAGTTGGGTGAGTTAATAGAAGAGAGAGACGAGCGATAGTACTGGAGCAGTGTTGTACAACCATCGGTGCTTGGACGATCCCTGCATGACACGGAAGATCAGTTCGTCCATGCATGTGACCAGACTCCGGCGGAACCGGCTGGATTTGCTATCATCTACATATCGTGCAGGCTGTGTTGTACAGGGCTATAGTTCTGATGAGAAATCTAAAAAAAAGGTTTCTTGTCATCTCGCAATATTAGGTGTCATGTGCTTCGAATCACTGCGAGGGTTAAACAGCGACAACTGAGTTCCTCCAAGGCACTGGTCATTGGGGGCACATCCATGAATACTACTCGGCTGCCATCTAGGTCAAGCCGGCTATGTTAATTAGGACATCTATCGATGGACCCCTTTTCTATGAGTTTATCTTTAATTTGAGCTTTGATCCTTAAGGGAGTCCTTGACTAAGGGGTCCTTGGGCATCCGGCCTGTTAGCCATGGGCCGGACTGATGGGCTGTGAAGAACACGAAGACCGAAGACTGCACCCGTGTCCAGATGGGACTCTCCTTGGCGTGGAAGGCAAGATTGGTGACCAAATATGTAGATTCCTTTCTTTGTAACCGACCCTGTGTAACCCTAGATCCTCCCGGTGTCTATATAAACCGGAGGACTTAGTCCAGAGGGGGGAGATATTCATTACCATAGTCATACAGGCTAGGCTTTTAGGGTTTAGCCATTACGATCTCGTGGTAGATCAACTCTTGTAATACTCATATTCATCAAGATCAATCAAGCAGGAAGTAGGGTATTACCTCCATAGAGAGGTCCCTAACCTGGGTAAACATCGTGTCCCCTGTCTCCTGTTACCATCGACCTTAGACGCATAGTTCGGGACCCCCTACCCGAGATCCGCCGGTTTTGACACCGACATTGGTGCTTTCATTGAGAGTTCCACTGTGTCGTCCTTAAAAGGTTTGATGGCCCCTTCAATCGTCAATAATGACGTTGTCCAAGGAGAAACTTTCCTCCTCGGCCAGATCTTCATGTTCGGCGGTTTCGCACTGCGGGCCAACTCGTTTGGCCATCTGGAGCAGATCGAGAGCTATGCCCCTGGCCATCAGGTCAGATTTGGGAGCTTGAACTATGTTGCGGACATCCGTGGAGATTTGATCCTCGCCGGATTCGAGACCGCGGCAACCGCTCCCGGTCACATCGATGAACATGACCTAAATCTGTCATCGGACCGCATCCAGGAGATTGCTCCTATAACTGCTCTGGCCTTAGATCCGGAGCATACCGTGGCATCCAAGGATGGGAGGCTCAACCCCACCACGGAGGCCACAGATTTCGCGGCGTTGGAGCCGCACATAGACTTAATCTCACACGATACTTGTGCCACCGGAACCCCGGACTCATCTCCGGTCATAAGTTCCGAACCATGTGAGCCCGCGGACGCCGAACTTGATCATTTATCGGTCTTCTAATTCAGCGCTGCAGATATCTTCTAGCACTCGCCTTTGGGCGATGTGCTAAACTCATTAAAGAACCTGTCCTTGGCGGGGGACTCACGGCCGAACTATGTTCAATTCGAACTAGGGGCTGATGATGGAGAATTTTGCTTCCCACCCGCCACCTAGCCACTTTCGAGGACTTAACCGACATGCTTGATTATGGCTTCGAAGACATCGACAGTACGGACGATGATGCCGACAAGGAGCAGGGCCAAAACCTGCCATTCACTGGAAAATGGACGACCACTTCTTCATACAATGTGTACATGGTGGATACACCCAAAGCAACCAACGACGATGACAAAGAAAACCCAGTTGAGAATAAACCTCCTGAGACACAGCACAAACGCCAGTGTCCTCGGCCCGCTCTAAGATACATCGTTCAAAAGACAACAATATTGGCACCAGAGAAAATAATACTCCGGACGATGCTGAAAACAATGAAGACCCCGTTGAGGTAACCTCCGAACAGGAGGAACGGGAAAATGGGCAAATCAGCCCTAGTGAACAGGCCATAAATGACGACTCAGAAGATGATAATTACCTCCTGCTCTCCGGAGATGAGGTAAGCCTCGGCGACGAGGATTTCATCGTGCCCGAGGAACCTCTAGAGCAGGAGCGTTTCAAGCACAGGCTAATAGCCACTGCAAGGAGCCTGAAAAAGAAACAACAACAGCTTCAAGCTGACCAAGATCTGCTTAACGACAGATGGACTGATGTCCTCGCAGCTAAAAACGGCCTCAAGCTCCCAGCCAGGAGTTACCCGAAGCGCAGATGGCTACCTCAGTTCGACGAGGAGGCGCCAGAGTCCATATCTCCCTTGCGCAATACGTCCGACAACCCACAACGCGGTAGGGATAGTGCGGCGGACCGACCACCATATGGTCGGAATAAATCGGCAATCCAGGCCGAACAGCAGCTCGCCCCACCACAATGTAAAAACAGAGACAAGACAGCTCGGGGTCATACATATGACCCTCGACAAGACCTGGATAGTAGAACAGGATATACCAGATCGATCTACGGATCGCAAAGACGCACCTCAACACGCGACGACGGCTACCTATTTGGATGTAACGAACCTAGTCACGCCTGGGCCGAAAATCGCAGATGAACTCCATCAGAGATACGTCACGTCATGGACCTATATAGAGGGGCCGCACACCCCCTTTGCTTCACTGATGAGGTTATGGATCATGAATTCCCAGAAGGGTTTAAACCCGTAAATATTGAATCATACGATGGAACAACCGATCCCGCGGTGTGGATTGAGGATTTCCTTCTCCATATCCATATGGCCCGCGGAGACGACCTTCATGCCATCAAATACCTCCCGTTAAAACTCAAAGGACCAGCTCGGCACTGGTTAAGCGATGCCTGAAATCTCAATTGGCAGCTGGGAGGATTTGGAAGACGCCTTCCACGGCAACTTCAAAGGTACATATGTCCGGCCACCGGATGCCGATGATTTAAGTCACATTGTCCAGCAGCCCGGGGAGTCTGCCAGGAAGCTCTGGACTAGGTTCTTAGTTAAAAAGAACCAAATTGTAGACTGTCCGGACGCAGAAGCCCTGGCAGCCTTCAAACACACCGTCCGGGATGAGTGGCTCGCCCGCCACCTCGGTCAGGAAAGACCAAAATCCATGTCAGCCCTTACGGCTATGATGACCCTCTTTTGCACGGGAGAAGACAGATGGCTCACTCGTAGAACCAATAGCGCCAGCGACCCGGGTACTTCCGAAGTCTGGGACGGCAATGGGAAGCCACGACACAATAAAAGCAAGCACCCCAATAACAATGAGGGAACACATGACACAGCGGTCAACGCTGGATTCAGCGGCCCCAGACCCGGCCAACGAAAAAAGCCATTCACGGCAAATAGGGACGGACCATCCAATTTAGACAAGATATTGGACAGGCCCTGCAAGATTCATGGCCACCCAAATAAACCAGCTAATCAGACCAAAAGAAGCTGTTGGGTTTTCAAACAGGCTGGCAAGTTAAATGCCGAACACAAGGGGAAGAGGCCGCCCAGCGATAGCGACCTCATCTCACCGCATACCTCATCGGCCATGACGCTGCCAGTCTCCGATCAACGCGACCGGTCAATGGCCATACTGGACTAGCAATTCAGCTTCCGCCGCTCGCCTAATATGCCTGCAAAGTCGGTACCATGCATACATAATTATGCACTTAAAATACCCTGGGCATCGGCGGAAGCACAATAAGGATGGGCCTACAAGCACTCCCATAAACTCTCTTGTTTTTCTAACTGTTTTCTTTTTTACTACCCTCTCTACAGATGGCTCAAAGGCTGGTCACCCACTGACTCTATCGGAGTTCGGATTCATGCACTCATCCAAAAGTCATTTCCATCAAGGAATACCCTAACCGAGGAAAGGCGTCTGACGCGTGCGGGGAGGTCCAAAATAAATTTTTGTAGACCGCTTTTCGATATTTCGAGCCTGTAAAGTACCTTTATCCTCTGCCTTCCACCCTTGGCATGTAAAATAGCCAGGGTGCGGCTTTGTTATCTATATAAACGATTGGCACATCACTCAGATCCCAGTAAAAATAATCCACTCTTTTCTAAAGAACCGAGTTTTGCCCCTACAGTTGTTTCAAACATGCACCTCAGCATAACTTGCCAGGGGCTCGGTATGGGAACAAACGAGTTGCCAACAAGTTCGAACAGCTCTATAGCGTACTTCGACGTCGTGAGTTTGGCATTATATGCATCAGCTCTGAATCATGTCTTGGGTCAATAGTTGGGTTGCCCGGCTCCTGTGCTTTCTACCCTATGTTCTGCTCTATCTGCTAGGGTAGTAAAGGGAGAACTACTGCGATTGTGCTTCCGGTTAACCTGGTTAAGCACCTTAGTAGAGAAAGCCAAAAACTGACTGTCATGATGCGGCGAGAGCTGGTCAACCACTCGATGACTTATTGGAATCTTTCGCGATTCCCTCCATGTCACACAAAGGACCTCTTTCAGGTCAAATATGTAAACACATCGTATGAGAATAAGCCACGTACATACCAGGGGCTATATCCTAGACCCACCATAAAACTCCTATGGCTAAGTGAAAGTGTTAACGCCCTATAGTCTGGTTGCCTAGTTCGCCGCATTGAAACCTCCTTCACGGACCAAGACGTTGGGTCAAGAGTGATCAGATGCTTTTCCGAACACCCCCGTATTTCCTACAAGGGGGCTGAAGCCGACGACTGGAAAACTTTCAGATCATATACAAACGGCCACACAGGAGGAACAAAAGCCTTTAAGCAAAACTAAAATATAGACTGATTATAAAAATTTTCTTTTACAATTCGTACAGAGTTCATTCGAATATTATGCCTTTCGAGCATTGACCATCTATCGAGCGAGCAGCCTCTAAGACGTCCTCAAAATAATGCTTTGGTGCATGATGGTCCTTGCCCCTGGGCGGACCCTTCACTGCAACATCGACGGCCTTCATCTTCCCCCAATATGTCTTTACTCGGGCAAAGGCCATCCGTGCACCTTCAATGCACGCCGACCGCTTCACGGCGTCGATACGTGGCACCGCATCAACAAGCCGCTGCACCAAGCCGAAGTAGCTATTCGGAATAGGCCCAGTCGGCCACAGCCGGAGTATGACGTTCTTCATGGCAGCGCCGGACATCCTGTGAAGCTCGGCCCATTGGGACATCTGTTCATTCAGCAGTAGAGGGCGTTTTGATGCACCAAACTGTGACCAGAAAAGCTTCTCCGTTGCATAATCCTCTTGCACTTGGTAAAACTACGCCTCATCGGAAGAACTCTTCGGCAGGTCCAAAAACATGTCTGGAGAGCTCCACACTTGGTTAAGCCGAGCATAATTTGGATCGCCGAACTTAGTCTGTAATAAAGCTTACCAGCCGCAATCTCCCCAGCTTTCCGGATCTCCTCACGGGCCGCTCTAGATTCGGACCGCGCTTCTTTCGGCTCTCACAAGGCCTTGTCAAGATCAACCATTTTCGCTTTATTCTCCTTCTCCAGGAATTCACAGCGGCTAGTAGCATTTTTTAGTTCGAGCGCCATCATGGATATTCTCTCCTCGTCTTGGTGCCGAGCAGCTTGTTCGGCCTTTAACTCGGCCGATGCCTTTTCGGCATCCGCATTACTAAATCAGGCCTGCTCCTTGGCCCCGACCAGTTCTGCCCGAAGAATCTCAATGACGACGACACCATCTGCAGTCATGCATACCCCAACATGCAACTTTTAGCATCACGCTTATATTACAAACACGTATGTGTAAGGACTGCTCCGAATACATACCTTGCGACTCGTCAAGACGTCTGTTGATTACCACGATGTCATCCCCTGCCACGTCAAGCTTTCACTGTAGCTCAGCAACATCCGTAGTCTGGGCAGTCGTCAGGGGAGAAACAGCCTGTGTTCCAATCAACCTGATTATTCCTTGAGCATTTCTTTTTGATCCTCTGTTCGCCTCCCATGGGAAGCCAACCCAACTCTCAGGGGCTACTACCTATAAACACGTGCATGTCACAAATAAAACATAGTTGAAAATATTACATTACAAACCTCGAAGCCTCTTAGCAGGCTCATGAAGGCTTCATTCAATCCGCTCTTCGCGGACAAAATCCTCTCAACCACCGTACCCATCAAGGTACGCTGTTCCTTCGAGACAGATGCTTTTCGCAGCACATCCTTCAACATATCCGGCGTCGCTGGGTCTCCGGAAGCCGCTGTAGGAGCATGATCATCCTTTTAAGGAACCTGTTCACTCATTTCCAGAATCACCGTTGGTTGAAAACCGGATAGCCTGGGACCTTCATTGTTGGCCCCCGAATCTCGGATGATCGGAGGCTCGCCTTCGGGTACTGCCTCCTTCATCCCTCGCGCCGCTTGTTGATCAAGAAAAACCCTCCGAGACGACACTTCGGAGTCGTCCGCCTTATTGGGCGAGGAGGACGGGGGATGCGTCTCGCTTTCCATCATCTCTGGGAGAAGATCTCCCAAAGAAGAGGATCGCTCAGGAACACTCTGCGCCGAACTATTAAGATACACGTGAATATTACGTTTCACTTCGATAACAGGAACGGAATGGGATGTGATTAAAGCACCCAGGATTTACTTACAATTTGTTCAAAAGCCTGTCCTCACGACGGAGCTGTTCAACAGTGTTGCCTTCCAGTCCCGAGCCGCCCGACGATGGCATCTTGCCCCTCTTGGGAGTTGGTTCCTCCCAACCTTCAGAGGCGGCCCTTTTCTTCCTGTATGGAGAAGGGATGCTTGCTTCTCCTTCGCCTTTGTCTTCGGGCGAAGAAATGTCGATTTCCCTGGACTCGGTGTCTAATTTACCTCCAGAACGAAGGCCATCCCTGGTATTCCCACTCTCCACCTTACCCTTCTCCGCCGGCGCCTGATACGGTGCCAGTGCCAGCATCCTTGTTAACACGGGGTCCGCTGAGTCTTCGGGAAGGGGGCCGGACACCTAATCCATTCCGCTTTCTTTATCCAGCCCTGGAAAGATATGGTTTGCTCAGTGTCTTACCACAAGATACCTGATTATGAGATGTTCGGCGGACGGATACTTACCATGGTGTCCGGATGGTTACAGTAAAGGTCAGTGTCTTCGGTAGTATCCGGCCACTGCTTTCATTTCCCGAAAAATAATTTCCACATCCCTTTGTGCGTAGTGCCGAAGAAGTGTTGAAGTGTCTGCGGCCCTTCGAGATTAAACTCCCACATACGAAGAAGTCGCCTCTGGCACAACAAGGTCCGACGGACCAGCATTACTTGAATAACGTTGATAAGCTCAATGTCCCTCTCGAGGAGGCTCCTGATGCGGCTCTGAAGAGTCTGTACCTCATCAATTGATCCCCAGTCCAACCCCTTATTAATCGATGATGCGCGCTGGATCGGAGGACTGGGTCGAAACACAGGCGCAACCGCCCACTTGGAGCCACGGGGCTCGGTGATGTAGAACCACTCTCGTTGACATAAGTCAGAGGACTCGGTGAAGGATCCTTTTAGCCAAAGAGCGCTATTGAGCTTTCTCACAGTGGCGCCACCACACTCCGCCTGCTTCCCCCCTATCGTTTGCGGCTTCACGTGGAAGGTCTTAAGCCACAAGCTGAAGTGTGGAGGGATTCGAAGGAAGGCCTCGCACGTGACGATAAACACTGAGATAAGCATAACAGAGTTCGGGGACAGATCATGAAAATCCAGCCCATAGTAGAACATGAGCCCTCGAACAAAGGGTTTAAGGGCAAATCCTAACCCTCGGAGGAAGTGGGAGATGAACACGACCCTCTCGCCGGATCTGGGGGTAGGGATAACCTGCCCTTCGGCAAGGAGCCGGTGGAGAATTTCTTCAGTCAGATATCTCGCCGCCCTAAGCTTCGCAATGTCCTCCTCTGTAATAGAAGAAACCACCCATCAACCGGGAAGGCTGGATCCGGACATGACTAAGGCTTGTGGTGGCCGAACCTTGGGTTTTAGAACTAGAGAGAGCAAGGGCTCAGGAAGAAGCGAACGTGGAAGAGAAAGAGACGGGTGTGCACCCCTTTTATAAAGGTCGTGAGCATCTAAACGCCTACTCCTGGGCCTTAAAGCTTGCCTATTTCCAAGGAGTTGTACCACAGAGACGGTTGGGTTACCCACGTCTGTGTTGATAAGAATCCCTTAATAAGGGGACACGATTTTGGCTTGGATAAGACGTGCCAATAAAGTTGCGCCTCGAAACCCGGGGCTAACAACGGGTTTAAAATAATGTCCCGACGGTGACGTAGCATCGTGCTATGAACAGTTGTGGGTGGATTGGATTTATAAATTATTGTGCCCTCTGTGGAAATATACAAAACTTATGTTACAGGTCCGGACACGTTCAATACGTCCGAAGACTATCTTGGAGTTCGGAGGGAGGAACCCGCCTTGCAATGCTGAAGACAGATCTATGCGCCGGATACCTTGTCATCGAAGCCAGGTTCAGGGGCTACTGAGGGAGTCCTGGACTAAGGGTTCCTCGAGCGTCCGGCCTGTTAGCCATGGGCTGGACTGATGGGTTGTGAAGAACACGAAGACCGAAGACTGCATCCGTGTCCGGATGGGACTCTCCTTGGCGTGGAAGGCAAGCTTAGCGACCAAATATGTAGATTTCTTTCTTTGTAACCGACCCTGTGTAACCCTAGATCCTCCCGGTGTCTATATAAACCGGAGGACTTAGTCCGGAGGGGGGAGATATTCATTACCATAGTCATACAGGCTAGGCTTTTAGGGTTTAGCCATTACGATCTCGTGGTAGATCAACTCTTGTAATACTCATATTCATCAAGATCAATCAAGCAGGAAGTAGGGTATTACCTCCATAGAGAGGGCCCGAACCTAGGTAAACATCGTGTCCCCTGTCTCCTGTTACCATCGACCTTAGAGGCACAGTTTGGGACCCCCTACCCGAGATCCACCGGTTTTGACACCGCCAATCCTCGTCTAGTTTGTTCGTCGGGATTCATGTGGTCTCATTGGGGGCAGTGAGGTTATGGTTTCTTGTCATGTAGCATTTTTTCGTGTTATATGTTAATCCGATGCTTCAGATCAAAATAGCGACAACAAGCGCCTTTCGGGCACGTGCATGAAGACTTCTCGACAGTCATTGACGAGGTCAAGCCGGCTCCGGTAGACAAAAGAAAACTACTCCACTGTATAGGCAGGAGCCTCCGCGCTTGCTTGCTAGTGTTGCTCTCTTCACACTGTCTCGTCCTCTCCAGATCTAAACACGAAAGCGGTGGCCACACTCTCTCTCTGCTCACCGCTGGTAACAGATCTAGCCAGATCCTCTCCGCCGGGGAAGGTGAGAAGGTGCAACGTTCACGCGGTCGTCCTCGGCGACGGCTCTTACCCACTGCCAGCGCGTCCCGATCAGCGTGCCTTGCCGTTCTCTCCCACACTCCGCCGGCTAGGGAGTGCCTCCGACCCCTTCTTCCTCACTGCCCTAGTGTGGGCAGATCCGGCCTCCCGCCCCCACCTAGCGACATCCCGGCGACCCTCAGGTATAACTTCCTTCGAAACTGGCCTTGCTCTACTTCCCCAACTCCTGACGTAGCTGCATTTGTATGTTTTACTATTTCTCAGGCCCCCTCGTAGATAGGATCGATCGGCTATTCGGGAGCCACCTAAATTTTTACTGTTAAGAGGTAAAACTAGTTCATGCACTCGAATCTAGTACTACTTGGTTCAAACAAGGAAGAAAGGGGTGGGGTGGGGAAGATTTATTACTGAATCTAGGACTTGGTCGAAAGAGGAAATAATGGGGAAGCGAAAAGTAGCGTAGACTGCTATCCAACCGTCTCTTGGTCTAATAGGAGATAAAGGAAACTCAAGACAAACTCAATATAAACCAGATCTATTGGTTGAAAAGAAAAGAAAGTGGGGACTGGGGACAAGTCAATGAGTATGTCCAGCACTAGATTTGCTAGCCTCACACAGTATAAGGTGGCTATACCGAACAAAAATGGGACCAACCCAGATATCCTGTTCTGATGTTTGTTGCTCTGAGCCCCTCTTATGTAATGTCCCTGGTAAAATGTAGCAGTCACACTATTAAAAGTAAGGACACGTTAAACCAATGTTGTTTTCAATGTAATGCCTCCAGTAATCTGAATCAATGGCACTGTTTTTAATGTCCTGCTAAATTTCCCATTAAGATAAGTTGCTTCTTTTTGTTAGAAATGCAATTGTCCTGGTCCGGCTACTCTCCCGTGCCCAAATACCAACTCTGTAGCAACAATTAATGTAATGTTGCTGTAAAATGAAGCAATGGCACCATTAAAGTAATCGTATTTAACGGTTGTCATAGTTAATCCTAATGCCCACACTAATATCTAGCAATGCTGCTGCTTTAGAAGTTGCTACTGTCCTTGTAGGATTGCCATTCAGACAAGGAACATGCTTGTTTTCATTTGATGTATGTTTCATCACTTGTTAGTCACCCTCCTTTCCACCTTTTTGTGCAAACAGAGATATACATTTCACGCTTTATCTTAGTTGAACTGCACAAATGATATCCAAATTATAGTTGAACATTCCACGAGCTTCACAACCAACCTTGATGTTGCTCAATTTTATTGCAACTAATGAAGAAGAAGCTCCGTGGGTTTCGTTTTCTGATGGAAATGGAACCGGGGCTGGAGCCCTTTTCTTAAAAAAATGAAGAAGAAGTTGCTAGCTCATGGGACATTGCTTCATTTTAGGTGAACTGCACAAAAAGGTCCCATGAATTCAATCATCCATGTTGGTGACTAGTGTCATCCCTTCTACGATGGCGTTGACTGCAGATATGGTTCCCATCACGACGTATGTTCCTGTTTGGTCCGATCGTTTGCCAAAGATCCTGCATGTTGAGTCTGCTCTTGTGCTACTGTTTTGGCACTGCCATGATAAAGCAGTAATGTTATTATTTTGCACCTTAATCTAGTGGCACTATTAATTTGAGGCAATGTTTTGGCACCGCTAGTGCCACTGATTTTTTTATATATCGAAAGAGGGGGTTTCCTCCGATTTCATTAAAGAAACCCAACCATAGAGAACCATTATCCGACAACATCTCATTGTAAACGGGCAGTTATGCAGCTACTACTAGAACGGACTGAGTACTAGCAGGAGACAAGTTTGCCACATAAGCTAGGCAGATAGGGGGACGCAGCACCAGCTCGACCAAGTTTGGATTACAACCCAAATGCTACCATAGAAACATCAGGGGGGAAGATAGGGACTGAAAGAGCCAGCTTCAGCATCCCAGTCTAAGCACCCCCGACCTCCATCATTCCGACGCACGGTACACCTCGTTTTCCACCTGCTCGACCCTAGTGCCACTGATAAAATGAACTAATAATACAGTTAAAATAGAGTGAGTGTCCTCTCTATCATTTCATTTCCAATGTAGATAAAGAAAGTGCTTCTCTTTGTTAGTATATGTTTCGTCAACTAGTACCATTGTTAATGTTTAAGCATTTCTACAAACTGGGGTGCTTAATTTTAGTTGATCTGCACAAAAATAGAGATTGGAGTGTCTCAAGGCCCCTCCTTGTACTACCGTTGTACACCGGTGTTCATCACTTGCAGAAGGTGTATCGGGGAGAATTGGGTCGATTTCCAGTATGAGGCCTACCGTATGAGGCGTCGCAGGGCCCATCTCGCCCTCACAACATGGCATACTATGATACTATCGCAATATTTTCTTCTATTTATTAGTGTATGTTTCATCAACTAGTGCCACTATAATTAATCACGCTTTTTCATTATCTGTGCAAACAGGGTTATTCAGCTGCATTTTGGTGGAACTGCACAAATGTACCGATCGAACCGGCATATATGCAGAGTGCGAGGTGTGCCAAGTAAAAATTACCGACACCAACCATGTTCCATGCACTGTAACATCCGAAAATTCTGAATTTTGGAATGTTATACTACATAAGTAATAATGATTGCTTGTGTGATTTGTTGAGTGAAATTTGAAACTTTTTGAAAGTTAAATGAGAGGGAATAAAAGGACCTTCCCAAACTTTCATCTTGCATTTATGATCTCCATGAATTCAAATTCATTTCATCACAAAACCCTGGAGTGAATATGGTATAACTTCTTCCATTTAAATTAATGAAAAGGGTTTTGAAAAGATTTGAATTCCATTTGGAACTATTTCAAATTCAGAAACTTTAAGTAACTCAATGATTTTCATGAGAGAAGATAAAATGACTTCTTCAAAAGATATGAAATATGAGTTGGAAGTTTAAAAGAATCAAATTTAAAGTCCCTTTGAAGTTATTTTCAATTTGGAGTTATTTGGTTTTTATTCAAATTATTTTTCTCCAAACATAAAACATATGGAAAATAGGGTAAAATGATTCCCTACAGTAGAAAAATGGAGAAAAATGAGTTTGAAATTATTTTGGTATTTTTGAAATATTTTATTTGGTATTTAACTAAACCAGTAGCAATGTTTGCTTTATTTAAACTTTTTGTGGATTTAATTTGACGCTAAAAAATGTTCATGTTGTAGAAAATCTCTGAAAATTTTGATATATAATATGCCTACATTATATTTTTTATTTTTTTTTGTTTTATTCTCTTGTCTGTCTGTATTAAAAAAAATCGTTTGGACCAAACTGGGCCGAAGCCCGACTGGCCCAACTCGCCGCCGCCTTCCTCCCGTCGCCATGCCAGACTCCTCCCGAGTCCGAGCACGCCAGCGCCGCCTCCATGGCCGACTCGGCCTCCGCCTCGCCGCCTTGTCCCCTCCTCCACGCCACCCGTCGCCCCTCCCCCTTTAAATAGCCGCGCCCCGCCGCCTCTCCTCGCATCGCATCACCGCCGTTGCCGCATCTCGCCACCCCGCGCCGCACTTTGCCGCCCCGCGTCGCACTTCTTCTTGCTGCCGCGCCGCCGCGTAAGCGCCGCCCTGAGCCACCACCGCGCGTAAGCGCCGCCCCGAGCCGCCACCGCCGACACCCCGACCCGCCTTGCCGCCGTCGCCGGGAAGCCGCCGTCGCCGCCAACGTCGAACCGTCCGAACAGGTAAAAACCGCCACCGGTCCGGTTTATTTTTCGATTCGCCGGTTTTGTTTTCGGTTTTTTTAGAAAACCCGATTTGTTTTACTTTAGTTATTTAGAGAATGTTTTCTGTTTAGTTAGTTTTGGCGGACGTCTCGTTTGCATTCGGTAGCGAATGTTCGTTAAGTAGCATTTTATTCTATTTTCGGCCAAGGACCCAGATGCAATTAGTTTATTGATAGATTAGCCCCTGATGTTAAAACGAACACAACTTTTTGCTCGTTTATCCAAATCCAACGAAACCAACGCCTAATTCTTTGTTATGATCCCCTCTATCCAGATAACCAACATAAACATATTTTCGAAAGTTTAAATTTGATTTCCAAACAGATTTGAATTTGAATTTCTTTTGTTCATAACTTAAGTTTTATAACTCCGACTTAGTTGATTCTTTTTGCAAATCGAAGCTCTTGACCTAAACTTTTTGATAATCCCAAATCCACCTAATTTTGGTACTGTTAGAAATTGTTTTATGTTGCAAGAGTTAATTGCTTGTTTTCGAAGTTTTCCGAGATCTTCTCTTCGATTCTTTTGCATGATTGCTTATGTGTGGTTACTATTGCTGCTTACGATAGATTGATCGGAGTGTGACGAGTAGATCTATCACGAGTTATGAGTGCGAAGCATCTTCATCAATAGTACAAGGCAAGTTCACACTTTGATCATACTTTTCATACCCAATTTTTATGCATTAGTTTCACCCCTCAAATATTTGCATGAGTAGGATTTGGGAATTGGGATTTGCTAGGTAGTTCATGAGGTAGGAACATATTACCTTTGATTCACCCTGGGAATATACGTGGTGCTCATATTGCTTAGCCATGCTCATAGACGTGGATTGGTATGTGTGATTCATGAAAGTTGCGAGAGTAATATTAACTAAGGGAAACTTAAGGTGGCTACTTTAATACACATCTGGGTGGAATGGTTGGGGCACCCTGGAGAACCCAGTGGTTTGCCCAGGCACCTGGAGAACCTAATGCTTGCACAAGGGGATCCTGGAGTACCCGTGTGATCACCCTATGGAATGCCACCCAGGCTCAAAGGGATCATAAGAGTATTCATGCTAGAAACTTCCGTGTGCAGCCACAAGCCATCATGGGCTCTGGCATAGTTGAGTATGTTGTGTGACCTCTTTCAGTGGGAGGCTAGCAGATGTAGGGGAAAGTAGGTGGTACGGTCTACCCAGAGTAAAGAGTTAATACTTCGGAAAGACTGTGTCTCAATCATCCGTTTCTCAAACATGATGTAGTGCGAGACATCCAACGAGGAGATCGAGTCTCGTGGGGAAAGTGCACAAACCTCTGCAGAGTGTACAAACTAATCATGATTAGCCATGTCCCCGGTTATGGACATCTTGAGTATCTGGTATTTGAATTATTGATTTGATCTCATCACTTTACCTAATGAATTTGTTGGGTTATTAATAATTTTGGGATTGAGTTGGAGGAACCTTCTCAATAACGGCATCAACTTGGTAGAAAAATAAAATTTATTCCTTTGTTGTAGGGAAAAATTGTCTTTATGCAAAAAAATTAAACTTAGAGCCTCCACCAGCCAAATGTGCATATAGAAGTAGTTAGTATTCATCATTATTCTATGGTGTGAATTGGCCTGTACATTCAATGTACTGACCTACATGGCTGCAGCGTCTCATGTTGCAGGAATCTTACGACGAGTTAGTGATACGTTAGGGTTACTCTACACTCAACTTTTCGTTGGCGTTGTTGGGACTCCACAGCTTTGTTGTTTCTTCCTCTATATGGATTGAGGTAATGGTATTTATGTTACTTTATACATGTGATTTACCTCTGTTATAAATCCTCGAGTACTGTGTGTGTCACCATACCGATCCAGGGATGACACTTAAGCACAGAGACTTGATCGATTTGGGTCGGGTCGCTACAAGATGGTATCAGAGCACATGTTGACTGTAGGACGTGACCCCTAGAAACTGGCAAGCCCATAGGAAAGTTTTTCTCTAAAAACTTTATTTTTTTCAAAAAGATCTTTTACTTCTCTTCTTTTCTGAGCTTTATCAAATATTCACTTTTAGTAAGACTATACCCCTTTCCCCTTTTGATGACACAAAGATTCAACTGATGAGATCACTACAAGAAGTACAAGATATCGGACAACTAAGATCACTTCAAAATGAAGAGGATTTTACTAGGCCTTAGAATAATGGAAACTACAATGGTTGAAGACTCCGAAGACTAGGAGAATTTGAAGGCTCTGAAGAATTTACAAATTGGTATGACCTAGGAAGGCTACCCTTGTGGAACTTGTCAGAAGCTGTCAATACCCGAGATCAAGGTGTGTCGAAGAAATACCGGAGCATGGAGCGTTAAAACTCAAAGTTTTTGTCAAGAAAACCCTAAGGCCTGGAATGATAGCTCATGACAATGACATGGCATAAACACAACTATCCATGATGTTATCGCTCGCTTATGCTATTGTCACCTGATACGTCTCCAACGGTATCTATAATTTTTTATTGTTCCATGCTATTATATTATCTGTTTTGGATGTTTATGGGCTTTATTTTACACTTTTATATTATTTTTGGCACTAACCTATTAACCCAAAGCCCAGTGCCAGTTTTTGTTTTTTCCCTTGTTTCAGTGTTTCGCAGAAAAGGAATATCAAATGGAGTCCAAACGGAATGAAACCTTCGGGAAAGTTATTTTTGGAACGGAAGCAATCCAGGGGACTTGGAGTGCACGTTAGGGAATCAATGAGGAGGGCACGAGGCAGGAGGGCGCGCCCACCCCCCTGGGCGCGCCCTGCACCCTCGTGGGCCCCTCGTGGCTCCCCTGACGTATTTCTTCCCCTATATATACCAATATACCCTACAACCATCGGGGGACAGAATATATCGGGAGTTCCGCTGCCGCAAGCCTCTGTAGCCACCAAAAACCAATCGGGACCTTGTTCCGGCACCCTGCCGGAGGGGGGAATCCTCACCGGTGGCTATCTTCATCATCCCGACGCTCTCCATGACGAGGAAGGAGTAGTTCACCCTCGGGGCTGAGGGTATGTACCAGTAGCTATGTGTTTGATCTCTCTCTCTCTCGTGTTCTTGAGGTGATACGATCTTGATGTATCGCGAGCTTTGCTATTGTAGTTGGATCTTATGATGTTTCTCCCCCACTACTCTCTTGTAATGGATTGAGTTTCCCCTTTTGAGTTATCTTATCGGATTGAGTCTTTAAGGATTTGAGAACACTTGATGTATGTCTTGCGTGGGATACCCGTGGTGACAATGGGGTATTCTATTGATCCACTTGATGTATGTTTTGGTGATCAACTTGCGGGTTCCGCCCATGAACCTATGCATAGGGGTTGGCACACGTTTTCGTCTTGACTCTCCAGTAGAAACTTTGGGGCACTCTTTGAGGTTCTATGTGTCGGCTGAATAGATGAATTTGAGATTGTGTGATGCATATCGTATAATCATACCCACGGATACTTGAGGTGACATTGGAGTATCTAGGTGACATTAGGGTTTTGGTTGATGTGTGTCTTAAGGTGTTATTTTACTACGAACTCTAGGGCTGTTTGTGACACTTATAGGAATAGCCCAATGGATTGATCGGAAAGAATAACTTTGAGGTGGTTTCGTACCCTACCATAATCTCTTCGTTTGTTCTCCGCTATTAGTGACTTTGGAGTGAATCTTTGTTGCATGTTGAGGGATAGTTATATGATCCAATTATGTTATTATTGTTGTGAGAACTTGCACTAGTGAAAGTATGAACCCTAGGCCTTGTTTCAACACATTGCAATACCGTTTTCGCTCACTTTTATCGCTTGCTACCTTGCTGTTTTTATATTTTCAGATTACAAAAACCTATATCTACCATCCATATTGCACTTGTATCACCATCTCTTCGACGAACTAGTGCACCTATACAATTTACCATTGTATTGGGTGTGTTGGGGACACAAGAGACTCTTTGTTATTTGGTTGCAGGGTTGCTTGAGAGAGACCATCTTCAACCCTCGCCTCCCACGGATTGATAAACCTTAGGTCATCCACTTGAGGGAAATTTGCTACTGTCCTACAAACCTCTGCACTTGGAGGCCCAACAACGTCTACAAGAAGAAGGTTGCATAGTAGACATCATCACTGTGCTGAGTTAAGCATGAATTTCGTCGGAAGGATTGGATGACAAAAAGGCTAATGGAGCATCTATCAGCAAAAGATAAAGTTTTATCCTTAGCTGGTGTATCGCCAGGATCTGGAGTACTACATCAAGAATTTGAAGATGGACCTGCTGGAAGTCGTATTTGACAAGGGAGTATTTCGTGAAGAACTCAGGACCCATAGGCTGAAAGTAGCCTAGCTGGAGGAGCAAAACCTCGAGATCTGGGAGATTAAATCGAGGCGAAGAGACGATGGGACCATGGTTCATGCCAAGGAGGTTGAAACCAAGAAGTGTGGAACGCAACTCCAGAATATTAAAGGACGTCACGAGAGACTTCACGTCAACAGAAATGACCTGGCAGAAGAACTTGAGAAGATCATCAAGCACGATCAGAAGAAGACCAAACACCGGTTATATACCTATGTTAGATGCAACGGTTGTGAGCTGTCATTTGTTTGATTTTTCCGACAACCACTAAATAAAATATGTCTCTTCAAAACTATTGTTTGTATTGTGTGTATCCCTATCTATCTCTCTTATCTCACCCCAAAACCCTTGGAACCAATAGAGGATGAATGGAGATGAACTCATATTTTCTGGACCGATAAGTCAATTGGAGACGGACCGATGGATTCAGAACATGGAATATCACATGAAGAATAACACTATAGCCAGAAAAGATATGGCCCAACATGCTCTTCAGTGCTTTGAAAGAGGTGCTGCTACTTGGTGGAAGATGTACCAAACCATCAATGGATGGCAAGGAGTAACCACTTGGAAAGAATTTAAGTTGACTCTGCAAAGGTCTCGTCTTGTGTCTCAGAACTTGAAGCCTTATGGAAATGATATGAAGAAACCTTGTGCATGCAAGCTCTATGGAGCAATAGGACACAACCATAAAGAACACAAGGATGAATGCCCTCATTGTGAAGAATGCCCAACTAGGCAGATTACTTCTTTCTTGTGTGAAGGGACTACCCACTACCCTGCTTAGTGTCACATTTACCCCATGGTACAAAGAACCATCCAACAGAAGAAAGAAGCAATGAAAGGAGCCCTCATGGAAATTTTAGAAGAACCTGTGATGACGGAAGAGGTGGAGGACACACCCGAAGAAGACCCAATTAAACCCTGCACCAAGTCATGCTATTCATGTGGAGAAGAAGGACACATCTCCCAGAATTGTCTGAAGGGGGATCTAGTAGAATTCCCGACAGAGGAAGTAGAGTATGACCCACAAGATATAGAAGTCCTGATTGGAACGGAAAAGTCCAGGAAGAGAAATAGATTGGATTCCAGGAACAACCCAATTTCTACAAAGGGCCTGAGTCATATCACATGTTTTAGGTGCAAAGATTTAGGGCACTACTTCAGCGGTTGCCCAAAAAGGAAGCCGAGGACCCAAGGAGGCTATGTAATTCCAAGGAAACCTCGAGACTCGTCAGAAGTAATATGTTTCCACTGTAATGAAGCAGGGCACTTTGCCAGAGATTGTCGCAACGAAGATATTCGTGTTAAATAGTTGAGTCTGTGAGGAATATAATAGTAGTAGTGGGAACATTTATTTTATATTGAGGTGTTGAGTTGAGGCATGAAATGGAAATGCAGGAGGTTGTAATAATTTGAGAATCAATAAAGTTAGCATCATTGGTACTGATTTGGATTTTATGAGTTGTTACTCTATGAAGAAAGATTTTGACCATTTTCGAGGATATGAGATATATGGTCTATGGAAGAATTTGTGCATTTCAAGGGTGGTAGTACCCTGTGAGGACACTTGACCCTTGGAAAAGATAATGACATTCCATGGAGTGGATTTCGGACAAAAATAAGTACGAGTTTTATCTCGATATGTGGGATACCCCAAGAATATGAAGGAATGAAGTACTATTGGGTAAAGGAGGTATAATGTTGGTAATATGGAGCAATTGTAACCCCAGGATGGGTTGAAGCTATAAATGTGATGAGGTGAGCCCATAACCCACAGGCTCCAGGACCTGCCAAGAAGCAAGCACACTCTTTTGCATACATTGCCACATGGCCCTCACCGTCCCCGAAATCTCCCACTCATTGTCAAACCAAGTAAGGATCTCCTTCAACCTGGCTAACTTTGCTTGGTCGCCTACGGTGATCTTCCTAATTCACTGCTGCATCCTTTCCATAGATGTCCTTCTGAGAGGTCCGGTGCTAGCTTTGGAAGATGGGAGGAGGGACGGTGGTCTTGCAATAGATAAGAGGGAGAGGTGAGACGGTGGTTTTGCAATGGAGAAGATGGAGAGGATAGGGGGTGGTTTTGCAATGCAGAAGAGGGAGAGGCGAGATGGTGGTTTTGGAATGGAGATGATGGAGAGGAGAGGAGGTGGTTTTGCAATGGAGAAGAGGGAGAGGAGCGTGCCGCAGCGATTTAGGATTGGACAAGAGGGCCGGCGCACTGTGACTGGATCAAAATCTAAATTAGTTTACCCTTCAATTAAGAAAGCAACCCCTCATTAACTAGTCTCCCTTTTATTCTGGGTCATAATTGACAATGATTTTCACAAATAAAATATATGTTTTACATTGAAAAAACAATATAATTTGAAAGTACATTCAGATACGAACCAAATGATACAATTTTTTTGTCATGCATTCACATTTTGCTTGTCAAATACAATACGTGGTCAAACTTTGACCCAAAATACGCAAAATAAAAAAATACTTCCAAGACCAGCGCCGCTCCTCTCCTGTTCCAATCTAAATCCAGCGCCGCTCCTCTCCTCTTCCATTTCAAAACCACCGCCCCTCCTCCCATGTTCCAATGCAAAACCAGCACCGCTCCTCTCCCGTTCTAATCCAAAACCAGAGTCGCTCCTCTCCTCTTCCATTCAAAAATCACCGCCAGCGAGTGAGGGTGTTGGCGAGAAGTAGAGAGGAGTACAACCAATACATGAGAATCGCAGACGGCGACCATATGAAGCTAGCTAGGATGTTGGAGATACAGTCTTGGTTTGACAACAAGGACCAACTAGCGGCGATGGCGACATCCATGGCCAAATATCTGAACAGAGCAAAAAGGCGGCGATACTCCCGAAGGGAGTCATGCGGGAGTACATAGAGCTGCTCCTCTGGGCCATGGAGCAAACATATTCACAGAATCCGGTCGTGAGGGAGCGGTGCTGGGAGTATCGATCCCAAATGGAGTATCCACCAGAGATTGAAGGATCGAGCATCTACATGGTGCCGTTTGTGAGAGTGTCGTTCCTGGTTGAGTCGGTGGAGTCTTCGTCGACCGAACCCAACCGCAAGAGGAGAAAAGCAGTTGGCTCGATGATGCTTCCCCGCCATCCTCTCCCTCTCCCAGCACATCGTCTCACGGGGCGGATGTACGCCGTCGAGGAATAGGAGGGGACTGGCCCCCAGCTCAATAGTCGGGCAGGTTGTGAATTGTTAGGAGGAGCTTAGTGTTGTGAGTATTTGCAGGTTGTGAATTGTGTTGTATTTTGAGAGTACTTTCAGATATGAATTTTTTTATTTCAGATCTATTTTTAGCACTTAAAAATGTAGTTTCATAGGAGTATAATAGTGCAGACAATGTGATTCTCACAGAAGAAACTACAAGTTTCAGTTTCAGATAATAAACTGCAAGTTTTAGAGGCAGAGCACTTATATTAACACACCCTTTTCAAACAGGGAAAACATCATGTTGGAATTTTTATTCATGGTCGAAAATGGATCTACCAGCCAGGTAACATCATGCTGATCAAGATAAGAAACTGCAAGTTTCAGAGGCAGAGCATTTATATTAACACGCCCTTTTCAAACAAGGATAACATCATGTTGGAATTTTTATTCATGGTCGAAAATGGAACTACCAGCCAGGTAACATCATGCTGATCAAGATTCATGCATAGCACATCTTCATATGATGCATAGTCAAAAAGATATGCTATTTTCAAAATGCCCACACAATGTCGAGTGTGTGAAAAACAGAAAAAATGAGGGAAGAAGTTTGGCAAGTGTTCGACGTGGTGTGCGTAGATGACAATGGGGACCCACATGTCAATAATGGCAGAGGCAAAAAATTTGGAGATATTTTCCCTGCATCAGGTGGAATCGAACCCGGGCGGAATAGCGGTTGGGTAGTGTCACTTGGCCACCGGGCTAGTTCAGTAGTTTCGATAGAAATAAGGCACTGCTTCAGTTGGTTTGTTCTCATCCTGCGCCTTTGTGCGCTCGTTGCAGCGCCGCTATCTGCCGTTGTGAACATGTTGAACTAACAAGAGGAATCTGGAGAGGACTATGCATGGAGAGGCGGACAGTCGGGACCCACCAGGTCTATGGTCGTACGCAAGCAAGTGCCTCATTGAAAAAAAATACTTCCTCCTAATGCTATACTGACGTTGGGGCCCACGGGTTTGTCAACATAGTTACATTTTTTTGAGGTGCTTCAATGTAGTTACTAAAGGAGATAAATTTACAACGAAGCCGGGGAGCAGGCAGGTATCATTTATTATCAGTGGGTCAGCAAGTATCAGCTGGGTTGTGGGCTGCCCCGTCTAGGCTTTCTTTCTTAACATGACAGCCCACGACATGCCGGTTTGTATTTCCTTGAGGGCCGTCATGTATCGACCAGCCTATGGACCTCCCATCTGAGGTTTTATTTTTCCTGAAACATCGGCAACCCAACTTATGTATTTTTTAAAGAAAATGCAGAGGTCTGTTCTATTTTTCTATATAAGAATAGGAACGCCAGGTCCAACTTATGTTTCCCTTCTAAATATATTATATATATTTAAATTATTTTATATGTTATTATATATTATTGTTATTGTCATCATATATTTAACAGATACTTACGTATATAAGAAAACAATGTCCCACATCTTATTAACTTATAAAAATAATTACTTAACAATAAAATCCTGGATTTTTTACATCAAGGCAACGAATGCTTGGTAAGATTTAAGGACCAATGTAATAATAAATCACTTATTATTTAAATATATTTATAACAAAATGCCTAGCCCCTGTTTATTTTTTGATAACATTGTTGCGCCCAACCCTACATTATAATTAGAACCAGCCCAGCAAAATCGTGTATTTCGAGAAAGTGAAAATGGCCTGTAATTTTTTAGGAAAAAATAAATGGGCCACATGGAAGCTACATTATTTGTTCAGCCAGCCCAGCAAATCCGTGTATTTCGAGAAAGTGAAAATGGGATGTAGTTTTTAAAAAATGGGCCGCATCGACGCTACATTATCTGTTCACCTAGCCCAGCAAATGGACTGTAATTCTCAAAAAAACAAATGGACTATAAATTCTGAAAAAATTGGTTGAATTTGTGCCACATTTGTGGAGGCTGAAATGTGGGCCAATAGGTCGAAGCTAAGACAAGTCGTTGTCAACTTAGTCAACAAATGATTCTGACATCGTTAGCCATTGGATTTACATCCAACGACCGGCATCCATCTTCAATCTCTCGTCTTCTTCCTCCAGCACCGCCGGGACCACCTGCTCCCGCCTCCTGCTACTAGCAGCTCTGCTTGGCACGCTTCACTATGAAGCACTACCCCACCGCCGGCCAGCCCATCCCTCCACCCCTCCACACCTCCTGTTCTTCTCCACCAATTGTCGAACCACGCCGCACCAGAACCAGTTAACCCTCGTACACCTCTCCTTCTGCGACTCCACTCCCATGCCTTCCCATCTCTAGCTCGTTGTTGTCCGGGGCCTCGCCCTCGCCCACCACCTTGGATGCGCTCGGCGCGGTGTGGTCAACACAAAAAAAATTAATACTCCGCCTGCTAGCTAAGACCCACCATAGTGGGAGGCTGACTTGTGGGCCTACTAAGTTGACGGGGACGGAGGGCTTTGTCAACTTAGTCAATATGAACGATTCTAGCTCCAGTGACCGTCCGATGTCCATCCAACGACCGTAGTGCTTCTTCAACCTCTGGTCTTCTTGCTCCAGCTGCCCAAACCAGCGCCAGTCGTGCTGCCTGCTCCTGCCTCCCGTGGCCGGCTGTGATGCTGCGGAGGCCTCACCGCCGCCTACGACTCCCACCGCTGGCCAGGCCCTGCGGTGACGGCAACCTCACACCGCAGCCGAACCAGTGAACCCTCGTACTCCTCTCCGCGTGGGCATCCACTGCTGTGTCTTCCCCTTTCTAGGCCTCGCCTTCGTCCACCCCTTGGTGCTCTCGGCGTAGCATGGTCAATGTGGTCAAGGAACGACTTCTATCAGAAGAATACTGTACCTGGAGAGGCTGACAGCTGGGTCCACGGCTGCACCAAGGAAGTGCCTCCTTATTATGCGGAAAATAATGATTCCTCCACCTGATAGCAGGGACCCACCAAATGGGCCACCGTATTTCGCGAAAAAACGTTTCCCCCCTGACTGCTGGGACCCACCAGCTACATCTTCGCACGCAAGGAAGTGCCTCCTTATCCTCCCGGACAGTCAGGACCCACCTGGTCGAAGCACACTTAGCATTGTCATTATGGTCGCGAACATGTACGTACATACTTGTCGATCGGTATGTCTGCAGGCTGCAGCGATGAACCGTGGCCGAGTAAGGAAGGGCACGTGTCGTATTATAGGCGTGCACGTGTCATAGTAGAGGCGCGCACGTAGCATGTCACGCAGTCCCGTTAATATCATGTATACGTACGTACAACCAGGGTGCAAGAAAGTAAATACAGCCACGTACGTACAAACAGGCGGGGTATCGAATGCCTACTCACGCATACGTACAGCCAGGGCTCGTGTACATGGATGGGTCTCAACAGAGAACCTGCGTCGTTGTGTTCATCGAGAGCCAACTGGCTTGGACGGAATAGCCGATCAAAACGAGGCCTGGCATACCGCAGACCAGAGGAAACGTCCTTGTGTTCGACTGGCCACGGTCGAAATGGGATCCTGTTCGGAAGGGGTCTAGCGTACCGCAAAATGAAGGAAACAGACCTCTCTTGGACCTCCTACGGTTGAAACGGGGTCCTGTTGATTAGGAGGGGTGTGACGTACCACAAAACGGAGGAAACGGACTTGTGTTGGAGCGCTATGGTCGAAACGGGGGTCCTGTTCATCGGGAGGGGTGTGGACTACCGCAAAACGGGACTCCATGGGCTACTGTTCATCCACCGTCGACCTCCTCCAGCCTCCACCTATGATTGTTCATCCACGGCGTCTCCTCTCCTGCCTCCACCAGCCACTGTTCATCCATGGGCTCCTGTTCATCCAGCCTCCACCGCTCCTCCACCGGCTACTGTTCAACCAGCCCTCTCCACGGGGTCCTGTTCAACCACCCCTCCACGGGCTACTGTTCATCCAGCCCTCCACCGGCTACTGTACAACCAGCCCTCCACGGGGTCCTGTTCATCCAGCCCTCCACGGGGTCCTGTTCATCCACCCCCAACCAGCTCGATCGGGGTCCTGTTCGTCCAGCGGCAACAGCCTCTACTACCACGAGGTCCAGTTCATCCAACCCCCCCCCCCCCCAACAACACTCACTGTTCATCAAGGGAAGGAGGCAGCAGGTTCAATCGGGTTCAGTTAGCAGCAATAGCAAAGGAATCGCTCGATCGGGTTCAGTTAACAGCCAGATCAATCGATCGCTCGGGTTTAGTAACGTGTAGCCTGCAGTGCAACCGCTCGGGTTCAGTAGGCGAACGCCTCGCTCGGGTTCAGCTAGAGCCCAACGCCTCGCACCCACGCACGTATGTGTACGAGAGGAACGCGCATCACTCGGCCCCCGACCACCCACCGTAACCGGGAACTCCCTAATATTTTCCTTGCCCTCGCTTCTACCACGGTTTTTTCGGTCATGGACGGCCCAAAGAATGTCATGCAGCTGCATCTCCGGCCCGTCCAGGATGATAAGCCCATTTTCTATCATGATTTTTTGTCTTAGAAGTAGGAGCCCACCACATCTATGATGGTATCGGGTTTTGTTACAATTATCGTCATAGAAGTGCCATAAGCATGACATAATTTTTTTCATTCGGCCCAAAATGTCACGGATGTGTCCTTTTTTTGTAGTGCAAGATCTATCCATGGAGATGCATAGCAACGAGAGGGGAGAGTGTGTCTACGTACCCTCGTAGACTATAAGCGGAAGCGTTTAGTAACGCGGTTGATGTAGTCAAATTTCTTCGCGATCCAACCGATCGAGTACCAAACGTACGACACCTCCGTGTTCAGCACACGTTCAGCTCGGTGACGTCCTCGCCTTCTTAATCCAGCAAGACGGCGAAGTAGTGTATGAGTTCTAGAAGCACGATGGCGTGGTGACGGTGATGGTGAAGCTATGTCCGCAGGGCTTCGCTTAAGCACTACGAAAATATGACCGAGGGACAAAACTGTGGAGGGGGCACCGCACACGGCTAAGAGATTGTCGTGGTTATGTGTGGAGCCCTCCTCGCACATATATATAGGTGGGGGAGAGGGGAGGATGCCAGGAGGCGCTCCAAGTATGTTGAATCCTACTTGGGGTCCTCCCCAAGCCACGCCCCCTTTCCTTATTTGAGTGCGGGAGGAAGGCGGGGGGAGGTGGCGCCCCCCTTTCTCTCATGAGGAGGGAAATGCAGGAGGGGCTAGCCCTCCCTCCTTTCCTTCCCTAGGGCTGGCGGCCAGGGAGAGGGGCGCGCCAGCCTCCTTGTGGGTTGTTCTGTCCCCCCTTGGCCCATTAGGCCCATACACCTAATGAGGTGTGTCCGGAACCCCTTTCGGCGACCTGATGACTACCCGGTACACTCTGAAACTCTTCCGGTGTCTGAATATCTTCGTCCTATATATCAATCTTTACTTCCGGACCATTCCGGAGCTCCTCGTCATGTCTGTGATATCATCCGAGACACTAGACAACATTCGGTCACCAAATTATATAACTCATATAACACTATATCGTCAACGAACGTTAAGCGTGCAGACCCTACGAGTTCGAGAACTATGTAGACATGATGGAGACACCTATCCGGTCAATAACCAATAGCGGAACCTGGACGCCCATATTGGCTCCTACATATTCTACGAAGATCTTTATCGCTCGAACCTTATGACAACATACGTAATTCCCTTTGTCCATCGGTATGTTACTTGCCCGAGATTTGATTATCGGTATCTTCATACCTAGTTCAATCTCGTTACCGGAAAGTCTCTTTACTCATTCCATAATACATCATCTTGCAACTAACTCGTCACTTTGCTTGCAAGGCTTCTGATGATGTGTATTACCGAGAGGGCCCAGAGATACCTCTCCGATACTCGGAGTGAGAAATCCTAATCTCGATCTATGCCAACTCAACAAACACCTTCGGGGATACCTATAGAGCACCTTTATGATGACCCAGTTACGTTGTGACATTTGATAGCAGACAAGGTATTCCTCTGGTATCCGAGAGTTGCATAATCTCATAGTCGAATAAATTTGTATTTGTCATCAAGAAAGCAATAGCAATAAACTGAACGGTCAATATGCTAAGCTGGCGGATGGGTCTTGTCAATCACATCGTTCTCCTAATGATGTGATCCCGTTATCAAATGACGACATATGTCTATGGTAAGGAAACCTTAACCATCTTTGATCAACGAGCTAGTCTAGTAGGGGCTTACTAGGGACACAATATTTGTTTATGTATTCACACATGTATTTAAGTTTTCGATCAATACAATTGTAGCATGAATAATAAAACCTTTATCATGAATAAGGAAATACAAAATAACAACTTTATTATTGCCACTAGGGCATATTTCCTTCCGCGGAAGCACGAGAGATGCCCCCCTTGCCGCAAAAGCAGCCGACATGTCCCGTCGCGCCGTTGTAGCAGCACATAGGTCCCGTCGTGCTGCCCAAGCAGCACAGAGGTCCCGCCGCGACGTTGATGCAGCATACTGGTCCGACCACGCCGCGATAACAGTAGAGATGTACCGCCGCACCACGAATGCAGCAGAGAGGTCCTCCCACGCCACGGCGGCCTGGGAAAATGTATCGCGGGCAGGCAAGGACTCTCACAGGCACGTGCGCGCTATGCTCGATGACCTGATGGATCGGATCTCCGGCTGGATAAAGTTGTAGGACAAGATGAATGCCTCGTTTGAAAATTCTACCAGCGTCATCCGGGGACTAGGGAAGGAGAAGGCAAAGGTCCGCACCGAGCACGACCTACCGAGGGCGAAGATCGCCGGAAGGACGAAGCAGCACGAGGAGACCACTGCCTTGTTGAAGAGGAAGGGCGTCATCGTCAAGAAACTTATGGATTAGAATGCCATGCTCCGCATCGAGCGCGAGAGGCTAGTGGAGGAATCCGTGGATGCTCTTAAGCAGTGTATTGAGGACACGAAAGAGCTCATCGCCGCTTGCCGCGAGAACTAGTCTCCACAGCTTGCAGCAACGCATCAAAAAAGTAGAGATAAGCAAGCCATCATTGTTTGTGTCTTCCTTCTTATTTTGCCTTTATGTATTTTGGGTGTTGCCGCATGTGGTATTTTTAATTATCTTCCTAAATATGTAAGACAATTATTATCTACTGTCATCGTCCTTATATATTCATATCAGTCTTGCTATAAGTCACGGTCGATGCTGTATATGTCCGTCAGATCTTACATCAATATCCATGCAAAATTTTCTTTTTGTTCTTAAATCTCAGTCGAGTGAGACATAGCCAGGCCATAAAACAGGGGCTCGGGCGCCATTAATGGAGACTTTGGGAGAGAGGTGGGTGGCGGATGGAGGTCAAAGGGCTCTCCTTCTGATAAGCTCGCGCAAGGGTCTGATTGCACGCCTCCCGTACTCAAAGAGCTACCCCGCACGGCGCCTCCTAGCCAATAAACAAAGGGGATGCGTGGCAGCACGCAAATGGTAAGTAGACCACCCACGGTTTCAACAATACTTGTGTTTTTATTGTAACATAGCACTTGTTCCAAAATGACTTTGTGGGTTGTTAATGTGTGCACCTTCACAAATCGTACAAAATAATACCACAACATGTTGGTGCCATGTCATGATACCATGCCAAGTTTCATGATTTTTAGGCGAGTTTTGGATTTACACGAATTTAGAAACCAAGTTTATCGATGTTTTTGGCCAAGCCACGATGCCTAGACGTTTGAATTCCATTCCCATTTCTTGCATGGGACCTAGATATTCACCCAAGTACACATAAATGATTTTTTAACAAACTTTGGTGCAATGGAGCATGTGCTTGTAGTGCAAATTTTAATTATGCACACTAAATGCCCAGAAACTCAACTAATGTATAAAAAGGCCAAACAAACCCGAAATAAATCCAAAATTTAGCACGAAACTCCTGTTGGTCTATGTTACCTCTGTAAAAAATCAAGGCGGGAAAAGTTAGTGTATGTCATTCCGCACACGAAGGTGACACGTTCCCTCTCAGAACCACGAGGCTTCTTGAGAGAAGTTGCAGTTTGCAAGAAGCTTATACCAAAGCTTGTCCCAAGTCGGCCAAAAAATTTACATAAGCATGTTGGTACGTGCCATGTCATGACACCACGCCAAGTTTCATGATTTTCATACATGTTTTGGATTTACAGGAATTTAAAAACCAAGTTTCTCAATGTTTTTGACCGAGCCACGATGCCCGGACGTTTGAATTTCATTCCCATTTCTTGCAAGGGACCTATAAATTCACCCAAAGACACACATGTGATTTTTCAACAAATTTTGGTGCACTGGAGCATGTGCTTGCAGTTTGAATTTGAATTATGCACATTAAATGCCCAGAAACTCAATTAATGCATAAAAAGGCCAAATGAAACCAGAATAATCCCAATTTTTAACACGACACTCATATAGTTCTATGTTGCATCTGTAAAAAATCAAGAGGGGGGCAGCGTATGTCCTTTCACACGCAAATGTGACAGTTTCCCTCTCGGAACCATGACACTTCTTGAGAGAAGCTCCGGTTTGCAAGAAGCTTATACCAAAACTTGTCCCGATTCGGCCAAAAAATTTACCACATCATGTTGGTGCCATGACATCACACCATGCCAAGTTTCATGATTTTTGGGAAAGTTTTGGATTTACACGAATTTAAAAACCAAGTTTCTCAATGTTTTCGGCCGAGCCACGACGCCCAGATGTTTGAATTTCAATCCCATTTCTTGCAAGGGACCTATAAAAATTCAACCAAAGACACACATGTGATTTTCAACAACTTTGGTGCACTGGAGCATGTGCTTGCAGTTCAAATTTGAATTATGCACATTAAATGCTTCAAAACTCAATTAATGCATAAAAAAGGCCAAACGAACCCGGAATAATTCCAAATTGTAACACGACACTCATATAGTTCTATGTTGGATCTATAAAAAATCAAGAGGGGGCAACGACGTATGTCGTTTCGTGCACAAAGGTGACACGTTTCCCTCTCGGAACCACGATCCTTCTTGAGAGAAGCTCCGGTTTGCAAGAAACTTATACCAAAACTAGTCCAAATCCGGCCAAAAATTTTAGCACAGCATGTTGCTACCATGACATGACACCATGCCAAGTTTCATGATTTTCAGGCAAGTTTTGGATTGACATGAATTTTAAAACCAAGTTTCTCAATGTTTCCGACCGAGCCACGACGCCCGGATGTTTGAATTTCATTCCCCTTTCTTGCAAGGGACCTATAAATTCACCCAAAGACACACATGTGATTTTTCAACAAACTGGTGCACTGGACCATGTGCTTGCAGCTCAAATTTGAATTATGCACATTAAATGCCTAGAAAATCAACTAATGCATAAAAAACGTGAAACGAACCCAGAATAATCCCAATTTTTAATACGACAATCATATAGTTGTATGTCCACTGCAGATAAATGTTCTAGCAATCCAAACACCATCCTTTCCCTCCATAACACCATTTTGTCTTTCAAAACAGAATGAAAAATCAGGTATACCACAAACAGTTTACTAGCAACAATCATGTGGGATGCGATATAAAATATCTTGGCGCACCGTCTTGTGTGGCTTACGCAGGAAGCTTCATTGTCTACAGTCCACCTCCTGCGCTTGAACCACACTTGCGCGCCAGTTTCTCGCGGCATCGAGCGAAAAAAATTCTGCCACCGCGGAAATATCTATCTCCCCGCCCCTACGCTACCAAAAGCCACATGTCCACTGTTACTCCTTGCTTTCCAAGTTCAAACCTTCACTGCTGCTTACTGGTAGCGTTGCCTCCTCGCCGGTGGCCCTTCTTCTTGCAGCGCCGCCTCCTCGTCGGTGACCCTTCTTCGTGTTGTGCCGCCTCCTCGCCGGCGACCCTTCTTCTTGCAGCACCGCCTCCTCGTCGGCGACCCTTCTACTTGCTACACCGTCTCCTCGCCGGCGATCATAATTCTTGATGCGCGGTCTCGTTGATATGGTCAGGTAATCCATACCCCACCCATACCATCCTCCTCCTTCCCCATCCCACATGCCCCGACCGACGGCGCGACACCTTCCGGCCAAATCACTACCCCGTCCTCCAATTAAGCGCCACCCACAGACACTTTGCATTCAATATAGCATGGAGCTCAGTAGCACCTTGCAACAGAGAAGCTAATCGCTGTCGCACGCGCAGGTGAGGTTGCGATGGCTGCGATGCATGCCGATCGCCAGATCTTGGAGGAGCACCTCGTCTTTGAGGCCACTTTCAACACCACCACATGGTTGTCTACGTTAAAATGTTGTTTGTGCTATTTTATTGAGGCCACCGCCAATGCCTTCTAGTGATTTGTACTCTGTAATGTTAATAAGCAATCTAATATTCTGAAATGTAATGTTCAGTTAACAGTTTGGTCCAACAACTGCTACATTTCGTAGTAGTTCTCAAGCATTCTTGGTTTCATTAACTGTCTTATCTTCTACTCTATGTTCTATTTTGCAATGTCGTGCTCAGTTAACTATTTTGGTTCATTTGTTTTGCTGTACAGTTAACTGTATTGTTCAATTCTGAAATTTAATTTTCATTTGTTGTGGGTACAATTTTGTATTGTTATGCATGTGAGAAATAAATCAAATTTGGTTGTACTCTATACACGACAAACATATATAATTGCTCTATTTTACCAAGTTGTTTAGCATGCTTGGTTAGGTTAACTGGATTTTCCATGCGTCTCGAGTTAATCTGTTGGATCTGCAAAAAAAAATTCATTAATATATTGCATTGATAGTATGGCAACTCCCAGTCTACGTGATCAAGATCTTTCTTATATGTGTTGCAGGGAAACAATGGGAGGCACTGTGGTTTACCATCGAGGTTTGCTCGTGCATGATCCTTTCGCTAATTGCACATTATTGTGCAGTTGCAAGAATCATTCTAATATTTAGGTTTCTTACAATTTGGTCTTGGACATGTAGGTCCTGCTGTTAGAGGCTTAGACCCACTGTTCGATTGCATACGCGGAAATGAGATGTCGATGAATATCAGTCATGTCAAGTGTCGGAATCGGGGCTCCGCGGACCCTAAAGAAGTTCAAACTCCGCGGTGTGTGCGAAGGACCTCACTTCACGTTGACGCTTTGCTCACCACCCACGCGGCCTGATCTCACCGAGTACGCGCGAGCTGGGAGAAAGGATGAACACGGCGATTTACCCAGGTTCGGGCCACCTTGTGGTGTAAGACCCTACTCCTGCTTTGTGGTGGATTGGCCTCATGAGGAGGTTGAAGATGAACTAGCACAGAGGATGAGCTGCCTTGCGAGGGATTGAGGGGTGAGAATTAATCAACCTTCTCCTACGATGGAGTCTAGCCTATATTTATAGTGGCCTTGGTCCTCTTCCCTCAGAGCATAGGCGGGAAGGGATTCCACAGTGGCCAATTTTGAAAGGGGACAAGAGGTACATCTTATCCTAACGGAAGGTGGTCTTCACCTGCAAAGCTCTGGCCATGACGCAGTGGTGGGCTCGGTGATGACATCCGTCCTGCCGAGCTCGTGGTCTTGGTCTCATTGCACTGGAATGGAAACCTTTGGGGGCTCCCTCGGGAATACGCGCATGTCCTTGCTTCCTTAGCACCAAAGAGGAAAATGTCCTCTTCTGTGCCCACTGGCACCCGCCTGGCCTTGGTCGTCATGGCTCACGTCATCGTGAACCTCATGATGTGGGGCACCTACATAGAGATCTCCGCTCTCAGGAGGCAGGCTCGGGGAGCCGCTCCGTGGGAGGTCTTGACGTTGCCCTCCTCGCGAGGCTGGGGGTCCTCGTGAGGGCCTTGCTCATGTGGTCTCGTAGCTGGGTCGTACTGGGAAGTTGATGAAGTCAAGGGCTGGGCCGCAGGCAGGCAGGTCTGGGTACCCCCGATCCCAGAATGCCAACAGTAGCCCCCGAACCCAAGGTATGCCCGGCCTAGCTTCGAGGCGAAGGCAAGGAGCGAAGGCAGAAATGCTGCGAACCCCAATTGTCTACAGCCGGGCTTGACGTGTGGCACGTAGTGGGACGTGGATGCCCCCGCTTCCCCACATTGCCTCGGGCAACTACTCGGTGCTGACAAAAAGCATGGCACTCGCTGCGGAGCCATCATTGCTCACCTTCCTTGCGCCCTTCCTCCCCTGTTGAGATCCCTTTTCCCTCGCGAGAGGTTCCTCCAGATCCTGGCAAAGCACCGTTCTTCCTCCGTCATTTCTCTTTGCCAAGGATTCCTCAGATGGTGCCCACCGGGAAATCGAAGCCTGAGACCCAGGTCGCGGCCCCCTCATCTCTTCCGCCGGCGCTCGCAACCTCCTCCGTTGCCAAGGAGGGGGACCTCGCCCCCGTGCTCCCGCTGACGGCGGGCGACTCGAACGAGTGGAGCGAGACCCTGATCTAGGTCGGCTCTGTGGAATAGAGCACCCTGGCGAAGATGTCCTACCCTTTCTTCCTCCAAAGCGTCTACTCTGGGCTTTTCCTGCCCTTCTCGGAGTTCTTCTACGCCATCCTCAGGCACTACATGATCTAGGTCCTTCATGTCCATCCCAACTCCATCCAGCTCTTGTTCGTCTTCGCATTCTACTGCGAGGCCTTCATGGGCGTGAGGCCCTCGGTGGCCCTCTTCCGCCATTACTTTAGCTTGCGATTCCATGACCGGGAGCAGTGATCTGTGTGTGTCTCCTTCGTCACAGTCCAAAGCAGAAATGTGCTCCCGAAGGCCGGGAAGAAGGTGGAAGGCTTTCGGCACCGCTGGGTCTTCCAGGACGTCCAGGGCTCTGATCCGCTCCTGGAGCGTCCGGTAGAGCTGGCCGAGCGGATCCCGGAGTGGGGCTCCGCGAAGCACTCACCGACCCACGGGCGGCAACCGTTTTGGAGCAGATAGCCTCTAATATGAAGGCCAAGCTGCTGACCGGGGCGATGATTGCGAAGGAGTTCTTGACTCAGGGCTTGGCGCCTCTTCAAGCACACTCGAAGCCCCTTTGGGAGTACCAGGGCACCGGGGACACGGCAAGGCTGCGCCCCACCGGCCTGATGCGTGGAGAGCTTCAGGTGGCCTTGGCCGCTTTGCTAGGTTGCATCCCGGCGGACATACCCGAGGCATACGCCCTGTTGTACCACCGTGACGACCGGGAGGCTCTGGTCGCCGCCATGCCCGTCTTCAACGACCAGGGGTTTGACCCGCCGGTCAACCCCGATTCCCTCATGGTGCTGACCTCCAGCAACAGCGGCGGCGAGGAGGACTCGGAAGAGACCGTGGATGACAACCTGGAGGGGGCATCCCCTCCATCGCAGCGCGAGCTTCTCTGCAACCTCGAGGATGACAACAATGAAGGATTATCCCGTCGTGGACTCCCCTCACTCCGCTGATATCATCAGGTGATCAGGGCCCACTTCCTGAACTACGCAAGCATCTGGTCAGGCGGCCCCATGGAAGGGCGCGGCCGCGCCCCCTCTGGAGGGCTTCCCGCGCACTAGAAGGGCGGTTGAGGGGTCAGTCCCATCTTCGTCCAACCCACAGTCGAAGGACGGGGTGGTCCCTGCTGGGGCGGACACGGCTTCGCTGGCCATGACTCCTCGGGTGGACCTCCTCACCTCTCCAGGCGATAGCGCCACAACGGGGCTGCTACCTCTTGAGCACTGCGTTGGTTTTCCCTTGAAGAGGAAAGGGTGATGCAGCAAAGTAGCGTAAGTATTTCCCTCTGTTTTTGAGAACCAAGGTATCAATCCAGTAGGAGGCTACACGCGAGTCCCTACTTTGCACAATACAAATAACTCCTCGCAACCAACGCGATAAGGGGTTGTCATCCCTTCACGGTCACTTACGAGAGTGAAATCTGATAGATATGATAGGATAATTTTTTGGTATTTTTTTGATAAAGATGCAAAGTAAAATGAAAGCAAAGTAAAAAGCAAAGGAAATAACAAAGTGTTGGAATATTAATATGATGAAGATAGACCCGGGGGCCATAGGTTTCACTAGTGGCTTCTCTCAAAAGCATAAGTATTTTACGGTGGGTGAACGAATTACTGTTGAGCAATTTACGGAACTGAGCATAGTTATGAGAATATCTAGGTATGATCATGTATATAGGCATCATGTCCGAGACAAGTAGACCAACTCCTGCCTGCATCTACTACTATTACTCCACTCATCGACCGCTATCCAGCATGCATCTAGAGTATTAAGTTCATGAAAATAGAGTAATGCCTTAAGCAAGATGACATGATGTAGAGGGATAAATTCATGCAATATGATAAAAAAAACCATCTTGTTATCCTCAATGGCAACAATACAATACGTGCCTTGCTGCCCCTACTGTCACTGGGAAAGGACACCGCAAGATTGAACCCAAAGCTAAGCACTTCTCCCATTGCAAGAAAGATCAATCTGGTAGGCCAAATCAAACTGATAATTCGAAGAGACTTGCAAAGATAACCAATCATACATAAAACAATTCAGAGAAGATTCAAATATTGTTCATAGATAATCTTGATCATAAACCCACAATTCATCGCTCTCAACAAACACACCGCAAAAAGAAGATTACATCGAATAGATCTCCACGAGAGAGGGGGAGAACATTGTATTGAGATCCAAAAAGAGAGAAGAAGCCATCTAGCTACTAACTATGGACCCGAAGGTCTGAAGTAAACTACTCACACTTCATCGGAGAGGCTATGGTGTTGATGTAGAAGCCCTCCGTGATGGATGCCCCCTCTGGCGGAGCTCCGGAACAGGCCCCAAGATGGGATCTCGTGGGTACAGAAGGTTGCGGCGGTGGAATTAGGTTTTTGGCTCCATATCTGATCGTTTGGGGGTACGTAGGTATATATAGGAGGAAGGAGTACGTCGGTGGAGCAAAAGGGGGCCCACGAGGGGTGGAGGGTGCGCCCTGGGAGGGTGGGCGTGCCCCCCTACTGATGAAGTCATGTACCTGGGGTAGGGTCATAGACCTGCCCAAAGGTACCCTCCACAAGGACACTCGCAAGAGAAGCGGCCTTCCAGTCGACCTGGTAGGTTTCCACTCGACAGATTCAAAGACACTCGACCATGAAGACCCACTCGACCACCAGGAGTCCAAGAGCCACTCGGTGCCCAAACGGTGTGTAGTTAAATAGTCTTTATTATCATAATGACACTTTATGTAAGGCGTTACCAGTAACGCCTAGCCTTAACGCACCTTAAACCCTCTGCTGCTTGGGCTGGCTGGGGTCCTGGCGCACTCTATATAAGCCACCCCCCTCCACAGGTAGAAGGGTTCGCACCCCTGTAACACATACGCATATAATCTAGTCGACCACCTCCGGGCTCCGAGACGTAGGGCTATTACTTCCTCCGAGAAGGGCCTGAACTCGTAAATCCCTTGCGTATACAACTACTCCATAGCTAGGATCTTGCCTCTCCATACCTACCCTCCATTCTACTGTCAGACTTAGAACCACGACAGTTGGCGCCCACCGTGGGGCCGGTGTTCTAGCGATTTGTTGGAGAAGTTGGGATTCTTTCGATCTCCTACATCATGGTTTCAAGTGGAGTTCTGGTTGATGGCCACGAGATCCGTCTCGGTGCGCTCATGTTCGTCGCTGATGACTCCGCTTGGCTTCAGGAGGCTCCACTCGACGTGGACGCGCTCCCCGTCCGCAGGGCGATGCACTTTCGCGCGTGTGTCCGCGGCGTCCTCCTGCGGCAACCGTCGACCCAGTATGGGTCGGCTCTTGTGTCGTCTTTGCTCCCAGTCTCCCACTGGCGCAAGCGTTCCGGTCGGTAGAGGCTTCAGCGGTGGGTGAGGCATGCGGTGGCCCGCCAGTCGGCCACCCCCAAGTCGCGGTGATCGAGCCCGACGAATCTCTCTACGACCTGTTCGATCTGTCGACTGGCTCCGCAGAGACTGCGTCCGAATGCGATAGCAGTGACCAGCGGCAGAGGTTCGATGGTCGATGGACCACGCAGTCCCCGGATTCACCCGCACCAACGGATGTGATGGTGGAGGCGATCCAAGCAAGCCCACGAAGAGTACCTGCCGAGCCCCTCACTTCGCCTCCAGAGGAGGAGCTTCGCCATCGGAACATGGATGCACTTCACACTCCTATCGTTGGAGAAACCCCGAGGCTCGTGCCTTGGAGGATGCGACTTGGCCAACTGGCTGGCGCACTCGACCGAGAACCTTCAGCGAGCACTTTCGGCGGCTGCCACGACCAAGGGTTCCGTAATCCAATCGATGTCGGCTCTTTCAACCGCCAACTCAGGTATATCGAACTCCGATTCAGAATTTAGCAGCTGCCGCCCGTATAGCGTAGTCAATTCAGCCTTCCCGATCGGGCGGGTAGAGGTTTCTTGCAAATCGAGATATCTGCTCGGCGGCGGAGATCAAAACTCAGTTGTATCACAGTCGTGGAACAGGATTCACAGCCGATCTGTCGCTGTGAATTTAGTCCAGTCCGCCCATAGTCCGAGATCGCCCCCGAGGCGTGAGGAACGTGGGGGCCGGCTTGATGATCAGTACAAGGGTCATGAAAGCGGTATGAGCACCGATTCGATCGCAACGATCGACGCCGAGTGCCCACTCCTCCCCAAGGGGTAGATCATACGCTTCTCGGCAGCAGACGACAGACGCCAAAGACAAATGTCGGGCGAAGAGTTCCAGGCGACCCCCGAGAACCAGGCTTTGATGCGAGATCTATTATCGTTCAAGGTTTGGTTGTCTGGAACAGAGCTCACCGAGACGGCCATGATAGAGATGTTCCCTCCAGCAGCAGAGTTCATGTCTCGGGACCAGAGTGTTTCAGCAGAGCCATCGAGTCAGCGGGATTCCTCCCAACTTCAGGTTGGCGACTGGAGTCAGTAAGTTCACTGGTGAATCCAAGCCTGACACTTGGCTTGAAGATTACCGAGTGGCTGTTCAGATCAGCGGTGGCAACGATGAGGTAGCCATGAAGCATTTGCCTCTTATGTTGGAGGGTTCAGCCAGGGCGTGGTTGAATCGATTAGCACCCAAAGAAGATTTACACTTGGGAAGATCTTGCCCGAGTGTTTGTCGTGACATTTGAAGGAACTTGCAAGCGACCAAAGCAAGATTGACGGAGTTGCGATCGTGTGTGCAAAAGTCGAGTGAAACTTTGAGAGATTATATCCAGAGGTGGATCACTTTGCACCACACAATCGAGAATGTATCTCGATCACCAGGCGATCTGTGCCTTCAAAGAAGGTGTCAAGAACGAGAGAGTTGAGTTTGAAATTTGGTCGAACCGGAGATATGACCACTGAGTCGGATGATGGAGATTTCCACCAAGTATGCAAATGGTGAAGAAGAGGATCGGCTCGGAGTGGTAAATCTGAATCGGCCGCCAATGAGGCCGGGAGGAAATTCGGTCGAGCGAAGCGCAAAGTCGAGCCAGCCGCTCCGGAGAGGCCTTGGGCTGTGACCCCGGGGAAAGTTCAAGGGGAAACCCAAGGGTCCTCGGAACCCCAAGAAGGTGAAAGACCGGGATGGAAACGACGTGTTGGATTTGCCATGTCATATTCATACAAAGAAAGATGAAGAGGGTAAACTCATTTACCGAAACATACCACTCGGCAGTGTCGGCTCTTGATTCAGCGGTTCAAGGGAAACAGCTCAAGGATAAGGATAAGGAAGCAGACAAAGTTGAGGACAAAGATGACGGTGATGATGGATATCCCAGTCAATTCCACCACGATGATTTTCTTGGCGTCGAAAGCAAAAGTCGATTGAAGGTTATCAATCGGGAAGTGAACTTGGTTGCTCTGGCGACTCCAAATTATCGGAAATGGTCCCAGACCGCCATCACATTCGACCAGTCTGATCACCCGACGCACATTGCCACCCCTGGGAGGCAATCGTTGGTGGTCGACCCAGTTGTTGAGGGCACTTTCGGTGACCAAAGTCCCGATGGATGGTGGTAGTGGCTTGAACATATTGTGCGGCGGAGACGTTGAAAGGAATGGGCATTCCGATGTCCGGACTCGATACCCGGTAACATGAGCTTCCACGGAGTCATTCACGGAAAGAAGGCTGAGTCACTTTCGGCCAAATTGCTCTTGATGTAGTTTTTGGTGATTCAAGCATTTCCGGAAAGAAAAGTTGACCTTTGAGGTCGTGGATTTCAGAGAGCTTATCACGCTATTCTGGAAGGCGACTTATGCACGCTTTCATGGCCCGGCCATGTTACGTGTATCTTAAAGCGAAGATGCCTGGTCCCAAGGGCGTGATCACATTACGGGCAATCGGAAGAAGGCGGAAGAGTGCTTCGTAAGGCTCTAAGATCGCCGATGCTCAGTTGGCAGTGGTAGAGCTACAAGAGTATCAGAAAACTGCAGATCCGAGTGATTTGTTGCGAGCTAAGAAGCTTGCTACGGAGTCAGCATTTCAGTTGACAGGTGAGACGAAACAGGTTCACATTCACCCGACTGATCCCAATGCTGCTCCGACCAACATCTCAACAACACTCGACTCAAAATAGGAAGAAGCGCTCATCCAGTTCCTCCGTGAGAACTGGGACATCTTTGCATGGAAGCCTGCTGACATGCCGGGTGTTCCTAGGGAGCTGGCTGAGCATTGCCTACGAGTCGACCCAAAATTCAAACCGGTTAAAGAATATCTTTGGCGGTCCGCCTTCCAGAAGATAAAGGCCATTGGCGAGGAGGTGGCTCGGCTCTTAGCGGCAGAGTTCATCCGAGAGATCTACCACTCCGAGTGGCTCGCCAATGTCGTCATGGTCCCCAAGAAGGACAAGTCGTTGCGCATGTGCATCGATTTCAAGCATATTAATCAGGCCTGCCTGAAAGATCATTTCCCTCTTCCTCGCATTGACCAAATAGTCGACTCAACTGCGGGATGTGAGAGGTTGTCTTTTTTAGACGCCTATTCTGGGTACCATCAGATCCGTCTGTATGGACCCGATAAGATTAAAACATCGTTCATCACTCCATTCGGGTGCTTCTGTTATGTCACCATGCCATTTGGTCTCAAGAATGCCAGAGCCACATTCATGAGGATGATTCAGAAGTGTTTGCTCACTCAAATCAGTCGGAATGTGGAAGCGTACATGGATGATATAGTGGTCAAGTCACGAAAGGGTTCCGACCTGTTGACTGACCTTGCTGAAACATTTGCCAATCTCACGAGGTATAATATCAACCTTAACCCATCAAAGTGTACATTTGGAGTTCCTGGTGGAAAGTTACTCGGTTTTCTCGTTTCTGAGCGAGGAATCGATGCTAACCCCGAAAAGGTTGGCACCATACTCCGAATGAAGCGCCCTGTGCGTGTGCACGATGTCCAGAAACTTCTTTGGATGCTTGGCCGCTTTAAGTCGATTCATCTCTCGCCTCGGTGAAAAGGCATTGCCTCTTTACCGACCGATGAAGAAGTCGACAAGTTCGAGTGGACTCTAGAAGCTGATGCAGCGTTTGCGAGCTCAAAGCTACTGCTCTCCACCCAACCGGTGCTTGCTGCCCCAATCAGCAAAGAGCCTTTGCTGCTTTACATTGCAGCCCTTTGGGCAAGTCATCATCGATGCCGTACTTACGGTCGAGCGGGAAGAAGAAGGAAAAGCCTTCAAAGTTCAATGCCCGGTTTATTATCTTTACAAGTAATCACCCCATCAAAGCAAAGATACCCTCACTATCAGAAGCTTGTTTATGGGATCTATATGACCACAAAGAAGGTTGCTCATTATTTCTCTGATCATTCCATTACAGTCGTCAGCGACGCCCCATTGTTGGAAATTCTTCATAACAGAGATGCAACTGGTCGAGTGGCAAAATGGGCGATTGAACTCCTTCCCCTTGATATCAAATTCGAGGCAAAGAAAGCCATCAAGTCCCAAGCAATAGCAGACTTCCTCGCCGAGTGGGATGAACAGCAGCTTCCGACTCAAGTTCACTCGAAGCCTTTGGACTATGTTTTTAGCGGTTCCAAGATGCTTTGAGCGGTTCGTGCAGGGGTTATATTGGTTTCCCGAGGAGATAGGCTCAAATATGTTCTCCAGATTCACTTTGATTCTTCCAACAACGAAGCAGAATATGAAGCACTCTGTATGGGTTGCGCATGGCCATTTCACTTTCGGCGTCCGTCGCCTTATGGTCTACGGCGACTCGGATCTGGTTGTTAATCAAGTGATGAAGGAGTGGGATGTCAAGCCCAACTATGACAAGGTTATTGTAATGCAAAGTGACAAAGCTGGAGAAGAAATTCGAGGGTTAGAGCTTCATCATATACCCCGACTGAAAAATCAAGCTGCAGATGATTTGGCGAAGGTAGGATCCAAGAGGGAAGCCATTCCTAGTAATGTATTTTGGAGCACATTCATGCACCATCAGTGCAGGAGGATCCTTTCACAGAAGAAGCCCCGCAGCAAAAGAGTGCCAATGATCCGACTGAAGTTGAGGTCCCAGCCGTGGTCGACCTAATTATGGAAGTTGTGGTCATCACTCCCGACTGGACAGTGCCGTACATCGCATATATCCTAAGGAAAGAGCTCCCAGAGAATGAAGAAGAGGCTCGACAGATCGTCCGCCGATCCAAGGCCTTTACAATGATCAAGGGACAGTTGTTCGTAGAAAGCGTGGATCGAGTCGGACGTAAGTGTATCACGCCGTAAGAAGGTCGATAATTCTTGAGGATATCCACTCGGGAACCTGTGGCCATCATGCGTCCTCTCGGACCATTGTGTCTAAAGCATACCGAGCGGGATTTTCTTGGCGAAAGCAAATGAAATGGTAAAAGAAATAGTTGACAAGTGTGAAGGATGTCAGTTCTATTCCAACATGTCGCACAAGCCCGCCTCAGCCTTGAAGACCATTCCACTCGTCTGGCCCTTCGCTGTTTGGGGATTGGACATGATTGGACCGTTGAGAACTGGCAGAAGCGGCTTCACTCATTTGCTAGTAACAGTCGGCAAGTTCACCAAGTGGATCGAAGCCAAGCCCATCAAGAACCTCGATGCATGCACTGCTATCAGTTTCATCAGAGAGTTGATATTCAGATATGGAGTTCCGCATAGCATCATCACCGACAATGAGTCAAACTTTGATAATGACAAGTTCAAAGCCTTCTGCGCCTCTCAAGGCACGCGGGTCGACTATGCTTCAGTGGCTCATCCTCAGTCGAATGGACAAGCAGAACGTGCAAACGGCCTCATTCTCAAAGGGCTGAAACCACGGCTGATGTGTGATCTCAAACACGCAGCAGGAGCTTGGGTCGACGAACTTCCATCAGTTCTCACGGGGATTGAGGACAACTCCTAATCGGTCGATTGGGAGAACTCCATTCTTCCTGGTCTATTGAGCTGAAGCAGTTCTGCCGAGTGACACCTGCTTCACAATGCGCCTCGAGTCGAACTATACTCAAGAAGAAGTGGAACAAGCACGGCAAGATGCGGTCGACCTCTTGGAAGAGGAGAGAAATGGCCCTGATCCGCTCGACTATCTATCAGCAAGACTTGGGTCGATTCCATGCCAGAAATGTGAAGAGTCGAGCCTTCCAAGAGGGAGATTTGGTCCTCCGAGTGGATCAACAGAAACCGCACAAGCTCGCTCCCCCTTGGGAAGGTCCCTTCATCGTCACAAGAGTTCTCCACAATGGAGCGTATCATCTCTACAACGTTGATCGCCGGATCGACGAGCCTCGAGCTTTGAACCCGGAGCTGCTCCGCCCCTTTTACACTTAATACTCACTCGGTTGAGATGTAATAAAAGTACTTTTTTAGTTTGTTTATCTAAGACAAGAATGTTATAATTTTCCCGGTGATTGTTATTACTTTTTGTTGAAATTTCCCCCACTGGGTGGCTTAGTTGCGAATCCGATTCGCCTAAGTTTATAAAAAATCCTTTCCGAGTGGCGAGCCGCCTCTCACCGGGGCTTAGCTGCAAATCCGCTTCGCCTAAGTATTCAAAATCCTACCGAGTGGTGAGCCAGTCTCCCACTCGGGGGCTTAGCTGCAGTCCAAGTACTCGCCTAAGTATTCAAAATCCTACCAAGTGGTGAGCCGGCCTCCCACTCGGAGGCTTAGCTGCAGTCCAAGTACTCGCCTAAGTATTCAAAATCCTACCGAGTGGTGAGCCAGTCTCCCACTCGGGGGCTTAGCTGCAGTCCAAGTACTCACCTAAGTATTCAAAATCCTACCGAGTGGTGAGCCAGTCTCCCACTCGGGGGCTTAGCTGCAGTCCAAGTACTCGCCTAAGTATTCAAAATCCTACCGAGTGGTGAGCCGTCCTCCCACTCGGAGGCTTAGCTGCAGTCCAAGTACTCGCCTAAGTATTCAAAATCCTACCGAGTGGCGAGCCAGCCTCCCACTCGGAGGCTTAGCTGCAGTCCAAGTACTCGCCTAAGTATTCAAATCCTACCGAGTGGTGAGCCAGCCTCCCACTCGGGGGCTTCTAACAGCCCAAGGATTCAGCGTTAACATCCAAAATAATGAAAATCGCAAGGGCACGAGGTGCAGGTCGACCGCTACCTTCTCCTTCAAAGCTACGCCATAAAAATCCTACCGAGTGGAGAGCAAACCTCCCACTCGGGGCTTAAGCTGCAGCCAGTGCTCGCCTAAGTAATATAAATCCTACCGAGTGGAGAGCAAACCTCCCACTCGGGGGCTTAGCTGCAGCCCAGCGCTCGCCTAAGTAATAGAAATCCTACCGAGTGGAGAGCAAACCTCCCACTGGAGGCTTAGCTGCAGCCCAGTGCTCGCCTAAGTAATAAAAATCCTACCGAGTGGAGAGAGAACCTCCCACTCGGAGGCTTAGCTGCAGCCCAAAGGTTTCGCCTAAGTAATAGAAATCCTACCGAGTGGAGAGCAAACCTCCCACTCGGAGGCTTAGCACTGCAAAGGTGCTCGCCTAAGTAATAAAAATCCTACCGAGTGGAGGGCGAACCTCCCACTCGGAGGCTTAGCTGCAGCCCAGTGCTCGCCAAAGTAATAAAAACCCTACCGAGTGGAGAGCAAACCTCCCACTCGGGGGTTTAGCTGCAGTCCAGTACTCGCCTAAGTAAGGAATTCATCCCAATCTGCAAGGACGACGAGGTGAAGGTCGACTGTTACCTTCTCCTTCGGAGCTTCGCCACAAGTACAACGTGCGGTCCATCCCAATCGGCAAGGACGACGAGGTGCAGGTCGACTGTTACCTCCTCCTTCGGAGCTTCACCACAAGTACAACATGCGGTTCATCCCAATCCGCAAGGACGACGAGGTCAGTCGCAGCCTGTGTTCCATCTCTACCTGCAGGATAAATGAAGCACAAGTCGACTGGAGTTCCAACGGAATATCTTGCGAATGAGGAACAAAGTTCTCTCGAAGGCAAACAAAGCATGTCAAAGGATAAATCAAGTTCGGATAAACGTCCTACGGATCCAAAGGTGCTCAGGCGTTAAGCCTGTTAAAGTTTATCGGTTACAAAAACCACTCGGCATTCCGAGGCAAATTTAAGGTGGGACTGAGAAGTTTTTTACTCCTCCGGCGGAGGACTGGAAGGTGCAACAAACTGGTTGAGGTCGATTCCGTCGGCAATACGGGTAGCAGCAGCGATGAAAGTCTCCATGAAAGATCTGAAGTCGTGCTTCCTGGTGTTGGCAACCTTGAGAGACACCAGCTTGTCCTCTTGTGCTTCCTTGCAGTGGACACGAACCAGAGATAGAGCAACATCAGCACCACACCTGGCAGAAGAGTTTTTTCATTCTTGCACTCGACTTGGAATCTCATTCAGTCGAGTCATCAGGGATTCAAGGTCATTCTGAAGCGTCTGATCTGGCCAGAGAGTCGAGTCGATCCGCGACACTGCAACTTCTAGTCGAGCAAGGTAATCCACCACGCTAGCAACGCAAGACTCCAGTCGGAGCACATTCATAGCAGCTTCGTCCTTCACAGGAGAGTTGATGGGGTCCAAGCTGGTTTCCACTCGACTGGTTTCTTCTTCGAAGTTTTGACAGAATTCTGAAAACACAGCTCAGGCTCAAAATAACGATCATGTGATGAGCCGGTGATAGCAAGACAGTCGGGTAAAAGAGATTACGTTAAAGCATGAGAAACAGCTTCTTGGCGAGCCCTCCAAGATAAATCTCCAGGTCATTTCGCTTCCCCGCTAGTTGGCCAGCCTTGTCAGACAGAGCAATCTTGTCGTTCTTCAGTCGACTAACTTACTTGTTAGCCATCAAGAGCGGCTTTCAGCTTGGCATTTTCATCTTCAAGTTTGTCGACCGAGGCAAGCTTCTTCAACCGAGCTTTGTTTTCTCCAAAGCCGCCTATCATTGCCTCTACAAGGTCAAGGTCCTTCTTCTTCGAGTCTCTTCCAGCTTTATCTCAAGAAGCAACAATGAGAACAGAGTTGAGAATGAACAGAAAAACAAAGGCGATCGTCAAAAGTTCTCACCAGCCATACCTTTTGCTTCATCCTTTGCCTTCTCGCAAATTCTCCCGAGCAAGCTTCAAATCGAGGTTGAGCTGGATCTGTTTGTTCTCTAACTCAAGATAGCGAGCCACAAGCTCGCAAGATTTCTACAAAGAGTCAACCAACGAAGACATCAAAGACAGATCACTTCCGAAAGTGATTAAGGAAAAATAGTAGCATTTCTAAGACTACAATCGAATCAAAATATTCGACAAGAGTCTCGGGACTACACTCCAACGGGTGCACTCAGCGTTCTCACTGGTTTTACCAATTTGGTTCGACCAATCGACCAAACGAGGCAAAAAGGTTATGTGTCACGGTCAGCCGCGATAAAAAGAAAAAACAACACAGTTCTTTAGACTATAGTCGATTTGCCGCAATGCACCATAGTCTCGGGGACTACACCCAGTGGGTGCACTCAGCGTGCCCCCACCGGTTTTACGGTTCCATTCGACTTGGTCCGTCCAGGTCGAGTGAAGAAGTTCACAGCATAAATACTATAGCCGACTGCACGCAGTCGACCATAGTCTCGGGGACTACACCCAGTGGGTGCACTCAGCGTGCCCCCACAAAATTAATCGACACACCCAACCAAGGGTGTACAGATATGGAAATCTCCAGAAGGAAGCAGTTTCAGGTAGCATATCCTAACAAAGCAAGCAACGATCGACTTACTTGGACATTGCTCTGGAGAGCTGAACTAGCATCATAGGCCGCCTGGCTAGCTTCTCGGACCGCTTTCACTTGCTCCATATGATCCCTGCCTGGCGTATGGCCTCCTTAGCAAAGACTCACTTGGTCTTCCGGACGTGGTGTATAGCAAAGAGAGATGGTGGATCAAGAGTCGCATAAGTGGGTCGGGCACTTGTCGGTACAGCGAAGACACAAGCCGAGTGGGGTTGCCTCCCTCAGAAACCAGCGTCTTAGGAATCGCCGCGACTGGAGCAGCCTTGCCAGCAGGCACTCTCTTGTTCTTACTCTTCCTCAATGGCACTTCCTCGTCATCATCGGGGAGATCAATGACGTGAGGCGGAACTACAAGAAAGATTCAAAAGTAAATATGGAAGTCCAATCGACTAAAAGCTCCAGTCGACTAAAAGAGAAACCTCAGAGATCATACCAAGGTTGGAGGTGGCAGCATCCTCCATTGCCTGATCTTCGTGCTTGGCTGAAGTCTCGGAAGTAGCGGCACTGTAGATTTCAAGAATCGGCTGATCAGTCATCAAGTCGACCAAAAGTTCACTCATGTTGAATAAGGAAATACAAGGTTACATTGGTTACCCGGAGATGGTGGGGATGACCATCCGCATCTTGGGCAGGGCCCTCGCTGGCTTTGACGACGTTGCTCGAGGTTGCTTCGGCGGTTTCTCAGTCGGCGCAGGGGAAGTTGTCCTAGGTCGCTTCATCGATTGCCTAGTGGGCACAACTGCTTTACAGCGCCCGGCCACCGGGTCATGCGTCAACTTGGACCTTCCCTCCGAGCGAGGAGGATCGACGTCTTCCTCCTCTTCCTCCTCCTCCTCTTCATCAGAGTTGTCATCCCCCTCATCCTCCTCGCCGTTGGACTCCCATTCCTCCTGACTTTCACCTCCACTTCCTTCTTCTTCTTCGACTGTTTCCTGCGCCCCGTTGGGCATCGAGTACATCTCAGTGGTGACCTAGAAGACAACAAAATAAGGCGAAAATCAGTCGACGAATTGGCATCTAAACAGAATGAATGTGGCCGAATCACATTCGAAGATAAGTCTGGTCGAGTGGTGGAATCCTCCTAGCTCCGCAAGGGTTATCTTTGTTTCCTGTGATGGCAGTCATCCACTTCTCCAGCGTGGCGTCATCGACCTCCTCTGGATGGACCTGAGTGGTATCATCCGCATGCAGTACATCCACATCGGATGACCTCGGTATTGGAGTGGCTGAATCGCCATCGGAGGAAAACCTCCAGAGATCCATGCCGGTCACCCGATCGCGAATGAGCTGGACTACGCTCCATCAGCAATTTTACTTGGGCCTTCTCCTCCGTAACACCTTCAGGAAGATGGCTTGTTCACTCGACTCATGGAGAAAGGAGGGAGCCCAATGACCGCCGCCGTGTCGGCTGGTCTTGGCAGCAGAACCAGGTCGACTGCCACCCTCTAATCGACTCGTGGAGAGTCATAGCCGAAAGGCGCTCTTCCCCCTCATCTGGACCCCGTGTACCCCACACATCTGGATTACTTGGGTTCTCTCGTCATTCGGGTTCGTTTTCTTCACCGTCTGAGAGCGACATGTGAATATGTGCTTGAAGAGACCCCAGTGCGGTCGACAACCCAAGAAGTTTTCGCATAACGAAATGAAAGCAGCAAGGTAGACAATGGAGTTGGGAGTGAAATGATGGAGTTGCGCTCCAAAAAAGTTCAAACCCCGGAAAAAGGATTCGTGGCAGAGAAAATCCCGATCTACGTGGGTGGCCAGGAGAACGTACTCACCCTCTTCAGTCATGCGGTTTCCACCTGTTCCCGGAAGCCTCACGACCCATGGGGGATCAGTCCTTCATTGGCCAGATCGGTGAGGTCCTTCTCGGTGATGGTCGAGCGGATCCAGTCTCCTTGGACCCAGCCTTGCGGCAGTTTGGACCACGAAGAGGATCCGCCCCGACTGGGCGCTCTCCCCTTAGCCTTCGCCGCCGCCTTCTTCACCTGCTCGTGGCTGCGGTCTTCTCCTTCACCATGGTCACCGGCGAAGCGAGTACTGAGCTGCGTCCCTGGACAGGCTAAGAGCGCAGCGAGAAGGTTTGGAGGCGGAGGGAGGAGAAGATTGAGGTCGCACTGTTCAAAATACCATGTCCGACGCTTTATATGGGGCCGCTTCCGAGTGGCTGGTAGTAGGCCTGTGCAATCCGTCAAATCCGTCAGAACAGCGCCCACGCCGATACGTGGCGAAAAAAGGCGGCCAAGATCGAGGCGCCATCGTCTTATCCCATCCGAAAGTGCCGAGTTTTCTCGCTTCGTGCTTCCCAAAATTCAGATCTCAAATCCGCTAACCGCGGAACAACCTGCCGATAGCAGATTTCCTCCGATCCGTCAGCCGAAATCCTCAAGTTCACAGAGTTCACTCGACAAACGTGAAGAATGGATCAAGGCGATCGAAGAGAAGTTGATGCCATCACTAAAAGGTCGTTGATCCGAGTAAGACACACTCGCAACACGAAGAACAGGTCGGAAAGATTATCAACTCCTTCCTCACTCAAACCTTGATCCATTTGGGGGCTAATGATGAAGTCATGTACCTAGGGTAGGGTCATAGACCTGCCCAAAGGTACCCTCCACAAGGACACTCGCAAGAGAAGTGGCCTTCCAAATGACCGTAGGTTTCCACTCGATGCATTCAAAGACACTCGACCATGAAGACCCACTCGACCACCAGAGTCCAAGAGCCACTCGGTGCCCAAACGGTCTCAGTAGTTAAATAGTCTTTATGATCATAATGACACTTTATGTAAGGTGTTACCAAGAACGCCTTAGCCTTAACGCACCTTAAACCCTCCGCTGCGTAATGGCTGGGGTCCCGCGCACTCTATATAAGCCACCCCTCCACAGTAGAAGGGTTCGCACCCCTGTAACACATACGCATATAATCCAGTCGACCGCCTCCGGGCTCCGAGACGTAGGGCTATTACTTCCTCCGAGAAGGGCCTGGACTCGTAAATCGCTTGCGTATACAACTACTCCATAGCTAGGATCTTGCCTCTCCATACCTAACCCCATTCTACTGTCAGACTTAGAACCACGACACCTACCTCGTGGCCTCCTCTTTTGTTTCTTGACATAGAGTCCAAGTCTCCCAGATCATAATCTTCCTAAAAATCACGTTCCCGAAGGTTACATTCTGTTTGAACTCCGTTTGATATTCCTTTTCTGCGAAACTCTGAAATAGGAAAAAAAACAATTCTGAGCTGGGCCTCCGGTTAATAGGTTAGTCCCAAAAATAATATAAAAGTGAATAATAAAGCCCAATAATGTCCAAAACAGTAGATAATATAGCATGGAGCAATCAAAAATTATAGATACGTTGGAGACGTATCAAGCATCCCCAAGCTTAGTTCCTGCTCGTCCTCGAGTAGGTAAATGATAAAAACAGAATTTTTGATGCGGAGTGCTACTTGGCATAATTTCAATGTAATTCTTCTTAATTGCGGTATGAATATTCAGATCCGAAAGATTCTAGACAAAAGTTTAATATTGACATAAAAATAATAATACTTCAAGCATACTAACAAAGCAATTATTTCTTCTCAAAATAACATGGCCAAAGAAAGTTATCCCTACAAAATCATATAGTCTGGCTATGCTCTATCTTCACCACACAAAGTATTTAAATCATGCACAACCCCGATGACAAGCTAAGAAATTGTTTCATACTTTTGACATTTTCAAACCTTTTCAATCTTCACTCAATACATGAGCGTGAGCCATGGACATATCACTATATGTGGACTAGAATGGTGGTTGTGGAGAAGAAAAAAGGGAGAAGATAGTCTCACATCAACTAGGCATATCAACAGGATATGGAGATGCCCATCAATAGATATCAATGTGAGTGAGTAGGGATTGCCATGCAACTGATGCACTAGAGCTATAAGTATATGAAAGCTCAACAAAGGAAACTAAGTGGGTGTGCATCCAACTCGCTTGCTCACGAAGACCTAGGGCATTTTGAGGAAGCCCATCATTGGAATATACAAGCCAAGTTCTATATAATGAAAAATTCCCACTAGTATATAAAAGTGACAAAATGAGAGACTCTCTATCATGAAGATCATGGTGCTACTTTGAAGCACAAGTGTGGTAAAAGGATAGTAACATTGTCCCTTCTCTCTTCTTCTCTCATTTTTTGGGCCTTTTCTCCCTTTTTTATGGTCTCTTTTTATTTATTTATTTTACGTCCCGAGTCTCATCCCGACTTGTGGGGGAATCATAGTCTCCATCATCCTTTCCTCACTTGGGACAATGCTCTAAAAATGAAGATCATCACACTTTTATTTTCTTACAACTCAACAATTACAACTCGATACTTAGAACAAAATATGACTCTATATGAACGCCTTTGGCGGTGTACCGGGATATGCAATGAATAAAGAGTGACATGTATGAAAGAATTAGGAACGGTGGCTTTGCCACAAATACGATGTCAACTACATGATCATGCAAAGCAATATGACAATGATGGAGCATGTCATAATAAATGGAATGGTGGAAAGTTGCATGGCAATATATCTCGAAATGGCTATGGAAATGCTATGATAGGTAGGTATGGTGGCTGTTTTGAGGAAGGTATATGGTGGGTGTATGATACCGATGAAAAGTGCGCGGTATTAGAGAGGCTAGCAATGTTGGAAGGAAGAAGGGTGCATATAGTCCATGGACTCAACATTAGTCATAAAAAACTCATCTACTTATCGCAAAAATCTACAAGTGTCGGTGTACTAGAGTAGGGGTACCCTAGTATCCCGAACTTGTGCACGGGCAGTTGCAGCCCTCCGCGGCAAGGCTTACCGGGTGACCGCCAAGGTCCTCCGTGGTTCCTTTGGAGCCATTCAAGAACAAAGTACTCAAGCCAAGGAGACAAGGCCCGGCAAGAGGAGCTTGCCGAAGGCCACCCAAGGCACCTAGGAGACAAGGCCCCGCAAGAGGAGCTTGCCGAAGGACCGTGAGCGACAAGCTTCCGGACGCGACAAGACAACCATCATGACAAGGCGCTTTGCCGCGCAGACCACCACTCTATACCAAGGCTCCAAAGACATCCACTAACGTGTCGCCTGACCTTTCGGTAGCGCGTGGCAAGAGGCCGTGCGGCCAGCGGAGCGCGGTGGCAAGCGGCGCTGACAAGATTGCCATCGTGGAAATCGGTGGCGCCCTTGACAGTCTCTTTCTGCACTGTTAGGGTGACGTAGATGGGCATTTAATGCCTTTGTCCCCTGCCGTCAGGGTTAGGTATGATACACTGTACAAGTAGCTGTACCAACCACTCCTTTTCCATTTTTACCCTTGTCTACGTTGCCACCTGTCGGAGACCCCTTTAGCATATAAAAGGAGGCCCATGCGCAACGTAGAGGAGGAGGGGGGTTCGAGAGGTTCAAGCCGTGAGAACACTCACGCCGGGTCTCGTTAGCAGCTTGTGTGTCTTTGTAGCACTCAAGCTCTGAGCAAGAACTCAATACACTTAGACATGCAGCAAGAGGAGTGTTATCTCTCCGGAGAGCTCCGGCTGGGTAAACTGCTCGTCGCTTCGCCTCGATCTGCTCTTTGTGCGACCTCCGCCCCGTGAACCGAAAGGGGCTCGGTCCGCCCGGTCCCATAGGTGTTCGTGGGGCCGCATCAGCCATCCCCGACATCTTTGGCGCGCCAGGTAGGGCGCCGAGATTGTGTGAACCTGATCCGGCGTCCACACGAAGCTAGATCTTCATCATCTTCATCGACATGCCACCAAGAAGAAGGCTTCGGCGCAGATGTTCCGTCTGCTGTTAACCCACCACCACCGGAGCAAACGGGTGGTGGGGTAGACGCCGGCGAAAGAATGGACGTCGACGGGGGAGCCCACGGTGCTGCCAAGTCCATGGACAAGGCTGCGCAGACCTCGGCGTCCGTACATGCACCGCGCCCGTCTCAGGAGGCGCGGGACCGATAGCGTCATGGTATTCACAATGCCATACGCTAGTTGGACCAAGATCGAGCTGGTGGATCTCGGGATGCTCAAGACCAGCATGCACGCCAACATGCTGGCGCGAGCGAGGCACGATCGCCTGGACGGGATACTGCTCCTTCTAACGTAGTTAGAAGTCCGAGCATATCCCGCCTCGCGCCGCTCGCCATCGCCACCCACCACTCCAGCAGAAGCTTTGGCGAGAGCTCAATCGCTCTGGATTACCCTCCAACAGCCGACAAGGTCGATGAATGGAGGGCCACCATTCGTAGTCTCATCGGCTTTGCCTAACGGCGACGCTCCGATGCAGCCGAAAGTGCATCGCTGCCGCTGCAGGACTGCCAAACACGAGCCGGTGGCAACGAAACCGTGGGGTGCAACCACCATGCACTCTCCGCCCAAGGCCAAGATCACCGACCGCCGGATCCACCTCGACAGCGACTCCACCGCATCATCGGATCCACGAGCTCGTCGCGATCAGCGCCAAGTTCTTCACGAACGACAAGAAGAAGACGCCGAACTCGTGATCGAGCGCCCAAGAGAAGCGCCGGCGTCAATCCAACCAGCGCCGCGGGCCCTCTGTCGACATGCATGCGCCAGGGGAACCAGCGACTTGTCTGTGACGCGAGGTTGCCCTGCATTCACTGCGTGAGCTGCGGCAAGTCCAAAGGGCCCAGCAAGAAGAATTTCAAGCCGCACGTGCAGTAGAAGTACGACGGCGAGACGCATCCGTCGGAGTTCCTCAAGATCTACACCATCGCGCAAAGGCAAGCTGCCGGGGCGAGACGACAAGATCCTGGCCAACTACTTCACCGGTGCTCAAGCCCAATGTCGATCCTGGCTCATGCACTTGCCGGACAACTCCATATCCTCTTGGCAGATCTATGCCATCAGTTTGTCGGCGCCTTTACAGCGCCACAAGCCCCATGGCTAAGAAAGTGACCTTCATCTCGCCGCCCGGAAGGAAGGAGAGCCCTGCCAAGTACATTCAGAGATTCAGCCACAGACAAAGACAACATCTCAGATGTCCACCCTGCGCTGTAATCAGCTGCGTTCCATCGAGCGTGCGAAACCGCAGGATGCGGGAGGAGATGGCGATGTGCAAGATCAGAGACGTCAGTGAGCTATATGCCCTGGCCGACAAGTGTGCACGTGTTGAGGAAGGGAGGAGACCCCCCGGAGAGAATACTGAAGCAGGAGGATCTGATAGTGAGGAGACCGCTCTGGCAAAGAAAAACCGCGGCGGAACAACAGGAAGAAGAAAGGCAAAGATGTGCTAGTTGTTGAGCAGTCCGGCAGCGGAGGTGGCGCCAAGAAAGCCAAAGCTGGTAGCTCCGGCAAGGAGGTTGCCGCTGGCACCAACTGCCAGGCTGTGGCGGTCGCCGACACGCAGGACGTCTCCAACAAACAGTACTGCAATATCCACCGCACCAAGGGCCACCTCCAGAGCTGCAAAAAGGTCGAGCAGCTTGTCGAGCAGCAGAAGGCTGAATACGAATGACGCGACAAGGAGAAGGCCCAGGAAGGTGCTGGAGGAGCTAGCAAGAAACGTCCCGCCCGAGGAGGACGCCGCGGCAAGGCCAAGCAGCGGCAAGGAGACAGACCTCCCGCGCCGCGACAAGGATGAAGACGACGACGATGATGAAGACATGGATGATGACGAGACCGATGAGCAGGAGTTCCGAGAAGCCACAGAGGTCCTGCGGCGTTGACGGTGGTGCTTCTGCATACTTCACACCGCCAGCTCAAGCGGTGGATGCGGAAGTCAATGCGGCGTAACCATCCGTCGAGTCACGCAAGCCTCGAAGTGGTCCAGCACGCCTATCATCTTTGATATTGAGGACCACCCCGATCGCAGAATTGCGGTCGGGTGCTTGCCGATGTTGGTTTCACCAACTATCCGCAACCTCAAGGTCACTAAGATGCTAGTTGACGGCGGGCCGCTTGAACTCGATCTCCTCCGCGGTGCTCCGAAACTCCAGATCCCTCGATGGCGAAGCTCAAAGAGACCGCACATTCCAAGGAATCAATCCGGGAAGGAGCAAGTCAAGGGAAAGATCACGCTGTCGGGTGACATTTGGCAGCGAAGTTGAACTTTAGGACTGAGAGGGTCACTTTTGACGTTGCTGACTTTCCATTGCCTTACAATGGGATACTTGGCCGCCCAAAGACTCGCCAAATTCATGGCAGCCTCTCACTATGCATACAACATGCCGAAGATGCCAGCCCGGATAAGTGTCATCTCTGTCCCTGGCGACAAGAAGGATGCTCTTATCTGCGCCGACAAGATCTACCGGGAAGCAGCATCTGCAGCAGATTGCAAGCCCCTTGCCGCTGAAGCTCCCGGGACGAAGAAGAAGACCAAGTCCGACAAGGGCTCTGATGCCCACTCCGGCAAGCGCACCTCTTCGGAGTGCTGCGCTACCGTCGAGGACGCGCCATCGAGCTCCACCGGCAAGTGTAAGAGGACGATGGCAGCTCCACCAGAGACCAAGAAGGTGTCCGCCAAGGAGGACGGCACTGGTGGTACCTTCACCATCGGTGCCACTCTCGACCCTAAATAGGAAGGCGCGCTCGTTGCTTTCCTGCGGGCGAACGTCGACGTGTTTGCGTGGCAACCGTCTGACATCCCCGTGTTCCTGTGAAAGTAATTGAGCACCATCTTGCCATTTGTCCTCGCGCCGCCCCTCAAGCGAGAAAGTCGAAAGCGTGCAAGGAGCGCCAAGAATTCATCGCAGAAGAAATCAAGAAATTGGAAGCAGCAGGCCTTGTTAGAGGAGTGCTCCATCCTACGTGGTTGGCCAATCCTGTAGTTGTACGCAAGGCAAACGGGAAATGGAGGCTTTGTATCGACTTTACCGATGTCAATAAAGCTTGTCCCAAAGACCCATTTCCCTTGCCGCGCATCGACCAAATTGTTGACTCCACGGCCGGATGTGATTTGCTTTCATTTCTGGATGCATACTCAGGATATCATCAGATCTTCATGGCAGAAGAGGATGAGGAGAAGACCGCATTCATCACCCCATGTGGCACATACTGTTTCGTACGGATGCTGGTTCAACATTTGCAAGAGTAGTCCATGACACTTTTGAGCCGCAAATGCATAGAAATGTGGAAGCCTACATGGATGACATAGTGGTCAAAAGCAAGGACAAGGCGACTCGATTCAAGATTTAGACGAAACCTTTGCAAATCTGCTAAGATCAACCTCAAGCTCAACCCCGAGAAGTGTGTGTTTGGAGTCCTTCCGCAAGCTTCTCGGTTCTTCGTGGTCTCAGCGGGAACCGAAGCCAATCCCGACAAGATCAAGGCCATTGAGCAGATTGAAGCACCAAAGCGCATCAAGGATGTACAAAGGCTTGCCGGGTTATGTAGCTGCTCTCAGCAGGTTTATCTCTAGGTTCTGCTGAGCGCATACGCCATTTTTCAAAATTTTGAAAAAGGCAGGTCCAATGAAATGGACTCTGAAGCGGAGGCTGCGCCGCAGGACTTGAAGAGATACTGTCCTCCACTCCAACACTTGTCGCACCTAAGCCACAAGAGAAGTTGCTACTATATATAACGGCAACCAATCAAGTGGTTAGTGCTGCGTTAGTAGCGGAGAGGGAGGCGGATGATGAGCTAGCAGGGGGCTTCACTGGCAAGCTCTGGTCCCGACAAGGATGGATCTCCGCAGACGCATGAGAAGATGCAGAAAAGAATGGTGCAGCGCCCAGTTTACTTTGTCAGTTCCCTTCTGTAGGGGGCTAGGTCAAGGTACTCTGGTGTGCAGAAGTTGCTTTTCGGCCTCCTCATGGCCTCGAGAAAGCTGCGCCATTACTTCTGTGCACATGAGATCACAAATGCCACTGCTTTTCCACAAGAGGATCTTGCCAAAATCCAGAGGCAACAGCGTAATTGTCGAGTGGGCACTGGAACTGTCAAGCTTTGGCCTCAAGTTTGAGAGCACTTCAACTATCCAAAGAAGAGCATTGGCGGAGTTCATAGCAGAATGGACGCCAACACAAGATGAAGAAATTCCAGAAACGAGCATCCCCGTCAAGGAAGCAAGCAAAGAGTGGCTGATGTACTTTCATGGTGCCTTCTCGCTAGAAGGCGCCGGTGCGGGCGTGCTACTTGTTGCACCCACCGGAGAGCACCTCAAGTACATAGTCCAGATGCACTTTCCCAAGGAGCAAGCAACAAACAATACTGCAGAGTATGAAGGTTTGCTTGCCGGTCTCAGGATCGCAGTAGACCTTGGGATCAAGAAGCTCATTGTTAGGGGTGACTCACAGCTTGTCATCCGCCAAGTGAACAAGAGTTATCAGAGTCCGTTGATGGAAGCTTATGTTGATGAAGTGAGAAAGCTAGAAGAGCACTTTGACGGCCTACAAATGGAACATGTTCCAAGAGCTCAGAACGACATTGCCGATAGTTCGTCAAGTGCGCTGCACTTAAGTTACCTGTGGAACCAGGGATTTTGTGCTCAAGCTGACTCAACCGTCTGTAACACCATCAACCGGACAGCGCAAGAAGAGGAAGTTGATCTCTGGTGACTATTTTCCGCAGAGCTTCCCAAGTCGCCGTCAAGAAGGTCCTCAAGATCAACACCAAGGGTGCCGAGGAGCATGCTCGGCAAGCCCTAGGGTTTGTTCCGTTGAAGTAGACGCCCCGACAAGTTTTGCTCCGGCAAGCTTGCTGTGAACGTCAAGCTCCGGCTGAGCCAGAGGTTCTCGCCAGGAAGCAGATGTTCCCGCAGCAGCAGATGTGCCTTTAGTCCTTGTTGTCGAGCCGCAAGCTCCAGCATGGGCACATCAGATTGTCTGTTTCCTTCAGACAGGAGAACTTCCCGAAGAGCAAGAAGAAGAGGAAAGAGTAGCCCGGCAGTCAAGTATGTACCAGTTTGTCGACAACACACTGCATGTAAGAAGACTCAACGGTGTGAAATTGAAGTGTATTCACCGAAGACGGACAAAAGCTGTTGGCGAGAGATACATGGAGGCACATGTGGTCACCACATTGGCGCCAGAGCACTTGCCGCAAAGTTGCTCCTAAGAAGGTTTCTTTTGGCCGACAGCCCTCCGTGATGCAATCGCACAAGTAACCAAGTGTGAAGCGTGCAGTTCCATTCCAAGCAGATACACCAGCCAGCTCAAGCTCTTCAGACGATCCCTTTATATCGCCATTTTCGGTCTAGGGGTTTCGACATCCTCGGCCCCTTTCCCCGAAGTTGTCGGGGCTTTGAGTACTTGTACATTGCAATCGACAAGTTCACAAAGTGGCCGGAAGTGGAAGCAGTGAGGAAGGTGACAAAGACAACAAGCAGTCAAGTTCTTTAGGTCGATTGTTTGCCGCTTCGAATCCCTAACAGGATCATCACCGACAACGGCACGCAATTCACGAGCCGCACCTTTATGCAGTACGTCTAAGATCTTGGCGCCAAGGTCTGCTTCGCTTCTGTTGCTCATCTGAGAAGTAACGGTCAAGCGGAGAGGGCGAATGCTGAAGTGCTGCGCGGGCTCAAGACCAGAACTTTCGACAGGCTGCACAAGTGCGGAAAGAACTGGATTGAGGAGCTGCCGGTGGTTCTTTGGTCGATCAGGACGCCAAATCGAGCCACCGCCGCACACCTTCGCTCTAGTCTATGGAGCAGAGGCAGTTCTCCCCACGGAACTCGGATACGGATCACCTCGAAGTGCTCGCTATGATGAGCTTGAGCAAGAGCAGTTTGCGACAAGATGACGCTACCGCTCCTTGAGGAGGATCGCCTCGGTCATTGTCTGAGCTGCTCGATATCGCAAGAAGTTTTGCGCCGCTACCATAGCCGCAGTTAATGCCAGAAGTCTCGAGGAAGGCGACCTTGTTCTTCGGTGCGTTCAGTCCGCCAAGAATTCCAACAAGTTGACGCCGAAGTGGGAAGGCCCTTTCCGGGTGAAACGAGTCACTAGGCTTGGCGCTGTCCGCCTTGACACCGAAGATGGCATTCCGGTGAGCAACTCCTGGAACATTGAGCATCTTCATAAGTTTTACTCAGAAGCGCTGTTTGCCGAACCTGTTCCGCAACCACCTTTTGTACAAGTCTTGCCGATGTTGCATGTAATCCTTTGTACAAAGCCGGGCGCAGACCCCGTGCATAAGTAAAGCTAATGTGCTTCGCACATCTTGTCAATTTCATGCTTTCTACTTCTATTTTTGCATGTGTTATCTGACACTTTGTGCAGCACCTACCCCCGGTAAGCAATAACGAGCCATAAGGCTCCATATCTTTATTTTCTCTTCTTTCTCTTTCTCAAAGAAAGGAAGGTTCCTCGCCCACAAGTTTGCCGGGGAAAGGAGAAGATAATGGTGTGGACGTCGCTCAAGGAAGTCTAGCCTTACCGGAAGCAAACGATGTAAAAGCTAAGTTGCTAAAGTTTGAGCAATCAGTTTAAAAATTTTAAGTTATCTTCCTCGAACGACCGTACTTTGTATGGAAAACCTGTGCGCGGAGGAACCAACTCATAGCTAGTTGTGCCCTTACTTTGTTTCGAGTCCGCTCAACAACTTAAGTGAGCTGCGACTAGTTGCGACAAGGTTTCTTATCGGTAGCAGCACCGCCAAATAGGTCAGCCGACGTCTCAAGACTGCTCGCGCCCAGGTGTGCTCACCGACAAGTTCCCTAAAAGCATAGGGCAAAAACATACAAAGGAAGGAACCAAGTAAAGGAAATAACATAGCAATTGCTACCCGAAATAGAGTTATATTACAAGATAGCTTGTCGCAGCTCTAATAGATTGTTCTCATAACATGACCAGCAGCGGCAAGAAAAAGAGAAAGCGGGCGGCCTAATCTACGCGATCGCCCTCAACTCTCTTGATCCCGCTCACCCTGTCCACGATGGGTGCAACACGGGTCTTGAGCGCTTCTACATCAGCATCCGGCGGCAAGGACTTGAGGACGTTGGTGAGGTTGAGGCCTGGATTGCGGAAGGCCACCTTCATCAGCACCTTTTGAAGAGATCCCGCGCAGATCTGGCGCGACTCCTCGGCCAGCTGCTTTGGGATTTCTTCCCGGAGTCGTTGGAGGGCCGTCACCACGCCCTTGAAGAACAAGCTGAGCGTGGCGCTGGGTCGGAGGTGCTCATCGGAGGAATATCCAAGATCCTCCATCCCCACTGCGCCAGCTCCCGTCGATGGTCTGCAAAGAACATCCACGAGACCCTCGGTCCAGTGCTCCACATTCTCCCTAAAGGTATTCTGGGCGGCAGCAGCACTCGCCAGCAGCGCCTCATCGGCCTTGATCTTCTCCTTCAAGGCCACCTCCTGCTCCCTCGGCGCCTGGCCCAAATACCGAGTCAAGGTGGTCAGCTTCAACTCAAGATCTGCGTTGGAGTCCTTGGCAGCGCTGAGCTCCTTGCTCCTCTCGGCGAGACGGCCCTACAGCTCGCCAAGAGTGTAGGCGTCCTTCTCGCGCTCATGCTTGAGTGCAGCAAGCTCCTCGCCGCTCTCCTTGAGATTGGCCTCCAGCTGCATCACCTTCGTCTCCAGCTCCTTCTTGGCGGCCTCGGCAGCTGTGGCGGCATCCTTTGCTTCCTTGAGAGCCCCGCCAAATGTTTGCTCGCGCGTGGCTAGATCCTCCTCATGGCTGTCAAGATTAACCTTCCTCTGCGCCAACTCGCCTTCCTGCGCAGATAGCTTCTCGGCAAGCAAGCTGTTGCTCCTCGGCTTCAACCTTCTCGAGGACGAAGGCTTTGCGCTCTCGGCGAAGTCGCTCCCGCCTTCCGCCAAGGACCGGAGAGCTTCTGGTTGAGGCCCCGGAGCTCCTCCGCAGCTTCTCGATGTCTGCTCCCGCCTTCGCGACAAGCGCTTCCCGGGATTCTAGCTTGGCTTGTCGGGCGCGGTAGAGCGACAGCAGCTTCCGCAGTAGCTGCTCCTCCTTAGACTCGCCGCTGGTGCTGTTTGGTGCGTCGACCAGCATCAGTCCAGCGGAGGCGAGCAGCTCTTCATCAAAAGTTTCACCTTCAGCCGGCGCCCTGGAGCTCGACACCCATGGGAGCTTGATGAAGACGCCATCGCTGCCTTCAAATAGGGCGCCGGGCTGGGCTCTTGAGCCCGACGCTGCCGCAGCGGGCGGAAGGATCGGCGGTCGGCGAGCGCCTGGCGCCTCAAGGCCTCAGGGCTGCCAAGGCGATCGCTGACCTCGCCAACTTCTGCGGCGGCAACTTTGCCGCCTCTTCGTCGGCGGGCTCGTCGGCGCCGCTTCTTCTCCGATGGCAGCGGCGTTGCCAAGATTGCCACAAGGTCCTCCTCGCCAGCGGCCTCGATCTCCATTGGCTCAAGGCGAATGGATCTGACGACCGGAAAATGAAGAAAAGTCAAGCAAATATTCAAAAAGAAAATCAGAAGAAAAAGAACACAAGGAAAGTTTTCAAGCAAGAGGATTACCTGTGCTAGGGCCTGCAGTCATGGTCTCCGCCACCAGGGGATCGCTGGTGCTGTCCCTTGCCGGAGAGTTGTCCCTTGCCGGAGAACTGCCCCTTGACGGAGAAGTCTCCCTTGCCGGAGAACGCTCCCTTGCCGGGGAATCCTCCCTTGGCGGTGTAGTCGAAGCAGAAGGCATGTCGGGAGCGGCTTCAAGGCACTCCTGGTAAGGCTGTTCTGCTCCTACACAAATCAGTAGTCAGATATCAGCAAAGAAAGGGCACCCATGCACGCCTAACAGCAGGAAGAAAACCATATACTTACGCTGGGGGCTGCTTTGAGGAAGAGTTGCCGCGTCCGGCAAGGTGGTCTCGGACGCGCCTCCTCTGTCATGATGCGTTCGTCCTCGATGACAATCACCGGGGCCTTGGCTCTCTTCGACGCTCTCTGGGCCAGCATCCTGAGAAGGAATGGGTTCAGAGTGAAGCAAATCATATACAAGACAAAGCAACAAGCCAAAGAACTACAAATGCTGCAAAGAATCTTACTCTTCTTCTTCCTCGTCGGAGCCGAGCGGAGAGATCAAATTTGGCTTGCCTCCAAAGACGACGAGGCGGAGGAGTAGGTTCCCTTGGCCGCTTACGGGAGCAGGCGGTGGTCTGCGAGGGCCCCGCCTCCGCTTGCCGCAGCAGCGTGAGGTGCTCCTGCTGCAACAAAGGCTTGCCGCGGTGGAGCTGCTGCGCGGCGCCGGGCTGATGACCTGTCTCGCCGCTTCGCCACGCCTCCGCCTTGCGGAGACGCCTTCTGGTGGAGCTGGGGCTCCGCCATGCAAGCTGTCCGAAGGAGGGAGGAGGCGCCCTCGGTGGGCTCGCCGACTCAGCTTCAGTTCGACAAGCTCTTCCTCACCGCAAACTCCTCGCCGACAAGGCTTGCCGCCTCTGCTGCCTCTGCCTCCTCCACGGTGAATCCGAACTTCGCCCAGCGGCAGTTGCCGCCGCCGCTTCTTCCAGCCGTGGCGTCTGCGCATCTCATCATCGGTGGTGTCGCGGTGAGGCTCTTCTGTTCATCGGGGCGGACCGGCACTTCTACCAGGCTGTCAAAGAACACTCGCACAACGTCATCTGCAGGCTCTTGCCAGGTTGGAACGATTCCATGCGAGTCGCACAACGGCATCATTGCACGGATGCGGTCGAGCGAGGAATTTTTGCACAGCGGGACGACATTCCACGGAGACCTGAACGCTCCGGGATGCTCAGGATCGTGCTTGAACAGCTCCAAGAGCATCGCGGCCCAGTTCTGTGATGTTGAAATTGAAGTTGAGGCCCGGCGCAGCCTCATGATATCCGCCACGCTCCGAACTCCCAGCGGGTCTCCTCCTCTCCGCAGGGGGCGGCGCGGCGACGAAGGAAATCTGCGCCAACGGCGCGCCACAGTGAGTCCGGCAAGCCTCAGCGTAGGATCCAGATGACGGCAATCTTCAGCCTACCGCCTTCCGGGCCAGACCGCTTCCAATCGCTGCCAAGACCATCGAGGTTTGGCGCTAGGCGGTAACGGCCGCGGGTTCTCCTCGACAATCCAAAGCACCAGTCTGCTCTCCACTCATCCCATTTGCTGCGTAGCTCTCCATCCAGATAAGCTTCCTTATTGACGGTCATCGATATCAATGCGATACCACCGGAAAGAGGCTCCCCTCTCTCAACACGGGACATAAAGAAGTTGCGGAAAAGGGCTACGTTTGGATGGACTCACAAAGTTTTCGCAGAGATGTGCGAAAACTGCCATGGTCGTAACAGCATTGGGGGTGAAGTCAAGGAGGCAGAACACGTAGGTGTTCATGATATCACAGAAAAATTCAGAGAAAGGCGGGCAGAGCCCGCAGTAGAAGAACAGCGCGAGGAAAGGGTACCCATTCGGAGCCAGTTCCAAAGCAGCAGCTGGGAGTACCTTCAGGCGCTGGATGCGCCGCGTCTCCATCGACCAAAAGAGGTAGTAGTACTCCTCAGCTCCCTCGCGGCGAGCTGGGGAAAGATTGCCGCTCTTTCCGCGGCGCCAAGCAGCTGCGCCTCGGCCGACTTCACGGCCTTCCCTTGTCGGCTTCGGAGCCATGGCGGAGGTGGTGAGGAGATCGACGGCGTTGGTGATGCTGGTGGCGATGGGGGCGGAGCTGCTCTCTCTTCAGCCTTGGGAAGAAGGGGAAGCGGCGGGTTTTTTCGAGATTGGACAAGAATCAAGCGAGATGGGCGAACTGCCCTGCTTCCCGCTTATAAAGAGGGAGGGGGCGGACGTTCCGTCTTTCCGAATAAAGAAACCACTCATGATCTCACCCACGATCTCTCACACGACACCGCATTCGACGTGTGCCGTTCGTGGAGGGCGTGGTGGGTCCGGGGTGAGTTACGGCGTAACCCAGGCTGCGCGTGCCCGTGCCCTGTTTTGGGCCTGGCCCAACAGCGCTCGGCACCGTGTGTGGCCCAGGCCCGGGGGCTCCTGTCGGTGTACTAGAGTAGGGGTACCCTAGTATCCCGAACTTGTGCACGGGCAGTTGCAGCCCTCCGCGGCAAGGCTTACCGGGTGACCGCCAAGGTCCTCCGTGGTTCCTTTGGAGCCATTCAAGAACAAAGTATTCAAGCCAAGGAGACAAGGCCCGGCAAGAGGAGCTTGCCGGGAAGGCCACCCAAGGCACCTAGGAGACAAGGCCCGGCAAGAGGAGCTTGCGGGAAGGCCCGTGAGCGACAAGCTTCCGGACACGACAAGACAACCACCGCGACAGAAGGCGCTTGCCGCGCGGCAGACCACCACTCTATACCTGCGCTCCAAGACATCCACTAACGATGTCGCCTCGACCTTTCGGTAGCGGCCACAGTGGCAAGAGGTCACGTCGGCCAGCGGAGCGCCTTGGCAAGCGGCGCCGACAAGATTGCCATCGTGGCAAGCGGTGGCGCCCGACGGTCCCTTTTCGCACCGTTAGGGCGACGTGAGCGGGCATTTAATGCCTTTGTCCCCTGCCGTCAGGGTTAGGTATGGTACACTGTACAAGTAGCTGTACCAACCACTCCTTTTCCATTTTTACCCTTGTCTACGTTGCCACCTGTCGGAGACCCCTTTAGCATATAAAAGGAGGCCCATGCACAACGTAGAGGAGGAGAGAGGTTCGAAAGGTTGAAGCGGAGAACACTCACGCCGGGTCTCGTTAGCAGCTTGTGTGTATCAGAGCACTCAGCGCCCCGAGCAAGAACTCAATACACTCGGACATGCAGCAGTAGGAGTGTTATCTCTCCGGAGAGCTCCGGGTAAACTGCTCGTGTGCTTCGCCTCGATCTGCTCTTCGTGCGACCTCCGCCCCCCGTCGAACCGAAAGGGGCTCGGTCCGCCGGTCCCATAGGTGTTCGTGGGCCAGATCAGCCATCCCCGACAACAAGTTACCAAAGCAAAGTATTACGCGCATGCTCCTAGGGGATGGATTGGTAGGAAAAGACCATCGCTCGTCCCCGACCGCCACTCATAAGGAAGACAATCAATAAATAAATCATGCTCCGACTTCATCACATAACGGTTCACCATATGTGCATGCTACGGGAATCACAAACTTTAACACAAGTATTTATCAAATTCACAACTACTCAACTAGCATGACTCTAATATCACCATCTTCATATCCCAAAACAATTATCAAGCATCAAACTTTTCTTAGTATTCAACACACTCATAAGAATTTTTATAAATCATTTATGCTTAGCATATTAGGATTATTCAAGCAATTACCATGCTATTTAAGACTCTCAAAATAATCTAAGTGAAGCATGAGAGATCAATAGTTTCTATAAGACAAATCCACCACCGTGCTCTAAAAGATATAAGTGAAGTACTAGAGCAAAAACTATATAACTCAAAAGATATAAGCGAAGCACATAGAGTATTCAAACAAATTCCAAATCATGTATGGCTCTCTCAAAAGGTGTGTACAGCAAGGATGATTGTGCTAAACTAAAAAGCGAAGACTCAAATCATACAAGATGCTCCAAGAAAAACACATATCATGTGGTGAATAAAAATATAGCTCCAAGTAAAGTTACCGATGGAAGTAGACGAAAGAGGGGATGCCTTCCGGGGCATCCCCAAGCTTTGGCTTTATGGTGTCCTTAGATTATCTTGGGGGTGCCATGGGAATCACCAAGCTTAGGCTCTTGCCACTCCTTGTTCCATAATCCATCAAAAATCTTTCACCCAAAACTTGAAAACTTCACAACACAAAACTCAACAGAAATCTCATGAGTCTATTAGCGAAAAGAAAACAAAAGACCACTTCAAGGTAATGTAATGAACTCATTATTTATTTATATTGGTGTTAATCCTACTGTATTCCAACTTCTCTATGGTTTATAAACTATTTTACTAGCCATAGATTCATCAAAATAAGCAAACAACACACAAAAAACAGAATCTGTCAAAAGCAGAACAGTCTGTAGTAATCTGTAACTAACGCAAACTTCTGGAACTCCAAAACATCAGCCAAAATAGGAAGACCAAGGAAATTTGTTTATTGATCAGAAGCAATTGGAATCAGTATTTTATCACGTTCTGGTGATTTTTAACAATTGTTTTCGTGAACAGAAAGTTTCTGGAAATTACAGCAATATCAAATAACTATCATCCAAGAAGATCCTATAGGTTTAACTTGGCACAAACACTAATTAAAACATAAAAAAACATCTAACCAGAGGCTAGAACAAATATTTATTCCTAAACAGAAGCAAAAAGCAAAAAACTAAAAATAAAATTGGTTTGTCTCCCAACAAGCGCTATCGTTTAACGCCCCTAGCTAGGCATAAAAGTAAGGATAGATCTAGGTATTGCCATAGTATTGGTATGGCAAGTCATGAAAACTTTTCTCATATTCTCTACGTTCAACAGCAAGTTTTCTTTGAGGCAAGCAAAAATAATCAAAAGGGCTAAATTTAATGGGACAAAAGTCCCCAAGATCAATCTCGGGATGTATGGGTTCCTCCCTAGGCCCTTTGTATTGCACAACCAATTCATCATTAAGAGCATTCTTTTGGCAAAAAGTCACAAGACTTTGTTCAAGAGGAAAACCTAATCCATTATTATGAATAGCAAAATCATCATTAAGCTCGGAAATTCTATCAACTAGAACATCGGCGGGAACCTTTTTCCTAAGATTTTTGTTATAAGCAATATGATCCAAAGATTGTAAACGCATCATGTCTTCTTGATTAAAAAGGATAGCTTCAATGGGAGGATGACAAGCATCTACCCTATAATGCTCAAAGATTTCTTTGGCCTCTTTTATTATGAATCTAAACTCATGAGCATAAAATACAAGTATGCACGCTTAATGTAAGAATGCTCAATATTAGAGAATTCTAGGAAAATTCTTTGTATGCAAGGATGCATGTGCATAAATTGCCTTTCAAGTTCAACTATAAGTATGGCAATAGCGTCCACAAGACTACTAGTTCTATGTAGAATAGAACCACCCATAGAAGGCAAAGCACCGGCACAAGTAAAGAAATCTTGAATAACTCCTTTTCCAATGATATTACCACTACCAATTCGAAATCTTTTTGTATGCAAGGTAGGGGGTTCTTCAGCAGGAGCATCAGATTTTTCTATGATATTATTATTGTCCATATCGGCAATAATTTCCCCAATTTCAGACATAACGACAGAGAGAGCGAAGGGCAACAAGAAGAAGGCGAACGAAAAAGAGAGGGCGAATAAAACGGCAAGGGTGAAGTGGGGGAGAGGCAAATGGAAAATAATGTAATGTGGGAGATAAGGATTGTGATGGGTACTTGGTAGGTTGACTTTTGCGTAGACCTCCCTGGCAACGGAGCCAGAAATCCTTCTTGCTAACTCTTGAGCACTGCGTTGGTTTTCCCTTGAAGAGGAAAGGGTGATGCAGCAAAGTAGCGTAAGTATTTCCCCCAGTTTTTGAGAACCAAGGTATCAATCCAGTAGGAGGCTACGCGCGAGTCCCTCGCACCTGCACAATACAAATAACTCCTCGCAACCAACGCAATAAGGGGTTGTCAATCCCTTCACGGTCACTTACGAGAGTGAGATCTGATAGATATGATAGGATAATATTTTTGGTATTTTTGTGATAAAGATGCAAAGTAAAATAAAAGCAAAGTAAAAAAGCAAAGGAAATAACAAAGTGTTGGAAGATTAATACGATGAAGATAGACACGGGGGCCATATGTTTCACTAGTGGCTTCTCTCAAAAGCATAAGTATTTTATGGTGGGTGAACCAACTACTGTTGAGCAACTGACGGAACTGAGCATAGTTATGAGAATATCTAGGTATGATCATGTATATAGGCATCACATCCGAGACAAGTAGACCGACTCCTGCATGCATCTACTACTATTACTCCACTCATCGACCGCTATCCAACATGCATCTAGAGTATTAAGTTCATGAAAACAGAGTAACGCCTTAAGCAAGATGACATGATGTAGAGGGATAAATTCATGCAATATGATAAAAACCCCATCTTGTTATCCTCGATGGAAACAATACAATACATGCCTTGCTGCCCCCCTCATCCTTTGGGAAAGGACACCGCAAGATTGAACCCAAAGCTAAGCACTTCTCCCATTGGAAGAAAGATCAATCTAGTAGGCCGAACCAAACTGATAATTCGAAGAGACTTGCAAAGATAACCAATCATACATAGAAGAATTCAGAGAAGATTCAAATATTGTTCATAGATAATCTTGATCATAAACCCACAATTCATCGTTCTCAACAAACACACCGCAAGAAGAAGATTACATCGAATAGATCTCCACGAGAGAGGGGGAGAACATTGTATTGAGATCCAAAAAGAGAGAAGAAGCCATCTAGCTACTAACTATGGACCCGAAGGTCTGAAGTAAACTACTCACACTTCATCGGAGAGGCTATAGTGTTGATGTAGAAGCCCTCCAGGATGGATGCCCCCTCCGGCGGAGCTCCTGAACAGGCCCCAAGATGGGATCTCATGGGTACAGAAGGTTGCAGCGGTGGAATTAGGTTTTTGGATCCGTATCTAATCGTTTGGGGGTACGTAGGTATATATAGGAGGAAGGAGTACGTCGGTGGAGCAACAGGGGGCCCACGAGGGTGGAGGGCGCGCCCTGGGAGGGTGGGCGCGCTCCCTACCTCGTGGCCTCCTCTTTTGTTTCTTGACGTAGGGTCAAAGTCTCCCGGATCATAATCTTCCTAAAAATCACTTTCCCAAAGGTTTCATTCCGTTTGGACTCCGTTTCATCCCAGAAGTGACGACACGATAAAGAAGAAGAAGAAGAAGAAGAAGAAGAAGAAGAAGAAGAAGGAGAGGAAGAAGAGGAAGAATAGGAAGAAGAAGAAGAAGAAGAAGAGGAAGAAGAAGAAGAAGAAGAAGAAGAAGAAGAAGAAGAAGAAGAAGAAGAAGAAGAAGAAGAAGAAGAAGAAGAAGAAGAATAGGAAGAAGAAGAAGAAGAAGAAGAGGAAGAAGAAGAAGAAGAAGAAGAAGAAGAAGAAGAAGAAGAAGAAGAAGAAGAAGAAGAAGAAGAAGAAGAAGAAGAAGAAGAAGAAGAAGAAGAAGAAGAAGAAGAAGAAGAAGAAGAAGAAGAAGAAGAAGAAGAAGAAGAAGAAGAAGAAGAAGAAGAAGAAGAAGAAGAAGAAGAAGAAGAAGAAGAAGAAGAAGAAGAAGAAGAAGAAGAAGAAGAAGAAGAAGAAGAAGAAGAAGAAGAAGAAGAAGAAGAAGAAGAAGAAGAAGAAGAAGAAGAAGAAGAAGAAGAAGAAGAAGAAGAAGAAGAAGAAGAAGAAGAAGAAGAAGAAGAAGAAGAAGAAGAAGAAGAAGAAGAAGAAGAAGAAGAAGAAGAAGAAGAAGAAGAAGAAGAAGAAGAAGAAGAAGAAGAAGAAGAAGAAGAAGAAGAAGAAGAAGAAGAAGAAGAAGAAGAAGAAGAAGAAGAAGAAGAAGAAGAAGAAGAAGAAGAAGAAGAAGAAGAAGAAGAAGAAGAAGAAGAAGAAGAAGAAGAAGAAGAAGAAGAAGAAGAAGAAGAAGAAGAAGAAGAAGAAGAAGAAGAAGAAGAAGAAGAAGAAGAAGAAGAAGAAGAAGAAGAAGGTGAGCGCTGAGCCAAAGGAGCCCCTGTCCTGAGGGCGCCGCCAGCCTCCGATCGCGGCCGCGATGGGCGCAGAAGTGCGTCACGCTAGCCCAGCACAACCATTGAGCACTCAGGCGGCATCGCGTCCGAGCACACGGGCGCACCGCCAACCCCTGGCACCCTGCCGACGCCACTTGGGAGATCGGCCATCGAGGGCGCGGGGGTTCACGGGGTGACACCCCTTGCCGCGGTCGTACCAACTCTGGTACCGGTGGAGGGGGCGACTCCTCACCCCCCTCTGGCGGAATCCGACCCTGAGGGCGCAACGACGTAGCTTTAGGTGGAGCCAGCCCCCGTGGGCCAGCAGGCTATGAAGTCAGCAGCCATTGTCGTGCCTGAGAAGATCCCGGAGCCTCTGGTGCCTCAAGCCGACCGCAACAGTGCTTCCCTGGCCACGGAGCCGGCCAATGTGCCAGCACCGCCTCCTCGTTAGACCCTTGCACTCGTGAATTGCGGCCCCTTGATCAGGCCCAGGGCCCTATATGAAGCCTACACCGCGCTCGGCCGGATCCAGGCTGATCTCCAGGACACCGATAGGTGCCTCGTGAGGGAGCGCCTGGGGCTCGTCTCGGGGTGGCTCCAAGGTGACATAGCTACCAGGACGGCATGGGGCCGGGCCGAAGCCGTCACCGTGGAGAGCAGGAGGGAGGCCGCCGAAGCCAAGGCGGCTCGTGATGCAGCGTTGGCCGATGCAACATCTGTCGTGAAGCATTGCGGTGAGGCGGAGGCCAATCTGAAAGCCCTTCGGGAGGAGTAGGTCGCGCACGCACAACGACTTCAACAGTAGTAGGGGGACCTCAAGGGTCACGAGGTGAAGCTCGCCGATTGCGATTCCGTGTTGTCCCAAGTGACACTTGATCAAGCTGCAGAATGCGAGCGCCTGACCAAGCTGAAGGAGGAGGTGTTCCCAGCCCAGACGTCCCATGCTAAGCACGTCTCCGAGGTGACGGCCCGACTGGATGCCAGGAAGAAGACCCTTTGCCGCTGCCAAAGGAAAGGCGGCTGCGGAACGCGACGCCTTCCTCTCTCTCGAGCTCAGGGCTCGCCAAGCACTGCAGTCGATCTGCAGGGGAGGATTCAAGGATCCGCTCGCGTCCCCTTAGGGCGGCTACACAGGGCTCTCTTTCAGGCTTGCCGAGGAGCTCGAAGGCGCCGCCGCCAAGGTGGACTCCATCCTGGAGGACGAGTGCTGCTCCCTCTTCTCCATGGCAGCAACGCGCGTCTCCAACCACCTCTACCTCCACGATCCCGACTTCAACTTTGCCGCGGTAATTGGCACGGTTGCTCTTGAGACCCGCGCCACCGCGGTGGCGGCCGTGAAGGGCCATGTGGACGCACTGCTGAAGAAGTTCAACTGCACCCATGACGCTGAGCCCTCGGCAACGGAGGTGAGCAACAGCAACGGTGATGATGGACGCGACATCGATGCTGATGATGAGCTCACCGCGACTGAGACAAGCGGCGGGGACGAACGTGGCGATGACGATGTGACAGCCTGGTTTTTGCCCCCTCTTCTTTTTCTGATTTTGATTGCCTTTTTATTTGAATTTGGGTTTTTGAATCATTTCAGTTGGACTTAAACCCTTGGCCATACCCTTGATTTTCACCCAAGTGGCTCACCTATCCCCCAAGCCATCATTTCTTCTCTGATTAATCCCAAATTAATCCTAGGAATATTTTTCTTAAATGAAAAATATTCATTTTCTCTCGAAAACCCTAGTCAGCAGCCTATGCTCCACATCAAAACTCATTTTCTTTGCCCTCAAAAATCTGAGAAAATTCCTAAATATTCTTTGAACCCTAGGGCACCTCCCTGAGCAAAAATATTGCATCACTTTTTGGAATATTTTTGCTACATAAAATCTTTTCTATTCTGGTCAGAAAAGGTAGTTTCTATAGCAAGTATAATTTTCCTTAATCCAATGAGGCTAATTTTTCTTGAGCTTCATTACCTTCCTAAGAGACTACTATACCCCAAAGCTCAGCCCTCAACTCTTACTGGATCACTCACAGTTAACTCCACAAGTTACTGTCCAGAAACTTACCATGAAGTAAACCACGCACACACAGCTCCTGGGATCAACTCAAAGTGTTGGAACCACTCAAACCACTAAGGACTACCGGCCAGACATGGAGTTTGAGCTTAGCACGGCCTGATGTCATAGTTCACGCGGTGACCACGTTGTTCCAGGTGTGCTGGCATGCGGTCGACGCGCTCTGCAACGCGTCCGAGCCTCTGTTGAGCTCGTGCTCGCTTCCCCGGCCGCCGCACCTTGCCAAACCGCGCCACGATCATCGTCTTGACCCTCTTAACTCCTCCTCGGTGCTCGCCAACACCGGAGCTCGCCGCAGCAAGGACGGGCATGACCCGACCAACCCAACAGTGTGTCGCGCCACTGTGCTCGTCGCCATCACTGCTCCTTTGTTCGTCTCTGCCCTCCCGCAGTACCCGTGTGAGCTGCGTCGCCTTCTCCCCCTCTCACTGACGCCGTTCATCGCCGGGCACCGTGTCCAAAAGCTGTCTGGCGGAGCCCGATCCCCTCACCTTGCTCGCCTATAAATACGGCCACCCCCGAGCATCACCAGCCACTCCTACACACTCCAGAAAGCAATAGAAAGCCGCAGCCCGGCCGGGCCGCTGTCCTCGAGCTTGAGCTCGCCGATGATCCCCGCGGTTCGCCTCCATCTTTCCATCCCCTCCCGAGCTCAAGCCACTCTTCCAGCGCCTCCGTGGTGGTTCACTAGTGCCGTCCGACCCTGTTGGAGCCCCTGGAGCAACCCCACATCGTCGTCTTCCTCAACTCCGGCGACCTCTGCTTCCTGCCGCCGCTGGAGAGGCCCGTTCTCATGCCGTCCGACCACCCCTAGCTATTCTACGGGTATGGGCAAGTGCGCCTTGTGACAGCCTGGTTTTTGCCCTCTCTTCTTTCTCTAATTTTTATTTGGTTTTGATTTGAATTTGGAGTTTTGAATCACTTCAGTTGGACTTAAACACGTGGGCACCACCTTGATTTTCACCCAAGTGACTCATTTCTATCTCTACCCTCATTTCTTCTCTAGTCAACCTCAGAATAATATTATGAATATTTTTCTTAAATGAAAAATATTCATTTTCTCCTCCAAAACCCTAACCAGCCACATGTGTTCCAAAGCAACCCCAATTTTTCTTGCCCACAAAAATTTGAGAAAATTCCCAAATATTCTTTGAACCCTAGGGCACCTTTCTGAGCAAAAATATTGCATCACTTTTTGGAATATTTTTGCTACAGAAAATATTTTCTGTTCTGGATAGAAATGGTAGTTTCTACAGCAACCACCATTTTAGTTGCTCCAATGGTGCTGAATTTTCTTGTGCATCACTACCTTCCTAGATGATTGCTAACCACCAAAGCTCAGCTCCCAACTCTTAGTAGTTTGACCATAGTTAACTCTTTACTGTCCAGAAACTTACCATGAAGTAACACTCCAAGTTACATCACCTGAGCTCGACTCAAAGCATTGGCACAGCCCTAAATACTAAGGACGACACGTCAGACATGAAATTGGGGCCAGCCGTGGCTCTATGCCAAAGTGCACGCGGTGACCACACATGTGCATGGTGCCAGTCTGCTAGCCGACGCGCTCTAGGTGTAGCTGAGCGCTCTGTGCGTCGCGTGCTCACTTCTCCGGCTGCCGCACCTTGCCAACCCTCGCCACCATCATCGTCTCTACTCCCTTAACTCCCTCCTGGTGCTCGCCGACGCTGGAGCTCGCCACAGCGAGCACGGGCGCGCGGCAGACAGAACAGTGCGCCGCGCACTGTGTTTGTCGCCACCCCCTCGATCCAGTGCTCGTCGCCGCCCACCCACAGTGCCCCGCGTGAGCTACGTCGCCTTCCCCCTCGCTCACTGACACCGTTCGTCGCCGGGCGCCGTGTCCAGGTGTCCTCCGGTGGAGCCCGATCCCCTCATCTCGCTCGCCTATAAATGCAGCCCTCTCCAGCCCTCTAGAGCATCACAAACCCACCTCACACACTCCACAAGACCGTAGGAAGCCGTAGCCCAGTCGGGCAGGCCTCGGGCCGCCGTCCCCGAGCTCGAGCTCGCCGGCGATCCCCACGGTTCGCCTCCACCGCTCCAGCCCCTCCCAGGCGTGGGCCACTCTCCCAGAGCCTCCGCCATGCTTCAGTGGTGCAGTCTGACCCGGTTGGAGCCACTGGTGCCGGCTCCCATCACCGTCATCCCCAACTCGGGTGACCTCCGCTCTCTGCCGCCGCTGGAGAGGCCCGTTCCCACGCCGTCCGACCACCCCTAGCTAATCTACGGGTATGGGCAGGTGCGCCTCAGTCTTCTCTCTCGATCTATCCCTCTAGCTCCGGCCAAGATGCCCTCCTCGCCGGCATGTGCTCCGGCGCAGCCTCGCCGTGCTCTGTTTCCTTCTCCCCCTCCCTCTCACCTGACTAGCGGTGCCCGCTATCAGCCACTCCGGCTGCGCCCGAAGTAGTACGAATGGTGGCCCCCCCGGTTTTACGTCTTTGACGTCACCCCCATATCTGTTTTTATTTAAATCAAATTCAAATTTAAACAGAGAGCTTCAAGCAGCCACAACTTTTTAACCATAAGTCCAAATGAATTGATTCTTTTTGCATTGTGTTCTTTATGAAATTATCTAGCAGCACACCAAAAATGAGATTTTTCTCTGCTGTCTAGATTTTCTGGTGAATTTCAGAGTGTTTCTTGATGTTTTCTTTTTATGTTTTTAATTGTTTTCACAAGGTGAAGCTTGTCTTGAGGATCACCAGGAGGAGTGTGAACCTCACCTGCACTAAGGCAAGCCACAGCAACATTTTCATGGTGCCATTGCAATATTTGTGATTTTTTAACTTGAATGAATAATTTAGTTCATGCATTTAAATTGCTAAAATAAATATACATTTATTCTGTTGAATGCTTGTTTGTGTTGATATGTTTGTTTACAGAAGGATAAAGCTAACTAAGTTAGTTTAAGTCATTAGAAGTTATATTTGATTATGAAGAAATAATTTGTTTATGAAAAAGAATTAGTTTGGTTAATATTTTCTTGAGTCAGAAAGGAATTATGCTAAGTTATTGTCATGGTTAGTTTGCTGAATAAACATAACCAGAAAAGTGTTATGAGTTTCTGATACGTATGGTTAGTACTTGATATAGTTGATCCGTTATTGTTCTAATGATAAGTGATGCATGTTATATGGTTGCATTTGCATGGCATCTCATGACACCGATTATTTTTACTTTAAGTTGAGCCTGATAAGAACTCAACTTGAACATATCGTTGATCGGGTCATGGTGCCACTGAATCGAGTTTTTCCCCAGTGCAACCACATTTTCCTTTGTGGGAAGGCCTTTATTCGGTCTGTTGTCATGCCTCTGGTCGGTGCCTCCAACGAGGGAAGGTTATGGGCGTGCGTTACCCTGGCCCGGTAAGCAGACAAAACCTTGTGTGCCCGTTGTTGTTATGGTACCTTGTCCCCGTTTGGGAGCATTTATGTTTTACCACGACGGTGGCCGTTGGTGTCTTTGGTAGACACGGGGCCACCCAGGACTTAGCCCAGTGGGGAGTGAGTCGGAGTGGCCGGGAGAGTGTCATGGCCATGGAGGGGTTCTGTCGGAATGCCGCTGGTCCACCCGAATGGGAGTGCGAGGCCATGGGTTCCGTGGTGTGGGTACAGTGCGCTACCTCTGCAGAGTGTATTTAATCTATCGATAGCTGAGTCCACGGTTACGGACATGATCGAAAGTAGGTCACACCATGGGTCAACGTTTAAATAATTTTGCACACTAAGATAATAACTTTGCACTGTTGGAAAGAGGATGGTTGAGGAACCAGTTTGATGATGGAGACCAAGTTGTTGGTCAGTTTGTGATCCGAGAAAGATCACCGTTTGGTTACGAGGTAACCCGATTAAAGACCAAGATGTTGGTCCGTTTGTGATCCGAGAGAGATCGCCATTTGGTAAGCAAGTCGGAGGGACTTGAGTCACAAGATCATGATCACTGCATTTCTAGTATGATTTTGCATTAATGATTAAATTGGTTAATTATCATGATATTGTTTGTCACTATGTTTATGCTAGTTGTGAGCTTGCAAGTACATTCAATGTACTGACCTGGCGTGTCATGACAGCTTTCAGGAAAGTCTCGTTGGAACGGAGTGCTGTCCGAGTCTAGATCGTGTCCACATTGGTGTCCCTGTGCTATGGAGTCCCGCTTCATCGTCGTTCCGCTACCGCGTAGTTGTCGTGATCGAGGCCCCTTTATGTTCACTAAATACTGTACATATTGTTCAGCCGCACCGTGTGTGCTGCTTGGCTTCGCAACTCATTGTAATATGAACCATATTCCGCTAGCATCAATAAAGCGGTTGTATTCTGTAGCAAGATGTTGTGTGTTGCCAGAAGACATGGTCTTTGGGCTGGCAATACAAGGTAAACGGGTTGCTCTGAGCCGGGGTGCCACAACGCTTGGTATCAGAGCCGCGCTGACTGTCGGACACGCTAGGCTACCGTCGTGTAACTGGACGTTAGTTAGAGTAAAAGTTGAGTGCCGATAGTGTTTGTAGCTGGTTGTTGCATTGCATACACTCGTTTATTTTTATTCTAACCTACTAATGGCTATGAGTGTAGATGGCTCCGGTGCCGTATCCATGCCAGTTGTAGTTGATGTCGTACACGTCTCCGCATCTCCTTCGTAACGTGTGGCGTCGGCTGTACCCTCTCGGTGACGACCCCGTCTGTCGTGTATACCGGGAGCGTCTAGCAGACTCAGTGTATGAGTATCACGCAGTAGTTACTCTACGCACCAGTTCATCTTCCAGCACTTACATTCGTACCTCCAGGAGCGGTTTCACTTCTACCGCTTCTCAGGCTGTCCAGTTTGCTGCATTTGAGGTCCTCGTCGAGCTGCGCTATAACGAGGTCCGAATGCAGAACCATCCAGGTTTCCACTACTATCGTCCTTGCATGACAATGGTCGTGTCCGCTTTCCTATAATTGATCCGGAGTTTGATAGTACTACTAGTCACCTTTCTCGCTAAATCACTGCTAGCTACCTTCTGATTCACGAGCTGGCTCGAGAGTTGACTCGTGCTCACACTGCTTTAGCCGCTACTAGAGCCTTCACTACTCCGTCGTCTACGGGATTTACTCCTTATATTCCATCCAGTTCTAGCTCACCTATTTCACTGGTTACTCCTCCGAGTAGTTCGGGCACCTCGACCGTGAATCCTCTCAGTGCTCCTGCTGAGTGGGTTTCCCTTCTCACTACCCCCATAGACCCGATGCTTCAGCCCCATCCAGCTCCTGCTCCGGAGGGAGAGCCCTTGAGGCAGCGTCGTCATGTTACCTTGAACCCGGAGGTCTCGGTTAACGTCATCAGTTCAGGATTCGAGTCTGCTTCGGGAGAGGACCCTGCAGCACCAGCAGAACATTAGAGCGCTCGAGTATCCGCACTTGTCAGGTTCATGTACGGATGCAGTCGTACGAGTCATGGTGTTCCGTTTCATGTATGAGAGTAGTTGAACTTATTATGTCATTTATCTTTTATGTACGAGTCTATGTATAATTATGTTGGGACTTTCTTTTATTCGACGTGTTTCCTTCGTTATTTCGCTTTCTTTCGGGTTTTGTCGCTGGCTTTTCCCCACTATATTTTTGGATGTTGCTCATCTCGGTTACGTTGTCGTGGGAAAAACAAACAATAGGATGATGCGGGGAGGCAGCAGTTGCGACGCTTGTGAGGATGTCCCTGTTCATCGTTCCGCACGACAGGCAGGACATTTCCCTGAGCCGTACGTTACACCACCGCCTCCACCACCAAATCCGCCAACCACCGAGCAAATTCTATGCATGTTTGAGGAAAGGAGGAATAATGATCTGATTGAAATATTAAGGAGTGTGCAAGCTATGGTTGGGAAGAATGGAAATCAGAATGGTCATCACTCCAAACTGTCAGATTTTCAGAGAACCAAGCCTCCCAGTTTCAGTCAGGTTATTGATCCTTTGGACGCAGATGACTGGTTACGAACCATTGAGAAGAAGCTTGAGATTGCTCGTACTGAAGAGGATGACAAAGTCCCGTTTGCAACTCATTATCTTGAAGGCGCTGCCGCCATATGGTGGGAAAATGCAAAAGCCATGTGGCCTGCTAATGAAGAAATCACCTGGACAAAATTCAAAGGATCAGTTCCGTAAATACCATTTTCCTCGCGCTCCTCCAAGGAAGTCCTCGCGCTCCTCCAAGGAAGTCAGTCTGTGAGTGAATATGCATAAGTTCAATCATTTGGCCCGTTACTCCCTTTATGATGTGGCCACTCAAGAAAGAAAGATTGACAGGTTTCTTGGGGGATTAAACAGCATCTCCGATGCACGCACAGTATGTTTGATTTCCCCAATTTCCAAACTCTAGTAAACAAGGCCCTCATTGCTGAAAAAGAGCACAAGCTTATTGATACATCTCCAACGTATCTATAATTTTTGATTGCTCCATGATATATTATCTTCTATTTTGGACATTATTGGGATTTATTATTCACTTTTATGTTATTTTTGGGACTAACCTATTAACCGGAGGCCTAGCCCAGAATTGCTCTTTTTTGCCTATTTCAGAGTTTCGCCGAAAAAGAATATCAAACGAAGTACAAACATAATGAAACCTTCGGGAACGTGATTTTCGGAACGAACATGATCTAGATGACTTGGACCCTACGTCAAGAAATCAAGCAGGAAGCCACGAGGTAGGGGGCGCGCCTACCCCCCTGGGCGCGCCCTCCACCCTCGTGGGCCACACATTGCTCCACCGACGTACTCCTTCCTCCTATATATACCTACGCATTCAAACGATCGACACGGAGCCAAAATCCAATTCCACCGCCAAGCAACCTTCTCGCATGCCACGAGATCCCATCTTGGGGCCTGTTCCGAGCTTCACGGAGGGGCATCGATCACGGAGGGCTTCTACATCAACACCATAGCCTCTCCGATGAAGTGTGAGTAGTTTACCTCGCACCTTTGGGTCCATAGTTATTAGCTAGATGGCTTCTTCTCTTTTTGGATCTCAATACAATGCTCTTCCCTCTCTTGTGGAGATCTATTCAATGTAATCTTCTTTATGCGGTGTGTTTGTTGAGACCGATAAATTGTGGGTTTATGATCAATTTTATCTATGAACAATATTTGAATCTTCTGAATTCTTTTATGTATGATTGGTTATCTTTGCAAGTCTCTTCGAATTATCAGTTTGGATTGGCCTACTAAATTGATCTTTTTTGCAATGGGAGAAGAGATTAGCTTTGGGTACAATCTTATGTGTCCTTTCCCAAAGGATGAGGGGCAGCAAGGCACGTATTCTATTGTTGCCATCGAGGATAACAAGATGGGGTTTATATCATATTGCATGAATTTATCCCTCTACATCATGTCATCTTGCTTAAAGCGTTACTCTGTTCTTATGAACTTAATACTCTAGATGCATGCCGGATAGTGATCGATGTGTGGAGTAATAGTACTAGATGCGTGTGAGTCGGTCTACTTGTCTCGGACGTGATGCCTATATACATGATCATACCTAGGTATTCGCATAACTATGCTCAATTCTGTCAATTGCTCAACAGTAATTTGTTCACCCACCGTAAGATACTTATACTCTTGAGAGAAGCCACTAGTGAAACCTATGGCCCCTGGGTCTATCTTCCGTCATATTAATCTTCCAACACTTAGTTATTTCCGTTGCTTTTATTTTACTTTGCATCTTTATCATAAAAATACCAAAAATATTATCCTATCATATATCAGATCTCACTCTCGTAAGTGACCGTGTAGGGATTTACATCCCCTTATCGCGTTGGTTGCGAGGATTTATTTGTTTGTGTAGGTGTGAGGGACTCATGGCGTAGCCTCCTCTTGGATTGATACCTTGGTTCTCAAAACTAAGGGAAATACTTACGCTACTTTGCTGCATCACCCTTTCCTCTTCAAGGAAAACCAACGCAAGGTACAAGAGGTAGCAAGAAGGATTTCTGGCGCCCGTTGCCGGGAGGCTTACGCAAGGTCAAGTCAAGATTTGGACTCCCGACAATGAGCCATTTCTGGCGCCGTTGCCGGGGAGGTCTACGTAAAAGTCAACATACCAAGTACCCATCACAAACCCTTATCCCCCGCATTACATTATTTTCCATTTGGATCTCGCTTTCCTCTCCCCCACTTCACCATTGCCGTTTTATTCGCCCTCTCTTTTTCGTTCGCCTCTTTTTCGCTTGCTTCTTGTTTGCTCATTTGTTGGATTGCTTATTTGTCACGATGACTCAAGATGATAAACCAAATTATGTGACTTTACCAATACCAACAATAATGATTTCCTTAGCACTCTGATTGCTCCTCTTACCGATACTGAATCTTGTGAAATCAATGCTGCTTTGTTGAATCTTGTCATGAATGATCAATTCGCCGGCCTTCCTAGTGAAGATGCCGCTACTCATCTAAATAGCTTCGTTGATTTGTGTGATATGCAAAAGAAGAAAGATGTTGACAATGATATTGTTAAATTGAAGCTATTTCCTTTTTCTCTTAGAGATCGTGCTAAAGCTTGGTTTTCGTCTTTGCCTAAAAATAGTATTGATTCTTGGAACAAGTGCAAGGATGCTTTTATCTCTAAGTATTTTCCTCCCGCTAAGATTATCTCTCTTAGAAACGATATTATGAATTTAAGCAACTTGATCATGAACATGTTGCACAAGCTTGGGAGAGGATGAAATTAGTGATACGTAATTGCCCCACTCATGGTTTGAATTTTTGGATGATTATACAAAAAATTTATGCCGGATTGAATTTTGCTTCTAGAAATCTTTTAGATTCGGCCGCGGGAGGCACTTTTATGGAAATCACTTTAGGGTAAGCTACTAAACTCCTAGATAATATTATGGTTAATTATTATCAATGGCACACTGAAAGATCTACTAATAAAAAAGTGCATGCGATAGAAGAAATTAATGTTTTGATTGGAAAGATGGATGAACTTATGAAATTATTTTCTACTAAGAGTGTTTCTTCTGATCCTAATGATATTCCTTTGTCTACTTTGATTGAGAATATAAATGAATCTATGGATGTGAATTTTGTTGGTAGGAATAATTTTGGTAACGACGCGTATAGAGGAAACTTTAATCCTAGACCTTATCCTAGTAATTCCTCTAATAATTATGGTAATTCCTACAACAATACCTATGGAAACTTTAATAAGATGCCCTCTGAATTTGAGACTAGTGTTAAAGAATTTATGAATTCGCAAAAGAATTTCAATGCTTTACTTGAAGAGAAATTGCTTAAAGTTGATGAATTGGCTAGGAACGTTGATAGAATTTCTCTTGATGTTGATTCTTTGGAACTGAGATCTATTCCTCCTAAGCATGATATCAATGAGTCTCGCAAAGCCATGAGAATTTCCATTGATGAGTGCAAAGAAAGAACCGCTAGGATGCGTGCTAAGAAAGATTGCTTTATAAAAGCATGTTCTTCTAATTTTTATGAAAACAAAGATGAAGATCTAAAAGTTATTGATGTATCCCCTATTAAATCTTTGTTTTGCAATATAAATCTTGATAATGATGGGACTGAATATGATCCACCTTTACCTAGAAGGCGTTCCAAAAATTCAGAGTTTTTAGATCTTGATGCTAAAATTGATAAAAGTGGGATTGAAGAAATCAAAACATTAGATGTTAATAAACCCACTATTTTGGATTTCAAGGAATTTAATTATGATATTCTCTTTGATATATTGTATTTCCTTGTTGCAATCTGTGCTAAATTCTCCTCATGCTTATAGTCAAAATAAAGCTTTTACCAAACATATTGTTGATGCTTTGATGCAATCTTATGAAGAAAAGCTTGAGTTGGAAGTCTCTATCCCTAGAAAACTTTATGATGAGTGGGAACCTACTATTAAAATTAAAATTAAAGATCATGAATGCTATGCTTTGTGTGATTTAGGTGCTAGTGTTTCCACGATTCCAAAAATTTTGTGCGATTTGTTAGGTTTCTGTGATTTTGATGATTGCTCTTTAAACTTGCACCTTGCGGATTCCACTATTAAGAAACCTAGGGAAGAATTAATGATGTTCTTATTGTTTCAAATAGGAACTATGTGCCCGTAGATTTTATCGTTCTTGATATAGATTGCAATCCTTCATGTCCTATTATTCTTGGTAGACCTTTCCTTAAAACGATTGGTGCAATTTTTGATATGAAGGAAGGTAATATTAGATTCCAATTTCCATTAGTGAAGGGCATGGAACACTTCCCTAGGAAGAAAATAAAATTACCATATAAATCTATCATGAGAGCCACTTCTGGATTGCCAACTAAAGATGGCAATACCTAGATCTATCCTTGCCTTTATGCCTAGCTAGGGGCGTTAAACGATAGCGCTTGTTGGGAGGCAACCCAATTTTATTTTTAGTTTTTTTGCTTTTTTGCTTATGTTTAGGAATAAATACTTGTTCTAGCCTCTGGTTAGATGTGTTTTTATGTTTTAATTAGTGTTTGTGCCAAGTTAAACCTATAGGATCTTCTTGGGTGATAGTTATTTGATCTTGCTGTAATTTCCAGAAACTTTCTTTTCACGAAAACAATTGTTAAAAATCACCAGAACGTGATAAAATACTGATTCCAATTGCTTATGATCAATAAACAAATTTCCTAGGTCTTCCTATTTTTCCTGATGTTTTGGAGTTCCATAAGTTTGCGTTAGTTACAGATTACTACAGACTGTTCTGTTTTTGACAGATTCTGTTTTTTGTGTGTTGTTTGCTTATTTTGATGAATCTATGGCTAGTAAAATAGTTTATAGACCATAGAGAAGTTGGAATACAGTAGGTTTAACACCAATATAAATAAATAATGAGTTCATTACAGTACCTTGAAGTGGTCTTTTGTTTTCTTTCGCTAACGGAGCTCACGAGATTTCTGTTGAGTTTTGTGTTGTGAAGTTTTCAAGTTTTGGGTGAAATCTTTTGATGGATTATGGAACAAGGAGTGGAAAGAGCCTAAGCTTGGGGATTCCCATGGCACCCCCAATATAATCTAAGGACACCGAAAATTCAAAGCTTGGGGATGCCCCGGAAGGCATCCCCTCTTTCGTCTACTTCCATCGGTAACTTTACTTGGAGCTATATTTTTATTCACCACATGATATGTGTTTTGCTTGGAGTGTCTTGTATGATTTAAGTCTTTGATTTTTAGTTTACCACAATCATCCTTGCTGTACACACCTTTTGAGAGAGACACACATGATTCGGAAATTATTAGAATACTCTATGTGCTTCACTTATCTTTTGAGTTATATAGTTTTTGCTCTAGTGCTTCACTTATATCTTTTAGAGCACGGTGGTGGATTTGTTTTATAAAAACTATTGTTCTCTCATGCTTCACTTAGATTATTTTGAGAGTCCTACAAAACAGCATGGTAGTTTGCTTTAACAATAATAGGCATACAAGATTAGTAAAAGAACAATTCTTATGAGTGTGTTGAATATTATGAGAAGTTTGATGCTTGATAATTGTTTTGAGATATAGAGATGGTGATATTAGAGTCATGCTAGTTGAGTAGTTGTGAATTTGAGAAATACTTGTGTTAAAGTTTGTGATTCCCGTAGCATGCACGTATGGTGAACCGTTATGTGATGAAGTCTGTCGGGGAGGCTGATCGTACCCACGAACACCTATGGGGCCGGCGGACCAGGCCCCTTGTGGTTCGAAGGGGGGCGGAGATCGCACGAAGAGCGGATCGAGGCGAGGCACACGAGCAGTTTACCCAGCTTCGGAGCTCTCCGGAGAGATAAAACTCCTACTGCTGCTTGTTTAATCTATTGTGTTCTTGCTAGGGAGCAATGAGAGCTACAAAACCTAACGTGGGTGTATCTAGTCTCTGGCCAGTCGAATGAACCGAACCAGCCAAACCTCTCCTATGTTGCGCATGGGCCTCCTTTTATATGCTCAAGGGGTCTCCGACAGGTGGCAACATAGACGGGGGTACAAATGTAAAAACAGGAGTTGGTACACCTACTCGAACAGTGTCTGATGCAAAATACCTAACTCGACGGCAAGGGACAAAAGCAATAAATGCCCGCCGTTGTCGCCTTAACAAAGGCAACAGAGACCGTCGAGTGCGCCTCCGCCGCCACGATGGCAAGCTTGTCAGCCGCTTATCGCTGCTCTCCGCTGGCTGCACAGCCGCCGACACGCCGCGCATGGAACGGTCCCATGGCGACACGTCGCTGGATGAGCCGGAGCGGAAAGGAGAGAGGTTGCATGCCGCGGCAAAGCGCCTTTGCCGCGTCGAATCCTTGTCGCGCCGGAGACTTGTCGCGCTGAGCCTTCCCGCAAGCTCCTCTTGCCGGGTCTTGTCTTCTTAATCAAATACTTTGTTCTTGAATGGCTCCAAGGAAGCCACGGAGGATCTTGGCGGTGACGAGGCAAGCCTTGCCGCTGGTGCTGCAATCGTCTGCAGGCACGCAGTACGGGATACTAGGGTACCCTACTCTAGTACACCGACAGGAGCCCCGGCTCGGGCTGTACGCGTGCCGAAGCGCTTGTCGGGCCAGGCCCGTAACTATGCACGGACACGCGCTGCCTCGATCACGTCGCCTTCGCCCGGACCCACCACGATCCCCACTAACGGCACGCACCGGACGTGGCGCCGTGCGAAGATCGTGGGCGCGGTCGGGGGTTCTTTATTAGTATAAGCGAACGTCCGCCCTCCTCCCTTTTTATAAGCGGAGGAAACAGAGGCAGGCCGACCACCCCGCCATTGCTGTCTTGTCAAGAAACCACCGCCGCTCCCTCTTCTTCTCCGGTGCGAAGAGAGCAGCCCGCCCCTTTCGCCGCAAGCACACTCACCGCCCGTCGGCCTCCTCCGCCTCGCCATGGCTCCGAAAGCCGATAAGGAGAAGGGCGTCAAGTCGGCCGAGGCGCAGCGGCTCGCGGCGTTGCGCAAGGAGCGAGCCATCTTTCCCCCGCAGCTCGGCGCAAGGGAGCCGCGGGACGTCTTCTACCTCTTCTGGTCGACGGAGACTCGTGCGCATCCGCGCACGAGGGTGCTCCCCGCCTCCGCCTCCGATTTGGCCCCAACAGGGTACACTTTCTTCGCCCTTTTCTTCTATTGCAGGCTTTGCCCGCCCTTTTCCGGAAGTTCTTTATGCGACATAATGAACACCTTTAGCCTCCGCCTCCTTGATTTCACCCCCAACGCCATCTTGACCATGGCAGTTTTCAAGATTTGTGCGAAAACTTTGTCGGAGTCCACCCGAACGTGGCACTCTTCCGCCATTTCTTTGTTCCCCGCGTCGAGAGAGGAGAGCCACTTGCCGGAGGGATAGCCTGGGTCTCTAGGATCGGCAAGAAAGAGGCCTACCTAGAGGGAGAGTTCCGCAACAAGTGGGAGGAGTGGAGAGCCAATTGGTGCTGGGTCGTAGAGGAGAATCCGCAGCCCTTCACCGCCGTGCGCCAAACCCCAATAGTGCGCGGCAGGGATTGGAGTAACTTGCCGGAGGATGCGGTCTGAAGATAGCCGTGGACCAATTCTGCGCCTCAGGCTTGCCGGGTTGACCGTAGGAGCAGTAGGCGCAGACTTCATTCGCCGCCGCATCGCTCCCTTGCAGGAAAGGAGGAGGCCTGCTTGGGAGTTCCAAAACGCAGCAGATATCATGAGGCTGCGCCCGGGCTTGAACTGGAACTTCACCGTCATGGAGCTGGACTCTATACTGCTCGAGCTGTTCAAGAATGACCCCAACCATCCAGAGTGGTTTAGGTTGCCGCGGGGGGTCGTCCCTTTGTGCAACAACTCGGCGCTCGACCGCATCCGCGCCATGATGCCACTCAGGCGACTCCCACGGCATCGTCCCGACCTGGCAGGAGCCCCCCGACGAGGTCGTGCAGCAATTCTTCGATGATTTGCAAGAAGTGCCGATCCGCTCCGACGAGCAGAAGAGGCTCACCCGCGACACCACCGACCAGGAGATGGCGCGGATTGCCACCAGGGTGGAGGAGGCGGCAGCAGCCGCTGCCGCTGGAGCCTTCGGGTTCACCGTGGAGGAGGCGGACGCGGCGAAGGCGGCAAGCCTTGCCGAGCGAGGGGAGGTCGCCGGCGAGGACGAGCTTGTCGAGCCCGAGGCCGGGTCGAGTGGACCCGCCGAGGGCGCTTCTTCCCCACCGCCAAGCGACTTGCCGCCAGCGGAGCCCCCGGCTCCGCCGAGGAGGCGTCTCCGTAGGGCTGGAGACGAGCCGGGCGATGCATCGCCCACAAAGAAGCGCTGCGACGCGCTTCCACCGCAGCAAGCGAGGTTGCTGCGGAGCGCTCCACACGGCCCGTGACAACCGGGCGGAGTCTTCAGCCATCACGACGCCCGCCAAGCGGCCAAGAGAGCCCACGCCTCCGCCTCGTCGCGCCGGAGGCGAGCCGGAGTTCGACTTACCCGCGCTCAGCTCCGAGGAGGAAGGCGAAGAGTAAGCTTCTCGAGATTGCGCTTGTATTTCTTCAATTTTATTGCTTCATCTTGAATCTGATTTGCTTCGTTCTGGACTCTTTCCTTTTCAGGACGCTGGCCCAGAGAGCGGCGAAGAGGACCAAGATCCCGACGGTCGTCGTTGAGGACGATTCTCCGTGGCTGACGGGGACGCGTCTGAGACTCCCTTTGCCGGACCCGCAACCCTTCCTCTGAGCAGCCCCAAAGACAGCCCCCGAGTAAGTGTGCAGTTTTCTTCTTACTATTAGGTGTGCAGGGGTGCTCCTTCTTTGTTGATATCTCGACTGTGCTTGTGTAGGAGCAGAGCAGCCTCATCAGGAGGGCTCGGAAGCCGCCCCCGAGATCCTGCCCGCTGCCACTACGCCGCCAAGGGAGAACTCCCCGGCAAGGGAGCTCCCTCCGACAAGGGAGGCCACCCCGGCAAGGGAGGCCACTCCGGCAAGGGAGGCTACCCCGGCAAGGGACGGCGCCAGCGACCCTCCAGTGGTCGAGGCCATGGCTGCGGATCCCGTTGCAGGTAACTCCCTTACGCGAAAATCTCCCTTGGGCTTGCTGTCTTTTGTTTCTCTTTTTGAACATCTGCTTGACTGCCCTTTCTTCGTCTGACGCAGAGCCGATGGAGGTCGAGGCCGGGCGAGGAGGAAGCCTTGGAACACCGACGAGGCCGCCGCCGAGGAAGAAGTGGTCGTCGTCGTGGAAGAAGAGGCCGCCGCCGACGAGCTCATTGGCGAGGAGGCCACCGAGGCTGCCGACGCGGAGACCGCGAGGGGTCGGGCGATCAGATCGACGGGCCCTGAGGCCGCAGGAGCGGCAAGAGCTACACCGACAGCTGACTCCCCGCTGCTGGCGCCAGTCAGTTCGAGGAGCCCCAGCCCGTGCCTTCCTCAAGGCCGCGAAGGCGTCTTCATCAAGCTCCCTGGAACCGAAGCCTGTGGCGCCGGTCGAGGGCGAGACCTTCGACGGCGAGCTACTCGCCTCCGCTGGGTTGACGCTGGTGGATGCGCCAAGCAGCAGTAGCGGCGAGTCCGAGGAGGAGCAGCTACTGAAGAAGCTGCTGTCGCTCTACCGCACCCGGCAGGCCAAGTTAGAGACGCGGGAAGCCCTTGTCGTGAGGGCGGGAGCGGACATGGAGAAGCGCGCCGAGGAGCTTCGGAGCGCCAACAAAGAAGCCCTCCGCGACGTGGCGGAAGCGCGGGGGCAACTCGCAGAAGAGCGCACGGCCTTCATCCTTGAGAAGGCCGCAGCTGATGAGGAGCAGCGGCTGGCTGCCGAGAAGCTCGCCGCGCAGGAAAGCGAGTTGGCGCAGCGGAAGGTCAACCTGGACAGCCACGAAGAAGACCTTGCCGCGCGCGAGGAGTCGCTTGGCGGGGCGCTTCAGGAAGCGAAGGACGCTGCCGCAGCCGCCGAGGCCGCCAAGGAAGAGCTGAAGGCGAAGGTGGCACAACTGGAGGCCACCCTCAAGAAGAGCGGCGAAGAGCTTGCCGTGCTCAAGCGTGAGCGCGAGAAGGACGCCTACACGCTGGGCGAGCTGCAGAGTCGTCTCGCTGATAGAGGCAAGGAGCTCGACGCCGCCAAGGATTCCAAGGCGGATCTGAGCTGAAGCCACCACCCCGACGCAGATGTTGGACAGCCGCCAGAGAGCGGGAGGTGGGCTTGTTGGAGGCGATCAAGGCCAAGGAGGAGCTGCTGGCGAATGCTGCCTCCGCCTGTAACACCTTGAGGGAGAGCATGGAGCACCGGACCGAAGGTCTTGTGGACACCGCCGCCGCCATCCACAACGAGATGATGGAGCTGGGATGGCGGACCTTGCATTCCTCCGACGAGCATCTCCAACCCAGCGCCAAGCTCAGCTTATTCTTCAAAGGCGTGGCGACGGGCCTCCAGCCGACTCCGGCTAAGAGGTCCCAAGCAGCTGGCCGAGGAATCACGCCAGGTCTGTGCAGGAGCCCTCGAGAAGGTGTTGATCAAGGTGGCCTTCCGCAACCCGGGCCTCAACCTTAACGGGGTCCTCCGATCCTTGCCGCCAGACGCCAACGTGGAGGAGCTCAAAGCCCTTGCCGCACCCATTGTGGACAAGGTGAACAAGATCAAGCGGATTGAGGGCGACCGCGTAGACTAGGCCGCCAACTTTATCTTTCCCTTGTCGCTGCTGATCATGTTTAGAACACTTTGTTAGATCAGCGACAAGTTATTTTGTAATATACTCTATCTTAGGCGATCAATGCAATGTTATTTCCTCTACTTGATTCCTTCCTTTGTAATGCGTTTCTGCCTTACGCATTTGGGGGACTTGTCGGTGCGGGCACTTTTGTCATGAAAGGCTGAGTGCGGAACGTCAAGCTTTGGCAAGGTCATCTCCGACAAGCAACCTTGTCGCGACTAGCCGCAGCTCACTTAAGTTGTTGAGCGGACTCGAAACAAAGTAAGGGCGCGACTAGCCGGCGAGTTGGTTCCTCTGCATGTGTTCTCCATACAAAGTACTATCGCTCGAGGAAGATAACTTAAAATTTAAAACTGATTACTCAAACTTTGGCAACTTAGCTTTTACATCTCTTGCTTCCCGATGGGCGAAACTTCCTCGAGCGGTGCCTGGTCCATAATATTATCTCCTCCTTCCCCTGGTTAACTTGTGCGCGAGAGCCTTCCTTTCTTTGAGAAAAGAAAAATAAGAGGAAATAACGTTATGGAGCCCAGCGGCTCGATTCTGCTTACCGGGTGTGGTTGCTGCACAAAGTGTTAGCCAAAGCATGCAATAAATTGATGAAAGCATGAATTTGACAAGTTGTGCGCAACACATGAGCTTTACTGATGCACGGGGTCTGCGCCCAGCTTTGTACAAAGGATTACATGCAACAGCGGCAAGACTTGTATAAAGGTGGTTGCCGAACGGGTTCCGACAACCGCGCCCTATGGGTAAAACTTATGAAGATGCTCAATGTTCCAGAGTTGCTCACCGAATGCCATCTTCGGTCTCAAAGGCGGACAGCGCCAGCCTAGTGACTCGTTTCACCCGATAAGGGCCTTCCCACTTTGGCGTCAACTTGTTTGAATTCTTGGCGGACTGAACGCAGCCAAGAACAAGGTCGCCTTCCTCGAGACTTCGCATTAACCCTGCGGCTATGGTAGCGGACGCAGAAGCTTGTCGGTAGCGAGCAGCTCGTGACAATGGGCTCAAGACGATCCTCCTCAAGGAGCAGCGCGTCGTCTTGTCGTAGCTGCTCTTGCTCAAGCTCATCATAAGCGAGTACTCGAGGCGATCCGTATACGAGTTCCGTGGGGAGAACTGCCTCTGCTCCATAGACTAGAGCAAAGGGTGTCTGGCCGGTGGCTCGATTTGGCGTCGTTCTGATCGAGCAAAGAACCACCGGCAGCTCCTCGATCCAGTTTCTTCCGCACTTGTGCAGCCTGTCGAAAGTTTTGGTCTTGAGCCCGCGCAACACTTCAGCATTTGCCCTCTCTGCTTGACCGTTGCTTCTCGAGTGAGCAATAGAAGCAAAGCAGACCTTGGCGCCAAGGTCTTGGACGTACTGCATGAAGGTGTGACTCGTGAATTGTGTGCCGTTGCCGGTGATGATCCGGTAGGGATTCGAAACGGCAAACAATTGACCAAGAACTTGATCTTGACCGTGCCATCACCTTCCTCACTGCTTCCACTTCCGCCACTTTGTGAACTTGTCGATGGCGACGTACAAGTACTCAAAGCCCCCGACAGCTCGGGGGAAGGGGCCGAGGATGTCGAGCCCCCAGACCGAAAATGGCCAGGATAAAGGGATCGTCTGGAGAGCTTGAGCTGGCTGGTGTATCTGTTTGGAATGGAACTGGCATGCTTCACACTTGGTTACTTGTGCAGTTGCATCCTGGAGGGCTGTCGGCCAGAAGAAACCTTGCCGGAAAGCTTTGCCGGCAAGTGCTCTTGCGCCAATGTGGTGACCACATATGCCTCCATGTATCTCTGCCAACAGCTTCTGTCCATCTTCCCTGGGAATACACTTCAATTTCACACCGTTGAGTCTTCTTCTGTGCAGTATGATGTCGACAAACTGGTACATACTTGACTGCCGGGCTACTCTTTCCGCTTCTTCTTGCTGTTCGGGAAGTTCTCCTGTCTGAAGGAAATGGACAATCTGCTGCGCCCATGCTGGAGCTTGCGGCTCGACAACAAGGACTAAAGGCAAATCTGCTGCTGCGGGAACATTAGCTTCCGCGGCAAGAATCTGCGGCCCTGCCGGAGCTTGATGCTCCCCGACAAGCTTGCCGGAGCAAGACTTGTCGGGAGCGTCTTCTTCAACGAAACAAACCTCGGGTCAGCCAGAGCAAACTGCTCCTCAAAGATCCGCTGGTGTTGATCTTGGGGACCTTTGCAACGACGGCTTCGGGAAGCTCATGGAAAGTAGTCACCAGAGGCCAACTTCCTCTTCTTGCCTTGTCCAGCTTGATGGTGTTACGGTTGGCTGAGTCAGCTTGAGCACGAAAATCCCCTGGTTCCACAGCAACTTAAGTCTGGCGCGCACTTTGACAGTCGTCAGCAATATCATTCTGATCTCTTGGAACATGTTCCATTTGCAGGCCGTCAAAGTGCTCTTCTAGCTTCCTCACTTCATCAACGTAGGCTTCCATCAACGGACTCTGGTAATCTTTGTTCACTTGGCGGACGACGAGTTATGAGTCTCCCCTGACAATAAGCTTTTTGATCCCAAGGTCCACGGCGATCCTGAGACCGGCAAGCAAACCTTCATACTCTGCAGTATTGTTTGTCGCTTGCTCCTTGGGAAAGTGCATCTGGGCGACGTACTTGAGGTGCTCTCCGGTGGGTGCGATAAGAAGCACGCCGGCACCAGCGCCTTGCAGCGAGAAGGCACCATCAAAGTACATCAGCCACTCTTTGCTTGCTTCTTTGACGGATTGCTCGCCTCCTAATCTCTTCATCCGTGTTGGCGCCCATTACGCTATGAATTCTGCCAACGCTACGCTTTGGATAGTTGATGTGCTTTCAAACTTGAGATCAAAGCTTGACAGCTCCAGTGCCCACTCGACAATCCGCCTGCCGCTTCCGGATTCTGCAGATCCTCTTCACGGAAAGCGAGTGACAACTGTGATCTCATGTGCTTGGAAGTAATGGCGCAACTTTCTCGAGGCCATGAGGAGGCCGAAAAGCAATTTCTGCACACCAGAGTACCTCGATCTAGCCCCCTGCAGGAGGGAACTAACAAAGTAGACTGGGCGCTGCACCATCCTTTCTGCACCTGGTCATGTGTCTTCGTGGACTCATCCTTGTTGGGACCAGAGCTTGTCGGCGAAGCCCTCTGCTTGTCGCTGGATGTGCTTGCCGTGGTTGCTGGCTCGTCATCCGCCTCCCTCTCCGCTAATAACGCAACACTAACCACTTGATTGGTTGCCGCTATATATAGCAGCAACTTCTCTTCTGGCTTAGGTGCGACAAGTGTTGGAGTGGAGGACAGGTATCTCTTCAAGTCCTGCAGCGCAGCCTCCGCTTCGAGTCCATTTCATTGGACCTGCCTTTTCAAAATCTTGAAAAAGCGGCAGCGCGTTCAGCAGAACCTAGAAATAAACCTGCCGAGAGCAAGCAACGCAACCGCAAGCCTTCGTGACATCCTTGACGCGCTTTGGTGCTTCAATCTTCTCAATGGCCTTGATCTTGTCAGGATTAGCTTCGATCCCTCGCTGAGACACGAAGAACCCGAGAAGCTTGCCGGAAGGAACTCCAAACACGCACTTCTCGGGGTTGAGCTTAAGGTTGATCTTGCGCAGATTTGCAAAGGTCTCGTCCAAATCTTGAACCAGAGTTGCCTTGTCCTTGCTTTTGACCACTATGTCATCCATGTAGGCTTCTACATTTCTGTGCATTTGCGGCTCAAAAGCGCCATGGACTACCCTTGCAAATGTTGAACCAGCATTCTTCAAACCGAAAGGCATCCGTATGAAACAGTATGTGCCACATGGTGTGATGAATGCGGTCTTCTCCTCATCTTCTTCAGCCATGAAGATCTGATGGTATCCTGAGTATGCATCAAGAAACGAAAGCAAATCACATCCAGCCGTGGAGTCAACTATATGGTCGATGCGCGGCAAGGAAAATGGATCTTTGGGACAAGCTTTATTAACATCCGTGAAGTCAATACAAAGTCTCCATTTTCCATTTGCTTTGCGCACGACTATAGGATTGGCCAACCACGTAGGATGGAGCACTCCTCTGACAAGGCCTGCTGCTTCCAGTTTCTTGATCTCTTCTGCTATGAATTCTTGGCGCTCCACTGCTTGCTTCCTGACTTTTTGCTTGACGGGCCGTGCATGAGGACAAACGGCCAGGCGGTGCTCAATCACTTTCCTGGGAACACCGGGGATGTCAGACGGTTGCCATGCAAACACGTCGACATTCGCCCACAGGAAAGCAACGAGTGCGCCTTCCTATTTAGGGGTCGAGAGAGGCACCGATGGTGAAGGTACCACCAAAGGCCGTCCTCCTTGGCGGGCACCTTCTTGGTCTTCGGGCGAGCCACCATCTTCTTGCACTTGCCGGTGGAGCTCGATGGTGCGTCCTCGACGGTAGCGCATCACTCAAGAGGTGCGCTTGCCGGAGTGAGCATCGAGCCCTTGCCGGACTTGGACTTGGTCTTCTTCCCCGGAACTTCAGCCGCAAGTGTCAGCAATCCGTCATGCTGCTGCATCCCGGAAGATCTTGTCGGCACAGATAAGGGCATCCTTCTTGTCACCGTGGACGGAGATGACGCTTATCGGGCCTGGCATCTTGAGTAGATTGTATGCGTAGTGAGAGGCTGCCATGAACTTGGCGAGTGCTGGCGGCTAAGTATCCCATTGTAAGGCAATGGGAAATCGGCAACGTCGAATGTGACCCTCTCGATCCTGAAGTTCAGCTTCATTTGCCAAATGTGACCGCAACGTAATCTTCCCCTTTGGCTTGCTCCTTCCCGGATTGATTCCTTGAAAGTGCCGGTCTCTTCGAGCTCGCTGTCGAGATTTGAAGCTTCGGAGCACCGCGGAGGAGATCAGATTCAAGCCGCCCCGCCGTCAACTAACATTTTTGTGACCTCGAGGTTGCGGATGGTTGGAGAGACCAACATCGGCAAGCACCCGACCGCAGCTTATGCGATCGTGGTGGTCCTCAATATCAAAAATGATAGGCGTCTTGGACCACTTGAGAGGCTTGCGTGACTCTACGGATGGTTCCGCTGCATTGACCTCCCGCATCCATTGCTTGAGTTGGCGGTGGGAGGTATGCAGGGAAGCACCTCCGTCAACGGAAAGGACCTCCGTGGCTTTCTGAAACTCCTGCTCATCGGCGTCGTCGTCTTCCATATCTTCGTCGTTGTCCTCATCTTCATCCTTGTCGCGGCCGCCGGGATGTCGATCTCCTTGCCGCTGCTTGGCCTTGCCGCGGCGTCCTCCACGGCCGGGACGTTTCTTGCTTGCTCCCCCAGCACCTCCCTGGGCCTTCTCCTTGTCGCGCCGCTCGTACTCAGCTCTCTGCTGTTCGACAAGCTGCTCGACTTTCTTGTAGCTCTGGAGGTTGTGGCCCTTGGTGCGGTGGATCTTGCAGTACTGCTTGCCGGAGCCGTCCTGCTTGTCGGCGGCCGCCACCGACTGGTGGTTGGCGTCAGCGGCAACCTCCTTGCCGGAGCCACTAGCCTTGGCGTTCTTGTCGCCCCCTCCGTTGCCGGACTGCTCAACAGCTACCACTTCTCTGGCTTTCTTCTTCCTGTTGCCTCGCCGCCGGCCCTTCTTTGCCGGGGCGGTGTCCTCACCGCCGATCCTGCTTACAGATTCTCTCCTATGAGTCTCCTCACTTCCTCAGCGCGTGAACAATTGTCGGCCAAGGCGTACAGCTCACTGACGTCCTTTACTTTGCTCATAGCAATCTCCTCCCTCATCCTGCTGTTCAGCACATTCTGATGAAATGCGCTGATCACCGCGGCAGGGTGGACGTCACGGGATGTTGTAGTGCACACGGCTGAATCTCTCGAATGAACTTGCGCAGGGACTCTCCTTCCTTCCGGGCGAAAGCGATGAAGGTCACTCTCTTGGCCATGAGGTTTGTGGCCACCGTGAAGGCTCCAACAAACCGATGGCACAGATCTGCCCAAGAGGATATGGAGCTGTCCGCAAGTGCATGAGCCAAGATCCGACGTTGGACTTGAGCACGAAGCGGGAAGTAGTTGGCGAGATCTTGTCGTCCGCCCCCCGCAGCCTGCACCGCGATGGTGTAGATGCCGAGGAACTCCGACGGATGCGCCCCGCCATCATACTTCTCCCGCACGTCTGGTTTGAAGTTTTTCGGCTGGGCCATCGACTTGCCGCAGCTCACGAAAGTGAACGCAGGGCAACCTACAGACGTCTGACAAGTCGCTCGCTCCTCCGGCGCGCATGTCAGCGAAGGCCCAGCGCGCTTGTTGGATCGGACGTCGCTTCTCTTCGGGCGCCGATGCGAAGTTCGAAAGCGCCCTCTTGTTGTCGCTCATGAAGAACTTGGCGCTGATCGCGGCGAGCTCGTGGATCCGACGACGCTGTGGAGTCGCTGTCGAGGTGGATCCGGTGAGTCGGAGATCTTGGCCTTCTTGGCGGAGAGTGCATGGTGGTTGCACCTCCGACAGTCTCGTCGCCACCGGCTCGTGCCTTGTCGTCACGCCGCGGCAATGATGGCGTTGGTTGCCGCGGAGCGTCGCCGTTGGCAAAGCCGGCGAGGCTCGATAGTGGCCCTCCACTCGTCGACCTTGTCGGCCGTTGGAGGGTAGTCGAGGAGCAGCCTGAGCTCTCGCCAGTAGCTTCTGCTGGTGTAGTGGGTGGTATTGGAGAACGGTGCGAGGCGGGACACGCTTCCGGACTTCTAACCACGTTAGAAGGAGCAGCACCCGTCCGGGCGATCAGATCTCACTCGTGCAAGATGTTGGCGCGCGCATGCTGGTCTTGAGGGTCTCGATCCAACGAACGTATGGCGTTGTGAACGCCATGACGTTGTTGGTCCCGCGTCTCCTGAGATGGGCGCGAGGGATGCGCGGATGCCGAGGTCTGCGGTGCCTTGTCCTTGGACTTGGCAACGTCGCGAACACCTTCGCCGGGCGCCGTTCCTCCGTCGGCCGTCTGCCCCCACCACCCGCTTGCTGCGGTGAGGGTGGTACGACGCGACGGCTCTGCCGCCGAAGCCTTCTTCATCGGTGGCATGTCAAGAAGATGTTGATGACGCTGCTCGTGTGAATACCGGATCAGATTCACACGGCCTCGACGCCTACCGGGCGCGCCAAAGATGTCGGGAGGCTGATCGCACCCACGAACACCTATGGGGCCGGGCGGAGCAGGCCCTTGTGGTTCGGAGGGGGGCGGAGATCGCATCAAGAGCGGATCGAGGCGAGGCACACGAGCAGTTTACCCAGCTTCGGAGCTCTCCGGAGAGATAAAACTCCTACTGCTGCTTGTTTAATCTATTGTGTTCTTGCTAAGGAGCAATGAGAGCTACAAAACCTAACATGGGTGTATGTAGTCTCTGGCCAGTCAAATGAACCGAACCAGCCGAACCTCTCCTACGTTGCGCATGGGCCTCCTTTTATATGCTCAAGGGGTCTCCGACAGGTGGCAGCATAGACGGGGGTACAAATGTAAAAACAGGAGTTGGTACACCTACTCGAACAAAGGTACAGTGCAAAATACCTAACTCGACGGCAAGGGACAAAAGCAATAAATGCCCGTCGGTGTCGCCCCGAAACAAAGGCAACAGAGACCGTCAGTGCGCCTCCGCTACGCCACGATGGCAAGCTTGTCGGCGCCGCTTATCGCTGCTCTCCGCTGGCTGCACAGCCGCCGACACGCCGCGCATGGAACGGTCCCATGGCGACACGTCGCTGGATGAGCTGGAGCGGAAAGGGAGAGAGGTTGCATGTCGCTGCAAGCGCCTTTGTCATGCCGAATCCTTGTCGCGCCTCGGAGACTTGTCGCGCTCGAGCCTTCCCGGCAAGCTCCTCTTGCCGGTCTTGTCTTCTGCGTGCTCGAGTGGCCTTCCCGACAAGCTCCTCTTGTCGGGGCCTTGTCTTCTTAATCAAATACTTTGTTCTTGAATGGCTCCAAGGAAGCCACGGAGGATCTTGGCGGTGACGAGGCAAGCCTTGCTGCTGGTGTCACAGAATCGTCTGGTACTGCACGAGTACGGGATACTAGGGTACCCCTACTCTAGTACACTGACAAAGTCGGAGCATGATTTATTTATTGATTGTCTTCCTTATGATTGGCGGTCGGGGATGAGTGATGGTATTTTCCTACCAATCTATCCCCCTAGGAGCATGCGCGTAATACTTTGCTTTGATAACTTGTAGATTTTTGCAATAAGTATATGAGTTCTTTATGACTAATGTTGAATCCATGGATTATATGCACCCTTCCTCCTTCCACCATTTCTAGCCTCTCTAATACCGCGCACTTTTCGTCGGTATCATACACCCACCATATACCTTCCTCAAAACTGCCACCATACCTACCTATCATGGCATTTCCATAGCCATTCCGAGATATATTGCCATGCAACATACCACTGTTTCGTTTATTATGACACGCTTCATCATTGTCATATTGCTTTGCATGATCACGTAGTTGACATTGTATTTGTGGCAAAGCCACCGTTCATAATTCTTTCATACATGTCACTCTTGATTCATTGCATATCCCCGCATAATCGCCAGAGGCATTCGTATAGAGTCATATTTTGTTCTAAGTATCGAGTTGTAAGAAAATAAAAGTGTGATGATCATCATTTTTAGAGCATTGTCCCAAGTGAGGAAAGGATGATGGAGACTATGATTCCCCCACAAGTCGGGATGAGACTCCAGACGAAAAAAATAAAAAAATAAAAGAAAAGTGGCCATAAAAAAAGAGAAAAAAGGCCCAAACAAAAAATTGAGAGAAAAAGAGAGAAGGGACAATGTTACTATCCTTTTACCACACTTGTGCTTCAAAGTAGCACCATGATCTTCATGATAGAGAGTCTCCTATGATATCACTTTCATATAATAGTGGGAATTTTTTATTATAGAACTTGGATTGTATATTCCAATGATGGGCTTCCTCAAAATGCCCTAGGTCTTCGTGAGCAAGCAAGTTGAATGCACACCCACTTAGTTTCTTTTGTTGAGCTTTCATATACTTATAGCTCTAGTGCATCTGTTGCATGGCAATCCCTACTCAATCACATTGATATCTATTGATGGGCATCTCCATAGCCCGTTGATACGCCTAGTTGACGTGAGACTATCTTCTCCTTTTTGTCTTCTCCACAACCACCATTCTATTCCACATATAGTGATTTGTCCATGGCTCACACTCATGTATTGCGTGAAGATTGAAAAAGTTTGAGAATGTCAAAAAACAATTGCTTGGCTTGTCATCGGGGTTGTGCATGATTTAAATATTTTGTGTGGTCAAGATAGAGCATAGCAAGACTATATGATTTTGTAGGGATAGCTTTCTTTGGCCATGTTATTTTGAGAAGACATAATTGCTTAGTTAGTATGCTTGAAGTATTATTATTTTTATATCAATATTGAACTTTTGTCTTGAATCTTTCGGATCTGAACATACATACCACAATTAAGAAGAATTACATTGAAATTATGCCAAGTAGCATTCCGCATCAAAAATTCTGTTTGTATCATTTACCTACTCGAGGACGAGAAGGAATTAAGCTTGGGGATGTTTGATACGTTTCCAACGTATCTATAATTTTTTATTGCTCCATGCTATATTATCTTCTGTTTTGGACATTATTGGGCTTTATTTTTCACTTTTATATTATTTTTGGGACTTACCTATTAACCGGAGGCCCTGCCCAGAATTGCTGTTTTTTGCCTATTTCAGAGTTCCGTAGAAAAAGAATATCAAACGGAGTCCAAACGGAATGAAACCTTCGGGAATGTGATTTTCGGAACGAAAATGATCCAGAGGACATGGACCCTATGTCAAGAAATCAAGCAGGAAGCCACGAGGTAGGGGGGCACGCCTAGCCCCCTGGGCGCGCCCTCCACCCTCGTGGGCCCCATGTTGCTCCACCGACGTACTCCTTCCTCCTATATATACCTACGTACCCCCAAACGATCAGATACGGAGCCAAAAACCTAATTCCACCGCCGCAACCTTCTGTACTGTCGGTGTTCTAGGAACGGGGGTCCCCAGACTTGCCTGTCTGCGGCCTGCGGCATGGCTCAAGTGGGGGCCCAGCACGCCCAGCTTCATCAGCTCAAGCTCAAGACCCTCGCGAGAGGCCAAGCCTCGCGGGGCGGACGACAGGAACCCCAGGAGCAACCTCGTCAGGCAGGCTCACGAGGAAGCAGAGAGATCAAGGCAGGGTAACTCACGAGGGTGCCCTGTGACGCAAGCCATGACGATCGAGACCAAAGTGGCGCCCGCCTGCCAAGAAGGTCCCTCATTCCCCCTTTGGTGCAAAGGAGGCAAGCACAGGCCAAGGCATCAAGCAAAGGTTACCGCTTCGGTGCAACATGACCAAGACCAGCAGAGCGGCAAGAAGGAGGTCATTGTGGAGCTCAGGATGGCGTCACCGTCAGAGCCTTTGGCAGCCGAAGACCAACTTTAGTCAGGATAAGTGTACTAGATGTTCCCCTTCAAAATGGCCAATTGTTGGCGCCCTTCCCGCTCATTATTTGGGAAGAGGCCCAGGGCCTCCCTCTATAAATAGAGCTAGCCACCACAGAGTAGAGGCTCTGATAGAGCCCTAGCAGAGAGACAGAGAGAGAGAGAGAGAGGCGATCGAACTCACCCAAGCAGTTCATCGCACCAGCCCAAGAACACCCCTCGCTAGACTGTTCTTCCTTTGTATTGTTCATCATAAGCCCCTGAGGCAATCCACCGCACCACACACTGGAGTAGGGTATTACACCACATCGGTGGCCCGAACCAGTATAAACCCTGTGTCCCTTGTGTTGTTCATGGTTCGTAGTTTAGATCCCTCGCTAACCATTCACGCATGAGCTGCTAGGGGAAAGATCTCCGCGCGCATCCCAGTGTTCGAACCTCAAGGGTCTGCCGGAACCAGAAATCCGACATTTGGTGCGCCAGGTAGGGGTGCGCCGGAATCTTTCTTCCGCTGGTCGCGTGTGATCTTCCGTCGTGTCCATGGCTGACGCTCGCCGAGCTCGCGCCGAGCATTGGGCTGCTCGCGCTGCTCGAGTCGCCCAGACGGCTCCCGTCGGTGGACACCCCTGTCGTTCCCCGTCGCCTACCGCCAACGCCGCCACCGGCCCGGCGGGGAACGAGCAGCAGGCTTCGTCCCTGCATCCATCTGTGAGGCGAGAAGGCCGCACCGCTACTCCTTCGCTCGCCCCTGCTAGTTCTTCATCCCGTGCGGACCGCACTCCCAAGGAGGCTCGAGCCGCGCTCATCGCGGCAAACGAGCTCCTGCGCTACCGCCCCGTCGACGACGTCTACGAGGAGTGGCTCGACCGCGTCGCAGGGGGCTCCCCCGCGCCGTCCCTCTTGCTGCCTCGCCCTTCACCCCGCGCGGGAGGCAGGGAGCTGGAGGTGCCCCCGCCACCTCCTCCACAAGAAGGCGCCCTGGCCCCAAGGCGCGTGGCTCCGGTCCGAGACCCTCCGCGTCCGGCGCCCGCGCAACAAGAAAGGAGCTGCCAGGAGATCCCTCGTCCCCAAGAAGGTGCTCGCGTGCTCCCAGCACCGGAGCGCCGCGACCACGCTCCAGCGCCACCGCGTCAAGACCCAGCGCTGCTCTAGGCAGCGGTGCACGGGAACCCACAAGAGCATGCTCCGCTTCAGCAGAGAGCCCCCGTAGCCACCGCAGGCTGCCGTGCCTTCACCGCCGAGCTACGCAGCGTCGTGTGGCCCGGCAAGTTCAAGCCGGACCTGCCTCCTTGCTATGACGGCACTGCCGACCCCGCGGAGTTCCTTCAGCTCTACAAGCTGGGCATCGAAGCTGCCAACGGGGACGAAAAGGTCATGGCGAATTGGTTCCCATGGCGTCAAGGACGGAGCCCAACTCGCTCCTGAACTCGCTCCCGCACGATCTCCTCCTCGACGAGATGCGCACCGCTTCATCGCCAACTTCCAAGGCATTTCGCGACCGGCCTCCGCCGTGAGCGACATGCGCCAGATTAAGCAAAGAGCTGTGAGAGACCCTGAAGAAGTACATCCAGCGCTTCAACAACGCCCGCCTCAAAATCCCCAAGGTGACTGAGGAAGCCATCATCTCAGCCTTCTCCGATGGCGTGCGTGACCTCAAGATGAAGGAGGAGCTAGCAATGCATGAAGATCTGTGCACATCCCTGGAGCTGTTCAACTTGGCGACCAAATGCGCCAGGGCTGAGGAAGGGCGCCTCTCCCTCCTCGAGCTTCCGGCTGCCGATCCAGAAGAGAAGAAGCCCAAGTCCAAGGACGTGAAGCGCAAGGGGGCTGCCGTGCTCATGCGTAACCGCATACCAAGCGAGGCAGGGATCAGCCCGAGTCATCCAAGGGCAGCCGGTACTGCGTGTACCACGACCTCCACACCCACAACACCAACAAATGCCAGGAGCTCAGGGCCGTATGAGAAGGGCGTATCGGCCGACGCCCCGAGCGCAATGATCGGGGCTACGGTCGAGGAGGAGGAAGAGGCGCAGGGCGCTGGGAAGACCGTGGCCCTCGCCAAGGATGGCGTGACAGACCTCGCGAGGACCGCTGGCAGGACCAGCCTCGCGAGGGAGGTTGGAGGGACCAACCTCGTGAGGATCGCCCTCATGGCAATGCAGGGCTCCCACCTCTGCCGCAGCTGCCAAGGAGGTACGAAGACAATCATCAGGACGAGGGGGCTGGGGGCTTCCAGGAGCCGCGCACGATCGCTTGCATCCTGGGTGGTGCTCAGGCCCCAGCCTCTCAGCGCATCTTCAAGCAGTTTGCTCGCGAGGTGAATGCAGTCCTCCCCAAGCTAGAGGCCACTCGCCCTCTCAGGTGGTCGTCGTGCACTATCACGTTCAGCTTAGCGGATCAGCTCAAGTGCGCGGCAACGGCCGGAGTCCTCCCCATGCTTTTCTCACTAGTCATCAACAACGTGCAAGTCACCAGGACCCTCATCGACGGCGGAGCAGGGCTCAACGTCCTATCTATCGAGACATTGAATGATCTCCAAGTGCCATACGATCAGCTTCAACCGACCAGGACCTTCTCTGGATTCACCGATGGCTCCACCGTCCCGATAGGGCAAGTTCGCCTTCCCGTCACCTTCGGACAGCACAACAACTACTGCACCGAGCTCATCGACTTCGACGTCGCCCACATTCGCCTGCCATACAATGCCATCCTCGGGTACCCAGCTTTGGCCAAGTTCATGGCAGTGACTCACCATGGCTACAATGTCCTCAAGATGCCAGGAAGCGGAGGAGTCATCACAGTGCCTTGTGAGGAAAGGGATGCAGTGTGCTCTCTTGAGCATGCCTTCCAAGCCGCAGCAATCGAAGACCCAGATCACAGGAGCGGGAGACTTCCCGAGGGGATCCCTAAGAAGAAGAAGGCTTCGCCCGGTCCAAGCCCTCATGGGGTAGGCACCTCCGGAGGCGTGGCAACAGGACCCGCGCCCGTTCAAGGGGCGCCACCCTCTGTCGCATAGGAAGGCGCACCTGGACGCCTCCTCAGTGTGGCTCGGGGGCTCTTTCATGGCGAGCCACCGACCTAGCCGGGGTCACGAGGGAGGCGCTCGGGCACCACTTGGAGGCGTGCTTAAAGGCACGCTTCCCTCAGGAAAGTATAAGGCAAGGAGGGCCAAACCTTCAGGAGTTCGTCACGAGGAACACCCAGGAGCTATAGGAGTCAAGAGTCATGCGCAACTGTCGCCGCTTGCCCACCGTGGCCCCGCATCCAGGCGAGGATGCTGGGCTGTGAATCTGCATCGACATACCAGGGCTCAACCGGGCCGCATCTCAGGAGCGCCTCTGGCCCTCACGCGTGGGGCGTTGCGAGGGTCCGCCTCACAGCTACGTTCGCATGCCTTTTGGCCTGCCGAACGCGGTTGCCGCCCATCAGCGTCTGCTGAGGTGCGCTCTGGAAGCTCAGGAAGTCAAGCAGCGCGTGATCCTGGCGGAGATGGAGATGGCTCTCGAAGTACCCCCCGTGCCCCCGGAGCCTCCCGAGGCTCCAGGTCCGGAGGGCTCGTGAGGGCCAGCTTCCTCATCACGCGTCATCCGCTACCTCAACATCCCGCCATCTCCGGCCATATCAGGTGACACCTTTCCAAGTTCCGCTTTCAGCTAGGAGTGCCCCTTGGGCTGCATCATTCCCAGGCCGCGTGGGTCCGTCCCTGAGGCATGTATCCGTTTTGCTTATGTTCTTTACTTACCTTGTTGGGGGCGCCCCTCGGGCTGCATTATCGCCAAGCTGCTCGGGCCAGACCCAGTGGCGTATGCTTTCTCCGCACCTATCTAGATGGATTTGCTTATTCATACATGACATGCTTGACCTAATCGCCTGCTCGATTGACACCTACCCTTGGAGCTGCTCGCTCAGGCACGACACTTGCACACGGGTCCGTCCCTGCAATGTCGATAAATCTGAGTGGCTGAGCTCTGGCCGTGGCAGCCCCGGAAGGCGCCACCTCACCAAGCCCTCAGTGCCCTCGATCACTCCCTCAGAGCGACCAATGGTTGGCTAGCAACCGTAACGATGAACCTTGTTTCCCCTCGTGATTGGTACACAGGACCTGCTCCAGGAGTAACGCTGGAGGCATCGCGAGCCTTCTCTCCTCCTCTCCGGCGCGATCTGCTTGCATGTTAAAAGGGGGGTACCTGAGCATCGCGACTCATGGGCTCTTACTGGCTCTCCAGCCCTCACCCCCTGGCCTTCACCCACGGCATCGCGACCAGTCATACCAGCGGCGGCTGAGCTCGCTCGAGGGCCGGGACCTGAGGACGTAGAGCATTAAGGAAAGCGCGGGGGAGAGGGAAGAAGCTCGCGAGGGCCCAGCCCAGCAACGCCTCAGTTGCCGACGCGCAGACACGACACCTCATCGAGCGCCTCTCCAAAACCGCAAGATAAGTCACGCAAAAACTGATCCGACTCAGCGCTAAACCCTCGCCTACTGCTGCTCTGTCACGGCAAAGCTGCCTACCTTTCTTGCCCAGCGGAGGCTGCTTGAGCGCTAAAGGGGACCTCCTGAGCATCGCGACTCAGGGGCTCTTACTGGACCTCGGGCCGCTCACCTCCTGGCCTTGACCCACGGCATCGCGACCTGTCATACCAGCGACGGCTGAAGCCTACCTGGGGACCGGGACCTGTCAGCGCAGAGCACCAAGCCCTCGTGAGGAAAGAAAGGGGGAGCTGAGCTAGGGCAGAACAAGCATCTCGCACCAATTCATCATAAGGACATAATATTCACAAAAACATGGCCAACGCCTTACATACCTCCGCGGGGTGCTACTTCGATTCTTTGCAGGAAATAAAAGGTGCTAATCCTAAGGAACGCCGACTACGCGTGCCTCCGCAGGAGACATCATCATCAACAGTGGGTCGCCAGGCGCCGGCGCTAACCCCATCCAGATCACCGGGGCCGGTAGCCTGAAGCGCCCGCCCGGCTCCGAGCGCGACGCGAGCTCAAGGGCTCGTAGCTGTCGTCGCTCGTCTCCGGAGTCGCCAGAAGCTCGGCGGAGGCGCTGGACCCTTCGTCCCCTTCGCTGCGGCCCGAGGAGCTGCCGAGGGGGCGAACGACGGGCCTAGTCCTCGCCACGACGACGCCCCGACCGCCCTTCTCGGGGCAGCATTCCAGCCGGCGTCCTTCCGCGTCGAAGACCTTGAAGAACATCAAGGAGGCGCCATTGTATTCCAGGTGGATCACGAGGGTGCCCCTCGTCCAGCAGACTCGGGCGATCTCGCCCCAGCCTTGGGTCATGTAGACCTTGCCCGGAGCGACAACTGCAACCTCCGCTCCGGTCGCAGGGGTGCTGCAGCCAGCGTGCTGCAACCAGAGCTCCAGAGAGCCCCTCTGCGGGATCTCGAAGGCGAAGGAGGGAGGAAGGCGAATCCAAGATTGAGGAGGCATGGCGGCGTGGAGCACAAGCTCTCGGGAGGAGCCCTCGGCATGGACTCCGTGAGGAACGACGCCAAGACCGCTGCGTGACCTGCCGGCGCCAACGGCGGCGTCGTCTGTGGCGCTCGGCGTCTACCCCTCCAGGGCCCTCAATGCGGGCGTACAAGGGCAGCGAGAACCCTGGCGGTGGCCGCTCGTAACAGGGCCTCGACACCTCCTGCCGGGCGCCCTTAACTCGGCGGCAGAGGACTAGCCGTTTCTTCGGCGGAAGCGGGTCGGGACCCTCTAGGGGGGCCTTTCCCTTCTCTTCTGCGGAAAACCGGCGGAAAGGAGCCATTGTCGCAACGTGGAGCAAGGGCAAGGACGGAGAGGAAGGAATAGCAAGAAGTGATGGACTCGAAGGGCTCGCGCCGTTCCGTACTTATAGCCGGAGGAGGCCAACCGTCGGCCTCCACGATCACAGGTAATCATGACCCATTTCTGCATGCAGGGACTCGTCAAGTCATGCAGTTGCCGAGATGTCGTGGGGAGCGGAGACGCCCACGACCAATCAATCGCCACGCGGCGCCCAAGGCCGCAGGCTGTTGGGGTCCGCGGCACTTCGCACTTGCCCCTTCACTTTTTTGCTAAGCCAAGTCCGGGCACGCCTTGGGCCCGGGGGCTAATGTCGGCGTTCTGGGAACGGGGTCCCAGACTTCAGATGCCCAAGCTGCCCATGCGTGGCTCAAGTGGGGCCCAAAGATGGCCCAGCCTTCATCACTCAAGCTCAAGACCTCGCGAGGGGCCAAGCCTCATGGGCGGGACGACAGGAACCTTCCTCAGGAGCAACCTCGTCAGGCAGGCTCACGAGGAGGCGGAGAGATCAAGGCAGGGTACCTCACGATGGTGCCCTGTGACACAAGCGATGACGATCGAGACCAGGCCGGTGCCAGGCGGGCGCCTGCCTGCGCAGTGTCCTCATTCCCTCTTTGGTGCAAAGGAGGCAAGCACATGCCAAGGCATCAGGCAAAGGTTACCGCTTTGGTGCAACAAGACCAAGACCAGCAGAGCGGCAGGAAGGAGGTCATCGTGGAGCCTGTGATCAAGGCCACCGTCGAGCCTTTGGCAGCCAAGACCAACTTTAGTCAGGATAAGTGTACTAGATGTTCCCCTTCAAATGGCCAATTGTTGGCGCCCTTCCCGCTCATTATTTGGGAAGAGGCCCAGGGCCTCCCTCTATAAATAGAGCTAGCCACCACAGAGTAGAGGCATCTGATAGAGCCCTAGCAGAGAGAGAGAGAGGCGATCGAACTCACCCAAGCAGTTCATCGCACTAGCCCAAGAACACCCCTCGCGAGGCTGTTCTTCCTTTGTATTGTTCATCATTAGCCCCTGAGGCAATCCACCGCACCACAAACTGGAGTAGGGTATTACACCACGTCGGTGGCCCGAACCAGTATAAACCCTGTGTCCCTTGTGTTGTTCATCGTTCGTAGTTTAGATCCCTCGCTAACCTTTCACGCATGAGCTGGTAGGGGAAAGATCTCCGCGCGCACCCCAGTGTTCGAACCTCAAGGGTCTGCCGGAACTCAAAATCCGACATGTACCCACGAGATCCCATCTTGGGGCCTTTTCCGGAGCTCCGCCGGAGGGGGCATCGATCATGGATGGCTTCGACATCAACACCATAGCCTCTCCGATGAAGTGTGAGTAGTTTACCTCAGACCTTCGGGTCCATAGTTATTAGCTAGATGGCTTCTTCTCTCTTTTTGGATATCAATACAATGTTCTTCCCCTCTCTTGTGGAGATCTATTCGATGTAATCTTCTTTTGCGCTGTGTTTGTTGAGACCGATGGATTGTGGGTTTATGATCAAGTTTATCTATGAACAATATTTGAATCTTCTGAATTCTTTTATGTATGATTGGTTATCTTTGCAAGTCTCTTCGAATTATCAGTTTGGTTTGGCCTACTAGATTGATCTTTCTTGCAATGGGAGAAGGGCTTAGCTTTGGTTTCAATATTGCGGTGTCCTTTCCCAGTGACAGTAGGGGCAGCAAGGCACGTATTTTATTGTTGCCATCGAGGATAACAAGATGGGGTTTATATCATATTGCATGAATTTATCCCTCTACATCATGTCATCTTGCTTAAAGCGTTACTCTGTTCTTATGAACTTAATACTCTAGACGCATGCTGGATAGCGGTCGATGTGGAGTAATAGTAGTAGATGCGGGCAGGAGTCGGTCTACTTGTCTCGGACGTGATGCCTATATACATGATCATACCTAGATATTCTCATAACTATGCTCAATTCTGTCAATTGCTCAACAGTAATTTGTTCATCCACCGTAACCTATGGCCCCTGGGTCTATCTTTCGTCATATTAATCTTCCAATACTTAGTTATTTCCGTTGCTTTTATTTTACTTTGCATCTTTATCATAAAAATACCAAAAATATTATCCTATCATATCTATCAGATCTCACTCTCGTAAGTGACCATGTAGGATTGACAACCCCTTATCGCGTTGGTTGCGAGGATTTATTTGTTTGTGTAGGTGCGAGGGACTCGCGCTTAGCCTCCTACTGGATTGATACCTTGGTTCTCAAAAACTGAGGGAAATACTTACGCTACTTTGCTGCATCACCCTTTCCTCTTCAATGGAAAACCAACGCAGTGCTCAAGAGGTAGCACTTCTACATGACAACAAGCCTACAAATAACGATCACAAGCGCAAGTTCGAGCCGAGGAAGGAGGTTCACCCAATGCAAAAGGCTCGTACCTGGCAGCATACTCCAGTAGAGTACAAGCCCAATTGGCAGCAGAATGTTAACAAAACCACTACACAAGTCAAGAATGTCGGAACCAACCTGGTGCGAGAAGAGTGCCAACGCAACAATTCTTGTTTCTGTTGTGGGCAAACCGAACATTATGCCAGGCAGTGTCCCAAGAACGGCCAGACTAATGCTCCATTCAGGCCACAAGTTAACTTTATGGGGTCATACCCTGTCCAACAAAACATCACCGGGCAAGTCCATCACCTCTCTGCAGACGAAGCCCAAGAGAACCTCGAAGTCGTCATTGGTATGTTTTCTGTTAATAACATACCTGCCATAATTTTATTTGACTCTGGGCTTCCCACTCTTATTTTGCTGAGTTTTGCTGCCCAAAAAAAATTTCCTTGTTCGATTTTGAGCAAGAATATGCTGGTACAATCCCCGGGATCTTTGCTCGGAAGCAATCTGGTCTGCCGTAATCTGGAAATTAATATGAACGGAGTCCGTTTTCCAACTTCTTTGATAGTCATTGAATCTGCCAAGTTGGACATTATTTTGGGGATGAATTGGTTAACCCAGTATCAAGTATGCATTAATTGCGCGACCCGAGAAGTCACCTTGACAAGTCAAGAGGGGAAGACTACAAAATTCTATGCCCGCAGGAGCACACCCAAGAAAGAAATGGTCTTCACCGCTATGGCTGGTGAATTGGAATTAATTCTTGTGGTCAGTGAGTTTCCTGATGTATTCCCAGAAGAACTGCCAGGCATGCCGCCAGACCGAGAGCTTGAGTTTGCAATAGATCTCGTGCCCGGATCCACAACGTTATACAAGAAATATTATCATATGCCTTCGTCAGAATTAGTGGAGCTAAAGAAACAGCTTGATGAGATGCTCCAGAAAGGTTATATCCGTCCCAGCTCTTCACCATGGGGATCACCTGCTATATTCGTGGATAAGAAAGATGGTAGTCTCCGTATGTGTGTGGATTACCGTTAGCTGAATGATGTCACCAACAAAAACAAATATCCACTGCCCAGGATTGATGACTTATTTGATCAGCTCAGTGGGGCAAAAGTATTCTCCAAAATTGATTTAAGGACAAGATACCACCAACTCAAGATTAAAAAGGAAGATATTCCTAAGACCGCGTTCACTACTCGGTACGGTCTTTATGAATATACCGTTATGTCCTTCAGCCTTACCAATGCCCCTGCTTTCTTCATGCATATGATGAATAAAGTATTCATGGACTTCCTCGATAAATTTGTGGTGGTTTTCATCGATGATATTCTCATATACTCAAAAATTGAAGAAGAGCACAAAGGACACCTCAGGGCTGTCCTACAAAGACTCCGTGACCATCAACTGTACGCCAAATTCAGTAAATACGAATTTTGGCTCAAGCAAGTTGGATTTCTTGGGCATATACTATCGGCAGAAGGTATATCTGTGGATCCAAGCAAGGTGAAGGACGTGCTTGATTGGCTGGCACCCACAACAGTATCCCAAATCCGGAGTTTCCTTGGATTAGCCGGATACTATCGTCGTTCCATTGAAGGTTTCTCTAAGATTGCCAAGCAAATGATAGAGCTTCTCAAGAAAGATAAGAAATTTGAATGGACTGAGGATTGCGAGAAAAGTTTCAACGAGCTGAAAACCAGACTGACAACAGGACCTGTGTTGACTCTTCCAGACATCTACCGCAGCTTTGATGTGTACTGTGACGCTTCCAGACAAGGTCTTGGATGCATACTTATGCAAGATGGCAAGGTGGCAGCATATGCATCTCGACAGCTATGACCCCATGAAGGGAACTATCCTACTCATGATCTGGAATTGGCTGCGGTGGTTCATGCTCTAAAAATTTGGAGACACTATCTCATTGGGAAAAGGTGCCAAATATTTACCGACCACAAAAGTCTCAAGTACATATTCACTGAGCCATATTTGAATCTCCGCCAAGGAAGATGGATTGACTTAGTCAAGGACTATGATCTTGGAATTAATTACCACCCAGGTAAGGCCAACGTGGTTGCCGATGCACTCAGCCGAAAGCCTGTCAGTCCGAATACCATGATGGAATCCTTGCCTCCCGAACTTCAAGAGGAGATTGTTCAGCTCAATCTGGTCACAGTTGATGCTAGTCTTGCTAATATTATGGAAGTTACTCCTACCCTCGAGGATGAGATCCGCAAGGCCCGTCCAAATGACCCAGTCCTACAAAAACATGCCGGGCGTATGTTAGCAGGACAAACCCTAGATTTTTCTAAGGATCAGCAAGGTACACTACGATTCCTTGGAAGGATTTGTGTACCAAGGCAAGAAGATTTAAGGAAGAGAATACTGTCAGAAGCACACGAATCCTCGTATTCTATTCACCCCGGAGGTACTAAAATGTATGAAGACCTTTGACAAATATTCTGGTGGGATGGGATGAAGAAAGACATTGCCTATTTTGTGGCATGTTGCGACATATGCAACAAAGTGAAGGCAGAACACCAGAAACCAACCGAACTCCTCCAACCGTCGCCCGTTCCACAATGGAAGTGGGATGATGTCTGCATGTATTTTATCACAGGGCTACCAAAGACTCAATGAGGTAATGACGTAGTATGGGTCATAGTGGACACCTTAACCAAGGTAGCTCATTTTATTCCCATCAAAACCACATACCGAGCCAATCAGCTTGCACAATTGTATGTGTCCAAAATAGTCAGTCTGCATGGGGTACCTCGAACAATCACTTCCGACCGGGGGTCACTATTTACCTCTGCTTTCTGGTCACGTCTCCATCAAGCTTTGGGGATAGCGCTAAAATATAGTATGGCTTATCATCCTCAAACCGATGGACAGACTGAGCGGGTAAACCAAATACTCGAATATATGCTTCGAGCATGTGCCTTGGCCCAAGGGCCTACAAGGGCATGACACCACCAAGCTTCACCACAATGGACTATGGCTCTGAGGTGACCTCAACCGTCTAGGGTGCTCAAACACCCAAGAGTAACAAGATCTGCAAGGGATTAGTGGGGGGAATCAAATTTCTCTTGGTGGAAGTGTAGATCCGGGCCTTCTCAACCAATCCCTAGAAAATCAACAGGTTTGATTGGCTAGGGAGAGAGATCGGGCGAAAATGGAGCTTGGAGCAACAATGGAGTTTGGGGATGGAAGAGGTGAGTCTTCTTGGAGAAGAAGACCCCTTTATATAGTGGGGGGACATCCAATCACGTTATGTAGCCCGCAGCTCAAGATCTGGGCGGTACTACCGTTGCGAGCTGAGTACCGCCACAGCCGCACTACCATTTGGCAAGCAAGTGCAGACGGGCAAACAGGACTGAGGAAGAAGAGGTACACGAACTAGGGCGGTACTACCGCCTATAGGCGGTACTGCCGCTTCCTACAGCCGCTGGAAAAACAGGGGAGGGCAGCGAGCAGAGCGGCAGTGGAGCGGAAGTAGGAGCGGTACTACCGCCCTCAGGGCGGTACTACCGCGCCCTACTGCCGTCCCTACTACCGCCCCCTGCGTGGTCCTATACGAAAACCCGACACGAAAAAGTCGAGACCACAACAGGAGCGGTAGTACCAGCGACACTAACAAGTGGTGCTGCCGCCAATAGGCGGTACTACCGCCCTGGCCGCGGTACTACCGCTTAGCACAAGGAACCCCTTATTTTGCACAACATGGAAACTTCAACAGGTAGGAAGACAACGTGGGTGCAAGGAAAATGTGTACGTGATGATTCAACCCATACTCTTCTGAAATGGACCCCCTCTTGATAGTACGGTTCACTATAAAAAAAAATACACTTCTGTGATGATACATGTTTGTCACAGTAGAGGTAACGTTTTCTGTCATGCATGTACATCCATGACAAATTTATGACAGAATCAAGATAGTCATACCTGTGCTGTGGTAGAAGTGTTCCATGACATTACCAAAATTATCATCACGGAAGTTTCCACTTCCATGACGATAAATCGCGCGTCACAGAAGTGCTTTCGTCAAGGGTGACCGACACATGGCATCCACCATAACGGAACACCGTTAAGCTACCGGGTTTGGTTTTGGATCCGATTACCCGTTAACAGCCCAGACCAATGGGGATTTTCCACGTGTAAAATCATCATTGGCCGGAGGAAACACGTGTTGCCTCACCGTTGGGACAGATGTCATCCACTCATTGGATAGGAGGCGCCTATGATAGGTCGACACGTGGCACGGCCCAACAGTGGCCCATTCCGATGAAAAGGGCCGGCCCATATAAGGCCTACTTGTGTCAGGTCCATTTAAGCCCACGGCCCATACGAGATGTGCCAATTCGGCCCGTCAACGACCCGTTAAATATTTGATACCATTGCAGCCCATTCTCAGTTCGAGCCCATTAACAGCCCGCTATATATTTGGGCTCAATATCGGCACGAAGAGATTTTGGCCTGTTAACGGCCCATTCAGTGGGTGGGCCAATTTTCACAATGTACATCTTTCGGCCTTTTAGCGACCCATTTAAATATTGGGCTAATTTCCAGCCCGGTGTGTCTGTCAGCCTGTTGACGGCCCATAAATCAGTTGGGCCATTTGTAGTCGGACCTGAGTTTCGGCCTTTTAGCGACCCATTTAAGTGTTGGGCCAATTTCCAGCCCGGTGTGTCTTTTAGCCTGGTGACGACCCATATATCTGTTGGGCCATTTGTAGTCGGACCTGAGTTTTGGCCTTTTAGCAACCCATTTAATTGTTGGGCCAATTCTCGGCCCTGTGTGCCTTTCAGCCTATTAACGGACCATGAATGAGTTGGGCCATTTGTAGTCGAACCTGAGTTTTGGCCTTTTAACGACCCATGCCCTTCATGGTCCAATACCAGCCCGATTTCTCTTTCGGCCCGCTAAAGGCCCACAACACAGTTGGGCCATTTACAATACGACCTGACTTTCGGCCTCTTAGCGGCCCATGCTCTTCATGGTCCAGTACAAGCCCGCTGTCTCTTTTGGCCTGCTAAAGGCCCACAGTATAGTTGGGCCATATGTAGCCCGAACTTAGTAACGGCCTGTGAACGGCCCGTGAAATCAATTGGGCCCACCTGTTGCCCGCTTTGATGTCAGCCTCTTAACGACCCGGTAGTTAAGAGGGCTGACCATTAACTTTCGGCCTGGTAACGGCCCATTAACTTAATGGGCCCACTAAAGTTCGTACATGTCTTTAGGCCAAATTAGATAATTTGAGCCCATTACGACGAGCAATTATGCACAGGACCAAAACCGATCAAGCAAAGGTACGACATACAGGGAAAAACGTTGCACATCCAGCATATATTACATGAAATTACATCCACTAGGCAATCAAAGATTGATGTCAGTGCAAATAAATGAACATAACCTAACGATAAACAATGTCACAATCTGCAACCTCAGCATAGATGACGCCCATAAGCATGTGGGCAAGTTCTTGCTGCTTTGCTACACTGTCCCTGAAAACATTGATCAGTTGTTGTGCCGCACGACTCTGCACCTCTTATTCCTCCACCATTTCCATCATTCCTTCAGCCATTAATTGGTTCACAAACATACATTTTTTCCGTTGCATTCGAGACAGAGGATACTGAACAGATTCAGATGGCGATTTTGGCAGGCTTGTATTATTGATAGTAGAGAGTGTATCGACACTGCATCAAACAGATTAATCATGAGTTATTGGCATATTACCTGGCCTAGATTTATTGGAAAGAAACAATGGGGTTGCCTTGCTGTTTTCAGAGTTTGTCTTCTTATCTTCAGCAGCCTGCACCAAATTAAGACACTAGCATTGCTATCATTGGCCAAGTCAGATAATAGGAAAGCAACATTGGCACAACGAACATGTGGGGAACTTGCCAACACCAAATTAACACAATATGGCACAACTATCATTAGCCAGGTAAGGTAATACGAAAGCAACATTGACACAATGAATGAATGGGCAACCAGAGCAGCACTACAATTCAGTAATGTGCATGGTATGAGATAGTACACTCATGCAGCTCAAGATGCAAAACTACTAGGCAGTTTTCTTTACAAAAATCAACATTAGGCGCCTTTAACATTTTGCTACAACTAATTTTAGATCAGACAAAGGTTGGATTCACGCCGATTAACAAAATACATGCTGATGTAAAAATATAGTGATATACAACAGGTACTTACATCAGCATTGGAGCACAGAGAATTCCCGCAGGATGTTTTCCTCGAATACAATCCCAATGAAGGAAATCTTCTATCATTTAACCTTATTTTCTAAAAGAGAGATGGGCAAAAAACATGTAGAAAATATGATCAGAATGCTATAAAATTTCATGATGCGAGGATACGGCCACGCTTCTTAGAATGGAGTTGGCATTCTTCACTACAAAAAAAGACACATTCGTGACATTTTGGGCCGAACGAAAAAAATTTCTGTCATACATATGACACTTCTATGACGATAATTGTGACAAAACCCAGTATCATCATAGATGTGGTGGGCTCCTACTTCTATGACAAAAAATCATGACAGAAAATGGGCTTTTCGTCCTGGGCGGGCCGGAGACGCAGCTGCATGACATTCTTTGGGCCGTCATGACGGAAAAAACCGTGGTAGAAGCGAGGGAAAGGAATATTTCAGAGAGTTGCCGGTTACGGCGGGAGGTCGGGGGCTGAGCGATGCGCGTTTCTCACGTACACGTGCGAGGCGTTGGCTCTAACTGAACCCGAGCGAGGCGTTGGGCTCTAATCAACTCCGAGCGACAGTAATCGCAGCCTACGCTACATCGAACTCCGAGCGATCGATCGATGGTCGTTAATCGAACCCGATCGAAGCGATTCGCTTCGCTACTATCGCTAATCAAGCCGATCGATGCTGCCTCTGGGATGAACAGTGAGCGTTGCGGGGGGGGGGGGTGGATGAACAGTGAGCGGTGGCGTTGCCTCTGGATGAACAGGACCCCGTGGTGTGGAGGGCTAGATGAACAGTAGACGGTGGAGGGGTGGCCGTGGAGGGGTGGTTGAACAGGACCCCGTGGTGTGGAGGGCTGGATGAACAGTAGACGGTGGAGGGGTGCCCGTGGAGGGGTGGTTGAACAGTAGCCGGTGGAGTAGCGCGCGGTGGAGGCTGGATGAACAGGAGCCAGTGGAGGCTGGAGGAGGTCGACGGTGGAGATGAACAGTATCCCGTGGAGTCCCGTTTTGCGGTACGCCACACCCCTCCCGATGAACAGGACCCCCGTTTCGACCGTAGCGCTCCAACACAAGTCTGTTTCGTCCGTTTTGCGGTACGCCACACCCCTCCTGATCAATAGGACCCCCGTTTCGACCGTAGGAGATCTGTTTCGTCCATTTTGCGGTACGCCACACCCCTCCTGATCAACAGGACCCCTGTTTCGACCGTAGGAGGTCCGTTTCATCCGTTTTGCGGTACACCACACCCCTCCGATCAACAGGACCCCGTTCCGAACATGGCCGGTCGAACACAAGGCCGTTTCCTCCGTTCTATGGTACGCCAGGCCTCGTTTCCATCGCCTGTTCCGTCCAAGCCGGTTGGCTCCCATGTGTTCCGTTGCCTCCCGATGAACACGACGCATTCCGTTGCCTCCCCATGAACATGACGCATTCCGTTGCCTCCCCATGAACACGACGATGAAGCTGTTTCTCCGTTCCGACCTAGCCATGTACACGAGCCCTGGTCGTACGTATGTGCGAGTAGGCGTTCAAGACCCCGCCCATATGTACAAATAGGTGGCCGTATTTTCTTTCTTGCACCCTGGCCGCTATACGTACGTGTACATGCTACGTGCGCGCCTCTACTACGACACGTGCGCGACTCTACATCGACCAGTATGTACGTACACATTCGCGACCAGGATGACAATGCTACGTACGCTTCGACCAGGTGGGTCCCGACTGTCAGGCACTTCCTTGCCTGCGAAGATGTAGCTGGTGGGTCCCAGCAGTCAGGGGGGCGAATCGTTTTGTTTTTTTGCCCGGACGCACTTCCTTGCCTGTGAAGGTGTAGCTGGTGGGTCCCAGCAGTCAGGGGGCGAATCTTTTTTTTGCCTGGACGCACTTCCTTGCGTGCGAAGATGAAGCTGGTGGGTCCCAGAAGTCAGGGGGAAACGTTTCTTTCCGCGAAATATAGTGGCCAGTCCGGTGGGTCCCAGCTGTCAGGTGGAGGAATCATTATTTTTCACGTAATAAGGAGGCACTTCCTTGCTCCGGCCATGGACCCAGCTGTCAGCCTCTCCACGTACAGTCCACGTCCGATGGAAGTCATTCCTTGACCATGTTGACCAGGCCGCGCCGAGAGCACCACGGCGGTGGACGACGGCAAGGCCTAGGAAGGGGACGACGCAGAGCCGAGAAAGACGCGACAGTGGAAGCCCGCGCGGAGAGGAGTACGAGGCTTCACTGGTTCGGCTGCGGTGTGAGGCTGCCGTCGCCTCAGGGCCTGGCCAGTGGTGGGAATAGTAGGGGCGGTGAGGCCTCCCGGCAAAGACACCGGCCACGGGAGGCAGGAGCATGCGGCACGACTGACGCTGCTTTGGGCGGCTGGAGCAAGAAGACTAGATGTTGAAGAAGCACTACGGCCGTTGGATGGACATCGTACGGTCACTGGAGCTAGAATCGTTCATATTGACTAAGTTGACAAAGCCCTCTGTCCCCGTCAACTTAGTTGGCCCACAAGTCATCCTCCCACTATGGTGGGTCCCAGCTAGCAGGGTGGGTATTCATTTTTTTGTGCGTAACAAGGAGGCACTTCCTTGCGTGCGAAGATATAGCTAGTGGGTCCGACATGTCAGCGGGGGGAACGTTTTTTTCACGAAATACAGAGGCCCTTCCGGTGGTTCCTAGCTGTCAGGTGGAGGAATCATTATTTTGCGCGTACATTCCACGGCCGATGGATGTCATTCGTTGACCATGTTGACCACCGAGAGCACCATGGCGGTGGACGACGGCGAGGCCTAGGAAGGGAACGACACGGAGCCGGGGAAGACTCGGCAATGGTTGCCCACGCGGTGGGGAGTACGAGGGTTTACTGGTCCGGCTGCCGTCGCCGGAAAATAACAGGAGGTGTGGGTGAGTAGAGGAATGGCCTGGCCAACAATGAAGTAGGGTGGGGCGGTGCGGCTTTGTCGGCGTGAGCGGCCACGGGAGGCGGAGCAGGCAGTCCCACCGAGCTGGTTTGGGCAATGGAGCAAGAAGATCAGATATTGAAGAAGAAGACGGCCGTTGGATTAACATCCAACGGTCATCGCTGCTAGAATCGCTTAGGACTAAGTTGACAAAGCCAAAGTACATGTCAACCTAGTAGACCCACAAATCAGCCTCCAAATCTGTCCCAAACAGCATACAACCCGAAATTTCTAGCCAGATTCGAATTAATTTTAAATCTAAATATACCTTAATTTAAATTCAATGAAATTTTACCCGCACAAAAACAATGAAATTTAAAATATCAAAATCCGAAAGAAAACAGTATTTTGGAACTAATTGCATGTTTGCTGTATTTTTTCATTTTACAGCCCATTTATTATTACTTATAGACCATTTCTTATCACTTATAGCCCATTTCTTATTACTTATAGCCCATTTTCTGGACAAAATGCATTCCTCCTCGTCTTGAAAGATTTCCTGCCCAGCAGGGCGTAGAAAAGCAAGTAGGCCTATGTTGGTTATTCTGCAAAAAACAAAATAGCTGGCTAGCCATTTTTCAAAAAGGAAAAAACAAACTGGGCTGGTCATGTGCTAAACATATGAAATAAAAGCATGGGCTAGATGGGCCACGGGTCCCGCACAACACAGTTGATACCCTTCTCCGTCCCGAAAAAACAAAATTACTGCGCGCGTTGCTGGGTCCCTACTGTCATCCTCACCATGTACAAATATCTCCTTACTCCTCTCGGTTGTTGACCATGTTGACAACACCGAGGGCGAGCCATGGCGAGCAAACCAAGGCGGAGGATGATGGTGAGGCCTCGAGACGGAACGAGCAGGAGCCGGGGAAGATCACAGCCAGCCGTGGGAGGCGGGAGCAAGCGGTCCTGCCGGCGCTGGTTTGGCTTTGGCGGCTCGAGGAAGAAGAGACTGAAGAAACGCGACAGACGTTGAATGTCAATCCAACGGTCAAGGTTGGCACAATACATTTTTGACTAAGCGGACACCAAGTAGCATATTTTTTATATATAGGAAGAAAACTGCGAGGAAAATGCGTTCGTCTGCCGTCCTCCTCACAGGGAACGTTTGCCACATAAGTGACTAGCACCCTTGGTTTTCAACCAAGAGGTCTTGGGTTCGAGTCCGAGGAACTCTCAATTTTGTCCTCCTTATTTCCTCGCAAAAAAAGGGAAAGAAAATCAAAGACTTGGGAAGGTGTACAGAACAAGCTAGTGTACCAGTAAAGAGACGTTGCCGAGTTTTAGATAAAAGAAAGACGTGCTCCTATAGCTGGTTCGAATCCAAACCTAGACTATGACTATATATGGTGCTATGCTACTCTGCAAGTAATGAAACTGACATATCCAACGTTCGCTTCTCCTCTTCTCTACTTACTCGCTTAGCATCGAAGCTCTAGCCGCAGCAACCATGTCCGCCGGGCTGCTCGTCCACATGCTCTTCAAAGCAGTAACAACCGGATATGCGCCAAGTCGCCACTGCATTCATCGCTGTGGGTCTCATCACACCTCGGCATCGCGCTGCAGCCGATTGCTCATCGCAACCCGCCGTCATGGTGTGGTGCCACCGCTGCAAATCACGCAGAGTCATCTGTCGCGTCTCAACCACAATCCGCAACCATGGCCGAGTCTTCTACAAATGCCCGAATCATGGGGTAATAATATGTTTAAGTGTTGTTCTGCTGCTTCCAGTTGCTGATTTTTTTAATAGTTTGGTTGATGATCTTCCAATTTGATTCGTGCAGAAAAGGGAAGATTCGTGTGATTTGTATTTCTGGGAAGTTGCTGATGTGGGGGAATGTAACTACGCTGATTATTTGGTTATCCGAGCAATCCCAATACCAGCAGGTTGGGGTGTTGGACAAGTAACTGAAGGAACGGCAAAAGAGGAAGATGCAGAGCAGAAGGTTAAAGATGCGGTTCCTCTGATCATGGCCAAGCAACAGCTGCTGAACGGCCTTGATAGCAATGAGGAGATGAAAGAGCTTGTGAAGATAATGGGCAAAATCGATGTGCTCTGTAGGATGATTGTCTCTTTATTTGCAGTGTATGTAGCACTCGTGATGTATTCAATTAGCTACGACATGATCACTTTCTTTGAAACTAGTAATGAATGAAACCTGTGTAGCAAAGGCTATGCATAGTGTTGTGAACATCTAATGATCTCTATTAACGGAAATCAGGGGTATCCCTTTTTCTCATATAAATAAATAAATAGCGAGAGGCCTGTCGGGTCAGCTTTGTTCTCATTCGAAGACGTCGAGAAAATTGCAGTCCAATAGCAAACTATGTCATCAAATTCAAGTTTCACAGCCAAATATGAGTACAAGTAAACAACAATGTCATCATGTTTTAGTTGTTATACAATCACCAAACACAAATCAGCATACATAACAAGTGATGTTCTCACAGGAAAATACTAAACAACATGTTCATCAGGTTTCAGTTGTCATAGCAAACACAATTTCACATAGTAGATAAAAAAACGTCTTCTGACAGGAAAATACGACAAAAGCAATGTAATCATCATCCGCATCAGTAGCGTCAACATCTTCGCCATGTGTATCAGTCTGAATCGTAATTCCCCACGATGTCATCTTCTTCTTCGTCCTCAACGTCCTTGAACGTTGGCTTCTTCTTGATCAACTCTTGTATGTCCACAGCACGACATGCAATCTTTTCGCCGGCGTCATTGACGTGATGGTTCTCAAACATATTAGGAACATCTGTGTTATCTTGTACATCGTGAGCGAAGTAAGCATCATCTTGTCGTGCAACTTCATTAAACGAATTCCTCTGCTCAAACCTTTGCAATACTCTCCAGTCATCGCTATGTGCAAATGTGTCTTCCAAGAAAAATATCCTGTGTTGCTTGATTTGCTAAAATAAAAGGCTCGTTGGTCTGTTACGCCGCCTTTGACATTGATGGATTTGAAATAATCATCAGCTCTGGGTTTTGCGATCCTGGAAAACAGGTTATACCAACGATAGCACAACAGAACCACACACCGATCATCCTCGAAACTGGAGATATATCAAATCGAACAATGTCTGTTATGTTAGCATACATTTCAGTTGTCTCTTTGTCATATGTATCCGTGCTCATGATGGCACTGCTTTTGTGTCTTCACCTTTCGTCTCGTGCAAAGGGTGTTGTAGCGCACATCTCCAAGAACGCAAGATTCATAATGTCTTACCCGAGTATCGTGACCCGTTGCTAGTGAGTAAAGGGCATCATCAACCACCTGCCCATCCTCCCGCATCTTCTTAACCTATGGTTAGAAAATAGACAAGCTGGTCATCTTATGTACTCAATATATTAAAAAAACTGACAGTGCACTTCAAAAGCTTACATGGTTCTTGAACCATTTCGCAAATCCTGCCATAACCAGTTTGTCAATGTTTCTTGGATTTTGCGGCAGTAACTCCTCTTTGTAGATGCTTTGCACAACATAGTGATCGCGTCAAACATCTAAATATATAAGAATGTCTTTGCAAGTTTAGTAGATTATGATGTATAAGCTGCAGTACTGCACTTACTTGATATAAGGTAGTATCTCAGGACAGTTATTCAACACATACCAAACCATTTTGTCCAAATCTTTAGGTTGTCCTCTTGTCGACTCTTCCCTGTAACTCGAACAGAATAATCGAAAACATTGAGCCCGTGATTGTCTTCACCCACCTCTTTGCAATGTAGGCCTCTGCAATGGAACCCTCGGGTCTAGCTCTGTTCCTAACATAGCCCTTGAAAGTGCCTAGCCGCCTTTCAATAGGGTACATCCAGCCATAATGTACTGGACCTCTAAGTAGTGCCTCATCAGGTAGATGAACAGCCAAATGCACCATCACATCAAAGAAGGCTGGATGATATATCTTCTCAAGGTCGCATAGGATAGTTGGTATCTTGTCTCTAAGACGCTCCAAAGCATCTATCCTGATATTTCTACTGCAGAGTTCCCTGAAGAATTGTCCCAACTCTGCAATTACTCTCAGCATAAGTCGTATGCCCAATCCTCTAAGGATAACAGTTAAAACCCTTTGAAGTAGGACGTGGCAGTCATGAGTTTTCAACCCTTGTACCTTGTTTCCATCTGCACTGACTCTCCTTTCAAGGTTGGAAGCAAATCCATGTGGGAATCTCACACGTGACAGGACCTCGCAGAATTCTTTTCTTTTTACCTTGTCCAAGACGCATTACCACCGGTGCCATATCCTCGTCGTTTACCTTCATCTTGCACCTGCAAATCCTTTACGATACCAGTGTGTCAAATCAATCCTAGATTTTAAGGTATCTTTTGTCTTGCCTTCCATGTTAAGAAGTGTGCCGATAATGCTGTCACATATATTTTTCTCGATGTGCATCACATCAAGATTGTGCCGCAGATCCAAATCTTTCCAATACTCCAAGTCCCACAAAGTGGACCTGCGGGTAAACAATAATCTCTCTTCTACCGTGCCATGCTTCCTTTTCCCGCTACCATTACCAGGATGGTTTCACAGTGTAATATACTGACCTTCTCTAATTCCACTTGCAACTCATCGGCGGTGAGCCTCTTTGGCACATCACGGTTTTCATGCTTTGCATTGAACACATGTCTTTGGTATTTTCTAGGATGCGGCTTGTCCTTGGGAAGGAAATGGCGGTGTCCAATGTAACAGATCTTGCTAAGTATTGCGTATGACGGGATTCTGTCACAATGAACACATGCATTGTAACCATGTGTCGTCGCCTACGACATAGTGCCCAAAGCCGGATAACCATGGATGCACCAAATTACAACAAGACGCGGAAAGAAATCAGCCGGTGGGCTACTATATAGGTCTCGGTGAGAACACCCTTCCATAGTTGTTGAAGTTCCTCCACAAGAGGCTCCATGAACAAATAAAAATCCTTTCCGGGACTTTTTCGGACTGGGATGAGCAAGTCCATCATGTAGTTTGATTCTTTGGTGCGTACATTTGGAGGCATGTTTTAAGGGATAACAAGCAATCGCCACATGCTATATGTGGCGCCTGTGGCCAAATGGGTTAAATCCATCTGAAGGTAAGCCAAGTCTAATGTTTCTCGGGTCATCAACAAACTCTTTGTGTTTATTATTCAAGCTTTTCCACACACTACCATGAGGTGGATGGCTCATTAAATTCTGATCTCTGTACTCCTGGTTCCTAGAATGCCACAGTACATCCTCTCTTGTTTCAGCATCATGAAACAACCTCTGCAATCTTGGTGTAATTGGAAAATGTCTCGGAACATTATGAGGAATCCTCTTCACAACATCGCCATCTTTCCATCTTGATGATTTGCATTTCGGCATTCACTTAAGTTGGCATAATCCTTCCTAATGTAACACAATTATTCTTACAAACATGGATCATATCATATCCAATTCCAACTGCACGAAGGAAATTCTTTATTTTACTATAGGTGTGTGGCAGCTCGACGCATCTGGGAAAGATTTATGGAAAGCGACCAACATCGCATCGAATGATTTGTTGGTCATCCGCTCGAGATGTCTTCACGAAGAAAGGTGACCATAGCCGAGAATACCGACAGCTTATTTCCTGGTTGACAAGAACGTTGCATTGTTCCAACATGCAGGCCCACCGTTTTTCTTCTGCAGGTGAAAGTTCACGGAATGCACGAGCATTTCGTAGAATTGTTTCAATGTTGGTCAAACTCACTGGTTCCGCCACCACCACCTCCTCCTCCTCTTCCACCTGAGCATCATGCAGATCAAGATGGTGATCTGCTGCTTCCACGTAGTCAATAACATTGACGTTCACAGCTTCACCATGATGAACCCACCTAGTATATGTGACCGACATCCCATACAAGTGTAGCGACCCGACCTCAGATGGTCAAGTCTTTGTGTTTCAGTGTCATCCCTAGATCAGTAATGCTGACACACACAGTACTCGAAGGATTTATAACAGAGTAGCAATCACACACTTAATACATCGAAAGTCTCAAAAGAGAAATTACTACAATAATATGGCTTAAGGCCATCTAATGCGATAACAACGGAAGGCTTGGAAGATAAAGTGAGTCCATCAACTCCAACGGCGTAGCAGAGCTGCACGGCAACAACCTGACGATCCTTACTCCTCGTCTGAAAAGTCTGCAACATAATACGTTGCAGCCCGAGAACGGGTCAGCACATGGAATATGCTGGCAATATAACACAGTAGAGCAAGAACAGAATAATGCTATCACTACATGCATATTTGGCTGGTGGAAAGCTCTATGGTTATAATTTTGCGAAAAGCCAATTTTTCCCTACAACAAAGGAATACATTTTATTTAACTATCATGGTGGTTGAAACATCATTGAGAAGGTATAACCCCAACTCAATCCCAATTGAAGTAGTTAACATCCCAACAATATTAATTTAAGAGTGATGAGATACATGTGAATACACAGGTACTAGATACTCAGAATTTTCCATAACCGGGGACATGGCTAACCATGATTAGATTGCACACTCTGCAGAGGTTTGCGCACTTTTCCGCACAAGACTCGATCGCCTCCATTGATTTCTCGCACTACATGATGTTTGAGAAACGGATGACCGAGACATAGTCTTTCAGAAACATTAACTCTCTACTCAGGGTAGACCATACCAAACCTATAAAACCCACTACCTGCTGATCTACCTCTTCAAGAGCTTCACGTAACTTACTCAACTATGCTAGAGCCTATAGTAGCTTGTGGCTGCACACAGAAGTTTCTAGCATGAATAATCTCAGTTTCCTTTGAGCCTGGGTGGCGGTCCATAGGAAGATCACACGGGTACCCCGGGATTTCCAAAAATAAAACAGACAACACTGGGTTCCCCAGGTGCCTCAATCCACCCAGATGTGTATTAAAGTTGCCACCTTAAAGTAAACCATTAATTAACAATCTCACATCTGTCATGGATTCACTCAAACCCAACCACGTCTATGAGCATAGCATGGCAATATAAGCAACACGTAGAAGTAACTCCCAAGGGTTTGAATTTAACAGGGCAATAGGTTCTACCTCAACTACTACTTCCCAACCAACAAATTAATGATATCCTACTCATGCAATGTTTGAGGATTGAAACTAATGCATAAAAATTGGGTATGAAAAGAGTATGATCAAAGTGTTACTTGCCTTGCTGACGATCCGGGAATCCTAGAGACTCGTAGTAACACGCTTCGCACTCTGGGAATTCTATCGCAAGCAAACAATAACATACATAAGCAACAAGCAAAGATGCACAGGCAAAACTCAACTAAAAGAGGTTGACCAGAAAGTTCAACTTAACAACTCCGGTTCACAAAAAGAATCAAACCAAATGAAGCAACGAAACTCAAACGGCGAAAGAAATAAGATCCGTTTACTAATCTGAACTATGGTCAAATTTTACAGAGGTAAAAACTTGTTTGAGTTGATTATTCGGAAAGAGGGTTTCGAGACGAAACTCTAGGCGCTTGAATCGCCTGATTCCGATAAACGAGCGAAAAGTTATACTAGATCAAAAATCGGATCAGAAATCATGATCAGAAAAATCGCGGAATAAATTCAGGAAAAGAAAAGCGACGAACGGCTTAACGAACGAACATTCGTTATCTGAACCTAAACGAAGAACGCGTTCGTTAAAACGAACGAACGAGCGAACGCTCGTTAAATAAATAAACCGGAGAAAAACAGATCTATTTAAAAAAAATGAAAACTAGGGTTTCGAGAGGTCCGGCGAGGCGGGGCGGGTGTGGCGTGGGGCGGCGGGCCTCCGCGACGGAAGGCGGCGGCGGCGACTCCGGCGGCGGGGGGGCTCGACTCGGGTCTGGCTCCGGCGGTGGTGGTGGTGGGTAGTGGTGGCGGCGGGGCGGCGGCATTTAAGAGAGGGGGGGCGGTGGCTTGGGCGAGGGGCGCCCGGGGAGGAGTCCGGCTCGGACTCTCCTCGGCGTCCGTCTTTGCAGATGGCCTTGTGAGGGAGGAGGCGGCGAACACCGGGCCTGCTCGGCTGGGCCTTGGGCCCAGTCGGGCGCGAGGAGTTTTTTTTTGAAAAAAATTGGTTCCGCCGACAGAAAAAAAATTCCTAAAAAATAAAAATAAAAATCTAAAAGTGCCAAAACAAATTTTCACCGTCTAAATGAAATATTTAGAGTGAGATGAACATTTTCTTGGCCCTAAAATGCAATTTTTAAAATGTGCAATTTTTCTATCGCAAATAAAACCCAAATAAAATCAAATAAAATCCAAATAATGATTTTAACATTTTTCCTCCAATATTCCACTGTTTTGGAGAAGTCATATTATCTCCCCTCATTTATTTTTAATATGGAATATTTTTCCGGAGAGAAAAATAATTAAAATCAAAAATCCTCGTTCTCAGTATTTGATAAAAATCAAATGTGAAAACCGGAAAATCCCCAACTCTCTCCGAGGGTCCTTGAGTTGCTTAGGATTTCGAGGATTGCGGAGCGAAGATGCAATAAATATGATATGCATGGATGACCTATGTATAACATTCCAAATTGAAAATTTGGGATGTTACAAACCTACCCCCCTTAAGATGAATCTCGTCCTCGAGATTCGGGTTGGCTAGAAAATAAGTGCGGGTGGTCCTTGCGGATATACTCTTCTCATTCCCAGGTGGCTTCTTCCTCGGTATGGTGGCTCCATTGAACCTTGCAAAACTTGATAACCTTGCTGCGCGTGACTCGGCTGTCAAAGTCAAGAATCTTTACTGGCTTCTCTTCATAGATCAAATTACTGTCCAATTGAATCGCCTCCAGGGGCACTGTATCTCTTAATGGTATATCTGCCATCTCAGCATGACACTTCTTCAACTGTGATACATGGAACACATCGTGAATTCCTGACAATCCTTCAGGTAACTCCAGCTTGTAGGCGACTTCTCTCATCCGTCCCAAAACACGGTACGGTCCTACAAATCTCGGAGCTAATTTTCCCTTAACTCCAAAACGTTTCACTCCTCGCAAGGGTGATACTCGCAGATAGGCTCTGTCTCCAATTTCATAGGTTACTTCCTTGTGTTTTGAGTCTGCATAACTCTTTTGCCTGGACTGAGCAATCTTCAGTCTGTCACGGATCAGTTTAACTTTCTCCTCCGACTCTTTGATCAAATCTGGTCCAAACAACTGACGGTCTCCTACCTCATCCCACATCAGAGGTGTTCTACATCTGCGTCCATACAGAGCTTCGAACGGTGCCATCTTCAAACTAGCTTGGTAGCTATTGTTGTATGAGAACTCTGCGTAAGGCAAATTGTCATCCCAACTAGACCCATAGTCTAGCGCACAGGCTCTCAACATGTCCTCCAAAATCTGGTTGACTCTCTCTGTCTGTCCATCTGTCTGCGGGTGGAATGCTGTACTGAACTCCAATCTTGTTCCCAAAGTCTGGTGTAGCTGATGCCAAAACTTTGAAGTAAACTGTGTTCCTCTATCTGATACGATGGTCCTCGGAACTCCATGCAAACATACGATCCTGGACATATATATCTTGGCTAACTTCGCACTTGTATACGTGGTTTTCACTGGGATGAAGTGAGCCACTTTGGTCAAGCGATCCACTACTACCCATATTGAGTCATATCCTGCTTTGGTTCTGGGCAATCCGGTGATAAAATCCATGCCAAGTTTATCTCACTTCCATTCGGGTATCGGCATAGGCTGTAACAGTCCTGCTGGCTTCTGATGCTCTGCCTTGACTCTCTGACATACATCACATACGGCTACATACTCGGCAATATCCTTCTTCATACCTGTTCACCAGAAATGCTGTTTCAAATCCAAATACATCTTGGTGTTTCCGGGGTGTATCGAGTATGGTGAGTCATGGGCCTCCTGAAGTATTAACTTTCTGATTTCTGGGTCATTGGGCACATAAACTCGGTCCTCAAACCATAAGGTATCGTGCTCATCCTCGCGAAATCCTTTGGCCTTTCCTTTACTCATCTTCTCTTTTATCTCAGCAATCTCCTTGTCTTCCTTCTGAGCTTCTCAAATCTTGTCCAACAATGTTGACTGAACTTCCATTGTCGCAACCGAATCTCTTGGAACAATCTCCAACCGAAGTTCCATGATATCCTCAACTAACTCCTTCGGCAATCCCTTACTTTCAAGGATATTAGCGTAACTTTTCCGGCTCAAAGCATCTGCTACAACATTGGCCTTTCCTGGATGATAGTGCAACTTCATGTCATAATCCTTTATAAGTTCCAACCATCTCCTTTGTCTAAGGTTCAACTCCTTCTGTGTGAAAATGTACTTCAAACTCTTATGATCCGTGTACACATCACAACGATTTCCAATAAGATAATGTCTCCAAGTCTTCAATGCATGCACTACGGCTGCTAGCTCCAAATCATGCGTGGCATAGTTCAACTCATGAGGCTTCAGTTGTCATGAGGCATACGAAACAACCTTTCCGTCCTGCATAAGCACACATCCAAGTCCCAAGCGAGAGGCGCCGTAATAAACTTGGAACTCCTTATGTATATCTGGCAATGTTAGCACTGGGGCTGTAGTCAAATGTTTCTTCAACTCCTGAAAACTTGCCTCGCAATCATCTGTCCATTTAAACTTAGTATCCTTCTTTAGCAATTCAGTCATTGGCTTAGCAATCTTGGAAAAATTCTCAATGAATCTCCGATAATATCCTGCGAGTCCAAGGAAACTGCGGATCTTGCCAACTGAAGTGGGTGCCAACCATTCAGTGACTGATTGAACCTTACTGAGATCCACTGCTATACCCTCTCCTGATATAACATGCCCAAAAATCCAACTTCCTTCAACCAAAACTCGCACTTGCTGAATTTAGCGTATAACTGGTGTTCCCTGAGTTTCTCGAGAACTAAACGCAATTGTTCCTTGTGCTCCTCTTCGTTCTTCGAGTATACCATAATATCATCAATAAACACCACGACAAACTTGTCCAAATACTTCATGAACACCTTGTTCATCATACTCATGAAATAGGCAGGGGCGTTAGTCAGTCCAAACGACATGACCGTATACTCGTATAATCCATACCGTGTGGTGAACGCTGTCTTTGGTATATCCTTCTCTCGAATCTTCAACTGATGGTATCCTGACCGTAGATCAATCTTCGAAAACACCTTAGCTCCTTGCAACTGATCAAACAGATCATTGATCATCGGTAATGGATACTTATTCTTTATCGTTACTTCATTCAAGGCTCGGTAATCAACGACCATCCTCAGGGATTTATCCTTCTTCTCGACCAAAAGTACTGGTGCTCCCCAAGGTGATGAACTCCTGCGAATATAACCTTTCTCCAATAACTCCTTGATCTGATTCTTAATTTCCTCCAGATCATTTGAGGGCATCCGATAGGGTCTCTTGGATATTGGCCTGCACCGCAATAGCTCTATCAAAAACTCGATGTGTCGATCCGGTGGCATGCCTGGTAACTCCTCTGGGAAAACATCCAGAAAATCCTTTACTATAGGCACTTCCTCCTGTACAACTCCCGTGAGGGCATTCACTTGGCTCCTCCTAGGCACATACCTAGATACATACTTAATCCTTTTTCCCTCCGGGGTGGTGAGATAAATCGACTTACTAGCACTGTCAATGCTTCCTCCATACTTCGACATCCAGTCCATACCTAATATCACATCCAATCCTTGCGACTCCAAGATAATTAGGTCAGACGGAAAAACATGTGTGCCAATGGTTAGGGGTATCTGGGTGCACCATTGGCTAGCCATGTACTCTGCTCCAGACGAGCTCACTAAAAGAGGGGTCCTAAGGGTTTGGGTTGGTAGCTTAAACTTATCCACAAATCCCCTTGATATGTATGAATGCGATGCACCAGTATCGAAAAGAACAAGAGCGGTCAATGACTTAACCAAAAACTTACCTGTTACCGCGTCCGGCTGCTCTTCAATTTCCTCCACGTTAACGTGGTTCACTTGTCTTTTGTTGAATGGATTGGGCTTCTTCCAAGTGCTCCCATTTCCGTTTCCATTCCTTCCTTTAGGGCAGTCATTGGCATAGTGCCCAGTCTTCCCGCACTTAAAGCAAGTAACCTGACTCAGGTCCCTTTTGGCGGGTGTAGATGGGTTGGAGCGATTCTGATTGTTATTAACTCCATTCCCATTTCCATTCTTCGCACCATTGTGGTTATGCGATCCTCCTCCAGTGTGGTTGTGACCTCCATGGTTATGAACAAGTCCTCCCAAGTTCGGGGTTAAGCGGGGCTTCTGTTGAGCTCCTGAATTATACTTCCCTTGTCCATACTTCCTCTTACGGCTCTCAATCTGCTGCTGCTTTCCTTCAATCATAAGGGCCTCATCTACCAACTCCTGGTAGTTGTTGAAAGTTGCCACCATCAACTACATGCTCATCTCATCGTTCAGCCCTTCCATGAACTTCTCCTGCTTCGCGGCATCCGTGGCCACATCATCAGGGGCATAGCGTGATAACTTGCTAAAATCCTCCATGTACTGAGCTACAGTATGGTTCCCCTGGCGTAAGTTGCGAAACTCGTGCTTCTTCATCTGCATGGATCCAGCTGAGACATGTGCAGTGCGAAAAGCTTGCTGAAATTGGTCCCAAGTGACATTGGCTATAGGAAAAGTAGCCGTGTAATTCTCCCACCATGCAACTGCGGGTCCATCCAATTGATGTGCGGTAAAGCGCACCCTCTCAGCATCCGTGCATCCTGCGGTGGTTAACTCCCTTCCAATACGGCGTAGCCAATCATCAGCAACTATTGTCTCGGTGCTACTGGAAAACACCGGCGGTTGTAACCTCAGAAAACGGGCTAAATTGTCCACTGGCAGCGGGTTGTTGTTGTTGTTGTTGTTGTTGTTGCCCTGGTTCTGAACTAGCAATTGCATCAAAGCATTCTGCTGCTGGATCAACTGGGTGAGCTCCGGTGGAAAAACCAAACCGGTGTCACGTCTCGGAGGCATCTGATGGGTTTAGATGGAAGAGATTAGAATAGAAAGAGGTCTAATGAGAGAACACGACCCATATGCATATGAGGCAAACACAAACATTTCACTCAATCAATCAAGCAAGGGCATACAAACGGTCTAGAACTATCGCAAAAGTGCTCAACTACTATCAGATACATGGGGGAAATACTACTAATATATGGTGGTCATCTAGAAATTTTGATCGATGGAAGACTCCATGATGTCTGCTCCAGCTTCGTCTTCGTAGTCATCATCACTTGGATCGGAATCGGTGTCGTCGATGATGATGTAGTTGTCCGGACAAGTGGGTTCTTCGTCTTCTTCTTCCGGTGCTGGTCCTCCCATGAATACTTCGATCTTCTTGACCAGGTCATCGTTCTTCTCTAGTAGTGTCTTGATTTCCTCCTCGTATCCATCGTGTGTAAACTTGAGTTCTTCCTCCAGTTCGATGATCCTGGTCTTTGCCTTCTTCAATTCCATCATATCTGCGCACATCTGGTTTTCCTGGTGTCGAATGTGCTGGTTTAACTCCTGGATAAAAGCTGCAATGGATCTATCCTTCTTGGTGCTAATTACTTCCCATTGCTCATCTCGGCGCCCACATATTTGGTATATGGTGTCTTTAAGCTCCCTGTTGTAGACTTCTCCAATACGTCCCATGGTAATGTGAGCTGCCATACTCTTGCCTAGACTCCAGGTGGGTGCTTCGAAAGAAAACTCTATGGGCTTAGAAGTTGGCGAGAACGTCCTTCCTGGAACTTGTACTTGAATCATCCAGCACTCCTCTTCTGGTAAGGTGGCATTGTACGTTCCTGTAAAGCTTGGTATACCAATTTTCAAGTACCTAGTGACTTCCTTCAAGTGGCGTCCAAAAGGTGTGTCTTCATCGGGTTGTGCAAACTTGTTCTTCATTTCCGCCATCCTAAAGAGTGAAAAAATAGAGAGGAGTCAGAAATGAGTAGAGAAGAGTGACGTATGGTTTATCTTAATGGTCGTGTCCTACACTCAGCGTGTGCTCTGATACCATCTTGTAGCAACCCGACCTCAGATGGTCAAGTCTACGTGTTTGATGTCATCCATGGATCAAGAATGTCTTGACACACAGTACTCGAAGGATTTATAACAGAGTAGCAATCACACACTTAATACATCGAAAGTCTCAAAAGAGAACTTATTACAATAATATGGCATAAGGCCATCTAATGCGATAACAACGGAAGGCTTGGAAGATAAAGTGAGTCCATCAACTCCAACGGCATAGCTGAGCTGCACGGCAAAAACCTAACCATCCTTACTCCTCGTCTGAAAAGTCTACGACATAATACGTTGCAGCCCGAGAACGGGTCAGCACATGGAATATGCTGGCAATATAACACAGTAGAGCAAGAACAGAATAATGCTATCACTACATGCATATTTGGCTGGTGGAAAGCTCTATGGTTATAATTTTGCGAAAAGCCAATTTTCCCTACAACAAAGGAATAAATTTTATTTAACTATCATGGTGGTTGAAACATCATTGAGAAGGTATAACCCCAACTCAATCCCAATTAAAGTAGTAAACATCCCAACAATATTAATTTAAGAGTGATGAGATACATGTGAATACTCAGGTACTAGATACTCAGAATTGTCCATAACCGGGGACACGGCTAACCATGATTAGATTGTACACTCTGCAGAGGTTTGCGCACTTTTTCCCACAAGACTTGATCGCCTCCGTTGATTTCTCGCACTACATGGTGTTTGAGAAACGGATGACCGAGACATAGTCTTCGTAAACATTAACTCTCTACTCGGGGTAGACCATACCAAACCTACAAAACCCACTACCCGCTGATCTACCTCTTCAAGAGCTTCACGTAACTTACTCAACAATGCTAGAGCCCATAGTAGCTTGTGGCTGCACACGGAAGTTTCTAGCATGAATAATCTCGATTCCTTTGAGCACTGGGTGGCGTTCCATAGGAAGATCACATGGGTACCCCGGGATTTCCAAAATAAAACAGACAACACTGGGTTCCCCAGGTGCCTCAATCCACCCAGATGTGTATTAAAGTTGCCACCTTAAAGTAAACCATTAATTAACAATCTCACATCTGTCATGGATTCACTCAAACCCAACTACGTCTACGAGCATAGCATGGCAATATAAGCAACACGTAGAAGTAACTCCCAAGGGTTTGAATGTAACAGGGCAATAGGTTCTACCTCAACTACTACTTCCCAACCCACAAATTAATGATATCCTAATCATGCAATGTTTGAGGATTGAAACTAATGCATAAAAACTGGGTATGAAAAGAGTATGATCAAAGTGTTACTTGCCTTGTTGATGATCCGAGAATCCTAGAGACTCGTAGTAACACGCTTCGCACTCCGGGAATTCTATCGCAAGCAAACAATAACATACTTAAGCAACAAGAAAATATGCACAGGCAAAACTCAACTAAAAGAGGTTGACCACAAAGTTGAATTTAAGAACTCCGGTTCACAAAAAGAATCAAACCAAACGAAGCAACGAAACTCAAACGGCGAAAGAAATAAGATCCGTTTACTAATCTGAACTAAGGTCAAATTTTACAGAGATAAAAACTTGTTTGAGTTGATTATTCGGAAAGAGGGTTTCGAGATGAAACTCTAGGCGCTTCAATCGCTTGATTCTGATAAATGAGCGAAAAGTTATACTAGATCGAAAATCGGATCAGAAATCGTGATCAAAAAAATCGTGGAATAAATACAGGAAAAGAAAAGCGACAAACAGCTTAACGAACGAACGTTCGTTATCTGAACCTAAACGAAGAACGCGTTCATTAAAACGAACGAACGAGCGAATGCTCGCTAAATAAATAAACCAGCGAAAAACCGATCTATTTAAAAAACGAAAACTAGGGTTTAAAAAAAATAAACCGGACGGTTTTTAAAAAAACCGGCGGTCTCGGATCCGGCGGATACCTCCGGCGAGAGGTCCGGCGAGGCGGGGCTCCGGCGGGGCGGGGGTGGCGTGGCGGCGGGGCTCGGCCACGGGAGGCGGCGGCGGAGGCGAGAGGCGGCGGCGGCGGGGCTCGGCTCGGGCTCGGCTCGGGTCGGGCTCCCGCGGTGGTGGTGGGTTGTGGTGGCGGCGGGGCGGCGGCATTTCAGAGAGGGGGGCGGCGGTGGCTTGGGCGAGGGGGCGCCCGGGGAGGAGTCCGACTCGGACTCTCTTGTCTGCGACGGCTGCGCAAGACGGGGAGGCGGCGGAACGGGTGCTCGCTTTTGGCCTTGGGCCCGGTCGCGAGGAGTTTTTTTTTGAAAAAAATTGGTTCCGCCGACAGAAAAAAAATTCCTAAAAAATAAAAATAAAAATCTAAAAATGCCAAAACAAATTTTCACCGTCTAAATGAAATATTTAGAACGAGATGAACATTTTCTTGGCCCTAAAATGCAATTTTTAAAACGTGCAATTTTTCTAACGCAAATAAAACCCAAATAAAATCAAATAAAATCCAAATAATGATTTTAACATTTTTCCTCCAATATTCCACTGTTTTGGAGAAGTCATATTATCTCCCCTCATTTATTTTTAATATGGAATATTTTTCCGGAGAGAAAAATAAATAAAATAAAAAATCCTCGTTCTCAATATTTGATAAAAATCAAATATGAAAACCGGAAAATCCCCAACTCTCTCCGAGGGTCCTTGAGTTGCTTAGGATTTCGAGGATTGCGGAGGGAAGATGCAATAAATATGATATGCATGGATGACCTATGTATAACATTCCAAATTGAAAATTTGGGATGTTACAACAAGTGTAGATGATTTTGCACAGTTGACTGGGGTCTTGTAAATGAATTCATACAACTGCTACACGGACAGAGCACATCTGATTTCGGACCACCGTACTCAGCTCTGATAAAGTTCATGAAGTTTTCAACCCCCTCGACATATGCAGCGGAGAATCTTTGAGCAGAAGTTATCCAAGTCCTGTCCATCTATTAGACATACAAATTAGTTCTTCTACTAGATATTACCGAAAAACATATATGCTTTTTCTCAAGTCCGAAAAAAAATACCTAGGTCGATGTCTAAAGCTATGGCAAGATATTTGGACGAGCAGATCTAAATGTAACGAAATATATGTAAAGCTAATTCAGCAAACAGATTTGAGTGCTAAATTATGGCAGTCTGTTTGATGGTCAATGAGGCCGAGCACACAGCCATCGAACTATCGAAGGCCATCGCAGCAACAAAGATCGAGTATAAAACGATGTAGAGCGATTTCACCTAACAGATTGGCTACTAGACCATGGCAATCTACGTCACAATAAATATACGGCAGGATATTTTAGCAACTAATCGGCCTTGGCATGCCATCTCAGCTAAGCAGATTGAGTGCAGAACAGGGCAAGGAAGATTCTTAAGTAGAGCATATTGACAGTAAACTACTTCAGCAACTAGTGAGATTAACAATGTCTATCAGCTAACATTCAGCGCTCCACCGACACGAACGGGGCCACTGTGGGAGAAGCTGACCGCCGTGCGTCTCCACATGAACATCACCAGCGGTGGCGGCGCTGACCGCCGTGCGCCTCCACAAGAACGTAGACAGAGGTGGCGGCGCGGCTAGATGACGACAGTCTATGAGAGCGTACTGTGGGAGCGAGAGGATCGCCGTGCGTCCCCTCGACGAACCGCGGCACCGACGTATCGGAGCGGCGGGGAGGGCGGCTTTGGCAGAGCGAATGGAGTGGAGGGGGGACGGGAGGAGGGGGTTGTTGGGTAACGTAGTAATTTCAAAAAATTTCCTACGCACACGCAAGATCATGGTGATGCATAGCAACGAGAGGAGAGTGTTGTCTACGCCCTCGTGGGCCGAAGCGGAAGCGATCACAACGTAGAGGAAGTAGTCGACGTTCTCCTCGCGATCCAACCGATCCCAGCGCCGTTACTCCGGCGCCTCGAGTTCTTGGCACACGTACAGCTCGGTGATGCTCCTCGAGCTCCGATCCAGCAAAACTCCGGGAGAGAGAGTTCCACAAGACAACTGGCGTGGTGGCGATCTTGATGTTCTCTTGACGCAGGCTTCGCCTAAGCACCGCTACGATATGACCGAGGTGAAATATGGTGGAGGGGGCACCGCACACGGCTAAGGAATGATCTCAAGGATCAACTTGTGTGTCATGGGGTGCCCCCCTGCCCCCGTATATAAAGGAGCAAGGGAGGGGGTGGCCGGCCTAGGAGGAGGCGCACCAAGGGGGGAGTCCTACTCCCACCGGGAGTAGGACTCCTCCTTTCCTAGTAGGAGTAGGAGAGAAGGAAGGGGAAGGGAGGAAGGGGTGCGGCCCCTCCCCCTAGTCCAATTCGGACTAGGCCTTGGGGGCGCGGCCTGCCCTAGGCAGCCCTCTCTCTTTCCCTTGAGGGCCCAATAAGGCCCAATACTTCTCCCGGCGAATTCCGTAACTCTCCGGTACTCGAAAAATACCCGAATCATTCGGAACCTTTCCAAACTCCGAATATAGTCGTCCAATATATCGATCTTTACGTCTCGACCATTTCGAGACTCCTCGTCATGTCCCCGATCTCATCTGGGACTCCGAACTCCTTCGGTACATCAAAATACACAAAACTCATAATATAACCATCATCGAAACCTTAAGCGTCATGGACCCTACGGTTCGAGAACAATGTAGACATGACCGAGACATCGTCTCCGATCAATAACCAATAAGCGGGACCTGGATGCCCATATTGGCTCCTACATATTCTACGAAGATCTTTATCGGTCGGACCGCATAACAACAACATACGTTGTTCCCTTTGTCATCGGTATGTTACTTGCCCGAGATTCGATCGTCGGTATCCAATACCTAGTTCAATCTCGTTCTTGGCAAGTCTCTTTACTCGTTCCGTAATACATCATCTCACAGCTAACTCATTAGTTGTAATGCTTGCAAGGCTTAGTGATGTGTATTACCGAGAGGGCCCAAAGATACCTCTCCGACAATCGGAGTGACAAATCCTAATCTCGAAATACGCCAACCCAACATCTGCCTTTGGAGACACCTGTAGTACTCCTTTATAATTACCCAGTTACGTTGTGACGTTTGGTAGTACCCAAAGTGTTCCTCCGGTAAACGGGAGTTGCATATTCTCATAGTTATAGGAACATGCATAAGTCATGGATAAAAGCAATAGCAACATACTAAACGATCGGGTGCTAAGCTAATGGAATGGGTCATGTCAATCAGATCATTCAACCAATGATGTGACCTTGTTAATCAAACGACAACTCCTTTGTCTATGGTTAGGAAACATAACCATCTTTGATTAACAAGCTAGTCTAGTAGAGGCATACTAGTGACACTCTGTTTGTCTATGTATTCACACATGTATTATGTTTCCGGTTAATACAATTCTAGCATGAACAATAAACATTTATCATGAAATAAGGAAATAAATAATAACTTTATTATTGCCTCTAGGGCATATTTCCTTCAGTCTCCCACTTGCACTAGAGTCAATAATCTAGATTACATAGTAATGATTCTAACACCCATGGTTCACATCGACATGTGACCAACACCCAAAGGGTTTACTAGAGTCAGTAATCTAGCTCACATCGCTATGTGATTAACACCCAAAGAGTACTAAGGTGTGATCATGTTTTGTTTGTGAGAGAAGTTTAGTCAACGGGTCTGCCACATTCAGATCCGTATGTATTTTGCAAATTTCTATGTCTACAATGCTCTGCACGGAGCTACTCTAGCTAATTGCTCCCACTTTCAATATGTATCCAGATTGAGACTTAGAGTCATCCAGATCGGTGTCAAGACTTGCATCGACGTAACCCTTTACGACGAACCTTTTGTCACTTCCATAATCGAGAAACATATCCTTATTCCACTAAGGATAATTTTGACCGCTGTCCAGGATCTACTCCTAGATCACTATTGTACTCCTTGCCAAACTCGATTGTAGGGTATACAATAGATCTGGTACACAGCATGGCATACTTTATAGAACCTATGGCCAAGGCATAGGGAATGACTTTCATTCTCTTTCTATCTTCTGCCGTGGTCGGGTTTTGAGTCTTACTCAATTTCACACCTTGTAACACAGGCAAGAACTCTTTCTTTGACTGTTCCATTTTGAACTACTTCAAAATCTTGTCAAGGTATGTACTCATTGAAAAACTTATCAAGCGTCTTGATCTATCTCTATAGATCTTGATGCTCAATATGTAAGCAGCTTCACCGAGGTCTTTCTTTGAAAAACTCCTTTCAAACACTCCTTTATGCTTTGCGAATAATTCTACATTATTTCCGATCTACAATATGTCATTCACATATACTTATCGAAATGTTGTAGTGCTCCCACTCACTTTCTAGTAATTACAGGCTTCACCGCAAGTCAGTATAAAACTATATGCTATGATCAACTTATCAAAGCATGTATTCCAACTCTGAGATGCTTGCACCAGTCCATAGATGGATCACTGGAGCTTGCATATTTTGTTAGCACCTTTAGGATTTACAAAACCTTCTGGTTGCATCATATACAACTCTTCTTTAATAAATCCATTAAGGAATGCAGTTTTGTTTATCCATTTGCCGGATTTCATAAAATGCGGCAATTGCTAACATGATTCGGACAGACTTAAGCATAGATACGAGTGAGAAACTCTCATCGTAGTCAACATCTTGAACTTGTCGAAAACCTTTTGCGACAATTCTAGCTTTGTAGACAGTAACACTACTATCAGCGTCCGTCTTCCTCTTGAAGATCCATTTATTTTCTATGGTTTGCCGATCATCGGGCAAATCCATCAAAGTCCATACTTTGTTCTCATACATGGATCATATCTCAGATTTCATGGCCTCAAACCATTTTGCGTAATCTGGGCTCATCATCGCTTCCTCATAGTTCGTAGGTTCGTCATGGTCAAGTAACCCGACCTCCGAATGGGATTACCGTACCACTGCAGTGCGGATCTCACTCTGGTTGACCTCACGAGGTTCGGTAGTAACTTGATCTGAAGTTACATGATCATCATCATTAGCTTCCTCACTAATTGGTGTAGTAGTCACGAGAACTGATTTCTGTGATAAACTACTTTCCAATAAGGGAGAAGGTACAATTACCTCATCAAGTTCTACTTTCCTCCCACTCACTTCTTTCGGGAGAAACTCCTTCTCTAGAAAGGATCCATTCTTGGCAACGAATGTCTTGCCTTTCGGATCTGTGATAGAAGGTGTACCCAACATTTTGGGTATCCTATGAAGACGCATTTCTCCGATTTGGGTTCGAGCTTATCAGGATGAAACTTTTTCACATAAGCATCGCAACTCCAAACTTCAAGAAACAACAACTTTGGTTTCTTGCCAAACCACGATTCATACGGTGTCGTCTCAACGGATTTAGATGGTGCCCTTTTAACGTGAATGCAGCTGTCTCTAATGCATAGCCCCAAAACTATAACGGTAAATCGGTAAGAAACATCATAGTTGCACTATGTCCAATAAAGTACGGTTATGATGTTCGGACACACCATTATGCGTGTGGTGTTCGGTGGCATGAATTTGTGAAACTATTTCACATTGTTTTAATTGAAGACCAAACTCGTAACTCAAATATTTTACCTCTGCGATCATATCGTAGAAACTTTTATTTTCTTGTTACGATGATTCTCCACTTCACTCTGAAATTCTTTGAGCTTTTCAAATGTTTCGGACTTATGCTTCATCAAGTAGATATACCCATATCTGCTCAAAAACATCTGTGAAGATCAAAAAAAATAATGATACTTGTCGCGAGCCTTAATATTCATCGGACCACATACATCAATATGTATGATTTCCAACAAATCTGTTGCTCGCTCCATTGTTCCGGAGAACGGAGCTTTAGTCATCTTGCCCATGAGGCATGGTTTGCAAGCATCAAGTGATTCATAATCAAGTGATTCCAAAAGCCCATCAAGATGGAGTTTCTTTATGCGCTTTACACCAATATGACCTAAACGGCGATTGCCACAAATAAGTTGCACTATCATTATTAACTTTGCATCTTTTGGTTTCAATATTATGAATATGTGTATCACTATGATCGAGATCCAATGAATCATTTTCATTGGGTGTGTAAGCATATAAGGTTTTATTCATGTAAATGTAACAACAATTTATTCTCTTACTTAAATGAATAACCGTATTGCAATAAACATGATCAAATCATACTTATGCTCAACACCAAATAACACTTATTTAGGTTCCATACTAATCCCGAAAGTATAGGGAGTGCGATGATGATCATATCAATCTTGGAACTACTTCCAACACTCATCTTCACTTCCCTTCAACTAGTTTCTGTTCATTCTGCAACTCACGTTTCAAGTTACTACTCTTAGCAACTGAACCAGTATCAAATACCGAGGGGTTTCTACGAACACTAGTAAAATACACATCAATAATCTGTATCTCAAATATACCTTTGTTCACTTTGCCATCCTTCTTATCCGCCAAATACTTGGGGTAGTTCCGCTTCTAGTGACCAGTTCCATTGCAGCAAAAGCACTTAGTCTCGTGCTTAGGTCCAGACTTGGGCTTCTTCACTCGAGCGACAACTTGCTTGCCGTTCTTCTTGAAGTTCCCCTTCTTCCCTTTGCCCTTTTCCTTGAGACTAGTGGTCTTGTCAATCATCAACACTTGATGCTCTTTCTTGATTTCTACCTTCGTCGATTTCAACATCATGAAGAGCTCGGGAATCGCTTTCGTCATCCCTTGCATACTATAGTTCATCACGAAGTTCTAGTAACTTAGTGTTGGTGACTAGAGAATTCTGTCAATCACTATCTTATCCGGAAGATTAACTCCCACTTGATTAAGCGATTGAAGTACCCAGACAATCTAAGAACATGCTCACTAGTTGAGCGATTCTCTTCCATCTTTTAGCTATAGAACTTGTTGGAGACTTCATATCTCTCAACTCGGGTATTTGCTTGAAATATTAACTTCAATTCCTGGAACATCTCATATGGTCCATGACGTTCAAAACGTCTTTGAAGTCCCGATTCTAAGCTGTTAAGTATGGTGCACTAAACTATCAAGTAGTCATCATATTGAGCTAGCCAAACATTCATAACGTCTACATTTGCTCCTACAATAGGTCTGTCACCTAGCGGTGCATTAAGGACATAATTCTTACATGCTGCAATGAGGATAAACCTCAGATCACGGATCCAATCCGCATCATTGCTACTAACATTTTTCAATACAATTTTCTCTAGGAATACATATAAAAACATAGGGAAACAACAACGCGAGCTATTGATCTACAACATAATTTGCAAAAAAACTACCAGGACTAAGTTCATGATAAATTAAAGTTCAATTAATCATATTACTTAAGAACTCCCACTTAGATAGACATCTCTCTAGTCATCTAAGTGATCACGTGATCCAAATCAACTAAACCATAACCGATCATCACGTGAGATGGAGTAGTTTTCAATGGTGAACATCTTATGTTGATCATATCTACTATATGATTCACGCCGACCTTTCGGTCTCCGCTTTTCGAGGCCATATCTGCATATGCTAGGCTCGTCAAGTATAACTCGAGTATTCTCGCGTGCAAAACTGGCTTGCACCCGTTGTAGATGGACGAGAGCTTATCACACCCGATCATCACGTGGTGTCTCACAGACGATTTAACTTTGGCAACGGTGCATACTCAGGAGAACACTACTTGATAATTTTAGTGAGAGATCATCTTAAAATGCTACCGTCAATCAAAGCAAAATAAGATGCATAAAGGATAAACATCACATGCAATCAATATAAGTGATATGATATGGCCATCATCATCTTGTGCTTGTGATCTCCATCTCCGAAGCACCGTCGTGATCACCATCGTCACCGCGCGACACCTTGATCTCCATCGTAGCATCGTTGTCGTTACGCCATCTATTGCTTCTCGACTATCGCTACCGCTTAGTGATAAAGTAAAGCAATTACGTATGCGTTGCATTTCATACAATATAGCGACAACCATATGGCTCCAGCCAGTTGCCGATAACTTCGGTTACAAAACATGATAATCTCATACAATAAAATATAGCATCACGTCTTGACCATATCACATCACAACATGCCCTGCAAAAACAAGTTAGACGTCCTCTACTTTGTTGTTGCAAATTTTACGTGGCTGCTATGGGCTTAAGTAAGAACCAATCTCACCTACGCATCAAGACCACAACGATACTTCGTCAATTAGACTCCGTTTTAACCTTCTCAAGGACCGGGCGTAGCCACACTCGGTCCAACTAAAGTGAGAGAGACAGACACCCGCCAGTCACCTTTAAGCACGAGTGCTCGTAACGGTGAAACCAGTCTCGCGTAAGCGTCTGGCGTAATGTCGGTCCGGGCCGCTTCATCTCACAATACCGCTGAACCAAAGTATGACATGTTGGTAGGCAGTATGACTTGTATCGCCCACAACTCACTTGTGTTCTACTCGTGCAAAACATCAAACCATAAAAAACTAGGCTCGGATGCCACTGTTGGGTAACGTAGTAATTTCAAAAAATTTCCTACGCACACGCAAGATCATGGTGGGTCATAGCAACGAGAGGGGAGAGTGTTGTCTACGTACCCTCGTAGTCCGAAGCGGAAGCGATCACAACATAGAGGAAGTAGTCGTACGTTCTCCTCGCGATCCAACCGATCCCAGCGCCGTTACTCCGGCGCCTCCGAGTTCTTGGCACACGTACAGCTCGATGATGCTCCTCAGGCTCCGATCCAGCAAAGCTACGGGGAGAGAGAGTTCCGTCAGCACAACGGCGTGGTGTCGATCTTGATGTTCTACTGACGCAGGGCTTCGCCTAAGCACCGCTACGATATGACCGAGGTGAAATATGGTGGAGGGGGGCACCGCACACGGCTAAGGAACGATCTCAAGGATCAACTTGTGTGTCATGGGGTGCCCCCTGCCCCCGTATATAAAGGAGCAAGGGAGGAGGTGGCCGGCCTAGGAGGGGGCGCACCAAGGGGGGAGTCCTACTCCCACCGGGAGTAGGACTCCTCCTTTCCTAGTAGGAGTAGGAGAGAAGGAAGGGAAGGGAGGAAGGGTGCGGCCCCTCCCTAGTCCAATTCGGACTAGGCCTTGGGGGCGCGGCCTGCCCTAGGCAGCCCCTCTCTTTCCGCAGGGCCCAATAAGGCCCAATACTTCTCCCGGCGAATTCCCGTAACTCTCCGGTACTCGAAAAATACCGAATCATTCGGAACCTTTCCGAACTCCGAATATAGTCGTCCAATATATCGATCTTTACGTCTCGACCATTTCGAGACTCCTCGTCATGTCCCCGATCTCATCTGGGACTCCGAACTCCTTCGGTACATCAAAATACACAAAACTCATAATATAACCGTCATCGAAACCTTAAGCGTGCGGACCCTACGGTTCGAGAACAATGTAGACATGACCGAGACACGTCTCCGGGTCAATAACCAATAAGCGGGACCTGGATGCCCATATTGGCTCCTACATATTCTACGAAGATCTTTATCGGTCGGACCGCATAACAACATACGTTGTTCCCTTTGTCATCGGTATGTTACTTGCCCGAGATTCGATCGTCGGTATCCAATACCTAGTTCAATCTCAAGCATCTTGGCAAGTCTCTTTACTCGTTCCGTAATACATCATCTCACAGCTAACTCATTAGTTGTAATGCTTGCAAGGCTTAGTGATGTGTATTACCGAGAGGGCCCAGAGATACCTCTCCGACAATCGGAGTGACAAATCCTAATCTCGAAATACGCCAACCCAAAATCTGCCTTTGGAGACACCTGTAGTACTCCTTTATAATCACCCAGTTACGTTGTGACGTTTGGTAGTACCCAAAGTGTCCCTCCGGTAAACGGGAGTTGCATATTCTCATAGTTATAGGAACATGCATAAGTCATGGATAAAAGCAATAGCAACATACTAAACGATCGGGTGTTGAGCTAATGGAATGGGTCATGTCAATCAGATCATCCAACCAATGATGTGACCTTGTTAATCAAATGACAACTCCTTTGTCTATGGTTAGGAAACATAACCATCTTTGATTAACAAGCTAGTCTAGTAGAGGCATACTAGTGACACTCTGTTTGTCTATGTATTCACACATGTATTATGTTTCCGGTTAATACAATTCTAGCATGAACAATAAACATTTATCATGAAATAAGGAAATAAATAATAACTTTATTATTGCCTCTAGGGCATATTTCCTTCAGGGGTTTGGGGAATATTTGGCCGAAGGGCGGTTTAATCGGATTTGGGGGGAATTTTTGTGTGTGTGGGGAGGATTTTTCGCGGTGGGCGGGGAGTTTGGCGCATGGTCGGTTTCTCCAAGTGCAGTCCCACGTGTCGTTGAAGAGGCAAGTCAAGTGCGTTCCGCTTATGTGAGCCGTGTGCAGGACCGAGCGTGTGTTGGGTGCAATCTGACCCATGACGAAGTGCTTTGTGAGTGTACCGCCTTTTTCCTTTTAAACTAGTAGGTGCTTCGCCCCCTCAAAAAAAATTGTTGTTTCGCGCGATCCATCGATACTACTACTAGTGATCCGGTAATCCCGACTAAAACGGCACGGCCGGGTCTTTTCCCGCGCGATATGCTGGGAGGTTGGTGTCGTGGTTCTAAGTCTGACAGTAGAATGGGGGGTAGGTATGGAGAGGCAAGGTACTAGCTACGGAGTAGTTGGTACGCACGAGTTTACGAGTTCAGGCCCTTCTCGGAGGAAGTAACAACCCTACGTCTCGGAGCCCGGAGGCGATCATTTGGATTATATGCGTATGAATTACAGGGGTGCGAACCCTTCTACCTGTGGAGGGGGATGGCTTATATAGAGTGCGCCAGGACCCTAGCCAGCCCACGTAGCGGAGGGTTTAAGGTACGTTAAGGCTAGGCGTTACTACTAACGCCTTACATAAAGTGTCATCATGACCATAAAGACTATTTAAGTACAGACCGTTTGGACAACAAGTGGCTCTTGGACTCCTGGTGGTCGAGTGGGTCTTCATGGTCGAGTGTCTTTGAATCTGTCGAGTGGAAACCTACCATGTCGACTCGTAGGCAGTTTATTCTAAGGATGCCCTTGGGGAGGGTATCTTGGACAGGTCCATGGCCCTACCCTAGGTATATGACTTCATCATTAGCCCCCGAATGGATTGAGGTTTGAGTGAGGAAGGAGTTGATAATCTTTCTGACCTGCTTTTATGAGTGTGCTTTATTCTGGATCAATGACCTTTCAAAGGACGGTGTCAACTTTTCTTTCAGTCGCCTTGATCCATTCTCTACATTTGTCAAGTGAACTTTATGAACTTGGAGATTTCCGAGCGACGGATCGGGGGAAATCTGCCGTCTGACAAGTTGCTCTACTGTTAGCGGATTTAGTGGGATCCGAATTTCGGGAAGCGCGCGAAGCGGAGAAGGCCGCGACACTCGGATGGGATAAGGCAAGGACGCCTCGATATCCGCACCACCTTTTTCGCCATGTATCGCGCGCGCGAGTGTTGCGGGATTTGACAGGATTGCCCGGGCCTACCAGTCAGCCACTCGGAAGCGACTTCATATAAGGCGCCGGGCGGGGATATTTTGAACAGTGCGCCCTCATTCCCCCCCCCCTCCATCCTCAGATTCATCTGCCGCGCCCGTAACCTGCTCAGCGCTGCTGTCCCGCTCCTGCTCCGCTGGCGACAATGGTGAAGGAGAAGACGGCGGCCTTGGAGCGGGCGAAGAAGGCGACGGCGAAGGCGAAGGGGAGAGCGCCCGGTCAGGCGGATCCTCGTCATGGTCCAGCCGCCAAGGTTGGGTCGAGGAGATTGGATCCGCTCGACCATCACCCGTAAAGACCTCAACGACCTGGCCAACGAGGGATTGATCCCCGCGTCGACAAGGCTTCCGGGGACAGAGTGGCAGCCGCAGCCTCAAGAGGGTGAGTGCGTCCTCTTAGCCACCCATGTGGAATGTGGATTTTCTCTTCCGCTGAATCTTTTCTTTTGGGGTTTTCTGAACTTCTTTGGAGCACAACTCCATCACTTTACACCCAACTCTATTGCCTATCTTGCCGCTTTCGTGTCTTTGTGCGAAAACTTCTTGGGTTGTCGACCACACTGGGGCCTCTTCAAACACATATTCACTTGCCGCTCTCAGACGGTGAAAAAGGCTTGTCCGAATTATGAAAGAAACCAAGTAATCCAGATGTGTGGGGGTCTTGGGGTCCAGATGAGGGGTAAAAGTGCCTTTCCAGCCATGATTCTTCCCGATTCAGTCAGAGGGTGGCAGTCGACCTGGTTCTACTGCCAAGACCGGTCGAGGCCGAGGCGGTCGTCTGCAGATTCTCCTTTCTCCATGGATCGAGTGAACAAGCCGTCGTCTCTGAAGGTCCTTCCGGAGGAGAAGGCCCAGGTTAAGTTGTTGATGGAGCGTGTAGTCCAGCTCGTTCGCGATGGAGTGACCGGCATGGATCTTCTGGAGGTTTTCCTTCGACGGTGCATTCAGCCGCTCTAATACCGAGGTCACCCGATGTGGATGTACTCTGGTACCGAGGACACCACCCGGGTCCACCAAGAGGAGGTTGACGACGCCACATTGGAGAGGTGGATGACTGCCATCACAGGGAACAAGGATAACCCTCGCGAGGCTAGGAGGATCCCACCACTCGACCAATCTTACGAACCAGACCAGGTATGACCATTTATCTCCGACTGTGATCCTGTTGCATTTGCTCTGTTCCGCTGCGAATCGATCGACTGACTTTTGTCTTGTTTTGCTGTCTTCTAGGTCACCACTGAGATGTACTCTATGCCCAAAGGGGCGCAAGAACCAGTTGAAGAAGAAGAAGGAAGCAGAGGCGAAAGCCAGGAGGAATGGGAGTCTGAGGAAAACGGCAGCTCTGATGAAGAGGAGGAGGAGGAGGAGGAAGAGGAGGGAGACGTGGATCCACCCCACTCAGAAAGGCGATCCAACCTGACGCATGATCCGGTGGTCGAGTGAGGTAAGGCTATCGCGCCCATCGGGCGGTCGACGAAGCGCACTCGGACGACTTCTCCAGTGCCAACTGAGAAACCGCCAAAGCAACCCCAAGCAACATCATCAAATCCGGTGAAGGCCTTGCCCAAGATGAGGATGGTCATTCCCACCATTTCCGGGTAATCTGCAGAACTTGTGTTTTCCTGTCTACCATGAGTGCACTTTTGGTCGACTCGTTTTGACTGATCAATTGACTTCTGAAATTTGCAGTGCTGCCACCTCCGAGACCTCAGCTAAGCACGAGGATCAGGAAATGGAAGATGCCGCCACCTCCAACCTTGGTATGATCTTTGCAGTTTTGCTTTACGGTCGATTGGTTTTTTGTTTTTACCTTTGACTCTTACTTGTAGTTCCACCTCATGTCATTGATCTCCCTGATGACGACGATGAAACACCGCTGAGGAAGAGGAAGGACAAAAAGGTGCCTGCTGGCAATGCTACTCCAGTTGTATCACTGCCTGAGACGCTAGTTCACGAGGGAGGCGACACCACTCGGACTTCTGTGTCCTTTGCTGTGCCACTGACGAGTGTCCGACCTTCGTCGTCGACTGCTGACCCGCCATCCCTTTTTGCCACACACCACGTCCAGGAAGACCAAGTGAGTGCTGCCAATGAGGCCATACGCCAGGCAGGGATCATGATGGAGCAAGTGAAGGTGGTCCGGGAGGCCAACCAGGTGGCTTATGATGCAAGCTCGGCTCTTCAGAGCAATGTCCAAGTAAGTTGCTTGTTACATTAGGATATGCTACCTGAAATTTCTTCTTTACGAAGATTTCCATATTACGCATCTGTACACCCACCGGGTGGGTGTGTCGTTTGATTTTTTGCACTGGGGGGGGCACGTTGAGTGCACCCACTGGGTGTAGTCCCCGAGACTATGGTGGACTACGGGCAGTCGACTATAGTCTTTATACTTTGAACTTCTTCACTCGGTCTGGTCCGACCATGTCGAATGGATCCTTGGAACCAGTGGGGGCACGCTGAGTGCACCCACTGGGTGTAGTCCCCGAGACTATGGTGGACTACGGGCAGTCGACTATAGTCTAAGAACTTTTTTTTACACAGCTGACTGCTGACAGTTAGCTATGTTTTGAGGATCATAACCTTTTTGCCTCTTTCGGTTATTTGGTCGAACCGAATTAGTAAAACCAGAACACGCTAAGTGCACCCAGGTGTAGTCCCGAGACTACTTGTCGAGATGTTTTGATTCGATTGTAGTCTTAGAAATGCTACGATTTTTCTTTAGTCACTTTCGGAAGTGACCTGTCTTTGATGTTTTGTCGATTGACTCTTAGAAATCTTGCGAGCTCGTGGCCCGCTATACTGAATTGGAGAACAAGCAGATCCAGCTCAACCTTGACTTGAAGCTTGCTCGGGAGAACTTGCGAAGGCGAGAGACGGCGAAAGGTATGGCAGGTGAGAACTTGACGATCGTCTTTGTCTTTCTACCCATTCTCAACTCTGGACTTATTGTTATTTTGCGACAAAGCTGGAGGAGGCTCAGAGAAGAAAGACCACGACCTTGCAGAGGCACAGAAGGCGGCTTTGGAGAAAAGAAAGCTCGCGGAAGAGAAACTGGCCTCAGTCGGAAAACTCGAAGATGAGAATACCAAACTGAAGGCTGCTCTCGATGCGGCCAACAAGGAGGCTAGCCGACTGAAGAATGACAAAGTTGCTCGATCGACAAGGTTGGCGAATCAAGCGGGAGGAGGAACGATCTGGAGGTTTATCTGGGAGGGCTCACCAAGAAGCTATTCCTCATGCTTGAAGGTAATTCATCTTATCCATCTGACTTGTCATCATCGACTCACCATAGAACCATTAGCTTGAACTTGAGTCGTATTTGCAGAATTCTGTCGAGAACTTGAAGAGGAGACCACCGAGTGGAGACAAGCCTGGACCCCATCAACTCTCCCGTGAAGGATGAAGCCGCTATGAACGTGCTCCGACTGGAGTCTCGCATTGCTGGTGTGGTGGACTATCTCGCTCGACTGAAAGCTGCGGTGTCACGGATCGACTCAACCCTCTGGCCGGACCAGACGCTTCAGAATGACCTTGAGTCCTTAATGACTCGACTGAATGAGGTTCCAAGTCGAGTGCAAGAATGGAAAAAGTCTTCTGCCAGGTGTGGTGCTGATGTTGCTCTGTCTCTGGTTCGTGTCCACTGCAAGGAAGCGCGGGAGGAAAAGCTGGCGGCCCTCAGAGTTGCCAACACCAAGAAGTATGATTTCCAATATTTCATGGAAACTTTCATCGCCGCTGCCACCCGAATCGCTGATGGGATCGACCTTGACCAGTTTGTGGCTCCTTCCAGTCCTCCACCTGAGGAGTAAAAAACTTTTATGCTCTACCTTAAATTTGCCTCGGAATGCCGAGTGATTTTTGTAACCGATAAACTTCAGCGGGCTTGAGGCCTGGGTACTTCTGCATCCTTAGGATGCTATCCAAACTTTACTTATCGTCAAAATATGCTTTTGTTTGCCTTCGAGTGAACTTTGCTCTTCACTCGGATTATGCTTCAATGTTTGAGATGCAGCTCTGAGGTGGATCCAATCGACCTACACTTTGTGGCTCTTGCAGGTGCAGGAGAAGGAAACAGTCGACGTGTACCTCGTCGTCCTTGCGGATCGGGATGGAGCACACATTGTACTTGTGGCGCAGCTCCGAAGGAGAAGGTAGCAGTCGACCTGCACCTCGTCGTCCTTGCGGATCGGTATGTCTTCAAACTTAGGCGAGTACTGGACTGCAGCTAAGCCCCCGAGTGGGAGGTTGGCTCTCCACTCGGTAGGATTTTTCAAACTTAGGCGAGTACTGGACTGCAGCTAAGCCTCCGAGTGGGAGGTTTGCTCTCCACTCGGTAGGATTTTTCAAACTAGGCGAGTACTGGACTGCAGCTAAGCCTCCGAGTGGGAGGTTTGCTCTCCACTCGGTAGGATTTTTCAAACTTAGGCGTCTTGGACTGCAGCTAAGCCCCGAGTGGGAGGTTTGCTCTCCCCTCGGTAGGATTTTTCAAACTTAGGTGAGTACTGGACTGCAGCTATGCCCCCGAGTGGGAGGTTTGCTCTTCACTCGGTAGGAATTTTCAAACTTAGGCGAGTACTGGACTGCAGCTAAGCCTCCAAGGAGGATTTTTGTGTCATAGCTTTGAAGGGAAAGGCAACAGTCGACCTGTACCTCGTCGTCCTTGCAAAGTGCACATTGTATTAAATACTTAGGCGAGTACTTGGACTGCAGCTAAGCCTCTGAGTGGGAGGCTGGTTCACCACTCGGTAGGATTTTAAACACTTAGGCGAGTACTTGGACTGCAGCTAAGCCCCCGAGTGGGAGTCTGGCTCACCACTCGGTAGGATTTTAAACACTTAGGCGAGTACTTGGACTGAAGCTAAGCCTCCGAGTGGGAGGCTGGCTCACCACTCGGTAGGATTTTGAATACTTAGGTGAAACAGATTCACATCTAAACCCCCGAGTGGGAGGCTGGCTCGCCACTGGGTAAGGATTTTTTTTACAAACTTAGGCGAAACGGATTCGCAGCTAAGTCACCCACTAGGGAGGGAATTTTAACAAAAAGTAATAACAATCATTGGGAAAATTATAATCTTCTTGATTTAGATAGACAAACTACAGAGGTACTTTTATTACATCTCACCCGAGTGAGCTCTTAAGTGTAAAAGGGGCGGAGCAGCTCCGCATTCCATGCCCGAGGCTCATCGATCTGGCGTTCGATGTTGTAAAGATGGTAAGCCCCATTGTGAAGAACTCTGGTGACGATGAAGGGACCTTCCCAAGTGGGAGCGAGCTTGTGCAGTTTCTGTTGATCCACTCGAGGACCGGATCTCCTTCTGAAAGGCTCGGCTCTTCACATTTCGGGCGTGGAATCGACGCAAGTCCTGCTGATAGATGGTCGAGCGGATCAGGGCCATCTCTCTCTCCTCTTCAAGGAGGTCGACTGCATCTTGACGGGCTTGCTCTGCTTCAGCTTTAGAGTAGAGTTCGACTCGGGGGGCATTGTGAAGCAGGTCACTCGGCAGAACTGCTTCAGCTCCATAGACCACAAAGAATGGAGTTCTCCCAGTCGAACGATTAGGAGTGGTCCTCAATCCCCAAAGAACCAACGGAAGTTCGTCAACCCACGCTCCTGCTGCATGCTTGAGATCACGCATCAGTCGAGGTTTCAGTCCTTTGAGAATTATACCATTTGCTCGTTCAGCTTGTCCATTCGACTGGGGGTGAGCGACTGAAGCATAGTCGACTCGCATGCCCTAAGAGGCGCAAAAGGCTTTGAACTTGCCGGAATCGAAATTTGACCCATTGTCCGTGATGATGCTGTGCGGAACTCCATATCTGAATATCAATTTTCTGACGAAAATGACAGCAGTGCACGCATCAAGATTCTTGATAGGTTTAGCTTCGATCCATTTTGTGAACTTGTCGACTGCCACAAGCAAATGAGTGAAACCACTCCCGCCAGTTCTCAGCGGTCCAATCATATCCAACCCCCAAACAGCGAAAGGCCAGACGAGTGGAATGGTCTTCAATGATGAGGCGGGCTTGTGTGACATATTGGAGTAGAACTGACATCCTTCACATTTGTTGACTATTTCCTTTGCCATTTCATTTGCCTTTGGCCAGTAAAATCCCGCTCGGTATGCTTTAGCCACGATGGTCCGAGAGGACGCATGGTGACCACAGGTCCCCGAGTGGATATCATCAAGGATTATCTAACCTTCTTCTGGCGTTATGCACTTCTGGCTGACTCCAGTCATGCTTTCTCTGAATAATTGTCCCTTGATCACAGTAAAGGCCTTGGATCGACGGACGATCTGTCTAGCCTCTTCTTCATTCTCCGGGAGCTCTTTCCTCACGATGTATGCGATGTACGGTACTGTCCAGTCGGGAGTGATGACCACGACTTCCATGACTAGGTCGACCACTGCTGGGACCTCCACTTCAGTCGGATCAGTGGCACTTTTTGGCTGTGGAGCTTCTTCAGTGAAGGGATCCTCTTGAATCGACGCTGTGCGGATGTGCTCCAAAAACACATCACTGGGAATAGCTTCCCTCTTGGACCCTATTTTCGCCAAATCATCTGCAGCTTGATTTTTCATTCGGGGTATGTGATGGAGCTCTAACCCCTCAAACTTCTTTTCTAGCTTACTCCTTTGCATTACAAGAGCAGGTCATGGTTGGACTTGACGTCCCACTCCTTCATCACCGATTAACCACCAGATCTGAGTCGCCATAGACCATGAGGCGAGACGCCGAAAGTGAAATGGCCATTCGCAACCCATACAACAGTGCTTCTTATTCTGCTTCATTGTTGGAAGAATCAAAGTGAATCTGGAGCACATATCTGAGCTTATCTCCTTGGGGGGAAACCAATACTACCCCAACACCGGAACCATTCAGCATCTTGGAACCATCAAAGAACATAGTCCAGTGCTCCGAGTGAACTTGAGTCGGTAATTGTTGTTCAATTCACTCAGTGATGAAATCTGCTATTGCTTGGGACTTGATGGCTTTCTTTGCCTCAAACTTGATATCAAGGGGAAGAGGTTCAATCACCCATTTCGCCACTCGACCAATTGCGTCTCTGTTGTGCAGAATCTCTGATAACGGGCGTCACGATTTAATCGTAATGGAATGATCGAGAAGTAGTGAGCAACCTTCTTTGCGGTCATATAAATTCCATACACAAGCTTCGATAATGAGGGTATCTTTAGCTTGACGGGGTTAACACTTGAAAGATAATATCTTTGGGCGCTGAACTTTGAAGGCTTTTCCTTCCTCTTCCCGCTCGTAGTAAATCTTTGTCTTGACGATTTGTCTTGTGGCTGCAATGTAAAGCAGCAACGGCTCTTTGTTGATTGGGGCAACAAGCACCGGCTGGGTGGAGAGCAGAGCTTTGAGCTCTGCAAACACTGCATCAGCTTCAGGAGTCCACTCGAACTTGTCTGACTTCTTCATCAGTCGGTAAAGAGGCAATGCCTTTTCACCGAGGCGAGAGATGAATCGACTTAAAGCGGCCAAGAATCCAGTAAGCTTCTGGACATCATGCACACGCACAGGGCGTTTCATTCGGAGAATAGTGCCAAATTTTTCTGGGTTAGCGTCGATTCCTCGTTCAGAAATGAGAAAACCGAGTAACTTTCCACCAGGAACTCCGAATGTGCACTTTGATGGATTAAGCTTGATATCATACCTCCTGAGATTGGCAAATGTTTCAGCAAGGTCAGTCAACAGGTCGGAACCTTTCCGTGACTTGACTACAATGTCATCCATGTATGCTTCCACATTCCCGATTTGAGTGAGTAAACACTTCTGAATCATCCTCATGAACGTGGCTCCGGCATTCTTGAGGCCGAATGGCATGGTGACATAACAGAAGCTCCCGAATGGAGTGATGAAAGCTGTTTTGATCTCGTGGGGTCCGTACAGACGGATCTGATGGTACCCGTAATATGCGTCTAAAAAAGACAATCGCTCACATCCCGCAGTCGAGTCGACTATTTGGTCGATGCGGGGGAGAGGAAAATGATCTTTCGGGCAGGCCCGATTGATATGTTTGAAGTTGATGCACATGCGCAGTGAATTGTCCTTCTTAGGGACCATGACCACATTGGCGAGCCACTCGGAGTGGTAAATTTCTCGAATAAACTCTGCTACTAAGAGCAGAGCCACCTCCTCGCCTATGGCCTTTCTCTTCTGGACGGGGGACCATCGAAGATGTTCTTTGACAGGTTTGACTTTTGAGTCGACTTCATGACGGTGCTCAGCCAGCTCCACAGGAACACCGGCATGTCGTGAGCTTCCATGCAAAGATGTCCCAGGTCTCACGGAGGAACTGGACGAGCGCTTCTTCCTATTTGGAGTCGAGTGTTGTTGAGATGTTGGTCGGAGCAGCATTGGGGTCGGTCGGGTGAATATGAACCTGTTTCGTCTCACCGGACGACTGAAATGCCGACTCCGTAGCGGCTTCTTGGCTCGCAACAAATCACTCGGATCCGCGGTCTTCTGATATTCTTGCAATTCTACCACTGCCATCTGAGCATCAGCAATCTTAGAGCCTTTCTGGAAACACTCTTCCGCTTTCTTCCGATTGCCAGTGACAGTGATCACACCCTTGAGGCCGGGCATCTTTAGCTTGAGGTACACATAACATGGTCGGGCCATGAAACGGGCATAAGCCGGCCTTCCCAGAATAGCGTGATAAGCGTTCTGGAAATCCACGACCTCAAAGGTCAACTTTTCTTTGCGGAAATGCATCGAATCACCAAAAACCACATCAGGAGCAATTTGACCGAGTGACTCAGCCTTCTTTCCAGGAATGACTCCGTGGAAACTAATGTTACTGGTGCTGAGTCTGGACATCGGAATGCCCATCCCTTTCAACGTCTCTGCATACAAGATGTTCAGGCCACTGCCGCCATCCATCAAAACTTTGGTCAGTCGAGTGCCTTCGACGACTGGGTTGACCACCAACGATTGCCTCCCAGGGGTGGCAATGTGTGTCGGATGATCGGACTAGTCGAATGTGATGGCCGTCTGGGACCATTTCAGATAATTGGGCGTCGCCGGAGCGACCATGTTCACTTCTCGGTTGATAACTTTCAATCGACTTTTGCTTTCAACGTCAGCAAAAATCATCAGGGTGGAATTGACCTGGGGGTATCCACCATCACTATCTTCTTTGTCCTCAACTTTATCCGACCCCTTTTCCTTATCCATGGGTTGCTTTCCTTGGAACTGCTGAATCAAGAGCCGACATTGTCGAGTGGTATGCTTTGGGTAAATGAGTTTACCCTCTTCATCTTTCTTCGTGTGAATGTGACATGGTAAGTCCAACACATCATTCCCATCTTGGTCTTTCACCTTCTTGGGGTTCCACGGACCCTTAGGTTTCCCTTGAACTTTCCCCGGGTCACGACCAAGGCTTCTCCGGAGCGGTGGCTCGACTTTGCGCTTCGCTTCCATTGGAATTTCCTCCGCCGGCTTCATTAGCGGCTGTCTTGTACTTAACACTCCGGAGCCGATCCTCTTCTTCACCATTAGCGTACTTGGTGGCAATCTCCATCATCCGACTCAGGGTCATATCTCCTGTCCGACCGAATTTCAAACTCAACTCTCTGTTCTTGACACCTTCCTTGAAAGCACAGGCTGCCTGGTGATCAGAAACATTCTCAACTGTGTGGTGCAAGGTTATCCATCTCTGGATGTAATCTCTCAAAGTTTCATTTGACTTCTGCACACATGACTGCCGCTCTGTCAATCCTGCTGGTCGCTTGCAAGTCCCTTCAAATGTCCTGACAAACACTCGGGCCAGATCTTCCCAAGTGTAAATACTATTGGGTGCTAACTGATTCAACCATGCTCTGGCCAAACCCTCCAACATAAGGGGCAAATGCTTCATAGCTACCTCATCGTTGCCGCCAATCTGAACAGCCACTCGGTAGTCCTCAAGCCAAGTGTCGAGCTTGGACTCACCGGTGAACTTATCGACTCGATCGCCAACCTGAAGTTGGGAGGAATCACTGCTGACTCGATGGCCTGCTAAAACACTCGCCCTGAGACATGAACTCTGCTCTTTGGAGGGAACATCTCTGTCATGACCTTCTCGGTGAGCTCTGTTCCTGTCGACCAAGCCTTAAACGATGATGGATCTTGCATCAAAGCCTGGCTCTCTGGGGTCGACTGGAACCCTTCGCCCAGCACTTTGCTGGCGTCTGTCATCTTGTTGCCGAGGAGCGTATGATCCACCCCTTGGGGGAGGGGTGGGCACTCGACGTCGATCATTGCGATCGAATCGGTGCTCATACGGCTCGCGGTTTCTGTCTTGATCATCACGCCCGGCCTCCACGTTCTTCACGCCTCGGGGCGATCTTGGACTATGGGCATTGGACTGAATTCGCAGCGACGGATCTCATGAATCCTGTTCCATGACTGTGATACGACTGAGTTTTGATCTCCTGCTGCCGGAGTAAATCTACGATTTGTTGCAAACCTCTACCCGCCTCCATTTGGGAAGGCTGAATTGACTCTGCTATACGGGCTGCAGCTGCTAAATTATGAATCGGTGTTCGATATACCTGAGTTGGTTGTGGAAAGAGCTGACGTCGACTGGATTGTGGAACCCGTGGTTGCGTGCGCTCGTCGAGAACTCGCTGGAGGTTCTCCAGTCGAGTGCGTTCAGCCAAGTTGGCCAAACACGCGTCCTCCAAGGCACGAGCCTCGGGGGTTTCACCAACGATTGGAGTGTGAAGTGCATCCATGTTTCGGCGGCGAAGTTCCTCCCTCTATAGCGAAGTGAGGGGCTCGGGTTGGTACTCTTCGTGATCTTGCACCGGATCACCTCCACCGTCGCCTCCGTCGGTGCAGGGGGTATCCAGGAGGACTGTGTGGTCCGTCAACCATCAGAACCTCTGCTACCGGATCGCTGCTATCGCACTCGGATGCAGTCTCTGCGGAGCCAGTCGACAGATCGAACATGCCGTAGAGAGATTCGTCGGGCTCGATAGCCGCAACTTGGGAAGAGGCCGACTGGCGAGCCACGCATGTCTCACCCACCGCTGAAGCCTCGACCGACCGGAGCGCTTGCGCCGGCGGGAGACTGGGAGTGAGGACGACACAAGAACCGACCCATACTTGGTCGACGGTTGCCGCAGGAGGACGCCGCAGACGCACGCCTTGTAGTCACGTTGCCCATGAGACGGGAGCGTCGACGTCGAGAGGAGCCTCCTGAAGCCAAGCGGAGTCGTTGGCTATAAACATGAGCACACCAAGACGGATCTCGCGGCCCTCGACCAAAACTCCACCTGAAACCATGATGTAGGAGATCGAAAGAATCCCAACTTCTCCAACAAATCGCTAGAACACCTGCCCCACGGTGGGCGCCAACTGTAGTGGTTCTAAGTCTGACAGTAGAATGGGGGGTAGGTATGGAGAGGCAAGGTACCAGCTCTGGAGTAGTTGGTACACACGAGTTTACGAGTTCAGGCCCTTCTCGGAGGAAGTAACAGCCCTACGTCTTGGAGCCCGGAGGCGGTCGACTGGATTATATGCGTATGAATTACAAGGGTGCGAACCCTTCTACCTGTGGAGGGGGGTGTCTTATATAGAGTGCACCAGGACCCCAGCCAGCCCACGTAGCGGAGGGTTTAAGGTACGTTAAGGCTAGTCGTTCTGTAGCATGCCTTACATAAAGTGTCATCATGACCATAAAGACAATTTAACTACAGACCGTTTGGACACCGAGTGGCTCTTGGACTCCTGGTGGTCGAGTGGGTCTTCATGGTCGAGTGTCTTTGAATCTGTCAAGTAGAAACCTACCAGGTCGACTGGTAGGCAGTTTATTCTAAGGATGCCCTTGGGGAGGGTATCTTGGACAGGTCCATGACCCTACCCTAGTTATATAACTACATCAGTTGGCTTAGTTGGTTTATTTTAGATTTGTCTCGGTTTAATAAAAAGCAGAGTTGGTGATGATGGTGTGCCTGTCATCCTGCAATATAGGCCGTCTGATCTATATCTAACGGATAGGAAGGAAACTATGACAATTTACCCGCACTCCTCTCCACATTTGCGAGATAAGGCTTTCCCTCATTCATCCTTTTCTCCCACAAGATCTCTATCTTTAGGTACAGCGCATACGAGCATCTTGCTAGTACTCCCACAATATGTATATTATTGTGAAAGTTCATATACACCGGCCGAGATTAATGCAAACACGGCAGATTTTCATTACATTTCGAACTTCTATAGGACAGAAAAATAAAAGAAACCCGACCCTAAACCTATTCTACAGCGGCGACCGACGTCCTCCATCTGCGATCTCTATGTACGGGGGCGGGGTTCAAGACCCGTGAAGTGAAGGTGTGGTCTCCGGCGAGGAAGAGTAGAACACGGGATATGGACCGGCCAGTTGGCACACCATGCCCTGCCGCCTCCCATGCCCTACTCATCCTCGGAGGAGTCCCCGACCTCGGCGGTGCCGGACGTTGGACGGCAAGTAGGACGCGTGGTAGCGGTGCTCCGTCGTTGGTTGCCAAGATGGCCACCGCTTGTCAGCGGTCATGTCGCGTCCGGCTCGCCACTATTGCGTCGAGAGGCGACTTGAGAAAGGGCGGCGACCTCGAGCTTCATCCCGAAGACAAGCTCTCCTGCGGGCGTTCGCACTGCGGTCATGGCGGATGTGGTGCCAGGTAGGAGGACGATGCGCTATGGTGTGGAGGTTAGCTGGGTGTTGCCGCTTTAAGTAGCGCATTCCGGTGAGGCCAAGCATCCGGGTGCGTCATTAAGTCACCGGAGTTGGTTCCTCGGGCACCGAGCCTCTTAACGACGACATACGAACGGACGGCATGAATGCGGGAAGCTGGCGCCGGTTGGGAACACCCCGCGCGACGACGCGAGGGACGAGGGCTTTGGTGTGCCAGGGTAGTCAGCTGCGGTCGTGGCAACATTGGAGATGCCCTTTGCTCAAATGTGATCCCCGCATGTCATTGAAAAAGCAAGACGACCCGACATGGTCTCAGGTCCAAAGGATGCAGCTGGCCACGCTACACCACTCCGCGGACGCGACGCGGCGCCCCGTGCATCCTCGACGAGCCGGGTGTTGGGGTGTGTTTGGATTGTGGCCAAAGTGCACCTTACCAAAATTTTGGTCATGACCCAAAGATTGGTCTTTGTTTGGATGGTTGCCATTTCTTTGGCATGCCAATGAACTCTAGCCAACTCTAGTTCATTTTTCTTGCCAATGTCGGCCAAATCATGGGCAACCAATACCTCAACCAAAATTTTGGTCATGACCCAAAGATTGGTCTTTGTTTGGATGGTTGCCATTTCTTTGGCATGCCAATGAACTCTAGCCAACTCTAGTTCATTTTTCTTGCCAATGTCGGCCAAATCATGGGCAACCAATACCTCAACCAAAATTTTGGCTACCCAATGCTTTGATGGGGCAACCTTGGGCACAAACCAAACATACCGTTGGTCGTGCCACAGCACTAACGCCACCCTCGGTGCACAGAAACCGACCGTGTCTAGCAACGATATGAGCGTGTCGCTCACCGCGGTCGCCGTGTCTAGAGGCGGTGCTGGAGCTGCGCCTCGTTGTTGGCCCCAACGGCCCACATGAACGGTTGTCGGTGGCGAGGAGGTCGTGGGCCAGCTCCTCCATTGGACTAGTCTGCACTACATCGTCCCGACGGGTGTGCCCCACATGTCAGTTTCCCTGTTTTCCCAGCCATATTCGAGCGTCAGTGCTCCATGTTGCGCATTAGGCCTTTCACTATGTAGGTCAAGCGAGACAACTTATAGTTTATTTGAGCCGTTCAAGTGTAATCATGTGGCGTTTACTTATTTCTCATTCCTCTCCAACCCTCTTCTCCATCGATCATGTTGCCCTCCAGTCGAGTCCATCCTCCCGCATGCCTCATTTGAACATTTCTCCCAGTATCATTTGCATGTACCCACCCTAGTCCTCTTTCAATAGATCTTCAGACCCCGAGATGAAATCGAGAGGGAACGAGTGGGGGCACGTGATACCTAAGGCGGATTCAAAATTTTGAACCGGTGATCATAGCATCCCCAAATCATATATACAGGGTATTCAATGTTTGTTTCGTTTTGAGCGTACAATATACTCCCTCCTATCCTTACTACTTTACATATAAGTTTAATGTGTAGTCAAAGTATCACTATTATGATAAAAAAGGTATGAACATTCATCAACGCCAAATCAATATTGTTAGATTCAAATGCGTACTCCTAGATTTGTACTCGAGATGGTTTCCAATTTGACTATTGACAAGATTAATAGTACATGAGATGTATAATGTGAAAATTATATCATTGGAAACTCCTTTCACATACGAAATTGACCGGATGCTTTGTGTAAGTTGCATGTCATATATTATTACCCTAACATTTGGTCAAAGTTAGCCTCGATAAACGCATTAGACCCTGTATGTTTTGTGTAAGTTGCATGTCATATATTATTACTCTAACATTTGTGTAAGTTGCATGTCATATATTATTACTCTAACATTTGGTCAAAGTAGTATAGTGGAAGTGGATCCTCTGACGTAGGTATCCCTGCCTTACCCTCCCTTTCGATCACTTACCGGCGGACCCCATGCTTTCTAGGCCCCGTATGTTAGTTACTCAATGGGTTCGGTCACGTCAGGGGATCCTCATCCGTAGTATACTCCCTCTGTTTTTATTTACTCCGCATAAAACGGAGGGAGTGGTGGTATAATAAATGACGCGGGCGGGGGAGGGGGAGGGACGTCGGTTTGCTCTCAACTGCAGTCCCACAAGCGAGCGAAAACGCAAGACGGAGCACGCTCCATTCGGTGAGCGATGTGGAGGGTCCAGCGTGCCGAGCTGCAATGCGAACGCGACAAGAGCGATGTACAGTCAAAACCGATTGACCGGTCGTCACTGGAACCACTATTCACACCAGAACCTTCGCTGCTCGGCCTACGCCAGCCACTGCCCTAAAACCACACCAAATCTCCAGCCCATTCCCCCACCTTTCGATCCCCTAGCCCGCATCAAGCGTCCCCTAGTTCGCCGGAAAGCCATGGTGCACCGAAAAATCACTTACTACAAGATGCTGACGCCGGAGCGCCGGGCAGAAATCGTGGCGGCGATCGGCGCCACAGACCTCCGTTCCCAAGCTCGCTTTGCGGTGGGCCAATCCCTGAGTTATCTAGAGCCAAGCTACGAGGAGGAGGAAGCCGATCCAATGTTCACTGCAGAGGTCGCGGCACAGAAGGCCCCCGATGGGTATGAGACGATGGACGTCGACTTCGTGCCGGCGTCCGAGTCCCCCATGGTGCAGGCGGACCAGCGGTTCAACATGGCGATACTAAAGGAGGACCAGGAGGCAGAGGCTCAACTCGGCCGGGCGCCTGCATGCCGCTGCCATCGAGGCTCTCCTGCAGGCGGAACCGGATGTCGTGGATGTGAACCGGGCGGCGGAGGCTCAACTTGAGGCGGAGCGCGCGGATGCCACTGCCATCGAGGCCCTCCCGCAGGCAGAACCGGACGTCCTGGACATGATCCGGGCGGCAGAGGCTCGACTCGACCCAGAGCGCGCGGATGCTGCTCTCATCGACGCCCTCCTATAGGCAGAACCGGACGTCCTAGACTTGAACCGGGCGACGGAGGCTCGACTCGACGCGGAGCACGCGGATGCCGCTGCCATCGAGGCCCTCCTGCAGGCGGAACCGGACGTCCTCGACTTGAACCGGGCTGTGCTCTCGTCCGTGCAGAGCGCCCGCACGCTCCGCTTGAGCAGTAGGCTGGAGGCCGAGGATAACCATGGTGCGGAGACACACGTCGGCAGCGACGGCTGGTTCGCGCCGGCAGCCAAAGACGACGAGGCCGTCTCTTTCCGTGAGCAGTGGTAGTTTTTCTTTATGTTGTTGTTTTTATGGATCTTTTGCTGTGTAAAAACATACTATATTTGTTATGCAAGTCGCCTGACTTGGGTCAGTCTACCATTTCAGGCGGTTGGATGAATATCCTATGTCTCCTAACCCTTCTTTCCTTCTTCCTCACCTCTTGTTGTTCCCCAACAGACCACCGCGGCCGTAGGGATACTCCCCAACATGCGGTTGGATAAACATACTCTATGAACGAAAATTATGTGTCAGCGATAGGATGGCTGAGTTTGGTTTGTTCACATGCGACAACACGTGTCAGTGAGGGTGCGTTCCCTTGGTTGGGTTTTGCGGCGTGCAGGAAGCGATTGTGTGAGGTGCGGTGCGACCATGGCGTGCAGCAGGAAGCGACCGTGTGAGGGTGCGGTGCGACCCATGACAGTGATGCGCAAGTGTACCTCCTTCTCATTTTGAAAACTTTAGGCAAGCTTGGCAAAAATGTGTGGCGAAGTTTGGCAATGCAAGGCCTAGACCCAAACAGGATAAGTACGTACGTACTAGGAGTACTAGTGTTAAAAAATAAAGGCGGGGTTTTCCTTCGCGGGATTTAATCGATACAAATCCTCCTTTCACATGTCAATTAATGCGTATTTTTTCTTGAAAGACCAAAGAGCTAACCATCTCACTCCTCATCGCTTGATTAATGCAGCGCCATGCAAACCAACCTTCTCACTTCCGCATGCATGCAGGGGATATTAATGTCCTTGGTTGCTAACCCCATCAATTTTGCCTCGAGTAGTGTTAGTGGCCCTTTGCAAATTGTAATTTTGATAATACTGGCCTTGTGTACAAAAAAATTGAGGTAGTAACTATATTTGACTTCCTTCCCTTTCTTGCGGTGGCGTCGGCGATTTTTTGTGGTTTGGCGAAGTGCGTTCGACGGAGAACACCATTGAGGAGACCACGATGAAAGTCGTTTACATGAAGTGCCGCCTTCAAGCCGAGACAACCGCCTTATTTGCATCCAAGAAGTCCTTTAATAGTTCTACTACTAGGAGTACTAGTGCGGTGAGATGGTTTCTCAAACAAGACGATGGAGAAGCGGAGTCAGCGAAGAGGGAAATGATGGTTACTTCGTCCGTGCTTTGTGATTTGATGCCTCACTGCTTTTGTGATTTGTGATAGAAGGTACAAGGGAGTAGACTCTATGCTCTATACTGTACTACATGCGTCCAAGCATGGGAGAAAGAGGAGAGACGTTGCATTTTTCTATTCCTTCAATCAATCAATCAGGGAGCTTCGGTTCCATATTTTTCGGCTTTGGCAACACCGTCCACAATGGTTCCCACGATGCCGAAGCTATTTTCACATTTGGCTACACATTGTGGAAGCCCTTAACCGTACCACTTGGTTTTGCTCACATGTGCTATCTATACAAATCTCAAATATATTGATCTAAAATTATAGAATCAAGATTAGTAAAAGGAAGTGATTTTGCCAGCGGATGGCGGTTTGCTAACATCTTGGTTCCACGAGTCGATTGCTTTACCAAGCCGATCCGCGTCCCACATGAGGCGTAACAACGGCAGAAACAACATGTGGTTAAGTTGAAGAAGATGAGGGAGAAGCGGATTCAAAGAACGAGTGAAATGATGGTTGCTTCGTCCCTCCAACTTCTTTTTAGCATTATTACTTCGTCCCTCCAACTTACTGCGGGAAAGGTGTAACTTTGTGATTTGACGCCTCATTGCTCATTACTATGCTTGGCGCCATGACTGGGTGCTTCACCCCGCTACTCTGCTTGTATTCGGTATGTACGTGGACCTGGTAGCTTGATGTCCCACATGTTGGCGAAAGGGACTAGAAGATTTATGAAAGCGGCGCTCCACTCTTCTGACGGAGGAGTAGGCGACCTGACGGCCCAGTGAACTGTCACTTGTACTGTATAGTACTATAGTTTTGCTGTTTCGCACGATCCATCGATACAAACCCAATTAAACAGGAAAGGGCGGGAATTTTTCCCGTGCGGTAGATGATACTGGCTATACATTTCAAAGGCAATTTTAATGTATGCAAACTGAATAATTATAAGTAACAGTATGATATCTAGTAAAACTAAAAACACACATGATTTATTGTGTTAGAGTGTAGTAGTAGTGCTATATTGCATAGTTGTTAGATGTAACATGCGAGAACGTGTAGAGATGTAGTTTTGGAGGGCCTACAGAGAGAAAAGTGTAATACGGTCTGTTGGGGAACGTAGTAATTTCAAAAAATTCCTACGCACACGCAAGATCATGGTGATGCATAGCAACGAGAGGGGAGAGCGATGTCCACGTACCCTCGTAGACCGTAAGCGGAAGCGTTATCACAACGCGGTTGATGTAGTCGTACGTCTTCACGATCCGACCGATCCAAGTACCGAACGTACGGCACCTCCGAGTTCAGCACACGTTCAGCTCGATGACGATCCCCGAACTCCGATCCAGTAGGGTGTCGGGGATGAGTTCTGTTAGCACGACGGCATGGTGACGATCTTGATGTTCTACCGTCGTAGGGCTTCGCCTAAGCACCGCTACAATATTATCGAGGTGGTCTATGGTGGAGGGGGGCACCGCACACGGCTAAGGAACGATCACGAAGATCAACTTGTGTGTCTATGGGGTGCCCCCTGACCCCGTATATAAAGGAGTGGAGGAGGGGGAGGGCCGGCCCTCTCTATGGCGTGCCCTAGGGGAGTCCTACTCCCACTGGGAGTAGGATTTCCCCTTTCCTAGTAGAACTAGGAGCCCTTCCAAGTAGTAGGAGTAGGAGGGAAGGAAAGGGAAGGGAAAAGGAGAAGGAAGGAAGGGTGCGCCCCCCCTCCCTAGTCCAATTCGGACCAGACCAAGGGGAGGTGTGGCCACCCTTGAGGCCCTTTTCCTTCTTTCCCGTATGGCCCAATAAGGCCCAATACGTATTCCCGTAACTCTCCGGTACTCCCAAAAATACCTGAATCACTCGGAACCTTTCCGATGTCCGAATATAGTTGTCCAATATATCGATCTTTGCATCTCGACCATTTCGAGACTCGTCGTCATGTCCCGAAATCATCCGGGACTCCGAACTCCTTCGGTACATCAAAACTCATAAACTCATAATATAACTGTCATCAAAACTTTAAGCGTGCGGACCCTACGGGTTCGAGAACTATGTAGACATGACCGAGACTCGTTTCCGGTCAATAACCAATAGCGGAACCTGGATGCTCATATGGGCTCCTACATATTCTACGAAGATCTTTATCGGTCAAAACGCATAACAACATACGTTGTTCCCTTTATCATCGGTATGTTACTTGCCCAAGATTCGATCGTCGGTATCCCAAGACCTAGTTCAATCTCGTTACCGGAAAGTCTCTTTACTCGTTACGTAATGCATCATTCCGTAACTAACTCATTAGCTACATTTCTTGCAAGGCTTATAGTGATGTGCATTACCGAGAGGGCCCAGAGATACCTCTCTGACAATCGGAGTGACAAATCCTAATCTCGAAATACGCCAACCCAACATGTACCTTTGGAGACACCTGTAGAGCTCCTTTATAATCACCCGATTCGTTGTGACGTTTGGTAGCACACAAAGTGTTCCTCCGATAAGCAGGAGTTGCATAATCTCATAGTCATAGGAACATGTATAAGTCATGAAGAAAGCAATAGCAACATACTAAACGATCAAGTGCTAAGCTAACGGAATGGGTCATGTCAATCACATCATTCTCCTAATGATGTGATCCCATTAATCAAATTACAACCCATGTCTATGGCTAGGAAACATAACCATCTTTGATCAGCGAGCTAGTCTAGTAGAGGCATACTAGTGACACTCTGTTTGTCTATATATTCACACATGTATTATGTTTCCGGTTAATACAATTCTAGCCTGAATAATAAACATTTATCATGAAATAAGGAAATAAATAATAACTTTATTATTGCCTCTAGGGCATATTTCCTTCAGTCTCCCACTTGCACTAGAGTCAGTAATCTAGTTCACATCGCCATGTGATTTAACACCAATATTCATATTGGTATATGATTAACACCCATAGTTCACATCGTCATGTGACCAACACCCAAAGGGTTGACTAGAGTCAATAATCTAGTTCACATCGCTATGTGATTAATACCCAAAGAGTACTAAGGTGTGATCATGTTTTGCTCGTGAGAGAAGCTTAGTCAACGGGTCTGTCATATTCAGAGCCGTATGTATTTTGGAAATATTCTATGTCTACAATGCTCTGCACGGAGCTACTCTAGCTAATTGCTCCCACTTTCAATATGTATCCAAATTGAGACTTAGAGTCATGTGGATCGGTGTAAAAGATTGCACCGATGTAACTTTTACAACAAACTCTTTTATCACCTCCATAATCGAGAAACATCTCCTTAGTCCTCACTAAGGATATTCTTGACCGCTGTCCAGTGATCTACTATTAGATCAAAATTGTATTCCTTTGCCAAACTCAGAGCAAGGTATACAATAGGTGCAGTTCACAGACATAGCATACTTTATAGAACCTATGACTGAGGCATAGGGAATGACTTTTCATTCTCTTTCTATTTTACGCCATGGTCGGGTCTTGAGTCTTATTCAACTTCACACCTTGCAACACGAGCAAGAACTCCTTCTTTGACTGTTCCATTTTGAACTATTTCAAAAAATTTATCAAGGTATGTACTCATTGAAAAATCTTATCAAGCGTCCTGATCTATCTATATAGATCTTGATGCTCAATGTGTAAGCAGGTTCACTGAGATTTTGCTTTGAAAAACTCTTATTCAAGTATCCTTTCATGCTATCCAGAATTTCTATATCATTTCCAATCAACAATATGTCATCCACATATAATATTAGAAATGCTACAGAGCTCCCACTCAATTTCTTGTAAATACAGGCTTCTCAAAAAGTTTGTATAAAACCATATGCTTTGATCAACTCATCAAAGCGTATATTCCAACTCTGAGATGCTTGCACCAGTCCATAGATGGATCGCTAGAGCTTGCACATTTTGTTAGCACCTTTAGGATTGACAAAACCTTCTGGTTGCATCATATACAACTCTTCTTTAAGAAAACCATTAAGGAATGCAGTTTTGACATTCATTTGCCAGATTTCATAAAATGTGGCAATTGCTAACATGATTCAGACAGACTTAAGCATCGCTACAGTTGAGAAAATCTCATTGTAGTCAACACCTTGAACTTGTCAAAAACCTTTTTGTGACAAGTCGAGCTTTGTAGATAGTAACACTACTATCATCGTCTGTCTTCCTCTTGAAGATCCATTTATACAATATGGCTTTCCGATCATTGGGCAACTCCACCAAAGTCCATACTTTGTTCTCATACATGGATCCCATCTCAGATTTCATGGCCTTAAGCTATTTCGCGGAATCTGGGCTCATCATCGCTTCCTCATAGTTCATAGGTTCGTTATGGTCAAGTAACATGACTTCCAGAATAGGATTATCGTACCACTCTAGTGCGGATCTTACTCTGGTTGACCTACGAGGTTTGGTAGTAACTTGATCTGAAGTTTCATGATCAATATCATTAGCTTCCTCACTGATTGGTGTAGTTGTCACAGGAACGGTTTCTTGTGATGAACTACTTTCCAATAAGGGAATAGGTACAGTTACCTCATAAAGTTCTACTTTCCTCCCACTCACTTCTTTCGAGAGAAACTCCTTCTCTAGAAAGGATCCGAATTTAGCAACAAAAATCTTGCCCTCAGATCTGTGATAGAAGGTGTACCCAATAGTCTCTTTTGGGTATCCTACGAAGACACATTTCTCTGATTTGGGTTCGAGCTTATCAGGTTGAAATTTTTTCACATAAGCATCGCAGCCCCATACTTTAAGAAACGACAACTTTGGTTTCTTGCCAAACCACAGTTCATAAGGCGTCGTCTCAACGGATTTCGATGGTGCCCTATTAAACGTGAATGCAGCTGTCTCTAATGCATTACCCCAAAACAATAGTGGTAAACCGATAAGAAATATCATAGATTGCACAATATCCAATAAAGTGCGGTTACGACTTTCGGACACACCATAACGCTATAGTGTTCTAGGTGGTGTGAACTGTGAAACTATTCCACATTATTTTATATGAAGGCCAAGCTCGTAACTCAAATATTCTCCTCCACGATCAGATCGTAGAAACTTTATTTTTCTTGTTACAATGATTCTCCACTTCACTCTGAAATTCTTTGAACTTTTCAAATGTTTCAGACTTGTGTTTCATTAAGTAGATATAGTCATATCTGCTCAAATCATCTTGTGAAGGTTAGAAAATAACGATACCTGCCACGAGCATCAACACTCATTGGACTGCATACATCGGTATGTATTCTTTCCAACAAATCAGTAGCTCGTTCCATTGTTCCAGAGAACTGAGTTTTAGTCATCTTTCCCATAAGGCACGGTTCGCAAACATCAAATGATTCATAATCAAGTGATTCTAAAAGTCCATCTTTATGGAGTTTCTTCATGCGCTTTACACTGATATGACCCAAACGGCAGTGCCACAAATAAGTTGCACTATCATTATCAACTTTGCATCTTTTGGCATCAATATTATGAATATGTGTATCACCATGATCAAGATTTAATAAACCATCAACATTGGGTGTATGGCCATAGAAGGTTTTATTCATGTAAACAGAATAACAATTTATTCTCTGTCTTAGATGAATAATTGTATCGCAATAAACATGATCTAATCATATTTATGCTCAACGCAAACACCAAATAACAATTATTTTGGTTTAACACAAATCTCAAAAATATAGGGAGTGTAAGATGATGATCATATCAATCTTGGAATCACTTCCAACACACATCGTTACTTCACCCTCAACTAGTCTCTGTTTATTCTGTAACTCCTGTTTCGAGTTACTAATCTTAGCAACCGAACAAGTATCAAATACTCAGGGGCTACTATAAACACTAGTAAGGCACACATCAATAACCTGTATATCAAATATACCCTTGTTCACTTTGCCATCCTTCTTATCCACCAAATACTTGGGGCAGTTCAGCTTCCGATTGTCCGATGCGCTTGCGATGAAGCACTCAGTCTCAGGCTTAGGTCCAGACTTGGGTATCTTCTCTTGACCAGCAACTTGCTTGCCGTTCTTATTGAAGTTCCCCTTCTTCCCTTTTCCCTTTTTCTTGAAACTAGTGATCTTGTCAACCATCAACACTTGATGTTTTTCTTTGATTTCTACCTTCGCCGATTTTAGCATCGCGAAGAGCTTGGGAATTGCTTTCGTCATCCCTTGCATATTACAGTTCATCACGAAGTTCTACTAACTTGGTGATGGTGACTAGAGAATTCTGTCAATCACTATCTTATCTGGAATATTAACTCCCACTTTATTCAAGCGATTGTAGTACCCAGACAATCTGAACACATGCTCACTAGTTGAGCGATTCTCCTCCATCTTTTAGCTATAGAACTTGTTGGAGACTTCATATCTCTCAACTCGGGTATTTGCTTGAAATATTAACTTCAATTCCTGGAACATCTCATATGGTCCATGACATTCAAAACATCTTTGAAGTCCCGATTCTAAGCCGTTAAGCATGGTGCACTAAACTATCAAGTAGTCATCATATTGAGCTAGCCAAACGTTCATAACGTCTGCATCTGCTCCTGCAATAGGTCTGTCACCTAGCGGTGCATCAAGGACATAATTCTTCTGTGCAGCAATGAGGATAAACCTCAGATCACAGATCCAATCCGCATCATTGCTACTAACATTTTTCAACATAATTTTTCTCTAGGAACATATATAAAAACATAGGGAAGCAAAAACGCGAGCTATTGATCTTTGCAAAATACTACCGGGACTAAGTTCATGATAAATTTAAGTTCAATTAATCATATTACTTAAGAACTCCCACTTAGATAGACATCCCTCTAATCCTCTAAGTGATCGCGTGATCCATATCAACTAAACCATGTCCGATCATCACGTGAGATGGAGTAGTTTCAATGGTGAACATCACTATGTTGATCATATCTACTATATGATTCATGTTCGGCCTTTCGGTCTTCGTGTTCCGAGGCCATATCTGTTATATGCTAGGCTCGTCAAGTTTAACCTGAGTATTCCGCGTGTGCAACTGTTTTGCACCCGTTGTATTTGAACGTAGAGCCTATCACACCCGATCATCACGTGGTGTCTCAAAGACGAAGAACTTTTGCAGCGGTACATACTCGGGAGAACACTTCTTGATAATTTAGTGAGTGATCATCTTAAAATGCTACCGTCAATCAAAGCAAGATAAGATGCATAAAGGATAAACATCACATGCAATCAATATAAGTGATATGATATGGCCATCATCATCTTGTGCTTGTGATCTCCATCTCCGAAACCTTTGTCGTGATCACCATCGTCACCGGCGCGACACCTTGATCTCCATCATCGCATCGTTGTCGTTCGCCATCTATTGCTTCTCGACTATCGCTACCGCTTAGTGATAAAGTAAAGCAATTACAGGCGTTGCATTTCATACAATAAGCGACAACCATATGGCTCTGCCGATTGCCGATAACTTCGGTTACAAAACATGATCATCTCATACAATAAAATATAGCATCATGTCTTGACCATATCACATCACAACATGCCTTGCAAAAACAAGTTAGACGTCCTCTACTTTGTTGTTGCAAGTTTTACATGGCTGCTACGGGCTGAGCAAGAACCGTTCTTACCTATGCATCAAAACCACAACAATAGTTCGTCAAGTTAGTGCTGTTTTAACCTTCGCAAGGACCGGGCGTATGCTTTTCAGTTCAACTAAAGTTGGAGAAACAGACACCCGCCAGCCAACTGTGTGCAAAGCACGTCGGTAGAACCAGTCTCGCGTAAGCGTACGCGTAATGTCGGTCCGGGCCGCTTCATCCAACAATACCGCCGAACCAAAGTATGACATGCTGGTAAGCAGTATGACTTGTATCGCCCACAACTCACTTGCCACTGTTGGGGAACGTAGTAATTTCAAAAAATTCCTACGCACACGCAAGATCATGGTGATGCATAGCAACGACAGGGGAGAGCGATGTCCACGTACCCTCGTAGACCGTAAGAGGAAGCGTTATGACAATGCGGTTGATGTAGTCGTACGTCTTCACGATCCGACCGATCCAAGTACCGAACGTACGACACCTACGAGTTCAGCACACGTTCAGCTCGATGACGATCTCCGAACTCCGATCCAGCAGGGTGTCGGGGATGAGTTCTGTCAGCACGACGGCGTGGTGAAGATCTTGATGTTCTACCGTCGCAGGGCTTCGCCTAAGCACCGCTACAATATTATCGAGGTGGTCTATGGTGGAGGGGGGCACCACACACGGCTAAAGAACGATCACGAAGATCAACTTGTGTGTCTATGGGGTGCCCCCGGACCCCATATATAAAGGAGTGGAGGAGGGGGAGGGCCGGCCCTCTCTATGGCGCGCCCTAGGGGAGTCCTACTGTCACGACCGGTTTTTCAATAAAAATATTTATTGAACAACCGACCTATGAAGTCCAATATGAGGAAAATCCTCCATACCGGTAGACAAAACTTTGATACAATAAGCCAGCAGCATTAAAATATTACAGGGCCTGGCTGAAGATGCCCAACCAATTATTACAAACACGCCAATAATTATACATGATGGCGGATATGACACAATGGTGTGGGGTGGAAATACTACTGACTCGAGATATGAGTGGTTGGTGGAATAACATAGTGGGGTGGTTAATAAGACTACTGCACTGGCGGCTCATCGAGCGTCGAGGTGAGGCTCGATGAATTTATTTGGGTAGCGGAAGCGGATATATCACAATGACTAATCCAGGGGTCGCACGAGACTGACTGGGATTCCTCTAGGCGTCAGACTCGCTATCGAACTCTTCATCCATGAGATCGCCTTCGTCAGCAAGACAGTTCGGACAAAAGATATAACAAATGTATGCATGAATGCGACATGATTAATTTATAACAATGTGCTATCAAATCAGTAACACAAGTAAGTAAAAAGGGAATCGGCGGTAGTCCGCTCGAAAACCCCAAAGAAGATAAACTCAAAACCGATCGGGTGTCTGAAGCGACGCCTCGAAGGGTGAACAAATAAGTAAAACATGCATGATCGGGTGTCTAGGCGACACCGCATAAAGGGCTTATATTGAAAGAAAAGAAATGCGTGCCACAGTCGGACGTCGGAGCGACATAACAGGAAGGGCTTTTAACAAAAGTAAATTATAACAATGCATGATCGGACGTCTGAGCGACATCGCAGAAAAGGGCTTATAACAAAAATAATAACAATGCATGATCGGACGTCTGAGCGACATCGCGAAAGGGCTTATAACAAGAATAAATAATAACAATGCATGATCGGACGTCTGAGCGACATCGCTGAAAGGGCTTATAACAAGAATCTATAATCAACTTGCCGCAGTCGGACGTCTGAGCGACATCGCAGAAAGGGCTTATAACAAGAATAAATAATAACAATGCAGCGATCGGACGTCTGAAGCGACATCGCGAAAAGGGCTTATAATTCATTATTCATAACTGACAAGAAATGGTGCTCACGGAAAATATTCCTCACAAGACAATAAGCGGGTTAGTCCATTCACAGGGAAATAAACATATAACACTCATATGGTTATCAGGAGTTCTGTCACCAAGACTGACATTTGACAAGATAAGGTGAACACGGTACTCGAACATGAATAAGATGAATTCAAGAATTTTGACTCTGCATAGTTTGTACCAAAATTGTCCACGGCCAACGGATTTCCGTAGTCACGAAGGACTAGTTCCGTTTATGGTATTTTGGAGGAAACACAGCTAGCTAGTACGCACCCATCATACCTCACGTTGCCAGGGATCACCCTAGACAGCGTTTAATAAAAACTTTGAGACGGGGAGATCACAATCTCGAATAGCATGGGATCAAATTTATATACGCGCGCTCTAAGGGGTGCCCCCCTCTCGGTCCCAACCGGAAACACCCATGCCCCCTGACCGGATGAAAGGCTTTAATCCAGGGCCATGGAACCTTCATCCCGGCCTCTCAATTTGGTGTGTACCAGGAAGTGGTTTGCAACTTACTAAGCCGTATCCCCTTGGGAGACATGTGGCGATGCTGGGAAAAAGAAATGAACGGGAGTTGATCTAGGAGTCAAAAATATCTTGGCATAAGACTGGCATGCTACAACACTACCATCTTACCCATTTTCATGCCATCACGTGGCCATGCAACGTCATTTCCATTAACTCATGGATTTCCGAAACTCACTTATCTCAACTTATCACGAGACGAAAATTTATCGGGATGCTTATGAACATGTCATGAAACTACTTAATGCAAACATGCCAAGACACTCATCATATCAGGAGTTCAATCATGCTTGCCTGGTTCGGAGTAGTCGGGGTCTAGCTCGGTCAAGTTCGTGGTTCCGTCACCTCCTTCGGTATCTACGGTACACAAAACACACGCGCTAACGTAAATACCGTGGGGTACAGAAAAGTGATCCAAATATTTTTCAAATAAATATGATAAACAACTAGACAAAATTTTGAAGAGGACAGAAAAAGAATCACTCAAAAATTCCTTTCTGTTAAATCGTTATAAGAGTTTTGGTCCAAGGACCCATCTGTAATGAAACAGAAAACTCTCAGGGGCTTAAACAGAAAAGCACAGAAAAACGGTTCAGAGTAGAAAGCGTATTTGCCAGAGTATGCTTTCAAAAAACGATTCAAAAAGAACCGCAGAGAGGCTTACGGGCGGGTCCCACCCGTCAGGTTTGAATTTTCAAATGAGAGAGACGGGGCTCGTCGGCGCCCAAGAGCCGCGATGGTCGCCGGCGGCGATCCACGGCGAGGCAGGAAGATCGGAGGGTACCTCCGTGTTCAGGGCGTCATTCCGCACCGGTTTGTGGTGGTGGTGTCGCCGGCGAGCACCACGTCGACGGCGGCTCCTGCTCCGACGGACGGCGGTTCGGGTGGTCGTGGTTCTCGTCGGAGAGTGCTGCGGAGGAGAAATTGAGGAGGGGGTTAGACTTGTGGTAGCATGAGAGGGTAGCTGACGGGATTTGGGCGCCGGGGACGACCTCACCAGAGTGAATCGAGGTGGAGGCCGAGGCGGAACGGGGCGGCCAGAATCGAGGAATAAGAGCCCTTCGAGGCCCTTCCAGGGGCTTGGCGAGGACTAGTGAGGTGGTGGAGGTGTGCGGGGGCGAGGGCGCGCTCGGGGGTGCTATATATAGCCGGCCCGAGGCGGTTGCCGAGAACGGGTTCTCGGCGAAGTTCTGTGGCGCAGGCATTGGTCGGGGAGGTTCAGGGTTGGCGCCGTCGTGGGGTTCACTGGTTCCGTTTAGGTGCTAAACGAGCCAGATTGGGTGCTGGGCATGCTTTCGGCGTGTAGCGTAGCGGGCCCGTCGGCGGCAGGGAGCACGCTCTGTGCTTGCCGGGCCACGGCGACGGTGCCACGGGCGTGCGCTGGGATGGCATGGACACGCGGAGAGCCAGGGGGCGATGGGGGGCGCCGGGTGGCATGGCGAGCGGGCTCGGGCCCTCTCTGGCCGCCACGGGTGGCGCGACCACCGCAGAAACTTCCAACGCCAGCGAGGCTCATCGCAACCGACGCCAGGAATCGGCCAAGCATGCGTGCGGGGTGCTGGCCAGGGGGAAGAGGCCGTGTGCATCGTGCCAGAGCGCACTGTGGCCGCGTGACCGAAATCTGACGAAGAGAAGCGACACTGAACTCTGAACTTCTCTGAATCTCTGAAAGTGCAATGAAACAGTGTAGGTCAGGTGTTCGACAGAATGATTTTGGTATGTGGGAGGCTCTGCTTGAGCTGATTTTTGGTGGAGGGGCCTCTCATTGCATCTAGAGCCTGCTTGAATTTTTGTGGAATTTTTGGAGCAGAGAAGATATGAATTTCACCAAATTTGACAAATCTGGTCCAAACTTGCAGACACTGAAATTTGAAAATTTTGAAAAGAAGAGGAGTGGATCCTGATTGTTCTAGGTTGTGGGTACCAAGGACTATCCAGGGGAGTTGGTTTGAGGTCAAAACTCAAATGCATTTAGGTACTTGCTTTGCAAATCACCTAGGCTCAAAATAATGGACAAAAAAGATTTGGGAGGAGAAATAAATGAAATAAAATTCAGAAAAGGGTTGAACTTGTTGAGACAGAATGTTTGGATTGCCCAAAGTGGAAGGAGAGATTTTAGGGAAGATTTTACCATGTGGTGCATGGTAAAAATCATGAGTGGTTTCCACATTGGAGAAGATGTAAAACTCCTAGGGTTTTCTTTTTAGAAGAAAAATTAGAATCCAAAAGTTTTGAAAATTTGAGAAGAGGGCAATCAGAGGAAAAGCTTAAAAACCAAACACCAGAGTTGAAGGAGATGCCAAAATAAAATCCTTGTTGAGGGAAAAAGTTTTTGAGAGTGATTTTTGGAAGGGTTTAGAAGACCTTCTTCAAATCCAACAAATTTTTTGAAGAGAACCAAAAGAATATTTTTGGAGTGTTACAACACCTACCCCCTTAGGAAAAATCTCGTCCCCGAGATTCCAGCTAATCCACAAATAAATGTGGGTGCTCTGTTCGAAGGAAATCCTCTCTTTCCCAAGTGGCTTCACTTTCGGTGTGGTTGCTCCACTGAACTTTGAAGAACTTGATGGTTTTCTGTCGGGTTCTCCTTTCAGACTCTTCCAAGATTTTTATTGGATGCTCCCGATATGTAAGGTCTGGCTGCACGTCAATGTTTTTATGGGGTAATTGTTTCTCTGGGTTGCTTACGCAATTCCTCAATTGGGAGACGTGGAATACGTTGTGGATGTCGGATAATTCTTCGCGTAAGTCTAACTGGTAGGCTACCGTGCCTGTTCGTGCCACTATGCAGAATGGTCCGATGAATCTTGGTGCTAGCTTCCCTTTAATCTTGAATCGATGCAGGCCTCTCATAGGGGATACTCGTAGGTACACAAATTCACCGGGTTCAAAATTGACTCCACGATGCTTCTGATCGTAATAACTCTTCTGTTGACTTTGGGCTGTCTTGAGTCGGTCCTTAATCACCTTGACCTTATCTTCAGCCTCTTTGAGCAGGTCTGGGCCGAAGATATGGCTGTCTCTGGTTTCCAACCAATTTAGCGTGGTACGACATCGTCGCCCGTACAGAGCTTCAAATGGTGCCATTTGCAGGCTGGACTGATAACTGTTGTTATATGCGAATTATGCGTATGGTAAGCTCTCTTCCAACTGGTCCCATAGGTGAGGACACATGCTCTCAGCATATCTTCTAGAATCTGGTTTACTCGCTCAGTCTGCCCATCATGCAGGGGATGGTATGCGGTCTTGAATGCCACCGAGTTCCCAGAGCTTGTTGTAAGTGATCCCAAAATCGGGAGGCAATTGAGTGCCTCTGTCCGAGATTATTTTCCTTGGGACTCCATGTAAGCAAACGATACGGGAAAGGTAGAGCCTAGCAAGCTTCTGAGTGGTGTCGGTTGTCTTCACGGGGATGAAGTGTGCTACTTTAGTCAGTCTATCAGTGATGACCCATATGGCATCATGTCCGTGTCGTGACCGAGGGAGTCCAACAATAAATTCCATTCCAATCTCGTCCCATTTCCACTCGGGTACCTTATTTGGTTGCAATAGCCCGGCCGGTTTCTGGTGCTCGGCCTTGATGCGTTGACAAGAGTCACAACATGAAATAAACGTGGCTATGTCTCTTTTTATACCATGCCACCAAAATGTTTCCTGAAGATCTTTGTACATTGTTGTTCCTCCAGGATGGATTGAATACGGAGCGGTGTGGCCTTCAGCCAGGATTTGCTGTTTAAGGTCATGGATATTTGGTACGCAAAGCCTATTCCCGTACCACAATATTCCTTGCTCATCGATATGAATTCGAGGCCTTGCCCAAATTCATCTTCCGTTTTATGCCTTCAATGCTGGGGTGTCCACGTTGAGCCTCTTTAACCTTCTTTATTAGGGTAGGCTGTAACTCTAAGTTCGACACACTGCCTTCGGTGACCACCATCAGATTGAGCTTTGCGAATTCCTGCTGGAATTCAGGTCTCAAGTTTGGCATCTTTGTCGTTGTCGGGCGGGGTTCCGACTCGGAGCATCTGCTACAACATTTGCTTTGCACAGGTGGTAGTGGATTCCAACATCATAATCCTTTACTAATTCCAACCAGCGTCAGCCGTAAATTGAGTTACGGTTGTGTGAAAATATACTTGAGGCTTTTGTGGTCCGTGTATATCTCTAGCGATTTCCAAGTAAGAAGTGTCTCCATTCCTTGAGTGCATGAATAACTGCTGCTAATTCTAGGTCATGAGTAGGATAATTTTCCTCATGCTTGCGAAGTTGCTCGAAACATATGCGACAACCTTGCCTTCTTGCATTAATACGCTTTTGAGGCCCTTTCGAGATGCGTCACAATACCTCAAAATTTTTGTGTATATCCGCACAATTAATCTTTGGTCTTGTCGTCAGTTTCCTCTTCAGTTCTTGGAAACTTTTCTCGCAAGTTTCCGTCCATTCAAACTTCCTGTCTTTCTTGAGTAGTTGCGTCATTGGCTTTGCTATGGTGGAGAATCCTTCAATAAATCTTTGGTAGAATCCTGCCATCCCCAAGAAACTTCGTACATCCGTCACACTGGCTGGTGGCTTCCAGCCAAGTACGGCCTTGACTTTTTTCGGGTCTACGGCGATACCTTCTTGGGTCAGTACGTGGCCTAGAAAACCTACTTGCTTTAGCCAAAATTCACACTTGCTGAATTTAGCATACAATTGATGTTTCCTGAGTTCTCCTAGTACAATCCGGAGATGTTCAACAGGCTCTTCCGGGTGTTTTGGAGTATACCAGTAATATCATCGATAAATACCACAAAAACTTGTCCATAAACTTCATGAATACTTTGTTCATGAGGTGAACAAAATATCTTGAGGCGTTTGTTAGTCCGAATGGCATTACGGTGAACTCATACAATACGTATCTGGAGGTGAAAGCTGTCTTGGGAATATCTTCGGTTCGTACTTTCAGTTGATGGTATCCCGACCTCAAGTCAATATTTGAGAACACCTTGGCCTGAGCGAGTTGATCGAATAAGTCATTTATTCGTGGCATCAGATATTTGTTCTTGATTGTGACCGTGTTTAGCGCTCGATAGTCTATGCACAATCTCAGTGTTCCATCCTTCTTTTTGGCAAACAAAATTGGTGAACCACAAGGTGAGGAACTGGCTCGTATATACCCTTTTTCCAACAATTCCTTTATTTGCTTCTTTAGTTCTACCAATTCGGATGGTGCCATTCTGTATGGTTTCTTGTATATGGGAGCGGTTCCGGGTGCTAGCTCAATGCTGAATTATATCTCTCGGTGCCGTGGCATGCACCGTAGCTCTTCGGAAATACATCCGAAATTCACACTACTGGAACCTTGCTCAATTCAGAAATATCCACCTTGTTCAATCTCGGTTGTCGGGATATTTTTCTTTCCTTGGCTGAAACCTTTATGGTCTTCCCGTGGTGGTGGGTGAGAATTACGGTCCTGTTGAAGCAGTCAATAAAACCTTTGTTGGTGGTTAACCAATCCATCCCTAAGATGACATCCAGTCCTTTATTTTCCAACACGATAAGATTTGCATGAAACTTCAACCCTTCAAACTCGATAATCACACCCTAGCAATAATTCTGGGTAACTTGCTTAATTCCAGGGGACTTGACGATCATAGATTTTTCCAAGGGAAGCATCGGAAAATTATTTTGCAAAGCAGAACTTTTCCAAACGAATGAGTGAGAAGCTCCAGAATCAAACAAAACCATGGCAGGTATTGTGTTGACAGAAAGCGTGCAGTCACGATATCCGGGGCGTTTTGTGCTTCCTCTTTGGTCACGTGGTTCGGATGAACCTTCCTGTGGTTGTTATTTGGGTTGAAATTGTTGCGCTTTGGCGCGAATTATTGCTTCCGTTGTTCGGCTTTGGGGTCGAAGTTCCTTGGCTTGGGGCACGCTTGTGCTTGGCATAGTGCCCTTCTTCTCCACAAGCGCATAGCAGTGTAACGCTCGGGCGGTATGTGAACTCCTTGTCCCTTGCATGGAAATTCTTGATTGGGCGTGAGGCGCTTGTCGTGGGTTTGGGTGTCAGTTTTTACGAACATCTGTCTTCTTTGCGGTGGTTCTTGGGCGTGATTAGTCTGGTCCCTCTTTCGCTTGCGGAAATCTTCTAAGCTGCGTCTCTCATTTTCCAAGGTAATGGCCTTATCCACCAGCATTTTCAAATCTGGAAAGGTGTGTACGACCAATTGGCATTTAAGCGCGTGTGTCAGACCATCTAGGAATTCATCCATCTTTTTGTTTTCTGACATACGCTCCTCGTTGGCTTAGCGAAACAGCAGAGTAAACTGACTGTTGTATTCTGACACCGTCATTGTCCTTTGCCTGAGGTCATCAAATTCTCTCTTTTTGATCCTCATAAGACTCTTAGGAATATGCGCCCCACGAAAACCTTCTTTAAATTCCTCCCATGTTATATTATTTTCGTTGGGGTGCATGTGTAGAAAATTTTCCCACCACGATCCGGCTGCTCCAGTGAGATAGTGCGGAGCTCTGTTGGAAAAGGCAGTGCCTAGGAGGCGCTTAGGCACGCCTAGGCGCTAGGAAATGGCCAAACGCCTCGCCTAGGGCATAAATGGAGGTCTAGGCAGGGCAAGCAAGGAATTGCCTACCGAAACAAGAAATCATGCCACATCTTGCCGATATGCCAAGCAGGTTATATTCCAATGGCAGTAGACGGTAATTAACTTATTTATATGCCCTAAACTAATATCAACACCCATATAATAATCACAAATACACTACAAGTAAAAACTACATTACCGCCTAGGCCGCGCCTAGGGCGCTTAGGCACCGCCTAGGCACTAGGCGAAGTCCAACCGCCTCGCTTACGCCTACCGCTTTTTCCAACCTTGGTGCGGAGCATAAAGCACTTTCTCAAGATCTGAACACTGGGCAATAATTAACTTTCTTTCCATGCCTCGAAGCCAGTCTTCGGCTTCAAGAGGTTTGTTAGTGTGAGAAAAAGTTTGGGGACGTGTCTTCATAGCTCGAGATAACTTTGATTGTTGCCGTCATCGCCCACGGTGATTCCCCATATTGATGACTTGGTTCATTATTTCCTGATGTTGCTGCTGACTTTGTTCATAAAGATGGCACATTTGGGAGAGTGTCGTTTCAACATCTCTGTTGACTTGTGCGCCTCGTGTGAAATTGTTGCACAGGGGTGTGCAATGATTTTCCTCTGTCGGAGTTGGCATGGAGCGCGTCCAAGGACGAGACATAGTTCACTCTGGGGATATATTTTGAAACACTCATAAGAAAAGAAATTGAGCCGCATAAAAATCAATAAATTCAAGAAGAGCGGAAAAAATGCATAAATGCTCCAAGATTTTTCAAGAGAATAAACGTTTGCGCACGGAGAAGGACTGTTCATTACATATCTTACACGCAAGTAGTAATTATACAATACATCACTCAGGATATGCGTACATAATCCTGACATGTTATTTGGGCTAGTGCACTCCTCCTGATCCTACATGATGCGCAAACAAGCTACTTCTCACAGCCTATGTACATATAAACATATCGTACAAGTCGGTACATCGCATGGCGGCTAAGCGTACTTAGTCGGAGATGGTAAGGATTTCCCTCGGCCTGCAAAGGGTGAGGTGTAGTGAGGCTGGGGACTCAACCTCTTCTTCGGTGATAGGCTCCAGACGTGAGGTGTTGCGCTGAGTTGGTGGAGCAGGTGCCCTGTGCGGGACAACTCGAACATGAGCGGGCACGTGAGGTGGTGCAGAACGAACCGGAGTAGGCGCAATGACATGGTTGAACTCCTCCGTGGTAGGCAGGTGACGAGTAGCGGTGAGAGCAGTAGGAGCAAACCAAGCTGATGACGAGACGAAAGTAAGTGGCGGTGTGGCGCGCAGGAGCTCCCTCCCGTTGGCGGCACAGCCATGGACTGAGTCCATGCGGGCAGCTACAAAGTCGTCCACCAGGTTGTCGAAGGCTGCCTCCAAAGCCCGGAGATACTCGATGAGCATCTCAAAAGCTTCGTCCCGTTCTCCTCTGGGGCAAGAGAACGCGTAGTGGCAGGTATATGGCACGTGACATGGTAGGTAGCGGTAGCGACGAGTCTTCATTGAAGGAAGGATGTCCACAGGGCGAGCTATCGCCTCACGGGCTGCCATCTGCAGTGCATGCTTCTCTGTGGGCATGGCCCTCCCCAAGAACCGGAAGTGGCGTAACTCAATACGCCCTCCCTTGAATTGCACCGTGGCTTGGTGCATGGTTAGACGGTCATTGACCTTGTCTTTGAGAGAGTGAGAAGACTGGGTGCACATTTGGCCCCATCGCGACTTGGGCGATGAAGGAGAGAAGCTTGACGAACCCATCGGGCATGTTGGCGAACATCTGCGACTCGCAGTCATTGCCGACCATCTACAAAAGTAGGCAAAAATCCTGAGTAGTCAAATCATAAATTTATCTTTGGTAGCCGAATTGACTACATTTGTAAAAATAATAAACAGCTCTATATTGCTAATAACCAATTAGCGATCGCACCTAGAGGCTTCCTACAGTCAGCCTGGCTCTGGTACCAAGCTTGTCATGACCGGTTTTTCAATAAAAATATTTATTGAACAACCGACCTATGAAGTCCAATATGAATAAAATCCTCCATACCGGTAGACAAAACTTTGATACAATAAGCCAGTAGCATTAAAATATTACAGGGCCGGGCTGAAGATGCCCAACCAATTATTACAAACACGCCAATAATTATACATGATGGCGGATATGACACAATGGCGTGGGGTGGAAATACTACTGACTTGAGATATGAGTGGTTGGTCGAATAATATAGTGGGGTGGTTAATAAGACTACTACACTGGCGGCTCATCGAGCGTCGAGGTGAGGCTCGATGAATTTATTTGGGTAGCGGAAGCGGATATATCACAATGACTGATCCAGGGGTCGCACGAGACTGACTGGGATTCCTCTAGGCGTCGGACTCGCTTATCGAACTCTTCATCCATGAGATCGCCTTCACAAGACATCGGCCAAATCAACAAGCCAGGTGAGTACTTTGAAAGTACTCGCAAGACAGTTCGGACAAAAGATATAACAAATGTATGCATGAATGCGACATGATTAATTTAAAACAATGTGCTATCAAATCAGTAACACAAGTAAGTAAAAAGGGAATCGGCGGTAGTCCGCTCGAAAACCCCAAAGAAGATAAACTCAAAACCGATCGGGTGTCTGAAGCGACGCCTCGAAGGGTGAACAAATAAGTAAAACATGCCGCAGTCGGGTGTCTAGGCGACACCGCATAAAGGGCTTATATTGAAAGAAAAGACATGCGTGCCACAGTCGGACGTCGGAGCGACATCACAGAAAGGGCTTATAATAAAAGTAAATAATAACAATGCCGCAGTCGGACGTCTGAGCGACATCGCAGAAAGGGCTTATAACAAAAATAATAACAATGCCGCGGTCGGACGTCTGAGTGACATCGCAGAAAGGGCTTATAACAAGAATAAATAATAACAATGCCGCAGTCGGACGTCTGAGCGACATCGCAGAAAGGGCTTATAACAAGAATAAATAATAACAATGCCGCAGTCGGACGTCTGAGCGACATCGCAGAAAGGGCTTATAATTCATTATTCATAACTAACAAGATATGGTGCTCACGAAAAATATTCCTCACAAGACAATAAGCGGGTTAGTCCATTCACAGGGAAATAAACATATAACACTCATATGGTTATCAGGAGTTCTGTCACCGAGACTGACATTTGACAAGATAAGGTGAACACGGTACTCGGACATGAATAAGATGAATTCAAGAATTTTGACTCTGCAGAGTTTGTACCAAAATTGTCCACAGCCAACGGATTTCCGTAGTCATGAAGGACTAGTTCGATTTACGGTATTTCGAAGGAAACACAGCTAGCTAGTACACACCCATCATACCTCACGTTGCCAGGGATCACCCTAGACAGCGTTTAAGAAAAACTTTGAGACGGGGAGATCACAATCTCGAATAGCATGGGATCAAATTTATATCTGCAGCGCTCTAAGGGGTGCCCCTCTCGTCCCAACCGGAAACACCCATGCCCCCGACCGGATGAAAGGCTTTAATCCAGGGCCATGGAACCTTCATCCCGGCCTCTCAATTTGGTGTGTACCAGAAGTGGTTTGCAACTTACTAAGCCATATCCTTAAGGGAGACATGTGGCGACGGAAAAAGAAATGAACGGGAGTTGATACCGGAGTCAAAAATATACTGGCATAAGACTTGCATGCTACAACACTACCATCTTACCCATTTTCATGCCATCACGTGGCCATGCAACCTCATTTCCATTAACTCATGGATTTCCGAAACTCACTTATCTCAACTTATCGCGAGACGAAAATTTATCGGGATGCTTATGAACATGTCATGAAACTACTTAATGCAAACATGCCAAGACACTCATCATATCAGGAGTTCAAACATGCTTGCCTGGTTCGGAGTAGTCGGGGTCTAGCTCGGTGAAGTTCGCGGTTCCGTCACCTCCTTCGGTATCTACGGTACACAAAACACACGCGCTAACGTAAATACCATGGGGTACATAAAAGTGATCCAAATATTTTTCAAATAAATATGGTAAATAACTAGACAAAATTTTGAAGAGGACAGAAAAAGAATCACTCAAAAATTGCTTTCTGTTAAAAAGTTATAAGAGTTTTGGTCCAAGGACCCATCTGTAATGAAACAAAAAACTCTCAGGGGCTTAAACAGAAAAGCGCAGAAAAACGGTTCAGAGTAGAAAGCGTATTTGCCAAAGTACGCTTTCAGAAAACGATTCAAAAAGAACAACAGAGAGGCTGACGGGCGGGTCCCACCCGTCAGGTTTGAATTTTCAAACGAGAGAGACGGGGCTCGTCGGCGCCCGAGAGTCATGTGGTCGCCAGCGATCCACGGCGAGGCAGAAGATCGGAGGGTACCTCCGTGTTCGTGGCGTCATTCCGCCGGTTGGTGGTGGTGGTGATCACTGGCGAGCACCACGTCGACGGGCGACTCCGCTCCGTGAGACGGCGGTTCGGGTGGTCGTGGTTCTCGTCGAAGAGTGCTGCGGAGGAGAAATTGAGGAGGGGGTTAGACTTGTGGTAGCATGAGTGGGTAGCTGATGGGATTTGGGCGCCGGGGACGACCTCACCGGAGTGAATCGAGGTGGAGGCCGAGGCGGAACGGGGCGGCCGGAGTGGAGGAAGAAGAGCCCTTCGAGGCCCTTCCAGGGGCTTGGCGAGGACTAGTGAGGTGGTGGAGGTGTGCGGGGGCGAGGGCGCGCTCGGGGGTGCTATATATAGCCGGCTCGAGGCGGTTGCCGAGAACGGGGTTCTCCGACGAAGTTTACGGCGGCGCAGGGCATTGGTCGGGGAGGTTCAGGGGTTGAGCGCCGTCGTGGGGGTTCACTGGTTCCGTTTAGGTGCTAAACGAGCCAGGATTGGGTGCTTTGGGCGTGCTCGACGGAACGGGCGGGCGGGCCCATCGGGCGAGGAGCATGCTCGTGCTTGCCGGGCCACGGCGACGGTGCACGCGTCGTGTGCTGGCATGGCAGGGACACGCGGAGAGCCAGGCGATGGGCGGCGTCGGGTGGCGTGGCGAAGCGGGCTCGGCCCTCTCGGCCGCCACGGTGGCGCGGCCACCGCAGAAACTTCCAACGCCGGCCGAGGCTCGTCACCACCGACGCCAGGAATCGCCAAGCGTGCGTGCGGGGTGCTGGCCAGGGGGAAGAGGCCGTGTGCATCGTGCCAGAGCGGACTGTGGGCGCGTGACCGAAATCTGACGAAGAGAAGCGACACTGAACTCCGAACTTCTCTGAATCTCTGAAAAGTGGAATGAAACAGTGTAGGTCAGGTGTTCGACATAATGATTTTGGTATGTGGGAGGCTCTGCTTGAGCTGATTTTTGGTGGAGGGGCCTCTCATTGCATCTAGAGCCTGCCTGAATTTTTGGAGCAGAGAAGATATGAATTTCACCAAATTTGACAAATCTGGTCCAAACTTGCAGAGACTGAAATTTGAAATTTTTGAAAAGAAGAGGAGTGGATCTTGATTGTTCTAGGTTTTGGGTACCAAGGACTATCCAGGGGAGTTGGTTTGAGGTCAAAACTCAAATGCATTTAGGTACTTGCTTTGCAAATCACCTAGGCTCCAAATAATGGATATAAAAGATTTGGGAGGAGAAATAAATGAAATAAAATTCAGAAAAGGGTTGAACTTGTTGAGACAGAATGTTTGGATTGCCCAAAGTGGAAGGAGAGATTTTAGGGAAGATTTTACCATGTGGTGCATGGTAAAAATCAAGAGTGGTTTCCACATTGGAGAAGATGTAAAACTCCTAGGGTTTTCTTTTTAAAAGAAAAATTAGAATCCAAATGTTTTGAAAATTTGAGAAGAGGGCAATCAGAGGAAAAGCTTAAAAACCAAACACCAGAGTTGAAGGAGATGCCAAAATAAAATCCTTGCTAGAGGGAAAAAGTTTTTGGGAGAGATTTTTGGAAGGGTTTAGAAGACCTTCTTCAAATCCAACAAATTTTTTGAAGAGAACCAAAAGAATATTTTTGGAGTGTCATACCTACTCCCACCGGGAGTAGGATTCCCCCTTTCCTAGTAAAACTAGGAGCCCTTCCAAGTAGTAGGAGTAGGAGGGAAGGAAAGGGAAGGGAAAAGGAGAAGGAAGGAAGGGGGCGCCCCCCCTCCCTAGTCAAATTCGGACCAGACCAAGGGGAGGGGTGTGGCCACCCTTGAGGCCCTTTTCCTTCTTTCCCGTATGGCCCAATAAGGCCCAATACGTATTCCCGTAACTCTCCGGTACTCCGAAAAATACCCGAATCACTCGGAACCTTTCCGATGTCCGAATATAGTCGTCCAATATATCGATCTTTGCGTCTCGACCATTTTGAGACTACTCGTCATGTCCCCGATCTCATTCGGGACTCCGAACTCCTTCGGTACATCAAAACTCATAAACTCATAATATAACTATCATCGAAACTTTAAGCGTGCGGACCCTATGGGTTCGAGAACTATGTAGACATGACCGAGACTCGTTTCCGGTCAATAACCAATAGCGGAATCTGGATGCTCATATTGGCTCCTACATATTCTACGAAGATATTTATCGGTCAAACCGCATAACAACATACGTTGTTCCCTTTGTCATCGGTATGTTACTTGCCCGAGATTCGATCGTCGGTATCCCAATACCTAGTTCAATCTCGTTACCGGCAAGTCACTCGTTATGTAATGCATCATTCCGTAACTAACTCATTAGCTACATTTCTTGCAAGGCTTATAGTGATGTGCATTACCGAGAGGGCCCAGAGATACCTCTCCGACAATCGGAGTGACAAATCCTAATCTCGAAATACGCCAACCCAACATGTACCTTTGGAGACACCTGTAGAGCTCCTTTATAATCACCCAGTTACGTTGTGATGTTTGGTAGCACACAAAGTGTTCCTCCGGTAAACGGGAGTTGCATAATCTCATAGTCATAGGAACATGTATAAGTCATGAAGAAAGCAATAGCAACATACTAAACGATCAAGTGCTAAGCTAACGGAATGGGTCATGTCAATCACATCATTCTGCTAATGATGTGATCCCGTTAATCAAATGACAACCCATGTCTATGGCTAGGAAACATAACCATCTTTGATCAACGAGCTAGTCTAGTAGAGGCATACTAGTGACACTGTTTTGTCTATATATTCACACATGTATTATGTTTCCGGTTAATACAATTCTAGCATGAATAATAAACATTTATCATGAAATAAGGAAATAAATAATAACTTTATTATTTCCTCTAGGGCATATTTCCTTCACGGTCACCGAACTTCAGAATAAGCTGATTACGGTCACTATATACGTTTTGCGGTGATTATCCGGTCACTTGCTCACAGTTCAGCATTGGATTGCACTCTGTTGACCGGCCAAATAGTCTGCGTGGCGCCATGTTGACTAGTTAAATTGACCACGTTCCTTGTGGGTCCCACCTGTCAGTTCGCATAGGGAAAAGGTCAGATAAACACAAATTTACGCTAGCGACAAGGCTCCAACCCGTGCGCGGGAATCACCTGGTTGTGTATGTATACGCGAGGCCTGATGTGTGCGCATGCACGTGTGGGTTGAGCACTTGAGCGTGAGAGTGTGTGTTGGTCGTGTGGTGTACTGGTGTGTGTATGCATGCGTGTGTGTGTGCGTGTGAGTGTTGCGTGCGTGCGTGGCTGCGTGTGTACGTGTCAGTCTTGCGTGCGTGCGTGGGTCCATGTGTTTGTGTGAGTGTTGCGTGGATGCAGTTCGTGTGCATGCGTGCGTGTGTGTATAATCACCACACCAGCTCCTGTGTGTTCAAACAGACGGCTCAACATACCAATACAAGGCCACCTTGTCCGCCGTGCTCATGGTCATGACTTGAACCACCGTCAAAATATTTTTTGTCGTTTGTTTTCATTCTTACTAGCAAGATGCACATGCGTTGCACGTAACATCAAGATGCATTTGTATGACTTGTTTATCTTGTGAGAGAAAAGGATGAACGAGTGAAGGCCTTATTTGCAAATGTGGAGAGGTGTGTGGGTACCTTTTTGCAAAATTGCCATAGTTTCCTTCCTATCTGTCAGATATAAATCGGACGGCCTATATTGCAGGATGGCAGGCACACCATCATCACAAACTCTGTTTTTTATAAGAGTGTATTTTATGTATTTTATAAGAGTGTAGATGTAGAGTAGATACAAGTCGACAGGTGGGCATGATGGTAGTGAGATAATGTGATGCAACACTAGAGGTGCCACGTGGAGCGTTTAATCGGTCAACTAGTCATGTCATGAGCAAATACAGAGTTATGCGGTGAGCCCGTGATCGTATAATAACCACTAAACGTAAACGGTGACCGTAATGAGTGGATTATGAAGTCCAATGTATGTATCGTGCTTTCGGTTCAAATATAATGATCGTCATTGCATATATCGCGAGAGAAAGATGAAACAGCGTGAATTTTCTCGGGGCTTACTTTTAGAGGACACAGAGATAGTTTTGTGTGCATACGTGAAAGGGGCGTCAGGGGGTGTATGCGATGGAGATAGAGATGCTCTTCGTTTCTGTTTATTATGACTAACTTTGTATATAATATAAAAATATACAAATTCATAGTGCGGAATAAATATCATTGTGGGCACCATGCAATGCAATTTAGCGCTTGTAATCCTCCATATAACTATGTAATGTTGTATATATGTAGAAACTCTAAAATAATTTTTTGGCCACACTTTATTCAAAAGGAATGTTGTATGCAAAATAAACGTGAAGAGAGGGCTTTTTAGATCAATGGGGTACGTGATGTAACATGTGTGAATGTGTAGTTGATGCATTTGGCGGGGCCTAGAGAGGTATGTGTGTGTATTACGTATTTGAGAGAGGCATGGATAGAGGGCCCGACGGGGGGGGGCGTGGGAGAGATAGCACGAGAAATGAGAGTGGTCTAGAGAGAGAGACGAATATGACGTCACGACAAGAGATTCCATTCCCTTGAGTGTGTATATGCAAGGGGGGAGGGAATAGAGGCACCAGGAGAAATTTTCTTTGTGTGTGGTGTTTGTGTTGGTATGTGTGGGTGTGAGAAGATAATGAGACGTGGGGGCAGAGGGTGTGTCACCGCGTGTGGTCCGGTGGGTCGAGGTGAGGCCCTTCGTTCAGTTCCGTCCTGCGCCACATTGGTTGGCCCATGACATATTTAGAAAGACCCATGGATGACTAGTCGTACAAGACAAAGATAGTAGAATTGTGAAGGACTCTGTGTCCACTGACAAAGCCGTCTAGGATTTGTAACCCTAGGTTCTCGGACTAAGGTAACCCCTTTATCTCTGATATTACTATTCATCCAACCTAACTTTAAGGGGCATCCTACAGAATGCTCTGCTAGAATCATACTCATCGATTAGGAAGAGAGGTGTGAGACAATGCGTGAGAGACAGGCGTAAAGATAATGTGCGTACATGAGACACGTAGGCAGGTCCATGTATATAGAAATGGTCGTTGAGGATTGTGAGTGTGTATGTTTGCGAGAGGAAGAGTGCTCGTGATAAAGGTTAGTGAAACAGTTGTAAATGGTTACGAGAGGGAGGGAGGGTTATATCTAGAGCATGTGTGCGAGAAAGACACCTCGGGAGAGAGTGTGTGAGCATGTGTGAGAGACCACCGATGGAGAGTGAAACTACATGTAAAAGACTGCTCTACACATTGATTAAAGATATAAATTGTATCCAAATATTAGGATGGGGTCATGATATTTGCAATTCGCCTAAGGAGCGGTCATTGATCCATCAGACATCTAGATTCTATCGAATTTGAGCATGTCTATGTTATTATTCGACACAATTGATCCACATAGTTAGTATTTTGAACTCCAGACAATATATTGCTTTAGCAATCGAATATAAACATGAGTATAGTTCATGTTGTGTGTGTAAAGCACATTATACATACGAAAGTTACACAATGGACATTATAAATAGCTACATATGAGCTAGCATACATTTGAATTCAACTTAAGGTGGTTTAAAAAATCGAATTCAACATGAAGTCCATTCAATTATTTGAATTTGATATCATGGCATTTGTAAACCATACCTAAATTATTGGGGCACCAATCTTTGCTCTGATCTTGTACATAATAGCATATGTAGTCGTGTACAAAATAGATTCAAATTTAGCTCCTCCATTCCAAAATAATCGTAGTTATAGGATTTTCAAGTTTCAAAATCTCAAAAAGAAGCGGATAATTTAATGAGGTTTTCAAACATACAAGGTCAAATATAACGTTGTCTATTTAGGTCAATCCTCATAGTTCAAGAGTACTCTAAACGTGAATGCTTGTGATTTAAAATTTCAAACGAAGCGCCAAAAGAGCCTCTACTACTTGAAACCGCGTGAGACCAATGTTTGGTAGTACAAGGAAATTACTTTTCTAATAACTCCGACCCGTGAAACTTACCGGCCCGACGTCCAAAGGTCTAAACCGGGGTAGGTTTGTAGCTCCATCTAGACGCAACGCAACTGCCTCCGGAAAAAATTCGTACACAATGGCCACCTAAGCACACAAGCGCGCGGCCGAAATCGCTCCCGCCCACTATTTGGGACACCTGGGATTACCATCCTACCCCCGACCGAAATTTAAGAGGGGGGCAAGTTTGTACTTTCCCCAAATTTCAAACAAGCGCGTCCCATCTTCTGTTCAAAAAAGCCAAAAACAAGCGCGTCCCAGACCGAAACATGGTTCCCCCCACCCGTCCGATTCCCCATTCGTACTCCGTGGGCGCCAAAACTACCTCTCCACCAACTGCGAAACCCCGTCGTCCTCCGTCCGCCACCCCATCCCACCCATCAACTGCCGCTCTCCTCCATCACGCCGGAGCCGATACCCCGACGTCTTCGTCCACCGCAACCTCAACCCCAACGCCCTCCACGGCTAGTAGTTGAAGCCGAGGCCGAGCCGTCCGTACCCGAGCCAGTTTAACCACGCCGTCCTGCGCCTCACCGCTGCCGCTCCAACTTCGCCACCCTCCACCGCGCCGGAGCTGTTCCTGCTACGTCATCCTTCGCCGCCTCGGATCTGCTTCCCCTCCACCGACATACGGCCATGGCAACACAGTCAACAATTTGGCCATGGGTTCGTCCAAGCCTGCACCCTCCAGAACATCGGTTTCCCCGGTAAAAAGAAGAAGATCGGCGCGACATGTGGAGGTGACCACACCGGCAACCGAAGAAGGTACTCCTCTTCCCTTATTCGTGCAAATCTTACGTCTCTGCTTGCACGGTATTCATCCCACAAAAGACACTAGTTGACCGCTTCATCTTGATACTAGATGTTCCTAGTAACTCGCGATGCACAAGGTTTCTCCTCATATACTATTTCACCTTAGCTAGAGGTCCGTCGCCCCCTGAATTTCAATTTCTGGCCAGTTGATTCCCAATTAACGGAAGCATTCCCCGGTGTAACAGGCGCTAGTACGACTATTACGCTGGGGAATCGACGCCTTGGTGTTTATCTTAGGGGCGTGTGCGACCTAGAGCTACTAGCGCCCGATCTGGAGGTTGGCCGGGATTAAAGGGATGGCCTGGGGGCACTGCCAAGCACGGCAGTGGTGTGAGGTCGATGGGAGGGCGGGACGGCGGAGGCAGGGGTCTGGGCTGGTGGTCGCTGGCGGTTCGGGAAAGATCTTCAACAGTGACTGGCGGGAGGTAGACGAAGGCCATCTGCCCGTTCCTTATAGATCGGACGGTTCATTAAAAAATCGGCTGACCTATTTATTTTTAGTCGACTGTTATCTTGATAGGACCACATGTGGTGGTGTGCTGGAGGAGTACCTGCATTTCCTGTGCTCATATATTACAAAATCATACGGAGTAGAATCTAATTTTGTTTCCCATGCAATATTGTAAAGCTATCATATGTCTCCTGTCATTTATTTTTCAGCCACCTGCTATCTGCTACTTTTACAGTGCACTACTTCTGCACACACACTTCACCCATACTCTCACTATTGTGTTTTTATGCAAGGGTATTTCAGACCCTGCCTTGACAGCGAAAGAGAAGAGAGAAGTCGCTCGGCGTAGTGCAGCGGCTAGGCGGTACCGTTTCAAGACTTTAAAGGGTGTAGTGTTAGCAGATGGAGACGGGAATGTAGCTCGAGTTGATGATCTCGCTCGCCGTGAACCACCATCCCAGGTGCTTGCTTTAACTTCACGGTGTCATATGTGGTTGCATGTTGCATATGGTGTCTAGCTTGTATTTGAAAGGCCGAAGTCAATCTTTATCAAGATAAGGAAAGATATTTTTTTCATGAACCACCATCCCGAGAGCACCAGAAGACAAATAGCTAGTCAGGGCACTGGCCGAGCCAGTGACAAGCCCAACAAAGATATGCATCACCGGGAAGCCAACTAAAAAGCTGCGATGGTGGCGAAGCACCCCGCCTCCCACCAGGCTCTCAGGTTCTAGATGATCATGCTCACCACTCCAGCCGGATGTCTAGCTTGTATTGCTTCCAATTTGGTTAAATTGCATCTGCTTAGCTTACACATTATACCTTTGAATATGACATGCCTTTCTGTTTTTGGTACATACTAGTACATCTGTGTATTAACCATGTTCTTACATCAAACTAATGTTCTTGTGTATCCCTCATCAATCACTTATGACAAGGCAGGCAGGCAAGGGGACTACTCATTTAAAGAATGCAGCGTCGGCCTCCGACATGATTCTCAAGAAACAGAAATGCTAGATGAAGATAGTGAACGTAGCTCAGAGTTGATTACAACATTTCCCCTACACTAGCATCGCAGGTGCTTGCTCTAACTTGGTAGCGTGATATGTGGTTGCATGTTGCATATGGTGTCTAGATTGTAATTCTTCCAATCTGGTTAAACTGCATGTGCTAGTCTGCTTAGCTTATAGTACATTATACCTATTAATGTGACATGCTTTCCTGTATTTAGTACATAGTACATCTGTCTATTAAGCATGTCCTTACATAAAACTATTGTTTTTTTGTATCCCGCATCAACCAATATGACGAGATACCTTTAGTATATGAGTGTGATATTAGTTGCATCTTTCATATGATTTATAGCATGCGCTGCTTCTAATTTGTTGAAATTCCATTTATGATGGAACGCTTTAACTTGGCAGAGTCATATTGGTTGCATCTTTCATGTGGTGTCTAGCTTGCATTGCTTCTTATTTGCTGGAATGGTTTCTGCTTAGTTTACACAAACAGTTGTGAACATGCCATGCCGTCCTGTTTTCGTACATATTCCATCCTGGTATCATGTGTTTGCCTTACATCAAAGTAGTGATTGTCAGTATCATGCATGAATGAGTTCTGAAGAGAAAATTTTATTTCTTTTTCTTGTCGGTTTTACTTGACAATTCAAAATCAATAAAGCGGAAGGAAGTTAGCAAGGCAACGGATAAAGGTGCTCCTTCCGAACGGAGGGCCTCTACAGTTTCTACTCCTCCACACCCCCAAGATGATTTCCAAGACAACACATGCATAGACACTCAACAAAGCTGTGTTTATGATGAGCACGTCTCCCCTAGTGCAGCATCACTGGTGCTCCCTCTAACTTGGCACTTTTATATGTGGTTGCCTGGTATGTGTGATGTCTAGCTTGTATTGCTTCTAATTTTGTTGAATTCCATCTGCTTACTTTATACATTATACTTGAATAAGACACGTGTTCCTGTTTCTAGAACATACAATATATGTCTATCACACCATGTTCTTACATCAAATTACTACTGTTGTGTAACCTGCAACAATCACTTATCATAAGACACATTTGACTTCAAAGTGTGATATAGGTTACATCTCACATTCTTTTCTAGCTTGTACTACTAATTTGTTGAAATGACACTTATGGCGAGACATTTTTAACTTGGTAGAGTGATATTCGTTGCATCTTTCATATGGTGTCTAGCTTTCATTGCTTCTAATTTGTTGAAATGCCTTCTCCTTAGTTTACACATCATAAGCTGTGAATATGCAATGGCACTAATGACAAGAGACCTCTAACATGGTAGTGTGATGTTGTTTGCATCTTGCATATGATTTATTTCTTGTACTGCTTCACATTTGTTTAAACGCCATTTATGATGAGACACTGTTAGCTTGGCGGTAGCGATATTTGTAGCATCTTTCATATGATGTCTACCTTCCATTGCATTGCTTCTAATTTGGTGAAATGTCTTCTTCTTAGTTTACACATCATAGTTCTGGTTATCTCTTCCATCCTGTTTTTCATACATATTACATCCTCCTATCATGTGGTTGTCTAACATCAAAGTTCAGTTCGTCTGCATCACGCATCAATTTGTTCTGAAGAACTAAATTGTTATTCGTTTTTCTTGTCGGCTTGACTTAACATGGCACAGAGAAAGAGGAAGAAACACAGAATGGCAGGGAATGAGAAGCGGATGAATCCTGTAGATTCTGCTGGTACTGATGGTGCAATAGAAGGTCAAAGTCCAGCGGAAAATTCTACAAACACGGCATCCCATGCTACACGAGCTGCAAAAAAAGCCAAACAGAAACAAATAGCTGCCACCAAACAAGCAGAGACAGCCCTAGTTCTTGCAACACCTACCACAAGATTACTACCGGTCGACATACTCGTGCGTCAACCGAAACTAGCAACACGTTCCCAAGCTCCCTTGCCACGACACTACTTCCCAAGCACTCTTGACACAAGACGAGTTGGCAATATCGGATGAACCTGGTGAGCTTCAATAGCAAGAAGGTAGTTCTTTGGAGTCAAGTTCTGATTCCATGCTTCTTTATATGTAGTCTCACAGTTTGATGTACACTAACACTTCCTATGTTCGTTGTTGGACTAGCACCTAGGCGCAACAGGAAACAAACATCAGGGATAATGCTCAATAGGTTAGCTAAATCTAGAGGAGGAAGAATGGAGATCCGTTTTGAGGCAGGTTTAAAAAGACCACGTGATGCTACAGAGTCAGCCAAGTTAGTATCAGAGGCAGCGGTTGCCGTTAGGTGTCATGTACGTATCCTCCCAACATGGATTCAAGACAGGAATGACAAAGACGAAACCCAGTTCAACACCTTCCTCGACCATTTATCTGTAAGTATGGTTATGTATGGAAACTAGTAATATCGTCTTGCTCTGTCCCATACTTTCTAGGTTGCTGATAATGAGACTCCCATAATTTTCAACAGATGAGGTTCAAGTTGGATAACCAAGATGATGCAACCAGACAAGCTTGCAACCATGTTTTCAACTCTGCTCTGTGACAGTATCGGTATAACTTGAGGAAAACTCACTTTGAAGGCAAGGCTAACAGTGAACTTTCCCAAACATTTCCAGTGGAAAATATATCGGATGAAGACCGGAGGGCCTTGTTAAACACGGTCCGATCCAAGTATCGGTACATTATACATATGTGATCAGATCACATGTTTAAGTCCTATTTACGCATGTGTCACACAAATCTATCTTCTTGTAGGTGAACTATTCAAAGAACAAGGCCAACCGTACGAAAGTGAAATTCCAACAGACGGCGGGATCTCGTAGCTATATTGCACACTGCGAGACTCTTGTAATTAGCTGCTGTTTCACTCTTTTCGTTGTACCATATTATCAGATCTATATTTACTTGTTCGAAATGCAGAGGAAAGCCCGCAAGGACCAAAAAGTACCTGAACCAAATGTTGTGGAAATCTTCAAGGACTGTCACACCAGCAAGAAGAAGGGCATGACTACACCTGTCAAAGCCGTTGTTGTAAGTCCTTAATCCTCATGCCTTTTATCTACTACTTACTCTGACTTGTTCCTTGAACTGCATGGTTTGCAGCCAATGTCTATTACTCTTTTAAATTTTATACACAATTGTCTTAGCGTATCATTGCACCTTACAAGGTTTAAAAGAGAGGAGTGATGTTCCTTTGATCTTGACCCGTAATCTAGTTCCGTGCTGGACTTGCCCACACAATGTTACAATTGCATGTTTGTCTGTTCTTAGTTGTTTTGTGATATGAATGATGTCATACTATGCTTACCGTATTATAAACTTCGTCTCTTTATCCTTAGCCCTCAATACAATGTGAAGAAATAGACAATACATTAGCGATGGTACATGGTCATATGTTTGGAACCTTGTTTTATTATGTACTTTGCAATAAAATACAACTAATATTTTACATGGGTTCACCGTAATAAGTTACGTATATAGACCAAAGCTATTTTGTTTGGTTTTGCTGCCTCCTTAATATCTTATTTTCTGGTACTACTAATGTAAAACCTCAACTTTTCAGCGAGCTATGGAAAAAATGGTGGAGCCGCCACCTTCTGAAGGTGGCGAGGCAACTATAACCGCAATGTCGCCTCTTTGCGGTGGGTCGATCAATCCACTAACAGTGCTAAAAGCACGTTCCTGTGTAATACTTGGTTGGTTGTTAAGGCAATATCATCCAAACTGCCTCATGATCAAGATATGCAAGCTCAAAGCAATGTTGTATCTGCGCTCCAAACACAAGTCCATTCCCTAACAGAGGCCCTTTGTGAAACAAGGAGAAACATTGCTCAATGTCGTCAACATATGCATGGTTTTGAAACCAGACTATCAGACATTTGCTATGTTGTTCAGGAGCCTAGGGGAAATGAAGGCGAGGGTTATGGTGCTCCATCGGACAATACAACATGAAAGCATGTGATCGAGGTCAAATGAACTGAGCTTCTGAACTTATGGTGGTGCATTTATCTGCTAGACTGTTAAGTTTTATGCCAACCATCCTTTTGTTATATAGTTGTAATTTGTTTTGGTGCGATACAAAATTTATTCTTAACATGCAGCCACCGGCTGAACAAAACAGCGAGCCATTTTTGTATAGTATAGGGTGTTCCCTATATTTGCACCAGTGGCGATCTTTGATGCCGAGTGGATGTAATCTGTGCAATCGCCTTAATAGCCTAGCGTTAGTTTCGGCCTTATCTATTTCCTAGTCTTCTTTTTCCCTGGTTTTCTAGTGGCCGCAACTACCATGGCACATATACGGGCCGTAGGATCCATGGGTCTCCTACTGGCCGTCGATAAATGGGCCTATAATCGGTGGGCCTCGGGCCGTCGATAAATGGGCATGTAATCGGTGGGCCTCAGGCCGTCGGATAAATGGGTCTACATGGGCCATAACCGGGCGTAATTGGTATCGGCCCGCGATAGCAGACGTTAACGAACCATACGACCGCAAAAGGCTTAATTACATCCGCGAGCATAACGGGTCGTTAATGGGCCAGAATATAGGACGGGCTGGAAAGGGCGCAACGGGTTAACATGCCAGAAACAGGCCGACTCTTGCCATGGGCCGAATTTGGCCCATTAGGGCAACGGGCCAGTAACGGGCCGACTCTTGCCATGGGCCGAATTTTTCCCATTTGGGGAACATGCCAGTAATGGGCCGACTCTTGCCATGGGCCGAATTTGGCCCATTAGGGGAATAGGCCAGTAACGGGCCGGAAGTAATCAAGGGCCGAAAAGGAGCCCAAGAACGTATGGGTCGTCAATAGGCCGAAAGCTAACACGGGCTGGAAACGGCCCATGTAAATCATGGGCCGTTAACGGGTACAAAGAAAATTACTATTCATTATGGGCTAGAGTCACCGTGGGCCTGTAAAGGCCCAAAAGATACGAAGGCCTCATATGGGTCGAAAGACGTCGTGGGCCATACATGGGCCGAAAGTGAAATGGGCTAGTGTTATATTCGACGGCCCACATGACTTTGTTGGGCTGATTTCCTTTAGGGCCTAACGGGCCGTAAAATGGGCTATTTGCGAAGAGATCGTTAACAGGCTTTTCATGGGCCAGCCCGTTAACTTTTGACCAAGTCAAACGGGCCGGCTTTGTAAGCTAAATGGGCCAGTGGTGGGCCGTGGCACGTGTCGACATATCATAGGCGCCTATATGACCCACTAACAAGCTAACACGTGTTTCGTTCGACCAATAAGAATTTTACACGTGGAAATTTCCCATTTGTCGGGGCTGTTAACGGGTTATCAGATCCAAAACCCGACCCGATAGCTTAACGGCGTTCCGTTATGGTGGATGCCACGTGTCGGTCACCCTTGACGAAAGCACTTCTGTGATGCGCGATTTATCGTCATGGAACACTTCTACGATAGCACAGGTATGACTATCTTGATTCTTTCATAAATTTGTCATGGATGTACATGCATGACAAAAAACGCGACCTACTGTGACAAACATGTATCATCACGGAAGTGTATTTTTTTTATAGTGCTTTTCCTGGACTGGAGCGGACTAGTTCTTTGGCCACTGGAATCTGCTTATTATCAGTGGGACTTGGGTTTCTCTGTGCTGGAGCAGTATCTATGAAAAATGGAGTTGGTTTATTATCTCCCGGCGTTTGGATCTTTTGCAAAGACCTGGTTTGTAACCCTTCAGATTCTAACATAGTCGTCTTCCCCTTGCGTGCCTTATATAGAAAAATGGTGCTTCAATTATAAAACATGCTACAGCAGATATGGAATAGGTACTGAAGAATAGAAAGGCATGACATATTGACATGTATTCCCTCCATCCGGAAATAAATGGATGGGTCTAGGCGTATTTCAGTTCTAGATACATCTAGTTTTATCCATTTCTACGACATGTAATCCGGATGGAGGGAGTATGATGTAAGAGCTAGGGATACGACAGGACAACGCAGTAAAAACACACTGAAAACCCACTGCAGAACCAAAGTAATCAAACCCATTGATATGAGATAGTACACTCATGCAGCTCAGGATGCAAAACTACGAGGCAATTTTCCTTACAAAAATCAACATTGTGGCCTTTAATCATACATTTTGCTACAACTAAATTTAGATCAGATAAAGGTTGGATTCACGCCGATTAACAAAATACATGCTGATGTAAAAATATAGTGATATACAATAGGTACTTACATCTGCATTGGAGTACAGAGAATTCCTGCAAGAATCTTTCCTCACAGACGATACCAGTGCAGAAATTCTTCTATCTCTTAAGCTTATTTTAGATGGGTAAGAAACATGTAGAGAATATGATCAGCATGCCATAAAATTTCATGATGCAAGGATACGCACACGCTTCTTAGAATGGAGTCGACATATTTTTGCTGGACTGGAGCGTTGGCCACTGGAATCTGCTTACTATCAGTAGGAGTTGGGTTTCTCTGTGCTGGAGCAGTATCTATAAAAACTGGAGTTGGTTTATTATGTCCTGGCATTTGGATCTTTTGCAAAGACCTGGTTTGTAACCCTTCAGATTCTAACATAGTCGTCTTCCCCTTGCATGCCTTTTATAGAAGAATGGTGCTTCAGTTATAAAACATGCTACAGCAGAGAGATGGAATAGGTATTGAAGAATAGAAAGGTGTCGGTGTCAAAACCGGCGGATCTCGGGTAGGGGGTCCCGAACTGTGCGTCTAGGCGGATGGTAACCGGAGACAAGGGACATGATGTTTGACCCAGGCTCGGGCCCTCTTGATGGAGGTAAAACCCTACGTCCTGCTTGATTAATATTGATGATGTGTGTTACAAGAGTGGATCTACCACGAGATCAAAGAGGCTAAACCCTAGAAGCTAGCCTATGGTATGATTGTTGTTCGTCCTCCGGACTAAAACCCTCCGGTTTATATAGACACCGGATAGGGTTAGGGTTACCTGAGTCGGTTACAATGGTAGGAGATCTACATATCCGTATCGCCAAGCTTGCCTTCCACGCCAAGGAAAGTCCCATCCGGACACGGGACGAAGTCTTCAATCTTGTATCTTCATAGTCTTGGAGTCCGGCCGATGATGATAGTTCGGCTATCCGGACACCCCCTAGTCCAGAACTCCCTCAGTAGCCCCCGAACCGGGCTTCAGCGACGACGAGTCCGGCGCGTATGTTGTCTTCGGCGTTGCAAGGCGGGTTCTCCTTCAAACTTCATGTTCCCGTCGAATAGTGTCCGGCTTCCTTATAAATTTGCGCTCCTTGGCTTCTATGCCCAGTAATGGTCTTCTTCCATGTGTCGTACGAATGCGAAAGGCTGGGATATTTTTACATTTTACCCCCTAGCCGTGCGAACGAGCCACCTATAAGAGAGGCGAGGATCTAGATCCGGCTCACACCATCCTCCATCCGCAAGTTCTCATTGAAGCGCCTCTGACAAAAACCCATTCTATCATGGATAGCCGACGCGGCTCCTCCTCTCGTGCTCCCAGCCCTAAACAAGGAGTTTGAGGGAGATGCGCAGTTCCACACAGCGAGCTAGTGGTACTTCAAACCGAGGGATATCTTCCCCCAGCTTTCATGGTCCCGGTTCGAGCCGGACTAGCCGCCTACAAGGGTGGAAAGCAGGCGGAGAGTGTCCCCAACCCTTCCAAAGGGGAGAGGGTATGCTTTGTCCCCTATCTAATAAGGGGACTCGGATTACCCATACATCCGTTTCTCCGGGGCTCCTAGAGTTCTACGGACTCCAACTTCACCACCTCACGCACGCCTCCATTTTGCACATCGCGGGCTTCTTGGCTTTTTGCGAGCTGTTCTTGGGCATCGAGCCCCATTTTGCCCTGTGGAAGAGATTGTTTTGTCTCGTACCCCGTTCTCATGAGGGGTCGATATATCAAGTGGGCGGAGCCGAAATATGGCGCATCGCCGGGACCGGATATCTATCCGGCACCCCGAAGAAGGCGTCCGAAGACTGGCCTTTGGAATGGTTCTACATGGAGGGGCCCCTCTGCGGATCCATGCGGATCGACCTCCGGAGTTCAACAATGCTCTCTTGAAGAAAGCGCTGAGTTGGCGCCCATGAGCCCTCAGCGGGAAGATGATAGGAGCGTCCATTATCCGATGGGCCGATTAGGTTCTTGGCCCTCCGGATTGACCATGATTGGAGTCATGGCCACGTGCATTATCACGAGGGTGCAACCACTCCAATATAGGGGCCACCCTATGTGGGATTTCAACGGGGAAGACAATGCCACCCGTCATGGCCGCAAAGGGCCAGGCTCGGCAGCTGATCTGGCAAAGATCCTGTCCGGCTTGTACAAGGGAGAGGAGGAGGACTTCCTCCGCAAGAATCCGTTGAATGGATTTTCTATGAATAACCCTCGGAGCTGGGTAAGTGGATGTTCATCTACCCGATCCGTACCCCTCTTTTTTTAAAGTCAAGTATCTTACTCTGCGATTTTGGCCTTGAGGCTGCGCCGGGGCGTGGAGGGCATACGAAGCCTAACTCCACAGCCCGAGGATCCGGAACGATCCCTTGATCCGACCTCCGAAGAGGATCCGGACATAAAGGTGGAGCTGATTGACGGGGTGTTCCACCAACGTAGCATAGACAATGCCCTAGTCGCCATTATGGCTGACTACCCCGGTTTGTTTCCGGCCTCCCAGGTGACTACGTCCAAGGTCTTGACACCATTATTTGATCTGCGCTCAATTCTGACCATCCCATACTGATGGTGCATCGCAGGAGGTGCCTTTAAGGTGGGAAGCCGAACCCTTGGCCGGACAACAAGGGTCAGTCCGGCCCAGCAGGAGGAAGAGGAGCGCGACGCGAACCGAAACGTCGCCGCATCGGTACGGAGCATCGTTATTTTTAAGGGAAGGATCCCTAGGAGGAATATTAATGCTCATAACCTTTCCAGAAAGAGCGCTCGCCGGACAGTGTCCGGAGAGGTTGCCAATCAAGCCTCCGCCGACCATGCTCCAACGCATTGTCCGGGAGGGGAGGCGAATACAAGGCGTGAGCCGGATGCTCCTCCGACGGAGGATGCCGACAGGCTGTCCGCCACCCGGTCTGAGGTGGAGAGCGCCATGAATCACAGGCGTCGCCGGACAGTTCTTCGTGACGCGTGTTTCTCCCCGGAGGCGTTAAATGCCTTTAAAGCGGGAAACGCGCACCTCCGTGCCGCTCAAGATGGGTTAACCAGAGCCACGGAGCAGTATGTGAAAGACATACGGGTAAGTAATTTTAATAGTTATATATGCGAGTCTCCCCGAGACTTAAAATAGTTGAAATAACTGATTTAAGGATCAATTATTATCTGAGGTCTTACGGAGAAGAATACCCGTCTGTCCCGAGGAGCTCGAAGAGTGCAAGGCCCAACTTGAGGCCGCCTTTGGCATACAGGGGAGCCACGAGACCCCGCTGGTAAGACGTACTTTGAAAAGATAATTATTTAGCAAAGTGTGGCGTGAATCGACAATAATATTGCAGAGGTCGCCGGACTAGATCCGGACAAGCAACAATCATCTGCGTCGGCTAAAGGCTGGCGAGAGGGTGCTTATGAGCGTGCAGCGGAGAGAAACAAGCTCCAAGATGCCCACACCCAGCAAGGAGAAGAGCTGAAAGGTGTTCGGGCCCAGCTGTCTGGCTCCGTGAAGGAGAATCAGCGGCTTCGTCGCGGCATTTATAGTAAGTGCTTGAACAAATTCCTTTGAAAAGAAGAATTTGGCGAGGAAGTCAATTGACAGAAATATGTCTTTAGGTGTGCTCACAGGTCGCCCTGCGGAGGAAATGCCTGAGTCAACGGGTGACCAACTTCCCGAGCTAGTGCAGTTGCTCAAACGTGTTCGGCAGGCGATGAGTGGCGTCGTTCATGCTTTATGGCCATCCGTCTCCCTACCCGAGGGCCTTGGTGAGCTTGCTGAGAAGCTTCAGGGAGCACGGCGACGCCATCGTTTGTGGAAGATATCGGCCTGCCGTCGAGCGCCGAGGAGGCCTGGGCCATGGTGAAGACACGTTACCCGAATCGGCCCAAACCACATGGCATAGGTCGGACCTGCGGGGCCTGATGGGAAGGAGATCCCTGTGAGCTTGATGTACGGCCAAGTAGAACTGGCCGCGAAATATTCCCAATAGGACTGTAAATTAGACAACCTATTAGATGGGATTGAGGAGGAGTACAATCAGTCGGTTTGACGACGTAATTTTAAATGACATGTAAAATGCCTTCTAGCCGGATTGTAGGTCGTTTGTCTTTGCGGTTTCGCTTTAACCTCGGGACCCAACAGTCCGGAGTGTGTCCGAATACCCTTACGGTTATAAAAGAACCGGGGCATGCATGGAGACAAGGCGTCGGGGTCATAATTGCTTTATCAGACAAGTGCCCAACTAGTTATGTTATATTACATGGTTAGTAAGAAACATCTTCCGGGAGAATAGTTCCGTTAAGGGTTCCTTTCCACAGGAGGCATGCCCTAAAGTGCAATGCGGACTGCGAAAATAGCGAAAAAAGCATCACGGGGCAGATAAATAAGTAAGTAATAAATCATCTTTCAAGTCACCGACCGAATATTCTCTTAAGAACGCTAGCTTTCGGCTTCACCCGATCTAAGGTACACATCCGGCTGACCGGCAGTAACAATCGCAGAGGTGCTCTCTTTACCTCCTAGCCGAACAATCGGGAATGTAGGGGTAAGCACAGAGCCAGACAACCCAGCTTGGCCAAAACTTAAGTCATATCGATGCATATAATGGTGAATAAAAGGTACATGCGGAAGTATGACACATGTGTTGGGCATGAAGCCCGTGTGAATAAGCTTCTGTTAAAGAAGCCCCCAGGTATAATGAGTGCCAGGAGCACATCAAGTGTGTGCGAACAAAGCGCAAATCAGCCCATAAAAGGTATTGAAAAAAGTGGGAAGAAGGAGGAGGGACGAGAGGCGGTAAAAAAAAGGGGTGGGCGGGGAGTGAGACGAACCCGAGTCGGCGTTAAGCGTAGAATCTTTGGAGACGGGCTGCATTCCATGGGTTCGGCTCGAGTCGGTTGTCGAGATCGTTCGTGGGCGGTATGCTCCGCTTGGTCAGGACTTGGTCGATGATGAAGGGACCTTCCCACTTGGGCTTAAGTTTGTCCTTTTTCTTGTCCGTGAGCGTAGAACAAGTTCGCCAACATTGTAAGTTTGGGCCCGTGCTTCTACGCTTTGATATCTTGAGCCTGCTGGCGATAAAATGCGGAACAAGCCTTTGCAACGTCCGCTCCTCCTCTAAGGCATCCAAACTGTCCTGCCGATCTAACTCGGCTTCTCTTTCTTCGCATATGCGCATTACGAGGTGAGTCATGAATTATATCGCAGGCGAGAACTGCCTCTGCGCCGTATACCATGAAAAATGGTGTGAATCCGATGAATTCGGTTTGGCGTGGTCCGCAGCCCCAGTACGGAGTCGAGCTCCTCTACCCGGTCGTGTTAGATTCCTTGAGGGACCACACTAGTGCGGGTTTGATGCCGCTCATGATTAGACCATTTGCTCGCTCGACTTGACCGTTAGTTTGGGGGTGATAGACTGAAGCGTGTCGAGCTTAATGCCCATATTTTTGCACCGTAGTTTAACCTCGTCGGCCGTGAAGTTCGTGCCGTTATCGGTGATGATCCTGGGGGCGCCAAAACAGTGTACTACCCGGATATGAAGTCTATCACCGGTCCGGATTCTGCCCGTTTTAACGGCTTGGCCTCAATCCATTTGGTGAATTTGTCCACCATGACCAACAAGTATTTGTGCTTGTGGGTTCCCCTTTAAGGGTCCAACCATGTCAAGCCCCGGACCATGACGGCCAGGTAATGGGTATAGTTTTGAGGGCGGTGGGTGGCATGTGGCTCTGATTAGCAAAGAGCTGGCAACCGACGCATCGTTGGACTAAGTCCTGAGCATCTGCCCGGGCAGTCGGCCAATAAAATCCTGTACGGAAGGCCTTGCCTACAAGGGCCCGGGCTGCGGCGTGGTGCCCACCGAGTCCGGCGTGAATTTCAGCCAGGAGATTTCGCCCTTCCTCTTCGGAGATACACCTTTGAAGGACTCCGGTTGTGCTTTTCTTATAAAGTTCTCCCTCATGGACCTTGTAGGCTTTAGATCGCCGAACTATGCAGCAGGCCTTATTTTGGTCTTCGGAAGTTCTGCCGCATTAAGTAGGCTAGGAATGGTTCTGTCCACGGGCAATTACTACCATTATTTACGTGAGCTGAAGGTGTTACGTCATTGGTGAGCACCGATTGTGTCGAGAATGGTCTCGAGTTAGGTGATGCAGGTGGCTCCGGATTGTTATTTCGGACTCCTCTTCCCATAATACGGATGGCTTAAAGAGCCGTTCGGGAAGATGTTTGGTGGGACGGTGTCTCGTTTCGCGCCGATGCGTGCTAACATGTCTGCTGCTTGGTTATTATCCCGGGCTACATGGTGGAATTCTAGTCCTTCGAACCGAGCTGACATTTTTAGGACGGCGTTGCGGTAAGCTGCCATTTTTGGATCTTTGGCGTCAAAGTCTCCATTTACCTAGGATATTGCAAGGTTTGAATCCCCGCGCACCTCTAGGCGTTGAATGCCCATGGAGATTGCCATCCGGAGGCCATGTAGAAGGGCCTCGTATTCGGCTGCGTTGTTGGAGTCCATGTACATTATTTGAAATACGTATGGGATTGTGTCTCGGTTGGGGCGTCGGGCGACGCCTTGACCCCAAGCCAGCCAACATTTTGGATCCGTCGAAATGCATGATCCGGTTAGATCGCGCCATACTCTTTAGGGAGTTCGGCCCGGTCCATTCGGCGACGAAGTCAGCGAACCTGCGATTTTATAGCTTCGCCGTCGTTTGTAGGTTATGTCAAATGGTAAGAGCTCGATAGCCCATTTTGCAATCCTGCCCTGGCGTCGTGATTGTTTATAATATCGTTGAGAGGTACTTGGAGGCCATCGTTATTGAACACTCTTGAAAGTAGTGTCGCAGCTTCCGGGATGCCATGAACACCGTGACATCGCTATCTTTTGATAATGTGGGTCCCGGATTTGCATGGAGTTAGAGCGGTGGATACGTAGTACACTGGTTTTTGAAGAGGAATTTGTGCCCTTCGCTTCTCGTTCAACGACGAGTACCGCTACCGACAACTTGATGTGTTGCTGCGATATATAATAACATAGGTTCGCCCATGTTGGGCGTGGCTAAACCGGATTTGTTGCCGGTATGGCCTTTATTTCTTCGAGTCCGGCCAGGCGACATCCGTCCATTCGAAATGTTGGTCTTGTTGGAGGAGGCGGTAGAGGGGCAGAGCCTTTTCTCCCAAACGGGAGATGAAGCGACTTAAGGCCGCTACGCATCCGGTTAGTTTTTGTATCTGCTTCAGGTCTTTTGGAATATCCAATTGTGACAGAGCTCAGATTTTAGCCGGGTTTGCTTCAATTCCTCTACCGGATACGATGAAGCCCAAGAGCTTTCCGGCCAAGATCAAGACGCATTTTTCCGGATTGAGCTTAATGTCATATGCTCGGAGGTTGTCGAATGTCACCCTCAAGTCTTCTCTTGGAGTTCCGACGTGTTTGGTCTTGACGACCACATCGTCTACGTATGCCTCTACTGTTTTGCCTATCCGGTAGCGGACATGTTTGAATCATGCGCTGATATGTTGCGCCGGCGTTTTGAGTCCGAAGGGCATTGTGTTGAAGCAGAATGGCCCATATGGAGTAATGAATGCCGTTGCGGCCTGATCATTCTCCGCCATCTTGATTTGATGGTATCCGGAGTATGCATCGAGGAAGCACAATGAATCGTGCCCTGCGGTAGCATCGATGATTTGGTCGATGCGAGGGAGGGTGAAAGGGTCCTTTGGACAGGCCTTGTTAAGGTCTTTAAAATCGATGCAAAGGCGCCATGATTTGTCCTTTTTTGGTACCATTACTAGATTGGCTAGCCAGTCCGGATGTTTTATATCTCTGATGAATCCGGCTTCTAAGAGTTTGGCTAGCTCCTCTCCCATTGCACATCTTTTGGGTTCGGAAAATCGCTGAAGAGCTTGTTTGACTGGCTTGAATCCTTTTAGAATATTTAGGCTGTGCTCTGCCAGCCTGCGTGGGATTCCTGGCATGTCTGAAGGGTGCCAGGTAAAAATGTCCCAATTTTCCCGGAGGAATTCTCGTAGTGTGGCTTCGACATAAGGACTTAATTGTGCCCCAATGGAGGACGTCTTTGTGGGGTCCGTTGGATGGACCTGAAATTTGACTATCTCGTCTGCTGGTTTAAAAGGGGTGGATTTGGACCTCTTATCGAGTATCACATCGTCCCTATCCACCGTGGAGCGCAGCGTAGTTAGTTCCTCTGCCGCTAGGGCTTCGGATAATGCCTCTAGGCCCAGTGCGGCTGTCTTATTTTCAGCGTAGTGAGTGTATCTGAATCCTTGGCGAGAGTGATTATCCCATTGGGTCCGGGCATTTTGAGCTTCATGTACCCGTAGTGGGGTATGGCTTGGAAGATTGTGAATGCCTCTCGCCCTAACAAAGCGTGATATTCGCTGCCAAATGGGGCCACTTGAAACGTGACTTCCTCGGACCTGTAATTGTCCGGTGAGCCGAACACTACATCTAGTGTGATTTTTCCTGCGCAGCGTACTTCTCGACTAGGGATTATCCCTCTGAAGGTTGTGCTGCTTCGCTCAATACTGACTCGATCAATTTCCATTTTTGAAGGGTTTCCTCATAGATGAGGTTTAATCGCTGCCGCCATCCATGAGTACTTTAGTAAGACGAAAACCGTCCACTATCGGACCGAGGACCAATGCGGTGGTGCTCTAGCTGTTCGAATTTGGGTTAAATTTGGCGTTGAAGGTGATAGCCGTGTCGCTCCATGGATTTGTTGTTGCTACCTGGTAGACTTCGGCGAGGCTGCGGATTGTTCGTTTCCGCATGTTATTTGATGCGAAAGTCTCGAAGACTGTTAATACCGTAGTGGTACTGCTGGGTAGGTTGCCCGGGGCTAAAAAGCCTACGCCACTTTTGGCCACCTGCCTTAGTATCCAACACGCTCGAAGGCTATGTGTTGGAGTGGCGCCCTCCGTACTGTGGATTTTGCAGGGTCCGTTGAGCCAACCCTCCAGTACGGTTCCGTACCCTTTAGGGGGTTTTGGTTTTTTGGTATTCAACCCGGGTGCTTGATAATGATGCACCCTTTTATTTCGGACTAGGGATGTATTCGGGGCCGGATTATCCCAAAATTTACTTTCGGTTTTCCAGGCGCTCTCCATCGCACAGTACTTTTGTACTATGGTCACCAAGTCAGCAAAGCTTGTAATTTCGACGACTTATGGCGTTTAGGATTCCCTTGTCCGTGCAATTATTGCAGAAAATTGGGATTGCGTTCTCCTCTCGGCAGTCCTTTATCCTGTTCATAACCAGGAGGAATCTGGCCCAGTAATGATGTACTATTTCAGCGGGCTCTTGCCGAATTCGAGAGAGATCGCTAATGTTTGGGTGGGCGGGTGGAACTAGATCCGGAACCCCGTCCAATTTAGGACTCAAGGGCCGAGAAGTTTCCGAACTTGGAAGTTTGGATTTTTGAGTGTTATCCAATGAGTCCAACCCGCCGCCTGACTTTAAGTTCAGGGCTTGATCGACATCCGTCCCTCTGCGGGAATCCGGCATGGAGGGATCGGGAATCCGGACATAACTAGTCCTTAAGATACAAGAAGAATCGCCGCATTGCTGCTCTATCACAGCAACATGATGGGTAGCCTGGGGAGAGTTGATCTCTCTCAGATCGGTTTTAGGCCCGATCCGGTCGTAATCTGTGGCGACTCCTAGGGCGGCGATGCGATCCAAGAGCTCGTTTATGGAGGAGAGCTCGATCGGATCTAACTGTTCGGCAAGTTATGAACTAACCTGGAGATTGGTTTCGATGACTCGAGAGGTCATCGTCGGCCTTGATGGCGGATGGCGGTCATAAGAAAACCACCTAGCGAAGAGAGTCTCGCCAGCGGCCAAGGCTCCTTTGGCGATAGTATCGTCTTTAAAGACGAGATGAGGCATCCTACGGCGGCGGCGACCACGGAAGGAACTCTCAATGAAAGCACCAATGTCGGTGTCAAAACCGGCGGATCTCGGGTAGGGGTCCCGAACTGTGCGTCTAGGCGGATGGTAACAGGAGACAAGGGACATGATGTTTTACCCAGGTTCGGGCCCTCTTGATGGAGGTAAAACCCTACGTCCTGCTTGATTAATATTGATGATGTGTGTTACAAGAGTGGATCTACCACGAGATCAAAGAGGCTAAACCCTAGAAGCTAGCCTATGGTATGATTGTTGTTCGTCAGATGCGGACTAAAACCCTCCGGTTTATATAGACACGGATAGGGTTAGGGTTACACAGAGTCGGTTACAATGGTAGGAGATCTACATATCCTTATCGCCAAGCTTGCCTTCCACGCCGATGATGATAGTTCGGCTATCCGGACACCCCCTAGTCCGGAACTCCCTCAAAAGGCATGACATATTGACATGTATTCCCTCCATCCGGAAAAAAATGGATGGGTCTAGGCGTATTTCAGTTCTAGATACATCCTTTTTTATCCATTTCGGCAACATGTAATCCGGACGGAGGGAGTATGGTGTAAGAGCTAGGAATACGACAGGATAATACAGTAAAAAAACACTAGTTGATTGTAAAACTATATGCTAGCGGAATACGTATAGAAAAAAACTAAGGCAGCATACATGTGTATGATTGGGAAACTAAGATGGCATTGCAACAGACCACTAGAACATCACTTCAATGTAAAAAAATATGGTATGGTAGACAGATGAAGTAATGCGTCTTGATGAATAACAATGCATAAGATATTCGAAGCATGATGTCCAAATTAAGCGAGATGGCATTGCGATAGAGTAGAATGACAAGATTTGAATTTGAAAACATGTTATCATGAATGGAATAGGTACTGAAAAATAGGAAGGCATGATATATTTACATGCATGATCAGCATGCTAAGCACATGGCATTACAGCAGTACATACACTCCAGGACATTATATGCATGTTGTACCCATATCACGGGCCAAGTTAGAGAAAGGACCTTGTGGGGTGAAGAGGATTCAACATCTTTCTTCAAGTCTTCTGAAGAACTTCCTTTACATGTTCCATCATATTGGGTATCATTGACATCAAGTTTATTGGCCTTTACATTGCTCCGTGAGGTCCTTGTGGATATATCAGTGTGTGCAATTATATCTTACATGCATGGAAGACAACTAGTAGTTAGATTTATGTAATGAGTGCACAGAGGAGATGACATAAGTAGTAGCACGGGTTAACTAGCAGCAACAGGTCTCAAAAACTAAAGGGAGAACACGGATGAAAGCTACGTAATATGTATCGTTTGTACTCGAGATTAACTATATGGCACACAAAAGTATTAAAGAACAACATAGGTAATACTAGAAGTGGTATAATACTATAATCACCAGCCCGTGGGATAGCATTGGCTGATGGATGATAACTATGGAACAACGTTACCTAAAGAACAAGTATCTTAGCTGAACTATGGAACAGCGTTAACTCACGAACAAGACCTGTAAGAGATCAGCATGAATATACAGTGAAATGTGATAATCTATTTTCCATGCTTAGATGAATACCAAAGCCATAAATGTTGCACACAAGTAAGATGAGGCTACAACCTAACTGGCCGCCATCCATAGGAGTGAGCATCATGTCTTTACTTGTCGATGGCCCTGCAGTTGTTGTGGCTGTCCATGTCGGGCACGCACATTCGATGCAGGGAACTGTTGAGTGGGGACTATAGCTCCCTTCTGGTGTATGCTTCCCTTGTTGGAGCAGCTGTGGTGAGTCGGAAGACGGTGTGGCTGAAGATGCAGATAACGCATAATGTTAAGAATGACACATCTCTTTGATCTGAAGAAATACGCTAAGAGATCAACAGCAAGGTATGAGAGTGGTCACACGGCTGTTGACTGAGACTAAATTGGGGTCACACGATTTTATTTTATTTTTATCTTGTCCGATCTACTGGATGGCTTGATGGCCGTCTTGTGCCTCTGGCCGATCTTGTTAGGAATATTCCCGAAGCCAGCGACCAACGGCGAGCAGCTTGCCTCTGTAGTCCGTGGCCCGGCCAAAACCCGCTCCGCCCTTTGCCTTTGCCGTGGTTGCCCCGCCCCCGGGCCAATCCACAAAGACTCCCCATCATCCAGATCCAGCGGCGGCAGTACCTTGAACCCACGCAACTCTAAGATAGCCATCTAAGCGCTGCTACCGTGGCGAACTTGCGGCCCCACACCCTTATGTTAGACACCAGCCAACCGGTAGCCTAGGAGCTCCGCTGCCTCGAGGGGTGCTGCTTCCCATTGGGAATCGATTGGCCCAGAATAAAAATTCAGACAACTAACAGCTAAATAAAGTGATTTGAGATGAGGGTGCGACCTATCTGGCGGCATGGTGAAGTAGGCAGGTCCAGCTGCCGAGTCGGTGAGGCCGACGCGGTTGCGGTGGCCACCGGCGGCAGGGAAACAGCGATGTCGCGACGGTCGATGGCTACGGGGAAGCAGCGCCGGGACTCTGGACGGATCGGAAGTTGGAGCCGCTCCGGCGCCGTGAACAACGGCGGGGGGTGAATCGGCTCCGGTACGGTTCACGCGGACGTCGTCGAGGCACCTCCAGCAGCACGGAGTAAGAGGTACACGGCCCAGTGCACGACGACAAATGGACAGCATTTCCGGCATTAGGGAGGAGGGCGGCTGTGAAATTGGTGCGGTGGGGGCGCCATGGAGTAGGGGCTGAGGTTTCGCAGCTCGGGAGAAGGGAGCTTCCGGGGAGAAGGTGATTTGGCACCCACGAGGTATGAATGGGGGGGGGGGATTGAGAGCGGAGTGGAACCATGTTTTACGGACGCATTTGTTTGAAATGTGAGGGGGAGTTATAGTTCTACCCATGCCTTTAGGCTTCTCGGCTTGGGTCTGTGTACTGAGGGTCGGGGATAGTAGAGTAACTTTGCTTCTCCCCAAATAGTGGGCGGGAGCGATTTCAGCGAGGAGGGCGTGTTTTGAAATATAGTGGGCGCGAGCGATTTCGGGCGAGGAGAGCGTGTTTTGAAAAGTGGGCGCGAGCTATTTCGGGCGAGGAGAGCGTGTTTTGCCGACCATGGTTTATGAATTATTCGGCACATGTCATTTCGGCCGAGGACAAGGCGTGCTTGGATGAAGTTACGAACCTACCCTCGATGCACAACGGGCCAATTAATGCGCCTCCCACATAGGACGGTAATTTCGCGTCTCCCATTTATTTGCTCGGGCGAATTCCACCGAGCAGAGGATGTTTAACGGTTCGCTCAAAATTTGGGAGAACGAGCATCCACGTCTACCTTACCAAGTCGATTCGAATCAAATTTAGAAATATTAGCTTGCCACTTCTTTTCTAGATGGAGAGATGATGCTCGGGAGTAATGTGTTTTTACATGCTCGTTGCTAGTGATTTACTATATGACAAATAGTTGACCCACTCAAAAACGGGAATCAAACCCGAAATGAAATATCTCGATTCAATGAAATAGCTCGTTAACCAGGTCAAAATAGTGAACTAAATCCAAAATTGAACACCTCAATCGAATAGCATGCTGTACAGTATTATAGTACTCCATGAACATGTTGAAAGTCAAATTAAGGAACTTGTTTGATATACGCATATATACGTTCATGTGTGGATTGCGAACAACATGTTCTCAAATTTAAATATTTGAATGCAAGTTTATATCGAAACATGGTTTATATCAGTCTTTGATGCATAAAACGCGACCTCCCCCTCTCCCGGACTCCTGCTCTCTCTCTCTCTCTCTCTCTCTCTCTCTCTCTCTCTCGCCGACAATCTTCAATTCTGTCGCACGCATCCAACACACAAACCTTGTTGGTCCTCTCTCTTTCTCTCCATCTCTCTCTCTCTTTGTGTGTGTGCATGGGGGGATCTTTCTAGTATGCATGCATATATACTCCATCTATAGGTCTCTCTCGCACACTATGTATGATTCTCTAGTCCAAGCTAGATATCTTGGGTGCACTCATCGTACACACACAAATTCCTTGGCTCGTTGCCCGTAACTCTCTCACGCACCACTCTGTCGTCTCGGAGCTCTTCCCCCTCTCTCTCAAACTCTCCATCTACCTGGGTCACACATACACATGCATATCTCACTGCACTTTTCGATAGGCCCATCTAAAACTCTATCTCTCTCCCTCGTTCTCTCTCCATCTCACACGCACACACACACAATCTCATGCCTAGGTAGCCAAGTATGATGGTCTCTCACTCAATTGTAGGCACACGAAGTCCCCCCTTTATGTATATGACTAGCTAATCTTAGTCTCCATCAGAAACATGTGCATGGTCTATCTCGATTTCTCTCGGGGCATCTTTCTATCGTGCATGCACCTCCCTTGATCTCCCACCCATATAGTCCCCTCACGATCTCGAGGGGGTCTCTCTATCACAAACACAGCCTCTCGCCCTCCCCATGTGTCCATGTTCTCCATGTGTCCCTCTCGACCTTTGTTCCTTGTTGGCCAGACCTCTATTGGACATGTGCTATAGGGGTGTCACTCTCCGTTGCAAACAATTGCACACTAGCTCTTCGTGTATCTCCTCGCCTCGCTTTTCTATCTCGGAGATGCATGTGTGATATGTTCGCCTAAGAAACGAAAAAACACACACTCTCTCTAATTTATCATTTATTGTCACTTTATCTTCCACACACATACTCTTTTTGCACACTTGCTCATTCTCCTTCACACGCACTTGATCCCTCTCGACTTAGGCACTCTCCTCGGTCCATAGCATATTGATTTATTGAAAAGTCAAACATCACAAAGTTTGACCATGTATGTGGAGATAAACAATTACATCTAGAACGGCAAACATATACCATTAGATTCACCATGAGATGTAGTTTCGTATGATGTATCTTTGGTATTGAAGATATAAATAACATTTGTGTAAACCTGATCGAGCGGATGGAATATCTCTTTCCCCCTCTCAGCTATCTGACGCACCACTCAGCCTTATCGGGGCTCCTCAATCTCTCTCAAACTTTATATCTCCCTGGTTCACACATACACATGTCTCGCTCGCGCTATACATACAGACCCATCCAACACTCTCCACCCTTGTTCTCTCTCTATGTGACACGCACCCCCCTAATAAGTACCATAATCCCTCACTCCATCATAGGCGCAAGCACTCCCCCCTAAGTATGATTATCTCTCACTAGCCATCAGGAACACACGTATTGTCTCCTTCCATCCATACGTCTATCTCGATATCTCTCATGGTATCTTATATCGCGCACACACCTTGTCACTCGATCTCCCACCCATGTAGTCCCATCACGATCTCCAGGGGATCTCTCTATGACAAACTTACACTCTCTCCTCCCCATGTCTGCATTTTCTCCGTACGTCTCTCTCGACCTCTCTCCCTTGTTTGTCAGACCCATCTTGGCCACGTGCTAGGGGTCTTGCTCTATCGGTTGCAAACAACCACACACTATCTCCTCACCTTGCTTCCGTTGTCGAAGATGCATGTGTGATATGTTTGCATAAGACACACACGTTTTTTCTCGACTTTTATCGAGTGTTGTCCATGTCTCTTTCACACACGCACACACACTTTTTGCACCCATTCTTTCTATTTCTCTCTATCTCTCTCTCTCTCTCCCTCTCTAGTTAGGGACTCTCTCACGTCCATAAGCATATGGATGTTTTGAAAAGTCAAACCTCAGAAAAGTTTGACCAGGTATATGTGGAGAAAAACATTTACATCTGGAAAGATCATTAGATTCATCACACCATGTACTTACTTCATACTATCATTTATCTTTGGTATTGTAGATATAAGTAATTTCTTTATAAACTTGGTCAAAGTTTCAAAAGTTTGACTTTCAAAAAAAATGTTGGGACTACATTATCGAACGGAGGGAGTAGCTCTTTCTATCTCTCTCTGCTATCTCTCACGGGCCTCCCCTCTCACACGAACACTCTATACCGACGGATTATATGCTCACTGTGTCAGTGTATAGCTCCGTATATTGTTTTATTGACCAGTCAACCAGTCCACATGCTGCTTTGTCAGCTCGTGTTCTGTATCTTCGTGTGTTGGCCCATGTGGCAGTGGGTGAAAATTAGTAAACTAGAGGCCCATCTGACACACGGTGAAGTAAACAAAGTTGAAACCACTCGGGGTAGCACTCCGCACGCTATTAAATTGAGGGCGCATTGAGCACACACTTCTTCCGTGTGGAGGACGCACTCGCGCACAATTCACCACTGCGCGGCGGCATGCACAGAAGGATGCACTCGCGCACACCCAGCACACAACACACACCAGCACACGTGTACACCGGCATCGCCGCCGGTTGAGATGGACGGCGAGGCAGCCAACAAGCGGAGGCGGCTCGAGCCAAAACCGCATCCGGCGAGCCTAGACTTCAACAGCAGCCTCCCTGATGACAGGCTGCTCGTCATCATCGGCCTCCTCCCCACCAAATCTGTCGTGCGGACCGCCCTGCTCTCCCGGCGGTGGCGCCCCCTCTGGCACCACGTCCCCCTCAACCTCACCGTCGACAGCTGCCTCTGCGACGGGGAATGCAAACGCATGGCCGCAGTCTCCAAGATCCTTTCATCACACCCTGGGCCAGCCAGACGCCTTGACATCCGGGTGATGTTCAAGACCAACTGCAAGGTCCAACCCAAGTTCGACGAGTGGTTCTTATCCCCCGCCCTAGATCAGCTCGAGGAGCTCAACTTTGAAGCTGGACGATGTCGCTCTCTGCCGCCGTCCGCGCTCCGCCTCGCGCCAACTCTGTGCCTCGCTAGCTTCAGCTCCTGCTATCTTCCCCAGATTAATGTCGCGCCCTTCTTCTTCTCCCTCAACTCAAGCACCTTGACCTCTTCGACGTTGTCATCTTGAAGAAGGCTATGGAGCACCTGCTCCGCAGATGTACTGCGCTCGAGTACCTTTGTCTTGAGCACATCTGCGGGTTCATTAGCCTCCACATCGCCTCGACGAATCTCCGATGGATTTATGTGTCTTGCTGGCCCTGCAACAAGACATCAATTCGGAAGAGATCACTCCAGCTGTTCCACGTTATGGTCATTGAGAATGCGCCTTTCCTTGAGAGATTACTTGTATCGGATCTAGAAGGTCCAACAAAAATCAGGGTCATTGACGCGCCGAAATTGACAAATATGGTGCACTCGTCGCCAAATTCTCCGAACTCTTTATTGGATCTGTAATCGTTCAGGTACAACACTCATCTTCTTCTCTGTCTTCTTGAAATTCACATTTTTAAATTTCTTCTTGATGTATTTACGACCGTCTTCCAGAAAATGATTCCCACAAGCTTAACCCAGTCTATGCGCATAGTGAAGATCTTAGCAATAAAATCTATCGGCCCCAATCTGGATCAAGTTGTTGGATTCCTTACATGCTTTCCGTGCACGGAGAAGCTACTCATCAAGGTGAAACTTCTTTCCTATTAGTAAACAGTAATCACAACGTAACTCAAATTTTTCGTCATTTTCCCAAATTACAATGACAAGTGTAATGTTCAAAACTGCATCTACGCACTGCACCGAAAGAAATGTTTTTAGTATTTTTTTCTCACGTGATCACCTGCATCGTTTTTTTGTTGTACTACTATACTAGCCTAGGATAGTCATAGTGGAAAGTAACTTAGACTACTCCAGTAACTCTATGGTTACCCTAAGAGCAAGTACTACCTCCGTCCTGGTTTACTCTTCCTATTTTGTAGTATAAAAATTTGACCATAGATTTAACTGACAAAATGTTAATGCATGTCACTAAGAACTATATCGCTGGATTCATATTTGAACATAATTTCAAACGGTGTAATTTTTAGTGACATGCATTGGCATTTTCTTACATAAATATATGGTCAAAATTTTATACTAAATAAGAGCTAGTACAAAAGTGGGCTATAACGGCCCTCCACTATGTAGGCCAAAACACGTGCCAAATTCACTTGTGATGCATTTGGCATCACTTGTGATGCATTTGGCATCGATGCCCCTCCATTGCTCACCTGGTGCCCCAATCTGGATCACCTACTTTGCTCCAGTGCCAAATTAACTCACGCAATGAAAAAACACTTGCGTGGGAGAGAGAGAGAGGACTGAGGCAATAAAAAAACACTTGTTTGGGAGAGTGAGAGGCTGGTGTAGTTGGTTTGATTAATTTGTTTATACATGTGGGTCTGTGTGCACAGCGGTTCCAACTCTCTCACATCGCAAGAGCAGTGCCAAAATCTTTTGATTTGACATCGATGCGTATTATGGCTTCGGCCACATAGTGGAGGCAACAAATGCCCAAGCTCTTCACGTACTCCTAGGTAAATGAGAGGAAAGAGAAAGAGAGAGAGAGTGAAAAAATATCACTAGCCAGCCAACCCTATCGTATGAGCGAATAATATTGGCACCTCTTGATGACACGACAATCTTATACAGTTAGCTGCTCTAATATGTTCTCTTCTTTTGCAGATAAAAAAAGACCCGAAAGTGAAAATTGTGTTGCACTATAACATCTCATCGAATGCCTTGATCTCCATCTTACAGAAATTGATTTGATCGACTACCGAGGCAACACATCTGAGATTAAATTGGCCAGGTTCTTTGTTCTGGAGGCAACTGTGCTCAAGTTAATGAGGTTTGGCGTTCTCTGGCGCAACAATGAATGGCTTGCTGATCACCGCAAGCGTCTAAGCCTAAATGACAAAGTCTCCGCAGTAGCTGAATTTGTTTTTGAAACATCAAGTTGCCAGAGGCTCGAAAACTTATTTTCCCATTAGTGACTTGTCATGGCGGTGGATTTTAGTTTGTATGATAATGCTGCATCCACCTAAAGTAATGGAAGTTCTTACGTAAACTTCCTAGTAATTCCCTCTTCGTAGGTGCAGCATTACTCCTAACATTTGTAATATCAGTTTGAAACTTGTAATATTGCCATGTCCTATTCCTGTGTTTTCAAAATCCTGCAAATCAAACAGGTCCTGAGTTGGTGACGATGTTGTGCCTGCCATCTTTCACCAATAGCCGTCGGATCTAGATCTGACGCATACAAACCAAACTTCTTTATTTTTGCAAAAAGATGCCCGCACTTGTTCCCTATTTACAAACAACTCATTGTCTCTCACAATCAGCCTTATCTCCTCCCCACCACATCTAGATGGCCATGGAAAAATCTGGCGCGATGGCCGCTGCCGGCGCTGTCCACCCCCCAATCTTGGTGTTCCGTGCAATGCACGGGCATCTACGCAAGGGAAATTATGTCGAACACGGCTAGTTGTAAGCAGGCTAGGTCTACAGCCATGATGATAGTGGCTATAGACGGTGAGGCTGACTATGGTATGCCGAATACGGCGCCTATACTCAGGTGTCATCTCCAGCGTAGGGCCTTGTCACTTCACTATGAGGAGAAACACATAATAATTTGACCAATGGGTAATACAGTGCTACTACATTGGTAGTACTACTACTACTAGTACTAGCACCACCGTCTGGATTTAGTAGTACTACCATGTCCATCTGTATTTAGTATTTGACTAGCAATATCTAGTAATGCATGTCACAAAAAAAGTACTACTCCCTCTGTAAATAAATACATGGTGTATTGTTTTATTCTGATCGGCGAGGTAACTTAATGTCTTTTTGCTACTTAACAGGATTACATGCAATGAACTAACCACTGCATGTGATGTTTGGTAGTCTCAAGTCATTGAAAGCATGCATGGGCACGGAGGGGGACACAGCTTCATTGACTTCTTTGGACCTGCCTTTGGGTGTATGACACGTGGGCCCAGCGGGTGGCTGGCCAACTTGTCATTGACCAAAGGCAAATCTTGATAGAGGGAGAGGAGTAGATGGCCAACATGCACATGAATTCAACATAGTCTACACTTCTCATATAAAGGCTCCCGCCAGTCCAATCTACGAAATCGTACGCACCTACGCACCCAAGGGCAAGAGTGATCACTCCAATCGCAAGATAAGTTGACTAGAAGCTAGACCCATGGAGGCGATGAGCGCGAGCATCAGCCGGCTGTGCCATATGGTCCACGACGCCGGCCTGCGGCCCGGCACCGAGGAACATCTCCAGGTAGTGCTTGAGGCCGCCAGGGCGAGGGGCCGCTTGGACGACAGCTTCGTCTCCTTGTTCGACGAGGTCCTCGTCGGCTTCCTTGACAAGTTCACCATCGTCAAGAAGCTCGCGGACGACCTTGGCGTACACCTCCAGCCCACACGCCCAGGCTCTGTGATGCTTGTCACCCTCAATGGCCTCTATGGTGACAACCTCTTCGACGCACTGGTGGCCCTGCGACTGCCCGTCGTCGCGCCGGAGAATGTCCACCCCGAGGTCGCGCTCTCCGCGCAGCGCCTGGCGCAGCAAGACACCATCGACATAATCACCCATGCCTACGCGCAAATCGTCCACAAGGACTACTACATGCAAGAGGAGGAAGATAGGACGTTGGCCTTCTTGGACCGCGGGGCAACATTGGATGGCATTGTTCAGAAGCACGTTGAGCTTGCCGCCAACGCCGCTGCTCCTCACACGTCGGTTGGTGACCCGGTGCACTAGGGCGTGAGGATGTCGTTGATGGATCCGTATGTATCTTTATCTTTCCGTCAAATCCATGTAGTAGTATATGGTACTACTAGTAATTATCTTACCTTTCGCATCAACTTCATAATTTTCCTACGTACTCCATGCATAAACCGCGCCAGAACCAAACTTCTCATTACTCTAGGGAAAATCGTTATTTCTATCAATCGGTTGCCCCATGGAGCAAAACCAAAATTTACAAGTTACAAGTTCAAAAGGAAAAGCCTGCCATGTTCGCGTCGCACCCCCACACGGTTTGTCCGGCACGCCTCTCAAGGGGGAATGCGTGATGTGTTGCATTTTCACTTACAAGTGGGACCGCAGTTGAGCAAACTGACTATCGGGAAACCCCCACCCCGCGCCACCGCGTGATGGCTGAGAAAACAGGAGGGAGAAGAGATGGCTGTAGCTAGCACGGACTCTAAGAAAATTGGTGTCGGATGGGACTCGTGTGGGTGGCGTGTGTCGTACTAATAGACATGAATGCTAGTTATGGCCCATGCCACCCCACTATATCGAGGTGCTGGTTACATAGAACAAATTTCCTGGAGTCCGTGCTCAGCCCTCCTCTATGTCTCTTCTCAGCCAGCCAGCAAACGCACGGAGCCCATCGTCTGCTTGCTCATATGTTGTCCCACTTGTTAGTGAAAACGCAAGAGGACCCACTGAACCTGCACATCTTTCACCTCGACGTGCTGGTGATGAAAAAAAAATCTAATAAAGATCTTCGGTAGCCACTTTTGGAGTTAGTCAAGAGTAGTAAGATTCTATTTACAGTTTAACCCAGGATGCACATCACGTGGCTTCACCTACCACTCTATTTTCTTGCATGACACGACCTGGATGATGGATGTCCCACGTGTCGGCAAAAGGAGGAAGAACTCGACCAAATCTTCGGTTGTGCTCTCGATTAGACTAGTTGTGCTAACTTAAAATTTTATTGTGTAGAATGGATGCAAGTTTTGGTATTGGGAAGAAGAGTACAATGATATATTGATAGAGCGCAATTTAGTAGATGTTCTAGCACTTTTAGATAGCATGGAGGCTAGAGATGAGACTAGTGCACTTGTTGATAGAATAGAGGCTAGACACGTCTACTTCTTTACACTCGAAGAAGAAAGAAGCACGCAATATCGAGCCTCCACAGATCAACAATGAATCCATCAAGAAGGCGCTAATCCAACTTACAGGAGCAGTTATGGGAGTTGGATATCTTCTAAAATGTATTCCTGTGGTTCTTGTTTTCTTTGGTCTTGCTTTTCTAGTCAAAATTTTGGTGATGTATTTCCATGTACCAAAAAATCAATGATGAAAAAAAGATATGTGTTTGCAAAGAAAAATGTACGCGGCCGGGATGCGGTCGCGCGTTCGGCGCACGACCACCGCATCCGAGAAATGGCCCGGACATGACCCCATTGCCCTACCCAAACGGACAGAATCCGGGCAAAACGAAGGTCCGTTTGGGGTCGTGCGTTGGAGTTGGCCTTACAAGTGGGACCGCAGTACAGGAAACTGACTATCGGCAAACCCCCACCTCGCCCGCCGCGCGATGGCTGAGTTAGAGAAACGACGAGGTTGAAAAGATTGTTGTAGCACGGACTCCAAGAAATATGGTGTCAGATGGAAGTCGTGCTGCAGAACGACGAGAAGCTTGCTTACTACGCCTTCTCCCTCGCCAACGCGTGTGCGGTGGCTCGCAGCATGAGGAGAAACTTTTTCTTACAAGCGGTGGACGTGCAGCAGTTCATTTGGTGTCGATTGCGGAAGTACTACCGTAGTACCATCATTATTGTTCGACTTCCGGAAGAGGAGAAGAGCCAAGAGAAAGGTCACCTACTAACCTAGTACAGTACTACTATAGCCAAAGTTGGTCCACCTTTTTAGAGCATGGTTAATTAATATAGGCGGCTCTTGCAGCGGCACGTCATTTAGAGCAAGTACTCTCTTCGTAGGAACAAAGGAAGTGAAAAAAAAGTTGGAGTGGATGCTAGATTTCCAATTAAAACATGATTACATAGGAAAAAATCATATAGCATTCTATCCTATGAATCAAACGACCAATGTAGGAAAATTATGAGGGGGGTCTCTCCAACAGTGTTCCTTGGCTCGCACCTAGCATCACGGTGGTCGAACTTGGAGTCATTCATCTGGTACACGTGGCATCTCAGATCTGGACACAAGGTGACGCGACCTCTCACTTCCTCCGCCATTTGAAGCGACACGCCGGTGGAGGGCTAGCATACTCCAATATTAGGTTGGCTCTATGTGATGTGGCAACTTCATATACTATCCGGATGCTGGCTATACTACTACGGTACTCACACTCCAAGAAGTGACTCGAAAACCATTCATAAATTGAGTCTATGTCATGCATTTGCAACTGAAATGTACCATTCATTAAATACAACAAGTCATCAACACACAACGAGTAAGAGGATACATGTTGGATTATAGATTATTTCCAACAAAACATTCTAGCAAATAATAAAGTTTTCATCACACAACAAATAACAAGCAATGAAATGAACTTCAACTCAACCAATCCTCGGCGTTGGAAATGCTTGCTTTGAACCATAGGTGCTCTGGGAAGGGCCAGCTATTGTCAATATCGAGAGCAATGCAGATCGATCATCCGGCTGAAGCGGCATATATCGAGGACCAGTAGGGAACCACCGAAATGTCCGAGGTATAGATACGATTGCTTCTCATAAATGGTAGTAACATTGTGTCAACAGCTGGATCGCCTTTCACCATCAATGGATAGTTTGGTCCAAGGAAGAGCGAGTTTGCTCCAAGACTATCAATACTGAACCAGGGAGAAGGTGTTGGCGCTAGCACACTAGTATCCGTCCTGAATACCATGCAACATGTGTTTGAATAGGTCAGGAGAGGGCGACCATGGGAGACAACACCTACTTCCTCAGTAGTAACAGTCTGAGTGCACTGTATACAGACAAGAAGAGGTGATCCATCGGAATTATATGCCAGGCGCCATTGAGTATATAAGTTCTGCTCCTCCTCATGCTCGTGATCATCACCATTGTCATCTCCCCCTTGCTTATAAATTTTTTCAAGTATAGGTGGTGGAATGTTCACAGGACCTTGGAAACACAAGAAGAAGGTTAATTAGTAAAGGAAAACTTGCTAACCCGCATGCATGTGGATGAAACAATTATAATTACGGTGGAAGACAAACGTACTGAAACTACGAGGATCCCATGCAAAAATAGTGCCACGAGTGGTGGCAGCAAACACAAGATCCTATTACTCAATTGCATCACAGTACACATCCGTGTATAGAAACTGATTATTGAGCAATATCCATCCAGTCGAGCCACGAAGGACGGCAACAAGCTTGTCAAAGATAGCAACAACTTGATAGTTCTTGTAATTCCAAGAGCGGTTGGGAACTCGAAAAATTTCTATCTTCAGTAGACGACAGTCACCATGATCATATTTGAACGTACGTAGACCATCTGTGTGCTCAACCTCATGGCACTCTGAGGTTTTTGGAAGTGGAATCCGCTGACGAGTGTACACATTCACAAGTTCCCACTTGCAATTGTACCCAATATAAACAACCCAATCTCCATTTGCGCCAGCCCAGGACTTACCCTTAAGCGATGGCATCTTGACATCACACGTATCATTATCAAGCGGCATCAACTTGCACAAGGCGAGGCCTCCGTCATCCGCGCCCATGCGAACAGGCTTATAGCGAAGAAGATAAGGGAGATCAACCCACTCCTGGACCCTTGGGTTCCTTTTTATGATGTTATTAGTTGAGTCGAGAATGGGCTTGAACGAACCTGTCATGCTAGCCGAGGTGATGACGTCGCACCGATCAATGAGTTCCCCCACCACGTCATCTTTCAGATCGGGGCAAGAATAACGGGGTCGTTTCCAGCTTGTTCCCTCTGTGGAGAAGACGATAGAACAATGGCAGAAGGAAGGGTGAAGGCAAATGGAGGAGGGAGGAAGAGCGTGCGACAGCAGTTCCAAATCGAGAGGGGAAGGCAAAGAGTCGGTGGACGGTTGCCAGTTTGCCACGGTACACAAAGAGGCGCCCCGGCCTACACGTCCTTTCGGAAATTGTACAAAAGGACTCGCCATCGTCTCACTGATATGTTGGAACGGGACCACATGTCAACGAGACATGTTGTGTAATTTCTCGTGCAAAATGCGATCTGGCCGCGTTGGCCCGAGGTGCCGCATTATTTCTCGACTTTATTTTTTTAGTGGCGCGCCATTCAGTTTTGAAGCACGACTAACTGGTACTATTTGCAGAGAAAATATAAACTACTCAACCACTACTCCACCTCTAGTACTAGTAGTATAAAAAGATATATAGGCTGGAGCTTCAGAGCTTTCTTGCTAAGGGTTGCCCACTTGCTTCTCACGCTATCACCCTCTCTCCAGATCTAAAAAATATGACCTCTCTCTCCCTCCTTACAGGTGGTCACAGATCCGCTGGGTAAGAAAAGGACGTGCAGCATTGACGCACTCGTCGTCTGTGAGCGAGGTCACGCACTGACGACAAGGCCGTCCTCTCAGACCTAGCAATCGCGCGAGATGGCCTCCGTCCGCAAGCTCGCTGCCGTAGTGCATGCAGAGGATGACGACCACGAGCGAAGCCACTTCCCGCGGACCCTCAGGTCTGCTACCTCTTTTCGAACCATACCCTTGTTCTATTGCCCCATCTGCCATGTCGCTGCATCTGGATCTTTTTCCACTCCACCATCTTCCCAATTTGCTATCCTCTGCTCTGCTGGTCACGCAGATGAAAACCTTAATTTGCACTATTAAAGGAAACCCTACTTCATGCGAGTAATCCATGTCGTGGTTGAATAAGGAAAGGAAGGGAGACTGTCTTGTCCAAGAGAGTAGGCATCGAACCCGCATCTAGGTTGAAAAGGGGAAAATCAGTAGCTAAGGAACGAGTCTCGTGTCTCTTGGTTGAAGAAGGGTAGAAAGGCATGACAACGCAATAGAGAATGACCAGGTCGATCGGTTTGTTGTCCTCACATAGGATAAAGGTGGCTAAACATAACAAAAATGGGACGTAATCCACATATGCTGCCTGGATAATTTGTTGCTCTGGGCAACCATACCTCCCTCACCACTCTATGCGTCCGTGGAGGTACATCGTACTGGTGCGCCCACTGTCCGAATGGGCCTCCCATGCTCTTAGTGTCACTTTTTTGCTGTTAGTATAACGCCAGCAGTCAAGTCAAGCAATGCTACTGCTAAAGTGATGCCACATTTAACTAATGCCGCGGTCTAATGCCACCGATAAATTTAAGCAATGCCATTTAATGTCACTGGATCATTTCAGGGTTAGCTGTTGATTGTGGATGTATTAAAGATTTTTCAGCTAAGGCATTATAATGTCTTTGTTGCACTGACCCAGATACCAACGATGAAACTTGTTACTACCTTCAGATTTTTGCATTGTTAGTGCTTATAGATTACATACCTCACTTTCATGAGATAAGTTAATTTTTTTGTACAGTGTCACCAAAATGCCAAGGCACTGATGTCATTTTATTTTGGTTAAACTGCAAAAAAAAAATTATGAAGACAAGAGGAAAGGTCAAGAGTGGGCACCTCCTCCTCCGGCTGTTCTCTTGATTCATTCGATCAAGTTTTTATGTTTGATCGATTATCAAGATTGGGATAGCAATTTTTAAGGTCCCCCCGAGTTTGAAATGATATTTACCTTGGAGGTACATGGTTTGCAATTTTTTATACTGTCATTAGTTAATAATGCTAGTTACCTTCAGACTTTTGTATTTGGTTTAATGCTCATGCATAGCTAGTATACCAATGCTGAAACGTGTTACCTTTACATTTTGTATTGTTAATTCTTATAGAAATCTTCCAGTGCCACAGTTTATTGAAATATGTTCAATAAAACCATTCTACTGTACCCTGTAATAAAACAACTACTCTACGGTTGCACTAGCCACTGGATTAGTGTATATTTGTAGTATTCGAAATTTTGAATGGTGTTGCATTAGCGTATGTACATAAATAAAGTGTGGCAAGCTTTCCCAGATATGTGCTCAAGAAAACTACTACCTGTTTTTCTAAATACTAGTAGACATTTGGGTACTTTAAACTGAACCGTGAAAACGTCTTATATTAAGGAACAGAGGGTGTAGAGTTCACTCAAATTATCCCGGTAAAGCTAGTCACACCTTTGTTAAAATTAATGTTCATTATGTTATCGGAGGAGGTCTGTAAGTTTGTCTTCAATGCCTGTCGACTACATTCTTGTCATCGTGATGTAAAGTTAAGTCATTTCCTTTTGTACAGTGTCACGGAATTTTCAAGGTGGTGATGGCATTTTATTTTAGTTGAACTGCACAAAATATGCTTAAAAGGAGAGGAAAGGTCAGGAATCGATCATTCTTTCAGAAAGAACTATATATGCCTTTCTGACATCAGCCTCTGTTGCCTTATTTATTCCTTTAAACAGGTGTTTAGAAACAGACTTGCTACCTTTTCCATTAAGAAATTAGAATGCTTATATTTGTGATTCAACTAGTGCCACTTTTATAGTAATCACACTTTCGATATCTATGCAAACAGGGATGCTCGATTTTAGTGGAACTGCACAAAAAGTCCAATTGGTTCAACATTAGGAGCATGTTTTCTTCCAAACCTTTATATCCAATTGGTGGCAGTATGAGCTGTTCATTAAGAAGGTACTATATTTCTGCTCTGAACAATTGATTCAATGATTGGATGCTCAATTTCAGTTGTATTGATTTCATCTCTTCCATCACTGCGAACATGGATATCCTTGGTCTGATGAAGAATAGGCACTATATTTCTGCTCTGAACAAGCAAATCAATTCAGTACGAAATTGTCCAGGGCAAAACATGACTGTATCAAATTGTCGAGTGCAAAACATGAAAGATGCTAAGCGGAAGAGACATGTTTAAACCGAAAATACAAGGTGGGGTATATCTTTACTAGCTGCTTGATATTTGTGCAGACAGAGATGTCTGCCCGTTGCTATTTGGCAAACACACAAAGACCGCAATTTTGGTTGAACTGCACAAGAGAATAGTATAGTCACTGCATGCAGTGCCATTTGAAAATACATGTAAAGATTGGATAGTCACTTCATGGACTGCAGAAAAGTAATCTTGTACTATTTATTGGCCAACACTAGGTGCTTCATTGCTTTGGTCTAATTATACAATGGGCATCATTTTGCTTAAGTTAAAGTTTGTATTCCGAAAATAGTCTCGCCGTGTGATCAAGAGAAGACCAAATCATATTGCAGTGGATGTTTCTCCATCATGTGTGGTTCATTCTCATGGTTCCAGCTGTTGGTGAAACCACTTAAGTTTGCAAGAGGAATTGTAGACTTCACAAAAAAAATTGTCTTTCGATGCATCTTGAATGTTGGCCAAGAGAAGCATCCATGTTAGTAGGAAGAACATATGTTTTTTCTAGATCTTTGCTTTTGGAGCTACATATTTGTATATGATCTGTGAATCATTGAGATGCATTAACATGTTGATCTTATGTATGGGAATCATACTAGTTGGTTTTAGTTGTGGCTGATCTTTGCTTTTGGAGCTACATATTATTGTATAATTAGTTGTGGCTGATCTTTGCTTCCAAACCTTATATCTGTTCGCTCAGTGTTTACATGTTATTGATCAATCACTAGCTAGCCTACTAATGCACTCCTGGCTGTTTTAGTTGCGATGCAAGATCCGCAGTGGCAGGTTTTTGAATAAAAATGCCTACCTCTGAAGAAACTGACAAGCTGCTCTGAAGAAAATGCCATGCGAATCTGAAGAAACTGCCAGCGAAAACGTTCGCAAAGGCCTTATCTCCCAGCTAAAGTTCATCAACTAATGCCCTCGGCTGCGACTCGTTGCATGCTGCTCCGCGTACTGGCTGCGAGCAATTTTGTGTGCCTACATGCAGCCTGCCGTAATTATGGTAGCTAACTGATGCGAAAAAAGATGCGCTTTAATTTTTGCAGGCCTTTTAAATCCGTGGAATCATTATTGACAAGGAGGGAGATGATTTGAGTGCACTCGTTTGACCGTCATGCCGGCGTGCGACCCAGCATGGACGGGATGGGACGACACAGTCTGAATTTCAGTTTCTCTAGTTTTCAACGGCAAGCTAGCGCACTAAGCCAGGCCTGCTTAATTATGCATTGAATTCTGATGACCGTCGTGCTACCTTCCACCTATAAGTACTGTTTCCCGGCCTTCTATGGTGGCACCGTGAACCAACTTATAAGCCCCCACCAGCCCGACGTCGCTCGCCACTTATCCTCGCTCTCGCCACATCCGCCATGCCCCCGCCCGTCCGCGATAGGCGAGGCCGGAGGCGGTCACCACCGAAACTAGTGTTTGGTTTTTCACCGGAAGGCAGACGGAGGGAGGAGGCATTCTATCGGTCTTTAGATGGCAATGTGAAGATCGAGGACTTGCTGGAGCGCGACCGCCTGGCGGAGGAGCAGGAGTTGTTGGAGCGTGACCGCTTGGCGGAGGAGCAGCGTATCGCCGATTTGCGCCGCGAGCGGGACATGGAGCAGCAGCGCACCGACGCTCTGAGTTGCGAGCAGAGCGCCCGCACCTGGGCCGACTACGTGGAGGCCGGCGCCCGGCAAATAGCCCTGGAGGCTGTCGGGCACGCACGCGTTCGCGATGCCGATTTTTACTACCAGCTCATCAAGTGGGTTTCCTGCTTAGAAGCCGAAGCTTCAGTGGACCACGCCGGCATGGAAAGGGCCAACGCGCGCGAGCAACGCGCCCTATCGCACCTCTGGCAAGTCCTAGGCGAGGCGGAGGACGCCGGTGCCGGCGTTTAGCATGTACCATAGATGGCGGTCGGTATCGTCTAGTTAGCTAAGAGTAAGTTAGTACTTGTATGCTACTAGAGTATTAGTGGGAGTAGATAGTTAACTTGGCTATGATGGTTGTCAACGTGGAAGTTCAGTACTCTATATGTGGATCAGACCTGTTACTTTGCTCTGAATGTTGAACTTTCTGTTTGAGCGCATGGAATGGGCTGTTATTTTTTTAAATGGGTTGTATTTGTCCTCCATGGGTTTAGAGGCTGACTTGTGGGCCTAACAAGTTGACGCGTACACAATCAGGAGATGATTGTACGTGGAGAGTATGACAACAGGGACCCTCCAAGGTCATGGCAGTATGCAAGAAAGTGCCTCCTTATTTCAATCCAATAAAAAAATGGCTCCTGCTAATGGATTTCTGACATCTGGGTCCCATGCCATTGTCAACGTAGTCTGTCGGATTTCGGGTTCCGGCAGACCCTTGAGGTTCGAACTCTGGGGTGCGCGTGGAGATCCAACCCTCCACCGTCTCGTACCTCGCCGAATCGCAGGGACCTAAACTACTCAGAAGAACAGCACAAGAGACACGAGATTTATACTAGTTCGGGCCGCCGTGTTGGTGTAATACCCTACTCTAGTTTGTGGTGTGGTGGATTGCCTCTTGGGCTGATGAAGAACAGTACAGGGAAGAACAGCCTCGCGAGGGTCTATTCTTGGTGGGTGTGATGAACTGCTGAGTGGTGTCCCGTCGCTCTAGCTTGAGGATCAGGTCTCTATCTCTCTCTGATCTGGATGCGGATCGTCCTTATCCTTGCGATCCCTCGATCTGATCGACCTCCTACTCTGAGTGTGGCTACTCCTATTTATAGGCGAAGGCCCTGTGCCTCTTCCCAAATATTGAGCGGGAAGGGCGCCAACAACTGGCCATTTTGAAGGGGAACAGCGGGTACACTTATCCTGACTAAAGTTGGTCCTCGCCTGCCAAAGGCTCGTGATGACGCCTGCACAGGCTCCACGATGACTCCCTTCCAGCCGTTGGGGCGGTCTTGGTCTTGTTGCACCAAACGGATGCCTTTGCTTGATGCTCTCGCCTGCGCTTGCCCCCTTTGCACCAAAGAGGAAAGGAGGACGCTGCGCGGGCTGGCGCCCGACTGGCGCCCTTGGTCGTCATGGCTTGCGTCACGGGCACCTTGCGAGGTACCCTGCCTTCAACTCTCCGCCTCCTCATGAGCCAGCCTGACGAGCCCGTGCATGAGGAAGCTCCTGGTCGTCGGCCCCGCGAGGCTTGGCCCCTCGCGAGGGTCTTGAGCTTGCGTTGATGAAGATGGGCTGTCTTGGGCCTCCTTTGAGCCACGCCGCAGCCGCAGCGAGCAAGTCCGGGGACCCCTTTCCCGGAACGCCGACAAGAGCCCCTGGCCACGGCGCACCGAACTTGGCCGTGCAGAGGCGAAAGGGCAAGTCTGCGAGCATCGTGGGCCCTAACAGCCTGCGGCCTGGCGCCAGCGTGGCGGTTGATTGGGCGGGAGCCTGCTCCCCACGACGCAATGGTAACCACCGGATTCGGCAGTCCTCGCATGCGAGCTGGGCATGATGACTGGTGATCGTGGAGGCCGACGGTTGGCCTCCGCCGGCTATAAGTACGGAACGGCGTGCGCCCTTCCAGTCTATCCATCTACTTCTCCTCTTCCTCGTCTCGTCTGGCTGCCATGGCTCCGATCCGCCGGTTCTCCGGGGAAGAGAAGGGAAGGCTCTCAAGAGGATCCTGACCCGCTCCCCCAAAGAAGCGGCTTGCTCTCTGGTGTCAAGGCAGGAAGCCTTGTGAGGCGCCCGTGCCCTGGTGCGTGCGGCCGCCACTGTGGTTTCCTCTTCCCTTGTACGCGCAAATTGGTGGCCTGAAAAGAGGTGACGCCGGGCGCCACGAAGCGACGCCACGCCGACGCCCGGCCGGGTCACGGCGGTGTGCGTCTTCCCCCACAGGTCCATGCCGAGGCTCCTGCCGGGAGTTCGTGCTTGCGTCGCAGCGCCTCCTAAGTCTTGGATTCGCCTTCCTTCTTTCTTCGCCCCGTCGTCCGGCGGAGCCCCTGAGACTACAGCTACACGCCCGGCTACGGCACCCTCGCGACCGGGCAGAGGTCGCAGAGTTGCCGGGTGAGGTCTTCATGACTCGAGGCTGGGATGAGGTCGCCTGGTCTGCGGGGACGAGGGGCGCCCTCACGATCCACCTGGAGTACGACGGTGCTTCGGTGATATCCTTCAAGCTCTTCGACGCGGAGGGTCACCGGCTGGAGTGCTGCCCCGGGAGAGGTGGCCGGGGTGCTGCTGTGGTGAGACAGAGGCCAACCACCCGCTCCCTTGACAGCTCCTCAGGCGACGAAGGCGCCGGAGGATCCAGCGACTCCGCCGAGCTCTTCGCGACGCCGGAGACGAGTGACGGCAGCTACAAGCCCCCGAGCCCGCGCCACTCCCGGAGCAGGGTGGGCTCGTCAGGTCGTCGCCGCCCCTGATCTGGACGGGGTTGGCTCCGGACCGGGTGGCACACTGTCGATGACGGCGTCTGCCGTGGTGTTCCCTGTAGATAGGATTCCTTAGGATTCGCGTCTTTTGTTCCCGCGAAGACCCAAGAATGTACCCCGCGGGGGCTTGTAAGATGTTTGTAGCTTCGTTTGTCAATATGATCCTTATTGTGAGGCAATGTGGGATGCTCATTTCGTTTTAGCGCAGTTTCTCCCTTTCGGACCTCGCGAGGGCTTGGTGCTCTCACGACAGGTCCCGATCCCAAAGGCGGCTTTAGCTGTCATTTGGTATGCCAGTCGCGATGTCGTGGTCAAGGCCAGGAGGTGAGCGGCCCGAGGTCCGGTAAGAGCCTCTGAGTCGCGATGCTCAGGGGGTCCCCCTTAGCGCTCAAGCAGCCATCATTCGGTGAGAAAGGAGAGCGACGCTGCTAACACGGAGTTGCATTGAGTGTGGGGATGGTGTTGCGATGACTAGTGTGTCTGGAGGGCGACTTATCTCGAGGGTCAAGACAATGCTTCCTGGTGCGGTGCCAGGTCCGTGCCTTGGCCGACGAGAGATTGCGTGGCGAGGTCGTTTCGTGCCCCTCGGAGGGACCCTGCAGGTTCACCACAAAAGGAACAAGAGCTCGTCGTGGCGATCGTTAGTCCTGTCGTTAGTTGCTTTGGAGAGGCACGAGGGGCCTCGCGAGGTGTGCCGGGCACCCGTGAGCCAGCGCGGGACTCACGAGGCCCTACCTCAAGGCGGGTTGCGCCTGGCTCTGGGCCTTATCTTCGAGTGTGTTCCTGCAAATTTGGCCAGATGCCGGTGCTCTACGTCTTCGGGTCCCGGCTCTCGGGCTGGTCTCAGCCGTCGCTGGCAAGCTAGGTCGTGATGCCATGGACAAGACCAGAGGGTGAGCGCCGGAGAGCCGGTAGGAGCCCTGAGTCACGATGCTCAGGCACCCCCCCTTTAACGCGCAAGCTAGGTTAGATGACGCAACTCTCGTCCTCGGGTCCGGCTCTCGGGCTGGTCTCGGCCGTCGGCTGGCAAGCCAGGTCGCGATGCCATGGACAAGACCAGAGGGTGAGGGCTGGAGAGCTGGTAGGAGCCACAGTCGCGATGCTCGGGCACCCCCTTTAACGCAGCATAGCTGGGTCAGACGCAGCAACTCTCGTCCTCGGGTCCGGCTCTCGGGCTAGTCTCGACCATCATTTGGCAAGCCAGTCGCGATGCCATGGACAAGACCAGAGGGTGAGGGCCGGAGAGCCAGTAGGAGCCCGAGTCGCGATGCTCGTGCACCCCCTTTAACGCTGCAAGCTGGATTGGATGATGAAATCCCCACGCCCTCGGGTCCCGACTCTCGGGTTGGTCTCAGCCTTCACGGCAAGCCGGTCGCGATGCCATGGACAAGACCAGAGGGTGAGGGCCGGAGAGCCGGTAGGAGCCACGAGTCGCGATGCTCGTGCACCCCCTTTAACGTGCAAGATTTCGCCACCTGTGAAGAGGCACCAAATAACAAGCATGGTGGAACGAGAGCATAATCCTAAGGAAAACGCATGAAGGATACATGCCATCGGGATCGGCCCGAGCGGCTTGGGGATGATGCAGCCCAAGGCGCCCCCAACAGATAAGCTAAAGACATGAAATAAAGGGATACATGCCGCAGGACGGACCCACGCGGCACAGGAATAATCTGACCTCAAGGCGCTCAGTAGGAAATAAAACTTAAAGATGTCACCTGGTGATGTTGGGGATGAAGGGTTGTTGATGTAGCAGACTCGGTGGGCTGCGGGAGCCAATCCTCACGAGCCCCCAGGCCCGGTGGTCTCGGGAGGCTCCGGAGGCGCCGGCGGCTCCTCATGGGCCATCTCCATCTCCGCCAGGGCTGCGGCCTGCCTGACCTCTTGAGCCTCCAGGATGGTCCTCATGAGGCAGTGCTTGCGCAGCAACGCGTTTGGCAGGCCATAAGGCATGCGTGCGTAGGTGGGGCGGACCCTGCATAGCGTCCCACTCGCGAGGGCAGAGGTGCTCTTGAGATGCGGCTCGGTTGAGCCTGGTATGTCGATGGAGACGCAGCCCACCATCCTCGCTTTGGATGGGGGGCCACAGTGAGTGGCGGCTGCCCCACATGACCCTTGACTCCTGTAACTCCTGAATGGCCTTGCTAATGAACTCTTGAGGGTTCTGTCCTCCTGGTCTTGCTCCTGCTTGCGGGAAACGTGCTTCGAAACACGCCTCCACGTGGTGCCCAAGCGCCTCCCTCGAGACCTTGGCGAGGTCGGAGGCCCTCCAGGGGAGAGCCCCGAGCCTGCTGAGGAGGGCGCCGCGCGCTTTCCTATGCGATGGAAGGAGGCTCCCCCTGGCCGGTCACGGACCACGAGGGGCTGTCTCTTGAAGAGCCGGGCGGTCGATGTCTTCTTCTTCTTGGGTGTGGCCTCGGAGGCCTCTCGCTCTTGTGGTGCAGGTCTTCCAATGATGCGGCTGAAAAGCTCACTCCGGGGAGCACACCGCATCTCTCTCTTCATAGGGCACCGTGATGACTCCGCCCGCTTCACGGCATCTTGAGGATGTTGTAGCCATGGTGGGTTACGGCCATGAATTTGGCCAACGCTGGGTACCCGAGGATGGCGCGAATGGCAGCGAATGTGGGCGACGCCAAAGTCGATGAGCTCGGTGTGGTAGTTGTCGCGGGCCCCAAGGTGACAGGAAGGCGGACCTGCCCGATCGGGACCGTGGAGCCGTCGGTGACTCCGGAGAAGGGCTTGGTTGGCTGAAGTGACTATAAGGCACTTGAAGATTGTTGAATGTCTCCACCGACAGACGTTGAGCCCTGCTCCGCCGTCGATGAGGGTCTTGGTGACTAGCACATTGTCGATGATTGGGGAGCAAAGCATCGAAAGAACTCCGGCCGTGGCTGCGCACTTGAGCTGATCCGCTGAAATTTGAGCGTGATGGCGCACGCCGACCACCGAGAGGGCGCGTGGACTCGAGCTTAGGTAGGACTGCATTCACTTCACGCAGGCGAACTGGCTTGAAGATCGCGGTGAGAGGTGGGGCTTGTGCTCCGCCCAGATGCGGCGATCGCACGCGCTTCTCGAAGCCCCCAAATTTCCCCTCGGCCCCGATGGCGGTCTTGATTCTCCTTGGTGGCGGTGGCAGCGGAGGGAGGCCTGCGTTCCCTTGCGGACGATCCTCACGAGGCTGATCCTCCAGCCCCCTCGCGAGGTGGGTCTTGCCAGGTCCTCGCGAGGTTGGTCGCGCCACCCTTGGCGCTGGCCGCGATCTTCCCAAATGGCCCCGCATTCCTTCCTCCTCCTCGGCCGTAGCCCCGGTCGTTGCGTTCGGGGCGTCTGCCGACCCTTCCTTCGCGCACGACCCGGAGCTCTTGACATTCATTGGTGTTGTGGGTGTGGAGGTCGTGGTACACGCAGTACCGGCTGCCCTTGGAGGACTCGGGCTGATCTCTGCCTCGCTTGGTGTCTGGTTCGGCCGCGAGCACGGCAGCCCCCTTGCGCTTCACGCCCTTGGCCTTGGACTTCTTCTCTTCGAGATCCGTGGCAGGCAGCTCGAGGAGGGAGAGGCGCCCCTCCTCAGCCCTGGCGCACTTGGTCGCCAAGTTGAACTGCTCCAGGGAGGTGCACAGATCTTCATGCATCGCCAGCTCCTCCTTCATCTTGACGTCGCGCACGCCGTCGGAGAAGGCAGAGATGATGGCCTCCTCTGTTACCCTGGGGATCTTGAGGCGCACGTTGTTGAACCGCTGGATGTACTTTTGCAGGGTTTCCCGTGGCTGCTGCTTGATTCGACGCATGTCGCTCACGGCGGGTGGCCGGTCGCGAGTACGCTGGAAGTTGGCGATGGAGCGGGTGCGCATCTCGGCCCAGGAAGAGATCATGCACAGGGCCAGATTCGGGAGCCAGTGCGGGCTCCGTCCTGAGCGCCATTGAAACCAGTTCGCCATGACCCTTTCGTCCCGTTGGCAGCCTCGATGCCCATTTCGTGAGAGCTGGAGGAATTCCGTAGGGTTAGGCTGTGCTGCCGTGGCGAGGAGGCAGGTCTGGCTTGAACTTGGCGGGCCACGCGACGCTGCGCAGCTTCGGTGGTGAAGCGCGGCAGCCCGCCCGTGGCAGCTGGGGCCTCGGGCGGCAGAGAGCTTGGTCTTAGGGCCTCCTCGCGCCGTGGTTGGGGGCAGCGCAGGTCTTGACGCGTCTTGGAGCGGGAGCGCTCGGGCAGCTTCTTCTTGCGGTGAGAACTTCTTGGCAGCTCTGCTCTGCCCGGCGCCTGGCGGGAACGGGTTCCGCCAGGACCGCGCTTGGGGCCAGGGCGCCGTCGTGAGGAGGAGGCGGCTGAGGCGCCCCGGGAGCTTCATCGCTCGCGCGGGGCGGGGTGCGGTGCAGCGAGATGGGCGGCGCGGGGTTGCCTCTCGCAGCCGTGACGAAGTTCGGGCGACTTCGGTCGAGCCATTCTTCGTGAGACGTCGTCGGCCAGGGCAGTCGCCAGAGCTTCGTTAGCGCGATGAGTGCAGCTCGGGCCTCCATGGCCGCGCGGGGCGCGCGTGACGAAGAACCAGCGGGGGTGAGCGAAGGCGTGGCGGTGTGTAACACCCCGGATGTAACTTTCCATATTTGTAACTCCAACTCTTGCCATTTTCGGCATTGTGATATGATATTCCCTCCGTGGTTGGGTTTTTCTTCATTTTGCATTTTGTCCATGTCATGCATTTTATCATGTCATCATGTGCATCGCATTTGCATACGTGTTCGCCTCATGATTCCGAGCATTTTTCCAGTTGTCCGCTTTTGCAATCCGGCGCTCCTATCTCCCCGGCGGCCCCTTTTACGTTTTTCCGTGTGCGGGTACTAAACCTTCTCGGAATGGACCGAGGTTTGTCTAATGGCCTTGGTATACCACCCGTAGACCACCGGTCAAGTTTCGGGTCATTTGGAGCTCGTTTGGTACTCCAACGGTTAACCGCACTCTCGCAAAGCCCTCTTTTAAGTTACAGCCCAACACCCCTTCAAAACAGCCCAATAACCCATCTAAGTCACTTCCATGCTCTCCGTCGTTCGATCACGACCGTGTGGGCGAAAACTACACCTCATTTGGACTCTCCTAGCTCCCTCTATGCCTATTTAAACATCTCTGGCCCAAATCCGGGTCTTCCTCCCCGAAACCCTAGGCGTTTTCCCTCGCGCCCGCGCGGGACGTATCCACCCGGCGGACGCGTCTCCTCCGCCGCCCAGCGCCCAACCGAGGGGCATACGCACCGCCCGGCCGCCGCCGCCCGACCGTCGGGGCGAGGCAGCCCGCCCACCGTCTGGGCAGCGCCCACCGCTTCGTCGCCCGGCCGCCCGCCGTGCCGCCGCCAGCGGCGCCGGCCCGCGCGCCCGCTCCCTCCGCCGCCACCTCGCCCGCCACCCGGCGACGCGGCTTCCCGCCGCCGCCCGGACCTACGCCCGCGCCTTGCCGCCGCCGGTCGCCGCCTCCATGGCCGCCACCGCCGCCTCCGGCGACCTCGCCCACGGCGCCCTCTCCTCCTCGCCCGGGCGTGCTCTGGCGAGCCAGCGCCCGCGCCGAGCCGCCGTCGCCCCTATCCGGTCGGGAGGAGCCCGATCCGGCCTCGGTTCGCGTGCCCGAGCCCGTTGACTTCTCCCCCTCATTTTCTTCTAAGTTTTATTTCTGTGAATATTTTGTGTCATTTTCTTCATGCTATATCTTTTCATCTGTAGATCCATTTTGCCCGTATAATATATCAGAATGTTCGGCTCGAAGAGTAGATCATTTCATCTCATTGCATCATTTTCATTTGAGCTAATCTTGGTTCCCGAAATGCTGTTAGAAGAGGGCTATGTGATGTTAGTTTCTGTTTCTTAACAGAACTTGCACTTTTGTTATTTTTTGCCTTGATTAATGTGTGGACCCTATGAATTTGAGTCCTACATGTGTTTTGTAATATGCCATGTCATCTTTCCAGGGGCGTATGCCATGTATTTTTGTGATCTATGTGGTGACTAGCACAAGCATGCAAAGTAGGTGTCCTGATGTTGCTGATTTCAGCTCTGTTTTGCTGATATTTTGATGCCATGTTAACTTGATGCTACCGAGAGATCCATGCACATTTGGAGATACTTCAGTAAGGATGTTGTGTTAAACATGTCTTACTATATCCATCCATGTCCTTTTTTGCAATTATGGAGTACCATAGCTTTAGTCAATCGAGATCTACTTTTGCTATAAAATGTTTCCTGGCAGATTGTTTACATGTTATTCAATTTTGCCAAGGTTGTTGTGGTTGATCCATGTATGCTATGTTATTGTTCTTGCCATGTATGTCTTCTATGCCATGTCTTATTGATGTATGTATGCCTAGTTTATCCTATAAGTCTCTGTAGTGAGTGCATCGAGCTATTAAACATGCCTATTTGTTATCAGTTTTTGACATGCCATGTTGCTGAATCTGTTAACGAAACTTTCAATATTGACATGGGTGTTACTATATTTTCGGATCCTTTTTGGCCTATGGTCAGTAAGGGAATTTTATTCTATGCTTTGAGTAGATTCATTCCATGCCTTGTTTTGCTATTTTAAGTTCCTGTAGCATGTAGTTTTCTTGCTCTGAACATTGCACCCTGATGCTGTTTTTGCCATGTCCAGCCTGATATTTTGTGCACTTTTGCCATGCTTGTTTGAACCTGTTTTGATGTGATTTAGCCGAAGCTCAGTGCTCATCTTTTGTCAAGCATCTTGTGTAGATCATTGACATATACTTTGTTGATACGTTTGGTTGCAGTAGCTTAATTTATTGTTGCTTGCTAAGTGGCATCATGCTGTTAATGGCAGATTTGTGCCATTCTTGTTTTGCTTGTCATTTCCAAACCGTGCATCCGATTCCGGTGATCTTTATATCGATTTCAACCGAAATCATCTCATCTTTCCAGTGGCATACTTGGTTCGCCAAGTTGATGCCTGGTTCATCATTTTCCTTTCGGAGCGCCTTACGCATTGCATTTCACATCCCGCATATCACGCCATGTTTTGCATCATGTTGATTGTGCATTGCACCGTGATTTATTGTGGTTCCTTTGTTTGTGTTCTTGCTTTGGGTAGAGCCGGGAGACGAGTACGTGAATGAGGAACCTGTTGAGAACGTTTACGAGGATCAAGCTTTCGACAACTCTGAGAACATTGCAGGCAAGATGACCATACCCTCGAAATCACTTCTATCTTTGCTATGCTAGTTGCTCGCTCTTTTGCTATGCCTATGTTGCGATGCCTACCACTTGCTATATCATGCCACCCATATTGCCATGTCAGCCCCTAACCATCCTTTCCTAGCAAACCGTTGATTGGCTATGTTACCGCTTTTTCGACCCCTCATAGCGTTGCTAGTTGCGGTGAAGTCAAGTTTGTTCCTTGTTGGAACATGGAGATGTTGTTCCTTATTGGAACATGTTTACTTGTTGGGGATATCACAATATATATCTGCTATAATTAATACATCTATATACTTGGTAAAGGGTGGAAGGCTCGGCCTTATGCCCGTGTTTTGTTCCACTCTTGCCACCCTAGTTCCGTCATACCGGTGTTATGTTCCTTGATTTCGTTCCTTACACGGTTGGGTGATTTATGGGACCCCCTTGACAGTTCGCTTTGAATAAGACTCGTCCAAAGAAGGCCCAACTTTGGTTTTACCATTTGCCACCTAAGCCTTTTTCCCTGAGTTTTCGCGAGCCCGAGGGTCATCTTATTTTAAACCCCGGGCCAATGCTCCTCCGAGTGTTGGTCCAAACTAGAGCACCGTATGGGACCATTCCTGGGCAACTTGGATTACGTCGGTTCCTCAGACGCTTCGCTTATCCGGTGTGCCCCGAGAACGAGATATGTGCAGCTCCGAGCGGGATTTGTCGGCACCATCGGGCGGCTTTGCTGGTCTTGTTTTATTGTTGTCGAAATGTCTTGTAGTCCGGGAGTCCGAGATTGATCGGGTCTTCCCGGTAGAAGGAATATCCTTCATTGACCGTGAGAGCTTATAATGGGCTAAGTTGGGACACCCCTGCAGGGTAATATCTTTCGAAAGCCGTGCCCGCGGTTATGAGGCAGATGGGAATTTGTTATTGTCCGGTTGTAGAAAACCCGAAGTTGACCTCAATTAAAATACACATCAACCGCGTGTGTAACCGTGATATTCGATTTGTTTCTAAGACAGATGTTGTTTCCATATCCTTTATCTAAGTGGCTTCTCACCTTAATGGACGTGTGATGATTAACTTTGGAATTCATTCGTTCGTTCTTGTTCGAATGTTTATTGTGAAGTCTATATGTTGCAATTTCTATCCGTTGATTCAACTTGTCTATTTGTCTATCAAAGGACTAACGGATGTCACCCTCTTCAGGATGGCTCCGCCAACGCGTACGAATCCGGATCGCAATGAGGAGAATCGATCGAACCCTCCACCTCCACCTCCGCCTCCCGGAGGCATGGCAAGCTATCATGGCAGCCACCAATGCCAATGCTCAGATGATTTTGCAGCTCTTGCAAGAAGCGTACTCAAGGGCAAGGCAGTCAAGGAAATCAAGGTCAAGGCAACAATCAGCCGCACTTTGCTACTCTCGCCGGGCCTCGCTAATCAGCCGAAGTCTTTCAGTTTCTGTGTTGAGGCCACAGACGTTGACGATTGGCTTGTGGACATCTGCAAGCATTTTGATTGTAGCAATGTCAGACCTGAGGACTTTGTCAAGTTTGCATCGTTTCAACTCAAGGATCAAGGCTTTGAGTGGTACCAAGCAATACAAAGATTCCAGAGGAGGTCGTGTCATTACAGGATGAGTTCCGTCGTGATTTCGTGAGCTCATCACATTCCGAAAAGTGTTGTTGAGAGCAAGCGTGAGGAGTTCCGCAATCTCAAGCAGGGCAACATGTCTGTCTATCAATACAATATCCAGTTCGAGCTTCGCTGCGTTTTGCTAAGCAAGGCGTTCTGATGAAAAGAGTATGATCTATCAATTCAGAGGTGGTCTGAGAGAAGATCTGCAATTAGCTCTTGTGCTTTTGAGCCAGATAAGTATGATGATTTCTACAACATGGCATGAAGCAAGAAGCTGCCCAGCTCAAATGTGAGGCTTCTAAGAAGAGAATCAGGGATGCAGTTCAGTCTTCTTCTTCCTCTCAAGTGGCAGCTAAGCAGCGAAGTTTTACCTTCCTCCTCCTCCGTTCCGTCGACCTTATCGCCAGAAGAACTCAGGTGGCCGTGGATCTTCCCACCCACCCAACCCTGGCTATCGAACAAGTCTAATTCTCAAGCTCCAAGGTCAAGTGCTCCTTACCACCGTCCGCCTCTGAGGTGACTTGCAACAAATGTCAGCAGAAAGGTCACTATGCGAACAAGTGCTTCAACCAAAGGCGCCTTCCGCCTCCTCCTCCTGTGAAATCTTCCAGCAATGCAGTGGTCAAGCATAATCCCAAGTCTGCAAAGGTGAATATGATGAATGCAGCTCAAGCAGAGGATTCTTCTGATGTGATAATGGGTAATCTCTCAGTTAATGATATTCCTGCAAAAGTCTTATTTGATACTGGTGCATCGCATTGTTTCATGTCAAGATCGTTCTTTGCAAAGAATGATTTTTCTTGGTCTCACCTGGATAAACCTTTGGGTGTTATTTCTCCGGCGAAGTCAATGAGAGACAACTCAATAGTTCATGATGTCTCTATCAAGATGGGCGATTATAGATTTCTTTCTAAACCAATTGTTCTTGGTGACTCGGATATTGATCTTATTCTCGGAATGGATCGGCTTTCTCAAAGACAAAGCTCAGCTTGATTGTGCTGCCAGGAAATTCAATTGACTCACTCTTCTAATGATGTGATCATCTATGCCGCTTCGTGATGAAACCATTCGGTTGTTTTCTCTCAATGAGAAGGGCGAATTAGATGCTATCTCTCGATTCCGATGCTTTGTGAGTACCAAGATGTCTTTCCGTAAGAGCTTCCAGAATGCCTCCTCACCGCCGCTTGAGTTCGTTATTGATCTTGAGCCCGGCATCGAACCCGTTTGCAAGCGTCCATACAAGCTTGGACCCTAATGAGCTGAAGGAATTGAAGAAGCAGCTCGATGAACAAGAGCGTCTGGGTTTGATCAGACCGAGTTCATCTCCTTGGGGTTGTGGTGTTCTTTTGTCCGGAAGAAGGATGGCATGGACCGATTGTGCATCGACATCATCCATTGAATAAGAAGACAATCAAGAACAAGTATCCACTTCCCAACATCAATGAGATTTTCGAGCAACTCAAAGGTGCTAAAGTGTTCTCCAAGCTTGACCTTCGTATGGGTTATCATCAGATTCGCATTCGTGAACAAGATATTCCCAAGACAGCATTCGTAACAAGCTTTGGTTCTTATGAATATACTGTCATGTCTTTCGGCCTCGTCAATGCTCCTCCAACATTCTCTCAGATGATGAACTTCATTTTCAACCCCTATACCAATGAATTCGTCTTGGTCTATCTTGATGATATTTTGGTCTTCTCCAAGAATAAGAAGGATCATGCCAAACATTTGCGATTGGTACTAGACAAGCTCAGAGTATCAATTCTATGCGAAGTTCTCCAAATGTGAATTTTGGCTTGATGAAGTGCTTTATCTTGGTCATATCATCTCCGCCAAGGGCATCGCTGTTAATCCCGAGAAGGTGTCCGCAATTGTGAATTGGGAACCTCCTCGTAATGTCAAGCAGCTCTGCAGCTTTCTTGGTCTTGCAAGCTATTGTCAAGATTCGTTGAGAATTTCTCCAAGATTGCAAAGCCTCTTTCCAACCTCCTCCGAAGCATGTGAAGTATGTCCGTCTCCGAGTGTGACGTTGCTTTCAATACCCTCAAAGAGAAACTCGTCACAGCTCCTGCCTTGACTCCTCTGATGAATCCAAGACATTCAAGTTTTCTGTGATGCTTCTCTTCAAGGTCTCGGTGCGTGTTAATGCAAGAGAAGAGAGTTGTGGCTTATACCTCTCGCCAGTTGAAGCACAACGAAAAGAACTACCCCACTCACGATCTTGAGTTGGCGGCAGTTGTCCATGCATTGATAACGTGGAGACATCTCTTGTTGGGAAGGAAAGTGGACATTTTCACCGATCACAAGAGTCTCAAGTACATTTTCACTCAGCCCAACCTCAACCTCAGTGTACTCGATGGGTCGAAATGATTCAAGAGTACAACCCAAGTATTGAATATACTCCTGCAAGGCAAATGTCATTGCAGATGCTTTGAGCGGGAAGGCTTCGCAATGCCTAATCCTCAAGCCCTTTCACCGGATCTCTGTGAAGCTTTCCGCATAGCTGAATCTTCAAGTTGTTCCTCAAGGCTTTCTTGCCAACCTCATAGTCTCTCCTACTTTGGAAGATCAGATTCGTGAGGCTCAACTTCGGATACCATGGTGAAGAAGGTGAAACGTGGTATCGACAAGGGCATTTCCAAGTACAAGTGCTTCCACGTTGATGACAAAGATACTCCTTTCTTTGAGGACCGGATTGTGGTTCCTAAGGGTGATCTGAGAAAAGTCATAATGAACGAGGCTCACAATTCGCTTCTATCCATTCATACTGGAAGTACGAAGATGTACCATGATCTCAAGCAGTCATATTGGTGGACTCGAATGAAGCGAGAAATTGCTCAATTCGTGAATGAGTGTGATGTCCGGAAGAGTGAAAGCAGAACACCAAAGACCAGCTGGTCTCCTTCAACCTCTTGCTATTCCGAATGGAAGTTTGATCATATTGAAATGGACTTCGTGACTGGATTTCCAAAGTCCAAGCGTGGAAATGATGCTATCTTCGTTGTCATTGACAAGCTTACTAAAGTGGCTCATTTTCTTCCTATCAAAGAATCCATCACAGCAGCTCAGTTGGCAGAGTTATACACCTCCAGGATCGTCTCCTTGCACGGCATTCCACAATTGATCTCTTGCATCGTGGCAGCATCTTTACCTCCAAGTTTTGGGATTCTTTTCAAGGCCATGGGCACCAACATTCGTTTCAAAGACAGCTTTCCACCCTCAAACAAGTGGCCAAGTCGAGCGAGTTAATCAAATCCTTGAAGATATGCTCGGGGCTTGTGTCATTTCTTCGGTATGAAGTGGGAAGATTGTCTTCCATATGCCGAAGTTCTCCTACAACAACAGCTTCCAAGCGAGTTCGGCAAGGCCCCATTCGAAATTCTCTATGGCGAGAAAGTGCCGTACTCCTCTCAATTGGTCTCGAGACAGGTGAACGCCAACTTCTTGGCAATGACTTGATCACGTATGTAAGAAATGTGCCAAGTCATTCGTGAGAATCTCAAAGCCGTGCAATCGCGCCAGAAGAGCTATTATGATGATAAGCACCGTGATGTGGCTTTTGAAATCGGAGACCATGTCTACCTCGCGTCTCTCCAATGAAAGGCACTTTCGTCGCCGGTATCAAAGGGAAGCTTGCCCCTAGATACGTGGGTCCTTTCAAGATCATTGGCAAAAGAGGCGATCTCGCCTATCAACTTGAGCTTCCATCCAACTTTGCAAACGTGCACGATGTGTTTCACGTGTCACAGCTTCGCAAGTGCTTCAAGACTCCTGAACGCACTATCAACTTCGAAGAGGTTGACCTTCGTGAAGATCTCTCTTATCATGAGCACCCGTTGCTATTCTCGAAGAAACCGAGCGCAAGACTCGCAACAAGTCAATCAAATTCCTGAAAGTGAAGTGGTCACGCCATTCCGACCGAGAAGCCACACAGGGGCGCGAGGATCACCTCCGTTCGAATATCCGGAGTTCTTTCGGTCCTAGATCTCGGACGAGATCCTCTTGTAGTGGTGGAGTGTTGTAACACCCCGGATGTAACTTTCCATATTTGTAACTCCAACTCTTGCCATTTTCGGCATTGTGATATGATATTCCCTCCGTGGTTGGGTTTTTCTTCATTTTGCATTTTGTCCATGTCATGCATTTTATCATGTCATCATGTGCATCGCATTTGCATACGTGTTCGTCTCATGATTCCGAGCATTTTTCCCGTTGTCCGTTTTGCAATCCGGCGCTCCTATCTCCCCCGGCGGCCCCTTTTACGTTTTTCCGTGTGCGGGTACTAAACCTTCTTGGAATGGACCGAGGTTTGTCTAGTGGCCTTGGTATACCACCCATAGACCACCGGTCAAGTTTCGGGTCATTTGGAGCTCGTTTGGTACTCCAACGGTTAACCGCACTCTCGCAAAGGCCTCTTTTAAGTTGCAGCCCAACACCCCTTCAAAACAGCCCAATAACCCATCTAAGTCACTTCCATGCTCTCCGTCTTTCGATCACAATCGTGTGGGCGAAAACTACACCTCATTTGGACTCTCCTAGCTCCCTCTATGCCTATTTAAACATCTCCCCCGTCCAAATCCGGGTCTTCCTCCCCGAAACCCTAGACGTTTTCCCTCCGCGCCCGCGCGGGCGTATCCACCCGGCAGACGCGTCTCCTCCGCCGCCAGCGCCCAACTGGGGGCCGCCACGTGCACCCGCCGCTTCGCCCGACCCGTCGGGGCCGAGGCGGCCGCCCGGGCCGATCACGGGCGCGCCCATCCGCTTCGCCCGCACGCCCGCCGTGCCGCGCCCGCAGCGCCCGGCCCGTCGCGCCCGCTCCCTCCGCCGCCACCTCGCCAGCCACGGCGGCCGCCTCCCGCCCGCCGGACCTCGCCCGCGCCAGCCGGACCTCGCCCGCGCCCGCCGCCAGCGTCGCCCCGCCTCCAGCCGAATACCGCCCGCCTCACGGCGACCTACGCCCGCCGGCGCCCTCTCCTCCTCGCCGGGCGTGCTCCGGCGAGCCACGCCGAGCCGCCGTCGCCCCGATCCGGTCGGGAGGAGCCCGATCCGGCCTCGGTTCGCGCGCCCGAGCCCGTTGACTTCTCCCCCTCATTTTCTTCTAAGTTTTCTTCATACTATATCTTTGCATCTGTAGATCCATTTTGCGCGTATAATATATCAAAATGTTCGCCTCGAAGAGTAGATCATTTCATCTCATTGCATCATTTTAATTAGAGCTCATCTTGATTCCCGAAATGCTGTTAGAAGAGGGCTATGTGATGTTAGTTTCTGTTTCTTAATGTAACTTGCACTTTTGTTATTTTTGCCCTGATTAATGTGTGCACCCTATGAATTTGAGTCCTACATGTGTTTTGTAATATGCCATCTCATCTTTCCAGGGTGTATGCCATGTATTTTTGTGATCTATGTGGTGACTAGCACAAGCATGCAAAGTAGGTGTCCTGATGTTGCTGATTTCAGCTCTGTTTTGCTGATATTTTGATGCCATGTTAACTTGATGCTACCGAGAGATCCATGCACATTTTGAGATACTTCAGTAAGGATGTTTTGTTAAACATGTCTTGCTATATCCATCCATGTCCTTTTTTGCAATTATGGAGTACCGTAGCTTGAGTCAATCGAGCTCTACTTTTGCTATAAAATGTTTCCTGGCAGATTGTTTACATGTTATTCCATTTTGCCAAGGTTGTTGTGGTTGATCCATGTATGCTATGTTATTGTTCTTGCCATGTATGTCTTCTATGCCATGTCTTCTTGATGTATGTATGTCTAGTTTATCATATAAGGCTCTGTAGTGAGTGCATCGAGCTCTTAAACATGCCTACTTGTTATCAGTTTTTCACATGCCATGTTGCTGAATCTGTTAACGGAACTTTCAATATTGACATGGGTGTTACTATATTTTCGGATCCTTTTTGGCCTATGGTCAGTAAGGGACTTTTGTTCTATGCTTTTAGTAGATTCATGCCGTGCCTTGTTTTGCTATTTTAAGTTCCTGTAGCATGTAGTTTTCCTGCTCTGAACATTGCAACCTGATGCTGTTTTTGCCATGTCCAGCCTGATATTTTGTGCACTTCTGCCATGCTTGTTTGAACCTGTTATGATGTGATTTAGCCGTAGCTCAGTGCTCATCTTTTGTCAAGCATCTTGTGTAGATCATTGACATATACTTTGTTGATACGTTTGGTTGCAGTAGCTTAATTTATTGTTGCTTGCTAAGTGGCATCATCTTTGTTAATGGCAGATTTGTGCCATTCTTGTTTTGCTTGTCATTTCCAAACCGTGCATCCGATTCCGGTGATCTTTATATCGATTTCAACCGAAATCATCTCATCTTTCCAGTGGCATACTTGGTTCGCCAAGTTGATGCCTGGTTCATCATTTTCCTTTCGGAGCGCACATACGCATTGCATTTCACATCCCGCATATCATGCCATGTTTTGCATCATGTTGATTGTGCATTGCACCGTGATTTATTGTAGTTCCTTTGTTTGTGTTCTTGCTTTGGGTAGAGCCGGGAGACGAGTACGTGAACGAGGAACCTGTTGAGAACGTTTACGAGGATCAAGCTTTCGACAACTCTGAGAACATTGCGTGCAAGATGACCATACCCTCGAAATCACTTCTATCTTTGCTATGCTAGTTGCTCGCTCTTTTGCTATGCCTATGTTGCGATGCCTACCACTTGCTATATCATGCCACCCATATTCCCATGTCAGCCCCTAACCATCCTTTCCTAGCAAACCGTTGATTGGCTATGTTACCGCTTTGCTCAGCCCCTCTTATAGCGTTGCTAGTTGCAGTGAAGTGAAGTTTGTTCCTTGTTGGAACATGGAGATGTTGTTCCTTATTGGAACATGTTTACTTGTTGGGGATATCACAATATATATCTGCTATAATTAATACATCTATATACTTGGTAAAGGGTGGAAGGCTCGGCCTTATGCCTGGTGTTTTGTTCCACTCTTGCCACCCTAGTTCCGTCATACCGGTGTTATGTTCCTTGATTTCGCGTTCCTTACGGTTGGGTGATTTATGGGACCCCTTGACAGTTCGCTTTGAATAAGACTCGTCCAAAGAAGGCCCAACTTTGGTTTTACCATTTTCCACCTAAGCCTTTTCCCCGGGTTTTCGCGAGCCCGAGGGTCATCTTATTTTAAACCCCGCCAATGCTCCTCCGAGTGTTGGTCCAAACTAGAGCACCGTATGGACCATTCCTGGGCAACTTGGATTACGTCGGTTCAGACGCTTCGCTTATCCGGTGTGCCCCGAGAACGAGATATGTGCAGCTCCTATCGGGATTTGTCGGCACAATCGGGCGGCTTTTGCTGGTCTTGTTTTATTGCCGTCGAAATGTCTTGTAGTCCGGGATTCCGAGATTGATCGGGTCTTCCCGGTAGAAGGAATATCCTTCGTTGACCGTGAGAGCTTATAATGGGCTAAGTTGGGACACCCCCGGGGTAATATCTTTCAAAGCCGTGCCCGCGTTATGAGGCAGATGGGAATTTGTTAATGTCCGTTGTAGAAAACCCGAAGTTGACCTCGTTTAAAATACACATCAACGCGTGTGTAACCGTGATGGTCTCTTCTCGGTGGAGTCCGGAAGTGAACACGGTGTTGGAGTTATGTCCGGCGTAAGTAGTTCAGGATCACTTCTTGATCGCTACTAGCTTCACGTCCGTTCTTTGCTTCTCTTCTCGCTCTCTTTTTGAAATAGCCACCATATATGCTAGTCGCTTGCTGCAGCTCCACTATACTACTCTGTCCTTCCTATAAGCTTAAATAGTCTTGATCTCGCTGGTGTGAGATTGCTGAGTCCCCGTGACTCACAGATACTTCCAAAACAGTTGCGGTGTGCCGGACGATGCCAAAGGCAGGTGACTCAACCGAGCTCAAGTAGGAGTTCGACGAGGAACGTGGTCGTTACTATGTGTCTTTTCCTGATGATCAGTAGTGGTGCTCAGCTTGGGACGATCGGGGATCTGTAGCATTTGGGGTATCTTCTTTATTTTGGTTCCGTGAGTCGGACCTTGAGTGTACTCTGAATGATGGATGTTTATTTATGTATTGTGTGAAGTGGCGTTGTAAGCCAACTATGTATCTCTTTCCCTTATGTATTACATGGGTTGTGTGAAGATTACCTCACTTGCGACATTGCTTTCAATGCGGTTATGCCTCTAAGTCGTGCCTCGACACGTGGGAGATATAGCCGCATCGAGGGCGTTACACGGTGCGGTCGTCCCGCCTCATGGACGGGTGCTAGGACGACGCTTGTTTATCATTCCCCGCCGGGCCGGTGGCGGCGTTGATGGCAGGCGACGGGGAATGACGAGGACGCCCGCCGACGGGAGCCGTCCGGGCGACATGGGAGGCGAGGGCGGCTCGGCGCTCGGCGCGGGCCCGACGAGCGTCAGACATGGTTGCGGTGGTCGAGGAAGAACGAGGCGACGAAAGGCAGATTCCAGCGCACCCCTACCTGGCGCACCCCTTGAGGTTAGAACTCTGGGATGCGCGCTGAGATCCAACCCTCCACCGTCTCGTACCTCGCCGAATCGCAGGGACCTAAACTACTCAGAAGAACAGCACACGAGACACGAGATTTATACTAGTTCGGGCCACCGTTGTGGTGTAATACCCTACTCTAGTTTGTGGTGTGGTGGATTGCCTCTTGGGCTGATGAAGAATAAGATAGGAAGAACAGCCTCGTGAGGGTCTGTTCTTGGTGGGTGTGATGAACTGCTGAGTGGTGTCCTGTCGCTCTAGCTTGAGGATCAGGTCTCTATCTCTCTCTCGATCTGGATGCGGATCGTCCTTATCCTTGCGATCCCTCGATCTGATCGACCTCCTACTCTGAGTGTGGCTAATCCTATTTATAGGCGAAGGCCCTGTGCCTCTTCCCAAATATTGAGCGGGAAGGGCGCCAACAACTGGCCATTTTGAAGGGGAACAGCGGGTACACTTATCCTGACTAAAGTTGGTCCTCGCCTACCAAAGGCTCCGTGATGACGCCTTTGCTGGGCTCCACCATGACTCCCTTCCAGCCGTTGGGGCTGGTCTTGGTCTTGTTGCACCAAACGGATGCCTTTGCTTGATGCTCGCTGCGCTTGCCCCTTTGCACCAAAGAGGAAAGGAGGACGTTGCTGGCTGGCGCGCCCGGCGCCCTTGGTCGTCATGGCTTGCGTCACGGGCACCTCGCGAGGTACCATGCCTTGAACTCTCCGCCTCCTCATGAGCCAGCCCCGACGAGGCCGTGCACGAGGAAGCTCCTGGTCGCCCGCCTCATGAGGCTTGGCCCCTAGCGAGGGTCTTGAGCTTGCGTTGATGAAGATGGGCTGTCCTGGCCTCCTTTGAGCCACGCCGCAGCCGCAGTGCGAGCAAGTCTAGGGACCCCTGCTCCCGAACGCCGACAAGAGCCCCGGGCCATGGCGCGCCCGAACTTGGCCGCAGAGAGGCGAAAGGGCAAGTGCGATGCGTCGTCAGGTCTAACAGCCTGCGGCCTGGGCGCCAGCGTGGCGGTTGATTGGACGTGGAGCCTGCTCCCCACGGCGCAATGGTAACCACCTGATTCGACAGTCCCTGCATGCAGAGCTGGGCATGATGATCGGTGATCGTGGAGGCCGACGGTTGGCCTCCGCCCGGCTATAAGTATGGAACGGCGTGCGCCTTCCAGCCTATCCTTCTACTTCTCCTCTTCCTCGCCCTCGTCTGGCTGCCATGGCTCCGATCCGCCGGTTCTCCAGTGGAAGAGAAGGGAAGGCTCAAGAGGATCCTGACCCGCTCCCCCAAAGAAGCGGCTTGCTCTTCCGTGTCGAGGCAGGAGCGCTGCGTGAGGAGGCGCCCGTTCTGCAGTGCGTCTGGCCGCCACCGTGGTTTCTCTTCCCTTGTAATGCAAATTGGTGGCCTCGAAGAGGTGACGCCGGGCGCCACGAAGGCGCCGCCGGACGACGCCTGGCGGGTCACGAAGGTGTCGTCTTCCCCCGAGTCCATGCCGAGGGCTCCTGCCGGAGTTCGTGCTTGCCGCCGCCTCCTAAGTCTTGGATTCGCCTTCCTTCTTTCTTCGCCTCCGTCGTCCGGCAGGGGGAGCCCCTGGGACTTTGGCTGCAGACGCTGCAGCTTTCCCTGCGACCGGGCAGAGGTCGTAGTAGTTGCCCCGGGCAAGGTCTTCATGACTCGAGGCTGGGACGAGGTCGCCCGGGTCTGCAGGACGAGGGGCGCCCTCATGATCCACCTGGAGTACGACGGTGCTTCGGTGATATCCTTCAAGCTCTTCGACGCGGAGGGTCACCGGCTGGAGTGCTGCCCCGGGAGAGGTGGTCGGGGTCCTGCTGTGGTGAGACACAGGCCAACCACCCGCTCCCAGAACGCCGACATAGTCAATAAACGAGAGAGTTGCACAACGAGCGGCTGGCACCAGGGACCCAGTAGCTCGCCCAGTTATTTTTGTTTTGGGTTAATTTGATAAATGTCACCCCAAATCTGGTGTTTCTAAGAAATGCCACTGCAATTTCCAGACTTTGAAAAATGCCATTTCATGCCATTTCCAGTGGCATTTTTCGAAGTCTGGACTGGCGTTTTTCAAAGTTTGCAAATTGAAGTGGCGTTTTCCAAAGTTTGCAAAAATTGCAGTGGCATTTTTCAAAGTTTGGAAATTGCAGTGGCATTTTTATGAATCGCCATATTTGTTGTGGCATTTATCTAATTTGTTTTTGAGACGGAAGCAGGGTGTCAACTGGGTTGTGCGGGGCACTCTGGCCTGTCTAGATAGCCTTCTCTTTTATGTTTACCACAGACCACCCAGTAGTTTTTTTTCTGAAAATGGCTAGCCCAGTTTTTTGTGATTTTCCAAGTAAGTCGCTTTGTCGGGCCTGTTAGGCTGCAAATATTTTGAGACGAGGAGAGCTTCATTCGGCTGGACTAGAAAATGGCCTATCAGTAATGAGAAATGGGTTGTACTTTTTTAAAACACATCAAACCGGCAATTACTTTCAAATTTCTTTTTTTTAATTTCAAGATTTTAAATTGCATTAATTTTTATGCGTGGACAATTTTTTGGATTTTATATTGATATACATTTATTTTTAAAATCAGTTTGAATGTGACTCGAAATTTCGGGATTAAAAACAGTTCGGACCGCACCGAAATATGCAACATTTCGTATAATTTTTTAACGTGGCTACAATATGGGCTGTAATGCTAACAAAAAGAATATGGGCTCCAAAAAAACCTTAAGAACTAGCAAATGGGCTGTAAATTATTAGAGATAATGGCAAATGGGTTGTATGTTGTTTTCCATAGATTTGAGGCTTTCCTAAAAAAGGTTGACGCATAAGCAGTGACTGTTGGATGTCCATCCAACGACCGTCGTGCTTCTTCAATTTCTGCTCTTCCTGCTCCAGCCGCTCAAACAAGCGCCGGCGGGACTGCCTGCTCACTCCTCCCCGCGGTCGGCTGTGCTGCTGCGCAGGCCTCACTACCCCACCGTACTCCCATCGCTGGCCTAGCCATCCCTCTACTCACCCTTTTGTTGTTATTCTCCGCGACAAAGCGAGCAGGTAAACCCTCGTCTGATCGTACTCCTCCGCGTGGGAAACAACTGCCGAGTCTTCCTAGCCTCCGTGTCATTCCCTTCCTAGGCCTCGCCGTCGTCCACCGCCCTGGTGCTCTCGGCGCGGCCTGGTCAACGTGGTCAACGACCGACATGCATCTGAAGTGGACTGTACGTGGAGAGGCTAACAGCTGGGTCCACGGCCGCACGCAAGGAAATGCCTCCTTATTACACGCAAAATAATGATTCCTCCACCTGACATCTGGGACCCACCGGAAGGGCCTCTATATTTCATGAAAAAAATGTTACCACCGCTAACAGCTCGGACCCACCAGCAATATCTTCGCACGCAAGGAAGTGCCTCCTTATTACGCACAAAAAAAATGAATACTCCCCCTGTTAGCTGGGACCCAGTATAGTGGCAAGCTGACTTGTGGGCCTACTAAGTTGACGGGGACGGAGGGCTTTGTCAACTTAGTCAATATGCACGATTCTAGCTCCAGTGACCGTACGATGTCCATCCAATGGCCGTAGTGCTTCGTCAACCTTTGGTCTTCTTGCTCCAGCCGCCCAAACCAGCGCCGATCGTGCCTCGTGCTCCTGCCTCCCGTGGCCGACTGCGATGCGGCAGAGGCCTCACCGCCCCCTACTACTCCCACCGCTAGCCAGGCCATCCCTCTACTCACCTACAACACCTGTTATTCTCTGGCGATGGCAGCCTCACACCGCAGCGAACCAGTGAACCCTCATACTCCTCTACGCGTGGGCATCCACTGCCGCATCTTCCCCGGCTCCGTGTCGTCCCTTTCCTAGGCCTCGTCGTCATCCACCGCCCTGGTGCTCTCGGCGCGGCGTGGTCAACGTGGTCAAGGAACGACTTCCATCGGAAGAGTACTGTACGTGGAGAGGCTGACAACTGGGTCCACGGCAGCCGCAAGGAAGTGCCTCCTTATTACATGGAAAATAATTATTCCTCCACCTGACAGCAGGGACCCACCGGACGGACCACTGTATTTGGCAAAAAAAATGTTTCCCCCTGACTGCTGGGACCCACCGGACGGGCCACCGTATTTCACGAAAAAAACGTCCCCCCCGCTGTCAGCTTGGACCCACCGAAAGTGTCTCCTTACTACGCACAAAAAAATGAATACCCCCCCTGTTAGTTGGGACCCACCTTGGTGGTTGGATGACTTGTGGCCTACTAAGTTGACGGGGAGGAGTGCTTTGTCAACTTAGTCAATATGAATGATTCTAGCTCCAGTGACCGTACGATGTCCATCCAACGGCCGTTGTGCTTCTTCAACCTCTGGTCTTCTTGCTCCAGCCGCCCAAAGCAGCGCCGGTCGTGCCGCATGCTCCTGCCTCCCGTGGCCGGCTATGCAGCCGCGAAGACCTCACCCCCCCTTTTATTCCCACCGCTGGCTAGGCCCTGCAGCAATGGCGGCCTCACACCGCAGCCGAACCAGTGAACCCTCGTACTCCTCTCCACGCGGGCTTCCACTGCCGCGTCCTCCCTGGCTCTGCGTCGCCCCCTTCCTAGGCCTCACCGTCGTCCACCCCCTTGGTGCTCTCGGCGCGGCGTGGTCAATGTGGTCAACGACCGACTTCCATTGGAAGAGTACTGTACATGGAGAGGCTGACAGCTGGGTCCACAGCCGCATCAAGGAAGTGCCTCCTTATTACACGCAAAATAAATAGTCCTCCACCTGACAGCGGGGACCCACCGGATGGGCCACCATATTCCGTGAAAAAAACGTTTCCCCCTGACTGCTGGGACCCACCAGCTACATCTTCGCATGCAAGGAAGTGCGTCCAGGCAAAAAAACGATTCACCCCCTGACTGCTGGGACCCACCAGCTACATCTTTGCACGCAAGGCAGTGCCTGACAGTCGGGACCCACCTGGTCGAAGCATACGTAGCGTTGGCATTCTGGTCGTGAACGTGTGCATACATACTGGTCGATGTAGAGGCGCGCACGTGTCGTAGTAGAGGCGCGCACGTAGCATGTGCACGTACATATAGCGGCCAGTTTGCAAGAAAGAAAGTACGGCCACGTACGTACATACAGGCAGGGTCTCGAACGCATACTCGCGCATACGTACGGCTAGGGCTCGTGTAAATGGCTGGGTCAGAACGGAGAAACAGCGTCGTCGTCGTGTTCATGGGGAGCCAACCGGCTGGGTCGGAACGGAATGCGTCGTCGTGTTCATCGGGAGGGCTTGGATGGAACAGCCGATGGAAACGAGGCCTGGCGTACCGCAGAACGGAGGAAACGGCCTTGTGTTCGACCGGCCACGTTCGAAACGGGATCCTGTTCATCGGGAGGGGTCTGGCGTACCACAAAACGGAGGAAACGGACCTCCTACGGTCGAAACGGGGGTCCTATTGATCGGGAGGGGTGTGGCGTACTGCAAAACAGAGGAAACGGACTTGTGTTGGAGTGCTACGGTCGAAACGGGGGTCCTGTTCATCGGGAGGGGTGTGGCGTACCGCAAAACGGGACTCCACGAGAAACTGTTCATCTCCACCGTCGACCCCCTCCAACCTCCACGGGCTACTGTTCATCCACCGTCGACCTCCTCCAGCCTCCACCAGCGACTGTTCATCCACGGGCTCCTGTTCATCCAGCATCCACCGCGCGCTACTCCATCGGCTACTGTTCAACCAGCCCTCTCCACGGGCTCCTGTTCAACCACCCTCCGCAGCTCCGCTCATCCAGCCCTCTACCGTCTCATCGCTCATCCTGCCCTCCACGGGGTGGTCCTGTTCATCCTGCCCTCCATGGGGTCCTGTTCATCCAGCCCCAACCGGCTCGATTGATCGGGGTCCTGTTCATCCAGAGGCAACACCATGGGGTCCTGTTCATCCACCCCCACCGGAAACTGTTCATCCAAACCCCTCAGCAACGCTCACTGTTCATCCAGAGGCAGCATCGATCGGCTTCAGTTAGCAGCAGTAGCGAAGGAATCGCTCGATCGGGTTCAGTTAACAGCCATCGATCGGTCGCTCGGGTTTAGTAACGCGTAGCCTGCAGTGCAATCGCTCGGGCTCAGTTAGAGCCCAACGCCTCGCTCGGGTTCAGTTAGAGCCCAACGCCTCGCACCCACACGCGTGCGTGTACGAGAGAAACGTGCATTTCTCGGCCCTGACCACCCACTGTAACCGGGAACACCCCGGTATTTTCCTCACCCTCGCTTCTACCACGGTTTTTTCCGTCATGGACGGCCCAAAGAATGTCATGCAGCTGCGTCTCCGGCCCACCCAGGACGAAAATCCCATTTTATGTCATGATTTTTTGTCATAGAAGTAGGACCCCACCACATCTATGATGATCCCGGGTTTTGTCACAATTATCGTCATAGTAGTGTCATAAGTATGACAGAAAAGATTTTCGTTCGGCACAAAATGTCATGGATGTGTCTTTTTTTTTGTAGTGGTTATCCCTACGACTCAATTCCACCGAAAAGAAACGAAGGAAAATAATCCGTCTAAAGTGAAGTCCTCGAGGGGTAACAATCGCAACGTGACCTTATATTAGATCACCTAAAACACTTAGTGGACACGATTAGTCCGCAAATGTATTGTCATCAATCACCAAAACTACTTAAGGGATAAAATGCCCTTACAATCTCCCCCTTTTGGTGGATTGATGACAACACGGGATTTGCACAAAATAGTAACTGAAAATAAGCAAACCCCCTTCTAACAAAATATAGACGGGCTCCCCCTAGAGGTGTGCACTAAAGGAATTAGCATGAAAGGCTATGTGCACATCTATAGGATCAAACTCCCCCTATATTTTGTAGGCAGGCAACATCCATGCATAAGAGAATAACAACAAGTACAACTATGCAAGGACTAGCAAGAGAGCAAAAATATAAATGCGAAAAATGAAGCATCTCACAATATAGTAGGTTACTTGATACTAAAGTAGATAGGATAGGGTAGTTCACATATGTCTTACACCATATGGTCTTGCTCAAAGACGAAAGAAAGCGAATGAAAACGAACTAAAACGAACGAACACAACGAACACGAGACACGAGACACAAACAAACACGAACACGCCAACACACGACCTAAAGCAAATACCTAACTCTCCCCCTTTGGCAACAAGACACCGAAAGGGACGACACGACACACGATGGTAGTAGGTCTCCATGGCATCACCAGTCATCCTCCTCCTCCTCCTCATCCTTAGAAACCTCTGCCGTCCGGGGAGAAGTATGAAGTCTGGTGTCCTCCTCAGTGTCAGACCACGGGCAATGCAATCTAATCCAGGACTCCTCATCAGTGATCCTCTCCTCATTGCCATCTGGAGCCTCAAGGCCCACCTGTCTCATAATAGCCTTGTCACGGAGACGAGCCATCTTGGCCTCCTTGTGAGCCTTGTACTGGCCCTTGGCCTGAAGGCAGAACAGACGCTTCAATCTTCTCCTTGAGTTTCTTTGCCCAAGAGGGCTCCTCGGATGGGGGCACATACTCCGGCCCATCATCCTCCTCCTCCTCCTCATCATCAGATAGGACAGTCTCCTGCACTGGCGGTGCCGGAGTAGACGAACTCCACTTCTCCTTCTGACGCAGCTCGATAGTGTCATGAGACACCATGTTGTCTGTGACCAGTTCCTCATCTGGTAACTTGGCTGCCCAAGTGTCCTCGATAAGCTGCATAAGATAGGGCCCATAGATGATGCACGTGCGCTCCATGACATCAGAGTGAAGCTCAGACCACATCACATGTGACACATCCAGCACCTGCTGAGAGCCCTGATATTCTTCACAGAACAGAAGCATGTCAACAAGGTAAGAGTGCACCTGATCCAAGTTGCCAATCCGAGGGAACAGGGGGTTCCGGAAGATCCTATGCATGATGTCAAGGAAGGGCCAGAGCTCATAAGTAACCTTCCCAATCTCTGACACCTTCCTGGTAGAAAAGGGCCAAAGCTTGTCCTTATGAGTAGCAGCAATCTCCTTATGAGGGCGAAACCCAAGTGGGGTCTGGGCACCCTCATCATCGTATGATAAGCTGACCATGAAGTCCTTCCATGGGGCGGACAAAATACGGCCATTGGTCCTCCAAGTCAGAGTGCGGGCCGGATCATGCCCAAAGTGAACAGTGGGAAAGAACTGGGCCACGAGTTCGGCATCAAAGTCCTTGTTGAATGAAATGATCCTCTTGATATCCAACTCCTCACACCTCTGCAAAGCATGCCCAAAGTATTGCATGTCCTTCTCCATGTGCGAGAGATTGAAAGACTTGACCTTCACAAACAAGTTCTTCTTCTTATTCTTCAAGACATCGTGATAGATAGACTGCTGAAACCTATTCCAGAATGGACGGCGCAGAAGAGCAGGCTCCTGGTCCGCATGGTAGGGATTGAGCTTTCTCTTATTACATAACTCCATTCCATACATCTGATTGGCAGGCTTGCGCAAAGCGGAGGTCTTCGATGTTGGTACCTTGGCCTTGCGCTTTGGCGGCTCAGAAGAGATACCCTCACCACCACCACCAGCAGACGCTGGAACATCTAACGAGTGATAGCGCTTGGAACCGGTTGCATGGTCTGGATTCTTGCGGCGAGCCTGATGCCCAGAGCTACTACCACCATAAAGCACACGCACACAAAGACACAAAAGCAAGAGAGCATAAGCGAGGGAAAGACGGAGATCAACAAGAGAATTAGGTATAGAAACAGGAGCAATGGCATCTCAGGGCGGTAGTACCGTGCACCAGAGCGGTAGTACCGCTGGAACGGTTGTCATCGGGCTGACACCTACCGCGGCAAGATCCGGTACTACCAGAGATGCAAAAGATCTAAGCGACAAACACCCTAGTCTAGCAGACTCCCAAGTCCTTCCTAAGTCTTGATTCAACAACTAAATCGAGGGATGCAATGAGTATAGCCCCAAAACCTAGATACAAGGAGAACCAAGGGAGAGAAGAATGGGGGCAATACTGGCATCCATGGCACGAGGAGAGGGTGGGGAATGATCCCACCGGACGGAATCGAGGGAGCCGGCCTGAATCCGGCGGCCCGGCGGCGAGCCTCCGGTGCTTGGGGAGTCGCCTGAGAGAGGAGAGGACGAGGGGATGGGGCAAACTGAACGGGTATGGGGAAGTAGAAACTCCCCCTGCCCGATACATACCCCACACGCCCAGCCCCAAGCAGTAGTACCGCACTAGGCACGGTAGTACCGTCCTGGTGCAGATCTGGAGCACGAAGCATCCAGTGAACCACTACATGGTAGTACCGTGTCGGCCGGGCGGTAATACCGCTTATAAGCGGTAGTTCCGCTCTGCCGGCGCGGTAGTACCGCTCAGGCGCCCCAAAGCAGAAATAAGGAGGGAAAAGATGACTTATGCTCGACTAGAGAAAATCAGAAGGACCACACAAGACCCGACAAGCCAAACCTGAACACGACCACACCAAAACACAACCACTCACAAGAGAGAAGCACAAGCAACAAGAAACAACACACAAATAAACTCTCGAGAAGAGAGGGCGGTGTCCGTGGCCACCTATGTTTGAGCAAATGGTATGGCGCCGCGAAGAATTATCATTTGGCCCATGACCAAAACTCGTCTTTGAAGCACAAGTACCATCAAAAATGGCTAATGTGAAAGACTCGATCAATTTATGCATAATGGGGGGAGGAAGAGTTTATTGAGAGAACAACACTCCCCCTATGTCCATGCCTACACCTAAACAAGACAACAAGTTGAGTATGGTGGGATGTGCAAGGGCTCAAGTCACATTGCTCGAATCAATGATATTTAGCTCATGCCTTAACTCGCAAAATCTTGCTTCATCCAAGGGCTTCGTGAAAATATCTACAAGGTTATCATGAGTGTTGACATAGTTGAGCTCGATCTCCCCTCTCCTAATGTGATCCCGGATGAAGTGATACCGAATCTCAATATACTTCCTCTTGAAGTGTTCGACCGGATTGAGAGAAATCTTGATGGCACTTTCATTGTCACACCAAAGAGGCACTTTGTCACAAATGACACCGTAATCCTTTAAAGTTTGCCTCATCCAAAGAAGTTGTGCACAACAACTATCGGCCGCCACATACTCCGCTTCGGTGGACGAGAGAAACACACAACTTTGTTTCTTGGAAGACCAACTCAACAAAGAAGAACCAAGAAATTGGCACCCTCCGGAAGTGGACTTCCTATCCACTTTGTCTCCCGCCCAATCGGAGTCCGAATATCCTACAAGCTTGAATTTTGCTCCTCTTGGGTACCATAAGCCAAAGTTTGGGGTATGAGCCAAATATCGAAAGATTCGCTTGACCTCCACAAAGTGGCTTTCCTTAGGTGCGGCTTGAAACCATGCACAAATTCCCATACTCAACATGATATCCGGTCTAGATGCACAAAGATAAAGCAAGGAGCCAATCATGGAGCGATATACCTTTTGATCCACCGCTTTACCATTGGGATCAATGTCAAGTTGGCACTTTGTGGGCATTGGAGTGGAAGCCGGCTTGACATCACTTAGCTTGAATCTATTTAGCATGTCTTGAGTGTATTTGGCTTGGTTGATGAAGGTTCCTTCTCTTCTTTGTTTGACTTCGAATCCAAGGAAGAACTTCAACTCTCCCATCGAAGACATCTTGAACTTAGAGGTCATGAGAGTGGCAAATTCCTCATTGAAAGCTTTGTTAGGGGAACCAAAGATAATATCATCAACATATAGTTGGCACACAAACAACTCCCCATTGACCTTCTTAGTAAAAAGAGTGGGGTCGATTAGCCCAACTTCAAATCCACAGTCTTGTAGCAACTCGGTAAGGTGGTCATACCATGCATGTGGGGCTTGTTTAAGGCCATAGAGTGCCTTATAGAGTTGATACACATGATCGGGAAAGTAGGGGTCCTCGAACCCAGGGGGTTGCTTGACATATACCAACTCATTAATAGGACCATTAAGAAAAGCACTTTTAACATCCATTTGTTGCAACTTAAAGTTGTGATGAGAAGCATAAGCAATCAACAAACGAATGGATTCAAGGCGAGCAACGGGAGCAAAGGTTTCACCGTAGTCGATACCCTCGACTTGGGAGTAGCCTTGTGCCACCAATCTTGCCTTGTTGCGAACGATGGTCCTGTGAGCATCTTGCTTGTTCTTGAATATCCACTTGGTTCCAATGACATTGTGGTTCCCCGTTGGCCTTGGCACCAATCTCCACACCTTGTTGTACTCAAAGTTGTTGAGTTCTTCATGCATGGCATTAAGCCAATCCGGATCTTTGAGCGCCTCATATACCTTTTGGGGTTCAACACAAGAGACAAACGCGTGATGTTCACAATAGTTTGCCAATTGTCTACAAGTGCTTGCCCCCTTTTGAATGCTTCCAAGCGCATTCTTCATGAGATGACCCTTGGTGGAGAGCTTGGAAGCAATCTTGGCCGCATGACGCTTCAATTCCTCTTGGGGGGTGAGTCGAGGAGAGGTCACTTGATCATCTTGAGCGCCGTCTTGAGCTTGTTCATGATCTCGAGGAAGCTCTTGATCTTGAACTTGCTCGGAGGAGAGAACTTGACCTTGGGTATCACTTGATGTTACAACACCGTCTTGGGATTGATCTTGCCCTTGGTCTAGTTCTTGAGGTTGAGGGCCTTCACTTTGTTCTTCGGAAGCATGTGGGCCTTGGCTTGGTGATGGCTCCACTTGAGTGGAGCATTGTCCTTCTTCTTCGGCCACATGGGGTTCCTCAATGGGTAGGATAAAACCAACACCCATTCTTCTTATGGCTTGAGGAGGAATTTCATCACCTACATCAGAAGTGCCACTTTGCTCCACTTGGGAGCCATTATTCTCATCAAACTCCACATTACACGTCTCCTCAATAAGCCCCGTGGACTTATTGAGGACACGGTAAGCATGAGAGTTTGTAGCATAACCAACAAATATGCCCTCAAAAGCTGTAGCCTCAAATTTAGACAAACTAACACCTTTCTTGAGAATGAAACACTTACACCCGAACACCCGAAAGTACTTGAGGTTGGGCTTGTTACCGGTGAGTATCTCATATGGAGTCTTGTTCAAGCCTTTATGAGATAGAGACGATTTGATGCATGACACGCGGTGTTGATGGCTTCGGCCCAAAAGTTGTATGGAGACTTGAACTCCGCCATCATGGTCCTTGCCGCATCCATCAACGTCCGGTTCTTCCTCTCTGCAACACCATTTTGTTCAGGGGTGTACGGTGCGGAATATTGATGCTTGATCCCCTCATCACTAAGAAACTCGTCCAAGGTGTAGTTCTTGAACTCGGTGCCATTTTCACTTCTTATTGTCAAGATCTTTGCATTGTGTTGACGTTGGGCTTCATTTGCAAAGTCAATGACGGTTTGTTGGGTCTCGCTCTTCCTCCTGAAGAAATATACCCATGTGTATCTTGGATAGTCATCCACAATCACCAAGCAATACTTTCTACCCCCAAGACTATCAAAGGATGGAGGCCCAAAGAGATCCATATGAAGGAGCTCCAAAGGCCTCTTCGAGTAAATGATAGTCGTGGGAGGGTGAGCCTTTTCATGTAGCTTTCCTTCGACACAAGCACTGCAAGTATGATCTTGAGCAAAACTAACATTCTTAGTCCATGGAAATGGTCCCCCTTGAGAAGACTTTGCAAAGATCTCATAATTACATGGGCTAGACGGCGATGCCAAAGCCATCCCACGTCAACTTTAGCCATTAGGCATGTCGCGGCCTTAGTGGGCCGCTCCAAAAAGTTAATCACATAGAGACCATTCTCGACATGCCCAACAAAGGCTACTTTAAGATTCTTGCTCCACAAGAGGGCCTCAGTATCAATATCAAAGAAGGTGGCAAAGCCCATGAGTGCAAGTTGACGAATGGAAAGTAAATTTGTTTGCAAGAGACTCAACAAGCATGACCTTCTCGATCGTGAGATCATGAGAAATGGCAAACTTGCCGAGTCCCAATACCTTGGACGACGAGGCATTACCCCACTCGACATTGGTGGGCATAGATGGAATCTTGTGCACGTCCACCACCAAGTCCTTGCTTCCGGTCATATGATTTGTAGCTCCACTATCGAGCAACCATGATCCCCCACCAGAAGCAAACACCTACAAGAGATCAATGTTTGGATTTAGGTACCCATTTTGTAATGGGTCCTTTGATGTTAGTGACAAGGGTCTTAGGAACCCAAATAGACCATTCAATGTACTCATAAGGAGAACCAACAAATTTTGCATAAACATGCCCATCACAAGCACAGCACAACACATAAGAAGGGTTAAAGTCGCTGACTTTGTTGGAAGGGGTGGCATTGCTTCTCTTGGAACCACCACCCTTAACATTATTCTTCTTCTCCTTGGAAGCACCCTCTCCCTCCTTCACAAAGGTTTGCTTGAGAGGGGGAGGTTGTTTGGTCTTGTCATTCTTCTTCTTGTTCTTGGGCATGGGTGCAAAACCAATCCCTTCCTTGGCCACAACTTCCTTTTGATTTCTCAAAAGGTTGTTGAGGTTCTTCTCACCTTGTATGCACAACACAAGGCCTTTCTCAAGTTGCAACTTCAAATTGGCATTCTCCTCAATAATATACACATGCTCACAACATGGGTTAGTAACACTTGCATTATCAATCAAAACCATATGAGGAAAGGTGGCTTTCTCCTTAGTTAGCTTCACTTGGAGTTGATCGTGAGACTCTTTAAGACTAGCATGAATACCTTTCAAGGCTTTATGGGCCTTGTCAAGTATATCAAACTCTTCCTTGAGTCTAGCAAGATCAACTTCAAGTTTGGCCTTCTCGGAATTTAGCACACGAGATAAGACACAAGCATGATCAAGATCTTTCTTTAATTTAGCATGATCATCATTGTGTGACTCCTCAAGAGCCAAACGAAGACCACACTCTTCCTCAAGAGCATTAGAGGGATCCGATATCTCATTGGCATAATCACGACTATGCCCCTCCATCTTAGAGATTGTTTCTTCGTGAGCCTCGATGGTGTCATTGGCTTCACCAAGTTGTTCCAAGGGAGCAACAAAGTGCTTCTTGGATTTACCCTTGAGCTTACTCATAAAGGAACCAAACTCATTTTCTTCCTCATCAGGCCCCACATTTTCATCAATGCAAACCGTCAAGGAAGGATTAGTAATGATGGTAGTTTTTATGTTGGGAGTTACCTTGTTGGTTCCTTTAGCCATGAGGCACTTGGTGATGATGTTCTCATTGGGTGAGTCGAAGAGAGATACCCGAGGAGTTGTTACAATGGCCACGGAGGCCATAGCAACCGAGTCACCGCCTTCATCGTCATCATCATCCTCATTGTACTCTTCTTGTGCAACCAACCCCTTGGGAATAGTCCTCTTAGTGAAGTTTCTCTTGTTGGGGAAAGACTTGGCTTTGTCCTTTCGAATGAGCTTGCCACCATTGTCTTCTCTCTTCTCATAAGGGCATTCCGCAACAAAATGGCTCACATTGCCACAATTATAGTAAGTCCTCATGCGTTGCTTGACCTTGTTTCCACTTGAGTTGTTCTTGTTGAAGTTGGGCCTTGAGTTCTTCTTACTCCAAAATTTTCGTGAAGCAAGAGCCATGTGCTCATGATACATACTTTGTATCTTCGGGGTTGCTCTCCTCTTCTTCCTCTTCTTCTTCTTCCACACTAACCTTGTCCTTTAATGCAAGGTTGGGCTTCTTTGCTCTTTGAGAACGTAGCACCACATTGTCAGCGGTCTTGTCCAGGATTCTAATAGCCACAAACTCATCCAACACTTCACTTGAGGACAAAGTGTGGAAGTCCAGCCTTTGACTAATGATGGAGGACATGGTCTTGTGGTAAGGCATCATTACCTTGAGGAATTTACACTTGATCCAATTGTCGTTCGTGTCCTTGCTCCCATGATCTCGGAGTGAGACCGCGAGTTTGGTTACTCTCCGATAAAGCTCACGAGGTTCTTCATCTTCTTTCATTGCAGCTCATCGGCTTCATCTTGCACCACTTCATAGTTGGAGCGCTGAATGCTTGCGCTACCCCGGTAGAGGGAGACAACACAAAGCCATGCATCTTTGGCCAAGGCGAAGGGCCAAAGATGAGAGATCTTCGGGTGGAATTGCATCTTGGATGATGAAGAGAGCATTCTCATTGAATTGATTATCCGCGGCTTCTCTAGGGGTGAAGTTGCTTGGGTCATGCGGATAGAAACCTTCTTCAATGATTCTCCAAAGATTAGTATTCACATGATTTACATGACGCTTAAAGCGATAAACCAAAGAATCAAAGTCCTCATTTTTCACAATCTTAGGGGGAGGACCGGCATGATTCAAATGAGTAGAAGGACTCGGCCCACCATAAACAAGTGGAGGTTCCTGATACATCTCCAACGTATCTATAATTTATGAAGTATTCATGCTATTATATTATCCATCTTGGATGTTTATGCGCTTTATTATACACTTTTATATTATTTTTGGGATTAACTTATTAACCCAGAGCCCAAAGGCTTCGCTTTTTTCCCTTGTTTCAGTGTTTCGCAGAAAAGGAATATCAAACGGGGTCCAAACGAAATGAAACCTTCGGAAAAGTTATTTTTGGAAAGAAAGCAATACGGGAGACTTGGACTGCACGTTAGGGGATCAACGAGGAGAGCAGGAGGCAGGGGGCGCTCCCTCCACCCTCGTGGGCCCCTCGTGGCTCCCCTTACCGACTTCTTTCACCTATATATTCCCATATACCCTAAAACCTTCGGGGAGCAGAATAGATCGGGAGTTCCGCCACCGCAAGCCTCTTTAGCCACCAAAAACCAATCGGGACCCTATTCCGGCACCCTGCCGGAGGGGGGAACCCTAACCAAAGGCCATCTTCATCATCCCGGCGATCTCCATGACTAGGAGGGAGTAGTTCACCCTCGGGGCTGAGGGTATGTACCAGTAGCTATGTGTTTGGTCTCTCTCTCTCTCTCATGTTCTTGAGATGGTACAATCTTGATGTATCGCGAGCTTTGCTACTATAGTTGGATCTTATGATGTTTCTCCCCCTCTACTCTCTTGTAATGGATTGTGTTTCCCCTTTGAAGTTACCTTATCGGATTGAGTCTTTTAATGATTTGAGAACACTTGATGTATGTCTTGCATGGGATACCCGTGGTGACAATGGGGTATTTTATTGATCCACTTGATGTATGCTTTGGTGATCAACTTGCGGGTTCTGCCCATGAACCTATGCATAGGGGTTGGCACACGTTTTCGTCTTGATTATCCGGTAGAAACTTTGGGGCACTCTTTGAGGTTCTATGTGTTGGTTGAATAGATGAATCTGAGATTGTGTGATGCATATCGTATAATCATACACACGGATACTTGAGGTGACATTGGAGTATCTAGGTGACATTAGGGTTTTGGTTGATTTGTGTCTTAAGGTGTTATTCCGATTTAACTCTTGAATAGATCGATCCGAATCTAATAACTTTGAGGTGGTTTCGCATCTACCATAATCTCATCGTTTGTTCTCCGCTATTAGTGACTTTGGAGTGACTCTTTGTTGCATGTTGAGGGATAATTATATGATCTAATTATGTTATAATTGTTGAGAGAACTTGCACTAGTGAAAGTATGAACTCTAGGACTTATTTCCTAGCATTGCATTTCCGTTTACGCTCACTTTTATCATTAGTTACCTTGCTGTTTTTATATTTTCAGATTACAAAAACCTATATCTACCATCCATACTGCACTTGTATCACCTTCTCTTCGCCGAACTAGTGCACCTATACAATTTATCATTGTATTGGGTGTGTTGGGGACACAAGAGACTCTTTGTTATTTGGTTGCAGGGTTGCTTGAGAGAGACCATCTTCATCCTACGCCTCCCACGGATTGATAAACCTTAGGTCATCCACTTGAGGGAAATTTGCTACTGTCCTACAAGCCTCTCAGACTTGGAGGCCCAACAACGTCTACAAGAAGAAGGTTGTGTAGTAGACATCAAGCTCTTTTCTAGCGCCATTGCCGGGGAGGCTAGGTAAGCGGCACTCACACCCCGTCAACTAAGCTCTTTTCTGGCGCCGTTGCCGGGGAGGTGAGTGCTTTAAGGTATATCTTTAGATATTGCAATCGAATCTTTTGGTTTCTTGTTTTATCACTAGTTAATATTATAAAAGAAAACTACAAAAAATGGAATTAAGGGTGCCTCATATGCTTCATCTTTTTAATATCTTTCATGAAAATGATGGGAAGGAAAATTGTGCTCAAGTACTAGAAGAAGAATTACATAGAATGCTTGGCATAAAATATGTGAATAATGAGCATGATTGCAATGTCGTTAGTATGAATTCATTGAATACCCATGATACTAATGATATGCAAAGCCACAAGCTTGGGGATGCTATGTTTGATGAAGATGATGTTTTTAAGAATATATTTAATGCAATTAACGTTTGTCCCGAGCTTGGGGATGCTACGTTTAATGAAGATGATATTTTTAGTCTCCCAAGTTTTGATATGCAAATTTATAATGATGATAGCATGCCTCCTACTTATGATGATTATATTGATGAAAGTGGGTTTGGAAGAGTGTCAACTTTAGGAAGTAATGATCCCACTATTTTGGAGGATGTTGAATCTTATAATATTTATGAAAGTGGATTTGGAGAGGTCATGAATTTATTTAGTGATGAGTCCACTATCTTGGAAGAGGTTTCAATCGATTATGATGAGAACAAAGTTGCTACTTATGATGATTATTGTGATGGAACTTATGCTATAAAAAGTAGTGTTGATCATATTTATGAAACTTGTCATGATTATGATTACCCTTTTTCTGAATATTACACTTTTAATGTGGAAACAATTTATAGTATTCGAGTCTCTTATGATACTCCCACTATTCCGAATGAGAAGAATTTTGCTTATGTGGAGAGTAGTAAAATTTCTGTGCAAGTAGATCATGAAAAGAATGCTTTAGGTGCTGTTTATATTGTTGAATTCATTAATGATGCTACTGAAAGTTATTATGAGGGAGGAATGTATGCTTGTAGGAATTGCAATAATATCAAGTTTCCGCTCTATGTGCTTAAAATCTTGAAGTTGTGCTTGTTTTACCTTCCTATGCAAGTTGATTCTTGTTCCCATAAGTTGTTTGCTCACAAAATCCCTATGCATAGGAAGTGGGTTATACTTAAATGTGCTAGTCATATTCTTCATGATGCTCTCTTTATGTTTCAATTCTTATCTTTTATGTGAGCATTATTGAAATCATCATGCCTAGCTAGGGCGTTAAACGTTAGCGCTTGTTGGGAGGCAACCCAATTTTATTTTAGTTTCTTGCTTTTTGGTTCTGTTTAGGAATAAATAATCCATCTAGATTCTGTTTAGATGTGGTTTTGTGTTTTAATTAGTGTTTGTGCCAAGTAGAACCTTTGGGAAGACTTGGGTGAAGTCTTTATGATCATGCTGTAAAAAACAGAAACTTTAGCGCTCACGAGATTAGCTAAAGCTTCTTACTGGAGAGTGCTATTTACTTGATACTTCTTGCAGATGATTACTAGACAAATTCCTCAGGTCCACCAATTTATTTTAGAATTTTTGGAGTTCCAGAAGTATACGTTTGATACAGATTACTACAGACTGTTCTGTTTTTGACAGATTCTGTTTTCTATGTGTTGTTTGCTTATTTTGATGAATCTATGGCTAGTAAAATAGTTTATAAACCATAGAGAAGTGGGAATACAGTAGGTTTAACACCAATACAAATAAAGAATGATTTCATTACAGTACCTTGAAGTGGTGTTTTGTTTTCTTTCGCTAAAGGAGCTTACGAGTTTTCTGTTAAGTTTTGTGTTGTGAAGTTTTCAAGTTTTGGGTAAAGATTCGATGGACTATGGAATAAGGATTGGCAAGAGCCTAAGGTTGGGGATTCCCAAGGCACCCCAAGGTAATATTCAAGGATAACCAAGCGTCTAAGCTTGGGGATGCCCCGGAAGGCATCCCCTCTTTCATCTTCGTTCATCGGTAACTTTACTTGGAGTTATATTTTTATTCACCACATGATATGTGTTTTGCTTGGAGCATCATTTTGTTTTATTTAGCTTTGCTTTCTGTTTGAATAAGATACCAAGATCTGAAATTCTTAAATGAGAGAGAGTCTTCACAAAGCTACATAATTAATTAACTACTCATTAATCTTCACTTATATCTTTTTGGAGTAGTTTGTCATTTACTCGTGTGCTTCACTTATATCCTATGAGTAAATGGTTCAATGAATTGAATATCATAAATCTGAAATTATATATGTTTCATATGCTTATCCCATGGGGAGTAATGACTTTACATATAAGAAGTAGAGGTGGAAAATTCATTGAAGGTTAGCAAACATTGTATTGGTCACTTGAACAATTCATGAAAGAATATTGAAGGAAGAGAGATTTCACATATAAATATACTATATTGGACATCTTTTGCAATTGTGAGCACTCATTAAAATATGACATGCTAAAAGGTTGATGTTGGACAAGGAAGACAACGTAATGGGTTATGTTTTCTTATATCCAAAATAAAGTATATTGTCATGGATCCCCCAATGCGTTGAGCTTGCCTTTCCCCCTCATGCTAGCCAGATTCCTTGCACCAAGTAGAGATACTACTTGTGCTTCCAAACATCCCTTAAACCAGTATTGCCATGAGAGTCCACCATACCTACCTATGGATTGAGTAAGATCCTTCAAGTAAGTTGTCATCGGTGCATGCAATAAAAATTGCTCTCTAAATATGTATGATCTTTTAGTGTGGAGAAAATAAGCTTTATACGATCTTGTGATATGGAAGAAATAAAAGCGACGGACTACATAATAAAGGTCCCTATCACAAGTGGAAATATAAAGTGACATTCCCTCGCATTAAGATTTTGTGCATCCAACTATAAAAGTGCATGGCAACCTCTGCTTCCCTCTGCGAAGGGCCTATCTTTTACTTTTATGCGAGAGTCATGGTGATCTTCACCTTTCCTTTTTTTCATTTTATCCTCTGGCAAGCACCTCGTGTTGGAAAGATTCATATATATATATATATATATATATATATATATATATATATATATATATATATATATATATATCCAATTGGATGTAAGGCATCATGAGCTATTATTGTTGACATTACCCTTGAGGTAAAAGGTTGGGAGGCGAATCTCTAAGCCCCTATCTTTCTCTCTCGTGTCTCCATTAAAACTTTGGACCCATAAATATCACGTGAGTGTTAGCAATTGTGAAAGACTATATGATAGTTGAGTATGTGGGGTTTGCTAAATTAAAGCTCTGACATAGACTCTTCCTGAGAATAAGATGAATTGTAATTGTTTGATGACTGATAACACGGTTTGTTAGTTTTCAAGAAAGTTTATGATATATACTTTAACATGTGAATAGCTTGTTACTTGATCATGAGAAGCTTTATGAGATGAGCTACTGTTATGATATATAATGATGCTAGAAAAGGTGATTGAAATTATCATTAGTCAAACTTGTACACCTGCTAGCATTCACACTTCATAAATTCTTTCTTTTATCATTTACCTACTCGAGGACGAGCAGGAATTAAGCTTGGGGATGCTGATACGTCTCCAACATATCTATAATTGGATGTTTATGGGCTTTATTATACACTTTTATATTATTTTTGGGACTAACCTATTAACCCAGAGCCTAGTGCCAGTTTCTGTTTTTTCCCTTGTTTCAGTGTTTCGCAGAAAAGGAATATCAAACGGAGTCCAAACGGAATGAAACCTTCGGAAAAGTTATTTTTGGAAAGAAAGCAATACAGGATACTTGGAGTGCATGTCAGGGGATCAACGAGGAGTGCATGAGGTAGGGGGGCGCACCCACCCCCCTGGGAGCGCCCTCCACCCTCGTGGGCCCCTCGTGGCTCCCCTTACTGACTTCTTTCACCTATATATTCCCATATACCCTAAAACCTTCGGGGAGTAGAATAGATCGGGAGTTCTGTCGCCTCAAGCCTGTGTAGCCACCAAAAACGAATCGGGACCCTGTTCCGGCACCCTGCCGGAGGGGGGGAACCCTCACCGATGGCCATCTTCATCATCCCGGCGCTCTCCATGACTAGGAGGGAGTAGTTCACCCTCGGGGCTGACGGTATGTACCAGTAGCTATGTGTTTGATCTCTCTCTCTCTCTCATGTTCTTGAGATGGTACGATCTTGATGTATCGCGAGCTTTGCTACTATAGTTGGATCTTATGATGTTTCTCCCCCTCTACTCTCTTGTAATGGATTGAGTTTCCCCTTTGAAGTTATCTTATCAGATTGAGTCTTTTAATGATTTGAGAACACTTGATGTATGTCTTGCGCGGGATACCCGTGGTGACGATGGGGTATTCTATTGATCCACTTGATGTATGTTTTGGTGATCAACTTGCGGGTTCCGCCCATGAACCTATGCATAGGGGTTGGCACACGTTTTCGCCTTGATTCTCCGGTAGAAACTTTGGGGCACTCTTTGAGGTTCTATGTGTTGGTTGAATAGATGAATCTGAGATTGTGTGATGCATATCGTATAATCATACCCACGGATACTTGAGGTGACATTGGAGTATCTAGGTGACATTAGGGTTTTGGTTGATTTGTGTCTTAAGGTGTTATTCTAGTACGAACTCGTGAATAGATCAATCCGAACGAATAACTTTGAGGTGGTTTCGTACCCTACCATAATCTCATCGTTTGTTCTCCGCTATTAGTGACTTTGGAGTGACTCTTTGTTGCATTTTGAGGGATAGTCATATGATCTAATTATGTTATAATTGTTGAGAGAACTTGCACTAGTGAAAGTATGAACCCTAGGCCTTGTTTCCTAGCATTGCATTTCCGTTTACGCTCACTTTTATCATTAGTTACCCTGCTGTTTTTATATTTTCAGATTACAAAAACCTATATCTACCATCCATATGTCACTTGTATCACCTTCTCTTCACCGAACTATTGCACCTATACAATTTACCATTGTATTGGGTGTGTTGGGGACACAAGAGACTCTTTGTTATTTGGAAGCCGGGTTGCTTGAGAGAGACCATCTTCATCCTATGCCTCCCACGGATTGATAAACCTTAGGGCATCCACTTGAGGGAAATTTGCTACTGTCCTACAAACCTCTGCACTTGGAGGCCCAACAACGTCTACAAGAAGAAGGTTGTGTAGTAGACATCAGTTCCACATGGGAAAATATGCCGGTGCCACTCTTACCACTAGAAGAAGGAGATTTTTCACTAGTAGCTTCCCCCTTGTAGGAGTTTGCATCCGTCACCTTGTTAGTGGGATCACCCACTTTCAACGGTGCGGTGGATAGTTTAATCCCTTCAATGAATTTATTAAACATGCTTTCAACCTCGGTCGTCATGGAGGTTTTCAATGTGTCCAAGGCCACATTGAATTCCTCACGAGAGACCGAGGTTCTCTATCGCCTCAGAGATCGAGATCGGATTCGCACCGGAGTGCTCCTCCACCCCGTCTACGGTGTCAACCATACTCTTCGGACGACAAAGTCCTTAATAAAGAGACGAGGCTTTGATACCAATTGAAAGGATCGATATAGTTGACTAGAGGGGGGGGGGGGTGAATAGGCAACTAACAATTTTTAGCTTTTCTTTACCAAATTAAACTTTGAATCAAAGTAGGTTGTCTAGATATGCAACTAGGTGGACAACCTATATGATGCAACAACAACAACAAGCACACAAGCAAGCAAGGTATATAACACAAATAAGCTTGCACAAGTAAAGGGATGAAATAACCAAGAGTGGAGCCGGTGAAGACGAGGATGTATTACCGAAGTTCCTTCCCTTTGAGGGGAAGTACGTCTCCGTTGGAGCGGTGTGGAGGCACAATGCTCCCCAAGAAGCCACTAGGGCCACCGTATTCTCCTCACGCCCTCACACAATGCGAGATGTCGTGAATCCACTATTTGTGCACTTGGAGGCGGCGACCGAACCTTTGAAAACAAGGTTGGGGAAATCTCCACAACCTAATTGGAGGCTCCCAACGACACCACGAAGCTTCACCACAATGGACTATGGCTCCGAGGTGACCTCAACCATCTAGGGTGCTCAAACACCCAAGAGTAACAAGATCCGCAAGGGATTAGTGGGGGGAATCAAATTTCTCTTGGTGGAAGTGTAGATCCGGGCCTTCTCAACCAATCCCTAGAAAATCAACAAGTTTGATTGGCTAGGGAGAGAGATCGGGCGAAAATGGAGCTTGGAGCAACAATGGAGTTTGGGGATGGAAGAGGTGAGTATTCTTGGAGAAGAAGACCCTTTTATATAGTGGGGGGATACATCCAACCATTATGCAGCCCGCAGCCCGCATCTAGGCAGTACTACGGTTGCAGGAGCGGTAGTACCGCTGCCACAGTGGCACTACCGCTGTGGCAAGCAGGCAGACGGGCAAACAGGACTGAGGAAGAAGAGGTACATGAACCAGGGCAGTACTACTGCCTATAGGCGGTACTGCTGCTTCCTACAGCCGCTGGAAAAACAGGGGAGGGCAGCGAGCAGAGCGGCAGTGGAGCAGAAGTAGGAGCGGAACTACCGCCCTCTGGGCGGTACTACCGCCCCCTGCGTCGTCCTATACGAAAACCCGACACGAAAAAGTTGAGACCACAGCAGGAGCGGTAGTACCAGCGCCACTAACAAGCGGTACTACCGCTAATAGGCGGTACTACCGCCCTGGTCGCGGTACTACCGCTTAACACAAGGCACCCCTTGTTTTGCACAACACGGAAACTTCAACAGGCAAGAAGACAGCGTGGTTGCAAGGAAAATGTGTACGTGATGATTCCACCCATACTCTTCCGAAACGGATCCCCTCTTGATAGTACGGTTATCCCTACGACTCAATTCCACCGAAAAGAAACGAAGGAAAATAATCCGTCTAAAGTGAAGTCCTCGAGGGGTAACAATCGCAACGTGCCCTTATATTAGATCACCTGAAACACTTAGTGCACACGATTAGTCCACAAATGTATTTTCATCAATCACCAAAACTACTTAAGGGATAAAATGCCCTTACACAAACTATCCTAAGTGGGGGAGGTTTTTGACAGCCTGGTTTTTGCCCTCTCTTCTTTCTCTGATTTTTATTTGGTTTTGATTTGAATTTGGAGTTATGAATCACTCCAGTTGGACTTAAACACTTGGGCACCACCTTGATTTTCACCCAAGTGACTCATTTCTCTCTCTAGCCATCATTTCTTCTCTGGTCAACATCAGAATAATATTATGAATATTTTTCTTAAATGAAAAATATTCATTTTCTCCTCCAAATCCCTAACCAGCCACATGTGTTCCAAAGCAACCCCCATTTTTCTTGCCCACAAAAATCTGAGAAAATTCCCGAATATTCTTTGAACCCTAGGGCACCTTTCTCAGCAAAAATATTGCATCACTTTTTGGAATATTTTTGCTACAGAAAATATTTTCTGTTCTCGACAGAAATGGTAGTTTCTACAACAACTACCATTTTACTTGCTCCAATGCTGCTGAATTTTCTTATGCATCACTACCTTCCTAGATGATTACGAACCTACAAAGCTCAGCTCCCAACTCTTAGTAGTTTGACCACGGTTAACTCTCAAAGTTATTGTCCAGAAACTTACCATGAAGTAATACTCCAACTTACAGCACCTGAGCTCGACTCAAAGTATTGGCAGAACCCTAAACACTAACGACTACACGCCAGACATGAAATTGGGGCCAGCCGTGCCTCTATGCCAAAGTGCACGCAGTGACCAGGCATGTGCATGGTGCCAGCCTGATAGCCGACGCGCTCTGGGTGCCGCTGAGCGCTCTGTGCGTCATGTGCTCGCTTCCCCGGCTGCCACACCTCACCAAACCTCGCCACCATCACCGTCTCTACTCCCTTAACTCCCTCCTGGCGCTCGTCGATGCCGGAGCTCGCCGCAGCGAGCACCGGCGCGGTCCGGCCAACAGAATAGTGCGCCGCGCACTGTGTTCGTCGCCACCCCCTCGATCCTGTGCACGTCGCCACCCACCCACAGTGCCCGCGTGAGCTACATCACCTTCCCCCTCGCTCACTGACGTCGTTCGTCACCGGGAACCGTGTTCAGGTGTCCTGCCGCGGAGCCCGATTCCCTCCTCTCGCTCGCCTATAAATGCAGCCCTCCCCAGCCCTCTCGAGCATCACAAACCCACCTCACACACTCCACAAGACCGTAGGAAGCCGTAGCCCGGCCGGGCAGGCCTCGGTCCGCCGTCCCGAGCTCGAGCTCGCCGGTGATCCCCGCGGTTCACCTCCACTGCTCCAGACCCTCCCAGGCACGGGCCACTCTCCCAGAGCCTCCGTCGTGCTTCAGTGGTGCCATCCGACCCGGTTGGAGCCACTAGTGCCGCCTCCCGTCACCGCCATCCCCAACTCCGGCGACCTCCGCTCTCTGCCGCAGCTGGAGAGGCCCGTTCTGACGCCGTCCGACCACCCCTAGCTAATCTACGGGTACGGGCAGGTGCGCCTCAGTCTTCTCTCTCGATCTATCCCCCTAGCTTCGGCCAAGATGCCTCCTCGCCAGCGTGCGCTCCGGCCAAGATGCCCTCCTCACCGGCATGTGCTCCGGGGAGCCTCGCCGTGCTCTGTTTCCTTCTCCCCCTCCCTCCACCTGACTAGCAGGGCCCGCTGTCAGCCACTCCGGCCGCGCCCGAAGCGGTACGAGTGGTGGCGCCCCGCGGGTTTACGTCTTCGACATCACCCCCCAGATCTGTTTTTATTTAAATCAAATTCAAATTTAAACAGAGAGCTTCAAGCAGCCACAACTTTTTAACCATAAGTCCAAATGAATTGATTCTTTTTGCATTGTGTTCTTTATGAAATTATCTAGCAGCACACGAAAAATGAGATTTTTCTCTGCTGTCTAGATTATCTGGTGAATTTCAGAGTGTTTCTTGATGTTTTCTTTTTATGTTTTTAATTGTTTTCAGAAGGTGAAGCTTGTCTTGAGGATCACCAGGAGGAGTGTGAACCTCACCTGCACTAAGGCAAGCCACAACAACATTTTCAGTGTGCCATTGCAATATTTGTGATTTTTTAACTTGAATGAATAATTTAGTTCATGCATTTAAATCGCTAAAATAAATATACATTTATTCTATTGAATGCTTGTTTGTGTTGATATGTTTGTTTACAGAAGGTTAAAGCTAACTAAGTTAGTTTAAGTCATTAGAAGTTATATTTGATTATGAAGAAATAATTTGTTTATGAAAAAGAATTAATTTGGTTAATATATTCTTGAGTGAGAAAGGAATTATGCTAAGTTATTGTCATGGTTAGTTTGCTGAATAAACATAACCAGAAAAGTGTTATGAGTTTTTGATACGTATGGTTAGTACTTGATATAGTTGATCCGTTATTGTTCTAATGATAAGTGATGCATGTTATATGATTGCATTTGCACGGCATCTCATGACACCGATTATTTTTACTTTAAGTTGAGCCTGATAATAACTCAACTTGAACATACCGTTGATCGGGTCATGGTGCCACTGAATCGAGTTTTTCCCCAGTGCAAGCACATTTGCCTTTGTGGGAAGGCCTTGATTCGGTCCGTTGTCATGCCTCTGGTCGGTGCCTCCAACGAGGGAAGGTTATGGGCGTGTGTTACCCTGGCCCGGTAAGCAGACATAACCTTGTGTGCCCGTTGTTGTTATGGTACCTTGTCCCCGTTTCGGACCGTTTATGTTTTGCCACGACGGTGGCCGTTGGTGTCTTTGGTAGACACGGGGCCACCCAGGACTTATCTCAGTGGGGAGTGAGTCAGAGCGGCCGGGAGAGTGTCATGGAAATGGAGGGGTTCTGTCGGAATGTCGTTGGTCCACCCGAATGGGAGTGCGAGGCCATGGGTTCCGTGGCATGAGTACAGTGCGCTACCTCTGCAGAGTATTTAATCTATTGATAGCCGAGTCCATGGTTACGGACACGCTCGAAAGTAGGTCACACCATGGGTCAATGTTTAAATAATTTTGCACACTAAGATAATAACTTTGCACTATTGGAAAGAGGATGGTTGAGGAACCAGTTTGATGATGGAGACCAAGTTGTTGGTCAGTTTGTAATCCGACAAAGACCTCTCATGCTTCACTTATATTATTGATCTCTCATGCTTCACTTATATTATTAATCTCTCATGCTTCACTTATATTATTTTGAGAGCCTTTTAGAACAGCATGGTAATTTTCTTTGGTTAAAAAAATTAGTCCTAATGTGATGAGCATCCAAGATAGGTATAATAAAAAAACTATCATATAAAGTTCATTGAATACTATGAGAAGTTTGATTCTTTATGATTGTTTTGAGATATGAAGATGGTGATATTAGAGTCATGCTAGTTGAGTAGTTGTGAATTTGAGATATACTAGATGTTAAAGTTTGTGATTCCCGTAGCATGTACGTATGGTAAACCGTTATGTGATGAAGTCAGAGCATGATTTATTTATTGATTGTCTTCCTTGTGAGTGGCGGTCGGGGATGAGCGATGGTCTTTTCCTGCCAATCTATCCCCCTAGGAGCATGTGCGTAGTACTTCATTTTGATAACTAATATATTTTTGCAATAAGTATGTAAGTTCTTTATGACTAATGTTGAGTCCATGGATTATACGCACTCTCACCCTTCCACCATTGCTAGCCTCTCTAATACCGCGCAAATTTCACTGATATCATACACCCACCATATACTTTCCTCAAAACAGCCAACATACCTACCTATTATGGCATTTCCATAGCCATTCCGAGATATATTGCCATGCAACTTTCCACCGTTCTGTTTATTATGACACGCTCCATCATTGTCATATTGCTTTGCATGATCATGTAGTTTAAATTGTATTTGTGGCAAAGCCACCGTTCATGATTTTCATACATGTCACTCTTGATTCATTGCATATCCCGGTACACCGCCGGAGGCATTCACATAGTCATATTTTATTCTAGGTATTGAGTTGTAAGTAAATAAAAGTGTGATGGTCATAATTATTAGAGCATTGTCCCAAGTAAGGAAAGGATGATGGAGACTATGATTTCCCCACAAGTCGGGATGAGACTCCGGACGAAAAAAAAAGAAAAAAAGAGGCCATAAAAAAGAAGAAGAGAAAAAGTCCCAAACAAAAAAAATAAAAAAAGAGAGAAAAAGAGAGAAGGGACAATGTTACTATCCTTTTACCACACTTGTGCTTCAAAGTAGCACCGTGATCTTCATGATAGAGAGTCTCCTATGTTGTCACTTTCATATACTAGTGGGAATTTTACAATATAGAACTTGGCTTGTATATTCCAATGATGGGCTTCCTCAAAATTCCCTAGGTCTTCGTGAGCAAGCAAGTTGGATGCACACCCCCTTAGTTTCTTTTGTTGAGCTCTCATACACTTATAGCTCTAGTGCATCCGTTGCATGGCAACCCTACTCACTCACATTGATATCTATTGATGGGCATCTCCATAGCCCGTTGATATGCCTAGTTGATGTGAGATTATCTTCTCCTTTTTTATCTTCTCCACAACCACCATTCTATTCCACATGTAGTGCTATGTCCATGGCTCACGCTCATGTATTGCATGAAAATTGAAAAAGTTTGAGAACATCAAAAGTATGAAACGATTGCTTGGCTTGTCATCGGGGTTATGCATGATTCAAATATTTTGTGTGATGAAGATAGAGCATAGCCAGACTATATGATTTTGTAGGGATAACTTTCTTTGGCCATGTTATTTTGAGAAGACATGATTGCTTTATTAGTATGCTTGAAGTATTATTATTTTATGTCAATATTAAACTTTTGTCTTGAATCTTTCGGATCTGAATATTCATGCCACAATAAATAAAACTACATTGAGAATTATGCTAGGTAGCATTCCACATCAAAAATTCTGTTTTTATCATTTACCTACTCGAGGACGAGCAGGAATTAAGCTTGGGGATGCTTGATACGTCTCCAACGTATCTATAATTTTTGATTGTTCCATGCTATTATATTATCTGTTTTGGATGTTTAATGGGCTTTATTATGCATTTTTATATTATTTTTGGGACTAATCTACTAACCGGAGGCCAGTGCAAATTGCTGCTTTTTTTTGCCTATTTCAGTGTTTCACAGAAAAGGAATATCAAACTGGAGTCCAAACGGAATGAAACCTTCGCGACGATCGTTTTTGGAAAAAACGCAATCCAGGAGACTTGGAGTGGACGTCAAGGAAGCCATGAGGTGGCCACGAGGTAGCAGGGCGCGCCCTGGGGGGTAGGCGCGCCCCCACCCTCATGGGCCCCTCGTAGCTCCACCGACCTACTTCTTTCTCCTATATATACTCATATACCCTGAAAAACATCCAGGAGCACCACAAAACCCTATTTCCACCACCGCAACCTTCTGTACCTGTGAGATCCCATCTTGGGGCCTTTTCCGGCGCTCCGCCGGAGGGGGAATCGATCATGGAGGGCTTCTACATCAACACCATAGCCTCTCCATAGTTATTATCTAGATGGCTTCTTCTCTCTCTTTGGATCTCAATACAAAGTTCTCCTCGATTCTCTTGGAGATCTATTCGATGTAATACTTTTTGCGGTGTGTTTGTCGAGATCCGATGAATTGTGGGTTTATGATCAAGATTATCTATGAAAAATATTTGATTCTTCTCTGAATTCTTTTATGCATGATTTAATATCTTTGCAAGTAACTTCGAATTATCGGTTTGGTTTGGCCTACTAGATTGATCTTTCTTGCAATGGGAGAAGTGCTTAGCTTTGGGTTCAATCTTGCGGTGTCCTTTCCCAAAGGATGACAGGGCAGCAAGGCACGTATTGTATTGTTGCCATCGAGGATAAAAAGATGGGGTTTATATCATATTGCTTGAGTTTACCCCTCTACACCTTGTCATCTTGCCTAATACGTTACTCTGTTCTTATGAACTTAATACTCTAGATGCATGCTGGATAGCGGTTGATGTTTGGAGTAATAGTAGTAGATGCAGAATCGTTTCGGTCTACTTGCCACGGACGTGATGCCTATATACATGATCATGCCTAGATATTCTCATAACTATGCACTTTTCTATCAATTGCTCGACAGTAATTTGTTCACCCACCGTAGAATATGCTATCATGAGAGAAGCCACTAGTGAAACCTATGGCCCCCGGGTCTATTTTACATCATATTAATCTCCCGCCTGCGTGCTATTTCTGTTGCTTTTTATTTTGCAATCTTTACTTTTCCTTCTATACAACAAAAATACCAAAAATATTTATCTTATTATCTTTATCAGATCTCACTTTTGCAAGTGGCCATGAAGGGATTGATAACCCCTTTATCGCGTTGGTTGCAAGGTTCTTATTTGTTTGTGCAGGTACTAGGGATTTGCGTGTATTCTCCTACTGGATTGATACCTTGGTTCTCAAAAACTGAGGGAAATACTTACGCTACTTTGCTGCATCACCCTTTCCTCTTCAAGGGAAAACCAACGCATGCTCAAGAGGTAGCAGTTTGCTGATGATTATTGTTAGTGGGATACTTGATGAGGTTGATCCATTTAATTCTGATAATATGTGATGCGTGATGTATGGTTGCATTTCTATGGCATATCATGACACCTGTTATTTTTACTTTGAGTTGAACTTGATAATAACTCAACTTGAACATATCGTTGATCGGGTCATGGTGCCACTGAATCAATTTTTCCCCAGTGCAACCACATTTGCCTTTATGGGAAGGCCTTTATTCAGTCTGTTGTCATGCCTCTGGTCGGTACCTCCAACGAGGGAAGGTTATGGCATGCGTTACCCTGGCCCGGTAAGCAGACATAACCTTGTGTGCCCGTTTGTTGTTATAGTACCTTGTCCCCATTTGGGACCGTTTATGTTTTGCCACGACAGTGCCTGTTGATGCCTTTGGTAGGAACGGGGCCACCCAGGACTTAGCCCAGTTGGGAGTAAGTCAGAGTGTCCGGGAGAGTGTCATGGCAATGGGAGGGTTCCATCGGAATGCCGTTGGTCCACCCGAATGGGAGTGCGAGGCCATGGATTCTGTGGTGTGGGTAAAGTGTGCTACCTCTGAAGAGTGTATTTAATCTATCGATAGGCGCGTCCTCAGTTACGGACACAACTCGGAAGTAGGTCACACCATGGATCAACATTTATAAATACTCATGCACACTAATGTTAATCACTTGGCACTATTTGAAAGATGATGGTTGAGAAATGATGTTGATAATGGAGACCGAAGTGTTGGTTTCATTTGTGATCCGAGAAAGATCACAGTTTGGTTACTAGGTAACCCGTTTGGTAAGAAATTCCGAGGGACTTGACGCACGAGATTATGTTCACTGCATTCCTAGTATGCTTTTGCATTGATGATAATTTGAATAAATATCATAATATGTCTGTCATTATGTTTATGCTTGTTGTGAGCTTGCAAGTACATTCAATGTACTGACCTGGCGTGTCATGCCAGATTTCAGGAAAGTATCGTTGGATCGGAGTGCTGCCCGAGTCTAGATCATGTCCACATCGGTGTCCCTGTGCTATGGAGTCCCGCTTCGTCGTTGTTCCGCTGTCGCGTAGTTATCGTGATCGAGGCCCCTCTTTATGTTCACTAAATAATGTACATATTGTTCAGCCGCACCATGTGTGCCGCTTGGCCTCACTACTTGATGTAATATCGAACCATGTACTGCTAGTATCAATAAAGCGGTTGTTTTCTCTACCAAGAGTTGCGTGTATTGCCAGAAGACATGATCTCTGGGCTGGAAATGCAAGGTAAAGTGGTTGCTCTGAGCCGGGGTGCCACAACGCTTGGTATCAGAGCCTCGCTGACTGTAGGACACCCTAGACCACCGACGTGTTAACTGGGCGTCAACCAGATTAGAATTTGAGTGTCGGTGGTGTTTGTAGCTGATTGTTGCGTTGTATGCAGTCGTTTTATTTTTATTTCTAACCAACTAAGGGTTGTGAGTGTAGATGGCTCCAATGTTGTATCCGTGCCAGTTGGAGTTGCTGCCGTACATGTCGCCGCACCTTCTTCAAAATGTATGGCGCCGCCTCTACCCTCACGGTGACGACCCGATGTACTGGGTGTACCGGGAGCGTCTAGCAGAATCAGTATATGAGTATCACGCCGTGGTTACTCTACGCACCAGTTCATCCTCAAGCTCTTACACTCATACCTCTAGGAGTGGTTTCGCTTCCACCGCCTCTATGGCTGTCCAGTTTGCTGCATTTGAGATCCTCGTCGAGCTCCGCTATAGCAAGGTCCGGATGGAGACTCACCCAGGTTTCCACTACTATCCATCCTTGCATGAAAATGGTCGTGTTCGTTTCCCTATCATTGATCTGGAGTCTGATGGAGCTGCTAGCCACCTTTCTCGCTATTTTTCCGCTAATTACCTCCTAATTCACGAGCTGGCTCGAGAGCTGACTCGTGCTCGCACTGCTTTAGTAGCCGCTAGGTCCTATCCCACTCAATAGTCTATGGGATTTACTCCTGATATTCCACCCAGTTATAGCTTGCCTGTTCCCCCGGTTACTCCTCCGAGTAGCTCGGGCACCTCGACCGTGACTTCCCTCAGCGCTCCTGCTGAGTGGGTTACCTTTCTCGCTACCCCTGCAGCCCCGATGATCCAGCCTCATCCCGCACCTGCCCTAGAGGGAGATCCCTCGAGGCAGCGTCATCGTGTTACCTTTAACCCGAAGGTCTCGGTTAACGTCGTCAGTTCTGGATCCGAGTCCGCTTCAGGAGAGGACCCAGCAGGACCAGCAGAGCGCTAGAGCGTTTGAGTATTTGCAGTTGTCATGTTGATGTACGGATGTAGTCGTACGAGTCATGATGTTCTGTTTCATGTATGAGAGTATTCAAACTTATCATGGTGTTTATCTTTCATGTATGAGTCTATATATAATTATGTTGGAACATTTTATTATTCACTGTGTTTTCTTTCGATATTTCGTTTTTGCTTCTTTCGGTTTTGTCGCTGGCTTTTCCCTACCATTTTGGATGTTCCTCATCACGGTTGCGTTATCTTGGGAAAAAACAAACAATAGGATGACGCAAGGAGGCAGCATCAGTCACATTTGTGAGGATGTCCTTGTTTGCCGCTCAGCACGACAGGCAGGGCATTCCCCCGAGCCGTACAATCCACCACCGCCTCAACCGCCACATCTGCCCTCCACCGAGCAAATTTTGCGCATGTTTGAGGAAAGAAGGAATAACGATCTGATTGAATTATTAAAAAGTGTACAAGCTATGGTTGGGCAGAATGGGAATCAGAAGGGTTATCACTCCGAACGGTCAGAGTTTCAGAGAACCAAGCCTCCCAGTTTCACTCAAGTTATTGATCCCCTGGAAGCCAACAGTTGGTTACGAACTATTGAGAAAAAGCTTGAGATTGCTCGTACTGAAGAAGATGACAAGGTTATGTTTGCTAAGCATTATCTCGAAGGATCTGCCACTATATGGTGGGATAATGCGAAAACCATGTGGCCTGCAGATGAAGAAATCACTTGGACAAAATTCAAGGATCATTTCCGCAAATATCATATTCCTGCTAGTATTATGAAGGTCAAGCAGCATGAATTCTTCTCGCTCACCCAAGGAAGTCTGTCCATTAGTGAGTATCTGCACAAATTCAATCATTTGGCCCGTTATTCCCTCTATGATGTGGCCACCGAAGAAAGAAAGGTTGACATATTTCTTGGAGGGCTAAACCAGCATCTCCGATGCACTCTCGGTATGTTTGATTTCCTGAACTTCCAAACTCTGCTAAACAAGGCCCTCATTGCTGAAAGGGAGCACAAGCTTGTACATGACAACAAGTCTGCCAATAATGATCACAAGTGCAAGTTTGAGCCTAAGAAGGATGGTCAGCCAATGCAGAAGGCTCGTACTTGGCAGCAAACTCAGGCAGAGTACAAGCCCAATTGGCAGAAGAATGTTAACAAGACAACTACCCAAGTCAAGAATGTCGTAACCAGCCCGGTGCGAGAAGAGTGTCAGCGCAACAATTCACGTTTCAGTTGAGGACAAACCATACATTATGCAAGACAGTGTCCCAAGAACGGCAAGACAAATGCTCCATTCAGGCCACAAGTCAACCATATGGGGCCGTACCTTGTCCAGCAAACCATCAAAGGGTAAGTTCATCACCTCTCCGCAGACGAGGCCCAAGAGGACCCCGAAGTCGTCATTGGTATGTTTCCTATTAATAACATACCTGCAATAATTTTATTTCACTCTGGGGCTTCCCACTCTTTTATTTCGCGGAGTTTCGTTGCCCAAAACAAATTTCCTTGTTTGATTTTGAGAAAGAATATGTTGGTACAATCCCCGGGATCTTTGCTCAGAAGCAATCTGGTCTGCCGTAACTTGGAAATTGATATCAAAGGAGTTCGTTTTCCAACTTCCTTGATAGTCATCGAGTCTGCCAAGTTGGACATTATTTTGGGAATGAATTGGTAAACCCAATAACAAGTACGCATTAACTATGCGGCCAGAGAGGTCACCTTGACAAGTCAGGAAGGACAGACTACAAAATTCTATGCCCGCAGAAGCATACCCAAGAAAGAAATAGTCTTCACCGCGGTAGCTGAAGAATTGGGATTAATTCCTATGGTCAGTGAATTTCCCAATGTATTCCCTGAAGAATTGCCAGGAATGCCGCCAGATAGAGAACTTGAGTTTGCAATTGACCTTGTGCCCGGGACCGCACCATTATACAAGAAGTGTTATCGCATGCCTTCGTAAGAATTAGTGGAATTAAAGAAACAGCTTGACGAGATGCTCCAGAAAGGTTATATCCGTCCAAGCTCTTCACCATGGGGATCACCCGCAATATTTGTGGACAAGAAAGACGGTAGTCTCCGTATGTGTGTGGATTACCGTCAGCTGAATGATGTCACTATTAAAAACAAATATCCACTGCCCAGGATTGATGATTTATTTGATCAACTCAGTGCGGCAAAATTATTCTCCAAAATTGATTTAAGGACTGGATACCACCAACTCAAGATCAAAAAGGAAGATATTCCTAAGACTACGTTCACTACCCGATATGGTCTTTATGAATATACCATTATGTCCTTCGGTCTCACCAATGCCCCTGCTTTCTTCATGCATATGATGAACAAAGTATTCATGGATTTCCTGGATAAATTTGTGGTGGTCTTCATTGATGATATCCTAATATACTCAAAAGGTGAAGAAGAGCACAAGGGACACCTCAGAGCTGTCTTACAAAGACTCCGTGACCATCATCTATACGCCAAATATAGTAAATGTGTGTTTTGGCTCAAGCAAGTTGGATTCCTCGGGCATGTTCTGTCAGCAGAAGGTATAGCCGTGGATCCAAGTAAGGTGAAGGATGTGCTTGATTGGATAGCACCCATGACAGTATCCCAAATCCGAAGTTTCCTTGGATTAGCCGGGTACTACCACCGCTTCATTGAAGACTTCTCTAAGATTGTCAATCCAATGACAGAGCTTCTCAAGAAAGATAATAAGTTTGAATGGTCTAAGGACTATGAGAAAAGTTTCAATGAGCTAAAGACCAGACTGACAACAACACATGTGTTGACTCTTCCGGACATCTATCGCAGCTTTGATGTGTACCGTGACGGGCAAGGTCTTGGATGCGTACTCATGCAAGATGGCAAGGTCTTGCCGAACTGTGTGCGATGCAATAATCGCAAACGGTGGTGTAAAAACCGTCAAAAAAGGTGTAAAACATTTGCGATGATGGCTGCATCAAACACGATTAAGATTTTAGTTGCATGTGCGATGCAGGGCATAAGGTTAATCCATTCAAACTGTCTGCAATGAGGCAGAACAACAGAAAACAGGTATCCATAACAATGTGTTTGTGATGCAGGACACACGGTTAATTCATTCGAACTGTTTGCGATGAGGTAGAACAACAGAAACGGGCAGCCATATCAATGTGTGTGCGATATACGGCATACGATTAACTCAGACGAACTATTTTCGATTAGGGAACACAACAGAACCGGTTCAACTTAACAAGATGTGTGTGATATGCAGCATGCAGTTCACATGGATGAACTGTGTGCGGTGAGCCAAAAGAACACAAACGACTCGTGTAAACAAGATGTGTGTGATACGTGGCAAATAGCTGACTCGGATGAACTGTTTGCGATGAGAAATTACAACACGGACGGTCAATACAGTTACTTCGTGTGTGATTCTATGCGTACAAAAAACTTTGAAAAATGCAAACTACTTGCTTGTGATGGCTAGGAATATCGCACACGATGCGTCTGCGAGTACTCGTGTGCGATGATTAGTATGTTACACATACGTTTCCTTATGTGAACATGTGTGTGAATTTGCAATATGGACAGTTAATATGCAAATGCCTTCTGGACATTGGGCACACGCTTAAACTCAATGAACTGTGTACGATACTAATACTTTCCATGAAAATTTATGAATTTGGGTAACATCAGTTGAGTAACATATATATAGTGGTTACACTATTCGACAAAAGGAGGACCTTCATAACACGGTTTTGACAACCATATGGTCCATATCTACATACTTAACATAGTAACAACTATCACATTTTAAGAGGCTAAGGGCCAACAACCATATGGTCCATATCTATATACTTAACATATATAGTAACAGCTAGCACATTTTAAGAGGCTGAGGGCCAACAACCACAACTATCCACTGGAAGCAGCTTGATCATGGTGACTCGGCATCTCGTCAATGAGAAGGAAGAGCCCTCTTGTGCCTTGGTAGAGCAGGAGTAGAACAGTGCCTCCAATTTTCCAATATGGATGCATTGCCACGAGAAGCGAGAACTTGTTAATTTGAATGGTTCCATTTTTGCGGGAAATGCAGTACCTTGCAATCACTTTGGCGTTATTAGCAGGCACAAGTGTAATTCGACCACGCCGAGAAATCAATCCAGGAACGGCTATAGGGGGCAATTTCTGTTCACATGTAGAATAAAAAACAATTGTAACATATCGTTGAAGATATATATAGTTTATGAGCATCAACATTAAAATAAGACTTTTTACCAGCGCTTTGTGCACACAATTGGTCTTGTTCAGTGTGTGCACCATAGGTCTAACTAATCCCATCCAAAATACAGTGTTCATATACTGTGCTATCTCTCTCAGATTATCAACAAAGTTTATGACATGCTTCAAGTCCTTACAGTGAAATTTGGTACGCTTAGTGTCGGTGTACTAGAGTAGGGGTACCCTAGTATCCCGAACTTGTGCACGGGCAGTTGCAGCCCTCCGCGGCAAGGCTTACCGGGTGACCGCCAAGGTCCTCCGTGGTTCCTTTGAAGCCATTCAAGAACAAAGTATTCAAGCCAAGGAGACAAGGCCCCGACAAGAGGAGCTTGCCGAAGGCCACCCAAGGCACCTAGGAGACAAGGCCCCGGCAAGAGGAGCTTGCCGGGAAGGCCCGGTGAGCGACAAGCTTCCGGACGCGACAAGACAACAACCGCGGCAAGGCGCTTGCCGCGGCGGACCACCACTCTGCACCTGCGCTCCAGCACATCCACTAACGTGTCGCCCTGGGACCTTTCCAGGCGCACGTGGCAAGAGGCCGTGCGGCCATCGGAGCACGGTGGCAAGCGGTGCTGACAAGATTGCCATCGTGGCAAGCGGCGGCGCCCCTGACGGTCCCTTTTCAGACTGTTAGAGGCGGCGTGAGACGGGCATTTAATGCCTTTGTCCCCGCCGTCGGGGTTAGGTATGATACACATCGTACCTTAATCGTACAGTGCATGGTATACCAACCACACCTTTTCCATTTTTACCCTTGTCTACGTTGCCACCTGTCTGAGACCCCTTTAGCATATAAAAGGAGGCCCATGCGCAACGTAGAGAGGGGTTCAGAAGGTTGGACTCACGCTCGGTCTTGTTAGCAGCTTGTGTGTACTGTAGCACTCAGCGCTCCTGAGCAAGAACTCAAACACTCAGACATGCAAGAAGAGGAGTGTTATCTCCCGAGAGCTCCGGCTGGGTAAACCTCTCGTGTGCTTCTCCTCGATCTGCTCTTCGTGCGACCTCCGCCCCCCGCCGAACCGAAAGGGGCTCGGTCCGCCGGTCCCATAGGTGTTCGTGGGTCAGATCAGCCCACCCCGACATCTTTGGCGCGCCAGGTAGGGGGCGTCGAGATTGTGTGAACTCGATCCGCGTCCCACACGAAGCTAGATCTTCATCATCTTCATCGACATGCCACCGAAGAAGAAGGCTTCGGTGGCGGATGTTCCGTCTGCGTTAACCCACCACCACCGGAGCAAACGGGTGGTGGGGTAGACGCCGCGGAAGAATGGACGCCGACGGGGAGCCCACGGTGCTGCCAAGTCCAAGGACAAGGCTGCGCAGACCTCGGCGTCCAGACATGCACCGCGCCCGCCTCAGAGGCGCGGGACCGACAAAGGTCATGGTATTCACAACGCCATACGCTCGTTGGACCAAGATAGAGCTGGTGGATCTCGGGATGCTCAAGACCAGCATGCACGCCAACATGTCTGGCGCTGAAGCGAGGCACGGTCGCTCGACGGGATATCGCCTTCTAACATAGTTAGAAGTCCGAGCATATCCCGCCTCGCGCCGCTCGCCATCGCCACCCACCACTCCAGCAAGCTTTGGCGAGGGCTCAACCGCTCTGGATTACCCTCCAACAGCCGACAAGGTCGATGAATTCTCATTGGCTTCGCTTAACGCGACGCTCGCTGGCAACCGAGTGCATCATCGCCGCGGCAGGACTGCTAAACACGAGCCGGTGGCGATTTAAACCGTGGGGGTGCAACCACCATGCACTTCTCCGCCCGAAGGTTAAGATCGCCGACTTCCGGATCCACCTCGATAGCGACTCCACCGCATCATCGGATCCACGAGCTCGTCGCGATCAACCAAGTTCTTCACGAACGACAACAAGAAGACGCTCGAACTCGCACCGAAGCGCCAAAGAGAAGCGGCGTCAATCCAACCAGCGCTGGGCCCTCTGTCGACATGCATGCGCCCGAGAGGAACCGAGGCGACTTCTTGCAGTCTGTGATGGGGTTGCCCTGCGTGCACTCGTGAGCTGCGGCAAGTCCAAAGTGGCCCAGCAAGAAGAATTTCAAGCCGACGTGCAGAGAAATGACGGCAAGACGCATCCGTCGGAGTTCCTCAGCATCTACACCATCGCGGTGCAAGCTGCCGGGGCGAGACGACAAGATCCTGCCAACCACTTCACCGGTGCTCAAGCCCAATGTCGGATCCTGGCTCATGCACTTGCCGGACAACTCCATATCCTCTTGGGCAGATCTATGCCATCAGTTTGTCGGCGCCTTTACAGGCGGCCACAAGCCCCATGGCCAAGAAAGCGACCTTCATCTGCTCACCCAGAAGGAAGGAGAGCCCCTGCGCAAGTACATTCAAAGATTCAGCCATGTACAGCACAACATCCCAGATGTCCACCCTGCGGCGGTAATCAGCGCGTTCCATCAGAACGTGCGAAACCGCAGGATGCGGGAGGAGATGGCGATGTGCAAGATCGAAGATGTCGATGAGCTATATGCCCTGGCCGACAAGTGTGCACGTCTTTGAGGAAGGGAGGAGACTCCCGGAGAGAATCTTGAAGCGGGGAGGGTCTGATAGTGAGGAGACCGCCCCGGCAAAGAAAAACCGGTGGCGGAGCAACAGGAAGAAGAAAGGCAAAGATGTGCTAGTTGTTGAGCAGTCCGGCAACGGATGTGGCGCCAAGAAAGCCAAAGCTGGTAGCTCCGGCAAGGAGGTTGCCGCTGGCACCAACTGCCAGGCTGTGGCGGTCGCCGACAAGCAGGACGGCTCCAACAAACAGTACTGCAAGATCCACCGCACCAAGGGCCATGACCTCCAGAGCTGCAAAAAGGTCGAGCAGCTTGTCGAGCAGCGGAAGGCTGAATACGAACGACGCGACAAGGAGAAGGCCCAGGAAGGTGCTGGAGGAGCTAGCAAGAAACGTCCCCGCCGGGAGGACGCCAGCAAGGCCAAGCAGCGGCAAGGAGACAGACCTCCCCGCGGCCGCGACAAGGATGAAGACGACGACGATGATGAGGACATGGATGATGACGAGACTGATGAGCAGGAGTTCCAGAAAGCCACAGAGGTCCTGTGCATTGACGGCGGTGCTTCTCTACATACTTCACACCGCCAGCTCAAGCAGTGGATGCGGGAAGTCAATGCGGCAGAATCATCCGTCGAGTCACGCAAGCCTCTGAAATGCTCCAGCACGCCTATCATCTTTGATATTGAGGACCACCGATCGCAGAATCAAGCGGTCGGGTGCTTGCCGATGTTGGTTTCACCAACTATCCGCAACCTCATGGTCACTAAGATGCTAGTTGACGGCGGGGCCGGCTTGAATCTGATCTCCTCCACGGTGCTCCAGAAACTCCAGATCCCTGATGGCGAGCTCGAAGAGACCGGCACATTCCAAGGAATCAATCTGGGAAGGAGCAAGCCGAAGGGAAAGATCACGTTGCCGGTGACATTTGGCAGCGAGTTGAACTTCGTGATCGAGAGGGTCACTTTTGACGTTGTCGACTTTCCATTGCCTTACAATGGGATACTTGGCCGTCAAAGACTCGCCAAATTCATGGCAGCCTCTCACTATGCATATAACATGCTGAAGATGCCAGGCCCGATAAGTGTCATCTCTGTCCCTGGCGACAAGAAGGATGCTCTTATCTGCGCCGACAAGATCTACCGGGAAGCAGCAGCTGCAACAGATTGCAAGCCACTTGCCGCTGAAGCTCCCGGGCAAAGAAGAAGACCAAGTCCGCAAGAGCTCGATGCCGCTCCGGCAAGCGCACCTCTTCGGAGTGCTGCGCTACCGTCGAGGACGCACCATCGAGCTCCACCGCAAGTGTAAGAAGACGATGGCAGCTCCACCAGAGACCAAGAAGGTGTCCGCCAAGGAGGACGGCACCGTTGTACCTTCACCATCGATTGCCACTCTCGACCCTAAATAGGAAGGCGGCGCTCGTTGCTTTCCCCGCGCGAATGTCGACGTGTTTGCGTGGTAACCGTCTGATATCCCCGTGTTCCCGTGAAAGTAATTGAGCACCATCTTGCCGCTTTGTCCTCATGCGCGCCCGCCAAGCGTAAAGTCGTGAAGCGTGCAAAGGAGTGCCAAGAGTTGATCGCAGAAGAAATCAAGAAATTGGAAGCAGCAGGCCTTGTCAGAGGAGTGCTCCATCCTACGTGGTTGGCCAATCCTGTAGTTGTACGCAAGGCAAACGGGAAATGGAGGCTTTGTATCGACTTTACCGATGTCAATAAAGCTTGTCCCAAAGACCCATTTCCCTTGCCGCGCATCGACTAGATTGTTGACTCCACGGCCGGATGTGATTTGCTTTCATTTCTGGATGCATACTCAGGATATCATCAGATCTTCATGGCAGAAGAAGATGAGGAGAAGACCGCATTCATCACCCCATGTGGCACATACTGTTTCGTACGGATGCCTTTCGGATTAAAGAATGCTGGTTCAACATTTGCAAGAGTAGTCCATGACGCTTTTGAGCCGCAAATGCACAGAAATGTGGAAGCCTACATGGATGATATAGTGGTCAAAAGCAAGGACAAGGCGACTCTGATTCAAGATTTAGACAAAACCTTTGCAAATCTGCGCAAGATCAACCTCAAGCTCAACCCCGAGAAGTGCGTGTTTGGAGTCCCCTCCGCAAGCTTCTCGGGTTCTTCGTGGTCTCAGCGGGAATTGAAGCCAATCTCGACAAGATCAAGGCCATTGAGCAGATTGAAGCACCAAAGCGCGTCAAGGATGTACGAAGACTTGCCGGTTGCTTAGCTGCTCTCAAAGAAGTTTATCTCTAGGTTCTGCTGAGCGCTACCGCCATTTTTCAAAATTTTGAAAAAGGCAGGTCCAATGAAATGGACTCCGGAAGCGGAAGCTGCGCTGCAGGACTTGAAGAGATACCTGTCCTCCACTCCAACACTTTTCGCACCTAAGCCACAAGAGAAGTTGCTGCTATATATAGCGGCGACCAATCAAGTGGTTAGTGCTGCGTTAGTAGCGGAGAGGGAGGAAGATGATGAGCTAGCAACCATGGCAGATGCATCCAGCGACAAGCAGGGGGCTTCACCGGCAAGCTCTGGTCCCGACAAGGATGGATCAACGCAGACGCATGAGAAGATGCAGAAAAGAATGGTGCAGCGCCCAGTTTACTTTGTCGGTTCCCTTCTGCAGGGGCTAGGTCAAGGTACTGGTGTGTAGAAATTGCTTTTCGGCCTCCTCATGGCCTCGAGAAAGCTGCGCCATTACTTCCAGCACATGAGATCACATCGTCACTGCTTTTCCGCAAGAGGATCTTGCAAAATCCAGAGGCAACAGGCAGAATTGTCGAGTGGGCACTGGAACTGTCAAGCTTTGACCTCAAGTTTGAGAGCACTGCAACTATCCAAAGCAGAGCATTGGCGGAGTTCATAGCAGAATGGACGCCGACACAAGATGAAGAAATTCCAGAAACGAGCATCCCCGTCAAGGAAGCTAGCAAAGAGTGGCTGATGTACTTTGATGGTGCCTTCTCGCTGCAAAGGCGCCGGTCTTGGGCGTGCTACTTGTTGCACCCACCGGAGAGCACCTCAAGTACGTAGTCCAGATGCACTTTCCCAAGGAGCAAGCAACAAACAATACCGCAGAGTATGAAGGTTTGCTTGCCGGTCTCGTGGATCGCAGAGACCTTGGGATCAAGAAGCTCATTGTCGGTGACTCACAGCTTGTCATCCGCCAAGTGAACAAGAGTTATCGAGTCCGTTGATGGAAGCTTATGTTGATGAAGTGAGAAAGCTAGAAGAGCACTTTGACGGCCTACAGATGGAATATAGTCCAAGAGCTCAGAACGACATTGCTGATGGCCTGTCGAAGTGCGCCGCACTTAAGTTACCTGTGGAACCAGGGATCTTTGTGCTCAAGCTGACTTAACCGTCTGTAACACCATCAACCGGACAGAGCAAGAAGAGGAAGTTGATCTCTGGTGACTATTTTCCGGCAGAGCTTCCCGAAGCCGCTGCCAAGAAGGTCCACAAGATCAGCACCAACAGTGCTGAGGAGCAGTCTGCTCCGACAAGCCCTAGGGTTTGTTTCGTTGAAGCGAGCGCCCCGACAAGTTTTGCTCCGGCAAGCTTGCCGGGAACGCCAAGCTCGCTAAGCCGCAGGTTCTCGCCGTGGAAGCAGATGTTCCCGCAGCAGCAGATGTGCCTTTAGTCCTTGTTGTCGAGCCGCAAGCTCCAAAGATGGGCACAAAGAGATTGTCCTTTCCTTCGTGACAGGAGAACTTCCCAAGAGCAAGAAGAAGCGGAAAGAGTAGCCCGGCAGTCAAGTATGTACCAGTTTGTCGACAACACACTGCATGTAAGAAGACTCAACGGTGTGAAATTGAAGTGTATTCACCGGGAAGACGGACAAAAGCTGCTAGCAGAGATACATGGAGGCATATGTGGTCACCACATTGGCGCCAGAGCACTTGTCGGCAAAGCGTTCCGGCAAGGTTTCTTTTGGCCGACGACCCTCCAGGATGCAACTGCACAAGTAACCAAGTGTGAAGCGTGCTGCCCATTCCAAGCAGATACACCAGCCAGCTCAAGCTCTCCAGACGATCCCTTTATCCTGGCCATTTTCGGTCCGGGGCTCGACATCCTCGGCCCCTTTCCCCGAAAGTTTGGGGCTTTGAGTACTTGTACGTTGCAATCGACAAGTTCACAAAGTGGTCGGAAGTGGAAGCAGTGAGGAAGGTGACAGCACAGTCAGCAGTCAAGTTCTTTAGGTCGATTGTTTGCCATTTCGGAATCCCTAACAAGATCATCACCAACAACGGCATGCAATTCACGAGCCGCACCTTCATGCAGTACGTCCAAGATCTTGGCGCCAAGGTCTGCTTCGCTTCTGTTGCTCATCCGAGAAGTAACGGTCAAGCGGAGAGGGCGAATCTTTGAAGTGCTGCGCGGGCTCAAGACCGTAACTTTCGGCGGGCTGCACAAGTGCGGAAAATCTGGATTGAGGAGCTGCCGGTGGTTCTTTGGTCGATCAGACGACGCCAAATCGAGCCACCGCCGGACACCTTTCGCTCTAGTCTATGGAGCAGAGGCAGCTCTCCCCACGGAACTCAGATACTGGATCACCTCGAGTGCTCGCTTATGATGAGCTTGAGCAAGAGCAGCTATGCGACAAGATGACGCTGCTCCTTGAGGGGGATCGCCTTCGTGTTGTCAGACGAGCTGCTCGATACCGAGCAAGCTTTGGCGCCGCTACCATAGCCGCAGTAAAAGCCAGAAGTCTCGAGGAAGGCGACCTTGTTCTTCGGCGCGTTCAGTCCGCCAAGAATTCCAACAAGTTGACGCCGAAGTGGGAAGGCCCTTACCGGGTGAAACGAGTCACTAGGCATGGCGCTGTCCGCGTTGAGACCGAAGATGGCATTCCGTGAGCAACTCCTGAACATTGAGCATCTTCGTAAGTTTTACTCAGAGGCGCGGTTGCGGAACCCGTTCCGGCAACCACCTTTTGTACAAGTCTTGCCGATGTTGCATGTAATCCTTTGTACAAAGCCGGGCGCAGACCCCCCGCATAAGTAAAGCTAATGTGCTTCGCACATCTTGTCAATTTCATGCTTTCTACTTCTATTTTGCATGCTTTATCTGACACTTTGTGCAGCACCTACCCCCGGTAAGCAATAACGAGCCATAAGGCTCCATATCTTTATTTTCTCTTCTTTCTCTTTCTCAAAGAAAGGAAGGTTCCCTCGCACACAAGTTTGCCGGGGGGAAAGGAGAAGATAATGGTGTGGACCAAGCGTCGCTCAAGGAAGTCTAGCCTTACCGAAGCAAACGATGTAAAAGCTAAGTTGCTAAAGTTTGAGCAATCAGTTTTAAAAAAATTTAAGTTATCTTCCTCGAACAACCGTACTTTGTATGGAAAACCTGTGTGCGGAGGAACCAACTCGTAGCTAGTTGCGCCCTTACTTTGTTTCGAGTCCGCTCAACAACTTAAGTGAGCTGCGACTAGTTGCGACAAGGTTTCTTGTTGGCAAGCAAGACCGCCAAAGAAGCTGCCGACATCCCAAGACTTCAGCGCCATGCCTGTGTGCTCATACGACAAGTTCCCTAAAAGCGAGGGCAAAAACATTCAAAGGAAGGAATCAAGTAAAGGAAATAACATAGCAATTGCTACCAGAAATAGAGTTATATTACAAGATAGCTTGTCGCAGCTCTAATAGATGGTTCTCATAACATGACCAACAGCGGCAAGAAAAAGAGAAAGCGGGCGGCCTAATCTACGCGATCGCCCTCAACCCTCTTGATCCCGCTCACCCTGTCCACGATGGGTGCGACAAGGGTCCGAGCGCTTCCACATCGGCATCCGCGGCAAGGACTTGAGGACGTTGGTGAGGTTGAGGCCTGGATTGCGGAAGGCCACCTTCATCAGCACCTTTTGAAGAGCTCCCGCGCAGATCTGGCGTGACTCCTCGGCCAGCTGCTTTGGGATTTCTTCCCGGAGTCGCCGGAGGGCTGTCACCACGCCTTGAAGAACAAGCTGAGCTTGGCGCTGGGTTGGAGGTGCTCATCGGAGGAATATCCAAGATCCACCATCCCAGCTCCATGACTCCCTGTCGATGGCTGCAGCAACATCCACGAGACCCTCGGTCCAGTGCTCCACATTTTCCCTAAAGGTATTCTGGGCGGCAGCAGCCCTCGCCAGCAGCGCTTCGTCGGCCTTGATCTTCTCCTTCAAGGCCACCTCCTGCTCCCTGGCGCCGTCCAGCGCCTGAGTCAAGGTGGTCAGCTTCAACTCAAGATCTGCGTTGGAGTCCTTGGCGGTGCTGAGCTCCTTGCTCCTCTCGGCGAGACGACCCTGCAGCTCACCAAGAGTGTAGGCGTCCTTCTCAAGGCTCATGCTTGAGTGCAGCAAGCCCTCGCCGCTCTCCTTGAGATTGGCCTCCACTGCATCACCTTCTGCCTCCAGCTCCTTCTTGGCGGCCTCGGCAGCTGCGGCGCATCCTTTGCTTCTTGAGAGCCCCGCCAAATGTTTGCTCACGTGGCTAGATCCTCCTCATGGCTGTCAAGATAAACCTTCCTCTGCGCCAACTCGCCTTCCTGCGCAGATAGCTTCTCGGCGGCAAGCCGCTGTTGCTCCTCAGCTTCAGCCTTCTCGAGGAGGAAGGCCTTGCGCTCCTCGGCAAGCCACTCCCGCTCCTCTGCCAAGGACCGGAGAGCTTCCTGGTTGAGGCCCCGGAGCTCCTCCGTTCACTTCTCGATGTCTGCTCCCGCCTTCGCGACAAGCGCTTCCCGGGATTCCAGCTTGGCTTGTCGGGCGCGGTAGAGCGACAACAGCTTCCGTGATCACCGCTCCTCCTCGGACTTCGCCATGCTGCTCGGCGCGTCGACCAGCGTCAGTCCAGCGGAGGCGAGCAACTCTTCATCAAAAGTTTCTCCTTCGGCCGGCGCCCTGGAGCTCGACGCCCATGGGAGCTTGATGAAGATGCCATCGCCGGTCTTCAAATAGGCGCCGGGCTGGGGCTCTTCGGAGCCCAGCTGCAGCGGCGGAGGATCGTGCGGTCGGCGTGGCGCTGGCACTCCCTGCGGCCTCGGGGCCGTCGGTCACGATCGCCGGACCCTCGCCCGGCTTCTGCGGCGGCAGCTTTGGCGGCCTCTTCGCGGCCAGGCTCGTCGGCCCGGCTTCTTCTCCGATGGCGTGGCGTCGTCAATATTGCCGCGCGCGTCCTCCTCGCCGGCGGCCTCGGTCTCCATTGGCTCTGTGGCGGATTGTTCTGATGACCGGGAAATGAAGAAAAGTCAAGCAAATATTCAAAAAGAAAATCAGAGGAAGAAGAACACAAGGAAAGTTCTCAAGCAAGAGGATTACCTGTGCTAGGGTCTGCAGTCATGGTCTACGCCACCGGTGGAGCGCGTCGCGCGACGCTGCGGCTGTTGGCCCGTCTGCCGCCCCGCTACGTCTCCGGCCTTGCGAAGACGCCTTCTTGGTGGAGCTGGGGGCTCCGCTCGCGGCAAACTGTTTGAAGGTGGGGAGGATGCGCCCTCAGCAGGCTCGCTCGACTCAGCTTCAGGCTCGGCAAGCTCCTCCTCTCCGGCAAACTCCTTTCGCTCGACAAGGCTTGCCGCCTCTACTGCCTCTGCCTCCTCCATGGTGAATCCGAACTCGCCCGCGGCAGCGGCTGCTGCCACCTCTTCCAGCCTGGTGGCGATGCGCTGCATCTCATCATCGGTGGTGTCGCGAGTGAGGCCCCTCTATTCATCGGGGCGGACCGGCACTTCTACCAGGCTGTCAAAGAACACTCGCACGACGTCATCTGCAGGCTCTTGCCAGGTTGGAACGATTCCATGCGAGTCGCACAACGGCATCATTGCACGGATGCGGCCGAGCGAGGAATTGTTGCAATGAACGACACCCTTCGCAACCTGAACATTTCGGGATGATCAGGATCGGGCTTGAACAGCTCCAAGATCATCGCGCCCAGCCCAAGACAGCGAAGTTGAAATTTAGGCCCGGGCGCAGCCTCATGATATCCGCCAGATTCTGAACTCCCAGCGGGTCTCCTCCTCTCTCTCGCAAGAAGCGTCTGGCGGCGAAGAAAGTCTCTGCGCCAATGGTGCCTAGAGTGAGCCCTGCAAGCCCGAGGCGCAGGATCCGGTGACGGCAATCTTCGCCTAGCGCCTTCCGTGCCACGTTGCTCCAATCGTTGCCGCGCACTATTGGGGTTTGGCTGGGCGGTAAATGGCTGCGGGTTCTCCTCGACAATCCGGCACCAATCTGCCCTCCACTCCTCCCACTTGCTGCGGAGCTCTCCCTCCAGATAAGCTTCCTTCTTGCCAATCCTTGAGATCCAAGCGATTCCGCCGGCAAGAGGCTCCCCTCTCTCAACTTGGGGCATAAAGAAGTGCCGGAAAAGGGCTACGTTTGGATGGACTCCGACAAAGTTTTCGCAGAGATGTGCGAAAACTGCCATGGTCAGGACAACATTGGGGGTGAAGTCAAGGAGGCGGAACACGTAGGTGTTCATGATATCGCAGAAAAATTCAGAGAAAGGCGGGCAGAGCCCGCAGTAGAAGAACAGCGCGAAGAAAGGGTACCCATTCGGAGCCAGTTCCAAAGCAGCAGCTGGGAGTACCTCAGCTCCCTCGCGGCGAGCTGGGGGGGAAAGATTGCCCGCTCCTTCCGCAGCGCCGCAAGCCGCTGCGCCTCGGCCGACTTCACGGCCTTCCCCTTGTCGGCTTTCGGAGCCATGGCGGAGGCGGTGAGGGAGATCGACGGCGTTGGTGATGCTGGTGGCGATGGGGGGCGGAGCGCTGCTCTCTCTTCAGCCTTGGGAAGAAGGGGGGAGCAGCGGAGGTTTTTCGAGATTGGACAGCAACTGGCGAGATGGGCGGACTGCCCCTGTTTCCCCTGCTTATAAAGAGGGAGGGGCGGACGCCCGCTTTTCCGAATAAAGAAACCACCACGATCTCGCCCCACGATCTCTCACACGACGCCGCATTCGACGCGTGCCGTTCGTGGAGGGCGTGGTGGGTCCGGGGTGAGTTACGGTGTGACCCAGGCCGCGCGTGCCCGTGCCCTGTTTTGGGCCTGGCCCAACAGCGCTCGGCACCATGTGTGGCCCAGGCCCGGGGGCTCCTGTCGGTGTACTAGAGTAGGGGTACCCTAGTATCCCGAACTTGTGCACGGGCAGTTGCAGCCCTCCGTGGCAAGGCTTACCGGGTGACCGCCAAGGTCCTCCGTGGTTCCTTTGGAGCCATTCAAGAACAAAGTATTCAAGCCAAGGAGACAAGGCCCCGGCAAGAGGATCTTGCCGGGAAGGCCACCCAAGGCACCTAGGAGACAAGGCCCCGGCAAGAGGAGCTTGTCGGGAAGGCCCGGTGAGCGACAAGCTTCCGGACGCGACAAGACAACAACCGCGGCAAGGCGCTTGCCGCGGCAGACCACCACTCTGCACCTGCGCTCCAGCACATCCACTAACGTGTCGCCTCGACCTTTCCAGCGCTGCTGCGGCAAGAGGTCGCGGCGGCCATCGGAGCGCTGGTGGCAAGCGGCGCCGACAAGATTGCCATCGTGGCAAGCGGTGGCGCCCCTGACGGTCCCTTTCTGCACTGTTAGGGCGACGTAGACGGGCATTTAATGCCTTTGTCCCCTGCCGTCAGGGTTAGGTATGATACGCTGTACACTGTACACTGTACAGGTAGCTGTAACAACCACTCCTTTTCCATTTTTACCCTTGTGTACGTTGCCACATGTCGGAGATCCCTTTAGCATATAAAAGGAGGCCCATGCGCAACGTAGAGAGGGGTTCGGAAGGTTGGACTCATGCTCGGTCTCGTTAGCAGCTTGTGTGTACTGTAGCACTAAGCGCTCCTGAGCAAGAACTCAATACACTCAGACATGCAGCAGTAGGAGTGTTATCTCTCCGGAGAGCTCCGAAGCTGGGTAAACCTCTCGTGTGCTTCGCCTCGATCTGCTCTTCGTGCAACCTCCGCCCCCCGCCGAACCAAAAGGGGCTCGGTCCGCCGGTCCCATAGGTGTTCGTGGGTCAGATCAGCCCGCCCCGACACTTAGTAACATACAAATCCTTCACTATGCATCCAACATATCCTTCTTAAAAGGTGGAAAGGTATTATTTATTCAGATGCAGAAGAATATATAGTGCGCATAAATTGGTAAACAAAATTTGTTACTGCCTAGGAACGGAGTCAGAATATGATATCACAATTGGTTGCTTAAATAGTGATCAATTGGTTGCTTAAATAGTAATATGACAGCATGGAGAAAGTTGAAAGGACACTAACCTCGATCAGACTTTGACCGGCTGATGACGTTGGGGAAGTAAACATCCATGTTAATTAGACCAGGCTGTGGTGCACGCACTAGAATTTTATTTCCAGCTTTCAGTTCATAACACCTAGACATTTTTCTCCAAAGGTCCGCATTAAAATAGGAGTGACCATCTTTATCAAGTTTTACGCTAACCTCACTGTAAATCCATGTTGCGTTGTAAATATGACATCCTAGGAGTCATCAGCAAAGTAAAGCCCAAGATTTCCTTCTACTCCTGTTCTTGCAAAGCAAGGGATGTACTGCTTGAAATGAAAATTAAGATGGTAAATTATATATATTGAAATAGCCGAGCAATATGCAAATACGGGAGTAACTGATAGAACATATCCATATATAAATGCAAGCAAAGTACAAAAATATAGAATTAAAAATAGATAATGTAACAAAGATTTAACACAAATATATAGATAATGTAGCAACAGATGGTATATGTTCACAAATTTAGGCCATGCTAACCGCGGTAGATTGAGATTGAACATACCAAGCGCTCCCTGAAGTCATCTGGAATGGTGAGATAGAACTTCGTTTCCGACTGGCCACGACCACATTTGCCCGATTTGTGCTTGCACTGTGCACACATGAATGAACACCCACGAATCAGCTAGAACAAAAATGATTCCATGGTGATTTCCGCCGGTTGATTAACAACGACGGACGGACTGTGATAAGAAATGAGTGAATATTTTGCTAATTAAGTTGATTACCTTCTCCATGAGAAAAATCCCTGGCCCAATCCTGCAGAAAACCCCAGTTGACCAGAGTGTAGAATGTCGGTGCAGATAGGTGGCGGAAAGCGGTGGAGGTGAAATCCAGTGCCGTTTGGAGCGCGACCTACGCCCGCCGCCAACAGCCGTCGAGCTTAGGGTGCAGAGTTGCGGAGGAGTCCGCGGCGAGTGAGTGGGGACGAAGTGGGTGAGGGTTTTCTTTTCCTTTTGCATGTGTGAGTAAACACACATGTTTCGTAGAGGCGACGGAGATGAATCGTGTGCGATAGTAAATCACCGAGATTTAATGGGAATCCAAATTTCCTTTGTCCTTCATCCCTGAGTTTTTTTTCTACGATGAACATAAACCCTGCTAATCACCGTGTTCAAATTTGACACTTTTCTGAGTTCATTTACAATATTTAGGGGATTATGTGCATTTTGTAGGCATTAATGCACATAATTCAAATTCAAACAATTGGTGCATGAAAGGGTTCACAAGAACGGTCTGGAAAAACCATACTCGTGGTATTAGTAATTTCTCAAGCCTTTTAAAAGGAATGGGCAGAGATTTCAATGGAATGCGTGGCAATAGTCTACCACAAACTCGTCATTTACTGGATTATCAACTATAGAACAATGAAATATGTGCTTGAAAAACATGACGGCTGGCATTGTGCCATGGTATGGCCTCACCGTGCCCTGGTTAAAAGCTGAGAAGATTTGATTTATGTCTTCATGCACGCCCTTCATAAATCGAACCATCACCGAGGAAGTTCAATGCTTTCGAGAGGGAAATCACCAAGATTGAAGGGGAATCCAAATTTCCATCCTAGTTTGTCATTCAGGTTTTTTCCAACGATCAGCATACCGCCTCAAATGAAACATGTTCAAATTTGACATTTTTCTGAACTCATTTACCATATTTAGGGGATTGTGTGCATTTTCTAGGCATTAATTATGCACATAATTCAAATTCAAACAATCAGTGCATGAAAAGGTGCACAAGAACAGTCTGTAAAACCATGCTCGTGCTATACAAAAAATGAAATACATGGTTGGAAAACATGACGCCTTGTGTGGTGCCATGGTATGGCCTCACCATGCCCTGGTAAAAATTGGAGAATGTTTTCCTTATGTCGTGATGCGCGCCTTTCATAAAATGAACCATCATCCAAGGAAGTTTCATGGTTTCGAGGGGGGAATCACCATGATTGAAGGGGGATCCAAATTTCCTTTGTCCTTTGTCCACGAGTTTTTTCTATGATGAGCATACAACCTGTAAATCACCGTGTTCAAAATTGGCACTTTTCCGGGTTCATTTGCCATATTTAGGGGATTATGTGCATTTCCTAGGCATTAATGCGCATAATTCAAGTTCAAACAATCGATGCATGAAAGGGTCCACAAGAACGGCCTAGAAAACCATGCTCGTGCCATTTAGTAAATTCTCATGCCTTTTACAAGGAATGGACAGATACTTCGATGAAATGTGTGGCAATAGTCAACCACAAATGTATGTTTGTTGGGTATTCAACTATAGAAAAAATAAAATAAATGCTTAAAAAACATCACGCCTTGCATGCTGCCATGGTATGACCTCACCATGCCCTGGTAAAAATTTGAGAAGGTTTGGCTTATGTCGTCATGCACACCCTTCATAAATCGAACCATCACCAAGGAAGTTCCATGCTTTCGAGAGGGAAAATCCCCAAGATTGAAGGGGAATCCTAATTTCCGTCCTAGTTTGTCATTCAATTTTTTTCCAACGATCAACATATTGCCTCAAATGCAACATGTTCAAATTTGACATTTTCCCGGGCTCATTTACCATATTTAGCGGATTATGTGCATTTTCTAGGCATTAATGGTCATAATTCAAACTCGAACAATTGTGCATGAAAAGGTGCACAAGAACGGTCTGGAAAACCATGCTCGTGTTATTTAGCACATTCTCATGCCTTTTACAAGGAATGGGCAGATATTTTAAGGAAATGTGTGGCAACATTCAACCATAAACACGTCGTTTACTCGATTAACAACTATACAAAAAATGAAACACATGGTTGGAAAACATGATGCCTCGTGTGGTGCCATGGTATGGCCTCATCATGCCCTGCTAAAAACTGGAGAATGTTTTCCTTATGTCGTGATGCGCACGTTTCATAAAACAAACCATCATCCCAGGAAGTTTCATGGCTTCGAGGGGGAAATCACTGAGATTGAAGGTGGATCCAAATTTCCTTTATCCTTTGTCCACGAGTTTTTTTTCTATGATGAGCATACAACCTGCAAATCACCGTGTTCAAATTTGGCACTATTCCGGGTTCATTTGCCATATTTAGGGGATTATGTGCATTTCCTAGGCATTAATGCGCATAATTCAAGTTCAAACAATCGATGCATGAAAGGGTCCACAAGAACGGCCTAGAAAACCATGCTCGTGCCATTTAGTAAATTCTCATGTCTTTTACAAGGAATGGACAGATATTTCGATGAAATGTGTGGAAATAGTCAACCACAAATGTCTGTTTGTTCGGTTTGCAACTATAGAAAAAATGAAATAAATGCTTAAAAACATGATGCCTGGCATGGTGCCATGGTATGACCTCACCATGCCCTGGTAAAAAATTGAGAAGGTTTGGCTTATGTCGTCATGCACGCCCTTCAAAAATAGAACCATCACCGAGGAAGTTCCATGCTTTCGAGAGGGAAAATCCCCAAGATTGAAGGGGAATCCTAATTTCCGCCCTAGTTTGTCATTCAGTTCAACGATCAACATACCGGCTCAAATGCAACGTGTTCAAATTTGGCACTTTTCCGGGTTCATTTGCCATATTTAGGGGATTATGTGCATTTCCTAGGCATGAATGCGCATAATTCAAGTTCAAACAATTGATGCATGAAAGGGTCCACAAGAACAGCCTACGAAACCATGCTCATGCAATTTAGTAAATTCTCATTCCTTTTACAAGGAATGGACAGATATTTCGAGGAAATGTGTGGCAAAAGTCAACCACAAATGTCTGTTTGTTGGGTTTTCAACCATAGAAAAAATGAAATAAATGCTTAAAAAACATGATGCCTGGCATGGTGCCATGGTATGACCTCACCATGCCTTGGTAAAAATTTGAGAAGGTTTGGCTTATGTTGTCATGCACGCCCTTCATAAATCGAACCATCACCGAAGAAGTTCCATGCTTTCGAAAGGGAAATCCTCAAGATTGAAGAGAAATCCAAATTTTCTTCATTCTCTGCCCTGGAGTTTTTTTCTACGACAAACATACACCCTGCAAATCACCGTGTTCAAATTTGGCATTTGTTCGAGCTCATTCAACATATTTAGGCGATTATGTGCATTTTCTAGGCATTTAGCGCATATAAATCCAATCCAGCTACAGGTGCACGGGTGTGATGTGAGGGACGTGGACTGCCGTTCGATCGCGGTGCATCCAACGGTGCAAACGTGCGATCCGCATGGCTGCGGTTCCGGCCAATCGTAACACAACACACAATAGGCTCAGCGCACACTGTTTCCAGAATCGACGGAGATGAACCGTGTGCGATAATGAGCGAGCAAAATTGTAAGGGAAGCCAAATTTCTGTTGTCGTTTGTGGTTGAGCTCTTGAATACCACCGCACTGTACGGATGCCCGGCCCCTCCGTCCCAAAGCTCTCTCCAGGCGTCATCCATGGCACCGCGGCGCACAGTAACTAGTAAGGAAGCGATGGCATCCCGCCGCGCCGCGTTCCTCGCCGCCCACGACCCCGCACATGGTAAGGAAGCGATGGCATCTCACCGCGCCGAGTTCATTGCCGCCGCCGGCCAGACAGTTACATGGGCGGACTTTGAGGCTGCCATAGCCGAATGGGTGGTGGATCTAGAGGCGGCCAAAGCCGCATAGATGGAGCGGTAAAGGCAGAAAGCAGTCAAGAAAAGAGAGTCCCGCCGCCGCAAAAAAAAGAGGCCGCACGCCATGGTGAGGAGAGCTTGGCGGAGATCGAAGCACGGTGGGTTGCCGCCTACAAGGTCGGGAAGGAGAACGCCAATGTTCGCCAAAGCATGCCCTGATGGCAGCATGTGAGAAGTAGTTTAAGTTTGTAGTATTAGAGCAAATTACCAGTAGTACTTTAAGTTTGTAGTATTAGAGCAAATTACCAGTAGTACTTTAAGTTTGTAGTATTAACGTACAAAGTCGGTAAGAGCATCCTTTGAGGGCTTTGAGTTAATCATTAGAAAATCACAAAACACTCGGTTTCTATGCGGTACCCGTATGCTTTTTTGCGTTAATGACCCATAAGTCAGTTACCTGTGCGATATTTCCTAATAAACCAGGCGTACCATTAACCGAAAAAAATCAAGTACACGTGTACATTTTTTTGGAGACGGGATCTGCCAACTTTCTTTTTTCTCTCACACGAGTATTTTACGCGCTTCGTCTGCGTTGTGTGTTTCCCCGCCCAAGTTTCAAATTTCGCACCGAAATTTTCATTAGGCACGCGATTTCAGAATTTATTGCTCCAACCACATCCCCTTTCCCTCAGTATCCCCCCTCCCTCGCGCATCCCCCTACCGGCATCTCAAACCGCCGTCGCCGCAACCACAGCTTCAACCACATCTATGTTCTGCTCAGATTCAGTCAGGTAACCCACTAATCTCTATCATGTCCCCGGCCTGATTCCTTAAATGGAGCCTGCGAAACATCCTCATGCCTCCAAATCCCCCTCCCCCCCGCCAGGAGCTGACGGCGGTCCATGGCGTGATGGCCGCTGTGCGTGTTGACCCGGAGGAACACCTCGCCTCCGCCGCCGCTGCCGACATGGCGCAGGCTCTGGCCCAGATGAAGTCCCCCGGTGACTACCCCCCAGGACTTAACAGGTAAGATCTGACCAGCTAAATCTTACCAATACCACTTGCAACGGCTATGATTTGTACGGTTGATGTATTAAGCATGTTTGTGCCTTGTTTATTTTAGTACTACACACTGTGTGATGTTCAAATATTACCGTGTCCAGCTAAATTTCACCAATACCAGCAACAAACTTACAATACATGACTCAGGATATCACTAGAGATGTTGCCCATTTGCTATTTTTAGTGGATGCTAACCCTGTTGCACTTAACATGCCTGTCATGTACTTATGCAGGGTCATAACGGCCGTGCTTTTGTTTGCCGTCGAGGTGAGCTGCATCCGATGTCTTACAGTATTTCACATCATTTGTGCAATTGCACTTTAACTTCTACCCATTTACCGGTTGACTGTAGGTACACATGTCAGTGGCACTAATCCACGCTTTGACCCAAAGGGACAGCTCGCCTCCGCGCCGTCGCTGACTTTGGGCGAGCTCTGGCCAAGATGAAGTGCCCCAGCAACTACCTCTCAGGACTTACCAAGTATGTACTCACCAGTTCAATCTTACCAATACTAGTTGCAATAAATGGCTATGTACTGTACGGTCGATGTATTAAGCATGTTCTAGTAAACATGCCTAACAAGTTTTTGCTACTTTCCCTACCTTTTTATAGACATCTGGGCCATTCTTTGCTCTGGCAGCACCTGCCTTGTGATGTTTAACTATGCCAATTGCATTTTTATCAGTACCGGTTTCAATGTCTATTAAGCATGTTGCAATTAACAGTTGAATCCATTTTTAAACAGTTGCATTTCAATGGCTACATACTTACAAAACATGACTTAGGATGTTGTTAAGCCTATTGCAATTAACAGTTGTATCCATTTTTTAATCTGTCCATTTGCTACCATGCTACTCTCCGCAATGAAGATATACTAGCGATGCTGCCCCATTTGCTTTTTTTTGGTGGATGCTAACCCTGTTGTACTTAACATGCTTGTCCATGTACTTACGCAGGGTCATAACGGCCAATGCTATTGTTTGCCATCAAGGTTAACTGCATCCCATGTCTTACAGTATTTCACATCATTTGTGCAATTGCAGTTTAACTTCTACCATTTACTGGTTGCCTGTAGGTACACATCAGTGGCACTGATCCACGCTTCTACCCGGAGGAACAGCTCGCCTCCGCCGCCGCTGACTTTGGGTGGGTTCTCACCAAGATGAAGTGACCCAGCAACTACCTCTCAGGACTTACCAAGTATGTACCCACCAGTTCAATCTTACCAATACCAGTTGCAATTAATGGCTATGTTTTGTACTGTCGATATATTAAGCATGTTGTAGTAAACATGCCTAACACGTTTGAGCTATTTTCCCTACCTTTTTATAGACAATTGGGCCATTATCTGCGCTGGCAGCACCTGCCCTGTGATGTTCAACTCTGCCAATTGCATTTTCATCAGTACTGGTTTAAATGGCCATTAAGCCTGTTGCAATTAACAGTTGTATCCATTTTTAAAGAGTTGTATTTCAATGGCTACAAACTTACAAAACATGAATTAGGATGTTGTTAAGCCTGTTGCAATTAACAGTTGTATCCATTTTTTAATCCGTCCCTTTGCTACCGTGCTACTCTTTCGAAATGAAGATATCACTACAGATGCTGCCGTTTTATTACCATTTGCTATTTTTGGTGGATGTTAACCCTGTTGTAGTTAACATTGGCTTTCCATGTACTTACACAAGGCTACAATGGGTGATGTTGTTGTTTGCCGTCGAGGTTAGCTGCATCCCATGTCTTATACACCATCTATTCCTAAATATAAGTATTTTTAGAGATTCCAATATAGACTACATAAGGAGCAAAATGAGTGAATCTAGATTCTAATCTAAACTATATCTATAATTCTATATACATCCGTATGTAGTTCATATTGAAATCTCAAAAAAATACTTGTACTTAGGAACATAGGTAGTTGTATTTTACATCATTTGTGCAATCTCAGTTTAGCTTCTAACATTTACTGGTTGCTTGTAGGTACATATATGAAGGGTACCGATCCACGCTTCGATCCCTTTTGCGTATGGGGCAATGATATATTCATGAACAAGCGTCAAGTGAGGAAACTAAGAAAGATTGTTAGGCGAAAGAAACGGGTGATTTGAATTAAGCTCTTTATTTACACTTTGTCGAAGACAACAGTGAACTTTAGGATGGTAAGTAATGTGTTGCCTTTTCCCCTGCCCACAACAAGTTACTCTATTAGACCTCAAGATTCGATATTTTTCTCTTTTCAAAGGTTACTGAAGCTATTTCTTGATGATTACCTTGCAAACTACATGACCGGAGTGGAGGCAACTAAGGTTAAAGTATATAATTCATGCTACCATGATAATGCTCTAGAAGTCTTCCTGGAGGCGGTGAAGGATGGGCGGGCGATCGTCACAAGGGGTTGGACAAAAGTGGTTCGTGCCTATGGCATGCAGGAAGGCACATTATGGGCATTCCCTTCTTCAACACCGTCGGCATCAAAATGATTTATACTTGTGTCTTCACCTTTACCGCCTTTAAATACTACAGTTCATCATAGTTAATTGCTGCCTAATCCTGTAATTACTGAACATATTGTACTGGCAAGTTTATTTATGGATTTGTTGTTGAACCATTGTGCTGAGAATTTGAATTGCACGTTTCGTATTTCAAAATTTCCAATTAGAATATTAAATTACAGGCAAAAATAAAAATAGAACAGACGGTCATGGACCTTTGCAAATGGTTCTAGCAGTAAAAGCGCTTGCGATGGATAGCCCAATGCCACATAGTTTTCTACATCAAATCGTGTGTGATGTAGTTAATGAAAGCAAACAGTTAACCAAGGCAGAGCGTGTGTGATAGTTACACCTTTCACACACGAGCGTATACATAAAACCGTGTGGGATGTACATCCGAACGGAAACGTTTTCCCTGGATTGACTGTTTGGGATGTACATAAGAACGGAAACATATTCCTTGGATTGACTGTGTGTGATATACATACGAATAGAAATGTTTTTCTGGGATTCACCATGTGGGATGTACATACCTACGGAAATGATTTTCTCGGATTACCGTGTGGGATGTACATACCTACGGAAATGATTTTCTCGGATTACCGTGTGGGATGTACATACCTACGGAAATGATTGGGTTTCGATGCCTCACCCGATCGCACACGGCCCCAGCCTGGGTCCCAGGAGGGCCTATCTTCGACGATTTCTGGGTCGTGTGGGAAGGACACCCTATCGCACACAATCACTTGGCGACAGTTCCAAATGTCGTCGCGGAAAGGGGTCACAACGCGTATCTTTAGGACTGACGCGCACCAGTGCTACCCTCGCGGATGAAATCCGCAAGGCCCAGTCAGGCGACCTAGTGCTAGAAAAACATATCAAGCGTATGTTAGAAGGCCAGACACAAGATTTCTCTAAGGATCAGTAAGGTACACTGAGGTTCCGCGGAAGGGTTTGTGTACCGAATCAAGCAGATTTAAGAAAGAAGGTATTGGCAGAAGCACATGAATCTTCGTATTCCATTCACCCCGGAGGCACCAAAATGTACGAAGACGTTCGACGGATATCCTGGTGTGATGGGATGAAGACGTTCCCTATTTTGTGGCTTGTTGCGATATATGCAACAAAGTAAAGGCAGAACACCAGAAACCAGCCGGACTCCTACAATCTTTGCCTATTCCGCAATGGAAGTGGGATGATGTCTGTATGGATTTTATCACGGGACTACCAAGGACTCACGGAGGCAACGATGCGGTATGGGTTCTAGTGGACACATTGACCAAGGTAGCTCATTTTATTCCCATCAGAACCACTTATCGAGCCGATCAGCTCGCACAGTTGTATGTGTCCAGAATAGTCAGACTGCATCGAGTACCAAGGACGATCACTTCTGACAGAGGTTCACTTTTTACCTTAGCTTTCTGGTCACGTCTCCATCAAGCTTTGGGGACCGTGCTAAAGTACGGCATAGCTTAGCATCCTCAGACAGATGGGCAGACTGAATGTGTAAACCAAATACTCGAAGATATGCTTCGAGCATGTGCTTTGGCCCAAGGACCCAAATGGGAAGATTGTCTGCCGTATGCCGAGTTCTCCTACAACAACAGCTTCTAGACCAGTCTAAAGATGTCACCCTATGAAGCTTTGTATGGCCGTAAGTGCCGCACTCCACTAAATTGGTCTCAAACCCGAGATAGCTGCATTTTCGGAATTCATCTGATGATGGAAGCTAAAAATGAAGTCAAGGAAATCTGAGACGGATTCCAATTGGCTAAGTCCCGACAAAAGAGTTATTATGATGCAAAGCACCGACAAATCAGCTTTGAACCCGGAAAACATGTATACCTCTGAGTCACCCCTATGAAAGGAATGAAAAGATTTCAGACTCGAGGAAAATTGGCACCCAGGAATATTGGTCCGTTCCCAGTTATGTCTAGAGTGGGTACTATTGCATATCAGTTGGAATTGCCCCCGGAATGGTCAGAAGTGCACATTGTGTTCCATGCCTCACAGCTAAGACGATGTATATCGCCTCTAGAGAAAAAGACTGATATGCCAGAATTAGAGTTGGCTAAGGATTTAACATATGAGGAGAAACCGCTCAGAATATTGCACGAAATGGAAAGGGTCACTCGTAGTAAAGCGATAAAGTTTTATAAGGTTCAGTGGGAGCATCACACCGAGGAAGAGGCAACTTGGGAACGAGAGGAATTTCTTAAGGCAACCTATCCAGAATTGTTTTCTCGAGCAACCGAATCTCTAGGAAGAGATTCATCCTAAGTGGGGGAGGTTTGTGACAGCCTGGTTTTTGCCCCCTCTTCTTTTCTGATTTTGATTGCCTTTTTATTTGAATTTGGCTTTTTGAATCATTTCAGTTGGACTTAAACCCTTGGGCATACCCTTGATTTTCACCCGAGTGGCTCACCTCTCCCCCAAGCCATCATTTCTTCTCTGATTAATCCCAAATTAATCCTAGGAAGATTTTTCTTAAATGAAAAATATTCATTTTCTCTCCAAAAACCCTAGTCAGCAGCTTATGCTCCATAGCAACCCTCATTTTCTTTGCCCAAAAAGATCTGAGATAATTCCCAAATATTCTTTGAACCCTAGGGCACCTCCCTGAGCAAAAATATTGCATCACTTTTTGGAATATTTTTGCTACAGAAAATCTTTTTCTGCTCGCTCGAAAAGGCGCTTTCTACAAGCAAGTATAATTTTCCTTGATCCAATGAGGCTGATTTTTCTTGAGCTTCATTACCTTCCTAAGAGATTGCTAAACCCTAAAGCTCAGCCCTCAACTCTTACTGGATCACTCACAGTTAACTCCACAACTTACTGTACAGAAACTTACCATGAAGTAAACCATGCACACACAGCTCCTGTGATCAACTCAAAGTGCTGGAACCACTCAAACCACTAAGGACTACCTGCCAGACATGGAGTTTGAGCTTAGCGCGGCCCGATGTCATAGTTCACGCGGTGAACACATCGTTCTAGGTGTGCTGGCATGCGGTCGACGCGCTCTGCGACGCACCCGAGCCTCTGTTGAGCTCGTGCTCGCTTCCCCGACCGCCACACCTTGCCAAACCGCGCCGCGATCATCGTCTCGACCCTCTTAACTCTTCGCTGGCACTCGCCGACTCCGGAGCTCGCCGCAGCGAGCACGGGCACGACCCGGCCAACCAAAAGTGCGTCGCGCCACTGTGCTCGTCGCCATACCCGCTCATCTGTTCGTCTCCGCCCTCCCACAGTACCTGCATGAGTTGCGTCGCCTTCTTCCCCTCTCGCTGTTGCCGTTCGTCAAACGGGCGTCGTGTCCAGAAGCTCTCCAGTAGAGCCCGATCCCCTCACCTCGCTCACCTATAAATACGGTCACCCCCAGACTCCTCGAGCATCACCAACCACTCCTACACACTCCACAACGCAGTAGAAAGCCGCAACCCGTCCGGCAGGCCTCTGGCAGCTGTCCTCGAGCTCGAGCTCGCCAGCGATGCCTGCAGTTCACCCCCACCTTTCTAGCCCCTCCTGAGCTCAAGCCACTCTTCCAGCGCCTCTGTGGTGGTTCACTGGTGTCGTCCGACCCCGTTGGAGCCTCTGGTGCAGCCCCACATCGCCGTCGTCCTCAACTCCAGCGACCTCTGCTTCCTGCCGCCGCTGGAGAGGCCCGTTCCGACCCCGTCCGACCACCCCTAGCTATTCTACGGGTACGGGCAGGTGCGCCTTGACCCCCTCTTGCTTCCTATCCCTCTAGATCTGGCCGCCGACCTCTCCTCGCCGGAGAAACGCCGGTGTATCGCCGCCCCGCCTCTGTTTCTCTCCCTCTCCCCCTAAAACTAACAGTGGTGGCCCACTGTTAGCCACCCAGCCCCACGGCCGAAGCGGTACGCGCTGGAGTGGCGCTGACTTCACCCCCCTGGTCATTTTATTTATATTTCAAAATTTTCAGAGAACTTCAAATAGTCACAACTTTTTAACCTTAAGTCCAAATAAACTGATTCTTTTTTGCATTGTGTTCTTAATGAAAAGATCTAGCGGCCCACCAATAATGAGATTTTTCTCTGCTGTCTAGATTTTCTTGTGATTTTCAGAGTGTTTCTTGATATTTTCTTTCTCTATTTTTAATTATTTTCAGAAGGTGAAGCTTGTCTTGAGGATAACCAGGAGGAATGTGACCCTCATCTACACTAAGGCAAGCCACAGCAACATTTTCATGGTTCCATCTCAATATTTGTGATTTTCCAACTTGAATAATGATTTATTTCATGCATTTAAATCACTTAAATAAATATTTATTTATGTTGAATGCTTTTTTTGTTTGGTATGCTTAGTTTACGGTAGTTTGAGACTAACTAAGTTAGTTTAAGTCAGTGGAAGTAATATTTGGTTATGTGATAATAAAATGACTATGAAAAAGACTAGTTTGGTTAATATTTTCTTAAGTAAGAAAATGGATTATTTTAAGTTAATATCATGGTTAAATTTGATGAATTACAATAACCAGAGAAGTGGTATGAGTTTGCCGATGATTATTGTTAGTGGGATACTTGATGAGGTTGATCCATTTATTTCCGATAATATGTGATGCATGATGTATGGTTGCATTTTTATGGCATATCATGACACCGGTTATTTTTACTTTGAGTTGAACTTGATAATAACTCAACTTGAACATATCGTTGATCTGGTCATGGTGCCACTGAATCAAGTTTTTCACAGTGCAACCACATTTGCCTTTATGGGAAGTCCTTTATTCGGTCTGTTGTCATGCCTCTGGTCGGTACCTACAATGAGGGAAGGTTATGGGTGTGCGTTACCCTAGCCCGGTAAGCAGACATAACCTTGTGTGCCCGTTTGTTGTTATGGTACCTTGTCCCTGTTTGGGACCATTTATGTTTTTCCACGACGGTGCCCATTGATGCCTTTGGTAGGCACGGGGCCACCCAGGACTTGGCCCAGTGGGGAGTAAGTCGGAGTGTCGGGAGAGTGTCATGGCAATGGGAGGGTTCCGTCAGAATGCCGTTGGTCCACCCGAATGGGAGTGCGAGGCCATGGATTTCGTGGTGTGGGTAAAGTGCGCTACCTCTAGATCGTGTCCACATCGGTGTCCCTGTGCTATGGAGTCCCGCTTCGCCATTGTTTCGCTGCCGCGTAGTTATTGTGATCGAGGCCCCTCTTTATGTTCACTAAATAATGTACATATTTTTCAGCCGCACCATGTGTGCCGCTTGGCCTCGCTACTTGATGTAATATCAAACTATGTCCCTCTAGTATCAATAAAGCGGTTGTTTTCTGTACCAAGATGTTGTGTGTGTTGCCAGAAGACATTGTCTCTGGGCTGGCAATGCAAGGTAAACCGGTTGCTCTGAGCCGGGGTCCCACAGACGACCCCTCCTCCTAAATTTTACCCTGCAACACTTATCATGCCTCATGGAGGCGTAAGACTTTGTTTGAATTTGCAACACATTTGGTGCCTGTAATAACTGTCTGAACTCCATGATTTCCTTTTCATGCTTGGTTTCCTCCTTGTTTGCCTTTGTGCTCTGTGTTGGCAGGGCCCAGCCCCGCGCATACGTCGGTCGCCGTTGGGATGTCCGCTCGTGATGCCAGGACAAAACCAAGGGGTGAGGGGCTACGTGACTAGTGACGCCCCTGAGTCGTTTTGCTCAAGGGTCCCCCTTGACGTGCAAGCGGCCCTCATGAAGGAAACGTGGGCGACGATGAAGTTAATCCGAAGCCCTTCATACCTTTCCTCATCAGTCTTCGCCTGGGAGGGATGCGAAAAGACCAGGTACCAGGGACCTGGTGAGGTGGAGTGCACCAGGCCTGGCCTAAGCGTAAGCGTCGTGTCTAGCCCCCTCGCATGTACATCCCAGGGAATGCTGCGAGTAGGGCCATATGAAGAGCCTAGCGGCCATCCTGAGGTTGGTGCAACCCATGGGGTGCCCTCAGTTGTTTATCCACCAGCGCGGAGCATGGGCCTTCCACTGGGCATGGGCATAGTCGTTGTTCGACCGTCTCATTCGCCAACGTGGAGCATGGGACTTCCACTGGGCGTGGGCATAGTGGTTGTTCGACCGTGTCGTCCACCAGCGCGGAGCATGGAGCTTCCACTTGGTGTGGGTAGGGAGCTCTGTGCTAGAGTTTCCGGACGTGTACAACACTGTTTTGTTTGTACACGTGACTAGCATGGCAGAACTTGGAGGAGGTGTATCTAGGCACTCGTGAGCCAGCGCGGGACTCAGGAGGCCCTACCTCAAGGCGGGTTGCGCCTGAATCTTCTGGCGTGGAGCGTGCTTACAAAACATGTGTGATGGGGGCGACCTGCACCGAGGGAACCTCCTGAGGTCATTGCATGAGAAGGCCGAACACAAAGGACCCATAGGAGGTAACGTGAATGGGGCCGGACCGCCAGACAGAACTCAGTCGCTTGGATTTCTTGACGCTGCAGGGACAGACCCGAGCACAGACACCGTGCCCAGTCTTCTCATGCAACAATCCCAAGGACGACACCTAGCGCGCGGCTCCCGCGACGACGAAGCGCTGAATTGCGGTTGAACGAACCGGGTCGCACGCCCTGACTCACCCACTCGTGTTTTGCTCATGCGAGGACAAGGCACCAAGGACCCTGGGAGGTGACGTGCACAGGAGCTAGCCCGCGGGACAAAGCTCGATCACTTGGATTTAACAATGCTGCAGGGACGAATCCGAGCACAGACATTGTGCCAGCTCTTAATCATGGGGTTGTCGAGGGTGGGGTTGTGAGGGCGCGGCGATGTTCATGGTGATGAAGCACCGAACATGCATGCTGGAATACTAAGGAAAGTTCATTGAAGGTAGAGCCAGTTCTGATACATGCGCAAAACGATACAACTATAGGGGCGCGCCTTGACAGCTTGAGGATAATGCAGCCTGTGGGGCGCCTTCAATTGAACAAACCAAAAATTCGCCTGGGAATGATGCTGCTGAAGTGTCGAGGTAGTCGATGAAGTTTGATCCTCATGAGTTGGAGGGCTCCGGAGGCTGGAGGGGCTCGCGAGGGACCGGGGCCTCCTGAGACGTCACCGCTGGACATCAGGCCTCGTGAGATGCGTGCACGACTCGTGCGAGGCGCTGGTACGCAGCACCCACGTTCACCAAGCCAAAGGGCATCCGAATGTGGTTGGAAGGGTAGCCCCCGCTGCGACCGAGGCAAGACGGCCAGAAGAGGCCCTGAGATGCATCCCTTTTGAGACTCGGGATGTCGATGCAAACTGTAGGATCGAAAGTATGTCTAGAGGGGGGGTGATTAGACTACTTGACCAAATAAAAACTTATCCGTTTCCCAATTTTAGTCTTTTGCAGATTTTAGCTATCTTAGCACAAGTCAAGCAATCTTAACACAATTCAAGCAAGCATGCAAAGAGTATATGAGCAGCGGAAAGTAAAGCATGCAACTTGCAAGAATGTAAAGGGAAAGGTTTGGAGAATTCAAACGCAATTGGAGACACATATGTTTTTGTCGTGGTTCCGATAGGTGGTGCTATCGTACATCCATGTTGATGGAGACTTCAACCCACGAAGGGTAACAGTTGCGCGAGTCCATGGAGGGCTCCACCCACGAACGGTCCACGAAGAAGCAACCCTGTCTATCCCACCATGGCCGTCGCCCACGAAGGACTTGCCTCACTAGTGGAAGATCTTCACGAAGTAGGCGATCTCCTTGCCCTTACAAACTCCTTGGTTCAACTCCACAATCTTGTCGGAGGCTCCCAAGTGACACCTAGCCAATCTAGGAGACACCACTCTCCAAGAAGTAACAAATGGTGTGTTGATGATGAACTCCTTGCTCTTGTGCTTCAAATGATAGTCTCCCCAACACTCAACTCTCTCTCACAGGATTTGGATTTGGTGGAAAGAAGATTTGAGTGGAAAGCATCTTGGGGAAGGCTAGAGATCAAGATTCATATGGTAGGAATGGAATATCTTGGCCTCAACACATGAGTAGGTGGTTCCTTCTCGAGAAGCTTGACAAGTTGGAAGTGTAGGTTTGTTCTGATGGCTCTCTCCATGAATGAAGAGGAGGTGGAGGGGTATATATATCATCCACACAAAATCTAACCATTACACACAACTTGCCAAACTCGGTGGGACCGAATTGATAAACTCGGTCGGACCGATTCAGCAAATCTAGTGACCGTTAGGATTTTCGTGGGACCGACATGCAACTCGGTAGGACCGATATGGTTAGGGTTAGGGCATAACGTAATCTCGGTGAGACCGATTACACAAACTTGGTGAGACCGATTTTGGTAATAAGCTAAACAGAGAGTTCGTCAGGTAAACTTGGTGGGACCGATTCACTCTTTTCGATGAGACCGAAATGTTACGAAAGGGAAACAGAGAGTTTACATTGCAATCTCGGTGGGACCGATCGCTCATCTCGGTAGGACTGAAACGTTACGAAGGAAACAGAGAGATTACAATCCCATCTCGATGAGACCGAGATCCCTATCGGTGAGACCGATTTGCCTAGGGTTTGTGGCAGTGGCTATGACATCTGAACTCGGTGGCGCCGGGTAGAAAGAATCGGTAGGGCCGAGTTTGACTTTGGGTTTAGGTCATATGTGGATATGAGAAAGTAGCTGAGGGTTTTGGAGCATATCACTAAGCACCGTGGAGCAAGAAACTCATTGAGCAACACCTCATCCCTCCTTGATAGTATTGGCTTTTCCTATAGACCCAATGTGATCTTGGATCACTAAAATATCAAATGTCGAGTCTTGAGCTTTTGAGCTTGAGCCAATCCTTTTATCCTTAGCAATTTGAGGGATCCACTTTTCTCTTCCATGACATGCCATCCATTGAGCTTTTTATGAAATATTCATCTTGCAATGATGTTAGCTCAATGAGCTATATGTTGTTAGGAATTACCAAAACCACCTAGGGATAGTTGCACTTTCAATATCCCCCTTTTTGGTAATTGATGACAACATATAGATCAAAGCTTCGACAAATGATAATAAGAGTGAATAACATTTAATCTTTGAGAAGTATGTGATAAGCAAGAGCTCCCCTAAATTTGTGCATAGTTTAAGATTTGCTTTGGACTGCAAATGCACAAGGAGTTAGGCTCATGGGTAACTCTTCCATGTCACATACATCTTGGTGGAGCGCTCAAAATGATAATGATTAAATACATGCACTCATCATCAAGCAAAATGAATGATCATATAGGGATAAAAAGGATAATGTCATCCAACAAGCATAATTGTAGCATATGATCAAACACAAGATCATCCAGGTATCATACAGACATAATGTATCTCAAACAAGCAAATAAAGTTCAACCACCAAAGCAAGAGAGAACAAAAAGCAACACTCTCTCTCGAAGCCTATGATCTATACATTTTTCTCCCCCTTTGGCAACAAGCTACCAAAAAGTTCATAGAAACTGCATAGCACTAAATCGACTCTCAGGCTTGATCTTCAGGTGGTGGTGTAGATATGACACCAAGGACGAAAGCATCTGTTGATGTAGATGGAGCTGGTGGAGTAGGTGCTGGAGCTGGTGGCACTGAAGCTGTAGCTGGTGCAGAAGAAGTGGCTCTGGTATCTGTCACTGGCACTACAGCTGATCTGTGAGCTCTAGGCACTATAGCAAATGCATCTGTGGTTGTCTTGCCCTTCCTCTCCTGCATGTCATCCTGACGCTGCTCAACAATAGACTGGATCTCAGTTACCTTTATATCCATGTCATAGAACTTCTGCTCCATGATCCTCTCCAAGCTCTCTTGGTTTCGAGTCAAGGTGGCCAGCCCCTTCTCAATCCTTAGAGTGGATGCAATCAAGTACCAAGTTGATCTTGTTTGCTCTTCAGAAGGTACTGAGATGCCTCTTCCATTGTTGGCATCTTGGTAGCCTTCTCTGCCCTTGCCTTCTCCTTTTTAGGTTGTGCTTGCACTGAGGATGGTTCATCTTCATCCATAACCACTTGGTTGTCCTCGAAGTCTGGATAGATAGGCATGTGCTCCTTATCCAACAGGTATGTGCATGTGCCCATCTTGGAGTTTATCAGCTCCTGATCTGTGGGGCATATCCACAACTTCTTTTTTGGTCAGCAGTTGTCCTTTTGATAGTCTCAACTATAAGGCTCATGACCTTGAACTTCTGTGGCGCATCAAATATATGTAGCAAGTTTATTGCATGGCCTCTGATCATTATGTAATCACCAGACTTGGGCAAGAGAGTGTGCCTGAGGATCCAATTGATTGTAGGCAGACCTGACAGCTAGTGTTTCACTGATCCAAACAGGTGAGTCTCAAGATCTACTTCAGGAATCTCTTTGTACATACATGCCATAGTGTTATGATCCATCTTTTTCTTGGCATAGACATCCAAGTCATCCTCTTCCTCCTTAGGTGCATTGATCAGATTGGCCCATTCCTCAATAGTTGATTGGTACCTTGTACCTTCAGACATCCATACTATCCTGCCATCTGGATAGAAGTGGGTTGTGGAGTAGAATTGCATTATGAGCTCCTCATTCCACTTTGTGAGCTCCTGCCCAACAAATTCTGCAACTCCACAAGCACTGAAACTGTCATACATACCAGGATAGTGTTCATCATTCTCCTTAATGTAGGTCCAGTCGACCCACCTCATGTCACACACTATAGGCTTCTTGTCCAACAAGATTGTCTCGTAGAAGTCATGTTGTTCCTTTGTGTGGAACCTGTAATCAACAGCAGTCCTCCTTCTGGTGGCATATGGATCTGACTCTCTCCATAGCCTCAACCCTGAATCTCTCCTAATCTTCATGTTCTCAGCCACAGGATGAGCATCATTGTGGTATGGAATCTTTGGCTTCAACTTTCTCGGGATTTGCTCTTCATATTCTTCTTCTTCAGCAACAGTCTCAGGCACTGGGGCCTTGTTCTTCTCAGCAGTAGATATGTTCCTGGTATTCCTCTTTGGTGCAATCTTTGGTTTGGAGGCAGCTTTGGGTGCTTCTTTGGGCTTTGATGATGCAGCACCTGACTTAATAGCATCACCCATAAGCTTCTGAGCCTTGGGTGCTGGTGCAGCAACCTCTTCTTCTTCCTCCTCTTCCATCATGGAAGGCTTTCCAATAACTCTGGTCATAGTCTTCTTGACCATTTCCTTCCTTTTCTTCCCTTCTGCAGCAGCCTCTTTGGGTTGAGATTCCAAAGATGCTTGAGTGGAGGTTCTGGCTTTAGACATGGGTTGTCCTCCTGCTGGCCTTTTGGTCTTCAGACCTGGCTTAACTGCAGCTAAGCTATACTCCTTCTTGAGCACCTTTTTCTTGGAAATGGCCTCATCCTCTACTGCCACATAATCTTCATCCTTAGATTCTGAGGTTCTCTTCTTCCTTGTCCTGGTGGCAGCTTTGGGCAAGTTGCTTGGGGTGCTTCTGCTACCCTCATCTGAGCTGCTAGAGGGACTAGTGCCCTCACTCATCTGAATCTGGTCCTCTGACTTGTTCTGGCTGTCACTCTGATCAAACATGTTGCAAACACTGACTGCAGACCCTGTGAATAGATATAGATGAGATAGAGTGGATGAGCATCACAAAATACAGAGATTTTTGCAAAAGAATGACTCAAAAACTTAGTTTTAGTTTTCCATAAAAAGCATTTCGGATCAACCGATTTGCAATCTCGGTGATACCGAAGCGGCTTTTGGAACCTAAACCAGTGAACTCGGTCAGACCGAGTCACAGTTCGGTGGCACCGAGACTGCTAGGGTTTCACAAAGTCCTGAACTCGGTCACACCGATTTGCAATTCTCGGTCAGACCGAGAACCACATGTGCAATGGCCTTGGCCGAATCGGTGGAACCGAGTTCTGCAACTCGGTGGGTCCAAGATGGTTTCGGCGGAAACCTAACCCTAAATTTTCAATTCATCTCTAAACTATGGATTGTTTTGACTGGATAGAGTAGTTTCAATCGTGGCAAGAATCATGATGAACACAGTGTGCTAGGAATCTGACGGGGATAGCACTGTGATCGAGTCCATACCCTAGATCGGCGATGAACTCGCTACGGCGGCAACGGCGGGGTTGAATTCCGTTGACGGCGGCGGAGACCAGCGACAGGAGGCGGCTGGCGACGAGGAGGACGATCCGGAGACCCTGGAGGCAGAGCGAGCTATGCGCGGGCGAAGGGGTTTGGAGAAAGTTTCCAAATTTTTGCCCGTGAGTATATATAGCCCGACCCTGTCGGTGTGACCAAGTGGAACAACTCGGTGGCACCGAGATGCATAACTGTTGATTCTGACAACTCGGTGTGACCGAAAGTTCAAATCGGTTGCACCGAGATTGAAAACCTAGATCGACTTAGTGATCTCGGTATGACCTAAATGGAGGAATCGGTCGCACCAAACGCACAAAGAAGTTTTGGAAGTTTAAGTCTATGACTTAATCGGGACTCAGTGCTTCTCACACATAATGGTTCGAATCTGACTTGATCAAATTTTGTGATGTAGCATGAATAGAGTTTGAGACGAGAAGAGCATAGATAGCTAGAGAAGGTTCTTAGGCATTCTTGTCCATCCACTTGGCCAAAGAAAAAGAAACCAATCAATCAAAACCACAAGTGGATGTCCTCGAATGAGTAAAATATGCAACCAACATGCTCACACAATAAAATGACAAATGAAATATGTGCAAAGCATGCACAAACAATTCTAGCATCTATCAAACAATTGGCGATGACTAGGTCATCTATATATGAGTATATTGACTTAGGAGTCAAATGAGAACATTTGATCATAGGTCATACTCATCGTTTAAGCTCAAGTGGGGTTACCACTCTTACATTATGCATTGTTGTGTTCACACCATTAGAGTTGCTTTAGCTCAATTCTTTAGAGTAAAGCTCCCCCTAGATGTGAGATCCCCCCTTAGAGGGATGAACTAACCTTGGGTTTTGTCGATGATGAATTCATGTAGGTGTCGAAGATGTGGATGATCAATGTTGATGAAGATCATTTGGAGCAATCCTTTTGGTGTGAGTTGCACTTTCAATACCTACACGGGTTAGTCCCACAAGGAACAAACAAGGATATCCATAGACATAGAGTGATGCACACATAAGATGATGTCTATGAAAGCATTAGGTTACCTTGTCCCTTGTCTTACCAACAAGAGGGTTTGTGACTCCTTGAACAAGTGCAAGATGTGGAAGTTTATTGCACTCGTTGTTGCCAAAATAATATGAGTGAAATATGTTGGCGGAGTCACCCTCAAGAACTCTCTAGTTCTTATTCTTCGGGATCCACATCATCTTGATGGGAATCCTTGGAGTTGTAGTCGTACTTGATGAAGTAGAACTTGTCGTAGTCTTGGGAACCCACTTGACCAAGGCCTTAGGAGCTTCTTCAAATGCATCAATCTCCTCTTGAAGCTTGTCCTTGCCTTTTTGCTTGTGGTCTTGTGGTGGAAGATCATCTTGAGCTTGTGTCCCTTTGAAGGAAGTAGGATCATACTTCTCTTTTGAGGAACAAACTTCGCCTTGGGATATTGATCTTCTTCCCACTCAACTCCATTGGCATTGAACTTTCGTTCAAAACCAACACCTTGATTCTTCCGTGCCTTCCTTGCTTATGCATAATTTCCTCAAATTGCTTACTCCTGTCAAGGCTCTTGTAAACACCTTTCTCTATAATTCCCTTCAATAAGCTATTTTCTTGCTCAAGTGTAACTTGGCTAAGTGAATCATTAGTGGAATCAAGAGAACTACTAGAAGCAACAACATTTGATTTAGCATGATTATTGTTACTACTAGAGGAAGAATCCTTCTTGTTTTTGTTAGTGGACTTGACTTGAGGCATGTAAGTAGATAAGAGTAAACGCTTGGCAATGTAAGAAGAACTTTTCTTACGAAGATCATCATTGATTGCCTTTAAGAACTCATGCTCTTGCTCAAGATTGAGCTTTTCAAAGCGTAACTTCTCATGAGTCCTTAAAATTTCTCGATGATCTTCTAAGATAGTTTCATGAGTTAACTTAAGAGTGTTTAGTTCTTTAGTTAGAAGCTCAATCTTCTCCTTATCATTGTCATTCGTTTTATCTTGATTAGCATGATTAATTGACATTTCATCATAGTATTCATCACTAGAGTTGTCAACAAGTAAATCATCATCACCTAGCAAGTCATCTTCATCACTATTGAAATCAACATACTCTGGGTGTGTTACCTTTGGGCCTTTGGCCATGAAGCATCTTCCAATTCCTTCATTTGGTGAATCAAATATGTCGTAGGGAGTTGGTTGACACAAGTGCTAGACCGGCAACACCTTCATCTTGAGTATATTCGGAGTCAGAGTGATAACTTCTCTCGGAGTGATTGTCGGAGTCGGAGCCGGATACCCATTCACCAACATGAGCTTGATGTCTTCGTTTTGTGTAGCTCCTTGATGACTTGTCCTTCCTTTCCGAATCATTGCTTCTCCGTGAGGGTCTTCATTCATAACGATCATCTCTACTCCTTCTCTATCTTGGTGGTGATTCTTCTCTTCTACTTCTTCTTTTTGGAGAATCTTCTCTTCTTTTGTAGGGTGTCGTACACTCATTGGAATAGTGTCCGGGTCTTCCACAATTGTAGCAATTACGCCCCCAACTAGAAGATCTTTTGTCATTGTAGGACCTTGACTTGGAGCTTCTCTCTTTGCTTCTTCTCTTATAGAATTTGTTGAAGTTCTTCACCATTAAGCTCAATTCTTCATTGAAGGTTTGTTACTCACTTGATGATGTGGGGGCTTCACATGAGGCTTTGTAAGCACCACTTGACTTGTTGTGAAGTTCCTCCTTATCCTTGAGCGACATCTCATGAGCAACAATTCTTCCAATGACTTCCGTTGGCTTGAGATCTTTGTAATTGGGCATCATTTGGATCAATGTGCACACGGTGTCATATTTTCGATCCAAAGCTCTTAGGATCTTCTTGATGATGAATTTGTCGGTCATCTCTTCACTTCCTAAGCCGGCAATCTCATTTGTGATAAGAGGAAGCCTAGAGTACATTTCAGTGACACCTTCACCATCCTTCATTTTGAACTTGTCAAGTTGACTTTGGAGCACATCCAACTTGGATTCCTTGACGGAGTCGGTACCTTCATGCATATCAATAAAGTATCCCAAATTTCCTTTGCATTCTCAAGACGGCTGATTTTGTTGAATTCTTCGGGGCACAATCCGTTGAAGAGGATATCGCAAGCTTGAGCGTTGTATTGCAGCATCTTCAACTCTTCCGCACTAGCTTCACGGTTCGGTTCTCTCCCATCAAAGAATTCACCTTGCAAGCCAATACACACAATAGCCCAAACGGCGGGGTTATGTCCTAGAATATGTATTTTGATCTTATGCTTCCAACTAGCAAAATTAGTACCATCAAAGTAAGGACCTCTACGGTGGTAATTTCCCTCGCTAGACGCCATACTCTCCTAGGTTGTGAAACCAAGGCTATGACCACCAAAAGCTATGGAAATCAAAGCAAATGGAGACCAAAGCTCTGATACCACTTGTAGGATCGAAAGTATGTCTAGAGGGGGGGTGATTAGACTACTTGACCAAATAAAAACTTATCCTTTTCCCAATTTTAGTCTTTGGCAGATTTAAGCTATCTTAGCACAAGTCAAGCAATCTTAACACAATTCAAGCAAGCATGCAAAAGAGTATATGAGCAGCGGAAAGTAAAGCATGCAACTTGCAAGAATGTAAAGGGAAGGGTTTCGAGAATTCAAACGCAATTGGAGACACGGATGTTTTTGTCGTGGTTCCGATAGGTGGTACTATCGTACATCCACGTTGATGGAGACTTCAACCCACGAAGGGTAACGGTTGCGCGAGTCCACGGAGGGCTCCACCCTCGAAGGGTCCACGAAGAAGCAACCTTGTCTATCCCACCATGGTCGTCGCCCACGAAGGACTTGCCTCACTAGCGGTAGATCTTCACGAAGTAGGCGATCTCCTTGCCCTTACAAACTCCTTGGTTCAACTCCACAATCTTGTCGGAGGCTCCCAAGTGACACCTAGCCAATCTAGGAGACACCACTCTCAAGAAGTAACAAATGGTGTGTTGATGATGAACTCCTTGCTCTTGTGCTTCAAATGATAGTCTCCCCAACACTCAACTCTCTCTCACAGGATTTGGATTTGGTGGAAAGAAGATTTGAGTGGAAAGCAACTTGGGGAAGGCTAGAGATCAAGATTCATATGGTAGGAATGGAATATCTTGGCCTCAACACATGAGTAGGTGGTTCCTTCTTAGAAACAGCAAGTTGGAAGTGTACGTTTTTCTGATGGCTCTCTCCATGAATGAAGAGGAGGTGGAGGGGTATATATAGCCTCCACAACAAATCTAACCATTACACACAACTTGCCAAACTCGGTGGGACCGAATTGATAAACTCGGTCGGACCGATTCAGCAAATCTAGTGACCGTTAGGATTTTTGGTGGGACCGACATGCAACTCGATAGGAACGATATGGTTAGGGTTAGGGCATAACGTAATCTCGGCGAGACCGATTACACAAACTCGGTGAGACCGATTTTGGTAATAAGCTAACCAGAGAGTTGGTCAGGTAAACTCGGTGGGACCGATTCGCTCTTTTTGGTGAGACCGAAATGTTACGAAAGGGAAACAGAGAGTTTACATGGAAATCTCGGTGGGACCGATCGCTCATCTCGGTAGGACCGAAACGTTATGAAGGGAAACAGAGAGATTACAATCCCATCTCGGTGAGACCGAGATCCCTATCGGTGAGATTGATTTGCCTAGGGTTTGTGGCAGTGGCTATGACATCTGAACTCGGTGGCACCGGGTAGAAAGAATCGGTAGGGCCGAGTTTGACTTTGGGTTTAGGTCATATGTGGATATGAGAAAGTAGCTGAGGGTTTTGGAGCATATCACTAAGCACTGTGGAGCAAGAAACTCATTAAGCAACACCTCATCCCTCCTTGATAGTATTGGCTTTTCCTATAGACTCAATGTGATTTTGGATCACTAAAATATAAAATGTAGAGTCTTGAGATTTTGAGCTTGAGCCAATCCTTTTATCCTTAGCAATTTGAGGGATCCACTTTTCTCATCCATGCCATGCCATCCATTGAGCTTTTCCTGAAATATTCATCTTGGAATGATGTTAGCTCAATGAGCTATATGTTGTTAGGAATTACCAAAACCACCTAGGGATAGTTGCACTTTCACAAACGCGCAGCCTATAGCCCACGTCGTGGGCAGCAGCTGCACTGGTGGGGGGTGCGGGGCGACACTCGCCACGCATGGCTTGCGCCTCATGAAGCTCCTCGATCGCATTGGTGATGAGTTCTCTTGCTCCTGGCGCCTCGTGCCTCGCTTCTTGCTCACGAGGGCGCACATCAAAGAACGCCTCCAAGTGGTGCTCGAGCACCTCCCTCGACGCCCTGGTCAAGTTAGAGGCTCTCCAAATGGAAGCCCCGGAGCCCATCCTGAGGGAGGTGACGGGCGCGCCTTCCTATGCGGGAGGAAGGGGCGCCCCGACAGTGGGCGCGGAGCCAGAGGTGTCACCGGCGGGCTTCTTGGTCTCCTGACGACCCTTGGGGAGGAACTACTTCTTCTTCGCAGGGGTGGCCTTGGGAGGCAGGACACCACCCTCTTCATCGGAGTTCTCGGCTACTGCGACACGGTAGGCGTGCTCAAGAGAACATACCGCGTCCTTCTCATCAAAAGCGACCATGATGACGCCGCTGCTAGGGGTGGGCATATAACCCGAAAACCGATTTCCCGAACCGGAATAACCGACAACGAAGCCGAACACACCGAAACTGAAAATTTTGTTCGTAAGATCGGTCTGGATGTGTGGAAAACCTAAATTGGTTTGGTCAATTTGGCTTTCACCCTCGGTCAACCGTACTGAACGAACCGAGAAAAAAGAGGCCCGGCCCATATGCCTGGCCGAACTACTGTTTCTCGATTGCCTCTCTTCCCCAAGCCCCGAACCACTAATTACGCTAGTCCTAATCCCGCGACCGCATCGTGAACCTGACCCACGCATGGATGCACACCTAGCGAGGTAGTGTCACTGATGGGGGTTGGTCGTCGTGCCACCATCCTGTTGAACACCACGCCCACATGACGCTGCTGCAAGTGCAAGTCCTGTCTTGATCCTTGTGTTCATGATTTATTTTCTCTATCACATATTCTGAGATGGGATCCTATAGTAATAGTAGTATATGAGTTGGCCGAGTAGACTAGACTAGCACGCAGTCCTATAGTCTACAATGATTGATCCCTATGGCCTACGGTGCTACAGCCTATCGGTACTGAGTACTGACATTAGTCAGTACTGAACGCACATTAGAGATTCCTATTATAAATTTTCGGTAGTGTTCGGTCACAACCGAAGACCGAGCCGATAACTCGGTGCAGCGGAACCTCGGTCCGATGATTTTCTGTTGACCGATCGGTCACTGATTTGTCAAAACTGAAATTTTACAAAGACCAAGGAACCGCACCGATCGGTTCGGGGGAACCGAATGCCCAGGCCTAGCCGCTGCACCCTGGCATCTTGAGGACGTTGTAGCCATGGTGGGTTGCCGCCATGAACTTGGCGAGGGTAGGGTACCCAAGAATGGCATTGTATGGGAGGCCGATGTGGGCGACGTCGAAGTCAATGAGCTCGATGTGGTAGTTGTCGCGCTTGCCGAAGCTGACGCGGAGGCACACCTGCCCCAGGGGCGTGGTGGAGCCGTCAGTGACCCCTGAGAAGGGCTTGGTGGGCATGAGTTGGTCATAAGGCACTTGGAGTGTGTCAACGTTTCCACAAAGAGGACATTGAGGCCGGTGCCACCATCGATGAGGGTCTTGGTGACTGCGACATTGTTGATGGTGGGTGTACAGAGCATGGGGAGCGCGCCGACCGTGGCCGCGCACCTGAGGTGATCCTTAGAGTCGAAAGTGATGGCGTACTACGACCACCTGAGGGGGCGCGCGGCCTCAAGCTTCGGGAGGGCCGCATTCACCTCACGAGAGAACTGCTTGAAGATGCGGTTGGAGGCAGGTGCCTTGGCACCGCCGAGGATGCCGGCAATCGCACGAGGTTCCTGGAAGCCCCCAGCCCCATCATCCTGTTGGTTGTCGCCATTCCTTCTTGGCGACAGTGGTAGCGGAGGGGGGCTGACATTGCCCTGAGGAAGGGCCTCACGAGGCTGATCACACTATGGGCCCTCATGAGGCTGATCGCGCCAGCGCTCCTCGCGAGGCTGATCGCGCCAGTCCTAACAAGGGTTGCGGCTGTCCCAACGGCCTCCACCTCGGCCTCCCCCACGGCCGAAACCACGGTCGCCACGCTCGGGGCAGCGGCCTTGTCACTCGTCCCAAAGTGCCCGGAGCTCCTGGCAGTCGTTGGTGTTGTGGGTATGAACGTTGTGGAAGACGCAGAACGGGCGATTATCCTTGGCTGGTTTGTCGCGCTCGCGGCCATGCTTCAACTCAGGCTCTGCTGCCAGCACGGCAGGACCCTTGCGCTTCACCTCCTTGGCCTTGGCCTTCTTGTCTTTAGGGACAACATCTGCGGGCTTGAGGAGAAAAAGTCGGCCTTCTTCTGCCCTGGCGCATTTGTCCGCCAGGTTGAACAGTTCCAGTGCTGAACATAGGTCATCGTGGATGGCGAGCGCCTCGCTCGTCCTGATGTCCGTCACGCCTTGAGTGAACACGGAGATGATGGCCTCATTGGATGCCTTCGGGACCTTGAGCGGACTTGGGTGAAGTGTTGCATGAACTTCCGGAGGGTCTCACCTAGCTGCTACTTCACGCGCTGCAGATCATTGACGGTCAGGTCGTGGTCGCGGGTCCCCAGGAAGTTGGTGATGACCACTCGCGGAGCTCCTCCCATGAGGAGATGGATCCCTCGGGGAGTTATTGTTGGGGAACGTAGCATGCAATTTCAAAAAAAAAATCCTACGATCACGCAAGATCTATCTAGGAGATGCATAGCAACGAGAGGAGCAGAGTGTGTCCACGTACCCTCGTAGACCGAAAGCAGAAGCCTTAGGTTAACGCGGATGATGTAGTCGAACATTATCGGATTACGGGTTCCGGCAAAACCCTTGAGGTTCGAACTCTGGGGTACGCATGAAGATCTCTCTTCCCCTAGCTCACGCTCTCACCACGATCTCAAAGCCTAGCTCGCCGAACCCGAGGAACAAGGGACACAAGAGTTTATACTGGTTCGGGCCACCGTGTAATACCCTACTCCAGTGTGGTGTGGTGGATCACCTTGTAGGCCGGGATGAACAAGTACAAGGGAAGAACTACTTACTAAGGAGAGGTGTTATTGAGCTCGGTGAGCTTGTGTGTGTGTGTGGATTGGATGGATCTGATCCAAGGTCTATTGCCTTCTACAGTGGTGGCTAGTCCTATTTATAGAGGCCCGAGTCCTCTTCCCAAATATTAGGCGGGAAGGGATCCCACAACGGCCAATTTGAAGGGGGAAACCTAGTACAAGCTATCCTGACAAAAGGTGGACTTCGCCTGCCAAAGGCTCTGGTGGTGACGCCATCATGGGCTCTACGATGACCTCCATCCTGACGTCCTGCTGGTCTTGGTCTCGTTGCACCGATATGGAAACCTTTGCCTGATGCCTCAGGATTCCTCGCCTGCGCCTGCTTCTTTAGAACCAAAGAGGAAACCAGTACTCTGCGCCTGCTGGCGCCTGCCTGGCCTTGGTCGTCATGGCTCACGTCACGGGAACCTCACGAGGTACCCCTCGCCTTGATCTCTCCGCTCCTCGCGAGCCAGCCTAGTGAGGCTGCCCCTGAGGAGGTCTTGTGTCGCCTGCCTTGCGAGGCTTGGCCCCTCGCGAGGGTCTTGAGTGTTTGCTGGTGAATATGGGCCATACCAGGCCATTAGTGGAGCCACGTCGTGGGCTGCAGACAGGCAAGTCTGGGGACCCCCATTCCCAGAACGCCGACAGTAGCCCCTTGGCCCAAGGCGCACTCGGACTAGGCTTCGGGGCGAAGTCAAGGGGCAAGTGCGGAGCGCGGCAGGCCCCAACCGCCTGCGGCCTTGATTGAAGTGTGGCGATTGACGGGACGTGGGCGTCTCCACTTCCCCATGCTGCCTCAGCAACTTCTTGACTGACAAAAGGCTGGCGCGAGCCGCGCTGCCTTCATTGCTCCCCTTTGTCTTGCACCAGATCCCCTTTCTTGCTCCTCATTCCCAAAGACTCCAGATCCGCCCAAATCCTCCTCTGAGCCTGCCGCCAATGGCGCCCAACAAAGCTCGGGCCACCCCTCTGCCATCCTGGTACGAGCCTGCGCTGAAAGTGCCAAGCGTCTGCTACCTCTTGAGCACTGCGTTGGTTTTCCCTTGAAGAGGAAAGGGTGATGCAGCAAAGTAGCGTAAGTATTTCCCTCAATTTTTGAGAACCAAGGTAGCAATCCAGTAGGAGGCTACACGCAAGTCCCTCACACCTACACAAACAAATAAATCCTTGCAACCAACGCGATAAGGGGTTGTCAATCCCTAGTCACTTATGAGAGTCAAATCTGATAGATATGATAGGATAATATTTTTGGTATTTTTGTGGTAGAGATGCAAAGTAAAGTAAACAAAATAAAAACGGCAAAAGAAATAGCTAAGTGTTGGAAGATTAATATGATGGAAAATAGACCCGGGGGCCATAGCTTTCACTAGTGGCTTCTCTCAAGAGCATAAGTATTTTACTTGGGTGAACAAATTACTGTTGAGCAATTGATATAATTGAGCATAGTTATGAGAATATCTAGGTATGATCATGTATATAGGCATCACGTCCGAGACAAGTAGACCGACTCCTGCCTGCATCTACTACTATTACTCCACACATCGACCGCTATCCAGCATTCATCTAGAGTATTAAGTTCATAAGAACAGAGTAACTCTTTAAGCAAGATGACATGATGTAGAGGGATACATTCATGCAATATGATAAAAAAACCATCTTGTTTTCCTCGATGGCAACAATACAATACGTGCCTTGCTGCCCCTCATCACATCGGGAAAGGACACTGCAAGATTGAACCCAAAGCTAAGCACTTCTGCATTGCAAGAAAGATCAATCTAGTAGGCCAAACCAAACTGATAATTCGAAGAGACTTGCAAAGATAACGAATCATACATAAAAGAATTCAGAAGATTCAAATATTTTTCATAGATAAACTTGATCATAAACCCACAATTCATCGGTCTCAACAAACACACCGCAAAAGAAGATTACATCGAATAGATCTCCACAAGAGAGGGGAGAACATTGTATTGAGATCCAAAAAGAGAGAAGAAGCCATCTAGCTAATAACTATGGACCCGAAGGTCCGAGGTAAACAACTCACACGCCATCGGAGAGGCTATGGTGTTGATGTAGAAGCCCTCCATGATCGATGCCCCTCCGGACGGAGCTCCGTAATGTGCCCCAAGATGGGATCTCGTGGCATGTATACGCGGCGGTGGAATTCGGTTTTTGGCTCCGTATCTAATCGTTTGGGGGTACGTAGGTATATATAGGAGGAAGGAGTACGTCGGTGGAGCAACATGGGGCCCACAAGGGTGTAGGGCGCGCCTGGGGGTAGGCGCGCCCCCCTACCTTGTGGCTTTCTGTGTGATTTCTTGACGTAGGGTCCAAGTCCTCTGGATCGCGTTCGGTGAGAAAATCACGTTCCCGAAGGTTTCATTCCATTTGGACTCCGTTTGATATTCCTTTTCTGCAAAACTGTGAAATAGGCAAAAAAACAGCAATTCTGGGCTGGGCCTCCGGTTAATAGGTTAGTCCCAAAAATAATATAAAAGTGAATAATAAAGCCCAATAATGTCCAAAACAGAAGATAATATAGCATGGAACAATCAAAAATTATAGATACGTCGGAGACGTATCAAGCATCCCCAAGCTTAATTCCTGCTCGTCCTTGAGTAGGTAAATGATAAAAATAGAATTTTTGATGTGGAATGCTACTTGGCATAATTTCAATGTAATTCTTCTTAATTGTGGTATGAATATTCAGATCCGAAAGATTCAGGACAAAAGTTCAATATTGACATAAAAATAATAATACTTCACCACACAAAATATTTAAATCATGCACAACCCCGAAGATAATATTAGCATACTAACTAAGCAATTATGTCTTCTCAAAATAACATGGCCAAAGAAAGTTATCCCTACAAAATCATATAGTCTGGCTATGCTCTATCTTCACCACACAAAATATTTAATTCATGCACAACCCCGATGACAAGCCAAGCAATTGTTTCATACTTTTGGCGTTCTCAAACTTTTTCAATCTTCACGCAATACATGAGCATGAGCCATGGACATAGCACTATATGTTGAATAGAATGGTGGTTGTGGAGAAGACAAAAAAGGAGAAGATAGTCTCACATCAACTAGGCGTATCAACGGGCTATGCAGATGTCCATCAATAGATATCAATGTGAGTGAGTAGGGATTTCCATGCAACAGATGCACTAGAGCTATAAGTATATGAAAGCTCAACAAAAGAAACTAAGTGGGCGTGCATCCAACTCGCTTGCTCACGAAGACCTAGGGCATTTTGAGGAAGCCCATCATTGGAATATACAAGCCAAGTTCTATAATGAAAAATTCCCACTAGTATATGAAAGTGATATCATAGGAGACTTTCTATCATGAAGATCATGGTGCTACTTTGAATCACAAGTGTGGTAAAAGGATAGTAACATTGTCCCTTCTCTCTTTTTCTCTCATTTTTTTGTTTGGGCCTTATTTCTCTTTTTTTACGGCCTCTTTTTTTCCATCCGGAGTCTCATCCCGACTTGTGGGGGAATCATTGTTTCCAACATCCTTTCCTCACTTGGGACAATGCTCTAAAAATGATGATCATCACACTTTTATTTTCTTACAACTCAACAATTACAACTCGATACTTAGAACAAAATATGACTCTATATGAATGCCTCCGGCGGTGTACCCGGATATGCAATGAATCAAGAGTGACATGTATGAAAGAATTATGAATGGTGGCTTTGCCACAAATACAATGTCAACTACATGATCATGCAAAGCAATATGACAATGATGAAGCGTGTCATAATAAACAAAACGGTGGTATGTTGCATGGCAATATATCTCGGAATGGCTATGGAAATGCCATGATAGGTAGGTATGGTGGCTGTTTTGAGGAAGGTATATAGTGGCTGTATGATACCAGCGAAAAGTGTGCGGTATTAGAGAGGCTAGCAATGGTGGAAGGAAGAAGGGTGTGTATAATCCATGGACTCAACATTAGTCATAAAGAACTCGTATACTTATTGCAAAAATCTACAAGTTATCAAAGCAAAGTATTACGCGCATGCTCCTAGGGGGATAGATTGGTAGGAAAATACCATCGCTCGTCCCCGACCGCCACACATAAGGAAGACAATCAATAAATAAATCATGCTCTGACTTCGTCACATAACGGTTCACCATACGTGCATGCTACGGGAATCAAAAACTTTAACACAAGTATTTCTCAAATTCAAAACTACTCAACTAGCATGACTCTAATATCACCATCTTCATATCTCAAAACAATTATCAAGCATCAAACTTCTCATAGTATTCAACACGCTCATAAGAATTTTTCTTTTACTAGTCTTGTATGCCTATTATTGTTAAAGAAAACTACCATGCTGTTTTGTAGGATTCTCAAAATAATCTAAGTGAAGCATGAGAGAACAATAGTTTCTATAAAACAAAATCATCACCGTGCTCTAAAAGATATAAGTGAAGCACTAGAGCAAAAACTATATAACTCAAAAGATATAAGTGAAGCACATAGAGTATTCTAATAATTTCCGAATCATGTGTGTCTCTCTCAAAAGGTGAGTACAGCAAGGATGATTGTGGTAGACTAAAAATAAAAGACTCAAATCATACAAGACGCTCCAAGCAAAATACATATCATGTGGTGAATAAAAATATAGCTCCAAGTAAAGTTACCGATGGAAGTAGACGAAAGAGCGGATGCCTTCCGGGGCATCCCGAAGCTTTGGCTTTTTGGTGTCCTTAGATTATCTTGGGGGTGCCATGGGCATCCCCAATCTTAGGATCTCGCCACTCTTTTTTTCCATAATCCATCAAATCTTTCACCCAAAACTTGAAAACTTCATAACACAAAACTTAGCAGAAAATCTCGTGAGTCTGCTAAGTAAAAGAAAACAAAAGACCACTTCAAGGTACTGTAATGAACTCATTATTTATTTATATTGGTGTTAAACCTACTGTATTCCAACTTCTCTATGGTTTATAAACTATTTTACTAGCCATAGAATCATCAAAATAAGCAAACAACACACGAAAAACAGAATCTGTCAAAAACAGGACAGTCTGTAGTGATCTGTAACTATCACATACTTCTGGAACTCCAAAAACTCAGCAAAAATAGGACGACCTAGACAATTTGTTTATTGATCAGCAGAAATTGGAATTAATATTTTATCACGCTCTGATGATTTTTAAAAATTATTTTCGTGAACAGAAAGTTTCTGGAATTTTCTGCAAGATCAAATAACTATCATCCAAAAAGATCCTATATGTTTAACTTGGCACAAACACTAATTAAAACACAAAAACACATCTAACCAGAGGCTAGAAGAAATATTTATTCCTAAACAGAAGCAAAAGCAAAAAAAACCAAAAATAAAATTGGGTTGCCTCCCAACAAGCGCTATCGTTTAACGCCCCTAGCTAGGCATAAAAGCAAGGATAGATCTAGGTATTGCCATCTTTGGCGGGCAATCCATAAGTGGCTCTCATGATAGATTCATATGGTAATTTTATTTTCTTCCTAGGGAAGTGTTCCATGCCTTCCTTTAATGGAAATTGGAATCTAACATTCCCTTCCTTCATATCAATAATTGCACCAATAGTTCTAAGGAAAGGTCTACCAAGAATAATAGGACATGAAGGATTGCAATCTATGTCAAGAACGATAAAATCTACGGTCACATAATTCCTATTTGCAACAATAATAACATCATTAATTCTTCCCATAGGTTTCTTAATAGTGGAATCCGCAAGGTGCAAGTTTAAAGAGCAATCATCAAAATCACGGAATCCTAGCAAATCACACAAAGTTTTTGGAATCGTGGAAACACTAGCACCCAAATCACACAAAGCATAGCATTCATGATCTTTAATTTTAATTTTAATAGTAGGTTCCCACTCATCGTAAAGTTTTCTAGGGATTGAAACTTCCAACTCAAGTTTTTCTTCATAAGATTGCATCAAAGCATCAACGATATGTTTGGTAAAGGCTTTATTTTGACTATAAGCATGAGGAGAATTTAGCATGGATTGCAACAAGGAAATACAATCTATCAAAGAGCAATTATCATAATTAAATTCCTTGAAATCCAAAATAGTGGGTTCATTAATATCTAATGCTTTGATCTCTACAATCCCACTTTTAACAAATTTTGCATCAAGATCTAAAAACTCCAAATTTTTGGAACGCCTTCTAGGTAAAGGTGGATCATATTCAGTCCCATCATTATCAAGATTCATATTGCAAAACAAAGATTTAATAGGGGACACATCAATAACTTTTAGATCTTCATCTTTATTTTCATAGAAATTTGAAGAACACACTTTCATAAAGCAATCTTTCTTAGCACGCATCCTAGCGGTTCTTTCGTTGCACTCATCAATGGAAATTGTCATGGCTTTGAGAGACTCATTGATATCATGCTTAGGAGGAATAGATCTCAGTTTCAAAGAATCAACATCAAGAGAAATTCTATCAACGTTCCTAGCCAATTCATCAACTTTAAGAAATTTTTCTTCAAGCAAGGCATTGAAATTCTTTTGCAAATTCATAAATTCCTTAACACTAGTCTCAAATTCAGAGGGAATCTTATTAAAGTTTCCATAAGAATTGTTGTAGGAATTACCATAATTATTAGAGGAATTGCTAGGATAAGGCCTAGGATTAAAGTTTCCTCTATACGCGTTGTTACCAAAATTATTCCTACCAACAAAATTCACATCCATAGATTCATTATTATTCTCAATCAAAGTAGACAAAGGCATATCATTAGGATCAGAAGAAACACTCTTACTAGCAAATAATTTCATAAGTTCATCCATCTTTCCACTCAAAACATTAATTTCTTCTATCGCATGCACTTTTTATTAGTAGATCTTTCAGTGTGCCATTGAGAATAATTAACCATATATTATCTAGGAGTTTAGTAGCTTCTCCTAAAGTGATTTCCATAAAAGTGCCTCCCGCGGCCAAATCTAAAAGATTTCTAGAAGCAAAATTCAATCCGGCATAAATTTTTTGTATAAGCATCCACAAATTTAAACCATGCGTAGGGCAATTATGTATCATTAATTTCATCCTCTCCCAAGCTTGTGCAACATGTTCATGATCAACTTGCTTAAAATTCATAATATCGTTTCTAAGAGAGATAATCTTAGCGGGAGGAAAATACTTAGAGATAAAAGCATCTTTGCACGTATTCCAAGAATCAACACTATTTTTAGGCAAAGACGAAAACCAAGCTTTAGCACGATCTCTAAGCGAAAAAGGAAAAAGATTCAATTTAAAAATATCATTGTCAACATATCTCTTCTTTTGTATATCACACAAATCAACAAAGCTATTTAGATGAGTAGCGGCATCTTCACTAGGAAGGCCAGCGAATTGATCTTTCATAACAAGATTCAACAAAGCAGCATTGATTTCACAAGATTCAGTATCGGTAAGAGGAGCAATTGGAGTGCTAAGGAAATCATTATTGTTGGTATTGGTAAAGTCACATAATTTGGTATTATCTTGATCCATCGTGACAAACAAGCAATCCAACACACGAGCAAAAAAGAGACGGGCAAAAAGAGGCAAACGGAAAATAGAGGGAGAATAAAACGCCAGGGGTGAAGTGGGGGAGAGGAAAACGAGAGGCAAATTGCAAATAATGTAATGCGGGAGATAAGGGTTTGTGATGGGTACTTGGTATGTTGACTTTTGCGTAGACCTCCCCGGCAACGACGCCAGAAATCCTTCTTGCTACCTCTTGAGCAATCGCATTGGTTTTCCTTGAAGAGGAAAGGGTGATGCAGCAAAGTAGCGTAAGTATTTCCCTCAGGTTTTGAGAACCAAGGTATCAATCCAATAGGAGGCTACATGCAAGTCCCTCGCACCTACACAAACAAATAAATCCTCGCAACCAACGCGATAAGGGGTTGTCAATCCCTAGTCACTTATGAGAGTGAGATCTGATAGATATGATAGGATAATATTTTTGGTATTTTTGTGATAGAGATGCAAAGTAAAGTAAACAAAATAAAAACGGCAAAAGAAATAGCTAAGTGTTGGAAGATTAATATGAAGGAGAATAGACCCGGGGGCCATAGGTTTCACTAGTGGCTTCTCTCAAGAGCATAAGTATTTTACGGTGGGTTGAACAAATTACTGTTGAGCAATTGACAGAATTGAGCATAGTTATGAGAATATCTAGGTATAATCATGTATATAGGCATCACGTCTGAGACAAGTAGACCGACTCTGCCTCGCATCTACTACTATTACTCCACACATCGACCGCTATCCAGATGCATCTAGAGTATTAAGTTCATAAGAACAGAGTAACGCTTTAAGCAAGATGACATGATGTAGAGGGATAAATTCATGCAATATGATAAAAACCCCATCTTGTTTTCCTCGATGGCAACAATACAATATGTGCCTTGCTGCCCCCATCACACCGGGAAAGGACACCGCAAGATTGAACCCAAAGCTAAGCACTTCTCCCATTGCAAGAAAGATCAATCTAGTAGGCCAAACCAAACTGATAATTCGAAGATACTTGCAAAGATAACCAATCATACATAAAAGAATTCGGAAGATTCAAATATTGTTCATAGATAAACTTGATCATAAACCCACAATTCATCAGTCTCAACAAACACACCGCAAAAGAAGATTACATCGAATAGATCTCCACAAGAGAGGGGGAGAACATTGTATTGAGATCCAAAAGAGAGAAGAAGCCATCTAGCTAATAACTATGGACCCAAGGTCTGAGGTAAACTACTCACACTTCATCGGAGAGGCTATGGTGTTGATGTAGAAGCCCTCCGTGATCGATGCCCTCAAGTGAGCTCCTAACAGGCCCCAAGTTGGGATCTCGTGGGCATGTAAGGTTGCGGCGGTGGAATTAGGTTTTTGGCTCCGTATCTGATCGTTTGGGGGTACGTAGGTATATATAGGAGGAAGGAGTACGTCAGTGGAGAAATGTGGGGCCCATGAGGGTGGAGGGAGCGCCCAGGGGGGTAGGCGCGCCCCCCTACCTCGTGGTTCCTGTTTGATTTCTTGACGTAGGGTCCAAGTCCTCTGGATCATGTTCGTTCAGAAAATCACGTTCCCAAGGTTTCATTCCGTTTGGACTCCGTTTGATATTCTTTTTCTGCGAAACTCTGAAATAGGCAAAAAATAGCAATTTTGGGTCGGGCCTCCGGTTAATAGGTTAGTCCCAAAAATAATATAAAAGTGAATAATAAAGCCCAATAATGTCCAAAACAGAAGATAATATAGCATGGAGCAATCAAAAATTATAGATATGTTGCAGACGTATCAGCGTCTCAGAGAAGAACCTTGCCGCCACGCTCCTGATGACGGCGGCGAGCGATGAGAAGAGGAAAACTGCACTCCGGGCTGGCTCCGCCGAGCCGGAGGCCTCGGGTAGCACCTTCTATCCCTTCTTCATGAGCAGCATCGTTGCGGGGTTGGTTCCCCCTTCTCCGACTTCTTCTACTCCGTTCTCAGCCATTACAAGCTTCACGCCCTCCATCTTCATCCCAACTCCATCCTCCTTTTCTTGATCTTTGCATTCTATTGCGAGGCGTACGTGGGGGTGATGCCGTCCGTGGCGCTGCTGCGCCACTTCTTCTATCTCCGGATCAAGGAAGGTCCTTGCTCGGGGTGTGCCAACTTTGTTGCAGCCAACAAGACCAACGCGATCTCGAAGGCCGGGACGAAGGCCGAGGGCTTCGGGAGCACGTAGGTCCTGATGGATGCCAAGTTCTCCCACCCCCGGCTGGTGCTGCCGACGGAGATGCTCACGTCTCACAACAAGTGGTTCCGCGCGAAGCTGGTGCTGGAGAGGATGACCGCCGACCTGAAGCCTGATGACCCAAAGGCGGCGAGGCTGATGGGGGCCATGATCTTCAAGGAGTTCATGGCGCAGCGCGTGGCTCCCCTCCAGGCGCGCTCGCGCCCCTTGTGGAAGCTCGGGGATGAAGGAGGCGACCTCCTCCTGTGTCCGGAGGCCCTGTCCGACGTGGAGCTGGGCACGACCCTCCGCTCCTTGGTTGGGGATGACCAAGGGTAGCCGCCGGACACCTTCGTTCCCCTGTACTGCCGCCCGGATGGGGCAAAGATTGCCGCTGCCATGCCTGTCTTTGACCGGCGTGGTCTTGTGCCGCCGGCGCCCTCTGGGGCCCCGGCGGTGACGGTTACAGTGGTGGTGTCCTCCGACAATTCTGGCAAGGAGGAGCAGGACTCTGCGGCCACCCCGGAGGGGTATGGGAGACCTCCCCTCCGCGCAAGGACGATCCCCTCCGCGCCTTGCCTGACGACAACGATGCTGACGACCACCTAGTGAGGGAAGCCCTGCCCCCTGCTGGGGTCACTACGAGGTCCAGGGTCTCCCCCTCGAGGAAGCCGCCGCCCGGTGTCCCGGTGAAGAGCAGATCGGCGCTGATCTCTCAGGGTGACGCCTCCACCATGTCGCCGCCCGGAGCCACCGTGGCCTCGCCGACTGGGCTCACAAGGCCAGCCGCCTGTGCCGCAAGGCCCCAGTTCAAGACTTCAAGAGGCGGCGGGACTACACTGTCGTGGACCAGTGAGTATCCTGCCCTGACCTTGCCCTTGCTCCTGCTTTCGTTGCAGCTTCCTGATGCTTCCTCCTAGTGCTGCTAGGCCGACGTTGTCATAGAATAAGAAGAAGGAGGGGCATCCACATCCTCGGGGACCCAGCAGCCTGGCACGGCCGCACCTCCTCCGGCGGAGAAGGGTGGCGATGGCGCCCGCATCTCTCCGGTCCGGTCTTCCTCGCGAGGCCCAGAGGAGCTTCTCTAGGGGAGAGCGACCCCTGATGCTACGTCAGCTCCCGAGGCGCTTGACCTCAGCTCGCTGGCCGAGGCCCCGCAGGCTCCGGAGCTCCGGGCTTCTTCTTCCGCTGCCGCCAACCTGCAGGTCTTGGCAACGACGCTGCCCTCTTCTTCCATCCCACCGCCAGTTCGAGATCCTTCTACCTCGCCTGACGCCTTGGAACATGCCCTTTCTGCGCTGACCCGGCTCCCGGGCGATCTTCAAGGCGCCGACCTTTGCCTGGTGGTCGGGCGCCTGGAGCCGATCTCTGGTTGGTTGCACTCCGATGCATCCGTCCGTGCGGCGCTGACCTAGGCCGCGGCGGCTTTCGAGAAGGACAAGCAGGCCGCCGCCCAAGCTGCGGCTGCCCGCGAGGTGGTGCTGAAGGATGCCAGGGCTGCCAAGGATCGCTACCGGTCGCTGGAGGCCGAGTTGGAGACCATGCGCAACGAGCGCGTAACCGAGGCTCACGACCGCAAGGCAGAGGAGGAGAAGATGAAGGCCCGGGAAGACGCGGTCAACGGTCGTCACACCGAACTGGAGCAGTCGGCGAGGGCGCAGGCCACAGAGCGCAACCGCCTGGAGGAGCTGGAGAAGAAGATGGAGGCTGAGAAGACCCTGCTGGAGGCCAAGGCGAAGATTCTTGCCGAGGACCGCGTGGCCTTCAAGTCCCTTGAGGAGAGATCCCGCGAAGCACTGCGGGCACTCTACGATAAGGGCTTGGAGAAGCCGCCGTCGACGGACGACGAAGGCCATCCCAGCTGCTTCCTTATCTTGTCGAGGCGCTCGAGGGTGTCGTTGACGGGATCGGCCCCATGGTGGAGGGGGAAGCCCGTGCGCTTTCTTCTTTGGCTCTGACATGCGTCTTCAGCCACCTGCATCTTCGCAACCCTGGCGCCGACCTCGGCGAGCTGCTCGAGCCCGTGGAGGAGGCGCGCTGCGCAGCCGCCGCCGCAGCCGTGGAGGGCAGGTAGAAGCCCTGTTGAAGAAGTTCCTCACATCGAGCCTGCGCTTCCAACAGATGGACCCGCCGATCCTGCGGCCGAGGCCAACGACACGACCGACGGTGCTGCTGCCGGCACGAATGCGCTCCTTGATGACGGCGCCCGAGGCTGAAGAAAGGGCTTGCTGGCGAAGGACGATGCTCCTTCTTGTTTTACTTTCCTATGAGCTTTCCTGTGACATGAGACGTGCCTCATGGAGGCGTTAAAACTCTGCTTCTTGTTTGGGGGACAATATGATGTGTAATAATTTATTTAGGTTCCGCGATTTCCTTCTCGTTTTCTTGATGTTCAATGTCGGCAGGGCCCGACCCCGCGCATACCTCAGCCGCCGTTGGGCCGTCCGGATCACCAGGACTGACCAAGGGGTGAGGGGCTACGTGGCCAGTTAGGCTCCTGAATTGCGATGCTCAGGAGTCCCCCTTGACGCGCAAACGGCCTGCGGGAAGAAGCCGCTAAAGTAGGTCTTAGGGTTCTACGTCGGCAGGGCCCGACCCCGCGCATACCTCAGCCGCCGTTGGGCCGTCCGGATCACCAGGACGGACCAAGGGGTGAGGGGCTACGTGGCCAGTTAGGCTCCTGAGTAGAAATGCTCAAGAGTCCCCCTTGATGTTCAAGCATACCTTCATACCTGTCCTCGCCGAGGTCCCGCTCGGGAGTGGTGTGCGACGACCAAGTCCGAGGGACCTAGTAGGGCGGCGTACACTAGGCAGGGCCTGAGCGTAGCCCCCGTGCCCAGCCCCCTCGCGCGACTCTCCTAAGGGGAAAGTGTTGCGGTGAGGCTGGACACTGAGCCGGGTGGCTCCCTGAGGTTGGTACGGCCATGGGGCCGCCCTCAGTTGTTTATCATCAACACAGAGTGTAGCGCTTCAGCACTCGCACGGGCATAGCCGCTCCTCGACCATGTTAACTGCCAGCGCGGAGCATGGTTCTTCCACTGGTGCGTGGGCAAGGGCTCCCTCTGAGTGGAGCCCCTGGGGCGTGTACAGCCCCGCCCTGCCACGTGGCTTGCACGGCAGGGCTAGACGAGGTGTGTCTGGGCATTCGTGAGCCAGCGTGGGACTCACAAGGCCCTACCTCAAGGCGGGTTGCGCCTGGTGAGGGAGTCCTGGACTAAGGGGTCCTCGGGCGTCCGGCCTGTTAGCCATGGGCCGGACTGATGGGCTGTGAAGATACAAAGACCGAAGTCTCTCTATGTGTCCGAATGGGACTCTCCTTAGCGTGGAAGGCAAGCTTGGCGATATAATATGAAGATTCCCTTCTCTGTAAATGACTTTGTGTAACCCTATATCCCTCCGGTGTATAAACCGGAGGGTTAGGTCTATAGGACCGAATACTCATTACAATTTTCATACAGGCTAGACTTTTAGGGTTTAGCCATTATGATCTCGTGGTAGATCAACTCTTATAATACTCATATTGATCAAGATCAATCAAGCAGGAAGTAGGGTATTACCTCCATACAGTGGGCCCGAACCTGGGTAAACATTGTGTCCCCCGTCTCCTGTTACCATTGATCCTGGACGCACAAGTCGGGACCCCCTACCCGAGATCCGCCGGTTTTGACACCGACATTGGTGCTTTCATTGAGAGTTCCACTATGCCGTCGTCAAAAGGTTTGATGGCCCCTTCGATCGTCTACAACGATGCTGTCCAAGGAGAAGTCTTCCTCCCCGGACAGACCTTCGTATTCGGCGGCTTCACACTACAGGCCAACTCGCATGGCCATCTGGAGCAGATCGAAAGCTACGCCCCTGGCCATCAGGTCAGATTCGGGAGCTTGACTTACGTCGCGGACATCCGTGGAGACTTGACCTTCGACGGATTCGAGACTGCGGCAGCCATTCCCTGCTACCTCGATGATCATGACTTAAAACTGTCATCAGACCATGCCCAGGAGATAGCTCCTGTGATAGCCCTGGCTTTAGATCCGGAGCAGATCGCGCCACCCAAGGACGGGAGGCTCAACCCAGCCACGGAGGCCGTAAACTCCACGGTGTTAGAGCCGCACACAGACTCAACCTCGAGTGATATATGTGTCATCAAAACCACGGACTCGTTTCCGGCTATGAGTTCCGAACCATGTGCGTCTGCGGACGGTCATCGATCGTCGAATTCAGCGCCGCGGACATCTTCCGGCACTCGCCTTTCGGTGACATGCTGAACTCATTAAAAAACTTGTCCTTGGCAGGGGACTCATAGCCGAACTATGTTCAGTTCGAACTAGAGGCTGATGATGGAGAATTTCGCTTCCCACCCGCCACCCACTTTATAGCCACTATCAATGACTCAACTGACATGCTCGATTATGGCTCAGAAGACATTGATGATATGGATGATGATGCCAATGAGGAGCAAGGCCAAAACCCGCCACTTCCTGGGCGTCGGATGGCCACTTCTTCACACGATGTATACATGGTGGATACACCTAAAGAAACCAACGACGACGATAAAGAAGATCCAGTTGAGGATGCACCTCCTGAGACACAGCCCAAGCGTCGGCGCTCGCGCCACCGCTCTAAGTCACGTCGTTCCAAAAACAACAATACTGGCACCGGAGAAATAATACTCCAGATGATGCCGAAAACAATGAAGACCCGTCGAGATAACTTCCGAACAGGAGGAACATGGAAACAGGCAAGTCAGCCCTCACGAACATGCCACAAATGACAATTCGTAGGACGATAACTATCTACCGCTCTCCGAGGATGAGGTTAGCCTTGGCAACGAGGATTTTATCATGCCAGAGGAACCTCTCGAGCAGGAGCGCTTCAAGCGCTGGCTACTAGCCACTTCAAGGGGCCTGAAAAAGAAGCAGCAGCAGCTTCAAGCTGACCAAGATATGCTAAATGATAGATGGACTGATATCCTAGCAGCCGAAGGATACGGCTTCAAGCGCCCAACCAAGGATTACCCGAAGCGCAGATTGCTACCTCAGGAGGCGACAGAACCTATACCACGGGGTCGAGACAATGTGGCTGGCCGACCACCACGCTGTCGGGATAAAGCGGCAATTCAAGCCGAAAAGTAGCCCGCCCCACCACAACTTCAGCACAGAGATAAGACAGCTCGGGGTCCTACATATGAACCTCGACGGGACCTGGACAGTAGAGCAGGACATACCAGATCGATCTACAGATCACAAGGACGTGCTTTGACACGCAACGACGGCTATCTATTCGGACGCGACAAACCTAGTCATGCCCGGGCCGAAAACCGTAGACTGACTCCATCTAAGCTACGTCGCGACGTGGCCCAATATAGAGGCGCCGCACACCCACTCTACTTCACGGATGAAGTAATGGAGCATGAATTCCCAGAACGGTTTAAACCCGTGAATATCGAATCATACGATGGAACAACTGATCCCGCGGTGTCGAGGATTTTCTTCTCCACATCCATATGGCCCGCGGAGATGACCAACATGCCATCAAATACCTACCATTAAAACTCAAAGGACCAGCTCGGTACTGGTTAAACAATCTACCAGAAAATTCTATTGGCAGCTGGGAGGACTTGGAAAACACCTTCCACGACAACTTCCAAGGTACATATGTCTGGCCACCAGATGTCGATGACTTAAGTCACATTGTCCAGCAGCCCGGAGAGTCGTCCAGGGAGCTCTGGACTAGGTTCTTGGTTAAAAAGAACCAAATCGTTGACTGTCCGAATACGGAAGCCCTAGCGGCCTTCGCACACAAGGTTCGGGATTTAGTGGCTCCCCCGCCACCTCGGTCAAGAAAAACCAAAATCTATGCCAGCCCTTACTGCTCTGATGACCCGCTTTTGCACGGGAGAAGACAGTTGGTTCGCTCGTAGAAGCAGCTGCGCCAGCGACCCGGGTGGTTCCGAAGTCCGTGACGGCAATGGCAAGCCGCGGCGCAGCAAGCACAAACATAATGAAAAAACGCACGACACAACGGTCAACGCTGGGTTTCGCGGTCCCTAACCTGGTCAGCGGAAGAAGCCATTCAAGGCAAACAAAGACGAACCATCTGCTCTAGACACGATATTGGATCGGCCCTGCCAGATTCATGGCCACCCCGATAAACCAGCTAATCACACCAATAGAAATTGTTGGGTCTTCAAGCAGGCCGGCAAGCTTAACGCTGAACACAAGGGGAGGAAGCCGCCTGGTGATAGCAACGACGAGGAGACACGCCAACCACATACCAGGGGTCAGAAGCAATTTCCCCCCAAAGTAAAAACAGTGAACATGGTATTCACGACACACAACTCTACAATGGAGCAGGAGGAGCACTCTCTCCGAACTAGGGATCATACTACGGCAACCTCAGTCGAAGTACAAAGCGGTCTTATTAAACCGCATATCCTGTCGGCCATTAAGCCACCGGTCTCCATTCAACGGGATCGACCAAATTCAGAGCGGGACTAGCTATTCGGCTTCCGCCGTCCGCCTCGTATACCTGTGAAATCTGTACCGCGCATACTTAACTATGCACTTAAGATACCTTGGGCACCGGCGGAAGCACAATACGGATGAGCCCGCAAGCACTCCCATAACTTCTGTTTCTTCTCTAACTACTCTTTCTTTTTCATTATTCTTTACCATAGGTGGCTCAGAGGCTGGTCATCTAACGGACTCTATCGGAGTTCGAACATTCATCCAAGGGCCATTCCTATCAAAGGGGTCCCTTCAATCAAGGAACGGCGACGCAGACGTGCGACAGGAGGTCCAAAATAGCTTTTGGTAGACCGCACTCTATATTTTGAGTCTGTATGGTGCCTTTTTCCTCAGCCTTCGACCCCTGGCATGTCAAATAGTCGGGGTCATGGAGTTTTTCTCTATAACATAACGATTTGCATATTACTCAGGTCCCAGTAAACATACTCCGTATCCAGTATTAGCTTTTCTTTTCTAGAACTGAATTTTGTCCTTTTGGTTGTTTCACACACCTCGGCATCACCTACCAGGGGCTTGGGATGGGAACAAATGAGTTGCCAACAAAGTCCAAACAGCTCTATAGCATACTTCGGCGTCACGAGTTTGGCCTTATATGCATTAGCTCCGAATCATGTCTTGGGTCAATAGTTGGGTTGCCCGGCTCCTATGCTTCCTACATCACGTTCCGCTCTATCGGCTAAGGTAGTAAAGGGAGAACTACTGCGATTGTGCTTCTGGTTCATCTAGTCAAGCACCTCAGTAGAGAAAGCCGAAAACTAACTGTCATGATGCGGCGAGAGCTGGTCAACCACTCAATGACTTATCGGGATCTGTCGCGGTTCCCTCCATATTATGCGAAGGACCTTTTCTTTAGGTGACATATGCAGCGCAGCATATTGGAATAAGTTGCGTGCATACCAGGGGCTATATTGTAGACCCACCATAAAATTCCTATGGCTAAGTGAAAGTGTTAACACCCTATAGTCCGATTGCCTAGTTCGCCGCATCGACACCTCCTTAATGGACCAAGACGTTGGGTCAAGAGTGATCAAATGCTCTTCTGAACACCCCCGTATTTTTTACGAGGGGGCTGAAGGCGACGACTGGAAATCTTTCAGATTATACAAAAACAGCCGCACAGGAGGAATAAAAAGTTTTTAGGCGAAACTAAAAAGAAACTAGCCTTATTATAATATTGTCTTTTACAACTTCCATATAATTCACTCGAATATTACATCTTTCGAGCATTGACCCTCTATTAAGCGGGCACCCTCTAAGACATCCTCGAAATAGTGCTCTGGCGGGTGATGATCCTTGCCCTTAGGTGGATTCTTCGCAGCAATATCGGTGGCCTTCATCTTCGCCCAGTATGTCTTGACACGGGCAAAGGCCATCCGTGCACCTTCAATGCACGTTGATCGCTTCACAAAGATCGACATACGCTGCACCGCTGGCCAAGTCACGCACCAAACCAAAATAACTGTCCTGAATCGGCTCGCTGGCTATAGCCGACTAATGACGCTCTTCATGGCAGCTCCGGACAGGCTGTGAAGCTCAGCCCATTGGGTCATCTGTTTTTTTAACAATAGCGGGCGCTTCGACGCACCGAATTGTGACCAGAAAAGCTTCTCCGTTGCATAACCTTCTTGCACTTGGTAAAACTGCGCCACATCGGCCGCACTCTTCGGCAAGTCCAATAACGCGTATGGAGAACTCCATACTTGGTTAAGCGGGGTATAATTCGATCGCCGAATTTAGTTTGCAATAAAAAGGGCTTACCAGCTGCCTCCCCAGCTTGTCGGATCTCCTCCCGAGCTGCTCTAGACTTGGACCGCACTTCTTTTGCCTCTCGTAAGGCCTTATCAAGATCAGCCGCTTTTGCTTTATTATCCTTCTCAATGAACTCGCAGTGGCTAGCGGCACCCTCTAGCTCACGCGTCATCATGGATATTTTCTCCTCGTCTTGACGCCGAGCAGCCTATTCGGCCTTCAATTCGGCCGATGCCTTTTCGGCAGCCGCATTACTAAACCGGGCCTGCTCCCTGGCCCGGAATAGCTCCGCCTGAAGAATTTCAACCGCAGCAGCACCATCTACAGTTATACATATTTCAGCATACACTCCTTCACGTCCCGCTTATATTATAAGCAAGTGCATATAATGAACCCCCCAAATACATACCTTGTGACTCATCAAGACGCTTGTTGATAAGCGCGATGTCGTCACCCGCCATATCAAGCTTCCATTCAAGGTCAGGGACTTCTGTAGTCCTGGCGGTCACCAAGGGGGAAATAGCATGTATTCCAATTAATCACATTATTCCCTGAGCATATTTATTTTGAACCTCTAATCGCCTCCCTTGGGAAGCCAATCCGAGTCTCAGGGGCTACTACCTATATACAGGTGCATTTTGCAAAAAAAACACAATTGCAAATATTACATCACAAACCTAGAAGCCTCTTAGCAGGCTCATGAAGGCTTCATGCAATCCGCTCTTCGTGGACTGAACCCTCTCAACAACCGCACCCATCAAGATACGGTGCTCCGCTGAGACAGACGCTTGTCGCAACATGTTCGTCAAGGTGTCCGGCGCTTCCGGATCTTCGGAAGCGACCATTAGAGCACGGCCTCTCTTTGAAGGAACCCGTTTTCTCATCCCTACAATCATCTCCGGTTGTAAACCGGTCCGGGGGCTTCATTGATGGCCCCCAAACCCTGGGCGACTGGGGCATCACCTCCGGATAATGTCTTCTTCATCCCCCGCACCGCTTGCTGATCGGGAGAGACCCTCCGGGATGACACTTCACAGTCGTCCTCCTTATTGGGCAAGGAAGTGGGTGGAGGCATTTCGCTCTCCCTCATCTCTGGAAGAAGGTCCCCCGAGGAGGAGGATTGTTGAAGAGGACGGTGTGCCGAACTACAAAATATGTATTCCCAATGTTACCTTGGTAGCGGGAAAGGAACGAGATATGTTTAGAACTCCCTTGTTCAACTTACAATTTGGCTAGAGGCTTATCCTCATTATGGAACTATGTGACAACGTCGCCTTCCGAGCCCGAGCCGCCCGATGATGGCATCTTGCCTCGCTTGGGAGCCTTTTCCTCCCAATCTTCGGATGCGGCCCTTTTATTACCTTGGGGGGAAGATACCTTGACTTCTCCCTCGCTTTTGTCTTCGGATGATGGAATTTTGATTCCCTCGGACGATGTGCCTGATATACCTTTGGGGTGGGAGCCGCTTTTTGTCTCCCCACTTTCCGCTTTGTCCTCCTCTACAGGCGTCTGGTATGGTGCCGGGGCCAGCATCCTTGTTAGTATGGAATCACGAAGTCTTCGGGGAGGGGGGCCGAACACCTGATTCGCTCCGCTTTCTTTATCCAGCCCTGGGAAAAGGCAGTTTTGCTTTGTAACATATTACGACATACTCAATTACAAAGTGTTCAGAGTTAAGCACTTATCGGGGTATCCGGATGGTTGCAGTCGAAGCCGATGTCCTTGGTGGTGTCCCGCCACTGTTTCCGTTTCTCGAAGAATAACTTCCACATCCCTTCGTGTGTCGTGTCGAAGAAGTGCTGAAGTGTCTGTGGTCCTTCCGGATTAAACTCCCACATACGGAGAGGTCGTCGCTGGCACGACAGAGTCCGGCGAACTAGCATTACTTGGACCACGTTGACGAGATCGATGTCCTTCTCAAGGAGGCTTCGGATGCGGCTCTGTAGAGTTTTCACTTCATCAATTGATCCCCAGTATAACCCCTTATTAATCCACTACGCAAGCTGAGTCGGAGGGCTAGATTGAAACACAGATGCAGCAGCCCACTTGGAACCACGGGGCTCGGTGATATAGAACCACTCCCGCTGCCATAAATTCGAAGATTCTGTAAAGGATCCTTTTAGCCAAGGAGCATTAGTAAGCTTGCCCACTGTGGCGCCACCACACTCCGCCTGTCTCCCCTCGATCACCTGCGGCTTCTCATTGAAGGTCTTGAGCTATAAGCCGAAGTGTGTAGGAATTCAGAGGAAGGCTTCTCACGTGACAATAAATGTCGATATGAGAAGGAAGGAGTTCGGGGCCAGATCGTGAAAATCTAGCCCATACTAAAACATGAGCCCATGAACAAAGGGATTAAGAGAAAACCCTAAACCTCGGAGGAAGTGGGAGATAAACACGACCCTCTCACCGGATCTAGGGGTAGGGATAACCTGCCCTTTAGCAGGGAGTCGGTGGAGGATTTCCCCGGTCAGATATTTTGCCGCTCGGAGCTTTGTGATATCCTCCTCTATAACAGAGGAGGCCACCCACCGACCTTGAAGGCTGGAACCAGACATGATCGAGGTTCATGGTGATTGAAACCCGGGTGTTGGAGCTCGAGGTGGGAAAGGCTGAAGAAGGAGAAAGCGCAGAGGAGAAGAGCGGATCTGTATCCCTCTATAAAGGCCATGAACATCAAAGTGCCTCCTCTCGGGCCTTAAAGCTTGCCTATTCCCAAGGAATCGTACCAAAGAGACGGTCGGATTACCCACGTCAGTGTTGATAAGAATCCCGTAATAAGGGGACACGATCTCTGCTTCGACAAGGCATGCCAATAGGGGCCACGCCTCGAAACGTGGAACGACAGGACAAGAAACGGTTCTAAATAATGAACCGGGCAGACGTGAAGTCACATTACGAAAAGTTGTCAGCAGATTGAACTCGTGAAATATTGTACTTTCTACGGTTGTGTGTGTGGTATTTATGTTACAGATCCGGATATATCTCTCATTCGAAGACTATCTGGAAGTTCGGAAAGGAGGAACCCGCCTTGCAATGTCGAAGACAATCTGCGCGCCGGACACCTCGTCATTGAAGCCTGGTTCATGGGCTACTGATGGAGTCCTGGACTAAGGGGTCCTCGGGCGTCCGGCCTGTTAGCCATGGGTCGGACTGATGGGTTGTGAAGATACAAAGACCGAAGACTCTCTATGTGTCCGGATGGGACTCTCCTTGGTGTGGAAGGCAAGCTTGGCGATCTAATATGAAGATTCCCTTCTCTGTAACTGACTTTGTGTAACCCTAGATCCCTTCGGTGTCTATATAAATCGGGGGGTTAGGTCTATAGGACCGAATACTCATTACCGTATTCATACATGCTAGACTTTTAGGGTTTAGCCATTATCATCTCGTGGTAGATCAACTCTTGTAATACTCACATTCATCAAGATCAATCAAGCAGGAAGTAGGGTATTACCTCCATAGAGAGGGCCCGAACCTGGGTAAACATTGTGTCCCCCGTCTCCTGTTACCATCGATCCTAGAGGCACAGTTCGGGACCCCCTACCCAAGATCCGCCGGTTTTGACACCGACACCTGGTCTTGGTTCTTGATAGCTTCAGTGGTCCTGTGAGATGGTTAGGCAACCTGCGCGAGACGAATTTCCTGAGGCGATCCCATGAGAAGGCCAGACACCAATGACCCCAGGAGGTGACGTGAACGGGGCCGGCCCGCCAGACAGAGCTCAGTCGTTGGGTTTATCGATGCTGCAGGGACGGACCCGAGCACAGACGCCGTGCCAAGCCTACTCATGCGAGGAATCCTAAGGAAAGACAACCGGCGTGCGGCTCCCGTGGCAACGAGGGTGGTCGTGGGTGGGTTATCGAAGTACCAGATAACTCGTGCAAGGAGACAAGCTAGTTCGGATAGATGCAAGAACGATACATGCCACTGGGACGGACCCAAGCGGCCCGGGGACGATGCAGCCCAAGGGGTGCCCCTGACTGAGTAAGCTAAAGATACAAAAGGATACACGTCATGGGGGCGGACCCGTATGACTTGGGGATAATGCTGCCCGAGGGGCACCCCCAACTGAATGAACTGGAAAGATTCACCTGATACCATTGTTGAAGGAGTGTTGAGGTAGCTGAAGGTGCGTGCTGAAGAGGTCGCTCCTCACGAGCCACCAGGGCCTTGAGCCTCAAGAGGCTCTGGTGGCTCGGGTGGTTCCTTGAGGGCCGTTGCCATCTCTGCCTGGACTGCGTGGTGCCTGGCCTCCTAAGCCGCCTGGATGCTCCGCAGAAGACGCTGGTAGGTGACAGCCGCATTCGGCAGGCCAAACAGCATGCGAACATAAGTTGTGAGGTGGACCCTCGCACCGGCCAACACGCGAAGGCTATAAGCGCTCCGGAGATGCAGCCCTGTTGAGCCCTGGAATGTCGAGGCAGACGCGAAGCCCGCCGTCCTCGCCAGGATGGGGAGCTGCGTCGGGTGGTGGGCGGCGGTCTCCGCGTATGGTCCTTGCCTCTTGAAGCTCCTGGGTCGCCTTGACGAGGAACTCCTGAGCACTGGGCACTCCTCGCCCAGCGCCCTCCTGAGGGAGACGTGCTACGAAGCACGCCTCCACATGGTGCCCGAGCCCCTCCCTCGTGATGTTGGCTAGGTCTGAGGCCTCCGGAAGAGAGCTCCCGAGCCTTGCCTGAGGAGGGCACACCTTCCTATGCGAGGGAGGGAGGCACCCCAGCTGTGGGCGCGGTCCCTGAGGTGGTGCCACTGGAGACGCCATTCCCCTGAGGCCCTGGATGGAGTAGCTGCTTCTTCTTCTTGGGGATGGCCTCAGGAGGGTACAGGGTGCCTTCGTTGTCGGGGTCTTCGATTGCTACGGCTTGGAAGGCGCGCTCCAGGGAGCACACCGCATCTCTTTCTTCGCAGAGGACCGTGATGACTCCGCCGCTTCCTGGCATTTTGAGGACGTTGTAGCCGTGGTGGGTCACCGCCATGAACTTGGCCAATGTTGGATACCCAAGGATGGCATTGTATGGTAGACGGATGTGGGCGACGTCGAAGTCAATGAGCTCGGTGCGGTAGTTGTTGCGCTGGCCGAAGGTGACAGGGAGGCGGACCTGCCCTATCGGGGTGGTGGAGCCGTCGGTCACTCCTGAAAAAGGCTTGGTAGGCTGTAGCTGATCGTATGGCACTTGGAGGTTGTCGAACGTGTCGACGGACAGGACATTGAGAGCTGCGCCGCCATCGATGAGGGTCTTGGTGACTTGGACGTTGTTGATGACAGGTGAGCAAAGCATCGGGAGGGCGCCGGCAGTAGCCGTGCACTTGAGCTGGTCTGACGAGCTAAAAATGATGGCACACTTGGACCACCTAAGCGGGCACGTGGCCTCGAGCTTGGGAAGGGCCGCATTCACCTCGCGAGCAAACTGCTTGAAGATGCGCTGGGAAGCTAGGGCATGAGCACCGCCCAAGATGCAAGCGATAGCGCACGGCTCCCGGAAGCCCCCAGCCCCCTCATCCTGATGGTGGTCGCCATTCCTCCTTGGTGGTGGCAGTGGCGGCAGCGGAGGAAGGTCAGGATTGCCCTGAGGACAGTCCTCACGAGGCTGGTCTCTCCAGGCGCCCTCACGAGGCTGGTCCTGCCAGTGATCCTCGAGGGGCCGGTCGCGCCACTCCTGACGGAGGCCACGGTCGTCCCAGCATCCTCCACTTCGTCCTCCTCCTCGACCGTAGCCTCGGTCGTTGCGCTTGGGGTGTCAATTGAACCGTCCATCTCAAATGGCCCTGAGCTCTGGCAGTCATTAGTGTTGTGGCTGTGTACGTTGTGGAAGGCGTAGAACAGACAGCTGCTCTTAGATGACTCGGGGTGGTCCCGGTCGCGCATCGTATCTGGCTCCGCCGTGAGCACGGCTACCCCCTTGGGCATCACATCCTTGGCCTTGGCTTTCTTCTCTTCTAGGTCGGTAGCAGGGAGTTCGAGGAGGGAGAGGCGCCCCTCCTCAGCTCATGCACACTTGGTCGCCATGTTGAACATCTCCAGCGCCGTGCATAGCTCCTCGTGGATAGCGAGCTCCTCCTTCATCTTGACGTCGCGAACGCCATCAGAGAAGGTTGAAATGATGGCCTCGTCCGTCACCTTGGGGATCTTGAGGCGAACGCTGTTGAAGCGCTGGATGTACTTCTGCAGGGTCTCTCCTGGCTGCTGCTTGATGCGGCGTAGGTCACCCGCGGCCGGCGGGCGGTCGCGAGTACCCTAGAAGTTGGCGACGAAGTGGTCGCGCATCTCACCCCACGAGGAGATCGACCCCGGGGGCAGATTCAGGAGCCACGAGCGAGCACCATCTTTGAGAGCAATGGGAAACCAGTTTGCCATGACTTTCTCATCGTCGTTGGCTGCCTCGATGCTCAGCTTGTAGAGCTGCAAGAACTCCGCAGGGTCAGGGGTGTCGTCATAGCACGGAGACAGGTCTGGCTTGAACTTGCCTGGCCAAACGACGCTACGCAGCTCCGGAGTGAAGTCACGGCAGCCTGGTGTGGCCACCGGGGCCCGCCGCGGGGGCGGAGCTTGGTCTTGATGCCCGCGCGCCGCTGCCGCTGGCGGCACGCGGTCCTGACATGGTGGTGCCTGGAGTGCGGGAGCGTCTTCTCGCAGTCAGGGAACTTCTTGGCAGCTTCCTTCTTCATGCGCGGGCGCCCGGCGCGGCGGGTCGCGCCGAGGGGCCGCGCGTCATGGTGCCAGGGCACCGCCTTGGTGCGGAGGCGGCGGGGGTGCTCCGTGAGCTACATCTCCCGCATCTGGAGGAGGGCGAGGCAGCGAGAGGGATGGCGGGGGAGCCCCTAGCGGCACTGACGAGCTCGACGATGCGGTCCAGCCAGTCCTCGTAGAGGTCATCGACCGGGCGGTAGCGCAGGAGTTCGCGTGCCATGAGCAGCGCGACCTGCGCGTCCATGGGCGTGCGACGACGTGGGACAATGAGGCGGCCGGAGTCAGCGACGGGGTAGCGGTGCGGCTGTCCTGCCGCATAGAGGGGTGCAGTGAAGATGCTTGCTGCTTGTTTCCTGCCGGGCCGGTGGCGGCGTTGGCGGCGGGTGATGGAGAACGTCAGGGAGGCCCGTCGACAGGGGTTGTCTGAGCGACACGGGCGATCAGGGCAGCCCGGCGCTCGGCGCGAGCTCGGCGCGCGTCTGCCATGGACGTGGTGGAGCGATGGAGCGTGGATCATCGGAACGGAAGCTTCAACGCACCCCTACCTGGCGCGCCAAATGTCAGATTACGGGTTCCGGCAAATCCCTTGAGGTTCGAACTCTGGGGTGCGCACGAAGATCTCTCTCCCCTAGCGCACGCTCTCACCACGATCTCAAAGCCTAGCTCGCCGAACCCGAGGAACAAGGGACACAAGAGTTTATACTGGTTCAGGCCACCGATGTGGTGTAATACCCTACTCCAGTGTGGTGTGTTGGATTGCCTTGTAGGCCGGGATGAACAAGTACAAGGGAAGAACTACCTCCTGAGGAGAGGTGTTCTTGAGCTCGGTGAGCTTGTGTGTGTGTGGATGGAATGGATCTGATCCAAGGTCAGTTGCCTTCTACAGAGGTGGCTAGTCCTATTTATAGAGGCCCGAGTCCTCTTCCCAAATATTGGGCGGGAAGGGATCCCACAATGGCCAATTTGAAGGGGGACAGCTAGTACAAGCTATCCTGACAAAAGGTGGTCTTCGCCTACCAAAGGCTCTGGTGGTGACGCCGTCGTGGGCTCCGCGATGACCTCCATCCTGCCGTCCTGCTGGTCTTGGTCTCGTTGCACCGATATGGAAACCTTTGCCTGATGCCTCGGGACTCCTCGTCTGCGCCTGCTTCTTTAGCACCAAAGAGGAAACCAGTATTCTGCGCTCGCTGGCGCCCGCCTGGCCTTGGTCGTCATGGCTCACGTCATGGGAACCTCACGAGGTGCCCCTCACCTTGATCTCTCCGCTCCTCGTGAGCCAGCCTAGCGAGGCTGCCCCTGAGGAGGTCTTGTGTCGCCCGCCTCGCGAGGGTCTTTAGTGTTTGCTGGTGAAGATGGGCCGTACCAGGCCATTAGTGGAGCCACACCATGGGCCGCAGGTAGGCAAATTCTGGGACCCCCGTTCCCAGAACACCGACAAACGTCTTAACGATCCAACCGATCCAAGCACCGAACGTACGGCACCTCCGTGTTCAGCACACGTTCAGCAAGATGACATCCCTCGAACTCTTGATCCAGCAGAGGGTCGAGGGAGAGTTCCATCAGCATGACGGCATGGTGACAGTGATGGTGATGTGATCGGCGCAGAGCTTCGCCTAAGCACTACGACGCTATGACCGGAGGAATAACCTATGGAGGGGGGCACCGCACATGGCTAAGAGAACAATTGATGTGCCTTTGGGGTGCCCCCCGCCCTCGTATATAAACGAGAGGGGGAGGAGGTGGCCGGCCAGGAGGACACGCGCCAAAGGTGGGGTCCTACTAGGACTCCACTCCTAGTAGGATTCTGTCGGTGTACTAGAGTAGGGGTACCCTAGTATCCCGAACTCGTGCACGGGCAGTTGCAGCACCCCGCGGCAAGGCTTGCCCGGTCACCGCCAAGATCCTCCGTGGGTCCTTTGGAGCCATTCAGGAACAAAGTATTTAACCAAGAAGACAAGGCCCCGGCAAGAGGAGCTTGCCGGGAAGGCCACTCAAGGCACGCAGAAGACAAGACCCCGGAAAGAGGAGCTTGCTGGGAAAGCCCGGAGAGCGACAAGCTTCCGGACGCGACAAGGATTCAGCCGCGGCAAGGCGCTTGCCGCGGCAGTAACCTCTTCATCTCCGCTCCAGCTCATCCATCAACGTGTCGCCATGGGACCATTCCATGCGCCGTGTCAAGAGGCTATGCAGCCAGCGGGAGCAGCGATAAGCGGCGCCGACAAGCTTGCCATCGTGGGCGAACGGTGGCGCCTCCCGACGGTCCTCACAGATTGCTTTAGGCGACAGGGACGGGCATTTAATGCTTTTGTCCCTTGCCGTCAGGGTTAGGTAGAGTACACTGTACACTGTTCAAGTAGGTGTACCAACCACTATTTTTCCATTTGTACCCCCATCTACGTTGCCACCTGTCGGAGCCCCTTTGTGCATATAAAAGGAGGCCCATGCGCAACGTAGAGGGGGGTTCGAACACTCTCACGCTAGGTCTTGTTAGCAGCTGGAGTATCAGTAGCTCTCAGCCCCTAGCAAGAACACAAGACAAATCATACAAGCAGCAGAGGAGTGTTATCTCTCCGGAGAGCTCGGTGGGTAAACTGCTCGTGTGCTTCGCCTCGATCCGCTCTTCGTGCGACCTCCGCCCCCCTCCGAACCGAAAGGGACTCGGTCCGCCGGTCCCATAGGTGTTTGTAGGTCCGATCAGCCTCCCCGACATCTTTGGCGCGCCAGGTAGCAGGGGGCGTCGAGGTTGTGTGAACCTGATCCGGCGTCCACGCGAGCTAGATCTTCATCACCTTTGTCAATATGCCACCAAAGAAGAAGGCCTCGGCGGCAGAAGCCCCGTCCGCTTCGAACCCACCACCACCGGAGCAAACAGGTGGTGGGGTGGACGCCGACGGAAGAACGGACGGCGACGGGGGAGCTCACGGTGCTACCAAGTCCAAGGACAAGGCCGCGCAGACCTCGGCGTCAGATATGTACCGCGCCCGTCTCAGAGGCGCTGGACCGACAAAGATCATGGCATTCACAATGCCATACGCCGCTGGACCGAGATCGAGCCGAGGATCTCGGGACGCTCAAGACCAGCATGCACGCCAACATGTCGGCATTAAGCGAGGCACGGTCGCCGGACGGGATACTGCTCCTTCTAACATAGATAGAAGTCCGAGCATATCCCGCCTCGCGCCGTTTCGCCATCGCCACCCACCACTCCAGCAGAAGCTCTGGCGAGCTCAATCGCCTTGATTACCTCCAACGGCCGACAAGGTCGACGCAGTGGAGGGCCACCATACAGTCTCATCGGCCGCTTAACGGCGACGCCCGCTGACAACCGAGTGCGTCGCTGCCAGCGGCAGAACGCCAAACGCGAGCCGGTGGCGACGAGACCGGTGGGGTGCAACCACCATGCACTCTCCGCTCAAGGCCAAGATCGCCGACTCGCCGGATCCACCTCGACAAATGACTCCATCGCGTCATCGGATCCACGAGCTCACCGCGATCAGCGCCAAGTGCTACATGATCGACAAGAAGAGGACGCCGAACTCGTGATCGAGCGCCCGAAGAGAAGCGCGACGTCAATCCGACAAGCGTGCTGGGCCCTCTGTTGACATGCACGCGCCCGGAGGAACCAGGCGACTTGCCGTCAGACGCTGTAGGTTGCCCTGCGTTCACTCGTGAACTGCGGCAAGTCCAAAGGGCCCAAAGAAGAAGAACTTCAAACCAGACGTATTCGAGAAGTACGACGGCAAGACGCATCCGTCGGAGTTCCTCGCATCTACACCATCGCGGTGCAGGCTGCCGGGGGCGAGACGACAAGATCCTTGCCAACTACTTCACCGGGTGCTCAAGCCCAACGCCAGTCCTGGCTCATGCACTTGCCGGACAACTCCATATCTTCTTGGCAGATCTATGCCATCAGTTTGTCGGCGCCTTTATAGGCGGCCACAAGCCCCATGGCTAAGAAAGCGACCTTCATCTCGCCGCCCGAGGAAGGAGAGCCCTCATGAAGTATATTCAAAGATTCAGCCGTGTGCAAGACAACATCCTGTATGTCCACCCCGCCCATGTGATCGCGTTCCATCGTAACATGCGGAACCGCAGGATGCGGAGGACATGGCGATGTGCAAGATCGTAGACGTCCATGAGCTATACGCCCTGGCCGACAAGTGTGCACGTCTTTGAGGAAGGGAGAAGACTCCGGAGAGAATACCGAGGTGGAGGATCTCGACAAGGAGGAGACCGCCTCGGCAAAGAAGAGCCGCGGCGGGCAACAGAAAAAGAAAGGCGTAGATGTGCTAGTCGTCGAGCAGTCCGGCAACGGAGGTGGCGACAAGAACGCCAAGGCTGGTAGCTCCGGCAAGGAGGTTGCCACTGGCACCAACCACCAGCCTGTGGCGGCCGCCGACAAGCAGGACGGCTCCGGCAAGCAGTACTGCAAGATCCACCGCACCAAGGGCCATGACCTCCAGAGCTGCAAGAAGGTAGAGCAGCTTGTCGAGCAACAGAAAGCTGAATACGAGCGACGCGGCAAGGAGAAGGCCCAGGAAGGTGCTGGAGGAGCCAACAAGAAACGCCCCGGCCGGGAGGGCGCCAAGGGCAAGGCCAAGCGGCAAGGAGACAGCCTCCCCGCGCCGCGACAAGGATGAAGACGAAGACGACGATGAAGACATGGATGATGACGAGGCCGATGAGCAGGAGTTCCAGAAAGCCACAGAGGTCCTGTGCGTTGACGGCGGTGCTTCTCTGCACACCTCCCACCGCCAGCTCAAAAAGTGGATGCGGGAGGTCAATGTAGCAGAACCATCCATCGAAGTCAATCACGCAAGCCTCCGAAATGGTCCAGACGCCTATCATCTTTTGATATTGAGGACCACCCTGATCGCAGAATCAGCCGGGTGCTTGCCGATGTTGGTTTCACCAACTATCCGCAACCTCAAGGTCACCAAGATGTTAGTTGACGGTGGGGCGGCTTGAATCTGATCTCCTCCGCGGTGCTCCGTAAACTCCAGATACCGATGGCGAGCTCGAAGAGATCGGCACATTCCAAGGAATCAATCCGGGAAGGAGCAAGCCAAGGGAAAGATCACGTTGCGGTGACATTTGGCAGTGAGCTGAACTTCGTGCCCGAGAGGGTCACTTTCGACGCTGCTGATTTTCCATGGACTTACAATGGTATACTTGGTCGCCCAAAGACTCGCCAAGTTCATGGCGGCCTCTCACTATGCCTACAACCTCCTCGAAGATGCCAGCCCGATAAGCGTCATCTCCGTCCCTGGCGACAAGAAAGATGCTCTTATCTGCGCCCGACAAGATCTACCGGGAAGCAGCAGCAGCAACAGATTGCAAGCCACTTGCCGCTGAAGCTCCCGGGGGGAAGAAGAAGACCAAGTCCGGCAAGAACTCTGATGCCCACTCCGGCAAGCGCACCTCTTCGGAGTGCTGCGCTACCGTCGAGGACGCACCATCGAGCTCCACCGGCAAGTGCAAGAAGACGATGGCAGCTCCGCCAAAGACCAAGAAGGTGTCCGCCAAGGAGGACAGCACTGGTGGTACCTTCACCATCAGTGCCTCTCTCGACCCTAAATAGGAAGGCGCGCTCGTTGCTTTCCTGCGGGCGAACGTCGACGTGTTTGCATGGCAACCGTCTGACATCCCCGGTGTTCCCAGGAAAGTAATTGAGCACCGTCTTGCCGTTTGTCCTCATGCGCGGCCCGTCAAGCAGAAAGTCAGGAAGCAAGCAGTGGAGCATCAAGAATTCATCGCAGAAGAGATCAAGAAATTGGAAGCAGCAGGCCTTGTCAGAGGAGTGCTCCATCCTACGTGGTTGGCCAATCCTGTAGTTGTGCGCAAGGCAAATGGGAAATGGAGACTTTGTATTGACTTCACGGATGTTAATAAAGCTTGTCCCAAAGACCCGTTTCCCTTGCCGCCAAGATCGACTGCATTGTTGACTCCACGGCTGGATGTGATTTGCTTTCATTTCTTGATGCATACTCGAGATATCATCGAGATCTTCATGGCGTAAGAGGATGAGGAAAAAACCGCATTCATTACTCCATGTGGCACATATTGTTTCATACGGATGCCTTTCGGTTTGAAGAATGCTGGTTCAACGTTTGCAAGAGTAGTCCATGACGCTTTTGAGCCGCAAATGCACAGAAATGTAGAAGCCTACATGGATGACATAGTGGTCTAGAGCAAGGACAAAGCAACTCTGGTTCAAGATTTGGATGAAACCTTTACAAATCTGTGCAAGATCAACCTCAAGCTCAATCCCGAGAAGTGCGTGTTTGGAGTCCCTTCCGGCAAGCTTCTCGGGTTCTTCGTGTCTCAGCGGGGAATTGAAGCCAATCCCGACAAGATCAAGGCCATTGAGCAGATTGAAGCACCAAAGCGCGTCAAGGATGTCACGAAGACTTGCGGTTGCGTAGATGCTCTCAAAGAGTTTATCTCTAGGTTCCGCCGAGCGCCTCGCCATTTTTCAAGATTTTGAAAAAGGCAGGTCCAATGAAATGGACTCGAAGCGTAGGCTGCGCTGCAGACTTAAAGAGGTACTGTCCTCCACTCCAATACTTGTCGCACCTAAGCCACAAGAGAAGTTGCTGCTATATATAGCGGCAACCAATCAAGTGGTTAGTTCTGCGTTAGTAGCGGAGAGGGAGGCGGACGATGAGCCGGCAACCATGGCAGATACATCCAGCAACAAGCAAGGCACTTCACCGACAAGCTCTGGTCCCGACAAGGACGGATCTGCGAGCATGCGAAAGCGAATGCGTAAAGGATGGTGCAGCGCCCATTACTTTGTCGATTACCCTTCTGCGGGGGCTAGATCAAGGTACTCCGTGTGCGAAATTTCTTTTCGGCCTTCTCATGGCCTCGAGAAAGCTGCGCCATTACTTTCGTGCACATGAGATCACAGCTTGTCACTCGCTTTCCGGAAGAGGATACTGCAGAATCCAGAGGCGACAGGCAGGACTGTCGAGTGGGCACTGGAACTGTCAAGCTTTGGCCTCAAGTTTGAAAGCACTTCAACTATCCAAAGCAGAGCATTGGCGGAGTTCATAGCAGAATGGACGCCAACACCGGATGAAGAAATTCCGGAGACGAGCATTCCCGTCAAGGAAGCAAGCAAAGAGTGGCTGATGTACTTTGATGGTGCCTTCTCGCTGCAAGGCGCCGGTGCTTGGCGTCTTTGCTTGTCGCACCCACCGGAGAGCACCTCAAGTACGTAGTCCAGATGCACTTTCCCAAGGAGCAAGCAACAAACAATACAGCCGAGTATGACGGTTTGCTTGCCGGTCTCAGAATCGCAGTGGACCTTGGGATCAGGAAGCTTATTGTCAGGGGTGATTCGCAGCTTGTCATCCGCCAAGTGAACAAAGATTATCAGAGTCCATTGATGGAAGCTTATGTTGATGAAGTGAGGAAGCTAGAAGAACACTTTGACGGCCTACAAATGGAACATGTTCCAAGAGCTCAGAATGATATTGATGATGGCCTGTCAAAGTGCGCTGCACTTAAGTTGCCTGTGGAACCAGGGATTTTTGTGCTCAAGCTAACTCAGCCAACCGTAACACCATCAACTGGACAAAACAAGAAGAGGAGGTTGATCTCTGGTGACTACTTTCCGGCAGAGCTTCCCGAAGCCGCCGGCACGAAGGTCCCCAAGATCGACACCAACAGAGCTGAGGGGCAGTCTGCTCCGACAAGCCCAAGGGTTTGTTTCGTTGAAGCAGACGCTCCCGAAAAGCATTGCTCCGGCAAGCTTGCCGGGGAACATCAAGCTCCGGCCGAACCGCAGGTTCTTGCCGTAGAAGCGTGTAACGCCCCGGATCCGATGCGCCAGGTGTCTGCCAGTTATTCGCCCTCGTTGCCATGTCATTTGCTTGCGTATTGCTCTTTGCCATGTCATCATCTGCATTTTTTACCATGTCGTCATGTGCATCGCATTTGCATACGTGTTCGTCTCATGCATCCGAGCATTTTCCCCGTTGTCCGTTTTCCAATCTGGCACTCCTATGTCTCCCGGCGGCCCCTTTTGCCTCTTTTCATGTGCGGGTGTTAAACTTTCTCGAAATGGCCCAAGGTTTGTCAAGCAGCCTTGGTATAGCACCGGTAGACCGCCTGTCAAGTTTCGTGCCATTTGGAGGTCGTTTGGTACTCCAACGGTTAACCGGGTAACCGCAAAAGCCTCCTTCTCTTTGCAGCCCAACACCCTTCCAAAGTGGCCCAAAACCCACCTAACTCACCTCCATGCTCTCGGTCGTTCGATCACGATCGTGTGAGCGAAAACCGCACCTCATTTGGACTCTCCTAGCTCCCTCTATCTATAAATACACCTCCCCCTCCGAAATTCGCGGTCAAATCCCCCCCTAACCCTAGCGTCTTCCTCCTCGCGCCGCCGGACACGTCCGTCCGCGCCGGACATGTCCGCCGGACACGTCGCTCCGGCCAACCACAAGTCGCCACGTCATCGCCGCCGCCTCACGCTCCAACCCCGTCGCGCCACCTGTCCCGCCGCCCCCCTCTCTCTCCTCGCCGCCCAGAGCCCGCGGGGCCCGCCGCCGCCCGCAGCCGCGTCAAGGCCCGGCGCCCGGCCTCCACGCCCGCCGTCGCCCGCTCCCGCCGCCTTCTCCTCCGGCGCCCGGCCGCCTCCCTGCGCCGCCACGGCCTCCGCCCGGCCCCGCCCGCGCCTGCCGCCCGCGCCGCCCTCGCCGGCGCCTTCCCGCGGCGCCTCCGGCCTCGCGCCGCCACCACCGCCGGCCTCGCCCGCCTCCGGCCGCGCTGGCAGCGGCTGCCGCCGCCGGCCCGCCCTGCCTCGCGGGCGGCGCCCGCGCCGCCCCTCGGCGTCCGGCCATCTCCGTCGCCGTGCCGCTCCTCTCGCCGGGCGCCTCCTCGCCGGGCTTCGCCCGGCCGGATCCGGTGGATCGGGATGAGATCCACCAGGATCCGAGCCAAACGCGCCCGCGTCCCGGATCTGCCCGTCCCACACCACCTCGTCCCGCGTTGACTTTTCCCCGGGGTGACATTCTCGGTGTCCCCGGATTTGCTAATATTTTCATGCATTTTCATCGCATCATAACTCTGCATTCGTAGCTCCGTTTCGTGCGTGTAATATGTCAAATCGTTCGTATCGATGAGTGCATCATTTAATCTCATTGCATAATTTACATTTGTGCTCATTTTGATGCCCTAAATGCTGTTGGAAGAGTGCTATGTGATGTTAGTTTCTGTTTCTTAACAGAACATGCACTTTTGTCATTTTTGCCATGATTGATGTGTGCACCCTATGAACTTGAGTCCTACATGTGTTTTGTAATATGCCATACCATATTTACAGGGGTGTATGCCATGTATTTTTGTGATCTCTGTGGTGACTAGCACAAGCATGCAAACCAGGCTTCATGATGTTGCTGATTTCAGCCCTGTTCTCACTGATATTTTTATGCCATGTTAACTTGATGCTAGCGAGAGATCCATGCTTATTTTGAGATACTTCAGTAAGGATGTTTTGAACATATGGTTATTCTATATCCATCCATGCCCTTGTTTGCAATTATGGAGTGCCATATCTTGAGTCAATCGAGCTCTACTTTTGCTATAAAATGTTTCCTGGCAGGTTGTTTACATGTTATTCAATTTTGCCAAGGTTGTTGTGGTTGATCCGTATATGCTATGATGTTGTTCTTGCCATGTATAGCTTATATGCCATGTCTTCTCACTGTTGGTTGCATTGCCATGCCATGTGTTGCTCGGTGGTGAGTGATTTAAGCTCACCAACATGCCTACTTATTGTTGTTCCTGCCATGTATGAATCTGTCATATAACTTGCCATGTTTACATGGGTGCCATCATATTTTATGATCCTTTTTGGCTTATGGTCAGTAAGGGACTTTTGTTCTATACTATTAGTAGATTCATGCCATGCCTTTGTTTGCCATGATAAGTTCCTGTAACATGTTGTTTGATAGCTCTAAACATTGCAACCTGATGTTATTTCCTGATATGTCTGAAACTTATTATTTGCAATCTTGCCATGTGTCTTTGAGCACGTTCTATTGATTTCTGGAGATAGTTCAGTGTTCATGTTTTGTCATGCTTTACCTGTACATAATGTCCATGCCTTTTGTTATCATGTTGAGTTGCCGTAGTATGTTGTTTTGGTGCTTGCAATATGCCTAGTTGCTGTTTTGGGCAGATTGTTGCTATAACTTGTATAGTGTGTATGTGTTGAACCGTTGCTCCGTTTTGAGTGTGCTCTATTTGAAACTTGCTTGATTTTGCATTTGTTTCATATTATCATGTTGTACCCATGTTTTGAGGTGTTTGCTTGATGTTTGTATGCATTTTGCATCAATGCCATGTTTAACTGTTTTGCTCATATCTTCTAGGCCGTAGCTCCGAATCTAATGAACTTTATATGTAACTTGACTAGAATTTCGTGTAGATCATCGTGGTGCATCTTAACTTGCTATTTAACAACTTCAACATAAGGTTTATTCAGATCTGAACCAATTTCGAAATTTGCATATGAGGACTTACCGGAATTGTTATATGTTGTTTCCGGCCTCATTTAAACTTGCCTTGATGTGTTGTTCTTGTTTTGCATCATCTCTAGCCATGAGTAGCTTCATGTAGTCTTGTCATGCATCATGCTTGGTTGTGCATCATGTCTTGTCTATGTGTGGTGTGTTTACTATGTTGTGTGCTTCTTCTTGTTAGTTCCTGTTTCGCTTCGATCGTGAGGATTCGTTCGTCTACGCTTGGTTCGGCTTCATCCGTTCGTCTTCTTCATGGACTCGTTCTTCTTCCTTGCGGGATTTCAGGCAAGATGACCGCTACCCTGGATCTCACTACTATCATTGCTATGCTAGTTGATTCGTTCTATCGCTATGCTGCGCTACCTATTATCTGTTTATCAAGCCATCCCAAATTGCCATGCCAGCCTCTAACCTTTTGCACCCTTCCTAGCAAACCGTTGTTTGGCTATGTTACCGCTTTGCTCAGCCCCTCTTATAGCGTTGCTAGTTGCAGGTGAAGATGAAGTTTGTTCCTTGTTGGAACATGGAGATGTTGTTCCTTGTTGGAACATGTTTACTTGTTGGGATATTACAATATATCTTATATTATTAATGCATCTATATACTTGGTAAAGGGTGGAAGGCTCGGCCTTATGCCTGGTGTTTTGTTCCACTCTTGCCACCCTAGTTTCCGTCATATCGGTATTATGTTCCCGGATTTTGCGTCCCTAACGCGGTCGGGTGATTTATGGGACCCCCTTGACAGTTCGCTTTTGAATAAGACTCCTCCAAAGAAGGCCCAACATTGGTTTTACCATTTGCCTCACCCAGCCTTTTTTTTCCCTTGGGTTACCGGAGCCCAAGGGTCATCTTTATTTTAGTCCCCCCGGGCCAGTGCTTCTCTAAGTCTTTGGCCTGAACCAACTACTGCTTGAGGGCCTCCTCGGAGCAACTCGAGGTCTGGTTTTACTCGTAGCTAGTCTCATCCGGTGTTGCCCTGAGAACGAGATATGTGCAGCTCCTATCGGGATTGTCGGCGCATCGGGCGGCTTTGCTGGTCTTGTTTTATTGCTGTCGAAATGTCTTGTAGCCGGATTCCGAGACCGATCGGGTCTTCCCGGGAGAAGGAATATCCTTCGTTGATCGCGAGAGCTTATCATGGGCTAAGTTGGTACACACCTGCAGGGATAAACTTTCGAGAGCCGTGCCCGCGGTTATGTTGCAGATGGGAATTTGTTAATATCCGTTTGTAGTAAAATTGAAGAAAACTCTTCTAAAATACACCAACCGATTGCGTAATCGTGGAGTGTCTCTTTTCGGGTTGATCGAGAGGAGAACACGGTTTACGGGTTATGTCTCGGCGTAAGTAGGAGTTCGTGATCACTTCTTGATCATTACTAGTTGACGACCGTTCCTTTGTTTCTCTTCTCGCTCTCATTTGCGTATGTTAGCCACCATACTTGCTTAGCCGCTGCTGCAACCTCACCACTTTACCCCTTCCTTTCCCATTAAGCTTTGCTAGTCTTGATACCCATGGTAATGGGATTGCTGAGTCCTCGTGGCTCACAGATTACTACACCACCAGTTGCAGGTACAGGTTGTGCGATGATCTTGACGCGAGAGCGATGTTTGCTTGTGTTGGAGTTCTTCTTCTGCTCCTTCTTCGATCGGTGTGAAATTGAAGTGTATTCACCGGGAAGACGGACAAAAGCTGTTGGCACAGATACATGGAGGCATATGTGGTCACCACATTGGCGCAAGAGCACTTGCCGGCAAAGCTTTCCGGCAAGGTTTCTTCTGGCCGACAGCCCTCCAGGATGCAACTGCACAAGTAACCAAGTGTGAAGCGTGTCAGTTCCATTCCAAACAGATACACCAGCCAGCTCAAGCTCTCCAGACGATCCCTTTATCCTGGCCATTTTCGGTCTGGGGGCTCGACATTCTCGGCCCCTTTCCTCGAGCTGTCGGGGGCTTTGAGTACTTGTACGTCGCAATCGACAAGTTCACAAAGTGGCCGGAAGTGGAAGCAGTGAGGAAGGTAACGGCACAGTCAGCAGTCAAGTTCTTCAGGTCGATTGTTTGCCGTTTCGGAATCCCCAACAGGATCATCACCGCAACGGCACACAGTTCACAAGCCGCACCTTCATGCAGTACGTCCAAGATCTTGGCGCCAAGGTCTGCTTTGCTTCTGTTGCTCATCCGAGAAGCAACGGTCAAGCGGAGAGGGCAAATCTTTGAAGTGCTTCGCGGGCTCAAGACCGTAACTTTCGACAGCTGCACAAGTGCGGAAAAACTGGATTGAGGAGCTGCCGGTGGTTCTTAGGTCGATCAGACGACTCCAAATCGAACCACCGCCGCATACACCTTTTGCTCTAGTCTATGGAGCAGAGGCGGTTCTCCCCACGGAACTCAGATATCTGGGTCACCTCGAGTACTCGCTTATGATGAGCTTGAGCAAGAGCAGCTGCGACAAGATGACGCTACCGCTCCTTGAGGAGGACCGTCTTCAGTCATTGTCTGAGCTGCTCGTTACCGGCAAGCTTTGCGTCGCTACCATAACCGCAAAGTTAGTGCCGAAGCCTCGAGGAAGGCGACCTTGTTCTTCGCCGCTCAGTCCGCCAAGAATTCAAACAAGTTGACGCGAAGTGGGAAGGCCCTTATCGGGTGAAACGAGTCACTAGGCCTGGCGTTGTCCGCCTTGAGACCGAAGATGGCATTCCGTGAGCAAATCCTCGAACATTGAGCATCTTCGTAAGTTTTACCCGTAGAAGCGCGGTTCTGCGGAACCTGTTCCGGCAACCACCTTTTGTACAAGTCTTGCCGCTGTTGCATGTAATCCTATGTACAAAGCCGGGCGCAGATCCCGTGCATAAGTAAAGCTCATGTGTTCCGCACAACTTGTCAAATTCATGCTTTCATCATTTTATTGCATGTTTTGGCTAACACTTTGTGCAGCACCCACACCCGGTAAGCAATATCGAGTCATTCGGCTCCATAACTTTATTTTCTCTTCTTTCTCTTTTCTCAAAGAAAGGAAGGTTCCCTCGCGCACAAGTTAACCAGGGGGGAAGGAGAAGATAATACTATGGACCAAGCGTTGCTCGAGGAAGTTTCGCCTTATCGGGAAGCAAACGACAGAAAAGCTAAGTTGCCCAAGTTTGAGCAATCAGTTCTTAAATTTTAAGTTATCTTCCTCGAACGATAGTACTTTGTATGGAAAACCTGTGCGCGGAGGAACCAACTCGCAGCTAGTCGCGCCCTTACTTTGTTTCGAGTCCGCTCAACAACTTAAGTGAGCTGCAGCTAGTCGCGACAAGGTTGCTTGTCGGAGGCGGCACCGCCAGCAGGCTGCTGACGTTCCGCACTTTTCGGCCATGCAAAGGTGCCTGCACCGACAAGTTCCCTAAAAGCGTGGGGCAAAACGCATAAAGGAAGGAATCAAGTAAAGGAAATAACATTGCAATCATCGCCTAAGATAGAGTTATATTACAAAATAGCTTGTCGCAGATCTAATAAATTGTTCTAAACATGATCAGCAGCGGCAAGGGAAAGATAAAATTGGCGGCCTAGTCTACGCGGTCGCCATCAACCCGCTTGATCTTGCCCACCTTGTCCACAATGGGTGCGACAAGGGCTTTGAGCGCCTCCACATTGGCATCTGGCGGCAAGGATCTGAGGACGCCGTTGAGGTTGAGGCCTGGATTGCGGAAGGCCACCTTCATCAACACCTTCGAGGGCTCTCGCACGATCTGGCGCGATTCCTCGGCCAGCCGCTTTGGGATCTCTTCCCGGAGTCGCTGGAGAGCCGTCACCACGCCCTTGAAGAATAAGCTAAGCTTGGCACTGGGTTGGAGGTGCTCGTCGGAGGAGTATCCAAGATCCACCATCCCCAGCTCCATCAACTCGCTGTGGATGGCGGCGGCAAGATATCACGAGACCTTCGGTCCAAAGGCTCCACACTCTCCCTCAAAGGCGCCTGGTGGCAAGATTCGCCAGCAGCTCCTCGTTGGCCTTGATCTTCTCCAACAGGCCCGCCTCCCGCTCCTTGGCGCCGTCCAGCGTCAGCCCAGCGGAGGCGAGCAGCTCTCCGTCGAAGGTCTCTCCTTCGACCGGCGCCCTGGAGCTCGACGCCCAGGGGAGCTTGATGAATACGCCGTCGCCGGCCTTCAGATAGGCGCCGGCCTGGGGCTCTTCAGAGCCCGACGCTGCACCAGTGGCGGAGTGATCGGCGGTCGGCGTGGCGCTGGCGCCTCCTGACCTCGTGGTCGCTGGGCGATCGCCGACCTCGCCAACCTTCTTGGCGGCAGCCTTGGCGGCCTCTTCACGGCGGATCCATCGGCGCCACCTCTTCCTCCATGGTGGCGGCGTCGTCGATATTGCCGCTGCGTCCTCCTCGCCGGCGACCTCAGTCTCCATTGGCTCTGCGACAGATGGATCTGACGATCAGACAAAGAATGAACAGTCAAGCAAATGTTCAAAAACAAAAACAGAAGAAAACGAGCCCAAGGGAAATTTCCGCGCAAGAGGATTACCTGCAATGGGATCTGCAGCCATGGTCTCGACCACTGGAGGATCACTGGTGTTGTCCCTTGCCAGAGTAGTCTCCCTTGCCGGAGAACGCTCCCTTGCCGGAGAATCCTCCCTTGGCGGCGTAGTCGGCAGATAGAATTTGGGGCGGCTTCCTGCCCTCCCGATGAGGCTGCTCTGCTCCTACACAAACCAACAAATGATATCAATGAAGAAGGAGCACCCATGCACACCTAACAAGAAGGAGAAAACCGTGATACTTACTGCAGGGGGGCTGTCTTTGGGGGCTGCTGAGGAAGGTTGCCGGGTCCGGCAAGGGGGTCTCAGACGCACCTCCTGTTGCCACGGGTGGATCGTCCTCAATGACGACCACCGGGGTCTTGGCTCTCTTCGACGCTCTCTGGGCCAGCGTCCTGAAAAGGAAAAAGTTCAGAACGAAGCAAATCAGATTCAAGATGAAGCAACAAAATTGAAGAAATACAAGCACAATATTGAAGCTTACTCTTCTTCTTCCTCATCGGAGCTGAGCGCGGAGAGATCAAACTCGGCTCGCCTCCAAAGGCGACGAGGCGGAGGAGTGGGCTCTCTTGACCGCTTGGCGGAGGTGTCGGCGGTGGCCTGGGAGGATCCCGCCCCAGTTGTCGCAGCAGTGTGGGGTGCTCCCGCAGCAACATTGCTTGCCGCGGTAGAGCGCGTCGCGCGGCGCTGTGGCTGTTGGCCCGTCTGCCGCCCCGTCTCGTCTCCGGCCTTGCGGAGACGCCTCTTTGGCGGAGCCGGGGGCTCCGTTTGCGGCAAGCCGCTGGATGGTGGGGAAGAAGCGCCCTCGGCTGGTTCGCTCGACTCGGCCTCGGATTCGGCAAGCTCTTCCTCACCGGCGAACTCCCTTCGCTCGGCAAGGCTTGCCGCCTCTGCATCTGCCTCCTCCACGGTGTACCGAAGACGCCAGCGGCAACAGCTGCCGCCTCCTCCAGCCTGGTGGCAATGCGCTGCATCTCGTCGTCGGTGTTGTCGCGGGTGAGCTTCTTCTGCTCGTCGGGGCGGATCGGCATTTCTTCCAAGCTGTTGAAGAATTGCCGCACGACGTCGTCCACAGGCTCTTGCCAGGTTGGAACGATCCCATGAGAATCGCTGCAACGGCATCATGGCACGGATGCGGTCGAGCGCAGAATTGTTGCACAATGGGGCTGACCCCTCGGCAACCTAAACCACTGGGTGATCGGGGTCATGCTTGAACAGTTCTAGCAAAGCATCGCATCCAACTCCAAGATGTTGAAATTCCAGTTGAGGCTCGGGCGCAGCCTCATGATGTCCGCCGCGTTTTGGAACTCCCAAGCGAGCCTCCTCCTCTCCTGCAAGGGAAGCGCGGCGGCGAAGGAAATCTGCGCCAACCACGCCCCTACGGTGAGTCCGCAAGCCCGAGGCGCAAGATCCGGTCACAGCAATCTTCAACCTAGCATCTTCCGATGCCAAGTTGCTCAATCGCTGTTGCCAAGACTATTGGGGTTTGGCGCAGGCGTTGAAGGGCTGCGGTTCTCCTCAACGATCCAACACCAATTGGCTCTCCACTCCTCCCATTTGCTGCGGAGCTCTCCTTCCAGATAAGCTTCTTTCTTGCCGATCCCGGAGATCCAAGCAATCCCCTCCCAAGCGGCTCCCCTCTCTCAACGCGGGGCATGAAGAACTGGCGGAAGAGGGCTACGTTTGGGTGGATCCCGACAAAGTTTTCGCAAAGGTGTGCGAAAACTGCCATGGTCAGGACAGCATTGGGGGTGAAATCAAGGAGGCAAAGCCCGTAGGTGTTCATGATATCGCAGAATAATTCAGAAAAGGGCGGGCAGATCCCGCAATAGAAGAAAAGCGCAAAGAAAGGGTACCCAGTTGGCGCTAGTTCCGAAGCGGTGGCGGGGAGTACCTTCGTGCGCGGATGCGCACGCGTCTCCGTCGACCAGAAGAGGTAGTAACCCTCCCTCAGCTCCTTTGCGCCGAGCTGGGGAGAAGATGGCCCGCTCCTTTCGCGGCGCCATGAAGCTGCGCCTCGGCCGACTTCACGCCCTTCCCTTGTCGGCTTTGAGCCATGGCGGAGGCGATGGAGGAGACCGACGGCGTTGATGGCGCTGTTGCGAAGGGGGCGGAGCGCTCTCTTCGCACTAGAGAAGAAGGGGGGAGCGGCGGTGGTTTTCGAGACGAGACAGCAATGGCGAGGTGGGCGACCTGCCCCTGTTTCCCCTGTTTATAAGGAGGGAGAGGCGGTAGACGTTCCGCTTTTCCTAATAAAGAAACCCCCCACGATCTCTCCCACGACGCCACGTTCGATGCGTACTGTTCATGGGGGACGTGGTGGGTCCAGAGCAAGTTATGGCGTGATCAAGGCCGCGTGTGACCGTGCACTGTTTTGGGCCTGGCCCAACAGCGCTCGGCACCGTGTGTGGCCCAGGCCCGGGGGCTCCTGTCGGTGTACTAGAGTAGGGGTACCCTAGTATCCCAAACTCGTGCACGGGCAGTTGCAGCACCCCGCGGCAAGGCTTGCCTGGTCACCGCCAAGATCCTCCGTGGGTCCTTTGGAGCCATTCAGGAACAAAGTATTTAACCAAGAAGACAAGGCCCCGGCAAGAGGAGCTTGCCGGGAAGGCCACTCAAGGCACGCAGAAGACAAGACCCCAACAAGAGGAGCTTGCCGGGAAGGCTCGGAGAGCGACAAGCCTCCGGACGCGACAAGGATTCAGCCGCGGCAAGGCACTTGCCGCGACAGGTAACCTCTCTTCATCTCCGCTCCAGCTCATCCACCAACGTGTCGCCATGGGACCATTCCATGCGCGCGTGTCAAGAGGCTGTGCAGCCAGCGGGGAGCAGCGATAAGCGGCGCTGACAAGCTTGCCATCATGGCGAACGGTGGCGCTCCTGACGGTCCCTCACAGACTTTGTTTAGGCGGCGAGGGACGGCATTTAATGCTTTGTCCCTTGCCGTCGTGGTTAGGTAGAGTACACTGTACACTGTTCAAGTAGGTGTACCAACCACTGTTTTTCCATTTGTACCCCCATTTACGTTGCCACCTGTCGGAGCCCCTTTGTGCATATAAAAGGAGGCCCATGCGCAACGTAGAGGGGGGTTCGAACACTCTCACGCTAGGTCTCGTTAGCAGCTGGAGTATACTGTAGCTCTCAGCGCTCCCTAGCAAGAACACAAGACAAATCATACAAGCAGCAGTAGGAGTGTTATCTCTCCGGAGAGCTCCGAAGCTGGGTAAACTGCTCGTGTGCTTTGCCTCGATCCGCTCTTCGTGCGATCTCCGCCCCCCTCCGAACCGAAAGGGACTCGGTGCACCGGTCCCATAGGTGTTCGTGGGTTCGATCAGCCTCCCCGACAGATTCGCCCCCCCCCCCCCTTCCTTCCAACGGAGAGGGGAAAGGGGAAAGAGGGGAGAGGGAGAAGGAAAGGGGGGGCGCGCCCCACCCCTTGTCCAATTCAGATTGGGCAAGGGGGAGGTGCGCGCCACCTCTTGGGCCCTGCCTCCCTCTCTCCATTATGGCCCATGAGGCCCATTAACTTTCCCGAGGGGTTCCGATAACCTCCCGGTACTTCGAAAAATCCCCGAACCTCTTCGGAACCATTCTGGTGTCCGTATATAACCTTCCAATATATCAATCTTTACCTCTCGACCATTTCAAGACTCCTCGTCATGTCTGTGATCTCATCCGGGACTCTGAACAAACTTCGGTCACCAAAGCATACAACTCATAATACAAATCGTCATCGAACGCTAAGCGTGCGGACCCTACGGTTCGAGAACTATGTAGACATGACCGAGACACATCTCCGGTCAATAACCAATAGCGGAACCTGGATGCTCATATTGGTTCCTACATATTCTATGAAGATCTTTATCAGTCAAACCGCATGACAACATACGTTATTCCCTTTGTCATCGGTATGTTACTTGCCCGAGATTCGATCATCGGTATCATCATACCTAGTTCAATCTCGTTATTGGCAAGTCTCTTTACTCGTTCTGTAATGCATCATCCCACAACTAAGTAATTAGTCACATTGCTTGCAAGGCTTATAGTGATGTGCATTACCGAGACGGCCTAGAGATACCTCTCCGATACTCGGAGTGAAAAATCCTAATCTTGATCTTTGCCAACCCAACAAACACCTTCAGAGACACCTGTAGAGCATATTTATAATCACCCAGTTACGTTGTGACGTTTGATAGCACACAAGGTGTTCCTCCGGTGTTCGGGAGTTGCATAATCTCATAGTCAGAGGAATATGTATAAGTCATGAAGAAAGCAATAGCAATAAAACTAAACGATCATAATACTAAGCTAACGGATGGGTCTTGTCCATCACATCATTCTTTAATGATGTGATCCCGTTCATCAAATGACAACACATGTCTATGGTCAGGAAACTTAACCATCTTTGATTAACGAGCTAGTCAAGTAGAGGCATACTAGGGACACTCAGTTTTGTCTATGTATTCACACATGTAGTAAGTTGTCGATTAATACAATTCTAGCATGAATAATAAAAATTTATCATGATATAAGGAAATATAAATAACAACTTTATTATTTCCTCTAGGGCATATTTCCTTCAGTCTCCCACTTGCACTAGAGTCAATAATCTAGAGTACATAGTAATGATTCTAACACCCATGGAGTCTTGGTGTTGATCATGTTTTGCTCGTGGAAGAGGCTTACTTAATGGGTCTGCAACATTCAAATCGGTATGTATTTTGCAAATTTCTATGTCTCCCTCCTTGACTTGATCGCGGATGGAATTGAAGTGTCTCTTGATGTGTTTGGTTCTCTTGTGAAATCTGGATTCCTTCGCCAAGGCTATTGCTCCAGCATTGTCACAAAATATTTTCATTGGACCCAATGCACTAGGTATTACGCCTAGATCGGATATGAACTCCTTCATCCAGACTCCTTCATTTGCTGCTTCCGAAGTAGCTATGTATTCCGCTTCACACATAGATCCCGCCACGATGCTCTGCTTGGAACTGCACCAACTGACAGCTCCACCATTCAATATAAATACATATCCAGTTTGTGACTTAGAGTCATCCGGATCAGTGTCAAAGCTTGCATCAACGTAACCATTTATGACAAGCTCTTTGTCACCTCCATAAACGAGAACCATATCCTTAGTCTTTTTCAAGTATTTCAGGATGTTCTTGACCGCTATCCAGTGATCCACTCTTGGATTACTTTGGTACCTCCCTGCTAAACTTATATCAAGGCACACATCAGGTCTGGTACACAGCATTGCATACATGATAGAACCTATGGCTGAGGCATAGGGAATGACTTTCGTTTTCTCTCTATCTTCTGAAGTTGTTGGGCATTGAATCTGACTCAACTTCACACCTTGTAACACAGGCAAGAACCCTTTCTTTGACTGGTCCATTTTGAACTTCTTCGAAACTTTATCAAGGTATGTTCTTTGTGAAATTCCAATTAAGCATCTTGATCTATCTCTATAGATCTTGATGCCCAATATATAAGCAGCTTCACCGAGGTCTTTCATTGAAATTTTTTTATTCAAGTATCCTTTTATGCTATTCAAAAATTATGTATCATTTCCAATCAACAATATGTCATCTACATATAATATTAGAAATGCTACAGAGCTCCCACTCACTTTCTTGTAAAAACAGGCTTCTCCAAAAGGTTGTATAAAACCATATGCTTTGATCACACTATCAAAGCGTATATTCCAACTCCGAGATGCTTGCACCAGTCCATAAATGGATATCTGGAGCTTGCACACTTTGTTAGCACCTTTAGGATCGACAAAACCTTCTGGTTGCATCATATACAACTCTTCTTTAAGAAATCCATTAAAGAATGCAGTTTGGACATCCATTTGCCAAATTTCATAATCATAAAATGCGGCCATTGCTAACATGATTCGGGCAGACTTAAGCATCGCTAGGGTGAGAAGGTCTCATCCTAGTAAACTCCTTGAACTTGTTGAAAACCTTTCGCAACAAGTCGAGCTTTGTAGACAGTAACATTACCGTCAGCGTCAGTCTTCTTCTTGAAGATCCATTTATTCTCTATGGCTTGCCGATCATCGGGCAAGCCAATCAAAGTTCACACTTTGTTCTCATACATGGATCTCATCTCAGATTTCATGGCCTCAAGCCATTTCGTGGAATCTGGGTTCATCAACGCTTCCTCATAGTTCGTAGGTTCGTCATGGTCTAGTAACATGACTTCCAGAACAGGATTACCGTACCACTCTGGTGTAGAACGTACTCTGGTTGACCTACGAGGTTTGGTAGTAACTTGATCTGAAGTTTCATGATCATCATCATTAACTTCATCACTAATTGGTGTAGGCATCACTGGAACTGATTTTTGTGATGAACTACTCTCCAATTCGGGAGAAGGTATAATTACCTCATCAAGTTCTACTTTCCTCCCACTCACTTCTTTTGAGAGAAACTCCTTCTCTAGAAAGGATCCATTCTTAGCAACGAATATCTTGCCTTCGGATCTGTGATAGAAGGTGTACCCAACAGTCTCCTTTGGGTATCCTATGAAGATGCATTTCTATGATTTGGGTTCGAGCTTATCAGGTTGAAGCTTTTTCACATAAGCATCACAGCCCCAAACTTTAAGAAACGACAGCTTAGGTTTCTTGTCAAACCACAGTTCATATGGTGTCGTCTCAACGGATTTAGATGGTGCCCTATTTAATGTGAGTGCAGCCGTCTCTAAAGCACAACCCCAAAACGATAGTGGTAAATCGGTAAGAGACATCATAGATCGCACCATATCTAATAAAGTACGGTTACGACGTTCGGACACACCATTACGCTCTGGTGTTCCAGGTGGCGTGAGTTGCGAAACTATTCCACATTGTTTCAAATGAAGACCAAACTCATAACTTAAATATTCACCTCCACGATCAGATAGTAGAAATTATATTTTCTTGTTATGATGATTTTCCACTTCACTATGAAATACTTTAAACTTTCCAAATGTTTCATACTTATGTTTCATTAAGTAGATATACCCATATCTACTCAAATCATCTGTGAAGGTCGAAAAATAACGATACTCGCCACGCGCCTCAACACTCATCGGACCACATACATCAGTATGTATTATTTCCAATAAGTCAGTTGCTCGCTCCATTGTTCCGGAGAATGGAGTCTTAGTCATCTTGCCCATGAGGCATGGTTCGCAAGCATCAAGTGATTCCAAAAGCCCATCAACATCGAGTTTCTTCATGCGCTTTACACCAATATGACCTAAATGGCAGTGCCACAAATAATTTGCACTATCATTATTAACTTTGCATCTTTTGGCTTCAATATTATGAATATGTGTATCACTACAATCGAGATTCAACAAAAATAGACCACTCATCAAGGGTGCATGACCATAAAAGACATTACTCATATAAATAGAACAACCATTATTCTCTGATTTAAATGAATAACCGTCTCGCATCAAACAAGATCTTGATATAGTGTTCATGCTCAACGTTGGCACCAAATAACAATTATTTAGGTTTATAACTAATCCCGAAGGTAGATGTAGAGGTAGCGTGCCGACGGCGATCACATCGACTCTGGAACCATTTCCCACGCGCATCGTCACCTCGTCCTTAGCCAATCTTCATTTAATCCGTAGCCCCTGTTTCGATTTGCAAATATGAGCAACAGAACCAATATCAAATACCCAGGCGCTACCACGAGCATTAGTAAGGTACACATCAATAACATGTATATCAAATATACCTTTCACTTTGCCATACTTCTTATCCACCAAATACTTGGGGCACTTCCGCTTCCGATTGGCGGTCCCTTTGCTTGATAGAAGCACCGGTTTCAGGCTTAGGTCCAGACTTGGGCTTCTTCCCAGAAGTAGCAACTTGCTTGCTATTCTTCTTGAAGTTCCCCTTCTTCCCTTTGCCCTTTTCTTGAAACTGGTCTTGTTAACCATCAACACTTGATGCTCCTTCTTGATTTCTACCTCTGCAGCCTTTAGCATTGCGAAGAGCTCGGGAATTGTCTTCTCCATCCCTTGCATATTATAGTTCATCACGAAGCCTTTATAGCTTGGTGGTAGTGATTGAAGAACTCTGTCAATTACACTATCATTAGGAAGATTAACTCCCAGCTGAGTCATGTGGTTATGGTACCCAGACATTTTGAGTATATGTTCACTGACAGAACTATTCTCCTCCATCTTGCAGCTATAGAACTTGTTGGATACTTCATATCTCTCAACTCGTCATTTGCTTGAAATATTAACTTCAACTCCTAGAACATCTCATATGCTCCATAACGTTCAAAACGTCTTTGAAGTCCCAATTCTAGCCGTAAAGCATGGCACACTGAACTATCGAGTAGTCATCAGCTTTAGCTTGCCAGACGTTCATAACGTCTGGAGTTGCTCCTGTAGCGGGCCTTACACCTAGCGGTGCTTCCAGGACGTAATTATTCTGTGCAGCAATGAGGATAATCCTCAAGTTACGGACCCAGTCCGTGTAGTTGCTACCATCATCTTTCAACTTAGCTTTCTCTAGGAACGCATTAAAATTCAAGGGAACGGTAGCACGGGCCATTGATCTACAACAACATAGATATGCCAAAACTATTAGGTACTAAGTCATGATAAATTAAAGTTCAATTAATCATATTACTTAAGAACTCCCACTTAGATAGACATCCCTATAGTCATCTAAATGATCACGTGATCCATATCAACTAAACCATGTCCGATCATCACGTGAGATGGAGTAGTTTTCAATGGTGAACATCTCTATGTTGATCATATCTACTATATTATTCACGTTCGACCTTTTGGTCTCAGTGTTCCGAGGCCATATCTGCATATGCTAGGCTTGTCAAGTTTAACCCGAGTATTCTGCACGTGCAAAACTTTGTTGCACCCGTTGTATGTGAACGTAGAGCTTATCACACCCGATCATCACGTGGTGTCTCGGCACAACGATCGATCACAACGGTGCATACTCAGGGAGAACACTTATACCTTGAAATTTTAGTGAGGGATCATCTTATAATGCTACCACCATACTAAGAAAAATAAGATGCATAAAAGATAAACATCACATGCAATCAAAATATGTGCCATGATATGGCCAACGGAGAGGGGAAAGGGGAAAGAAGGGAGAGGGAGAAGGAAAGGGGGGCCGGGCCCCCACCCCTTGTACAATTCGGATTGGGCAAGGGGGAGGTGCACGCCACCTCTTGTGGCCTGCCTCCCTCTCTCCATTATGGCCCATGAGGCCCATTAACTTTCCCGGGGGGTTCCGGTAACCTCCCGGTACTCTGAAAAATCCCCGAACCTCTTCGAAACCATTCCAGTGTCCGTATATAACCTTCCGATATATCAATCTTTACCTCTCGACCATTTAGAGACTCCTCGTCATGTCCGTGATATCATCCGGGACTCCGAACAAACTTCGGTCACCAAAACATACAACTCATAATACAAATCGTCATCGAACGTTAAGCGTGCGGACCCTACGGGTTAGAGAACTATGTGGACATGACCGAGACACATCTTTGGTCAATAAACAATAGCGGAACCTGGATGCTCATATTGGTTCCTACATATTCTACAAATATCTTTATCGGTCAAACCGCATGACAACATACGTTATTCCCTTTGCATCAGTATGTTACTTGCCCGATATTCGATCGTCGGTATCATCATACCTAGTTCAATCTCGTTACCGGCAAGTCTCTTTACTCGTTTCGTAATGCATCATCCCGCAACTAACTCATTAGTCACATTGTTTGCAAGGCTTATAGTGATGTGCATTACCGGGAGGGCCCAGAGATACCTCTCCGATACTCGGAGTGACAAATCCTAATCTTGATCTATGCCAACCCAACAAACACCTTTGGAGACACCTTCAGAGCATCTTTATAATCACCCAGTTACGTTGTGACGTTTGATAGCACACAAGGTGTTCCTCCGGTATTCTGGAGTTGCATTACCTCATAGTCAGAGGAATATGTATAAGTCATGAAGAAAGCAATAGCAATAAAATTAAACGATCATAATGCTAAGCTAACTGATGGGTCTTGTCCATCACATCATTCTCTAATGATGTGATCCCGTTCATCAAATGACAACACATGTCTATGGTCGGGAAACTTAACCATCTTTGATTAACGAGCTAGTCAAGTAGAGGCATACTAGGGACACTCAGTTTTGTCTATGTATTCACACATGTACTAAGTTACCGGTGTAATACAATTTTAGCATGAATAATAAACATTTATCAGGATATAAGGAAATATAAATAACAACTTTATTATTGCCTCTATGGCATATTTCCTTCAGGTACATGATCCAGGATCGCGCGCCGTCCTTGAGGGCCATGGGGAACGAGTTCGACATGACCTTGTCGTCGCCATTCCCGCTTCTATTCTCAGCGAGTAGAGCTGGAGAAACTCAGCGGGGTCGTGGATGTTGTCATTGCCCGGGGGCAGGTCGGGCTTTAACTTGACCGGCCAGACGACGCGGCGCAGCTCGCAAGAGAAGGCACGGCAACCCGCCGCGCTCACAGGGTCGACCCGTGCGAGTGGGGCCCGATCTTGACATCCATCTCTTGTGGACTCCTGGGCGGCACGGTCTTGAGGCCGGTGTGGCGGTGCTGACAGCACACGCGCGTCATACAGTGGTCGCGTCATGACCTGGCAGCTGGCCTCGTTTCGTGCCGGGGCCGATTCTCCGCGCCGCGGGACGCGCGGACACGCGTCGGCCCTGGTTCGTTGCCAGCGCTGCGTCGGGGCGGAGGTGGAGGTGCGTCATGAGCCATGTCTCCCGCATGCGATGGTGGGGTTGGAGCGAGTGGGATGGCGTCGGGGCCCCGCCCGCAGCGTTGACGAGCTCGGTGATGCGACCCAGCCAGCCATCGTAGCCCTCGTCGGCGAGGCGGTAACGCAGCAGCTCGCGCGCCATGAGCAGCGCAGCTTGTGCATTCACCGACCCGCGGCGAGTGTGGGAGGATGAGGCCGTGACTAGGGTGAGGGAAGGAGTGGCGGTGCGACCGTCGCGCAGCACGGAAGGAGGGAGTGAATAATCAGGGTCAGTGGCAGCGTTCACCACCGGGGAAGCAGAGCGGCGAGGGGCGCTGCGGCCTGCCTAGGCCGTTTGAGTGACACGAGTATCCCTGCACTCAGTGTGGACGCGGTGAGCTTCGGCCATGGATGTGGTGAGGCGAGGATGGAGCACGATTGATGACGAAACGAAGGCTTCGACACGCCCCTACCTGGCATGCTAAATGTCGAAATCGGGACTCCGCGGACCCAAAACAGGTTCGAACTCTTGGGCATGTACGAAGGACCTTGCTTCACGACGACGCTCTGCTCACCACCCATGCGGCCTGATCTCATCGAGTACGCGCGAGCTGGGAAAAAGGATGAACACGGAGATTTACCCAGGTTCGGGCCACCTTGCGGTGTAAGACCCTACTCCTACTTTGTGGTGGATTGCCTCACGAGGAGGTTGAATATGAACTAGTACATAGGACGAGCTGCCTCGCGAGGGCTCAGAGGGTGAGAATGAATTGTCCTTTTCCTACGGTGGAGTCTAGCCTATATTTATAGTGGCTTGGTCCTCTTCTCTCATAGCTTAGGCGGGAAGGGATTCCACAGTGGCCAATTTTGAAAGGAGACAAGAGGTACATCTTATCCTGACGAAAGGTGGTCTTCGTGTGCAAAGCTCTGGCCGTGACACAGTGGTGGGCTCGGTGACGACATCCGTCTTGTCGAGCTTGTGGTCTTGGTCTCATTGCACCGGAATGGAAACCTTTAGGGGCTCCCTCGGGAATACGCGCATGTCCTTGCTTCCTTAGCACCAAACAGGAAATTGTCCTCCTCTGCGCCCGCTGGCGCCCGCCTGGCCTTGGTCATCATGGCTCATGTCATCGTGAACCTCATGAGGTGGGGCACCTACATAGAGATCTCCGCTCCTCGGGAGGCAGGCTTGGGAGCCGCTCCTTGGGAGGTCTTGACGCCGTCCTCCTTGCGAGGCTGGGGGTCCTCGCGAGGGCCTTGCTCATGGGGTCTCGCAGCTGGGTCGTACTGGGCCGTCGATGAAGTCAAGGGCTAGGCCGTAGGCAGGCAGGTCTGGGTACCCTCGATCCCAGAACGCCGACATCAAGAAACTCAGAAAGATTGTTAGGATAAAGTAACTTGCGTTGAATAACAACAAGATCTTTGTTTGCACAATGAAGAAGACATCAGTCAACTAAAGGATGGTACTTACTATTTTACCTTGTTTTTTCCCTTGTGCCATTTCAAAATTTATAACAACGATTTATGCATATCTTTGTTTTCAGTACTTTCCAAAGCAGTTCACCGATGATAACCTCTCAAATCACCTGCATGGTCAAGAGGTGAGGAAGGTATTCATTCAACACCCACGGTACAATATTGAAGTCTTCCTCAAGAGGACGAAGGTTGGGCGGGCAATTATCCATAGCCACTGGCCTAAAGTTGCAAGGACATTCAACATCACTGAAGGCTCAATATTCGCCTTTGCTTCTGCAGTTTCCCAGATGAGATTCATCTATCTATTTACCGTGTATGATGCTACTTTCCAAAGGTTTTCGATGTTGCATGCGAAACTTGGTGCTGCTTTAGTAATGGCGTAGCTAGCCATATCCTATATGGTGTAACTGAGTGCTGAAGCTATCTGGTGTAATTCGACTATGAAATCCTAGTTGCCGTTATACGGATATGAAATATATGGTGTGTTTTATAAGAAATTTCAATTTGATTACTACATGGATTATCAATAATAGGCCAATTACCGTGCTTGTTGGGGTTTTCTATTGCAGACGGTTTCTCTGACAACACCATGGGCGATGAACTCATACAACCCACATGGTTTCAAGAAAGTGGGCGTGTTCAATCAATTAACAATCACACATGGCTTCCACTAGAGAATTGTTTGCGTTAGGCCACCTTGCACAAACGTTTCCACATAAAAAATTGTGTGTGATATACATACGAACAGAAAATGTTTTTATGGGATTCACTATGTGGAATGTACATACGAACAGAAATGATTGGCCCTGTATAATTGTCTCCGATGCCTCGCCCGATCACACACGAGCTCATTTTGCCCCGCGTGTGCGATCAGAGGGCCTATCCCCGACGGTTTCTGGGTCATGTGGGAAGGACACCCCCTATTGCACACACTCACTAGGCGACGATTTAAAACTCCGTCATGGAAAGGGGGTAAAAACCGTTTGTATAGCACGTCTCTGCACCAATGCATGATCACCAATTAACCCATAGGACAAAACGAATATACTCAAACATCATAGAGGTGCAACACATCATTGAATAATAGTATATAGCATAGAGCACCATGTTCAAGTAGAGATTACAACAGGAAAAGAAGGGTTACACCGCTGCATAGAGGGAGAGAAAGTTGGTGTTTATGGCGGTGAAGTTGTTAGTGTAGATCACCATCACGATGATTCCCCCAGCGGCGCTCCGGCGCCACCTGGATAGAAGGGGAGAGAGCCCCCCCCCCCTTCTTATTTTTCTTCCTTGGCCTTCCCCCTAGACGGGAGAAGGATTTCCCTCTAGTACTTGGCCTCCACGACCCACGAGGGGCGGCAGCCCCTCCGAGATTGGATCTCTCTCTCTTTTTCTCTAGGTTTTCTTCTTTGTTTTTCGGGACTCTTTTCCTAGCCGAGCACCGTTTTTTAAATATCCTAAGATCTGTAACTCTGATCGGGCTAAAATTTTAACATGATTTCCCTCGATATTAGCTTCCTTGCGCTAGAAGGAGAACTCCAACCGACTTACGGGGTGCCTACAAGCCACCTCAAAGCACCCTAGGGAGGGCAGGTGTGCACCCTGCCTTGTGGAGCCCATGGGACCCCCTTTACGTTGATTCCTGTGCCAAAAATTAAGATATATTCCATAAAAAAATCCACATAAATTTTAAGGCATTCCAGCTCTGTGAATTTTTCACCTAAAATCCCAAAACGGTAGAAAACATGAACTGGCCTTTGGCACTGGGTTAATAGGTTAGACCAAATAAAATATAATCTTTTTCCAAAAAGTATGTGGAAGTAGTAAGATAATGGCATGAAACATCAACAGATTATAGATAAATCAGAGATGTATCAACAACCTGAAGCTTAATTCTTGCTCGTCCCCGAGTAGGTAAATGACAACACGAAGATAATTTTTTATGTGAAATGCTACATAGCACAATCTTGACCATGTAATCATTTGCGGTATGAATATTGGGAAGCGATTGAATTAAAGCATTATTTCATGATTTGATATCAAAACGATAATATGCAAGAATACAAGGAAATAATCATTTCCTTTCAAAATAGAAAATTTTAAAGAACGTTATTCCTAAACATTTAATATTGTAAGCATGACATAGCTCGGTCTTCCTAACATAAAGTATAAATCATGAACATCCCGGTGCCAAACCAAGCAATTGGATCATATTTTTTCTCGCTTCAGCCTTTTCAACTTCACTCAATAAATGAGCGTGAGCCATGGACTTAGCACTTGGATGGCAAAGAGAATGATGATTGGGGTTTATAAGGGAGGACAAAAATAGAGAAAGTCTCACATCGACGCGACTGATCGTTAGGTAATGGAGAAGCCTTACGATCTATGTCAATGCAAGGAGTAGGGATTGCCATGCAACGAATGTACTAGAGCTATAAGTGTATGAAAGCTCACGATATGAAACTAAGTGGGTGTGCATCCATCGTGCTTGCTGATGAAGACCTCGAGCGTTTGAGGAAGCTCATCATCAGAATATACAAGCCAAGCTCTATAATGTAAAAATCCCACTAGTATAAGAAAGTGACAAATCATGGAGACCCTCATATGAAGAACATGGTGCTAGTTTAAAGCACAAGTGTGGGGAAATGGGTAGTAGTGTTTCCCCTCTCTTCTCTCTCTCTCTCATTTTCTAGAATAGTCTCATAGACCTCATCCGCACTTTTTCGAGAACTCATTAGTCTCCACCATTCTTTTCCTCACTGATAGGGACAACACTCTAATAATAATGACCATCATACTGATACGTCTCCAACATTTATTATGATACAGTATCATGATATTATACTCAACCCTCTCTTTCTTCATTTAATTTTGTGACACCTCATCAAAATTGCCTAGTTGGCATGCATCATACAAACTATGGTGCTCCCATTAGACTAGCCACAGTGGGGAGTAACTTAGACTAGTAACATGCATATGTTACTAGTCTATGTTACTATCTCTATATAGTGGGGAGTAACATATGTGTGATGTCATGCAACACTTAATTTATTAGGTTACAGACTCATCTTGCCTTGATAAGTGTGATGTTACTCATACTACTAGTACTAACTACTCCCTCCGTTCCTAAATATAAGTATTTATAAAGATTTCACTATGAACCATATATGGATGTATATAGATGCATTTTAGAGTGTATATTCACTCATTTTGCTCCGTATGTGATCCATAGTGGAATCTCTACAAAGACTTATATTTAGAAACAGAGGGTGTAGCTATGTTCCCACATGCCTCTCTTTCTTTATTAATTTCTTGCCACATCATTTATTTTGTCTAGATATGTGTGATGTTACCACCTATATTACTCCCAGTGTGGGTAGTCTTACGACCAGCGTATGAAATCTGAAAGTGCCACCCAAAAAAGGGTCTGTCTATCTCACATCTAGATGTGAGATATTATCTTACATCTAACATGATGTCACACTCTGTTTGTGGGTCTATTTGTTTGTTGGACTAACCACGTCCGGTAATCCCGCTTTAATGCTGCTAAGGCCCAAGGTGGATTTCTGTTGGCCCGTACTGTTGGGGAACGTAGTATTTCATAAATTGTCACGCGAGATCTATCTATGTGATGCATAGCAACGAGCGGGAGAGTGTGTCCACGTACCCTCGTAGAACGAAAGCGGAAGCGTTAAGTGACGCGGTTGATATAGTCGAACGTCTTCGTGATCCAACCGGTCAAGTACCGAACGAACGGCACCTTCGCGATCTGCACACGTTCAGCTCGGTGACGTCCCTCGAACTCTAGATCCAGCTGAGGCCGAGGGACAGTTTCACAAGCACGACGGTGTGGTGATGGTGATGATGAAGTTACCGGCGCATGGCTTCACCTAAGCACTACGACAATATGACGGAGGTGGAAAATTATGGAGGGGCGCACCGCACACGGCTAAAGATCAACTTGTGTGTCTTTGGGGTGCCCCCTGCCCACGTATATAAAGGAGGGAGGAAGAGGAGGCCGGCCTAGGAGGGGCGCGCCTATAGGGGGAGTCCAACTAGGATTCCTAATCCTAGTTGGAGTCCCCTTCCTTTTCCAAGAGGGGAGAGAGGGAAAGAGTAGGAGAGGGAGAACGAAAGAGAGGGGGGCGCCGCCCCCTCCCTAGTCCAATTCGGACATGCCATGGGGGGGCGTGCGGCCACCCCTTGAGGCCCTTCTCTCCTTTCCCATATGGCCCATTCAGGCCCACTACTTCCCCCGGCGAATTCCCGTAACTCTCCGGTACTCCGAAAAATACCCGCATCACTTGGAACCTTTCCAATGTCCAAATATAGCCTTCCAATATATCGATCTTTATATCTCGGACATTTCGAGACTCCTCGTCATGTCCGTGATCTCATCCGGGACTCCGAACAACCTTCGGTACATCAAATCCCATAAGTCATAATACAAATCGTCATCGAATGTTAAGCGTGCGGACCCTACGGGTTCGAGAACTATGTAGACATGACCGAGACACATCTCCGGTCAATAAGCAATAACGGAACCTGGATGCTCATATTGGCTCCTACATATTCTACGAAGATCTTTATCGGTCAAACCGCATAACAACATACTTTGTTCCCTTTGTCATCGGTATATTACTTGCCCGAGATTCAATCGTATCATCATAGCTAGTTCAATCTCATTACAAGAAAGTCTCTTTACTCGTTCCGTAATGCATCATCCCGCAACTAACTCATTAGTCACATTGCTTGCAAGGCTTATAGTGATGTGCATTACCGAGAGGGCCCAGAGATACCTTTCCGATACACGGAGTGACACATCCTAATCTCGATCTATGCCAGCCCAACAAACACCTTCGGAGACACCTGTAGAGCATCTTTATAATCACCCAATTACGTTGTGACGTTTGATAGCACACAAGCTGTTCCTCCGGTATTCGGGAGTTGCATAATCTCATAGTCATAAGAACATGTACAAGTCATGATGAAAGTAATAGCAATAAATTGAACGATCATAATGCTAAGCTAACAGATGGGTCTTGTCCATCACATCATTCTCTAATCATGTGATCCCGTTCATCAAATGACAACACATGTCTATGGCTAGTAAACTTAACCATCTTTGATTAACGAGCTAGTCAAGTAGAGGCATACTAGGGACACTCTGTTTGTCTATGTATTCACACATGTACTAAGTTTCCGGTTAATACAATTCTAGCATGAATAACAAACATTTATCATGATATAAAGAAATATAAATAACAACTTTATTATTGCCTCTAGGGCATATTTCCTTCACGTATGTCCATGCTCTGTGCACGAGGGCATGCAATGCATAAAATTTTCTCAAAAAAATGCAACACATAAAAGCACTCTGATCCAAAGCCTCTGTCTCCATGTCGCTTTCACCCCATAACGATCCCTCTTACTCTCTTTTTTCCCTGACCTTTTCTGGCCAATCGACACATGATTCTTGCATGCATCAATAATTACTTGCATGTTCAATTTAAAAATGGTTTGATTGCCAGATTACGATCACTTAATGTCGGATTTAGAATTGTTTAGTTGTCCATATAAAACCCTTAGTTGAGGTTTTAAACATGTTGAATTGACATATAACAAGTACTTAGTAGTCGGATTTTGGACATGCTTTAGTTGTTGTATTATGATTATTTAGTTATCAGGTTTTACTTATACAATTTCACCAGAAAAATGAAGTATTTACTTGCTGGAAAGTTTAACATGCTGTCAAATTATATGTAGATAATTGCCAAATTAGTTGTCGAAAAGTTTATAAAAAAATGTTTATTGTTAAAAAATTGTGAACATGCAACTAGCCAACAATTCCCCTCCCTCCACCAATTGCAGTCGCATTGGGGAACATGCAGGTGTAGTCAGATCGCAACACTTGTACTTGTGTGTCGAGGGCGGATCTACAACTAGGACAAAAAAGACAGGCCTAATTGCATTTCGGTGGTAGAGTTGGACTGTGACAAAACGATTACCTTCTTCCTTAGCCGTGTGTTGATGGTGGACTTGCAACTAGGACAAAAAAAATGGGTCTGGATCAGTTGCATGTTGAGCGTGGACTTGCAACTAGGACAAAAATGGGTCTGACCCAGTTGCGTGTTGAGGGTGGACTTGCAACTGGGACAAAAAATGGGCTTGACCCAGTTGCATGTTGAGGATGGACTTGCAATTAGGAGAAAAAAATGGGCCGGACCCAGTTGCCTATCGAGGGTACACTTGCAACTAGGACAAAAATGGGTCAGGCCCCAGTTGCATATTAAGGATGGAGTTGCAACTGGGACAAAAAATGGGTCGGGCCACAGTTGCATACCGAGGGTGGAGTCGCAACTGGGATAAAAATGTATCGGGCCCTCAGTTGCGTCCCGAGGATGGAGTTGAAAATGGGACAAAATTGGTCGGGCCTCAATTGCATGTCAATGGTGGAGTTGTAATTGGGACCAAGAAGGGTTGGACGGGCCCAGTTGCGTATGGAGGGTGGAGTTCCAACTAGCACAAAAAATACGGGCTTCAACTGCATGTTGAGGGTCGGGCAGACCCAGTTGCGTGTCGAGTTGTGGACTTGCAACCAGGACAAAAATATGGGTCACGCATTTAGGACAAAAAATGGGTCGGGCCAGTTGTGTGCCAAGGATGGAGTTATAACTGTGATAAAAAGGGTTGGGGCCTAGTTGTGTGTCGACAGTGGAGTTGAAACTCGAACAAAAATTGATCACCACCCCCAGTTGGGTATCGAGGGTGGAGTTGTAACTGGAGCAAAATTGATCGGACACCCAGTTGCATATCAAGGGTGGAGTTGCAACTAGGACAAAAAAAGACGGGCCCCAACTACATATCGGGGGTGGAGTTGCAATTGGGACAAAAGTGGTTGGGTCCCTAGTTGCGTATAAAGGGTTGCGTTGCAATTGGGACAAAAATGGATCAAGATCCAGTTGCGTATCGAGGGTGGAGTTGCAACTGGAATAAAATTGGTCGGGTCCCCAATTGCATATCGAGGGTGGACTTGAAACTAGGACAAAAAAGGCAGACCCCAATTGCATGTTGGGGGTGGAGTTGCAATTGGGACAAAAATGATACCCCCCCCCCCCAAAGGTTGCATGTCGAGGATGGACTTGTGACTAGGAGAACAACAAAAAGACTAGCCCACAATTGCATGTCGAGATGGTGTTGCAACTAGGACAAAAGGATCGGATCCCAGTTACATATCGAGACAGTGCACTTACAACTAGGACAAAAAATGGACCGGACTTAGTTGCGCATCGAGGGATGGACTTGCAAATAACATACAAAAGATGGTCCAGTTGCATGTGAGAGGTGGAGTTGCAACCGGGATAAAAAAAAGGTTACTGAATGAAAATCACAAAAATCATAAAATTCGTAGATGAAAATAAGGAAAAGAAAAAAAGATGGATCCGACATCACTCACCGCATCATCATTGACTACCATCTTCTTTGTTGTGAGGACAAAGACCAGACCCCAGTCAACTCTCCTTCCTGCTCGTGTCGGCTCTACTCAAGGCAATGGGAAATAAGAGATAGACAGTGGTGAATGAAACCAAGGAGGCAACGACCAGCTCGTATTTTCAACTTATAAAACACAGGCCAAAAAATGGCCCCTCAAATTGCACACAAAAATGGCCCAACAAAACATGCACGCGGGAGCGAGGTGACAAGTGAAGATAGAACATACGACCAGACATGGGACAAAACAACTCGCAATTAAGATTTACGCAGCATTTAAAGTGAGCAGGTCGAACGGTCAAGAACTTAAATGAGACATTGCTAAATCGGTTTAAAACAATTTTATAAATTTAAAACAAATAAGTAAAGAAGGAAAAAGAAAAAATAAATAAACAAAAAAAGACAAGGAAATGGAAAGAGAAAGAAAAAATAAAAAAATAAAATTTAAAATAATGAATTTAAAAAAGAAAAGGGAAAAGGAAAAATAAAAAAACAAGAGGAAAGACACATTCAAAAGTGGTAGAAAACAAGAGGAAAAGGCACATTCAAAAGCGGTAGAAGACAAGACACAAATGACAAATTCGTCACAAGTAGTCACTGGCTCACTGCCACACGAACCACTCAAACAATGCAACAAAAATTAAAATACGACATACAACCCAACGGCTAGTATACGTATCGATGGGATAAAAAAGAGGCATATACTCTGACAACACGAAACAGCCCACGAAATAAGAAATTGTCAAAGTCGCTTGGCCACAACAAACAAAAACACGACAATACAAAAGACACGAATCTTAGCATGCTATATCCAATGGTTAGAGAGTTAGATGTGAGATAACTATTTCATGTGAAATAGCAAAACTGAAAAAAATACTACTGCTTATTTTAAATCCTTCGGCTTCCTAAATTCAGGCCACGCCCTACCCTACTTCAATCTTCCTTTTCCGTACGCCTCTGTTGCGCGGAGATGGCGGGCGCGAAGGACGACGGGCCGGCGATCGGCATCGACCTCGGGACGACCTACTCCTGCGTGGCCGTGTGGCGGCCGTCGCACAACCGTGTCGAGGTCATCCCCAACGACCAGGGCAACCTCACCACGCCGTCCTGCGTTGCCTTCACCGACACCTGCCGTCTCATCGGCGACTCGGCCATGAACCAGGCCGCAATGAACTCCGTCAACACCGTCTTCGGTAAGAACTAAGAACTCCTCACGCTGATCTGATCCTGCACCAGTTCAATTGACCTACACCCGGCCTTGTGTGCGTGTGTTACATATATAGACTTGGTGCCCTCAAGATGGTCGGTCATATGCCTACACGCCGCCGGCTAAAGCGGAGGGACGTCCAGAGCTATCTTCGTGCTAGCTAGTGCATGCTAAAAGCTTCTGTAAAGGCAAAACCATGTGCTAGTCACCTGATCTCAGTCTACTAGTGTGCTTGAATTATTGGCAATACTTCGATCTGCTGTTCTATACTCCTTAGGTTTCTCAGGTCCACGGGATTGTGCCACGGTGTTACATGTATAGACCGCAGTAGAGTCCCCAAGATGCTCTGAGCCTGATCAGATCCCCGCCATCTTCTCTGAGCCTAGTCCGCCGTTCAGATCCCTCCGTCTTTTCCCTTTTTGCCTTGCCCTTTTCATTGTTTGTGATGAAAGGATTATCTCATCAACTGTTAAGTACAGTCAGAAAAAGTTACGGGAGCAGCTACCCTCAAGAAGCTGCGGGGACGGGAGCGTTCAGAAAAAATTCTACTATGCATCCAACGGCCAGGGACAGCCATAACGTAAAAGCTGATAACGTGAGGGAGCTCCTAGGGTGCCCAGTTATACTATCTTAAAATTATGTAGTGTCACTGAAAACTAATAAATTATTTATTTCACTGCATAATATTATAGGATTTTTTTTTAACTTCTATATTATGATATGAATATATCCAGGAAAGATGGCAGGTTTTTGACGAGCAAACATTGAATGGCTTATTACTTTTGCTTATCCGAATTCTCATCGGAATGAGTGGTTTTGAAAGCTCGATGCAAATTCCGTAAAACTATAAGAACCAATTTTACAGTATAAAAAAAAACATCGAGTATGACATATAGGATCCTGTTTCATGGAAATGCATTGCACAGCTGTAGTTTAATGATAGTTCACAAATCTATAATTCTGCGAATTGGACTTAAAATGTGTTCTTTGTGATGCAACTGATACCTAAATTTGTACTAGTTCTTTTTTTTCGAGAATGAATTTGTACTAGTTCTGTAAGATCATCCTTGTGATAATTTTTCATGAAATTAACCACTCCTATTTTCTTCAGACGCATAAGCGACTTATTGGCGGCGATTCAGTGACACATCCGTACAAAGTGATATCAAGCTATGGCCTTTCAAAGTCATTCAAGGTCCCGTGACCGGCCGATGATCGTGGTGCAGACAGGGGTTGGAGAAGCAGTTCGTTGCTGCAGAGATCTCCTCCATGTTGTTGATGAAGATGCGTGAGGTGGCCGAGGCCTACCTAGGCACGGCGGTGAAGAACGCCGTCATCACCGTCCCGGTCTACTTCAGTGACTCAGCGCCAGCCACCCTTGACGCCGCACCATTGCTGGCCTCAACGTCATGCGCATCATCAACGAGCCCTCACCGCAGTCATCGCTTATGGTCTTGACAGGCGTCCAGAAGCAGTGAAGTGAAGACGGTGCTCATATTTGATCTTGGCGGCGGTACCTTGGATATCTCGGTTATCAATATTGACAAGGGAATCTTTACGGTCAAGGCCACTGCTGGTGACACCCACCTTGGTGGGGAGGATCTTAACAGCCAGATGGTGCAACACTTCGTGCAGGATATTCTTAAGAGACACAAGAGTGACATAAGAAGCAACCCGAGGGCGCTCATGCGGCTGAGGATGGCTTGCGAGAGGGCAAAGAGGATGCTAACTTCCACAGTGCATGCCAAAATTGAGATTGACTCGCTCCACGACGGCATTGACTTCTATGGGACCATCACTGCGTGCCCGGTTTGAGGAGCTCAACATGGGCCTCTTCGCAAGTGCATTGAGCACGCCGAGAAGTGCCTCAATGATGCCAAGGTGGAGAAGCCTCAAATCCACGATATCGTGCTTGTGGGAGGCTCCACCTGATCCCCAAGATTCAGCAATGCTTAATGATTTCTTCAACGGGAAGGAATTATGCAAGAGCATCAACCACAGCGAGGTCAAGCCGCCATTAGGCGCCGGTCTGACAGCTGCCACCCTCAACAAGCGAGGGCAACCGGAAGGTGCAGGACTTGATCCTTCTTGATGTCACACCACTCTCGCCGGGGTAGAGATAGTAAGTGGTATCATGGGTGACCCTGGTATCATGAGCGTGCCGATACCAGAACACCACCATCCCCGTTAAGAGAGATGGGCCTTACACAACCATATACGACTACCAGACCAGCGTGACCTTCCCGGTGTACGAGGGTGAAGGGGAGTTTACCAAGGACAACAACCTCCTGGGACAGGTCTGTTAGGAATGAGCAACTGACTTCTCAGGAGGGCCAAAGGCCAATACATATACAGGTGTGTGGTAAAGTGCAAGGGACCCCTTATACAATGGGGATAAACCGAAAAGGGCTATACATATCTAACACCCCCCCCCCCCCCCTCAAACTCATGGTGGGTCGACAACACTGAGTTTGGAGAGAAGAAAACTATGCTGCGCTCGAGTCTGTGCCTTCGTGAAGAAGTCTGCCAACTGTAACTCAGAGGGCACATAGTGAAGAGCGAGAAGACCCTGAATATATTTTTCTTGGGAGATGTAGAAGCCATCAGAGGTCGAGGAGATCTCAATCCCAAGAAAATAGCGAAGGGGACCAAGATCGGTCATGAGAAACTGGTCGCGAAGGCGAGCCTTAACTAAGGCAATGTATTCAGAGTCGTCACCAGTGATGATCATGTCATCAACATAGAGAAGGAGAAGAGTCCGACCACGAGGAGACGTGTGAATAAACAACGCGGGATCATGATCACTGGGCAAGAACCCAGCGGCAGTCACCACAGAGACGAAGCGCTCAAACCAGGCGCGAGGGGCCTGTTTGAGACCGTAGAGGGAGCGGCGAAGTCGACAGACCATACCATCAGGAGCATAGTACCCCGGGGGTGGCTGCATATAAACCTCCTCACGCAATTCGCCATTGATAAAAGCGTTCTGAACATCAAGTTGAGAGATAGACCATTGCCGAACAGAAGCCACAGCAAGAAGAGTGAGGACAGTGGTCATGTGGGCCACAGGAGCGAATGTCTCATCATAATCGCGCCCCTGCTCCTGCTGAAAACCACGGGCCACAAGGCGAGCTTTGTAGCGCTCAAGAGAACCATCGGAGCGAGTCTTAATCTTGTAGACCCACTTGCAGGTGATAGGACGGACACCAGAAGGAAGGGGAACCAGATCCCAGTGTGCAGGCGCTCGAGGCAGCAAGCTCTTCGGCCATCGCAAGCTGCCATTCAGGCTGAGTCATGGCAGTCCGATAGGAAGTGGGCTCAGCAATAACAGAGAGACCATACCGATCAGGGGAGTAGCGATCAGGCGGGGGGCGAGGCCTAGCACGGAGGTTGTGAACGGGGGGAGGCGTGAGAGGTGAAACAGAGGTGGAAGGCTCGTCAGAGGAGACATCCTCAGTACGAGAGCGACGAGTATAGTGAAGAGGAAACGGTGAGAGAGGGCGACGGACGGGAGATAATGGCGGAGAGGTGGAAGAGGAGGATGGAGAGGATGGTGTCGGTGGTGAGTGAGAAGGAATGAGAGATGCCAGAGGAGGAGGTGACACATGAGGCACATAGCAGGGTGTATTGGGAAGAAGAAAAGAAAGGTCGTCCACAGGAAAACTCGAGGAGGAAGGACGTGGGTAGTAAGGACGAGACTCATCAAATGTCACATCACGCGAGATGCGCAAGCGACGGCCCACTGGACCCCAACATCGATAGCCCTTGTGCTCATCACTGTAGCCAAGGAAAACACACTCAACCGATCGAAAGCGGTCGGTTTGGTGCGTTCTCGGGGGGCAAGAAGAACATAGCACACACATCCAAACATACGAAGAGCTGAGTAGTCAGGAGAGCGACCAGTGAGACACGCCAGAGGAATACCACCCTGCAGAGCAGTCGATGGCTGGATGTTGATAAGATAGGTGAATGCGGAGACAGCTTCAGCCCAAAAGTGGGGTGGAAGGGAAGCAGCAATCATCAGCGCACGAGCCGTCTCAAGCAAATGGCGATGCTTTCGTTCGGCAACGCCATTTTGAGCATGAGCGCCAGGACATGAGAACTGGGCAAGAGTGCCCTGTTCCGCGAGAAAACCACGCAACAGCTGAGAGATATACTCTCCAGCGGAGTCAGCATGAAAAATACGAATGGGCGTGGCAAACTGGGTGTGAACCATGGCAGCAAAACGTTTGTATATAGGGAGAACCTCGCTGCGAGATTTCATGAAGTAGAGCCAAGTGTAGCGAGAGAAATAATCAATAAACAAAACATAATAGCGATGACCACCCTTCGAATCAAAGGGAGCAGGACCCCAGACATCAGAATGAACTAAGTCAAAAGGACGCTGAGATACAGACTCGCTAGTAGGGTAAGGTAACTGAGTCTGTTTGCCAAGTCTGCAACCATTACAATGTAAGGAGACATCTCGGATCTGAGACCCTAAGAGGCCCTGACGAACTAAAGAAGACAAGCGAGAGCCACAGATGTGACCAAGGCGATGATGCCACTGCTGGAAGGACGTAGACGAAGAGGCAGCAAGAGCATGGGAGCTGGCAGAGGTAGTGGCAGCGGAAGGAACACAAAGCCAGTCAACCTCCCAAAGGCCCTCGGACTCACGGCGCCGGGGGCCAGCACCAACCAAAATCTTGGTGCGACGATCCTGAATGGAGCAAGAGTCGGTATCAAGAATGACACGACAACCAGAATCAGTAAGTTGAGCAGCAGAAAAAAGATTCATGGTAAGGCGAGGGACATGTGAAACACTAGGAACAGAAAAAGATGGAGTGGAAAGAAGACCACGACTAGTAACAGGAAGAGGTGTGCCGTCGGCAGTAAGAACATTAACAGGCGAATCAAGAGGTCGAAGGGAAGATAGCACAGAAGAATCAGAAGACATATGAAAGGAGGCTCCGTAATCCGTAACCCACGAAGATGTACTGATCGAGTAGATGCTGCGGTGATGGAGAGGTGGATGCGATTCTGACGGCGGATCCAGTCGACGAAGAGCCTGAAGAAGCCAAGAGACGCTTGAGCCTCACAATGTCCTGGTCGGTGAGTGATGGAGTTGAGGAAGATCCAGGAGTCCCACTGGAAGAGGAGCGCCTCTGGTCTCGCTTCTTCTCACGACAATCAGACTCGGGATGTCCTGACCGAGAGCAGTAGCCACAGAAGGTGTCACGTCGCGACCGGCCCTTCTCAGCATAAGCAGGGCGACCCACCCCCCTGAAGGCGTGGGTAGGAGCGGTGGAGCAGTGAGCCGAGCGGACGACACGGGAGCCCGAGCAGCCAATACAGACGGGACCACCAGCAAACCGGCAGAGCGAAGGCGGGTCTCCTCAGCACGAAGCTCGGCAAGAACCTCCAAGATAGGAACACGACCACGAGCAAGCAAGTGAACACGTCGGGGCTCAAACTCAGAGCGGAGACGAGATAAAAACTCATGGACCCGCTGAAACTCCAAATCAGACCGCGTAGTCTGACAACAACGACAGGTGCCACAAACAACTGTCCTCAGTGAGTCAAGCTGATGCCAGATGGCAGAACACTGTGAGTAGAACTCATCCACAGACGAATCACCCTGCTGGAGAGCATGCTCCTGGCGCACCACAGAGAGGTATAGGGCATCGCCAGAGGGCTGATAGCGCTGACAAAGGTAGGACCACATTGCTGCAACAGTGCCGAGGCCCATGAACTCGGAAGCAAACTGAGGAAGAACACTCGCAGTGAGAACGGCAGCATCTCGAGCATCATCATTGCACCACTGAGTGTAAGCAGACAGATCATCCCGATAGACAGAAAGAGCATCAGAATATGCAGATACCTGCTGATCATAAGCATCAACTGCAGCGTCATCAAGGGCCTTGGCTGCATCACGATCAGCCTGAGAGGCATCAGCAGCAAGCACCGGCGGAACCGGCGGAACAGGAGCCACCGGAGCAACGGGACAGGGCGGACAAGCTACCTCGCCAGAGAGTACGCCCCACAGCAGAAGACTGCGCATATGGATACGCATGAAGCCCACAAACTCAGCATAGTTGGTGCCATCAAAGATCACCGAGCAGCGAGGAACAGCCACATAGCCCGAAGCGGACATACTGAGATAGCTCACTGCCTTTTTTTTTCTACAATCAACGGATCCTCAACTCGATCTGGATCGAGGGGATCTCAAGCCAGGAAGCGAGCGAGGCCTCAAGAGAGCGGCCGCGGGCAGGAAGCGCGAGAGTCAAGGACTCCCCGAAGCAGCCAGGCGAGCAGCGCAGGGAGACGGACGGAGAACGCGCGGCCCGGGCCCGGCGGGAGAGGAGGAGGAGGAGCAGCCCAGCACGGTCGCGGCCCGGAGCGAGAGGACGGGATCCGGACGGGAGCGCGCGACCCGGACGGGGTCGAGCAGAGGAGGTGCGCCCGGACGGGATCGAGCAGAGGAGGCGCGCCCGAGGCGGGATTGAGCAGAGGAGGCGCTCCCGTGGCCAGCCGGCAGGAGCTGGCTCACCCGGGCGATGAAGGAGCGCTGCCTTGGCGCGGGCCAAGATGCGCCAGACAGGGGAGACGGCGGCGGCGGCCAGAATCGAGCAGAGGAGCACGGAGTTGCAGCGTGCGGGAGAGCGAGGGAAACCTAAGCATCTGATACCATGTTAGGAATGAGCAACTGACTTCTCAGGAGGGCCAAAAGCCAATACATATACAGGAGTGTGGTAAAGTGCAAGGGACCCTTTATACAATAGGGATAAACTGAAAAGAGCTATACATATCTAACAAGGTCATGGTCTCTGGTATTCCCCCAGAGCTTAAGGGCATGGCACGACTCAAAGTGACATATGAAGTCGAAGCGAACGGTATCATGAGGGTGTCGGCGGAGGACCTGACGACTGGAAACAAGAGCAGCGTCACCATCGACAAGGGTGGGCTGAGGAAGGAGGAGATAAATCGCATGATGCGGGATGTTGGGAAGTACAAGTCCGAGGACAAGAAACAAATAAAGAGAATAAAGATGGAAAATGACAAGGACAAGAAACAAATAAAGAAGGAAAATGGCGAGGGTTGGCTGAGCAAGAAGGAGATCGAGGGCATGGTAAAGAAGAAGCGCTTGTTGCAGGGATGCTGAGAAGTACAAGTCCGAGGACAAGAAGCAAGTAAAGAAGGAAAACGAGGAAGGTTGGTTGAGCAAGGAGGAGTTCGAGTGCGTGGTGAAGAAGAAACGCATGGTGAAGGATGCCGAGAAGCACAAGTCCGGAGACAGGAAGCAAATAAAGAACGAGAGCAAAGGCTCGTAAGGCTTTCAATGCACTCCCTTTGCTACCATGGATGCTTAGAGTAGTTACTAACGGTACTTATCTGCAACTTCTGGAATGGGCATATGCTTGTCGCATAATTTGCTTCATGTGATTTCGTAACCATGGTCCAGTTGGGTCATTATACATATTGGTTGGATATCTACGTATATGTTTTGTAAAATGCACATTGTTGAGTGTAAGCTCATCAAAGATGGAAATATTCAGGAACAGGCTGGAATTCATCATGTAAAACCAAATCGAACAGCAACTCAAAGCCGGTGGTACAAGAAATCATACATATGGCCAGAAAATTGGTGGAGCTTGTTCGTCGATAACATTCACACTGAAGCGTGTAATCCCATTTACTGCTGCACATTTTGTTGCAGAGAGAATGAAGTAAGATATCCAGCTGCTACACTTCTGCTTGGTTATATCACGAGAAGAAAACCATATCTATTTCGCTTACACCTTTACAGGTATGACATTAAGATTGTTTCAAACTTCACCATCGTGTAATCTGTAAAGATCACTGCCCGTTTAGCAAAGCTACTTGAAATAAAATTATTGATGTCTAGAGATCAAGACAATAAAATGAAAAGCAAACAGCTGTTTCAGTATCATCACTGGAACTAGTGGAACTTGTTTCGCCCAAGCCTCTGAAGATGCTAGTTGATGGTCTTGGCTGCATTCTTCGCTGTCAAGCGCGGTGCGGAGCTGTGAAGGAGAACGATTCTCATATGATGTTGTGCGGCCCTCCTTTGCCCGGAGCTGATACCCGCGAGGAGTGAAGCCGTAGATTTGCTGGGATGTTAGTTTTTTTTTTTGAAATAAAAGGTAGATCATTCTACCTTATGCATTTCAAAACAGGCCACAGCCTAATGACCGAAGAGGTCAACTACATGAAACTTATGTTACGCACCATGGTGCAGAGGCCATAAGTTGCCTAGGAAAAGAAAAGAAAAACAGGGGGGTTGAGATGGGATTACATGGCATCTGTTAAGTATCTATGCTAGGAACTAAGTTGATGCACCCAGAAAGCTATAGACTCCTTGTCCCTTGTGTGCATAGCCCTATTCATCCACGCTAGTAGAAAAACACCTATTAGTCCCGATTCATAAGGGCCTTTAGTCCCGGTTCATGAACCGGGACTAATGGGTCGTTACTAATACCTCCCCCCTTTAGTCCCGGTTCTAACACGAACCGGGACAGATGGTCCTCCACCTGGCCGGTCGCCGAGCCCAGGCGAGGCTTGGTCCCGGTTGGTAGCACCAACCGGGCCCAAAAGGCATCCAGGCGTCAAGATTCCATGGCTGGGGTTTTTGTTTTTAGGGGTTGGGGGGTTTTGGGGGGTTAATTTAGGTGTTTCATATATTGTGTTAGCTAGCTAATTAATAGAGAGAAGTGTCCTTTTTTTTGTCTGTGCTTGGTCGACGCTACATATTATACATACGTATAGAGAGGACTAGCTAGACACGCTAGCTAGCTAGTAAGCAAACGAAGGAAACAGAAGATCGTCATGAACATATATGCATACAGAGGGAAGTGATATCGACCACCTCTCCTTCTCTGAGAGATTGGTCGAACAACGAGTTCTCGTATATCTATCCGACACTACCGGCTACAAATATACAATAATTATCTTTTACAAAAATAATCTCCTAACAAACGGACTCGAGGACCACATAGTATTCTCCGTCTTCAGCGATCACGTGGTCAAGAAAGAATGCCGCCAATTCCTCTTGAATTGCTCGCAGCGATCTGGTGCTAGTAGTTCATCCCGCATCCAAACATCTAATTTTAAGAAGGGGGTCAATACATATATATATATATGAATGAATGAAGCTCAACACAAATGATGGTAATAAAATAAAATTGTGAATATTGTTATTTACGCACTTCATATTGTTTGTCAGAGTAGCCCCGCTCACAGGTCGTGTGGCGGATGGACTCGCAAATGTAGTATCCACAGAAATCATTCCCTTGTTCCTGCCACAACCACTTTACAAGAAATAGAGGTCAATCAAACTGATAATTAGCAAGCATGTTAAATGGTATTGATGAAACTAGCGCTTGAATCACTAGGAGATGCGTGGAATATGCTACTATAGTACTTACTTTGGTGTCTAAATTGCAGCTTCTTGGCAGTCCCGGAGCTTTTTGGTGAATTTTCTCCAAACCCTGTCATACAAAGAAAACAATTACTTGATATCGAAATGAACAAAGTTGCTGATATGGTGGATAATGATCGATTTAACTTACTTCTCGAGCATTTCAGTCATGTCCGTGATACTCCTTGGGATCTTTTCGTTTGGAGTCTAAGACAGTTACTACTCCTGCTCAAGCTTAATCTCTAGGAGAATATAGTGGTACTGCGCATGCATGCATAACTCATCAATATTACATTACTATAACCTGGACTAATAAGGGAAACCGAATATGCCACAAGACGATATGATCACTTGTAGTTGTAAGGAAAGAGTATTATATCCTTGTGTTCATTTATTACCAACGATTGTAGCAAGTTGGCCTCGGTATTTTCGGCATGAAATTCAACCTCGCTTGCATCTATGAGATATGTGTTAATGAACCCAATGGAACCCACTTGTCTTTTCTTCAATTCGCGATCTTCAATCTGCATAATATAGTGTGGATAATTATAAATACATGCAATGAAAGAGCTGAGTTATATAGAGAGACTTAATGATGTAAGTAGTACTACTTACAGACGATAGCAGGTGACCGTTGCTTTATCGAGGGCCAATTGATTGAAAAACTGATAGAACTCCTCAAATGGAATAGGCAACAGTTCAATTCCAACGAGGTCATGCTCCTTTTAACTCTCACATACAAAGTACTCCTCCCCTCGGACTCTCTCGCAGGTTTTCATGTACCAATCATGCAATCTTCGCATCATCGTTGATAGAGAGCTTTCATCTTTGACGAGAGGCTTCCCGTATTCAGTATCTTTGTATCTGCACCTCCAAGAAATCATAATGTACATCGTCGGGCAGGTAATCTTCAGGATTGCCATAACCGGACACCATCCTCGGATCGACGATGTCGCTAGCAGGCACCTTGAGCGGGGAGCACGATTGTTTCGCTTGTTCGCCGAGCTGGGCAATTTGTTTCCAGCTCGTCGTTCTTTCATTCTTTGATCACTTTTAGTACTTCCCGACCTCTCCGCTTCGGCAAATGCCTTTCCAATAATGCGCTCATAGTTGCCTTTCGGCGGAGACTTGGGTGGTTTCCTCAGGGCAGCCAGAGTGCGCTTCGCTTTCACCGGATCTACCTTCTCCTACGGAGGTGGACGTCTCTTTGCTTTCAACCCTTCAAACCAGTCATGCACTTCGGTCTGCGCGATCTTCGCGTTTTCCTCCTCGGTCCTCTCGTATGGTAACTTCTCTGGAGTCTTCAGAGAAGGACCGATTCAGATCTCCTCCCGCCTTTGGCTGTACTGCCAGACGCCGGCAGAGCAGACGGAGCGGATGTCTTCTTTTTTGCTTGCTTACGAGGCGGAGGAGAAGGACTACGACGCGTCGGAGCAGCAGGAGCGGCGGCAGGTCTCTTCCGCCCTTGCTGATGAGGCGGAGAAGGAGGAGGCTGGCTGCTCGGGCGCGCCGGCGCAGGCGGAGAAGGAGGCGGAGTGCCGCCACGCGCCGGAGAAGGAGGCGGAGTGCCGCCACGCGTGCCCTGATCGTCACTCGCCGGAGGAGGAGGCGGTGGAGGAGGCGGAGTGCCCTGACTCGCCGGAGGAGGAGGAGGAGGCGGAGGCGTCCAGTTCGGAAGGTTGATGAGCTCCTTCCGCCATAGGCATGGAGTCTTCAGAGCAGAACCCAGCCTAGTCTCCCCTTCACCGGTAGGGTGGTCAAGCCGGAGGTCCTCAAATCCCGCCGTTATTTCATCCACCATCACCTTAGCATATCCTTCTCGAATCGGTGGCGGTGATAAGTTGTGCCGGGTCCACTAGGATAAACTTGGCCAACAGCCGCCTTGACCTTCAAAGTCATCCATCGCGCCATAATGTGGCAACTTTGAGACTCCGTGATACCATCCACGGGATAGCCGGCAGGAGCCGTCAAAACATGCTCCGGCTGCAGCAGCTCGGTGGAAGCCACGCTGCTTCTCCGCTGAGATGGCGGGGTAGCTTGGGGGGAAGCTTCGCAGGTCGCTTTGCTGCGATCTGCCGCTTCTCGTTCCTCTAGCCCCATTACCCTTTCGCAGCGCCGCAGTTGGTCCTGCTCCGCTTTCTTCCTCCTCTCGTGGGTTTTGTAACCCCTGCGTCCGTAAAACCAACCTTCCACGAAAGGGAGCCTGGCGTGCCTCGTGTCCATCCAGTGGTGCTCAGGATTCCCAAGGGCCATTGTGAGCTCGTCCTTCTCCCTGTTTGGAAGGAATGTCCCTCGGCTTGTTGCATCGATATAGTGTCGAAGCTTCCTGACTGGTATTTGCAGCTGCTCGTCCGTCCCATCGGCACTTCCTCACATAGGTCCAAGGTTCCGCCAGCCCCGAAGAACCAAGTCCGGCAACAGTCTGGCCAGTACATTGTCTCTGGTTCCATCCCTTTTTCAAGCAGATCATGCTCAGCCTTGGACCACTTAGGCCGGGCTTTGAGGTAGCCACCTGACCCCGTGCGATGGTGAAGCTTCTTCTTCTTTGCATTTTGCTTGTTTGTCGCCGACATCTTCTTACTCTTTTCCGATGTATTGTGGGCCACAAATGCGGGCCAGTGATCTTTGATCTTCTCATATTTGCCGATGAATTCTGGTGTCTTATCTTTCTCGACAAACTGGTTCAGCTCTTTCCTCCACCTCCTCATTAGGGTTGCCATCTTCTTAAGAGCACAAGACTTGATTAATTGCTCTTTAACTGGCTTCTCCGGATCCTCCTCTGGCGGTAGGGTGAAATTTGCCTTCAGCTCAGTCCAAAGATCTTCTTTCTGCATATCATTGACATAAGACACCTCATGGTCTTCCTCCTTAGGCTTATACCATTGATGGATGCTGATCGGGATCTTGTCCCTAACAAGAACCCCGCACTGAGCAGAAATGCCTTCCTTTTCCGCATGGGTTCAATCGGTTCGCTGTCGGGCGCGATTTCTATGATCTCAAACTTTTCATCCGAGCTCAACTTTTTCTTTGGGCCTCGTCTCCTTACCGAAGTTGTGCTCGATCCGGAGGGCTAGAAATTATAAGGAAGAAAGACGAGAGTAATTAATATGTGTACATATACCAAAACAATGGATGCATCAATTAACTAGTCAGCACGGGCTTAACTAATATATATATATATATATATACCTGGCCGGACTCGGATCGGTCACCGGAGCAGTCAGCACGGTCTCCTTCTGCTTGTACCTCCATTTTGTCACCGGAACCATCATGAACATAGTCCTCTTCTTGTACCGGCATTAATGGGTCGAAGCCATCATGAACATAGCCCTCTTCTTCACCCAGTCCGGTGTCGTTGAGAAATGACGCAACTTCATCACTTCCTTGTGCGATTATGTGCCCCAACATCGCTTCGCTTTCTTCGTCTCGGAGTGCTCCATAGTTTCGCAAATATTTACAACATGTCAATTATTATTCAAACATGGTACAGATGGATATATATATATATATATATATATATATATATATATTAGTGGCTAACGTAGAAATCTCTATCTAATCACAATAATGAATCTGTTTAGTTTGGCTGGCCTCGAGAGAGTTGATTTGTCGGGTGGGGGCGCCGGAGGGGGTAGGGAGACCAAAATCTTTTTCTCTCTAGGTTTTGGGGTCGCCTCTAAAAAACGCTTCAAGGGTTAATTTGGGGGGCCCCGAGAGATTTAATTTGTCGGGTCGGGGCGCGGCGGGAGGGGGTAGGAGACCAACATCGTTTTCTCTCTAGGGTTTGGGTGTCCTTGAGAGTATTGGTCGAGCGAGAGGGCCGAGGGGGGTGCTGCCGTTGTATAAGTTATCACGGTCGAGAGGGGGTATATATATCGAGGGGGTTATATCGACAACGACGCGACATACATATACATGGGAAAATAATATTATCGGGAGGGGGTATCGGTACCCCCCCCCTCGTGTTGAAGTTTCTTCTTTCTCCTCTATTCCTTTCTTCTTCTTCTACTCTTCTTTTTCTTCTTCTCGCGAGAAAGGAAAATAAGGAAAAGGAAGAAAAGAGGAAGAAGAAAAAAAAGAAGAAAAAAAAGAGGAGAAGAAGAAAGGAATAGAGGTTTTCTATTTTTCTTCTTCTCCTCTATTCTTTTCTTCTTCTCCTCTTCTTTTTCTTCTTATTTCCTCTTCTTATTTATTTCTCCTCTTCTTCCTCTCCTCTTCTTCTCCTTTCTTCCTCTTCTTATTTTCCTTTTTCCTCTCATTCTTTTAGTATTGCTTGTTTTTAAAAAAATGTTCAAATAGAAAATTTTGAAAAAAAAACAAAGGTTTTGCCTAATGCATTGTTCATATGAATATACAAACATTTGCATATTTCTACAATAATTAATATCACCAAAAAAATCTATGAACAGAAAAAAAAACCTAACTTTTCTAAAATTCTATCTTTTGCATATATGAAAACATTAATACACATATGAACAAAAAATACATATATGAAGAAAAACATGCTCTGAACAATTTTTTTATACATTTTGAACATCTACATACCCATAGCCACATACATACACATATACATTATATATATATATATATGAACAAAAAAATAAACTAATAAAAGTGAAAAAAACAGAGCCGGTGCGGCGCGGCTCACAATGGGCGGCTAGATGACGATGGAGACGGTGGGGGCGGCGAGGCGCCGTGCTGGGGCGGGACGACGGCAGGGCTCGGGCGGCGGGGCGGGACAGGGCGCGGGCTCGGGGAGGCCGGTGACGAGGACGACGCGGGCTCGGGGAGGCGACTGCCTTGGCGGCGGCGGCGACAACGAGGTGGAGCAGCCTGGCGGCGTCGAGGAGGGTCGGCGTCGTCGGGGGCAATCATGGCGATGAGATTCTGAATTTTGCAAAGTGTTGGCTTATATAGCAAAGCCTTTGGTCCCGGTTCGTGAAACCAACCGACTAATGCACTTTTAGTCCCGGTTGGTGCCACCAACCGACCAAAGGCCTTTTTTCGCAGCCCAAAGGGCGGAAAGCGGCAGCCTTTGGTACCGGTTGGTGCCACGAACCGTACCAATGCCTCTTTAGTCCCGGTTGGTGCCACCAACCGGGACCAAAGGCCCTCAGGCTGCACGCCGGGGCCAAAGTTTAGTCCCACCTCGCTAGTTGAGAGGGGCGCCAGTGGTTTATAAGCCCCACTACCGCACCCTCTCAACCTCCTCTTCATTGCGTGCTTACGGGCCTACTTGTTACTGCTATGCTCGATGGGCCTGCTGGCCTGCTGGCCTGAATCCCGCCCATGGATGGGTTTCTAGTCGTATTCAGCTGTGGTGGCCCAAAGAGGGTGGCAATTTTTTGTTTTTTGTTTTCTTTACTTATTGTTGCTATTTTTTTTCCAGTTTTTTTTTTGTTTTCTGCATTATTTATTTTCTTTTCTTTTTTGCTTTATTTATTAATTCTTTTTGCTTTTAGTTTTAGGAAAATTATAAACTTTCTGTTAGTGCCATTACTTTTTAAATTTGAAAACACTTTTTTTGCTTTTTTGTTTTCTTTCTTGCTTTATTTATTTTATTTTGTTTCTACTTACAACAAAATACTTATTGTTGTTTTTTTGTTTTGATTTCTGCATTATTTATTTTGTTTTGGTTTTTGCTTTATTTTTCAATTCTTTTTGCTTTTAGTTTTAGGAAAATTATAAACTTTCTGTTAGTGCCATTAGTTTTCAAATTTGAAAACACTATTTTTTGTTTTTTTTGTTTTCTTTCTTGCTTTATTTATTTTATTTTGTTTCTACTTACAACAAAAAACTTATTGTTGCTATTTTTAATTATTACGAGGGCCGAACCATAAGACATTAAAGCATTTCGAATGAACTCAAAAGTTGAAAGTTGGCATGGTATCATACTCGTCGATTACAAAGTTGGCATGGTATCATCATAATAGTTGCGGAGAAAGTCTTTACTTTTTCTTTGCTTGTGTCATTTCCTTATTGCGCCGTAACCATGGATAATCTTCATCGCTTATCGTGATGTCAGTCAGCCTTGACTTTGAAGGGAGGAATTTCATGAAACTTTTCATAATCTTCGACATGTCTGCCTTGTCCTCCACTCCCACGATGTCCCTTTTTCCTGAAAGAACTATATGGCGCTTTGGCTCATCGTATGATGTATTTGCTTCCTTATCTTTTCTCTTTCTCGGTCTGGTAGACATGTCCTTCACATAGATAACCTGTGCCACATCATTGGCTAGGACGAACGGTTCGTCAGTGTACCCAAGATTTTTCAGATCCACTGTTGTCATTCCGCATCGTGGGTCTACCTGCACTCGCCTCCTCGACAGATTGACCCATTTGCACTTAAACAAAGGGACCTTAAAATCATGTCCGTAGTCAAGTTCCCATATGTCCACTATGTAACCATAATATGTGTCCTTTCCTCCTCGGTTGTTGCATCAAAGCGGACACCGCTGTTTTGGTTGGTTCTCTTTTGATCTTGGTCAATCGTAAAATGTATTCCCATTTATCTCAGATCCTTTCCAAATCAATACAACAAAGATGGTCCCACTGGACAACAAGTACAGCTCATCACAAACAGTGTTGTCACCTCCGACACGTGCTTCCAACCAACTGCTGAAAGTCCCGATGTGTTCACATGTAATCCAATGCCGTCAGACCGCCTCCGTGTTTGGAGCGCAGATCGTTCTTGTGTTCATCGACATAAGGGGTCACCAAGGTAGAGTTCTCAGAGAACTGCAGTAGTGTGCTTCGCACCAAGAATATCCGTCTCGCATATTATTGAGTCCCTTCCAAGCGTGCCTTTTTCCAAAGTCTCCCCTCATACCGCGATTTAAGGAGACCTATCTTCTTAAGGCCAGGAATGAAGTCAACACAAAACCCGATGACATCCTCTCGCTTGATGGCCCATGGAGATGCTTCCTTCCGCCTAGCGATTACGGACATATTTCTTTAGGACTCCCATGAACCTCTCAAAGGGGTACATATTGTGTAGAAATACGGGGCCCAGAATGACAATCTCGTCAACTAAATGAACTAGGACGTGCGTCATGATATTGAAGAAGGATGGTAGGAACACCAGCTCGAAACTGACAAGACATTGCACCACATCACTCCTTAGTCTTGGTATGATTTCTGGATCGATCACCTTCTGAGAGATTGCATTGAGGAATGCACATAGCTTCACAATGGCTAATCTGACGTTTTCCGGTAGAAGCCCCCTCAATACAACCGGAAGCAGTTGCGTCATAATCACGTGGCAGTCATGAGACTTTAGGTTCTGGAAATTTTTCTCCGCATATTTATTATTCCCTTTATATTCGACGAGAAGCCGCCGACCTTCATATCGAAAGGTGCATTCAAAGAAGATTTCTTTCTCTTCTTCCGTAAGAGCGTAGCCGGCGGGACCTTCATACCGCTTCGGAGGCATGCCCTCTTTTTCGTGCAAGCGCTGCAGGTCCTCCCGTGCCTCGTGTGTATCTTTTGTCTTCCCATACACGCCCAAGAAGCCTAGCAGGTTCACGCAAAGGTTCTTCGTCACGTGCATCACGCCGATCAAAGAGCGGACCTCTAGGTCTTTCCGGAGGGTAGGTCCCAAAATATAGATTTCTTCTTCCACATGGGTGCGTGATTCTCGGCGTCATTCGAACAGCTAGTCCGCCGACCCTTTCCAAAGATTATGTGTAAATCATTGACCATAGCAAGTAATGCGTGATCACCGGACGCATGGCGGGCTTCTTCCGTGATCTGCCTCGCCTTTGAAATGCTTGCCTTTCTTTCGACAAAGTGATGGTTGGTCGGAAGAAATCGACGATGGCCTGTGTACACATTCTTCCCGCAGCTTGCCGTATATACTATCGGTGTCAAGTAAACAGTGCGTGCATCCGTGGTATCCCTTGTTTGTCTGTCTCCGAAGGTTACCGAGAGCGGGCCAATCGTTGATGATCACGAATGAACGCCTTTAGGTTAAATTCCTCATGTTTGTGCCCATCCCACGACGCATAATCCGCTTCCATTCCACAGCTGTAGAAGTTCTTCAACTAATGGCCTTAGGTACACATCAATGTCGCTATGGGTTGCTTAGGGCCTTGGATGAGAACCGGCATCATAATGAACTTCCGCTTCATGCACATCCAAGGAGGAAGGTTATACATACATAGAGTCACGGGCCAGGTGTTGTGATTGCTGCTCGCTCCCGAAAGGATTAATGCCATCCGCGGTTAAAGCAAACCATACGTTCCTTGGCTCACTTGCAAACTCATTCCAAAGATTTTCTCTCGATTTTTCTCCATTGTGACCCGTCAAGGTGCTCTCAACTTCCGCCTTTCTTACGGTCCTCACTGTGCCATCGCATCAACTTGGCATGCTCTCCGCTTCTCGAACAGATGTTTCAACCGTGGTATTATAGGAGCATACCACATCACCTTTGCAGAACCCTCTTCCCGGGCTCGCCACAACATCACTGTGGTCATCTCGTCTGATCTTATACCGTAATGCACCGTGATACCGGGCATGCGTTCAGATCCTTGTACGCACCGCTGTAGAGGATGCAGTCATTAGGGCATGCATGTATCTTCTGCACCTCCAATCCTAGAGGGCATACGAACTTCTTTGCTACGTATGTACTGTCGGGCAATTCGTTATCCTTTGGAAGCTTCTTCTTCAATATTTTCAGTAGCTTCTCAAATCCTTTGTCAGCACAAGATTCTCTGCCTTCCATCGCAGCAATTCCAAGACGGTACCGAGCTTTGTGTTGCCATCTTCGCAATTGGGGTACAACCCTTTTTTGGGTCCTCTAACATGTGATCGAACTTCAGCTTCTCCTTTTGACTTTCGTGATTAAGGCGTCCTTGCATCGACAATGACCTGCGGAGATCATCATCATCGGGCACATCGTCTGGTTCCTCTTGATCTTCAGCAGCTTCGCCTGCAGCATCATCGTGCACATCGTCTGGTTCCTCTTGATGTTCAGTAGCATCACCGTATTCAGGGGGCACATAGTTGTCATCGTACTCTTCTTCTTCGCCGTCTTCCATCATAACCCCTATTTCTCCGCGCCTCGTCCAAACATTATAGTGTGGCATGAAACCCTTGTAAAGCAGGTGGGTGTGGAGGATTTTCCGGTCAGAGTAAGACTTCAGATTCCCACATATAGGGCATGGACAACACATAAAACCATTCTCGCTTGTTTGCCTCAGCCACTTCGAGAAAATCATGCACGCCTTAATGTACTGAAGGTGTGTCTTGAACCGTACATCCATTCCCGGTTCATCTGCGTGCATTATATATAATTAAGTGTGTCAAAAATCATTACGTAACATCATGAATAGATAATTAAGTGACCAAATTAATAGAAGTTCATCATCACATTAAAACCAAAGTACATACATAGTTCTCATCTAACAACATAAAGCTCTGCAGAGCATCTAAATTAATTAAACCATACATCAAACTATGTAAAACATTTCAATGCGAAAACAAATGCGATCATAATCGCAACCAATGTAACAACTGATCCAATGGCATAATGATATCAAGCCTCGGTATGAATGGCATATTTTCTAATCTTTCTAATCTTCAAGCGCATTGCATCCATCTTGATCTTGTGATCATCGATTTACATCCGCAACATGCAACTACAATATCATCTTCTCCTCCTCAATTTTTCTAATTTTTTCCTTCAACAAATTGTTTTTTTCTTCAACTAAATTTAACCTCTCGACAATAGGGTCGGTTGGAATTTCCGGTTCAACAACCTCCTGGATAAATAAAATCTATGCCACGTTGGTCGGCATAATTGTCATAAACAATAAATGAACCAATAGTTAGAAAAGATAATATATACCACATCCGAATCATAGACAGGACGAGGGCCGACGGGGGCGGATACCAAAACCATCGCACTATATAAGATGCAATAATAAAAGTAAGAAAATTATACAAGTATCTATATAAACATACAAGTAAGATTTTTTTCCTTTCGTAAATAAGATAAGATAAGAACAAGAGGCTCACCACGGTGGTGCCAGACGCAGATCGGCGCTGGCGATCGACGGCGGTGAAGACGGGACGGACATGACGGACCTCTAAACCTAGACAAATATTAAGGAAAATGGAGCTTGGAGGTCGAGCTTGGAGAGGAGAAAGCTTAAGTAGTGTGGCTCGGCATTCCATCGAACACTGTGGTGCATAGGAGGTGAGCTAGAGCACCACAGTTTCCTCCTCGCCACATTTAAAAAAACAGAGCACTGGAGTGCTCGTCATGGGCGAGGGGTATATATAGGCAACTAATTGGTCCCGGTTGGTGACTTGAACCCGGGACTAAAGGGCAGCCTTTGGTCCCGATTCGACCCACCAACCGGGACCAATGGTGGTGGGTTAGAGCGAGGCCCATTGGTCCCGGTTCGTCCCACCAATCGGGACCAAAGGTCCAGACGAACCGGGACCAATGGCCCACGTGGCCCGGCCAGCCCCTGGCTCATGAACTGGTCCAATGCCCCCATTGGTCCCGGTTCTGGATTGAACCGGGACTAATGGGCTGGCCGGGCCTGGACCATTGCCCTGTTTTCTACTAGTGCCAAAGGGATAAAAGTTGGACAACATATTGTCTGGTGTAGGAAGGTGACCAGCGGTTGAGATGAAAAACCCTGTCATTTCTCGCGTGCCATAGTGTGTCAGCACAGGCAGCAAAAAGAACATGCACTTTCTGGCAGAAGGCCAGCGGAGATGTAGTTGTTCCACAAACTCCATGATGTCCGGGAACGGGAGGCATGATCGCCATATTCAACTTGCTCCAAATCGCATCACCGGTGCACATCGCAGAATTATATGACCGATAGATTCAAAGGGTCGGGCGTATATCGCACCTGTGATGAGAGGCAACAGAAACCATCTCTTCTTTGTCATATTGTCCCATGTGTTGAGTCGTCTCCAAAAAGCAACCCATAGAAAAATCCGATCTTTGAGAGGGATGATAGGATCCCAGATCCAATGCGCGAACGGACAAGACATACCTCTGAAATTCAGCGACCCATAGATATACATTGTACTGACCTCTCGGTTGCAGATGGCAGTTCGACGGAGGTCCGGGTGCGCCATAGTGGGCAGTACATTCAGCAGAAGATAGTTGAGACGATGCAGCTCCTGAACCGCAGTTGTTGAGAGGTTAGGGTGCAACTGAACATCCCATCGGCCATTAGCAAACTGAGAGGCGACAGTACAACTGTTGTCCCTTGCAAAGGAGTATAGAACTGGCAAGACAAAACGAAGACGACCAACCCCTAGCCACTTGTCATGCCAAAACAAGATCATCTGGCCTTCACCAAGGGAGCAAGAAGTCGAGGTTGTGACCAAGGAGATGCAGTCCTTGAAGCCCTTCCAAATAGCGGTGTCTCTGTTGGCTGAGCTGTGTGGAATGCGAGTAGAGCAGTATTGATGGGCGAACCACTGATAGCAGGGGACATCGAAGCTCTGTAAAACCCTGGCAGTGAATTTGCATAGCAGCGCATGATTGTGTGCTGTGAGGTTCCGAACTCCTAGCCCACCGACGTCTCTAGGCATCGAAACATAATCCCATGCAACCAAACATTGACCACCCCTGACAGAGTTCTTGCCTTGCCAAAAGAAGGCACGGAGCAAACTTTCAAACTCCTTGGGCCATGGAAAGCAAGTCATGTAGTAACTTGGGATGCTGGCCAGTACTGAATTGATCAAAGTGAGGCGACCCCCCCAGGACAGAAAAGCAGCGAGCCAACCAGATAGTCGTCTATCAACTCTGTGAATGACTGGCAGAAACAGACCGTGCTTGATCTTGTGAAGAGAAAGTGGAAGCCCCAAATATGAGCATGGAAAGGACGAAACTGGGCATCCAAACAAAGCAGCAATTTCCTTCGTAATGTCCATATCAATGCAAATAGGAATGAGTGTGCTCTTGTGGTAATTAATCTGTAGTCCGGAGAAGGCCACTAGAATCTGCTTGATAATTGTAGCTTGCTGGGTATTTCCTTGGAAGAGAATTAAGTTGTCATCCGCATACTGCAGAACTGGAAACTTGCGATCCGCGCCCAGAGGATGAACTAAATTGCCAGATTCAAACTGGGAGCAGCAAAGTCTTTGTAGAACATCATCAACCAAGATGAAGAGGTACGGAGATATGGAATCCCCCTGCCGCAGCCCCCTTTTGGCAAGAATGGGGTCGCCAAGCTCCCCGTTAACCATATCCCGAGAAGTTGTCGCGGTCAGAAAATCATGAACCCAGGTGATCCACCTTTGCGGGAAACCTCGAGCCTCCATAATACTAAACAGAGCAGACCAGCTAACTGTGTCAAAGGCCTTCTGAAAATCTAGCTTAAGGACCACCATAGGTAACTTCCTCCTGTGAGCAGTTTGTACCATGTCTGCAGCCATGGCAAAATTTTCAACGATTGACCGGCCTTTGGCGAAGCCAGACTGGAGTGAGTGGATCAACTCAGGTATGAGGTGTTGAAGCCTCCTTGCCAAAACTCTAGTGCCAAGCTTAGGCACGCTGTGCACGTTAGAAATGGGCCGATAGTCGCGCTTCTTTCTTAGGCAGGAGGGAGATGTAAGCCGTGTTGATCCCAGCAAGATCAACCTGATGATGGTACAGCTGTGAGAAAAAGAATTGCAGGTCCTCTCTAATATTGGAGTGAAAGGCCTTGAAGAATTCATTTGTGAAGCCGTCCGGACCAGGACTTCTGTTGTTTGGAGAGTGGTTGATAGCATTAATAGCGGATCCCAGGACTTCTGCTGGGATGTTAGTTGTAGCCTGCATCGCCTTCTAGTTGTTTTGGTCTGTTGGATTGGCAGGATTTCCTTTTTGGACGAGCTTTATTGCACAGTGTTATGCGTCATATTTTGAGACTGTGGTTGTTTGTTGGTCTAGGTTGTAGCTTTGTGATGGAGGGTGGTGTCAGGTTTTCACCCCATTGTTCATATCTTGATTGTAGGCATGAGCAGTGGGTTTCCTGACGGTTGCCCAAAACTCGCTATTCTTTTTTTCCCACCTCCTGTATCACAATGTATTTCTGTTAAGAAATTAAACGGAAAAGGGGTAGCCTGGTTCCTAAAAATGTATATTTTGAATTTATACTTGAAATTTCCTGGAACTGTAGACACGTGTCTCATGAATATTCACAAAAAAATCATTGTTTAATATTTAAATTCCTTTTTTGAAAGATGAAAGATGGTACTACAGCCCCAACATTTGTGTCACCAATATGGTCCATGGACCACGGCCTCTCTGGTACTCGAAGACACACCCATGTCGATATAGCTATCATTGTTAGTAGCTTATGGTAAAAAACCGCCACCGCTCCTGCGACGCACCTTGCATGTAGGGTTTCTAGTGCCCGGTGGTGTTGGATCTAGGGTTAGGTTGTGGTGGGGCTCGAGGGATAGACCGGATCTGTCCGTGGAGGCAACGACTCTGGTGGCCCGTCTTCTAGGGCTGCCCCAGTGATGATGTTGATTGACCCTAATGATCCGCGCCCCTGGTTGAGGTGGGGCTCCCTGCATGTGGGTCGGCATCGGAATGTTCGGTCTTGACCGACGACGGTTCCGCTCTAACGTTGTCTATCTTGGTGTTTGATTCTCAGACAGCCTGTTGTTTCGGTGGCGGTGGTGGGTCCATCTTGGATGTCAGGGCGGCAACACTGGGTGGAGACATTGTGCGCTTGGCTATGCGACGAGCAGCGGATCAGCGATGGTGGCCCATTCTCTCAGCTACGTGGGTAGCGAGGGGAGGGGTAGCATGTGATCCCGGCCTCAGTCATATATGATGAGTGAAAACATCAATGGAGACCTCTACCTTTTATGATTACAAGTGGTTAGTTCCTCAAGCTCATAGTAATTTACGAATTTTAGTGGATTCAAGACTCACAGTGAATTGAAGAACAACCATACTGTCAAGCCCATAATATATAAGATGTTATTACAACCAATATATGAGTACATCAGTTGTAATAACATCTTATGGGACAGAGGGAGTACATGCTAACAGCAATTTATAGTAGTTGAAACAACATTTTCAGAGTTTAAGGCTAAAGAAAAGAAACCCTAGGGAAGCAAATGTTAATAAACAGATTCTATTTTCTTTGGATTATGGCTGCACCACTCTGATGCAGAGGCCGGGGGTCATCCTCCTTTTCCCAAAAAAATATTTGGATTATGGATTTCTGTAATTTGTATATTCACATCCATGAAGAGATGGGACATGAAGTGTGTAGTGTGTACATGTATGATTTCAGATTTTCAGTCACTCTTCGAGCTTCCAGTTGCAAGTATACAGAAGCACGCCGTCTAACTGTGCCTACCGCCACAACAATGAGAACAAACCACCTCAGGATCACTTTTGCCCCCGCACAGCGCACGCTACCAAAATACTAAATAAAAACTGGCTAAATGTAACAAGAGCGTTATATACACTGTTTAGGCCTGAAGTTGTCAGGTTCCAAAAGTTTCAACAACAACTTCTCTAGCTTCCCTGAACCTTTAATCGGCCTGAGAACAAACGACCTTCCGAAAAAGGCACAGGGGTCTTTGCCACCCACCGGGCTACCCAGGCACCATCCACCTGGTGTGAAGCGGTCGGGCGCTCGCCTCAACAGCTCAGTGTCAATCATATCCAGGACCGGATCGTCACGCATGAAAGAGTGCGCAAATGGCAGCCCGCTGTTCGCCATTGCGTCGAAGTACTCGGCTGTCAGGTTGAGAGGGTGCGTCCGAGGGGGGTTGTCCCACGCCATGAAACGGAGATCATTGTTGATGGTGGTGTTCTGGTAGTACTTTGAGTTGCAGATCACCGTGTGGAAGTATCCCTCCGAGGACGACAGGAAATTGGTGAAGTACATGAGCAGCGTGCGAGGAAGGTTGTCCCATCCCAATATGCAGAACTCCAGGAATGATCGGCTCAATATTACCCACGACGAACCTGCATCGGGAGAATAAGGTCATCGGTTAGAGCTCAAAAATTACACGATAACAAATAGTAGCATTTGGCTGTTGGCAGTCAACATAGGCACGTGTCAGTTTCATCTTCAAGAGAATAGCGGCTTCATCAAGGAAAATTTCCCAGATAACACAAAATTCGGTCATCTTCGATGGCCCGCAGCCTCACATTGCTAGCCTGCTTGACACTATCAGGGCTGAGGCCCGACTTTGGGCGAAAGCAGGGGCAGTGGGTCTAGCAGCACTTCTTCCAACTTAGGGGTGTTGTGTTGTAACTCCCGGGTGTGGCCCTTCTCTGGGCTTGTAGACAAGCTCTCTTTTTCCATCAATGCAAAGGAGACACAAAATTTGCGTTTTCTTTTAGGGAAAAAAACATGTTATTATGACTAGTAATGCCATTGTTCTACAGCGATATACTACGTAATTTATTCCACAGTAATGTATGGAAATCTATCAGTATTGCACTCAAGAGATTATTCTTAACAGAAATAGAAGGTGATAGGCAACAGCAAAGTGTTATTCTGAATTAGTGCAGAATATTTCGACCGTGTCAAGTACAAAGCAAGCATGAGACAATACCTACAAATATTTTGAAAGCTGAAGGCATGCTTCTTTTCTCCTTTGTTGTCACAACCTCAGTTTTGTTTGAGATCTGCAATGCTGGATCCACGATGATTGGTCTAGCCCTTTGATGCCTGCAGATGCAACCAATGAATCATGATAAAGAACATATCAGATCACTAAGAAACACACAGAAATAAATATCCTTACTCCTTCCAACCAATATTGCTTGTGTGGTCGATAAAGTTCAGATCTCTTGGAAGATATGAGAAGATATGAAGGAGGTCTGTCAAGGCCAAGAACTATGTTAGTTTCAGAAGTGACACCAACTATTTTGGTACAGCACTGCAATCCATAAATGTGATCAACATATAGGTCTACGCCAGTAATTTGCTGTAACAACCAGGTAAAATTGAGAACTCAAGTGATAAAGCTCCGGGAGCTCTTGGGCCAAAACCGCAAGTAGACATGCGCCGTGGCTGGTGCTGTATTGATAACTAGGGCAAAAGATACTCCCTCCGCTCACAAATGTAAGATGTTTAGGATATTTCAATATGGACTACATACGGACTGAAATGAGTGAACAAACACACTAAAACGTGTCTATATACACCCAATTTAGAAAAAGGTTAGAACATCTTATATTTGTGAACAGAGGGAGTAGAAGATAGCTAGGAAAATACTCCTTATCATTTGCTTGGCTTCCACGAGTACATAGCAGTCGCCAGTCCTTTATATAGGAGACCCACGCCTAACTCAATCCTCGTGGCCTATCTAATTCAAACCATGAGACCTGTCCTTTCCTAACATAACTCTTTTTACTCATAGAAACCTTAGCAATTAGCCAATTACTAAAAGATACGCTTCATGTCCTAAACTGCTGCATCTACTTCCTGTCTTGCAGCTGGGTTGACCTTCCTATTGTACGACTGTACGTAAAATCCTAACATAAGATCAAGAAGTGTAAATGAGGCCAGACGCACAAGCTATATTTGGCTCTTTGCTCTGACACTCATTCCTTAAAATCAAAATGATATTATAAATAGACATACAGCACCACCACTCGAGTTGATGTAACATCCCGTAGAATTTACACAAAATGATGAAGTTCACTACTTTTATGAGACAGCACAACATTTTCTGTGAAAGGAGCACCAATAATGTCTAGCGCAATAACCTAACTCATTAAATCCTTAGTACTTATTGCAGTATTTTCTACGAAAAGGAAACCAATACTGCAATATTTTCGACGAAAGGAACACCAATGCTGCAGTATTTATTGCAATTTAATTGAGACAATGGCAACAGCTGAATTAACATATATGATGAACTTAGAAAGATTTTCTTTTGGTGAATGTGGAAATCTATGATGCCAACCATGCACAATAAGACAAAGGATATCACTATGGCAGGGCAGGAGTGCAGGACTGTTTTACTATCCATTTCAACAACATAAACTCGACAGGGTGACAGTTAATTCTTGAATTGATGTATGGAGAAAAAAGGGAAATCTTAAATGGTACTGTTACAAAGATAGCTTTGCCAACGGCCAATGACACATCCCTTTTAGGCTTTGTTCGGTTTGAGGTGGATTTGAAGGGGATTGGCAGGGATCGAGGTGGATTAAATCCCATACAAGCCAAAATCCCCTCCAATCCTCTCCAATCCCCTTGAGAGGAGGATTAACCGAACAAGGCCTTAGGAGGTCTATGAGGGGGATGTTTAGGAAACTGTGAAAACTTAAATAGAAGATGGAGTGGAACTGAATGGGGAAACGAAAATTGCCACAGCCCACTTCTGAAGTTATTTATCAACTGATTTACTTGGTGCAGTTTGAGTGTCGTTGCAGAGTTACGGAGACACACCAAGTTTCCAGAAAAATGACAAGATGTAACTGGATCGCCAGTGTGTTTTACATGGTAATGAATCTAAACTCAGCCTGAACTTATCTTTTAGCAATACTGGACTACACCAAAGGGCAAAATAGCGCTATTTTAAAACATAACAGAAATACTGGCTGTAAGGAGTTCTAGCAAATGAAAACCTTACAGAGCAGCAGCATAAGGGCAACTACCACTTGAAGAACTAGATATCAGACGGTAGAGAACTACTCAAAGCTTGGTGAAACGGATAGGTGACACAAAGAAGTCCATAATCCAAAGCTCCTAAATGAAGAGAAGCTACAGCAAGCTAGCACTAAGGCGCACAATCTCTAGTTTTGGTAGCTACACGTGTACTAGATACTCTAAAATTAACAAGCAAAGGCACGCTTAAAAATGCAAGCTAATCGGGGGCAATCCATCCAGAAAGGAGCTGAAATTACCATCTTGGGGCATGAGCGGGTAGTCGGAGGCGCTGAGATTGATGAACCAGCTCCACCCGTCGAACTCCCTGAGCAGCAGGGCGGCACCGTGCAGCGTGGCGGCCAGCTCGGTGGGGCCCCGGCGCGAGACCACGGGCCACTCCCCCGCCGCCGCGACCCGGACGTTGCCGTACCTCCGCGGCGCCTCCTCGCCGCGCACGAAGGCCTCGAGATCCGCGCGCTCCTCCTCCCCGAGACCCCGACGAGGTAGTAGTTCCAGGGTGGTAGAGCGCCCGCAGGAGCCGGCGGATCCGCGGGCCGTCGCCGGGGCCGCCTGAGATGAGGTACGCCAGCCTGGGCGGCGGCGGGGCGGCTGCTGCTGCTGCTGCCTGCCCCCGAGCCGCGGCGGGAGGGCGGCTGCTGCGTGCGCGCCGGCCCGAGCGCGGCGTAGAGGATCGGGAGCGAGAGGAGCGGGAGCGCGAGCAGCAGCGAGCGCATCCACCTGTGGCGGCTCGCCTGCGGCAGGTGCTTCCTCATGGCCGCCCGCCCGGGTCGTCGGAGGCGCCTTAGGCGATGGGGAGGGCTAGAGCCCCGGCATTCGGTCGCTCGCCGGCGGCGTCGAGGCGCACGGACGGGGCACTTATCGGTGAGTAGAGTAGAATAGAGCCGGACGGAGGCTCGGTCGCTGCCTGCTGGTGGAGGTGGAGGGAGGCGAGCGGAGCAGAAGCTGCTGCTGAGTGCTGAGCTGGTGTGACTGCGAGGTGGAGATGGCGAGGCCGCACCGTTTCGTGCAAGCAACTCGGGAGCCGGGTCGGGTGCGTACGGTACGACGCGGCGTGCGCCGTGCCCTGATTATTGTAGCGACTGACGCGCGGAGCTTCTCCTCTTGTAGCGATGCGGACGACATTTACGATGCCGAGGCGAGGCCAAGATTACAAAATTAACCCTGAACGACAAGATCAGTATGAAATGACCCCGGAAAGTGCATCTTCGATTGTGGCTGAGGCTCCATGGAACCCTTCGTTTTCTTTTCATCGAAAAAGCATTTTCTGTACTTCAAAATAATCTAAAACATGTACGCATAACATTAAGCAAAATAACTGAAAATGGTATATGTATGAAATTTCATGAAGCGTTGTTTGTAAACCGAAAGATCAAGGTGGCCTTGACATTCATGACCTACGGGTCTAATGTCTTGCTTAGTAAATGGTTGTTCAAATTACTCATCAAGAATGTCGTTGGACAAACCCTGCTGCACTTTTGGGCTGGTCTAATGGATCTTTTCCGTTTTGGATCCTTCGCGGTAACATGACGGGTCGAAGATTCGTTTCTAGAAGGACAATTGGCTAGGCAATGCCAACCTCCGAGAACAATATCCAGCTTTGTACCGCATTGTTCATGATAAGAATGATACCACTTCAGTGCCCCTTCTTCGCCTGGCTAGCCCTCCAAAACAGATGTTGGACCTCTGACAGACTAGAGAGGCGCGGACTCGACCAATAGGAGGTCTGACCCTTTTGCAAGCAAGAGCAGGAGACCATTGATCATATCCTCCTCAACTGCGTTTTTGCGAGAGAGCTTTGGGCCATTGTCTGCTCCGGCCTTAACAGATGTGATTGGATCCCTAACCACCAATCCAGTTTAACGCACTGGTGTGCCAATAAGCAAAGTATCACGCCTTGCACGAGGGACGTGCGTGCATTGTTGATGTTAGCCTTCTGGGAGATCTGGAAGCACAGGAACTCAATTGTGTTTGACGCAGACCGACCTTCCATGACTAGACTAGTCAAGAGGATCGAACAGGAAAGCGCAAGCTGGAAGCAGGCCGGGATCTTTAAGGGAGACGTGGAGCCACTGTTTCGGGCGTTGGCTACGTGGGCCATTGCGAGGAGTTAGACATGTAATAGGGAGATTGACAGTGGAGTTGGCTTGCATGTAATATGTAACATCCAACATGGAGCGGTTTTCTTCTCCCCATCCTAATATATAGTACGCACACTCGTGTGATTTGAGAAAAAAAAATCTTTTATCCCAATTGAATTCGGTTAACCTGACACAAGGGCGAGATGTGTTTCATTGAAACCTCACTACATCTGATCCTTCACAGTAAGACTCTATGTACCATGCGCTCATGAATTTAGAGACCCAATGGATAAAACAAGAAAATTTGAAAGTTGGGGATTTCAATAAAAAATAAAATCATCATGTGATTGTTGGAAATATGCCCTAGAGGCAATAATAAAATGGTTATTATTATATTTCCCTGTTCATAATAATTGTCTATTGTTCATGCTATAATTGTATTAACCGGAAACCGTAATACATGTGTGAATACATAGATCACAACATGTCCCTAGTGAGCCTCTAGTTGACTAGCTCGTTGATCAATAGATGGTTATGGTTTCCTAACCATGGACATTGGATGTCATTGATAATGGGATCACATCATTCTGATGTGATGGACAAGACTCAATCCTAAGCATAGCACAAGATCGTGTAGTTCGTTTGCTAGAGTTTTTCTAATGTCAAGTATCATTTCCTTAGACCATGAGATTGTGAAACTCCCGGATGTCGTAGGAATGCTTTGGGTGTATCAAATGTCACAACGTAACTGGGTGACTATAAAGGTGCACTACAGGTATCTTCGAAAGTGTCTGTTGGGTTGACACGAATCTAGACTGGGATTTGTCACTTTGTATGACGGAGAGGTATCTCTGGGCCCACTCGGTAATGCATCATCATAATGAGCTCAATGTGACTAAGAAGTTAGCCACGAGATCATGTTTTACGGAACGAGTAAAGAGACTTGCCGGTAACAAGATTGACCGAGGTATGGGGATACCGACGATCGAATCTCGGGCAGGTAACATATCGATGGACAAAGGGAATTGTATACGGGATTGATTGAATCCCCGACATCGTGGTTCATCCGATGAGATCATCGTGGAACACGTGGGAGCCAATATGGGTATCCAGATCCTGCTATTAGTTATTGGCCGGAGAAATGTCTCGGTCATGTCTGCATGGTTCCCGAACCCGTAGGGTCTACACACTTAAGGTCCAGTGACACTAGAGTTGTAATGGGAAATTGTATGTGGTTACTGAAAGTTGTTCGGAGTCCCAGATGAGATCCCGAAGGTCACGAGGAGTTCCGGAATGGTCCGGAGGTGAAGATTTATATATGGGAAGTCTAGTTTCAGTCGCCGGAAGGTTTCGGGGTTATCGGTATTGTATCGGGACCATCGAAAGGTGTCCGGGGGTCCACCGGGTGGGACCACCTACCCCGGGGGACCAAGTGGGCTGAATATGGTTGGGGACCAGCCCCTTAGTGGGCTGGTGCCCCCCAAGGGTCCAAGGCGCCTAGGGTTGGAAACCCTAGAGGGTGCGGGCGCCTCCCACCTGCTTGGGGGGCAAGTCTCCCCCCTGGACGCCCCCCCATCTAGATGCATCTAGGGGGCCGGACCCCTCTCCCCTTCCCCCTATAAATAGTGGGGGTGGGGGGGGGGGCAGCCGCACCTCAGCCCCTGGCACAGCCCTTCCCCCTCCTACACCTCCTCCTCGTCCGTTGAGCTTAGCGAAGCTCTATCGGAGAACCACGAGCTCCACCACCACGTCGTCATGCTGTCGGAGTACTCCCTCAACTTCTCCTTTCCCCTTGTTGGATCAAGAAGGAGGAGAGTCCCCAGTCTGTATGTGTGTTGAACACGGAGGCGCCGTCTGTTCGGCGCTTGGATCGGATCTTCCGTGATTTGAATCGCCGCGAGTACGACTCCATCAACCGTGTTCTAGTAACGCTTCCGCTTAGAGATCTTCAAGGGTATGAAGATGCACTCCCTCTCTCTCGTTGCTAGCATCTCCTAGATTGATCTTGGTGACACGTAGGAAAATTTTGAATTATTACTACGATCCCCAATAGTGATATCTTTAGAGGGGAGTTGTAGTGACCAAAGACAATCTCATCCATCGCAATTGATAAGGAAACAAGAAGTGTACCTTTTGTGCTCACGAGAGACAATCTGAATCCTCTTTTTCTTGTGTGTATTTGTGTGTTCTGTGTGGTCAACCATCCAAATAGCATACGATTTATCATATATATTTATGCATTAAGTTCATGTCTTACAGTTCCTTATATTTGAATGTTGGCATGAATGTATCTATAGTTTTTTACTTCTAAATTTTATAAAATAATTGATTGAAGGAAATATGCCCTAGAGGCAACAATAAAGTTGTTATTTATATTTCCTTATATCATGATAAATGTTTATTATTCATGCTATAATTGTATTAACCGGAAACTTAGTACATGTGTGAATACATAGACAAACAGAGTGTCACTAGTATGCCTCTACTTGACTAGCTTGTTAATCAAAGATGGTTAAGTTTCCTAGCCATGGACAAGAGTTGTCATTTGATGAACGGGATCACATCATTAGAGAATGATGTGATTGACTTGACCCATCCGTTAGCTTAACACTATGATCGTTTAGTTTATTGTTATTGCTTTCTTCATAACTTATACATGTTCCTATAACTATGAGATTATGCAACTCCCGAATACCGGAGGAACACTTAGTGTGCTATCAAACGTCACAACGTAACTGGGTGATTATAAAGATGCTCTATAGGTATCTTCGATGGTGTTTGTTTAGTTGGCATAAATCGAGATTAGGATTCACTACAAAAAAAAGACACATCCATGACATTTTGGGCCGAACGAATTTTTTTTCTGTTATACATATGACACTTCTATGACGATAATTGTGACAAAATCCGGTATCATCATAGATGTGGTGGGCTCCTACTTCTATGACAAAAAATCATGACAGAAAATAGGCTTTTCGTCCTGGGCGGGCCGGAGACGCAGCTGCAGGACATTCTTTGGGCCATCCATGACGGAAAAAACCGTGGTAGAAGCGAGGGGAGGAAAATTTCGGGAGTTCCGGTTACGGTGGGAGGTCGGGGCGAAGCGATGCGCTGCTTTCTCGTGACACGACGCTGCCAGAGCGTATGTGAGGCGTTAGCTCTAATCGAACCCGAAGCGAGGCGTTGGGCTCTAATCAACCCGAGCGATCGCAGTTACGCTGCATCGAACCCGAGCGGTTGATCGATGGCTGTTAACTGAACCCGATCGAGCGATTCCTTCGCTACTGCTGCTAACTGAATCCGATCGCTTGGATGAACAGTGAGCATTGCGGGGGGTCTGGATGAACAGTGAGCGGTGGCGTTGCCTCTGGATGAACAGGACTCCGTGGTGTGGAGGGCTGGATGAACAGTAGACGGTGGAGGGGTGCCCGTGGAGGGGTGGTTGAACAGGACCCCGTGGTGTGGAGGGCTGGATGAATAGTAGACGGTGGAGGGGTGGTTGAACAGTAGCCGGTGGAGTAGCGCGCGGTGAAGGCTGGATGAACATGAGCCCTTGGAGGCTGGAGGAGGTCGACGGTAGCCAGTGGAGGCTGGAGGAGGTCGACGGTAGCCCGTGGAGGCTGGAGGAGGTCGACGGTGGAGATGAACAGTATCCCATGGAGTCCTGCTTATGCACGCCACACCCTCTCGATGAACAGACCCCGTTTCACCGTAGGAGGTCCGTTTAAATCCGCTTTCATGACGCCGCACTCCTCCCGATCAACAGGACCCCTGTTTCGACCGTAGGAGGTCCGTTTCATCCGTTTTGCGGTACGCCACACCCCTCCCAATCAACAGGACCCCCGTTTCGACCGTAGGAGGTCTGTTTCCTCCGTTTTGCGGTACGCCAGACCCCTCCCGATCAACAGGACCCCGTTCCGAAAATAGGAGGTCCGTTTCCTCTGTTGTGCGGTACGTCATGCCTCGTTTTCCATCGCCTGTTCCGTCCAAGCCCTCCCGATCAACACGACCACGCATTCCGTTCCGACCCAGCCGGTTGGCTCCTATGCGTTCCGTTGCCTCCCGATGAACATGACGCATTCCGTTGCCTCCCCATAACACGACGCATTCCGTTGCCTCCCCATGAACACGACGACGACGTTGTTTCTCTGTTCCGACCCAGCCATGTACACGAGCCCTCGCCGTACGTATGCGCAAGTAGGCATTCGAGACCCCACCCGTATGTACACATACGTGGCCGTATTTTTTTTCTTGCACCCTGGCCGCTGTACGTACGTGTACATGCTACGTGCGAGCCTATACTACGACACGTGCGTGCCTCTACAATGACCAGCATGTACATACACGTTCGCGATCAGAATGACAACGCTATGTATGCTTCGACCAGGTGGGTCCCGACTGTCAAGCACTTCCTTGCGTGCGAAGATGTAGCTGGTGGGTCCCAGCAGTCAGGGGGCGAATCATTTTTTTTCGGACGCACTTCCTTGCGTGCGAAGGTGTAGCTGGTGGGTCCCAGCAGTCAGGGGGGAAACGTTTTTTTCACGAAATACGGTGGCCCGTCCGGTGGGTCCCTGCTGTCAGGTGGAGGAATCATTATTTTCCGCGTAATAAGGAGGCACTTCCTTGCTGCGGCCGTGGACCCAGCTGTCAGCCTCTCCACGTATAGTCCATGTCCGATGGAAGCCGTTCCTGGACCACGTTGACCATGCCGCGCCGAGAGCATCAAGGCGGTGGACGACGACGAGGCCTAGGAAGGGAACAGCGCGGAGCCGGTGAAGACGCGACAGTAGATGCCCACGCGGAGAGGAGTATGAGGGTTCACCTGCTCGGGGTGTGGTGTGAGGTCGTTGCCGCCGCATGGCCTCGCCGGTGGGAATAGTAGGGGTGAGGCCTCCGCGGCACAAACCCGGCCACGGGAGGCGTGAGAGGAAGCGGCACGACCGCGCTGCTTTGGTAATTTGGAGCAACAAGACCAGAGGTTGAAGAAGCACTACAGCCGTTGGATGGACATCATACGGTCACTGGAGCTAGAATCGTTTATATTGACTAAGTTGACAAAGCCATCCGTCCCCGTCAACTTAGTAGGCCCACAAGTCAGCCTCGCACAAAGGTGGGTCCCAGCTAGCAGGGGGTATTCATTTTTTTGTGCATAATAAGGAGGCACTTCCGGTGGGTCCGAGCTGACAGCGGGGGGAACATTTTTTTGCAAAATACAGTGGCCCATCCGGTGGGTCCCAGCAGTCAGTGGGGAAACTTTTTTTTCGCGAAATAAGGTGTCCCGTCCGGTGGGTCCCTGCTGTCAGGTGGAGGAATAATTATTTTGTGCGTAATAAGGAGGCACTTCTTTGCAGCCGCCGTGGACCCAAATGTCGGCCTCTCTCCACGTCGATTTCTTCCGATGGAAGTCGGTCGTTGACCATGTTGACCACCCCGCCGAGAGCACTGTGGCGATGGACGACGGCGAGGCCTAGGAAGGGGACGATGCGGAGCCGAGGAAGATGCAGCAGGAAGCCCGCGCAGAGAGAGGAGTACGAGGGTTCATCGTTCGGCCGCCGCCGCCGCAGAATAACAGGGGTGTGGGTGAGTGGAGGGATGGCTCGCCAGCGGTGGGAGTAGTATGGGGGCGGTGAGGACTCCATGGCAGCACAGCCGGCCACGGGAGGCAGGAGCAGGCGGCACGACCGGCGCTGCTTTGGGCGGCTGGACCAAGAAGACTAGAGGTTGAAGAAGCACTACGGCCGTTGGATGGACATCGTACGGTCACTGAAGCTAGAATCGTTTATATTGACTAAGTTGACAAAGCCCTTAGTACGCTCCAACTTAGTAGGCCCACAGGTCAGCCTCTGAAACGGTGCGCCCCAGATGTCAGGGGGAGGAATCATTTTTTGGGCGGCCGAAGCTAAGAATATCCGAGATTGAAGAAGAAGCACGACATCCGTTGGATAGACATCCAACGGCCACTTCTGCTAGAACCGTGTGTTGACTATAATAAGTTGACAAAGCCTTGCATACGCGTCAACTTATTTTTTAGGGGACGCGTCACTTAGTAGGCCCACAAGTGTGTGGCAGAGAACTTATAGCCCATTTGCGTTTTGTAAGAATGTACAGACCATTATTGAATTCTAATGGAATTTGCAACAGCCCATTTACAGTTTGTTAAAAGTACAACCCATTTTCTAGCTAGGACAACGATTAATAATTTCAACCAACATTTGAAGACAGAATTCAATAAATTTTCCCACATTTTGATGGGATCCGAAATATTTTTATCCCGAAATTTCTAGTCAGATTAAATATAAATTTGTATTACGTAAAAATCCAACGAAACATTGCGCGCGCAATAATGAAAATTTAAGATTTTCAAAATCCATAAATAATATTTTATAAACTAATTTCGTGTTTGGTGCATTTTTATAGTTACTGCCCAGTTTTTATAATTACATCCCATGTATTATTTTTTTAAAGCCCATTTTCCTGTTAAGCCTAATGCATCCTTCCTAGGAAAGATCTGCAGCCCAGCGGGGCGGAGAATAACAAGTTGACCTTGCATGGGTATTTCTCAAAAAGACATATAGCTGGGCTAGCCATTTTCATCTTGAAAAAATTAGTATCTGGGCTGGATATCTGACCTGGGCTAGACGGTCCACAACCCGCCCAGTTAATACCCTGCTCTCCTCTGAACAACAATGAAATAATCGCCAGGAAAAACACTGCAGTGCTCACGCCTCAAAAACACAAATACTGCTCGAGCTGCTTGGTCCCAGCTGTCGGCCGCATCTTGTGCAATTCTCTCGTTTATATTGACTACATAGGTTGACAATGGTGTGGGACCGTGATGTCACGAAACCAGGACAAAGCAAAAAAAATATAGTTGTACATAATAAGGAGGCACTTGCGTACGTACGGCTATGGCCCTAGTGGGTCCCTAGTGTCATCCAGTCAAAATAAAGTCATCTCCTGAATCCTCATGTTCGTTGACGATGTTAACAATGCTCGGTGCCACGGCGAGCGCAACAACTCGAAGGACAACAAAGAGGGCCTCGCGGGCCCTACGGATGGTCTGATACAGCGCCCGCTGCTCATTCAGGAAGTCAGGATCATCGGACACCTATGAGCACCTTTGAGAAACTGAGACGGCATGAAACGGTAAGGCTGCACTTTGGAGCTTTGATTTATTTCAAACCAGTATTAACATACAAGTGTAATTTACTCGTCATCGGAAAAAACACATAAAATACAGGCGTAATGAAACCGAGGGCCCGAGGTCTGTAAGTAAAACGGGCGGGTTACGCGTGTAATTTGAGAGACCAATGTATATTTTACGAGCACTGCTATATGGACGACATTACCAGACGATACATGCACGACGTGCGTATCATGCCATGCATGGGAAAGGCTGAAATAGCAGCTAACAGCTGGATTAGCAATCGTCCGAGTGTTATTCAGCGTTTTTATCGTGTGTGAAGTACTTCTGATATTTTACTAGTCGAAATCGACCAACCAAGCGCCTTCGCCCGAGACCATCTGTTTTAATTTACAAGCGTCAGTTTTACAAGCGGTTTTGGTTGGAAAACGACGATCCAATCACGGCCTAATATCATGAGTTGGTCAGAAGATCATATGGTTTCACGTCTAACCTACCCGACTTGTCATATAGGCTATGAATGAAACATCAGACAATGAACTTCTTAAGCACGGAAACAACAGAAGAGGATGATATTCTTAACAAGCAAATCACTGGCATTAGATAGAATGCAAAACAATACGAAGCATTATTCTCAGGAGGCACGGTGAACAGCTCGTGATGCCGCATGCCACAACATTCCAAGCTCAACTTTGTAATCAAACAAGGCATGGCATTACATAGACAATATTCAGAACAAACTCTTAACACAGGAATATCTCAGCAGAGTAACTATTTACTTCTAAACTGAACACAAGAATAGGAAAAACACCCGACGCTGCTCACAAAGAAGGGCGTCCCACTCAAAAATATCAAATGCATGTCTTCTGGCTAACATCAATGAGCAAATTTTGACAAGGTTTTCCAATTCCAATATATTAAACTAACGTCTTCTTGCTAACATCAATGATTAAACTTTGACAAGCTTTTCCTATTCAAAACATGCAATGCCTATGATCGTGGAGTCCTGTCGTAGCTTCTTGTACTTGTTTGGGCACTTTTTGCCCAGGGCACTCCACGTGTTGTTAAATTGCCAATGGTCTCTGCAGACTAGTCATGTCACCGGTGTCTAATAATACTCAGAAAGCTTCTCGGTCATTCCTTCAGAATGTAGCGCAAACAAGGATCGCTTCTTTCTCGCAAAGTGGAACGACCAACTGGACCCAGTAATGCAGCAGTTTTCCTTGGACACATTGGCTCCTTTTGTGCAGTTCAACTAAAATCGAAGTCGGAATAAAACCGAGCTTTAATTTTGATATCCCTATAAGCAACAATAGGTATAAAGGAAACAATTACTGAGAAATAACGGTTGATGACTTGTACTCGCAGAAGAAAAGCATCTACTGATCTACTTTGTCTTAATGGGAAACAAAGCAGGAGAGTAGCAATTCTCCATCAATGTGATTCATTCATATTGACCGAGACATTATCTTAACAATGCCTTGTTTCAACATGTATAAAGAACGACAAAGCAGAAAAGTACCATTCCTAAAATAATGCAACGGATTCATTTTAACAGAGACATTATCTTAACAATACCTTGGTTAAACATGTAGAAAGAACTACAAAGCAGGATAGTACCATTCCTAACAAGTGTTGCAGTTTTGAAATAAGATTCAGTAGTTAATTAATTCTGAGAGTGGCATTGCTTAATTTTACCAAATGACATTAGATTAACGAAAAGCATAAGCAGTTCCATGGGAGAGTGGGCGCAACAACGGTATGTGCTTCCATCTACTTATAAAGGGGTGATGCACGAGTTTGTTGTAACAAAGCAACAAGCATCATATGCAGGTTGGTCCCATTTTGTTCACTACTTAATGGGAAAAGACAACAATACAATAGCTTCAATTCAACATTTATTTAAAACAGTACCAATACAAGTAGCACAACATCTCAAAGCACACTACACAATCATGTGGATGAAGGCACATACTAACCTTTCATGAGACCACCAGGATAAAATACTTAATCTGCCAACACGAATAAGAAATCCAATCTCGTTTTGTGCGGTTACCTTTGAAATCAAGCAAAATGTTTAGCGTGGCGAAGCAAAATGTCGCATAATAGCAACAAGTTGAATAGATATCTCTGTTTAAACAGAGGCAAAAAAGGAATCAATTACTGGCTAATAAAGGAGGATGAAACATGCGGCCACAAAATGGTAATCCCGCCAATCCCTAACAAGTGTTGCTGTTTTGAAATAAGATTCAGAGTTAATTACGAGAGTGGCATCAATTACTGGCTTATAAAGGGGGTGATGCTGAATTTGTTGTAACAAAGCAACAAGCATCATGTCTTGGTTGGTCCCATTTTTTTTCACTACTTAATGGGAAAAGACAGCAATACAATAGCTTCAATTCATATTTAAAACAGTACCAAAACAAGTAGCACAACATCTCAAAGCACACTGCACATCATGTGGATGAGACCAAGATTTGAAACAACTCGCCACGAAGACTGGAAACAAATCTCGATCTCCTTTTGTGCAGTTCCACAAAAATTAAGCAAAGTCACCGGTGTGACATTCAAGTTGAACTGCACAAAACACTCTTAAAACATAAGTGTTTCGAGTAGCGAAGCAAAATGTCGCGATAGCAACAAGTTGAATCGATACCACTGTTTTAACAGAGGCAAAAAAGGATAGTACCATTTCTAAAACGGTTGCATTGATTCATATTAACAGAGACATTCTCTTGAAACAACATTCGTTAAAAAATGTAATTTACTTTTAACAGTGGCATTGCTTCAATTTTCCGGCGGCATTTTTAGATTAACAACAAGAAAATATCTCAGATGGGACATGCCAGACCATGTGCGCCCACACGTATAGATGGGTGATGCGTAGTATGTAGCCAAGCAGCATATATGCGTTGGTCCCATATTTGTTCTCTTGAACCTTTTTCCTATGTGAGGGCAGCAAATCTAGTCCTGCACAAACTACCCGACCCCAGTTTCTTTCCCTTTTCAACAAAGGGATCGGTTCCTTCTGAGATGTGTGTCTTTGGGTTACCCCATTTTTCCCTTTTCGACCTACAAAGCGGCTGGATAGCCAGTCTATACTACTTTCTGCCCCTCCTTTCCTCATTGAACCACGTCCTAGATTCTTGCTCCAGCCCACCGCACCCTTCTTTCCTCTTTGAACCAAGACCTAGATTCGACTACAGATCGAAAAAGATCCTCATGCAGCTAGAGCAACGACGGTTTCAAAGAAACTTATACCTTAGGGTGGTCGGGATGTGGCAAGGCGTGCGGCGGGAGGCCGGATCTTCCCACACTACGTACGGCAGCGAGGAAGAAGGGGTCGGTGGCCCTCCATACAGTATTTGGGTGAAAGAGAACAAGCGCAGCGGTGGATTGCCTCCCTCGCCGAAGGTGATAGAGTGAACGCTGCACCTCCTCCCTTCCGGTCTGCGACGGGATACGGACGCCTCCTTCACCACCGTGGACGGGGAGAGAGAGACAAGAGGCCAATGCAGTCTTGTTTAGATCTGGTGAAGAGAGGGCGAGAGACTGTGGATATAGCAAACCCTAGCAAATGAACGCTGAGCCTCCAGCGTGTAACATATATGTAGTGCGGTGAGCGTGTGGAGAGTGCAAACCCTAGCAAACAAGCGCTGAGGCTCCTGCTTATATATATACTACTATAGTACAGACTGAGCTCTGGTGCCTTCACTGCACCTGCTTTTGGCTGTATGACAGGTGAGCCAGCCACATTTTGGGCCCACCTATCATAAACCCAAAGGCAGGTGCACTAAGTCAATGAAGCTGCGTCCATAGTACTCTCGTGTATACGACTAATATATAGTGGAGTGGTTTTCTTATTCTCTCCATAACATTCGTTTTAAATTGTGTAAGTACGAAACGAAACTCTTTATTTAATGTACATTGAAGAAAACTAGTACTACTTCCGATGAACTAACGATCCACGCCCACGCGTCACTGGTCGCACTCCACATCCTTCACGTGTGGTACACTACCCTCCCTTAAGTAAACAACCACAAATGCGCCAAATTATCGGAAACATGTGAGAGTGTGTACAAATAAAGAATTTTAATTTCAATTATCGGAAAGGTTTGAGAGTATTACAAAGTTTGACTTCACCAAATCTAATATGCAAGTAAATAAAAATGGAGGGCTACTACGTCCATCCGGTTTTTAGTCCACACCATTTTTTAAATCAAAGTTAATAGCTGGACAAATAAAATTACAGGGAGCTGGAGACAAAGTTGTGAGAAGGCTTAGAAATCAATACAAAACTTATGCTCTTAGTACCAACGTCGATCCTTCTTCGAGGAAACATTTGGTTCATAGCCAATTGTGTGATAAAATTGCACCAACGTGAAAGACGCATTGCGTCTCCAACGTAACCAAGGTGCACTGATGAAGGATATCATCTTTGTGCGTAACAAGCAAAGAGCACTGATGGAAGACAGCTTGTTTTTCATTGAAAATCGATCAGCTTCACCAGCCGACGCAACCATGAGGCGCAACCATGAGCATCAATAGGTCATCGTGGTGATGCATCATCCATTTAGCATCAAGTTTGGGCGAGGCACCTATGAAGTTCGACAAATCCTCACTGTGCTCTGTTTCTTCTCAGTAATCAAGCTCGAGGAAGGAAGAACCACGTGGCGAGGAAGGGCGGTGAGGCGGAACAACAATGGCTATCCGATTTTGTGCAGTTCCACTAAAATTGAGGAAGACATGCCCGGGTATGGAGACACGCATCGTTGTTTCCAAAAATATAAAAAAGGGTTAGCAACGACATCTCAATTGTCAATAAAAATTAATGAAAAGTACACCAACAAATAGAAGCATCATAATTATATCTTGATGGGAACTAAACCAGGATACCCGAGAAAAAAAGCATTTCTTCATTTAACCAGTGATAGTACTACCACCATATGGACAATGACCGCACAACCACCATGTACTTTTTGTCGAAACAACATGTATACCTCCACCGAGGCATAAATCAGGACAACTTTTCGAGTGTCATTTCCTCTATAATAGTACTAGTAGGTGATGTTGGACCATCCGACAAACCCTAGCTACTATGCATGGGGAGCTGGGGAGTAGTCGCATAGAAGAAAACCCGCACGCAGCGACCTGGGGAGCTGGACCAGTACAAGAAGTTATACCTTAGGTGGGTGAGATGTCGTTTAGGCGGGCAGGCGGGATCTGCCCACACGACGGCAGCAAACAAGGGAGCAGAGGATCTTCGTTGGCGCTAGCGCCGGCTCCGAGAGGACGGTGCGCATCGGCTTCCTCCGTCGCCGACGGCGACAACGTCAACGCTGCACCTCCTCACCTCCCGCAGCGGATGGGATTCGGCCGGATCTGTGACCACCGGTGAGGAGAGAGATAGAGTGGACACTGTCATCTTGTTTTGATATGGAGAGGGTGAGAGAGCGAGACGCGAGAAACTCTATCAAACAAGAGGCTATAATGGAGTAAAAAAAGTCTCTCCATAGCAGTGGTTTTAAATAGAATACGCGCGTTCCCGGAAAAAAGAAACGAAAACTGGCGGACAATTTTTTAAGTGTCTGTCTTAGGACACATTTAGATGTGACATAGTTATGTCACATCTAAGTTGATGTCCACTTTGTTTGTGGTCTATTTTTTCCTAGTTTTTTTGTTTCTTCTTGCTACATTATATACTTGTGGGAGCTTAGATGTGATATCCTTAAATAACATCTAGATGTGAATTAGAGAAACTGATTTTCTAATGTATCAAGAAAGAAAACTCGATCAAAAAACACACCCCCGCTTCCAGGTCGCGAGAGTCGTCGTGCACACACACATAGACATAGACATGCATCTCTGTGTTTACGTAAAATTCCATTTCCATCTCCATCTCCAATCATATTTGTCCAACTGGCACATTATTTACGTTGTTAATTATATACACAGCAATATTAACGTACAACATCTCTTGTTTGCGCACATCCGGACCGCTGCCACGGCCGGTCCTGACCAACCCGAACCATCTTCATCACCCGCACGTGCTTCCTGCCCGGAACGGTCAGTGCCGCATTCATGCCCGGCCAGAGCGGACGCGACCTCTCACTGGCGCCGGCATTGAAGCGGCACGCCGGCCAAGAGAGTGTCGCCTGCGCCGCTTCCGGGTGCACGCGGCTGCTCTGCGTTCAAAGGTCGCAATAATGGCTACAACATGCATGTAAAAAGTTCTTGGGAGTCCGTGCTACAGCTAGCTGTCCTCCCCCAACTCATCAATCTCTTCCAGTAGTGCTAGTACTCCATGGCGCGATCCATCGACAAGCAGGCAGAAAAGTGTATACTCTGTTTGCAGTGAGTGGCATGTCGGGCGACCGTGTGGGGTTGAGCCGTGGAGGAGAGTGAGCGAACACGGCAGATGTGATTTAAACGTTGGTTTTGCTCAATGGCGTGCTCCAACGAAACGAAACGTTGGTTTCTCTCCATTTCCATTTTTTCTCCGGAAAACAGAAACTTTCCACTCCATTTTCATTCCTATTCCAAGGTTGCCCCGTTACAACATTCCATCAAATACAAAGGAAAACTAACACGCATGCTGATGCATCTCAATGCTTCACAGATCATAGCCAATATTTCCTTCACAACTAAAGAAAAAAGTTGTGAGAGCGTGTACGAAAGAAAAATTACTGATGGGGTCACTACGACTTAAACCCTAAACCCTAAACATTATTTAATTTCCTGGCGGGTAGAACACTGTCGAAGGAAAGGCAGTTGCACCCTCGGATCATATGATGATTTTTTGCAGTTCCACTAAAATCGACCTGAGCATCCCTGATGGCAAAGATATTGAAGAAGTGTGATTAGAATAATAGTACTGTCACTAGTTCATGAGACATAAACTCATCACAAGTAGAAAGCCGGTAGAAGTAGAGAAATATCGACATGGAGATGGAGCTACGACAGTGGAGCAAGCCGGCTCCAAAAGGAAGATGGACTACCTGGGACGTCGGATTGTAGCTAGAAGGGCGGTTGGGACGCGGCATCGGCCCATACCGCGGTGACCCCCGATTGGGACGCACCGACTATGGGTTTTCTTCCTCGCCGATGTCGACCGCGTCTACGCAGAACATTGTTCCCTTCCCCCAGCTGCGGGATCAGGCCCGTCGTTCTATGCTTGTGAAGAGAGCAACCTAAGCAAGCAGGCTTGTAGCTTAGGCTCTTGCTAGTGTATATATAGTGGTTTTCTTTTTCTCTCCATATCAACCATTTTATATTGCGTACGTGTCATTCAAGAGTGAAATGATGGTTGCTTCTTCCGACTAACTTACTGTGTGATTTGACTGCTCCTTAGTGGCCCCTACACGTACTCCCCCTACATGTATGCAACAGTCACACGTACACATAGACGCAGAAACGCGCGCGACGCCCTAATGCATGCATGTCCGAGCACACGAAGGAACACACACGGTCACGCTCAAGTGCTCAACCTACACGTGCATGCACACACATACTCAGTCAGGGTGAGCTAGTGACCGTATAAACACCGGAAAATATATATATTGAGCGCAATGAGCGTATTGTGTAGTCCACTGGCCGTATTTTTACAAATATATAGTGACAGACAGTGTATTTATCTCATTTGAAATTAAGCCATATTAACAGGAGAGGAGGCAGTATGGATTAGCATTACTTTGCTGTGTCCCGTCAACTTGCCAAACGAGGAGAAGGCTGCACTTTGAATGTGGTCGAGCTGGCTTGATGAAACACCTCGCTTCCTACTTCTTTTTTTTGCGGGTACCTCGCTTCCTAGTGACCAGTGTCTTGGCTGATCGTCCTAAGAATGCTTATATATGAATAAAGCTTTCTCATTTACCCATAAAAAGATTAAGCCATATTAACCGGAAAGGAGGGAGTATGGACTAGCACTACTTTTTGGTGTGTCCCGTCAACTCGCAGAACGAGGAGAAGCTTGCAGGACAAGGTGAAGCTCGCTTATGCCTTTTGACTAATGCAACCTACCCTCGGTGAGGGAGTATGGACTAGCACTACTTTTTGGTGTGTCCCATCAACTCACAGAACGAGGAGAAGCTTGCAGGACAAGGTGAAGCTCGCTTATGCCTTTTGACTAATGCAACCTACCCTCGGTGGACATGCGTCAGTCTGTTCGGTGTCAGATTGTCAGAGGCATACACTGTAATAGTACCCAACATGCGGAGTACCATCATTGTTCGACTTCACGAAGAGCCGAAGAGCCAAGTGCAGTAGTACGAGTACTACTACTACTAGAACCGCATGGTGGAGCGTCTGTACTCTTATTTTTTTATCTCTGATAAAGTACACGTTTATTCCGGAGACGAGCGGAAAACGGCAGCCCAACATGTAATGAATGATATCGATCAACCAACCATGCTCGAATATATCTTGGCCTCCGTGCGAGCCCGTCTGTGTGTTCTCGCTCCTCGTCTCTCTCAAGGAACGGCGGGTTGGCTCTTTGCCGTCAATTGAGATCGGTTTGCTCACACTCCTGTCCCACATGTCAGTGATATGCCAAGAGGAGGTGTGTTGACCGGTAGCCATCTGGCGTGCTTGGTTTTGCACCTTCATACTACTCCTCCCTCCGTCCACAGTTCTGTATGCGCTTCATTATGATGCATTTCTCTCAATGCATTTCCACCACCGAAGAGACTTTAGACGTGTTTGGTTTAATGCACAATTAATTAGGGCGTGGTAACCGCAATCAAGTCCACAATTTTCTCTCCATGTACTGTACTACTACGGAGTGGAGTAAGTGCATGCATGTGTGTACCCGGGGTGGAAGCACTGCATGCATGTGTGTACGCATTATTCCCTCTAGTAATAGACGCCGTGCTATAACTACCAATGCTATTTTTCAGGCCGATCGCTAGTCGCCTGGGTCGCTCAGGTTTTTTTCTTTTTTTCTCGCGCTGTATAAACAAAGTGATGGATGGAGTAGTATGAGCGGATTCAAAGAAGAGCGTATTGATGATTGCTTCTTGAGCAACTTACAAAGGGGAAAGGTGGGGCTTATGATTTGACTGCTCATTACTCACTATTAATGCGGGCGCAACGACGGGCTGAGCCTCCCATGCGGTTGTGCACTACCCCCTCGGTTCTTAAATATACTCCGGAGTATTTGTCTTTCTAGAGATTTCAACGAGTGACTACTCAAATATTTGTCTTTTTAGATATTTCAAATGGACTGGCACATATGGATGTATATAGACATATTTTAGAATGTAGATTCACTCATTTTGCTCCGTATGTAGTCACTTGTTGAAATTTCTAGAAAGACGAATAGAATATTTAGGAACGGAGGGAGTACACATACGAAGCAAAATGAGTGAATCTACACTCTAAAATATGCCAATTTGAAATTTGTAAAAAGACAAATATTTAGGAACGAAGGAGTATAATTTTGTGCATGGCCCATGGACCCGGATGATGAAGAGGCTTCTGGCAATGCTATCAAGCTTCCATCATTTGTTTACATAATTGACGTACTATACAAATAATTTTCCGGCGACATGAAATTGTACAATGGTGTGAGCTTTCAGCTTTTGTTTCGCGTGTCTTGTCATCGATGCTCTTTAGGAAACAATAAAAAACTAACTTCCATGCTAATGCATGTCAATTATTAGCGGATCGAGCTAATAATTACATCACAACCGCAGACGAGTTGTGAGAAGGTGTTAAATTAAAATTGATCCATGCTTTCATTGGCGACAACGTCCCCCAGCTCTGTCTAAATCAACAAGGCATGTTGGGAAAAAAGTAGCTGTCTGGAGCATGCAACATTCCGATCATTTTGTGCAGTTCCACTAAAATAGAGTTGAGCGTCCTGTTCCAAAAGATATTAAGTGTGATTACGATAATAGAGGACTGCTGATGAAACAATAAACACACAAATAGAAGCTGGTCACCTTTGCGGTCTCTCTTAAGACTAACTAGTTGGAGAAGATTAGGCTCGGAGTTGGATGAGGAGGATAGAGAAAAACCAATCTCCCTTTGTGCAGTCGCACTGAAATGTAGAGACATTGCCCGTGTGACATTTTAGTACAACTGCACAAAACACTCTTAAGAAAAAAGTGATTTGTGCAGTTCACCAAAATGTCGCAATAGCAACAAGGTGAAATGGATAGCCCTGTTTGCAAAAAAGAGGTAGAAAGGAAACAATTATTGGCCAATAACAATTGATGACACATGCGACGACAAAAAAGAAGCATATTCCTTGTCCTAAGGGAAGATAACAACACATTTGTGTTTGTCTAAAACGGTGTGAGGACGATAATGCAATATGGAAAGTACGCCGGACGAGCTACGTTTTGGGCAAAGAACTATGGAAGATCCACATGCAGCGACGTGGGAAGGCAGGCGGTGGAGCAAGGCCGGAGGGGATACCTAGAGGTCGTCGAGATGTAACTAGGTGAGCGGCGGCGGGCGGAATCTGCGAGCAGGTGGCGTAGGCCCTGCCGCGCCGGAGCTTGGTCAGAGAGAATGGCGTGTATCGCAGATCTGGACGTGCTGCCTCGGTGCCGTCGAACGGAGAAACGATGCACTTCCTCACTTTCCCCCGGCGGACGGGATGCAGCCGGATCAGTGACCAACGGTGAGAGTGAGAGAGGCCACCGCACTCCCTTTCCCCTGGCGGACGGGATGCGGCCGGATCAGTGACCAACGGTGAGAGCGAGAGAGAGGCCACCACAGCCTTGTGTGAGATACTCTGAAGAGAGACAAACCAGTGACGAGGCTCCATTGTATATAGTGAGCGGACTACCTTTTTCTCCATAAAAATCGTTTTATATTCTGTATGCGTGCCATTGAGCGCTATAACTTTATTTAAGAATAAAGCGGCAACGTCAAGTCAAACTTTGTTTCGCGTACGCGTGGTACCACGACCTCCCTAGGTAAACAACCGCTCTGAGGCGTTTAAATTAGCACGTGGGCTGCCATTTCGTAAAGAAATGAGCTCCACCGTGTACCAGCGTGGGTGTGGCTGGGCACGGCGTGAAATGCGTGCACGGTGCACCTATTCTCTTCTTGTATACGTACACCACCTCGTGGGGTTGTGTGAGAGAGATACAAACCTAGAGAGATATAGTGTGTGGGTTCTTGAGAGTTTTTTTGGGGGGTCAATCAAAAATGTAACATATGCAATGTGTGTGAAATAGAGTCCTAGATATAACATATATATAGAGGGGGCGATCCACGAGAAGCGAGTGGAGGTATCATTGGCTTGAGGTGTCCATAGAATCGAAGAGAGGGATGATGTGTGTGTGTGTGCGCGCGCGATCGATAAAGAGTGCCATCGAATTTGTGTGTGCCCACGTCAAAGATATAGAGTGGCTGGCCCTCTTGGAATGTGAGAGGGACATGTGCAGTTTGTCTACGTGGCATGGATACCTACCTGCAGCGCTCGACTATCGGTGTGTGGTGGGGGAAGAGGGAGGCCCAATTAACTATAGAGGTACAATGGCTGGTATATGTGTGGAGGAGGAGAAAGGCCTACCTCATGTATTAAGGTGATCGATATGCCTCATGTATTAAGGGAGATTGATCGGCATCCATGCATATGTGCAGGAGAGGAATAAGGTTGGGAGAGAGACAGAGCTAGAGTGTTGGACGGGGTGGTAGTGGAGTTGCTTCTAACAAATGATGGGATAGGCTTGCTAGTCAAATGGAGGGCACACCCACAATATCAATAAGAGAGCAGATGGCTGCTTGTTGTCTGTGCACGTGCGTGTGAGAGACGGGTCAGGAGGCATGCACGAATGATGAGGGGGGACGATGTGGCTGTGGTAAGTAGACGTAACTACATAGGAAGATCAATCGCCCTTTGTTAGAGAAAGGAGAGGCATAACTTGTGAGGTACGTCGATCGATGGGGGGGGGGTAGTTAAAGTCGATCTAGGTATATGTTGGGAGATCGATCGATATACATGCATGTGTGTGTTAGAAGCAAATGAGGCACGAGGAGAAGGATAGAGAGAGAGGGATGCATGTAGGAGGTGGTACGAGAGGCATACTATATCGAGGGGAGGAGTGTGCAGAAAGTCACGAGAGCGATGAAAAGAGTGGTGGGAGTGAGGCATGGGCGGTGACAAGAGAAAAGGGGAAGCTTGTTTTGTGCTAGGCACACACAGCTAGAGAGGCATATCGATCGATGTGTGCCGTAAAGAAGGAGCTGGGGCCTACACGCACCATGGGTGAAACGACCTAAAGTGAAAAGACGAATTTGCACGATGGAGCTAGAGAATCTTTGAGGGAGGTGAGAGGGATGCGGGTGTGTGCATGCACAAGAGAAAGTTAAGCGCTAGCTACAAAGATAGGAGGGTTGTGTGGGTGTAAAAGACGAATAGAGATCATATATACTTCATTATAAAAAGCGATTTCGGATATTTGAAGAATTTATCATTGTGTTTTAAACCGACGCATGTGTGAATATATATAACGGTGATACACATGGTGTGGTTATGAACATGTCATACTACATTTAATATATTTTATCTCTACTCTTATAAAAAACGGAGTTGTTGATGATGGTGTGCCTGCCATCCTGCATTATAGGCCGTCCAATTTATATCTGGCGGATAGCAAGGATACTATGATGGTTGAAGTTGGCAACAATCATGATTGTAGATTCTTATTGAAATAGAGAAAAGAAATTAAATTTAGTTCGAATTGCAGCGGTAGTATAGACATTTGGAATGCACTAAAATGTTGGTATGAGTAGGTTACATGCATTATACAACAAGCGAAAAAAATTAATCGGACATAACATGGATTCATACACCCTCCTTCCATCTATATAGGGCGTAATGAGATTTTTAAGACCGCCTTTGACTATTGACAAGATTAATAGTACATGACATGCACAATGTGAAAATTATATCATTGAAAGAACCTTTCACAGACGAATTTGACGGTGTGCTTTGTGTAAGTTGCATGTCATATATCATTGCTCTAATATTTGGTCAAAGTTAGCATCGAAAAAACGCATTAGGCCCTATATAGATGGACGGAGGGAGTAGCTTTGAATAGCATTTGTATATTAAAACGGGGCAAGACTCTCTCTTTGTGTGGTGTGAATAGTTTTATTTTTTTCGTTTTCTTTTTGGTTGAGGGAAGTGTGAATTGATTTGGTACGTACAAGTACAATATTACTACACGTTAGGCTTGTCCCTAAAATTCAACCTGCGTCTTGTTATATCCCGAAAATTCAGATATTGTGCTCCCAAAACTGGCGCCTTCACAACCCAGCCTTGCTATCCTGAAATTACAATGCGCGAAAACTCCCTCCACCGCCAAATCCCGACATGAAATCCCCTTCTAACCCTGAGCCAAAAGGGCCGCTAGTTCAAATTGGTGGGGGGTACTTTTGTAACACACCCTACATTTTGGACAAGCGCGTCCTAAGTCATGCTTCACCCCCTCCCATCGCCCCCTTTTCGTCATTCGAAATCCCAGGCCGCCATAACCTCTCCGCTCGAGCCGCGAAACCCCACCCTCCTTTGTCCGCCACCTCACCGCTGCCCAGCCGGAGCCTCTTCCCCGACGACGTCGTCCACCGCAACAGCTCGACGTCCCTCGTCCACCTCCCCGGATGAGGATCCGTCGTCCATCTCGCCGTCCCGCCGGTTCAGCCGCCCCGTCTCCACCTCCAAGGAGCTGCTCCGACGATCGCCTCGTCTATCGCGGCTGCTCCATCCCCACAGCGCCACCTTAACCTGCTCCACCGGAACCGCAACATCCTCACCGACTCCTCGGATGAAGCCGAGGCCTACTCGGCGCCACCAAAGAGGTTGTACACTCATCACATCGCACCTTCTCCTTAACTTGACCTCCCGGCGATGACGGTGCTCCATCCCGCACCCCCATGGAGCGGCTACCTTGTAGACGGCGCCGCGGGCGACATCTCCACGGCGGCTCTCCCCCAGTGCGAGGCCCCTTCGGCGGCGGTGTCCGTACCAGCCGGATCTGCTTCTGCTACTCCGGCTCTCGCTCGATCGCTCGCTTGCCCAGCTGCTGCTGCTGCTCTCCCCTCGCTTCGTCTTGCTTGCTCTTTCCGATTAAGCCACACTTGATCGGTTGAATCGACTTTTGGGTCGATCGATTTTCAGGGTTGGGGGCTCGCGGAGTTAAGGAAGAACCACCACAGCGGGACGGGGCTCACGGAGAGGTACCCACTATCTATCTTAGGGTTCAGGGTGGGGCGGGCGTAGAGGGCTGGCAGGCGGCGGTGGCGAGTTGTTTCGAGGCGGCAAGCGCGCTGGGGCAGCCAGTTCGGCAGTGGTGGTGGCGGCTCGAGGGTGCAGGTTGAAGATGAACTGCATGCCTCCCTAAACTACATGTCAAGTGCCTCTCTGCTACCATTATGCGTTCGATTTCGGCGGTAGCATTCAGATTCCACAAAGAAATTTCAGTTTCGACAGTTAAGTTCAGAGTAAACAGTTTTTACCTCATCTGTTGTAGTCAGGTGGTTTTTGGTGATGTTAATTTTACTTCCATTTTACATCATCTATTGGAGATGCTATTAGAGTCCCACTTGAGATTGACGATGTACATCTTGTGCTTTGCTTGACCTTGACGTCTTCTGACTCACGGAGCTGCTCCAACGACGTAATCCATCCATCACAACAGAGCAAAGGCTCGGACGCCGCTTCATGCATTCCTCAGATCTTCCTCCACACCTCCAACAGCCACCTCTGCCTCAAGCGCTTGACTGACCAACCCAATGATGCTGAGGTCGACACGGCTACGGCAAAGAGGTTGTACACTTGTTGCATCACTTATTACTATACATTCACGTTGATCCATTAGGGCTATTTTGGTTCAATGGAAAAACGTCAATCCACTGGTTGTTACCATCACTCTAAATTTCTGCATGCTCTCCTTACATAATCTCACCATATTTTTTCGTATGCATGTCAGATATTGTACACAGTCATGCTGAACATGTAGAGAAAAAGAGAAGAGTTTTGCGCGGTAATACAATGTCATGCAGACATCGCTCCATGGTGGGTTTGTTGGAAATATGCCCTAGAGGCAATAATAAATTAGTTAGTTATTATTATATTTCCTTGTTCATGATAATCGTTTATTATCCATGCTATAATTGTATTGAAAGGAAACTCAGATACATGTGTTGGTACATAGACAACACCATGTCCCTAGTAAGCCTCTAGTTGACTAGCTCGTTGATCAATAGATGGTTACGGTTTCACGACCATGGACATTGGATGTCGTTGATAACGGGATCACATCATTAGGAGAATGATGTGATGGACAAGACCCAATCCTAAGCCTAGCACAAAGATGCGTAGTTCGTATGCTAAAGCTTTTCTAATGTCAAGTATCTCTTCCTTAGACCATGAGATTGTGCAACTCCGGATACCGTAGGAATGCTTTGGGTGTACCAAAGCGTCACAACGTAATCGGGTGGCTATAAAGGTGCACTACAGGTATCTCCGGCGATGTCTGTTGGGTTGGCACGAATTGAGACTGGATTTGTCACCGTAAACGGAGAGGTATCTCTGGGCCCACTCGGTAGGACATCATCATAATGTGCACAATGTGACCAAGGGGTTGATCACGGGATGATGTGTTATGGAACGAGTAAAGAGACTTGCGATGCGAGATTGAACATGGTATCGGGATACCGACGATCGAATCTCGGGCAAGTACAATACCGCTAGACAAAGGGAATTGAATACGGGATTGATTGAATCCTCGACATCGTGGTTCATCCGATGAGATCATCGTGGAACATGTGGGAGCCAACATGGTATCCAGATCCCGTTGTTGGTTATTGACCAGAGAACGTCTCGGTCATGTCTGCATGGTTCCCGAACCCGTAGGGTCTACACACTTAAGGTTCGGTGACGCTAGGGTTATAGGGAATATATATACGTGGTTACCGAATGTTGTTCGGAGTTCAGGATGAGATCCCGGACGTCACGAGGAGTTCCGGAATGGTCCGGAGGTAAAGATTGATATATTGGACGAAGGGTTTTGGAGTCCGGAAGTGTTCCGGAGGTACTGGGTGATGACCAGCATGACCGAAAGGTGTTTCGGGAGCCCCGGCAAGTGTTGGGGGGCTTCATGGGCCAAGGGAAGGGGGCAAACCAGCCCACTAAGGGGCTGTGCGCCCCCCTCACCTATTCCCACGTGACCAGGGGGTTTGGGGCGCCCCATCTAGTGTTCCCACCTCCTGGCTTGGGGGCCAAGTCACCCAAGGGGGGGGATCCCATCTGCCCTGGCCGCCGCCCCCCCTAGGGGAAACCCTAGGGCGCCTCCCCTCCCCTTTCCCCTATATATAGTGGAGGTTTTGGGGCTGCCTAACACACAAGAACATCTCCCTCTTGGCGCAGCCCTACCTCCCTCCCTCCTCGTCTCTCGTAGTGCTTGGCGAAGCCTGCTGGAAATCAGCGCTCCTCCACCACCACCACTGCCGTCGTCAGCTGGACGGAGTCTTCCCCAACCTCTCCCTCTCTCCTTGCTGGATCAAGGCATGGGAGACGCCACTGGGCTGTACGTGTGTTGAACGCGGAGGTGCCGTCCGTTCGGCACTAGGATCTCCATTGATTTGGATCACGACAGTACGACTCCTTCAACCCCGTTCTCTTGAACGCTTCCGCTTAGCGATCTACAAGGGTATGTAGATGCACTCTCCTTCCCTCGTTGCTGGTTTCTCCTTAGATAGATCTTGGTGACACGTGGGAAAATTTTGAATTTCTGCCACGTTCCCCAACAAAGGGCATCATGAGCTAGTTCTATTGCGTAGATTCTTTGCACGAGTAGAACACAAAGTAGTTTTGGGCGTTGATTTTGTTCAATATGCTTACCGTTACTAGTCCAATCTTGTTTCGACGGTACTGTGGGATGAAGCGGCCGGGACCGACCTTACACGTACACTTACGTGAGACAGGTTCCACCGTGACATGCACTTGGTGCATAAGGTGGCTAGCGGGTGCCGCCTCCCACTTTAGTCGGAACGGATTCGATGAAAAGGGTCCTTATGAAGGGTAAATAGCAATTGGCATATCACGTTGTGGTTTTGCGTAGGTAAGAAACATTCTTGCTAGAAACCCATAGCAGCCACGTAAAACATGCAAACAACAATTAGAGGACGTCTAACTTGTTTTTGCAGGGTATGCTATGTGATGTGATATGGCCAAAAGGAATGTGATGAATGATATGTGATGTATGAGATTGATCATGTTCTTGTAATAGGAATCACGACTTGCATGTCGATGAGTATGACAACCGCCAGGAGCCATAGGAGTTGTCTTTATTTATTGTATGACCTGCGTGTCATTGAACAACGCCATGCAATTACTTTACTTTATTGCTAATCGTTAGCCATAGTAGTAGAAGTAATAGTTGGCGAGACAACTTCATGAAGACACGATGATGGAGATCATGGTGTCATGCCGGTGACGATGATGATCATGGAGCCCCGAAGATGGAGATCAAAAGGAGCAAAATGATATTGGCCATATCATGTCACTATTTGATTGCATGTGATGTTTATCATGTTTATGCATCTTATTTGCTTAGAATGACGGTTGTAAATAAGATGATCCCTCATTAAAATTTCAAGAAAGTGTTCCCCTAACTGTGCACCGCTATGTAAAGTTCATCGTTTGAAGCACCACGTGATGATCGGGTGTGATAGATTCTTACGTTCACATACAACGGGTGTAAGCCAGATTTACACACGAAACACTTAGGTTAACTTGACGAGCCTAGCATGTACAGACATGGCCTCGGAACACAAGAGACCGAAAGGTCGAGCATGAGTCGTATGGTAGATACGATCAACATGAAGATGTTCACCGATGATGACTAGTCTGTCTCACGTGATGATCGGACACGGCCTAGTTGACTCGGATCATGAAATCACTTAGATGACTAGAGGGATGTCTATCTGAGTGGGAGTTCATAAGATGAACTTAATTATCCTGAACATAGTCAAAAGATCTTTGAAAATTATGTCGTGGCTCGCGCTTTAGTTCCTTTGTTGGATATGTTCCTAGAGAAAATATAGTTGAAAGTTGATGAGTTGCGATTATGCGGACGGAAGAAAGCTTATGTCCTTAATGCACCGCTCGGTGTCGGAACCCCAAACATCGTCTGTGGATGTTGCGAACATCGGACATACACGATTTGATAACTACGTGATAGTTCAGTTAAACGGTTTAGAGTTGAGGCACCAAAGACGTTTTTCGAAACGTCGCGGAACATATGAGATGTTTCGAGGGCTGAAATTGGGATTTCAGGCTCGTGCCCACGTCAAGAGGTGTAAGACCTCCGACAATTTTATTAGCCTGCGAGCATGTGCTCAGATTGTCTGAGTGCAACAATCACTTGAATCGAGTGGGAGTTGATCTTCCTGATGAGATAGTGATGTTTCTCCAAAGTCATTGCCACCAAGCTGCTAGAGCTTCGTGATGAACTATAACATATCGAGGATAGATATGATGATCCTTGAGATATTCACGATGTTTGACACATGAAAGTAGAAATCAAGAAGGAGCATCAATTGTTGATGGTTGGTGAAACCACTAGTTTCAAGAAGGGCAAGGGCAAGAAGGGATACTTCATGAAACGGCAAATCAGCTTCTGCACTAGTGAAGAAACCCAAGGTTGAACCCAAACCCGAGACTAAGTGCTTCTGTAATAAGGGAAACAGCCACTAAGAGCAGAATTACCCTAGATACTTGGTAGATGAGAAGGCTGGCAAGGTCGATACAAGTATATTGGATATACATTATGTTAATGTGTACTTTACTAGTACTCCTAGTAGGACCAGGGTATTAGATACCGGTTCGGTTGCTAAGTGTTAGTAACTCGAAATAAAAACTACGTAATAAAGCGGAGACTAGCTAAAGGTGAGCTGACGATATGTGTTGGAAGTGTTTCCAAGGTTGATGTGATCAAGCATCGCACGCTCCCTCTACCATCAAGATTGGTGTTAAACCTAAATAATTGTTATTTGGTGTTTGCGTTGAGCATAGACATGATTGGATTATGTCTATCACAATACGGTTATTCATTTAAGGAGAATAATGGTTACTCTGTTTATTTGAATAATACCTTCAATGGTCTTGCACCTAAAAGAATGGTTTATTGAATCTCGATCGTAGTGATACACATTCTCATGCCAAAAGATATAAGATAGTAATGATAGTACCACTTACTTGTGGCACTGCCATGTAAGTCATATTGGTGTAAAACGCATGAAGAAGCTCCATGTTGATGGATCTTTGGACTCACTCGTTTTTGAAAGGTTTGAGACATGTGAGCCATGTCTATTGGTGTATACGCATGAAGAAACTCCATGCAGATGGATCGTTTGGACTCACTTGATTTTGAATCGCTTGAGAAATGCAAATCATACCACATGGGCAAGATGACTGAAAAGCCTTGTTTTTCAGTAAAATGGAACAAGATAGCAACTTGTTGGAAGTAGCACATTTTGATGTGTGCAGTCCAATGAGTGCTGAGGCATGCAGTGAATATCGTTATGTTCTTACTTCACAGATGATTCGAGTAGATATTGAGTATATTTACTTGATGAAACACAAGTCTGAATTATTGAATGGTTCAAGTAATTTCAGAGTGAAGTTAAAGATCATCGTGACAAGAGGATAAAATATCTATGATATGATCATAGAGATGAGTATCTGAAGTTACGAGCTTTGGCACACAATTAAGACATTGTGGAAATTGTTTCACAATAAATACCGCTGGAACACCATAGTGTGATGGTGTGTCCGAACATCATAGTTGCACCCTATTGGATATGGTGCGTACCATGATGTCTCTTATCGAATTACCACTATCGTTCATGGGTTAGGCATTAGAGACAACCACACTCACTTTAATAGGGCACCACGTAATTCCATTGAGACGACACCGTTTGAACTATGGTTTGGAGAAACCTAAATTGTCATTTCTTAAAACTTTGGGGATGCGACGCTTATGTGAAAAAGTTTCAGGTTGATAAGCTCGAACCCAAAGCGGATAAAATGCTTCTTCATAGGACACCCAAAACAGTTGGGTATACCTCCAGTCTCGATTAGGAAGCAAAAAGGATTGTTTCTAGAATTAGGTCCTTTCCCGAGAAAAGTTTCTCTCGAAAGAATTGAGTGGGAGGATGGTGGAGACTTGATGAGGTTATTGAACCGTCACTTCAACAAGTGTGTAGCAGGGCACAGGAAGTTGTTCCTGTGGCGCCTACACCAATTAAAGTAGAAGCTTATGATAGTGATCATGAAGTTCTGGATCAAGTCACTACCGTACCTCGTAGGGGACAAGGATGTGTACTACTTCATAGTGGTACAGTAATCCTGTCTTGAAGGTCATGTTGCTAGACAACAATGAACCTACGAGCTATGGGGAAGCGATGGTGGGCTCATATTCCGACAAATGGTTAGAAGCCATGAAATCCGTGATAGGATCCATGTATCAGAATAAAGCATGGACTTTGGTGGACTTGCCCGATGATCGGCAAGCCATTGAGATAAATGGATCTTTAAGAAGAAGACGGACATGGACGGTAATGTCACCGTCTATGAAGCTCGACTTGTGGCGAAGAGTTTTCACAAGTTCAAGGAGTTGACTACGATGAGATTTTCTCATCCGTAGCGATGCTTAAGTCCGTCGGAATCATGTTAGCATTAGCTGCATTTATGAAATCTGGCGAGATGGATGTCAAAATGAGTTTCCTTACCGGTCTTCGTAAGGAAAGGTTGTATGTGATACAATCGAGAAAGTTTTTGTTGATCCTAAGGATGCTAAAAGGTATGCCGGCTCCAAAGGATCCTTCTAAGGACCGGAGTAAGCATCTCGGAGTTGGAATGTGCGCTTTGATGAGATGATCAAAGATTTTGGGTTTTTACAAAGTTTATGAGAAACTTGTATTTCCAAAGAAGTGAGTGGGAGCACTATAGAATTTCTGATGAGTATATGTTGTTGACATATTGTTGATCGTAAATGATGTAGAATTTCTGGAAAGCATATAGGGTTATTTGAAAGGTGTTTTTCAATAGAAAACCTGGATTAAGCAACTTGAACATTGAGCATCAAGATCTATGAGGATAGATCAAAAACGCTTAATGGTACTTTCAAATGAGCATATACCTTGACATGATCTTGAAGGTGTTCAAGATGTATCACCAAAGAAGGAGTTCTTGCCTGAGATGTAAGGTACGAAGTTAAGACTTAAAGCTCAACCACGGAAGAATAGAGAGAAAGGACAAAGGTCGTCCCCTATGCTTCAGACATAGGCTCTATAGTATGCTACGATGTGTACCGCACCGGAAGTGTGCCTTGACATGAGTCGGTCAAGGGGTACAAGAATGATCCAGGAATGGATCATTAGACATCTGTCAAAATTGTCCTTGGAGTAAATAAGGATATGTTTCTCGATTATGGAGGTGATAAAGAGTTCGACGTAAAGGGTTACGTCGATGCAAGCTTAACACCTATCCGGATAGATCTGAGTAGAGATACCGGATACGTATAATGGAGCAACAATTTGGAATAGCTCCAAGTGGAACGTGGTAGCAGCATCTATGATATGACATAAAGTTTTGCAAAATACATAGGGATCTGAATGTTGCAGACCCATTGACTACAACCTCTCTCGCAAGCATAAAAATGATCAAACACAGAACTCATTGAGTGTTAATCACATAGTGATGTGAACTAGATTATTGATTCTAGTAAACTCTTTGGATGTTGGTCACATGGCGATGTGACCTGTGAGTGTTAATCACATGGCGATATGAACTAGATTATTGACTCTAGTGCAAGTGGGAGACTGTTGGAAATATGCCCTAGAGGCAATAATAAATTAATTATTATAATATTTCCTTGTTCATGATAATCGTTTATTATCCATGCTACAATTGTATTGAAAGGAAACTCAGATACATGTGTGGGTACATAGACAACACCATGTCCCTAGTAAGCCTCTAGTTGACTAGCTCGTTGATCAATAGATGGTTACGGTTTCCGACCATGGACATTGGATGTCGTTGATAACGGATCACATCATTAGGAGAATGATGTGATGGACAAGACCCAATCCTAAGCCTAGCACAAAGATCGTAGTTCGTATGCTAAAGCTTTTCTAATGTCAAGTATCTCTTCCTTAGACCATGAGATTGTGCAACTCCCGGATACCGTAGGAATGCTTTGGGTGTACCAAACGTCATAACGTGAATCGGGTGGCTATAAAGGTGCACTACTGGTATCTCTGAAAGTGTCTGTTGGGTTGGCACGAATTGAGACTGGGATTTGTCACTCTGTGTAAATGGAGAGGTATCTCTGGGCCCACTCGGTAGGACATCATCATAATGTGCACAATGTGACCAAGGGGTTGATGACGGGATGATGTGTTACGGAACGAGTAAAGAGACTTGCCAGTAACGAGATTGAACAAGGTATCAGGATACCGACGATCGAATCTCGGGCAAGTACAATACCGCTAGACAAACGGAATTGAATACGTGATTGATTGAATCCTCGACATCGTGGTTCATCCGATGAGATCATCGTGGAACATGTGGGAGCCAACATGGTATCCAGATCCCGTTGTTGGTTATTGACCAGGAGAACGTCTCGGTCATGTCTGCATGGTTCCCGAACCCGTAGGGTCTACACACTTAAGGTTCGGTGGCGCTAGGGTTATAGGGAATAGATATACGTGGTTACCGAATGTTGTTCGAGTTCGTGATGAGATCCCGGATGTCACGAGGAGTTCCAGAATGGTCCAAGGTAAAGATTGATATATTGGACGAAGGGTTTTGGAGTCCTAGTGTTCCGGAGGTACCGGTGATGACCAAAGCATGACCGAAAGATGTTTCGGGAGCCCGGCAAGTGTTGGGGGCTTCATGGGCCAAGGGAAGGGCAAACCAGCCCACTAAGGGGCTGTCGCCCCCTCACCTATTCCCACGTGACTGTGGGATTTGGGGCGCCCCATCTAGGGTTCCCACCTCCGGCTTGGGGCCAAGTCACCCAAGGGGAGATCCCATCTGCCACGGCGCCGCCCCTAGGGGAAACCCTAGGCGCCTCCCTCCCTTTCCCCTATATATAGTGGAGGTTTTGGGGCTGCCTAACACACAAGAACATCTCCCTCTTGGTGCAGCCCTACCTCTCTCCCTCCTCGTCTCTCGTGGTGCTTGGCGAAGCCTGCCGGAGTATCAGCTCCTCCACCACCACCACGCCGTCAGGCTGCTGCTGGACGGAGTCTTCCCAACCTCTCCTCTCTCCTTGCTGGATCAAGGCATGGGAGACGCCACCGGCTGTAAGTGTGTTGAACGCGGAGGTCCCTTCCGTTCGGCACTAGGATCTCCGGTGATTTGGATCACGACGAGTACGACTCCTTCAACCCCGTTCTCTTGAACGCTTCTGCTTAGCGATCTACAAGGGTATGTAGATGCACTCTGCTTCCCCTCGTTGCTGGTTTCTCCTTAGATAGATCTTGGTGACACGTAGGAAAATTTTGAATTTCTGCTACGTTCCCCAACAAGGTTAAATGGCAAAACCTCCCCACCCCTCTCCAGATTGTAATCCAGAGGAAGATATCTGTTCTGAGGGCTGACCACACCTATTTACCCCCCAAGGTGTTTGCTCTACCTTGGCATGATGATGTTAGTCATAGCATGCATATGTTGCCTTGCAGTGCCTACTTTTGACATCATATATGTCATCTGCTTAGTTTAGACATGTTCTGTAATGCCACCTGTTTAGTTTCTATATCATATACGGGAATTATGCAGTCTCATGTCTTTTAGCCAGCCATAATATATGTGAAATGTGCAATGCCATCCTGTTTAACCAGGCATCATATATTTGAATGATATCTTGCCCATCCTTTTCTTCATTACATTTCCATTTGTCGACAATGTTTGTACATTAAACTACCCTTCCTGTGAATCAGCCATTTGGGTGGGAGATGAAAAAATCTGGAGTGAGAACAAGGCCTTCAGAGAAGACATTGCTTGATAACCCACAAGTATAGGGGATCGCAACAGTTTTCGAGGGTAGAGTATTCAACCCAAATTTGTTGAGTCGACACAAGGGGAGCCAAAGAATATTCTCAAGTATTAGCAATGAGTTGTCAATTCAACCACACCTGGAAACTTAGTATCTGCAGCAAAGTGTTTAGTAGCAAAGTAATATGATAGTGGTGGTAACGGTAACAAAAGTAAAGACAGAAAAGTAATGTTTTTGGTATTTTTGTAGTGATTGTAACAGTAGCAACGGAAAAGTAAATAAGCGTAAACCAGTATATGGAAAATCGTAGGCACCAGATCAGTGATGGATAATTATGCCGGATGTGGCTCTTCATGTAACAGTTACAACATAGGGTGACACAGAACTAGCTCCAGTTCATCAATGTAATGTAGGCATGTATTCCGTATATAGTCATACATGCTTATGGAAAAGAACTTGTATGACATCTTTTTTCCTACCCTCCCGTGGCAGCCTTGGTCCTATTGGAAACTAAGGGATATTAAGGCCTCCTTTTAATAGAGAACCGAACAAAGCATTAGCACATAGTGAATACATGAACTCCTCAAACTATGGTCATCGGCCGAGTGGTCCCGATTATTGTCACTTCAAGGTTGCCGGATCATAACACATAGTAGGTGACTATAGACTTGCAAGATAGGATCAAGAACACACATATATTCATGGAAACATAATAGGTTCAGATCTGAAATCATGACACTCGGGCCCTAGTGACAAGCATTAAGCATAGCAAAGTCATAGGAACATCAATCTCAGAACATAATGGATACTAGGGATCAAACCCTAACAAAACTAACTCGATTACATGATAAATCTCATCCAACCCATCACCGTCCAGCAAGCCTACGATGCAATTACTCACGCACGGCAGTGAGCATCATGAAATTGGTGATGGAGGATGGTTGATGATGAGGACGGCGACGAATCCCCCTCTTCGGAGCCCCGAACGGACTCCAGATCAGCCCTCCCAAGAGAGATTAGGGCTTGGCGGCAGCTCCGTATCAAAAAACGCGATGAAACTTTCTCTCTGATTTTTTCTCCCCGAAAGCCAATATATGGAGTTGGAGTTGGCGTCGGAGGGCCACGAGGGGGCCCACAAGGTAGGGCGGCGCGCCCAGGGGGAGGGGCGCGCCCCCCACCCTCGTGGATAGGGTGTGGGCCCCCTGGTCTTCATCTTTGGCGAGGATTTTTTATTATTTATTCTAAGATATTCCGTGGAGTTTCAGGTCATTTCGAGAACTTTTGTTTTCTGCACATAAAACAACACCATGGCAATTCTCACGAAAACAAAGGTCATCCGGGTTAGTTCCATTCAAATCATACAAGTTAGAGTCCAAAACAAGGGCAAAAGTGTTTGGAAAAGTAGATACGACGGAGACGATCAACTCCCCCAAGCTTAAACCCTTGCTTGTCCTCAAGCAATTCAGTTGACAAACTGAAAGAGAAAAAGAAAAACTTTTACAAACTCGTTTGCTCTTGTTGTTGTAAACATGAAAAGCCAGCATTCAAGTTTCAGCAATTATTATGAACTAACCATACTCACAATAACACGTAGGTCTCACAATTACTCATATCAATAATATAATCAGCTAGCGAGCCATAATTGTAAAACTCGGATGACAACACTTCCTCAAAATAATCATAACATGATATAAAAAATGGTATCTCGCTAGCCCTTTCTGAGACCGCAAAACATAAATGCAGAGCACCTTTAAAGATCAAGGACTGACTAAACATTGTAATTCATGGTAAAAGAGATCCAAATAAGTCATACCCAATATAAACCAATTATAATGAATGCAAACGACAGTGTGCTCTCTAGCGGGTGCTTTTTAATAAGAAGGGTGATGACTCAACATAAAAGTAAATGGATAGGCCCTTCGCAGAGGGAAGCAGATATTTGTAGAGGCGCCAGAGCTCGGTTTTGAAATAGAGATAAATTATATTTTGAGCGGCATACTTTCACTGTCAACGCAACAACTCTCAGATGGCTGTATCTTCCATACTACATGCATTATAGGCAGTTCCCAAACAGAATGGTAAAGGTTTATACTCCCCATCCTCCACAAGCATCAATCCATGGCTTGCTCGAAACAACGAGTGCCTCCAACATTCAACGGGTCACAAGGGGAGTTTTGTTTAATTCTTTTGATTTGCTTTGATCTTTTTGGATCATGGGACTGGGCATCCCGGTTACCGGCCCTTTCTCGTGAATGAGGAGCGGAGTCCACTCCTCTTGAGAATAACCCACCTAGCATGGAAGATATAGGCAGCCCTAGTTGCACATGAGCTGCTCGAGCATACAAAACAAAATTTTTATTTGAAGGTTTGGAGTTTGGCACATACAAATTTACTTGGAACGGTAGGTAGATACCGCATATAGGAAGGTATGGTGGACTCATACGGAACAACTTTGGGGTTTAAGGAGTTTGGATGCACAAGCAGTATTCCCACTTAGTACAATGTGAAGGCTAGCAAAAGACCGAAGCGACCAATCGAGAGAGCGACAACAACAGTAAACATGCATTAAAATTAATTTACACCGAATATAAGCACGAGTAAGATATAATCCACCATGAACATAAATATCATGAAGGCTATGTTGATTTGATTCAACTACATGCGTGAACATGTGCCAAGTCGAGTCACTCAATTCATTCAAAGGAGGATACCATCCTATCATACCGCATCATAATCATCTCAATAGCATGTTGGCACGCAAGGTAAACCATTATAACTCATAGCTAATCAAGCATGGCACAAGCAACTATAATCTCTAAATGTCATTGCAAATATGTTTACTTCATAATAGCTGAATCGAGAACGATGAATCATCATATTTACAAAAACAAGAGAGGTCGAGTTCATACCAGCTTTTCTCATCCCAATAAGCCCATCATATATCATCATTATTGCCTTTCACTTGCACGACTGAACGGTGTGTATAATAATAAGAGTGTATGTGCATTGGACTAAGCTGGAATCTGCAAGCATTCAACTCAAGAGAGAAGACAAGTAATATGGGCTCTAAGTTAAATAAACGATCATGCATATGCGAGCCACTAAGCATTTTCAATATGGTCTTCTCGACCCCCAAAGAAATGAAAAGAAATAAAAACTATTTACACGGGAAAGCTCCCAACAAGCAAAAGAAGAACGGGAAATATTTTTGGGTTTTCTTTTTAATTATTACTACTACGGCAGGAAAAATAAACTACTACTAATTTTTTTAGTTTTTTTCTTAAGGTTTATTAAACACACAAGAAGAAAGCAGGAAAAAGAAAATAAACTAGAATGGATACTACAGTGAAAGAGTATGAGCACCGACATCTAGCAATGAGTGTGTGAACATAAATGTAATGTCGGTGAGAAATACGTACTCCCCCAAGCTTAGGCTTTTGGCCTAAGTTGGTCTATTGCCAGGGATGGCCCGGCAGATACCCGTAGGTGTAGCTGAGGTCAGATCTTGATGCAATGGCTACCGCCTCCCGAGGCTGCAGCGTGGCGTCGAGCTGCCTCCGCTCTCCTCTCGTACTCATCTGCCTCCTCTCTGGTAATAATATATCTTCCTCTCGTCTGAAAATCAAAGAAGGCAGAAGCAGGAAGAGTAACACAGACATCATGTCGTTTGTTAAAGATTAGTCGATACTGGAAAGGTGGTCCAGTCCTCTCAATGAACTGGTGGGAAAACATAGAATCAAGATCTAAATAAGAAGGAGGTAACTCCATATCACCCTCATGAATGTCCACATCAAGAAAATTAGCTAAGCGGGTTACATAAATTCCTCCAAATAAATCTCTGTTATGTCTATTATGATGCAACCTACGAGCTACAATGGCTCCCATATGATAAGATTGGTCCCCTAACACAAAGACTTACGAGAATCTTTGAGATCAGGGGCACACATGTGACATGCTTCATCCTTAGCATTTATGCATCTACCAATGAAGAGAGCAAAATAATGTATAGCAGGAAAGTGAATGCTCCCTATAGTGGCTTGCGCTATATCTCTAGATTCCCCCACGGTTATTCTAGCAAGAAAGTCTCTATATTCAGATTTAGGGGGATCCCTAATACTACCCCAAGATGGAAGTTTGCATGCAAGAGTGAAATCCTCTAAGTCCATGGTATAAGATTTGTCATAAAGGTCAAACATGACTGAAGGAGAATTACGCGAAGATGAAAACTCGAACCTCCCCACAAATGAACTTGTGAGGTCACGATACGTGGGCATTTATCAGCTTCATAGTCCTCAAGACCGGCATTACGCAAATATGCGTAGAATTCTTCTTTAATTCCCACTTGATTCATAAAATTTTCTGAAGGCCATTCACAGGGCCTAACAAGAGCGTCTCTTGGTGGTTCCTCGTCACCATCACGCATTGCAAGCCTGGGACCTTGCTTCCTTGAAGAACCACCTTGGAACATCTTCCTAAGCATATTGTTTTCTCTGAAAATAATTCTGAAATTTTTAGTAACTTCAAACAAAAGTGAACCAACTTCAATAAAACTGATAGCAACTACTCATACAAGTGCCTAGAGCATATATCAAGCATTAGAACTATTTGGAACCATATGAATTTGACATGCAAGCTCAAGAACATGGTCACCTATGCATCACAAATTTGCAATGAATAAAGCACTAGAACAAAAACTAGTTGGACCAATGGAGGAGTCACATACCAAGGAACAATCTCCTCAAGCAGTTTTATAGAGGTGCTTTGAGCAAGGAGATCAAAAATCACAAAGAACGGGGTCAGAACTCGTGCTTGAGTTGGTTTTTCGTGTTTGTGTGAGGCAGAGGAAGAAGATGGGTGCAGGGATAAGTGGAGGAGGGCCACCGTGGGCCCACGAGACAGGGGGGGTGCGCCCAGGGGGGTAGGGCGCGCCCTCCACCCTCGTGGCCAGGTGGCAGCTCCCCCCGCGGTAATTTTTTTACACTAAAAATCCTCAATTATTCCCGAAAAAATCATATTAAATTGGCATGGCATTCTGAGGACTTTTATTTTTGGGACATTTTTATATTGCACGGATAAGTCAGGAAACAACCAGAAAAATACTATTTTTACTTTATTTCTACTAAAGAACAGAAAATATAAAGAGGGTACAGAAGGTTGTGCTTCTAGTTTCATCCATCTCATGCTCATCAAAAAGAATCCACTAACAAGGTTGATCAAGTCTTGTTAACAAACTCATTCCGATAATCATGGAACCGGAGAAGTTTCGGATAACACTATGTTACCTCAACGGGGATAGGGACATCCCCAATAATAAGTATATCATATTTCTTCTTGACAGTAGGGAGAGGAAATTCAAAACCTCCAAATATAATCGATGGAATTTTTCCAATAGAGTTGATACTATGAACTTGAGGTTGTTTCCTTGGAAAGTGTACCGTATGCTCATTACCATTAACATGAAAAGTGGCATTGCATTTGTTGCAATCAATAACAGCCCCTGCAGTATTAAGGAAAGGTCTTCCAAGAATAATAGACATACTATCATCCTTGGGAATATCAAGAATAACGAAGTCCGTTAAAATAGTAATGTTTGCAACCACAACAGGCACATCCTCACAAATACTGACAGGTATAGCAGTTGATTTATCAGCCATTTGCAAAGATATTTCAGTAGGTGTCAACTTATTCAAGTCAATTCTACGATATAAAGAGAGAGGCATAACACTAACACCAGCTCCAAGATCACATAAAGCAGTTTTAACATAATTTCTTTTAATGGAGCATGGTATAGTAGGTACTCTGGATCTCCAAGTTTCTTTGGTATTCCACCCTTAAAAGTGTAATTAGCAAGCATGGTGGAAATTTCAGCTTCAGGTATCTTTCTTTTATTTGTAACAATATCTTTCATATATTTAGCATAAGGATTCATTTTGAGCATATCAGTCAATCGCATACGCATAAAAGATGGGTCTAATCATTTCATCAAAGCGCTCAAAATCCACATCATCCTTTTTATGGGATGGTTTGGGAGTAAAAGGCATGGGTGTTTGAACCCATGGTTCTCTTTCTTTACCATGTTTCCTAGCAACAAAGTCTCTTTTATCATAACGTTGATTCTTTGATTGTGGGTTATCAAGATCAACAAAGAAGTTCAACTTCTACATCATTATCATTACTAGGTTGAGCATCATCATGAACATTATCATTAACATTTTCACTAGGTTCATGTTCATTACCAGACTGTGTTTCAGCATCAAACATAGAGATATCATTTGGATTATCAGGTGGTTCAGCAACAGGTTCACTAGAAGTTTGCACAGTCCTATCATTTTCCTTTTTCTTCCTTTTAGAAGAACTAGGTACATCAATATTATTTCTCTAAGAATCTTGCTCGATTCTCTTAGGGTGGCCTTCAGGATACAACGGTTCCTGAGTCATTCTATCAGTTCTAGTAGCCACTCTAACAACATAATCGTTTTCTTACTATTCATTTCATCAAACACTTCTTTCTGAGCCTTAAGTACTTGTTCTACTTGAGTGGTAACCATAGAAGCATGTTTGCTAACAAGTGTAAGTTCACCTCTAATATCAGCCATATAATCACTCAAGCGTTTAATCATATCAGAATCATATTTCAATTGTCTACTAAAATAAGCATTAAAATTTTCTTGTTTGACAATAAAATTATCAAACTCATCGAAGCATTGCCTAGCAGACTTATAATGAGGAATATCACCTTCATCAAATCTATAGAGAGAATTTACCTTTACTACCTGTGTCGGGATATCGGGAGGTTCTTCAGTAAATAAGTAATTGAGATCATATACTTATTCAACAGGAGGTAAATTAAGACCATGTATTTCTTAAATAGGAGGTAAACTCTTAGCATCTTCAGCTTTAATACCTTTTTCTTTCATAGATTTCTTTGCCTCTTGCATATCTTCGGGACTGAGAAATAGAACACCTCTCTTCTTCGAAGTTGGTTTAGTAATAGGCTCAGTAATTGGCTCAGGAGCTGGCTCAGGAGGTGCCCAATTATTCTCATTTGTCAACATATTATTCAATAGAATTTTAGCTTTATCGGGTGTTTTTTCCCTGAAAAGAGAACCAGCACGACTATCCAAGTAATCTCTCGAAGCATCGGTTAGTCCATTATAAAAGATATCAAGTATTTCAGGTTTCTTAAGAGGATGATCAGGCAAATCATTAAGTAACTTGAGAAGCCTCCCCCAAGCTTGTGGGAGACTCTCTTCTTCAATTTGCACAAAATTATATATATCCCTCAAAACAGCTTGTTTCTTATGAGCAGGGAAATATTTAGCGAGAAGTAATAAATCATATCCTCGGGACTTTGCACACAACCAGGATCAAGAGAATTAAACCATTTCTTAGCATCACCCTTTAATGAGAACGGAAATATTTTGAGTAAATAAAGGTAGCGCGATCTCTCATTATTAGTAAACAGGGCAGCTATATCATTTAACTTACGAAGATGTGCCACAACAGTTTCAGATTCATAGCCATAAAAAGGATCAGATTCAACCAAAGTAATTATATTTGGATCAACAGAAAAATCATAATAATCCTGATCGGGAACACAGATAGGTGAAGTAACAAAAGCAGGGTCGGGTCTCATCCTATCTCTAAAAGATTCTCTACTCCATTTAACTAGCAACCTCTTAAGTTCAAGTCTATCCTGGAAAGCAAGAACGGCTGCAGTAGATTCAGCATTAAAAAGATAACCCTCAGGAATAGCAGGCATATTATCATCATTACTAACATCATCGTGTTCAGTTTCAATAATTTCTCTTTCTCTAGACCTAGAAATCTGTTAATCTAGAAATTCACCAATGGGCACAGTAGTATCAAGCATAGAAGTAGTTTCATCATAAGTATCATGCATAGCAGAAGTGGCATCATCAATAACATGCGACATATCGAAACAAATAGCAGAAGCAGGTTTAGGTGTCGCTAGCTTACTCATAACAGAAGGTGAATCAAGTGCAGAGCTAGATGGCAGTTCCTTACCTCCCCTCGTAGTTGAGGGATAAATTGTTGTCTTAGCGTCTTTCAAGTTCTTCATAGTGTCCAGCTGATATAAATCCAAAGTGACTCAAAGAATAGAGCTATGCTCCCCGGCAACGACGCCAAAAAAAGGTCTTGATAACCCACAAGTATAGGGGATCGCAACAGTTTTCAAGGGTAGAGTATTCAACCCAAATTTATTGATTCGACACAAGGGGAGCCAAAGAATATTCTCAAGTATTAGCAGCTAAGTTGTCAATTCAACCACACCGAAACTTAGTATCTGCAGCAAAGTGTTTAGTAGCAAAGTAATATGATAGTGGTGGTAACGGTAACAAAAGTAAAGACAAAGAAAAGTAATGTTTTTGGTATTTTTGTAGTGATTGTAACAGTAGCAACGGAAAAGTAAATAAGCCTAAACCAGTATATGGAAAACTCGTAGGCACCGGATCAGTGATGGATAATTATGCCAGATGTGGCTCGTCATGTAACAGTTACAACATAGGGTGACACAGAACTAGCTCCAGTTCATCAATGTAATGTAGGCATGTATTCCGTATATAGTCATACGTGCTTATGGAAAAGAACTTGCATGACATCTTTTGTCCTACCCTCCCGTGGCAGCGGGGTCCTATTGGAAACTAAGGGATATTAAGGCCTCCTTTTAATAGAGAACCGGAACAAAGCATTAGCACATAGTGAATACATGAACTCCTCAAACTATGGTCATCACCGGAAGTGGTCTCGATTATTGTCACTGGGTTGCCAGATCATAACACATAGTAGGTGACTATAGACTTGCAAGATAGGATCAAGAACACACATATATTCATGGAAACATAATAGGTTCAGATCTGAAATCATGGCACTCGGGCCCTAGTGACAAGCATTAAGCATAGCAAAGTCATAGCAACACCAATCTCAGAACATAATGGATACTAGGGATCAAACCCTAACAAAACTAACTCGATTACATGATAAATCTCATCCAACCCATCACCGTCCAGCAAGCCTATGATGCAATTACTCACGCACGGCGGTGAGCATCATGAAATTGGTGATGGAGGATGGTTGATGATGACGACGGCAACGAATCCCCCTCTCGGGAGCCCCGAACGGACTCCAGATCAGCCCTCCCGAGAGAGATTAGGGCTTGGCGGCGGCTCCGTATCGTAAAACGCGATGATTCTTTCTCTCTGATTTTTTTCTCCCCAAAAGCCAATATATGGAGTTGGAGTTGGCGTCGGAGGGGCCCACAAGGTAGGGCGGCGCGCCCAGGGGGGAGGGGCGCGCCCCCCACCCTCGTGGACAGGGTGTGGGCCCCCTGGTCTTCATCTTTGGCAAGGATTTTTTATTATTTATTCTAAGATATTCCGTGGAGTTTCAGGTCATTCCGAGAACTTTTGTTTTCTGCACATAAAACAACACCATGGCAATTCTGAAAACAACGTCAATCCGGTTAGTTCCATTCAAATCATACAAGTTAGAGTCCAAAACAAGGGCAAAAGTGTTTGGAAAAGTAGATACGACGGAGACGTATCGGTGCTACCCGTCAAGCAGATCTCTTGTTGGGTCCCGATAGCTCCTCGTAGATGGATTCGAGACGGATGACCAGTCCTATTCCCCAATCGAGGTGTATGCTCTAACTTGGCACAGTTATACTGCTCATATCATGCAAAAGGTGTCTTGCATTGCATAGTTTAGACATCATATACACAATATTCAACACCATGTTCTTAGTTCAGACATCATATCGAATGCCCTCTGTTTAGCATATAAATCACATATGTGAATTAAATGATGCGATCCTGATTACTTAGATAACATGTAGGTGAATTATGTCATGTGATCCTGTTTAGTTATTCATCATATCTTTGAATTATGTTATGCTATGCTATCCGGTTTAGATAGACATCATATATGTGAAATTATGTCATGCTATCCGCTTTAGTTAAACAATATACATGTCAACTATTTCATGCCCTCTTTTTCCAAACTATCTATTGCATCATCTCTCATACAATGTCTGTACATTCAACTATGTTTCCTATTTATCAGCCATTTGAACTGGAGCGGGTGATGCCAGTATCTAGCGGACTAAAAACACGGTCTTCAAATAAAACAGTGCTACCTCTTGGTGGAGATAGCACCCCGGTTGTACATGCACAAGAACCAGCCCTACCACACATAACCCAAACTCCCGCAGATTGTACCCCTACTGCGATGGACAGAGAACCAGCTTCACCCAATCTAACCCCAACCCCAGCCGATAGTAACCCAGTTCCTGTTGACACAACACCATCTCCACCACAGAGCTCCCAAACAAGAAGCGATTAGTAAGGCAGCTCCAAAGGCCCAAAGGGCCAAGATTATCACGGCGAACCCCAACTCCGCCAGTTAGTACGCCTATTCCTGTGGAGGAAGCACAACCAGCTAGTCGTAGTTTAGCATCTATCGCATTTGATGTTGTTAAATCATATGTGCGTATCTTCCCATCTTGGAAATATTATAATGAAGATGAAGGAAAATGCCGATTGCGTGTGTTTGTCCATGAGTTATGTGTAAGTAATGTTATTCATGGCAATTACTTTGCTTCGTCCCATACATCCTACCTCCATGATGGTTATAATACATCAAATTTTCCCATTTTTCTCTATAGAGAAGGACCGATTTGGAAACTCGGGATGAGGTAACCTGTGCTAATACCTCTGCTATCTTCAAGAATGCTTGGTGGCAGTATCGGAATTACCTGAAGAAAACGTACTTCACCGGCAAAGAAACTCATCAAATTCCCTTACGTTCTCCTGACACACATTTACTAGACGACGACTGGGAACACCTTGTTCTGTACTGGTCCCGAACCAAGAATGTGGTAAGGTCTATGAGCTCATTTTCTATTTTTAAGTATTATATTCTTGCGTCTTGTTATACTCTGTTCATGTAGAACAAGTGCCTAAACCTGAAGAACAATTGTTCTAATTTAAGATTCCATTGCTATCATAGTTCAAAAAAGCGCTAGGCGTTAATTGTGCGTTTTGCCACCGCCTTGCGCTTTACTGACCAAAGCGCATTCTTATGCGCAGCTATGCATGTATTAAGCGTAGTTATGCGCAATGCGTTTTTGCCAACGCCTAGAGCCTAGGCGCGCGCTTAAGCGCTCGCTTAGGCACGCCTTTTTTAACTATGATTGCTTTGCTCTTGTATCACTGTATTTACTCATACAAACTTATTTTTAAATTGAAGGATCCAATCGAAACTCCAATGGCACAACAGGTATGTTCACACATGTTTCTTTAACATGTTTGCTCTTATCAATAGCTCTGTTAATTTCAATTTCAATTGTGTATACAGTTGACTTTCATATCATGCACATTACTAGCATCACAACAGAGCCAATAGTGTTGTTGTACATGTAGACCCGTGGTACCCATCTGAAATCTTGTTGTGCCCTGTAGTTTCCCACGCTTTGTATTCTTTCATTGCTGCTTTGTCTTGAACTGATATGATTTGAACGGTATCTCTATTTTGATTTGGCAAGACAATGCAGTGACCATAGGACATAGATATATGTTTGTTTGATGCTTTTATTGTGTACTAGTACTTGGCAGTAGAAGACTTGGTAGTTTAATCCTGTCCACCTTACTAATGAACTGGTTCACCGAAATGAGTTTCATATAGTAGTACATGCTAAACTTGTTATGTGTCTGCTTGTTTCTTCTTTTAGAATGTTGACAGAATATTGGGGAAGAGTGCCTTATTAAGCAATGGTAAAGGAAGTAATGCAGATAAGGTTCAGGATAGTGACACATCCTTGTTGGTCTCCAACAAAGCTGATAAAACAGCTGAGGAAGACTATCTTAAAGACAGCGAGACAACCCCAAAGTCATGTCTTGGTTTAGTGTTTGAGTTACTGGCCACTACCGCTTGCACAAGCTATTCAAACTCACTATCTGAATAAGTTCGGTTTCTTGAGTCTCAACTACAAGCTAAAAGACATCGATCAGCTCTGCTGCGACAAGAAGCAGAAGGACTGCGGAAGTCCCTGGAGCATTCAGATGCATACTTTCTGGTGCAACAGCAAGCGTTGGAGGATTTTAGCGCCAAACAGGACAAAGCTAATTAGCTTGCTAAGCTTATTGCTGCCATGGTGGATACCTGTGATAACGCTTTCTAGCTCTTCCGAAGTTGTTTCGATTATGCTCTTGTTTTGCTGCCACGTTTATTTGCACTTTGGTGGCCAATTTTGATGGCGATGTATGTAATATGCTGCTTTGTTCCCTATATTTGCACCGGTGGCGAACTTTGATGCCCAAATGGATGTAATATGTGTAATAGCGGTAATAGGCTAGCGTTAATTGCTTGCTTATTTATTTCCTTATTGTCTTGTTTAGTTGTTTGCTTGTAGTCACCGTAGTTCTTTTTACGTGTTTTTCTAGTGGCCACAATAGCCTATTTTTGGTAACTAGGCCAAAATAATCATGGCAACACACGGACTGTTGTAACCATGGGCCTCCCGCAGTCAGAGTGATCCATGGGCCTTGATGCCGTAGAGATCCATTGGCCTTCTATACGGGTCAGAGGATCCATCGCCCTTCTATACGGGCCTTAGGGTCCATGGGCCTTCTATGGGCCATAGGGTCCATGGGCCTTCTACGGCCGCAGACGATCCATGGGCCTTCTACGGGCCGTACTATCCATGGGCCTCATATGGGCCGTAGGATCCATGGGTCTTCTACGGGGCGTATCATCATTTCGCCAATCATGGGCCGTACTATTCGTGGACCATAACGGGCCGTTAATAGGAAGTATTTGATAACTCTATGAAAATAGCCCAACGGGTTTTTTTTGACATGAAAACGGCCCAACGTATTAACGGTCCGCAAACGGGCCGACTGTAATGACAGGCTGAATTAGGCCCACAAGCGTAAAATGACAAGAACGGGTCAGATGTAAATCTCGCAAATGAGCCCAAGAATCAATGGGCCCTGAGAAGGCCGAAAGATAACTTGGGCTGGAAACGGCCCGATGGAATAACGCGCTGTTAATGGGTATAAAGTGATACACTGTTCATTATGGGCCAGTTTCACCACAGGCCGTTAATGGGCCAAGAGTTACAAAGGTCCTTATATGGGCCGAAAGAAGTCATGGGCCGCACATGGGCCAGAAGTTAAAACGGGCTGGCCCAGATGACGCTACTGGGCCTAATTCGGATAGGGCGTAACGGGCCCTGGGTTAGCGGGTTGTAAATGGGCTATATGCGAACAGGCCATTAACAGGCTTTCCGTGGGCCGGCCCGCCACCTTTTGACCAAGTCAAACGGGTCGGCCTTTTCACAGGAATGGGCCTGTGTTGGGCCGTGCCACATGTCGCCGTATCATAGGCGCCTTCGGTCCAATAAGCGGATGACATCTGTCCCAACGGTGAGCCGACACGTGTTTCCTCCAGCCAATGATGATTTTACACGTGGAAAATCCCCATTGGTCGGGCCGTTAACGGTTATCGGATCCAAAACCCGACCCGATAGCTTAACGGCGTTCGCTACGATGGATGCCACGTGTCGGTCACCCTTGATGAAAGCACTTACGTGACGCCGCGATTTATCGTCATGGAAGTGGACACTTCCGTGATGATAATTTTGGTAATGTCATGGAACACTTCTACGACAAAGACATGTATGACTATCTTGATTCTGTCATAAAATCGTCATGGATGTACATGCATGACAAAAAACGCGACCTACTGTGACAAACACGTATCATCACGGAAGTGTATTTTTTTGTAGTGATTTGGTCACTCCGATTGTCGGAGAGGTATCTCTGGGCCCTCTCGGTAATGCACATCACTATAAGCCTTGCAAGCAATGTGACTAATGAGTTAGTTATGTGATTATGCATTAAAGAACAAGTAAAGAGACTTGCCGGTAATGAGATTGAACTAGGAAAGATGATACTGACGATCGAATCTCGGGCAAGTAACATACCGATGACAAAGGGAACAACGTATGTTGTTATGCGGTTAGACCGATAAAGATCTTCGTAGAATATTTAGGAACCAATATGAGCATCCAGGTTCCCCTATTGGTTATTGACCGGAAGTGAGTCTCGGTCATGTCTACATAGTTCTCGACCCGTAGGGTCAGCACGCTTAACGTTCGATGATGATCGGTATTACGAGTTTATGTGTTTTGATGTAACGAAGGTAGTTTGGAGTCTCAGATGTGATCACAAACATGACGAGGACTCTCGAAATGGTCGATACATAAAGATTGATATATTGGAAGGCTATGTTTGGACACCGGAATGGTTTTGGATAAGTTCGGGCAATTACCGGAGTACCGGGGGGTTACCGGAACCCCCTGGAGTCAATGGGCCTTAATGGGCCATGGTGGGAGAGAGGAGGAGGTGGCCAAGTGGGGGGCGCACCCCCCCCAAGCCCAATCCAAACTGGGGAGGGGGTCGGCCCCCCTTTCCTTCTCCCCTTCTCCCTCTTCCTTCTTCTCCTACTCCAACTAGGGAAGGGGGGAAACCTACTCCTACTAGGAGTAGGAATCCCCCTTGGGGCGCGCCATAGAGAGGGCCGGCCCTCCTCTCCTCCACTCCTTTATATACGGGGGAGGGGGGTACCCCATAGACACACAAGTTGACAGTTGTCTTAGCCGTGTGCGGTGCCCCCCTCCACAGATTTCCACCTCGGTCATATCGTTGTAGTGCTTAGGTGAAGCCCTGCGTCGGTAACTTCATCATCACCATCATCACGCCGTCGTCTTGTGAAACTCTCCCTCAGCCTCAATTTGGATCAAGAGTATGAGGGACGTCACCGAGTTGAACGTGTGCAGATCGCGGAGGTGCCGTGCGTTCGGTACTTGATCAGTTGGATCGCGAAGACGTTCGACTACATCAACCGTGTTACTTAACGCTTCCGCTTTTGGTCTACGAGGGTACGTGGACACACCCTCCCGCTCGTTGCTATGCATCACCTAGATGGATCTTGCGTGAGCGTAGGAATTTTTTTGAAATACTACGTTCCCCAACAATGGCATCCGAGCCAGGTCTATGCGTAGATGTTATATGCATGAGTAGAACACAAAGAGTTGTGGGTGATAATAGTCATACTGCTTACTAGCATGTCATACTTTGACTCGACGGTATTGTTGGATGAAGCGGCTCAGACCGACATTACGCGTACGCTTACGCGAGACTGGTTCTACCGACGTGCTTCACACACAGGTGGCTAGTGGGTGTCTGTTTCTCCAACTTTAGTTGAATTGAGTGTGACTACGCCCGGTCCTTGTTGAAGGTTAAAACAACAAACTTGACGAAAAATCGTTGTGGTTTTGATGCGTAGGCAAGAATGGTTCTTGCTAAGCCCGTAGCAGCCACGTAAAACTTGCAACAACAAAGTAGAGGACGTCTAACTTGTTTTCAAAGGGCATGTTGTGATGTGATATGATCAAGACATGATTATATAAATTGTTGTATGAGATGATCATGTTTTGTAACTGATTTACTTTATCACTAAGCGGCAGCGATAGTCGTAGAAGCAATAGTTGGCGAGACGACAACAATGCTTCAATGGAGATCAAGGTGTCAAACCGGGGATGATGGTGATCATGACGGTGCTTTGGAGATGGAGATCAAAGGCACAAGATGATGATGGCCATATCATATCACTTATATTGATTGCATGTGATGTTTATCCTTTATGCATCTTATTTTGCTTAGTTCGGCGGTAGCATTATAAGATGATCTCTCACTAAATTTCAAGGTATAAGTTTTCTCCCTGAGTATGCACCGTTACCTGATTCGTCGTGTCGAGACACCACGTGATGATCGGGTGTGATAAGCTCTACGTTCACATACAACGGGTGCAAGCCAGTTTTGCACATGCGAATACTCGGGTTAAACTTGACGAGCCTAACATATGCAGATATGGCCTTGGAACACCGAGACCGAAAGGTCGAGCATGAATCATATAGTAGATATGATCAACATAGTGATGTTCACCATTGAAAACTACTCCATCTCACGTGATGATCGGACATGGTTTAGTTGATATGGATCACGTGATCACTTAGATGATTAGAGGGATGTCTATCTAAGTGGGAGTTCTTAAGTAATATGATTAACTGAACTTTAATTTATCATGAACTTAGTACCTGATAGTATTTTGCATGACTATGTTGTTGTAGATAAATGGCCTGTGCTGTTGTTCCATTGAATTTTAATGCATTCCTAGAGAAAGCTAAGTTGAAAGATGATGGTAGCAATTACACGGACTGGGTCCGTAACTTGAGGATTATCCTCATTGCTGCACAGAAGAATTACGTCCTGGAAGCACCGCTAGGTGCCAAACCCACTGCAGGAGCAACGCCAGATGTTATGAACGTCTGGCAGAGCAAAGCTGATGACTACTCGATAGTTCCGTGTGCCATGCTTTACGGCTTAGAACTGGGACTTCAACGACGTTTTGAACATGAGCATAGGAGATGTTCCAGGAATTGAAGTTAATATTTCAAGCAAATGCCCGGATTGAGAGATATGAAGTCTCTAGTAAGTTCTACGGCTGCAAAATGGAGGAGAATAGTTCTGTCAGTGAGCATATACTCAGAATGTCTGGGTACCACAATCACTTGACTCAGCTGGGAGTTAGTCTTCCAGTTGATAGTGTCATTGACAGAGTTCTTCAATTACTGCCACCAAGCTACAAGAGCTTCATGATGAACTATAATATGCAAGGGATGGATAAGACGATTCCCGAGCTCTTCGCAATGCTAAAAGCTGCGGAGGTAGAAATCAAGAAGAAGCATCAAGTGTTGATGGTCAACAAGACCACCAGTTTCAAGAAAAAGGTTAAAGGGAAGAAGGGGAACTTCAAAAAGAACGGCAAGCAAGTTGCTGCTCAAGTGAAGAAGCCCAAGTCTGGACCTAAGCCTGAGACTGAGTGCTTCTACTGCAAAGGGAATGGTCAGTGGAAGCGGAACTGCCCCAAGTATTTTGCGGAGAAGAAGGATGGCAAAGTGAAAGGTATATTTGATATACATGTTATTGATGTGTACCTTACTAATGCTCGCAGTAGCTCCTGGGTATTTGATGCTGGTTCCATTGCTAATATTTGCAACTCGAAACATGGGCTACGGATTAAGGAAGATTGGCTAAGGACGAGGTGATGATGCGCGTCGGAAATGGTTCCCAAGTCGATGAGATCGCCGTCGGCACGCTGCCTCTACATCTACCTCGGGGATTAGTTTTAGACCTGAATAATTGTTATTTGGTGCCAGCGTTAAGCATGAACATTATATCTGGATCTTGTTTGATGCGAGACGGTTATTCATTTAAATTAGAGAATAATGGTTGTTCTGTTTGTATGAATAATATCTTTTATGGTCATGCACCCTTGATGAGTGGTCTATTTTTACTAAATCTTGATAGTAGTGATACACATGTTCATAGTATTGAAGCCAAAAGATATAACTTTAATAATGATAGTGCAACTTATTTGTGGCACTGCCGTTTAGGTCATATTTTTGTAAAGCGCATGAAGAAACTCCATGTTGATGGGCTTTTGGAATCACTTGATTATGAATCACTTGATGCTTGCGAACCATGCCTCATGGGCAAGATGACTAAGACTCCGTTCTCCAGAACAATGGAGCGAGCAACAGACTTGTTGGAAATAATACATACTGATGTATGCGGTCCGATGAGTGTTGATGCTTGCAGCGGGTATCGTTATTTTCTGACCTTCACAGATGATTTGAGCAGATATGGGTATATCTACTTGATGAAACATAAGTATGAAACATTTGAAAACTTCAAAGAATTTCAGAGTGAAGTGAAAAATCATCGTAACAAGAAAATAAAGTTTCTACGATCTGATCGTGGAGGAGAATATTTGAGTTACGAGTTTGGTCTTCATTTGAAACAATGCGGAATTGTTTCGCAACTCACGCCACCCGGAACACCATAGCGTAATGGTGTGTCCGAACGTCGTAATCGTACTTTATTAGATGTGGTGCGATCTATGGTGTCTCTCACTAATTTACCGCTATAATTTTGGGGTTATGCTTTAGAGACGGATGCATTCACGTTAAATAGGGCACCATCTAAATCCGTTGAGATGACACCATATGTTGGTTTGGCAAGAAACCCAAGTTGTCGTTTCTTAAAGTTTGGGGCTGCAATGCTTATGTGAAAAAGCTTCAACCTGATAAGCTCGAACCCAAATCGGAGAAATGTGTCTTCAGAGGATACCCAAAGGAGACTGTGGGGTACACATTCTATCACAGATCCGAAGGCAAGATATTCGTTGCTAAGAATGGATCCTTTCTAGAGAAGGAGTTTCTCTCGAAAGAAGTGAGTGGGAGGAAAGTAGAACTCGATGAGGTAATCGTACTGCTCCCTTATTGGACAGTAGTTCATCACCGAAATCAGTTCTAGTGATTCCTACACCAGTAAGTGAGGAAGCTAATGATGATGATCATGAAACTTCTGATCAAGTTACTACCAAACCTCGTAGGTCAACGAGAGTAAGATCCGCACCAGAGTGGTACGGTAATCCTATTCTAGAGGTCATGTTACTTCACCATGACGAACCTACGAACTATGATGAAGAAATGATGAGCCCAGATTCTGCGAAATGTCCTGAGGCCATGAAATCTGAGATGGGATCCATGTATGAGAACAAAGTGTGGACTTTGGTTGACTTGCCCGATGATTGGCAAGCCATAGAGAATAAATGAATTTTCAAGAAGAAGACTGACGCTGATGGTAATAGTACTGTCTACAAAGCTTGACTTGTTGCAAAAGGTTTTTGACAAGTTAAAGGAGTTGACTACGATGAGACCTTCTCGCCCGTAGCGATGCTTAAGTCCGTCCGAATCATGTTAGCAATTGCTGCATTTTATGATTATGAAATTTGGCAAATGGATGTCAAAACTGCATTCCTTAATGGATATCTTAAAGAAGAGTTGTATATGATGCAACCATAAGGTTTTGTCGATCCAAAAGGTGCTAACAAAGTGTGCAAGCTCTAGCAATCCATTTATGGACTGGTGCAAGCCACTCGGAGTTGGAATATACGCTTTGATAGTGTGGACAAAGCATATGGTTTTATACGGACTTTTGGAGAAACCTGTATTTACAAGAAAGTGAGTGGGAGCTCTGTAGCATTTCTGATATGATGACATATTATTGATCGGAAATGATACTGAATTTCTGAATAGCATAAAAGGATACTTGGATAAGAATCTTTCAGTGAAAGACTTCGGTGAAGCTGCTTATACATTGGGCATCAAGATCTATAGAGATAGACCAAGATGCTTAATTGGACTTTCACAAAGCACATACCTTGATAAAGTTTTGAAGAAGTTCAAAATGGATCAAGCAAAGAAAGGGTTCTTTCCTGTGTTACAAGGTGTGAAGTTGAGTCAGACTCAATGCCCGACCACTTCAGAAGATAGAGAGAAAATGAAGGGCATTCCCTATGCTTCAGCCATAGGTTCTATCATGATGCAATGCTGTGTACCAGACCTGATGTGTGCCTTGCTATGAGTTTAGCAATGAGGTACCAAAGTAATCCAGAGTGGATCACCTTTGGACAGCGGTCAAGAACATCCCGAAATACGAAAAGGACTAAGGATATGTTTCTCGTTTATGCAGGTGACAAAGAGCTCGTCAGTAAGCGATTACGTCGATGCAAGCTTTGACACCGATCTGATGACTCTAAGTCACAAACCAGATACATATTTTTATTGAATGGTGGAGCTGTCGGTTGGTGCAGTTCCAAAGCGAGCGTCATGTCGGGATCTACGTGTGAAGCGAGTACATAGCTGCTTCTAAGCGACAAATGAAGGAGTCTGGATGAAGGAATTCATATACGATCTAGGTGTCATACCTAGTGCATTGGGTCCAATGAAAATATTTTGTGACAATACTGGTGCAATTGCCTTGGCAAAGGAATCCAGATTTCACAAGAGAACCAAGCACATCAAGGGACGCTTCAATTCCATCCGCGACCAAGTCAAGGAGGGAGACATAGAGATTTGCAAGATACATAAGGATCTGAATGTTACAGACCCGTTGACTAATCCTCTCTCACGAGCAAAACATGATCAGCACCAAGACTCCATGGGTGTTAGATTCATTACAATGTAGTCTAGATTATTGACTCTACTGCAAGTGGGAGACTGAAGGAAATATGCCCTAGAGGCAACAATAAAGTTGTTATTTATATTTCCTTATATCACGATAAATTTTTATTATTCATGCTATAATTGTATTAATCGGAAACTTAGTACATGTGTGAATACATAGACAAATAGAGTGTTACTAGCATGCCTCTACTTGACTAGCTCGTTAATCCTAGATGGTTAAGTTTCCTAGCCATGGACAAGAGTTGTCATTTGATGAACGGGGTCACATCATTAGAGAATGATGTGATTGACTTGACCCATCCATTAGCTTAGCACTATGATCATTTAGTTTATTGCTATTGCTTTCTTCATAACTTATACATGTTCCTATAACTATGAGATTATGCAACTCCCGAATACCGGAGGAACACTTAGTGTGCTATCAAACGTCACAACGTAACTGGGTGATTATAAATATGCTCTAAAGGTGTCTCCGATGGTGTTTGTTGAGTTGGCATAGATCGAGATTAGGATTTGTCACCCCGATTGTTGGTGAGGTATCTCTGGGCCCTCTCGGTAATGTACATCAATATAAGCCTTGCAAGCAATGTGACTAATGAGTTAGTTATGGGATGATGTAATACACAGCGAGTAAAGAGACTTGCCGGTAAAGAGATTGAACTAGGTATGATGATACCGTCGAATCTCGGGCAAGTAACATACCGATGACAAAGGGAACAACGTATGTTGTTATGCGGTTTGACCGATAAAGATCTTCGTAGAATATGTAGGAACCAATATGAGCATCCAGGTTCCGCTATTGGTTATTGACTGGAAGTGAGTCTCGGTCATGTCTACATAGTTCTCGAACCCGTAGGGTCCGCACACTTAACGTTCGATAACGATCGGTATTGTGAGTTTATGTGTTTTGATGTACCGAAGGTAGTTTAGAGTCCCGGATGTGATCACGGACATGACGAGGAGTATCAAAATGGTCGAGACATAAAGATTGATATATTGGAAAGCTATGTTTGGACACTAGAATGGTTTCAGATAAGTTCGGGCAATTACCGAAGTACCGAGGGGTTACCGGACCCCCCCCCCCCCCCCGAGGAGTCAATGGACCTTAACGGGCCATGGCGGGAGAGAAGAGGAGGCGGCCATGTCGGGGGCGCCCCTCTCCCAGTCCAATCCGAATTGAGGAGGGGGCCGGCCCCCCTTTCCTTCTCTCCTTCTCCCTCTTCCTTCTTCTCCTATGCCAACTAGGGAAGGTAGGGAAACCTACTCCTACTAGGAGTAGGACTCCCCCCTGGGCGCGCCATAGAGAGGGCCGGCCCTCCCCTCCTCCACTCCTTTATATACGGGGGAGGGGGGCACCCCATAGACACAAAAGTTGACAGTTGTCTTAGCCGTGTGCGGTGCCCCCCTCCACAGATTTCCACCTCAGTCATATCGTTGTAGTGCTTAGGCGAAGCCCTGCGTCGGTAACTTCATCATCACTGTCATCACGCCACCGTGCAGACGAAACTCTCCCTCGGCCTCAGCTAGATCAAGAGTACGAGGGACGTCACCGAGCTGAACGTGTGCATAGCGTGGAGGTCCCGTGCATTTGGTACTTGACCAGTTGGATCACGAAGAAGTTCGACTACATCAACCACGTTACTTAATGCTTCCGTTTTCGGTCTACGAGGGTACGTGGACACACTCTCCCGCTCGTTGCTATGCATCACCTAGATGGATCTTGCGCGTGCGTAGGATTTTTTTTGAAATACTACATTCCCCAACATTGATGTCAGTGTTTTTTTTGTAGGGAGATGTGAATGTTGATTGTGTTAGGGCATCTCTAAGGCGGATCTGTAAACCTCCCGTAACCATCCGCACCGCGCTGTCCGGACCACGGAAGCCATCCAACGCGGTTCTGTATCGGTCCGTGATAAACCACAAGTATAGGGGATCAATTGTAGCCTCTTTCGATAAGTAAGTGTGTCGAACCCAACGAGGAGCTAAAGATAGAACAAATATTCCCTCAAGTTCTATCGACCACTGATTCAACTCTACGCACGTTTGACGTTCGCTTTACCTAGAACAAGTATGAAACTAGAAGTACTTTTTAGGTGTGATAGGATAGGTTTGCAAGATAATAAAGAGCACGTAAATAAAATCTAGGGTCTGTTTAAATAAAGACACAACTAAGTTAGTTTTAGTAGAGAGTTTTTGTCAACAAGAAAGTTATTTGTCCCTGAGCAATCGATAACTAGACCGGTAATCACTATTGCAATTTTATATGAGGTAGAAGCATAAGCTAACATACTTTCTCTCCTTGGATCATATGCACTTATGATTGGAACTCTAGCAAGCATCCGCAACTACTAAAGATCATTAAGGAAAAACCCAACCATAGCATTAAAGTATCAAGTCCTCTTTATTCCCATACGCAAACAACCTACTTACTCGGGTCTGTGCTTCTGCCACTCACGCCACCCACCATAAGCAAATCATGAACATATTGCAAACCCTACAGCGGGGATCCCTCACGCTTGCGCGACACGGAGAGCACCATAGGACAGCACCAATAATAAAACATGCAACTCAAACCACTCACATTCATCAATGAACCCATAGGACAAAACGGATCTACTCAAACATCATTGGATAGCCATACATCATTGGGAAATAATATATAGCGTTGAGCACCATGTTTAAGTAGAGATTACAACGGGTAAAAGAGGGGTTACACACTGCATAGAGGGGGGAAGATTTGGTGATGACGGCGGTGAAGTTTGTCGGTGTACTAGAGTAGGTGTACCCTAGTATCCCGAACTCGTGCACGGACAGTTGCAGCACCCCGCGACAAGGCTTGCCTGGTCACCGCCAAGATCCTCCATGGCTCCTTTGGAGCCATTCAAGAACAAAGTATTTAACCAAGAAGACAAGGCCCCGGCAAGAGGAGCTTGCCGGGAAGGCCACTCGAGGCACGAAGAAGACAAGACCCCGGCAAGAGGAGCTTGCCGGGAAGGCTCGGAGCGCGACAAGCCTCCGGACGCGACAAGGATTCAGCCGCGGCAAGGCGCTTGCCGCGACAGGCAACCTCTCTTCATCTCCGCTCCAGCTCATCTACCAACGTGTCGCCATGAGATCATTCCATGCGCGCGTGTCAAGAGGCTGTGCAGCCAGCGGGGAGCAGCGGTAAGCGGCGCTGACAAGCCCACCATCGTGGCAAACGGTGGCGCTCTGTTGCACTGTTTAGACGACAAGGACGGGCATTTAATGCTTTTGTCCCTTGCCGTCAGAGTTAGGTATTTTGCACTGTACACTGTTCAAGTAGGTGTACCAACTACTATTTTTCCATTTGTACCCTCCTCTACGTTGCCACCTGTCGGAGACCCCTTGAGCATATAAAAGGAGGCCCATGTGCACGTAGAGGGGGTTCGGCCAGTTCGACTCATTCGAGACCAGAGACACTCACGCTAGGTTTTGTAGCTCTCATCGCTCCCTAGCAAGAACACAATACAATCAGACAAGCAGCAGTAGGAGTATTATCTCTCCGGAGAGCTCCGAAGCTGGGTAAACCGCTCGTGTGCTTCGCCTCGATCCGCTCTTCGTGCGACCTCCGCCCCCCTCCGAACCACAAGGGGCCTGGTCCGCCGGCCCCATAGGTGTCCGTGGGTCCGATCAGCCTCCCCGACATCTTTGGCGCGCCAGGTAGGGGGCGTCGAGGCCGTGTGAACCTGATCCGGCGTGCACACGAGCAGCGTCTTCATCATCTTCAACATCTTCCGCGACATGCCACCAAAGAAGAAGGCTTCGGCGGCAGCAGAGCCGTCCGCGTCGTACCCGCCATCACCGGAGCAAACGGGAGGTGGAGTAGACGCTGGCGGAAGAACGGGCGCCGGCGAAGGAGTTCGTGACGTTGCCAAGTCCAAGGACAAGCCCGCGCAAACCTCGGTGTCCGCACACCCCCCGCGCCCATCTCAGGAGACGCGGGACCAACAGCGTCATGGTATTCACAATACCATACGCTTGTTGGATCGAGACCCTCAAGACCAGCGTGCACGCCAACGTGCTGGCACGAGCGAGATACGGTCGCCTGGACGGGAGGCTACTCCTTCTAACATAGTTAGAAGTCCGAGCATATCCCGCTCCTCGCACCGTTCACCGTTGCCACCCACTACTCCAGCAGAGGCTCTAGCGAGAGCTCAGCTGCTTTTGGATTACCCTCCAATGGCCGACAAGGTCGACGAGTGGAGGGCTACCATCCAAAGCCTCATCGGCTTTGCCAACGGCGACGCTCCGCGACAACCAACTACATCACTGCCACGGCAAGACAACAAGGCACGAGCCGGTGGCGACGAGACTTGTGGAGGTGCAACCACCATGCACTCTCCACCCCGAAGGCCAAGATCGCCGACTCACGGATCCACCTCGGCGACGACTCCACCGCGTCATCGGATCCACGAGCTCGCCGCGATCAGCGCCAAGTTCTTCATGAGCGACAACAAGAAGACGCTCGAACTCGCATCGAGCGTCGAAGAGAAGCGCGGCGTCAGTCCGACAAGCGCGCCGGGCCCTCTGTCGACATGCACGCGCCGGAGGAACCAGTAGACTTGCCGTATGCGGTAGGTTGCCCTGCGTTCACTCGTGAGCTGCGGCAAGTCCAGTGGCCCAGCAACAAGAACTTCAAGCCAGACGTGCCAGAGAAGTACGATGGCAGGACGCACCCGTCGGAGTTCCTCAGCATCTACACCATTGCAAAGGTAAGCTGCGGGGGCAGACGACAAGATCCTCGCCAACTATTTCCCACGGTACTCAAGTCCAACGTCGGATCTTGGCTCATGCACTTGTCGGACAACTCTATATCCTCTTGGGCAGATTTGTGCCATCGGTTTGTTAGGCGCCTTCTGATGACCACAAGCCTCATGGCCAAGAGAGTGACCTTCATCTGCCGCCGAGAAGGAAGGAGAGTCCTTGCGCCAAGTTCATTCAGAGATTCAGCCGTGTACACTACAACATCCCGGATGTCCACCCTGCGCGGTGATCAGCGCGTTCCATCGTAACATGCGGAACCGCGGGATGAGGGAGGAGATGGCGATGTGCAAAGTCAAGGACGGCGGTGATCTGCACGCCTTGGCCGACAAGTGTGCGTCTTTGAGGAAGGAGGAGACTCGGAGAGAATGCGTAAGCAGGATCTCGACAGTGAGGAGACCGCCCGGCAAAGAAGAGCCGCCGGCGAGGCAACAGGAAGAAGAAAGGCAGAGAAGTGCTAGCTGTTGAGCAGTCTGGCAATGGAGGTAGCGACAAGAACGCCAAGGCTGGTGGCTCCGGCAAGGAGGTTGCCGCTGACGCCAACCACCAGTCTGTGGCGGCCGCCGACAAGCAGGACGGCTCCGGAAAGCAATCTTGCAAGATCCACCGCACCAAGGGCCACGACCTTCGTGAGTTGCAAGAAGGTCGAGCAGCTTGTTGAACAGCAGAAGGCTGAGTACGAGCGGCGCGACAAGGAGAAGGCCCAAGAAGGTGCTGGTGGAGCCAGCAAGAAGAGACCCGGCCGGGGAGGACGCCGCGGCAAGGCCAAGCAGCGGCAAGGAGACAGGCCTCCCCGCGGCCGCGACAAGGACGAAGATGACGACGACGACGAAGATATGGAAGACGACGACACCGATGAGCAGGAGTTTCAGAAGGCTACGGAGGTCCTCTGCGTTGACGGAGGTGCTTCCCTGCATACTTCCCACCGCCAACTCAAGCAATGGATGTGGGAGGTTAATGCAGCGGAACCATCCGTAGAGTCACGCAAGCCTCTGAAGTGGTCCAGCACGCCTATCATCTTTGATATTGAGGATCACCTGGTCGCATAACTGCGGTCGGGTGCTTGCCGATGTTGGTCTCACCAACTATCCGCAACCTCAAGGTCACCAAGATGCTAGTTGACGGCGGGGCCGGCTTGAATCTGATCTCCTCCGCGGTGCTCCAGAAGCTTCAAATCCCTGACAGTGAGCTCGAAGAGACTGGCACTTTCAAGGAATCAATCCGGGAAGGAGCAAGCGAAGGGGAAGATCACGTTGCGGTGACATTTGGCGTGAGCTGAACTTTAGGACTGAGAGGGTCACATTCAACGTTGCTGATTTCCCATTACCTTACAATGGAATACTCGGCCGTCCAAAGACTTCGCCAAGTTCATGGCAGCCTCTCATTATGCCTACAACCTACTCAAGATGCCGGGCCGATAAGCATCATCTCTGTCCATGGCGACAAGAAGGATGCCCTTATCTGTGCCGACAAGATCTACCGGGATGCAGCGGCCGCAGATTACCAAAACACTTGTCACCGAAGCTCCCGGGGGGAAGAAGACCAAGTCCAAGTCCGGCAAGAGCTCTAAAGCCCACTCCGGCAAGCGCACCTCTTCGGAGTGCTGCGCTACCGTCGAGGACGCACCATCGAGCTCCACCGGCAAGTGCAAGAAGACGATGGCTGCTCCGCCAAAGACCAAGAAGATGTCCGCCAAGGAGGACGGCCTTTGGTGGTACCTTCACAATTAGTGCCTCTCTCTACCCCAAATAGGAAGGCGCGCTCGTTGCTTTCCTGCGGGCGAATGTCGACGTGTTTGCATGGCAACCGTCTGACATCCCCGGTGTTCCCAGGAAAGTGATTGAGCACCGTCTGGCCGTTTGTCCTCATGCGCGGCCCGTCAAGCAGAAAGTCAGAAAACAGGCAGTGGAGCGCCAAGAGTTCATCGCAGAAGAGATCAAGAAACTGGAAGCAGCAGGCCTTGTCGGAGGAGTGCTCCATCCTCGTGGTTGGCCAATCACGTAGTCGTGCGCAAGGCAAATGGAAAGTGGAGACTTTGTATTGACTTCACGGATGTTAATAAAGCTTGTCCCAAAGATCCATTTCCGTGCGGCGCGCCGACCAGATTGTTGACTCCACGGCTGGATGTGATTTGCTTTCGTTTCTTGATGCATATTCAGGATATCATCAGATCTTCATGGCAGAAGAAGATGAGGAGAAGACCGCATTCATTACTCCATGTGGCACGTACTGTTTCATACGGATGCCTTTCGGTTTGAAGAATGCTGGTTCAACGTTTGCAAGAGTAGTTTATGATGCTTTTGAGCCGCAAATGCACGAAATGTAGAAGCCTACATGGATGACATAGTGGTCAAGAGCAAGGACAAAGCAACTCTGGTTCAAGATTTGGGCCGAGACCTTTGCAAATCTGCGCAAGATCAACCTCAAGCTAAACGCCCGAGAAGTGCGTGTTTGGAGTCCCTTCCGGCAAGCTTCTCGGGTTCTTCAGTGTCTCGGGGGATTGAAGCCAATCCCGACAAGATCAAGGCCATTGAGCAGATTGAAGCACCCAAGCGCGTCAAGGATGTCTGAAGGCTTGCTTGCGGTTGCTTAGCTGCTCTCGGCAGGTTTATCTCTAGATCTCTTGGCGCGCCCGCCATTTTTCAAGATTTTGAAAAAGGCGGGTCCAATGAAATGGACTCCGAAGCGGAGGCTGCGCTGCAGGACTTGAAGAGATACCTGTCCTCCACCCCATCACTTGTCGCACCTAAGCCACAAGAGAAGTTGCTGCTATATATAGCGGCAACCAATCAAGTGGTTAGCGCTGCGTTAGTAGCGGAGAGGGAGGCAGATGACTAGCTAGCAACCACGGCAGACACATCCAGCGACAAGCAGGGGGCTTCGCTGACAAGCTCTGGTCCCGACAAGGATGGGTCTGCGCAGACGCAAGGCGAATCTGAGAAAAGGATGGTGCAGCGCCCAGTTTACTTTGTCAGTTCCCTCCTGCAGGGGGCTAGGTCAAGGTACTCTGGTGTGCAGAAATTGCTATTCGGCCTTCTCATGGCCTCAAGAAAGCTGCGCCATTACTTCCAAGCACAAGAGATAACAGTCGTCACTCGCTTTCCGCTGAAGAGGATACTGCAAAACCCAGAGGCAACAGGCAGGATTGTCGAGTGGGCACTGGAACTGTCAAGCTTTGGCCTCAAGTTTGAAAGCACTTCGACTATCCAAAGTAGAGCATTGGCAGAATTCATAGCAGAATGGATGCCAACACCAGATGAAGAAATTCCAGAGACGAGCATTCCCGTCAAGGAAGCAAGCAAAGAGTGGCTGATGTACTTTGATGGTGCCTTCTCGCTGCAAAGGCGCCGGTCTTTGGCGTCTTGCTTATCGCACCACCGAAAGCACCTCAAGTACGTAGTCCGGATGCACTTTCCCAAGGAGCAAGCAACAAACAATACCGCAGAGTATGAAGGTTTGCTTGCCGGTCTCGAGATCGCAGATGGACCTTGGGATTAAAAAGCTAATTATCGTGGGTGACTCATGACTTGTCGTCCGTCAAGTGAACAAAGATTATCGAGTCCATTGATGGAAGCTTATGTTGATGAAGTGAGGAAGCTAGAAGAGCACTTTGACGGCCTGCAAATGGAACATGTTCCGAGAGCTCGAGAATGATATTGCCGATGGCACAGTCAAGTCGCTGCACTTAAGTTGCACTGTGGAACCAGGGATTTTTGTGCTCAAGCTAACTCAACCAACCGTAACACCATCAATCGGACAGAGCAAGAAGAGGAAGTTGATCTCTGGTGACTACTTTCCGCAGAGCTCCCGAAGCCACCGCCACGAAGGTCCCCAAGATCGACACCAACAGAAGCCGAGGGGCAGTCTGCTCGACAAGCCCTGTGGTTTGTTTCGTTGAAGCGAGCGCCCCGACAAGTTTTGCTCCGGCAAGCTTGCCGGGAACATCAAGCTCGGCTGAGCCGCGAGTTCTTACCATGGAAGCCGATGCTCCCGCAGCAGCAGATGTGCCTTTAGTCCTTGTTGTCGAGCCATAAGCTCCAAAGATGGGCGCAGCAGATTGTCCATTTCCTTGAAGACGGAGAACTTCCCGAAGAGCAAGAAGAAGCGGAGAGAGTAGCCCGACAGTCAAGTATGTACCAGTTTGTCGACAGCATACTGTACAGAAGAAGGCTCAACGGTGTGAAATTGAAGTGTATTCCCCGGGAAGATGGACAAAGGCTGTTGGCAGAGATACATGGAGGCATATGTGGTCACCACATCGGTGCAAGAGCACTTGCCGGCAAAGCTTTCCGGCAAGGTTTCTTCTGGCCGACAGCCCTCCAGGATACTACTGCACAAGTAACCAAGTGTGAAGCGTGCCAGTTCCATTCCAAGCAGATACACCAGCCAGCTCAAGCTCTCTAGACGATCCCTTTATCCTGGCCATTTTGATGCGGGGCTCGACATCCTCGGCCCTTTCCCCGAAGCTTTGGGGCTTTGAGTACTTATGCGTTGCAATCGACAAGTTCACAAAGTGGCCGGAAGTGGAAGCGATGAGGAAGGTGACAGCCTGGTCGGCGATCAAGTTCTTGGTCGATTGTTTGCCGTTTCGAATCCCTAACATGATCATCACCGACAACGGCACACAATTTCTGAGTCGCACCTTCATGCGACGTCCAAGATCTTGGCGCCAAGGTCTGCTTTTCTTCATTGCTCACCCGAGAAGCAGCGGTCAAGCGAGAGGGCAAATCTTTGAAGTCTTGCGCGGGCTCAAGACCAGAACTTTCGGACAGGCTGCACAAGTGCGGAAGAAACTGGATCGAGGAGCTGCGGTGGTTCTTTGGTCGATCGGGACGACGCCAAATCGAGCCATCGCCGACACCTTTCGCTCTAGTCTATGGAGCAGAGGCAGTTCTCCCCACGGAACTCGTATCTGGATCGCCTCGAGTGTTTGCTTATGATGAGCTTGAGCAAGAGCAGCTGCGACAAGATGACGCTACGCTCCTTGAGGAAGATCGTCTTCAGCGGCATTGTCTGAGCTGCTTGTTACTAGCAAGCTTTGCGTCGCTACCATAGCCGCAAAGTTAGTGCCGAAGCCTCGAGGAAAGGCGACCTTGTTCTTTAAGCGCGTTCAGTCCGCCAAGAATTCAAACAAGTTGGCGCTTGAAGTGGGAAGGCCGTTATCGGGTGAAAGCGAGTCACTAGGCTGGCGCTGTCCGCCTTGAGACCGAAGATGGCATTCCGGTGAGCAACTCCTGGAACATTGAGCATCTTCGTAAGTTTTACCCGTAAGGCGCGGTTGCCGGAACCTGTTCCGGCAACCACCTTTTGTATAAGTCTTGCCGCTTTTGCATGTAATCCTTTGTACAAAGCTGGGCGCAGACCCCGTGCATCAGTAAAGCTCATATGTTGCGCACGACTTGTCAAATTCATGCTTTCATCATTTTATTGCATGTTTTGGCTAACACTTTGTGCAGCACCCACACCCGGTAAGCAACATCGAGCCACTAGGCTCCATGACTTTATTTTCTCTTCTTTCTCTTTCTCAAGGAAGAAAAGGTTCCCTCGCACACAAGTTAGCCAGGGGGGAAGGAGAAGATAATACTATGGACCAGGCGTTGCTCGAGGAAGTTTCGCCTTGTCGGGAAGCAAACGACAGAAAAGCTAAGTTGCCAAAGTTTGAGTAATCAGTTTTTAAATTTTTAAGTTATCTTCCTCGAACGATAGTACTTTGTATGGAAAACCTGTGCGCAGGGGAACCAACTCGCAGGCTAGTCGCGCCCTTACTTTGTTTCGAGTCCGCTCAACAACTTAAGTGAGCTGCAGCTAGTCGCGACAAGGTTGCTTGTCGGAGGCAGCACCGCCAGCAGGCTGCTGACATTCCGCACTCAGCGCTCACGGCAAAGGTGCCTGCACCTACGAGTTCCCTAAAAGCGTAGGGCAAAAACGTACAAAGGAAGAAATCAAGTAGAGGAAATAACGTTGCATTCATCACCTAAGATAGAGTATATTACAAAATGACTTGTCGCAGATCTAATGAATTTTTCTAAACATGATCAGCAGCGACAAGGGAAAGATAAAATTGGCGGCCTAGTCTACGCGGTCGCCATCAATCCTCTTGATCTTGTTCACCTTGTCCACAATGGGCGCGACAAGGGCCTTGAGCTCCTCCACGTTGGCATCTGGCGGCAAGGATCTGAGGACGCCGTTGAGGTTGAGACACCTGGATTGCGGAAGGCCACCTTCATCAACACCTTCTCGAGGGCTCCTGCAGATCTGGCGTGATTCCTCGGCCAGCTGCTTTGGGACCTCTTCTCGAGTCGCCGGAGGCCCGTCCACCACGCCCTTGAAGAATAAGCTGAGCTTGGCGCTGGGTTGGAGGTGCTCGTCGGAGGAGTATGCAAGATCCGCCATCCCAGCTCCATCAACTCGTTGTGGATGTCGCCAGCGATATCCACAAGACCTTCGGTCCAATGCTCCACACTCTCCCTCAAGGCACTCTGGGTGGCAACAACATCCGCCAGCAACTCCTCTTTGGCCTTGATCGTCTCCAACAGACCCACCTCCCACTCCTTGGCGCCGTCCAGCGTCTGCGTCAGAGTGGTCAGCTTCAGCTAAAGATCTGCCTTGGAATCCTTGGCGGCGTCGAGCTCCTTGCTCCTATCGTGAGGCAGCCTGCAACTCGCCAACAGTGTAGGCGTCCTTCTCGCTCACGCTTGGCGCGGCAAGATCCTCGCCGCTCTTAAGATCGGCCTCCAGGTGTGCCACCTTCGCTTTCAACTCCTCCTTGGCGGCCTCGGCGGCTGCGGCAGCATCCTTCGCTTCCTTAAGCGCCCCGCCAAGTGACTCCTCGCGCGCGACAAGCTCTTCCTCATGGCTGTCCAGGTTGACCTTCCGCTGCGCCAGCTTGATTTCTTGCGCGGAGAGCTTCTCGGCGGCCAGCCGCTGCTCCTCCTCAGCTGCGGCCTTCTCAAGGATGAAGGCCGTGTGCTCTTCTGCAAGTTGCTCCCGCGCTTCTGCTACGTTCCGGAGAATTTCTTGGTTGGCGCTCCGGAGCTCTTCTGTGCGCTTCTCCATGTCCTCTCCCGCCCTCGCGACAAGTGCTTCCCGGGACTCCAACTTGGCTTGCGGTAGCGCGTAGAGCGACAACAGCTTCTTCAACAGCTGCTCCTCCTCAGACTCGCCGTTGCTGCTGCTTGGCGCGTCCACCAGCGTCAGCCCAGCGGAGGCGAGCAGCTCTCCGTCGAAGGTCTCTCCTTCTATCGGTGCCCTGGAGCTCGACTCCCATGGGAGCTTGATGAAGACACCGTTGCCGGCCTTCAAGTAGGCGCCGGGCTGGGGCTCTTGAACTGGCAGCTTCTTTGCGGGAAGTCGGCGGTCGATGTAGCGCCTGGCGCTCCTGCGGCCTCAGGGCCGTCAGTGTGATCACCAGACCCCTCGCCATCTTCTGTGGCGGCAGCCTCGGTGGCCTCCTCGCCGACAGGCTCGTCAGCGCCGCCTCTTCTTCCACGACGGCAGCTTCGTCAATGTTGCCTTGTAGCGTCCCCTTCGCCCGGCGACCTCGGTCTCCATCGGCTCTGTGGCGGACGAAGAAAGAAAGTCAAGCAAATATTCAAAGAAAAAGCGAAGACAAGCCCAAGGGAAATTTTTCGCAAAGGGATTACACGCAATGGGATCTGCAGCCATGGTCTCGACCACTTTGGAGGATCACTGGTGCTGTCCCTTGCGGAGTAGCCTCCCTTGGGAGGACGCTCCTTGCCGGAGAATCCTCCCTTGGCGGCGTAATCGGCGAGACAGAATCTTGGGGGCGGCTTCCGGGCCCTCCTGATGAGGCTGCTCTGCTCCTACACAAACCAACAATCAGATATTTATGAAGAAGAAGCACCCATGCACACCCAACAGTAAGGAGAAAACCGCATACTTACCCTGGGGGCTGTCTTTGGGGGCTCTGAGAAGGGTTGCGGGTCCGGCAAAGGAGTCTCGAATCGCCTCCTGTTGCCACCGGGTGAATCGTCCTCAACGACGACCACCGGGGTCTTGGCCCTCTTCGACGCTCTCTGGGCTAGCGTCCTGAAAAGGAAAAAGTTCAGAACGAACCAAGTCAGATTCAAGATAAAGCAACAAAATTGAAGAAATACAAGCACAATATTGAAGCTTACTCTTCTTCTTCCTCCTCGGAGCTAAGCGCGGAGAAGTCAAACTACAGCTAGCCTCCCGGTGCGGCGAGGCGGAGGTGGGCTCTCTTCGCCGCTTGGCGGAGGCGTCAGCGGTGGCACAGGAGGATCCGCCCGGTTGTCGCAGCAGCGTGGGGTGCTCCCGCGGCAACATCGCTTGCCGCGGTAGAGCGCGTCGCGCGGCGCTGCGGCTGTGGGCCCGTCTGCCGCCCCGTCTCATCTCCGGCCTTGCGGAGACGCCTCTTCGGCGGAGCCGGGGGCTCCGTTGGCGGCAAGTCGCTGGGTGGTGGAGAAGAAGCGCCCTCGGCTGGTCCGCTCGACTCAGCCTCGGGTGCGACAAGCTCTTCCTCGCCGGCGAACTCCCTTCGCTCGGCAAGGCTTGCCGCCTCGGCTGCGTCGCCTCCTCCATGGTGTACTGAAGACGCCCGGTAGCGGCAGCTACTACCGCCTCCTCCGGCCTGGTCGCATGCGCACCATCTCCTCGTCGGTGGTGTCGCGGGTGAGCCTCTTCGCCGTCGGGCGGATCGGCACTTCTTCCAAGTTGTCGAAGAACTGCTGCACGATCTCGTCGGAAGGCTCTTGCCAGGTTGGAGCGATCCCATGGGAATTACTGGCGGCATCATAAGCGCCGGATGTGGTCGGCGCTGAGTTGTTGCACAATGGGGCGACCCCTCGGCAACCTAAACCACTCGCGGCGATCGGGGTCGTTCTTGAATAGTTCTAGCAGCATCGCATCCAGCACCAAGACGGTGAAATTCCAATTGAGAACCGGGCGTAGCCTCATGATGTCTGCCGCATTTTGGAACTCCCAGCAGGCCTCCTCTTTTCTGCAAGGGAAGCGTCTGGCGGCGAAGGAAATCTGCGCCAACTGCGCTTCTGATTAGTCCGGCAAGCACGAGGCGCAAAATCCGGTCACAGACTATCTTCAACCTAGCATCCTCCGGCGCCAAGTTGCTCCAATCGTTGCAGCGCACTATTGGGGTTTGGCGCCTGGCGATCGAAGAACTGCGGGTTCTCTTCTACGATCCAACACCAGTTGGCTCTCCACTCCTCCCACTTGTTACTGAACTCTCCTTCCAGATAGGCTTCTTTCTTGCCGATCCCGAGACCCAAGCTATCCCTCCCAAGCGGCTCTCCTCTCTTGACGCGGGGCACGAAGAAATGGCGGAAGAGTGCCACGTTTGGGTGGATTCCGACAAAGTTTTCACAAAGGTGTGCGAAAACTGCCATGGTCAAGACAGCGTTGGGAGTGAAATCAAGGAGGCGGAGGCCATATGTGTTCATGAGATCGTAGAAGAACTCGGAAAAGGGCGGGCAGAGCCCGCAATAGAAGAAAAGGGCAAAGAAAGGATACCCAGTTGGGGCTAATTCCGAAGCAATGGCGGGGAGTACCTTCGTGCGCGGATGGGCACACGTCTCCGTCGACCAGAAGAGGTAGAAGCCCTCCCTCAGCTCCTTCGCGTCGAGCTGGGGGGAGAAGATGGCCCGCTCCTTGCACAGCGCCGCGAGCCGCTGCGCCTCGGCCGATTTCACCCCCTTCCCCTTGTCGGCCTTCGGAGCCATGGCGGAGGCGGTGGAGGAGGTCGGCGGCGTCGAGTGTGCTTGTGGCGGAAGGAGGCGGAGCGCTGCTCTCTTCGCACTGGAGAAGAAGGGGGGAGCGGCGGTGGTTTTCTTGACAAGACGACAATGGCGAGGTGGGACGACCTGCCCTGTTTCCCCTGTTTATAAGGAGGGAGGCGGACGATTCGCTTTTCCTAATAAAGAAACCCCCACGACCACGCCCACGATCTCTCGCACGACGCCATGTTCGGTGCGTGTCGTTAGTGGGGGACGGGGTGGGTCCGGGGCAAGTAACGGCGTGATCAAGGCCGTGTGTGACCGTGCACTGTTTTTGGGCCTGGCCCGGCAGCGCTCGGCCCCGTGTGCGGCCCAGGCCCGGGGGCTCCTGTCGGTGTACTAGAGTAGGGGTACCCTAGTATCCCGAACGCGTGCCTGCAGACAGATTCAAGACCTCAGCGACAAGGCTTGCACTGGTCACCGCTAAGATCCTCCGTGGCTCCTTTGGAGCCATTCAAGAACAAAGTATTTAACCAAGAAGACAAGGCCCCGACAAGAGGAGCTTGCCGGAAGGCCACTCGAGGCACGAAGAAGACAAGACCCGGCAAGAGGAGCTTGCCGAAGGCTCGAGGCGCGACAAGCCTCCGGACGCGACAAGGATTCAGCAGCGGCAAGGCGCTTGCCGCGACAGCAACCTCTCTTCATCTCCGCTCCAGCTCATCTACCAACGTGTCGCCATGAGATCATTCCATGCCTTGGCGTGTCAAGAAACTGTGCAGCCAGCCGGGAGCAGCGTAATGGCGCTGACAAGCCCACCATCGTGGCAAACGGTGGCGCTCTGTTGCACTGTTTAGACGACAAGGACGGTCATTTAATGCTTTTGTCCCTTGCCGTCAGAGTTAGGTATTTTGCACTGTACACTGTTCAAGTAGGTGTACCAACTACTGTTTTTCCATTTGTACCCTCCTCTACGTTGCCACCTGTCGGAGACCCCTTGAGCATATAAAAGGAGGCCCATGCGCACGTAGAGGGGGTTCGGCCAGTTCGACTTATTCGAGACCAGACACTCACGCTAGGTTTTGTAGCTCTCATCGCTCCCTAGCAAGAACACAATACAATCAGACAAGCAGCAGTAGGAGAATTATCTCTCCGGAGAGCTCCGAAGCTGGGTAAACCGCTCGTGTGCTTCGCCTCGATCCGCTCTTCGTGCGACCTCCGCCCCCCTCCGAACCACAAGGGGCCTGGTCCGCCGGCCCCATAGGTGTCCGTGGGTCCGATCAGCCTCCCCGACAAAGTTGTTGGTGTAGATCGTTGTCGCGATGATGGCCCCGGCGGCATTCCGGCGCCACCGGGAGAGAGGGGGAGAGAGCCCCCCTTCTTCTTCTTCTTCTTCTTACTTGACCTTCCCCCTAGATGGGAGAAGGGTTTCCCCTCTGGTCCTTGGCTTCCATGGCGGCGGAGGGGCGGGAGCCCCTCCGAGATTGGATCTCTCTCTCTGTGTTTCCTTCTATTTCTGCACTCCCTGATTCTGCCCTTTCACCATTTCTTAAATACCCAGAGATCCGTAACTCCGATTGGGCTGAAATTTGGACACGATTTTTATCCGGATATTGGCTTTCTTGCAGCGAAAGAAGGGAACCAACTGCCTTACGGAGTGGCCACGAGGGCCCAGGGCGCGCCCCTCACCCTCGTGGGCCCCTCGGGCATCGTCTCGCGTTGATTCCACTTCCCAAAATTCACATATATTCCAAAAACAATCTCCGTAAGTTTTTATCCCGTTTGGACTCCGTTTGATATGGATTTTAAGCGAAACAAAAAACATGCAACAAACAGGAACTGGCACTGGGCACTGGATCAATATGTCAGTCCCAAAAATAGTATAAAAAGTTGCCAAAAGTATGTAAAAGTTGTAGAACATTGGTATGGAACAATCAAAAATAATAGATACGACGGAGACGTATCAGTATCCCCAAGCTTAATTCCTGCTCGTCCTCGAGTAGGTAAATGATAAAAAAGATAATTTTTGATGTGGAATGCTACCTAGCATAATCATGATCATGTAATCTAATCATGGCATGAATATTAAGACACGAGTGATTGAAAACAATATTCTATCATTTGACATTAAGACAATAATACTTCAAGCATACCAATAAAGCGATCATGTCTTTTCAAAATAACATGGCCAAAGAAAGTTATCCCTACAAAATCGTATAGTCTGGCTATGCTCCATCTTCACCACACAAAATATTTAAATCATGCACAACCCCGATGACAAGCCAAGCAATTGTTTCATACTTTTGATGTTCTCAAAGCTTTTCAACTTTCACGCAAAACATGAGCGTGAGCCATGGATATAGCACTATATGTGGAATATAATAAGATGGTGGAGGTTGTGTGGTGAAGAACAAAAGGGAAAAATTCTCACATCAACTAGGCAAATTAATGGGCTATGGAGATGCCCATCAATCGATATCGATGCAAGTGAGTAGGGATTGCCATGCAATGGATGCACTAGAGCTATAAGTATATGAAAGCTCAAACTGAAAACTAAGTGGGTGTGCATCCAACTTGCTTGCTCATGAAGACCTCGGGCATTTGAGGAAGCCCATCATCGGAATATACAAGACAAGTTCTATAATGAAAATTCCCACTAGTATATGAAAGTGATAACTCAAGAGACTCTCTATATGAAGAACATGGTGCTACTCTGAAGCACAAGTGTGGTAAAAGGATAGTAACATTGGCCCTTCTCTCTTTTTCTCTCATTTTTTTGTTTTTTTTTGTGGGCTTCTTTGGCCTCTCTTTTTTGTAAAGTCCGAAGTCTCATCCCGACTTGTGGGGGAATCATAATCTCCATCATCCTTTCCTCACTGGGGCAATGCTCTAATAATGATGATCGTCACACTTTTATTTACTTACAACTCAATATTACAACTCGATATCTAGAACAATATGACTCTATATGAATGCCTCTGGCAGTGTACGAGGATGTGCGATGATCTAGCATAGCAGAGATATCAAAAAATGGACAAGCCATGAAAATACCATGCTAGCTATCTTACGATCATGCAAAGCAATATGACAATGAATGCTCAAGTCATGTATATGAAGATGATGGAAGTTGCATGGCAATATATCTCGGAATGGTATAGAAATGCCATGATAGGTAGGTATGGTGGCTGTTTTGAGGAAGATATAAGTAGGCTTATGTGTGATAGAGCGTATCGTATCACGGGGTTTGGATGCACCGGCGAAGTTTGCACCAACTCTCGAGGTGAGAAAGGGCAATGCATGGTACCGAAGAGGCTAGCAATGATGGAAGGGTGAGAGTGCGTATAATCCATGGACTCAACATTAGTCATGAAGAACTCACATACTTATTGCAAAAGTCTATTAGCTATCGAAACAAAGTACTACGTGCATGCTCCTAGGGGGATAGATTGGTAGGTAAAGACCGTCGCTCGTCCCCGACCGCCACTCATAAGGAAAACAATCAAAAAATATCTCATGCTCCAACTTAGTTACATAACGGTTCACCATACGTGCATGCTACAGGAATCACAAACTTCAACACAAGTATTTCTCAAATTCACAACTACTCACTAGCATGACTCTAATATCACCATCTTTATATCGCAAAACTATTGCAAGGAATCAAACATATCATATTAAGTGATCTACAAGTTTTATGTAGGATTTTATGACTAACCATGTGAATGACCAATTCCTGTCAACTCTCTAAATAGATACTCCCTCTGTTCTAAAATAGATGACCCAACTTTATATTAAAGTTAGTACAAAGTTGGGTCATCTATTTTGGAACGGAGGGAGTATAAGTGAAGCAAGAGAGTTTAATTCTTTCTATAGAAGATATGCCCATGCTCTAACAGATATAAGTGAAGCAAAAGAGCATTCCAAATTGCGGTTTTCTATGTGTAGGGAAACAGGCAATACAATCTTCAAATGATATATGTGATGCACATGAAGCATTCTATAAAGCCATACTCAAAAGATATAAGGGAAGTGCAATGAGCATTCTATAAATCAACCATGGACTATCTCATACCAGCATGGTGCATAAATGAAAAAGGGAAAACTAAATGCAAAAGACGCTCCAAGATTTGCACATATCACATGAACGAATCGAAACCGAAAACATACCGATACTTGTTGAAGAAAGATGTGATGCCTTCCGGGGCATCCCCAAGCTTAGACACTTGAGTCTCCTTGAATATTCACTTGGGGTGTCTTGGGCATCCCCAAGCTTGAGCTCTTGCCTCTCCTCCTTCTCATATCGAGACCTCCTCGATCTTTGATCACTTCATCCACACAAAACTCAACAGAAAGTTCGGTAAGATCCGTTAGTATAATAAAGCAAATCACTACTCTAAGTAATGTTGCAAACCAATTCATATTTTGTTTTTGCATTATAGCTACAGTAATATAACTTTTCCATGGCTTAATCCACATATAGAAATCGATAGTTTCATCAAAACAAGCAAGCAATGCATCAAAAACAGAATCTGTCCTAAACAGGACAGTCTGTAGTAATCTGAACATTAACCATACTTCTGGTACTCCAAAAATTCTGAAAAATTTAGGAAACATAAAAAATTTGTATAGAAAGACAGTGCAAAAATTTTCAGAACCGTTTGATGTTCCAGTAAAAAATGTAAAATCACACACTACAGCCAAAGTTTCTGTTTTGCACCGCACAAACCAACAAGCAATGTAAACATCCTAAAGGAAAATCTTGGCACATTATTTTTATAAAACAATGGAATTGTACAAGGGGATAATTATTTTTGTTGAAAAGTTTCTGTAATAAAGATTCACAAAGTTTTCGTGAGCATGAACAAAGTTCAAGGAGCTCCCTCACTTCAACAATGCTTGTCTCTCTCACTTTCATTTTCCTTTTTGAAAAGTTTTTGTTGACACACGAACACGTCACGTGTACCCTCGACGCCGAGGGTGATGCACCGCAGCTCACGTCGAAGGAGACCCGACCGACAGCGCGATACGCAAGACAGTCGACGGGGGCTTTTGCAGTCGATTCGCTCGCCCCTAGAGCCTCGGGATTCGCAACTCTCAAACACGAAGAACAGCGAAGAACGAGAGAGAAAAACGATGGAGAGATGAAAGCGTGAAGCGGGAAAAAGTAGTATATTGATTTGTTCGATTGTGTGTTGTTCAATCGGCCATCACCCCCAAAATATATAAGAGGCGGCTGGACTTCTCGTACAAGTAAAGGATTCATCTAGGCTTTCCTTACAAGAAATTACATCAATTTACGCCCTGGAGTCCTAGTTCTATTCTAACTCGGATTCAGTCTGAATCTGGCCCAACTTCTGTCTTCCTCCTTTGCGCGGGCCGCTGAACTTGCATATGATCTCCGATCAAGACGGCCCAAATATCAAACTTGTGCGCCTCGATGATACGAACAACTCTCATGTTGATTACTTCTTCAAATAAGGCCACCTTGAATACTTCTCGAGGTCATCTTTACCTTCCAGTCGGACTCGATCCTGCAGTAGACTGGATTATCCGAGTCTCATATTGAATTTGTAGGCCATATACTATCTCTGATGATGATGACTCCGAAACCAAAGTTTACGGTCTTGATTATACGCATAAATTCTGTATTGAACACTTCTTCATCCGAGGTCATCTTGATAAACTTTCGGGCACATGTTCAGTTTCACTCGGATTCGAGCTGATCCACTCGGATATTAGAGACTTTCACTCGGACCGTCCTACTGGACTTTGTCACTCGGAAAACAATCTTTCACTCGGATGACTATATTTTCACTCGGAAAGCAATATCTTACTCGATCAGCAAGTTTTCATTCCGATGGTAATCTTTTCACTCGGAACATTTAATAATAAGTTCATCCGGTCAGCAAACTTCCACTCGACCGGTAATTTTCACTCGACCAGTAAATTTTCACTCGAATGATAAGCTTTTTCACTTTCGATCGGTGAGTTTTTACTCGAAAGTTAAGCTTTCACTCGAGCGGTAAGTTTTCACTCGGACAACAAGCTTTTCACTCGACCGAAAACATAGTCAGATCTTGATTTGTCTCCTCTGGTCGCATACGACCTCGGATTGAGATAAATTATATATGAAAATCGATCGGCTCGACGAGACGAAACTTTTCTATGTTGAAGGTTTTTCGATTCAAGGCCGTCTTCAGGGCCGAATTGCTTACGCACTGCATCAGACACTCATCAACATATGTCTGGTGTCAAGCGTAATATTTTGGTCTCTGGCCTATCCAAACTGTATTAACTGTAACTTTGCATATGAACTCAGATTAAGATGATTTATATATAAAAATCAATTGCCTCGACGAGACAAAGAGAATTCCTTTAGAGTGCTCCTCCATCCGAGGTCGTCTTGAAGGCATGATCGACCAAAAACCACTCGGAATATTGAATTCTACCACTCGGAATATAATTTCGGCCCAAAGATGGAGTCGGACGATGATAACCTAAACATCAAAGTTGTTCCACTCGGTGATGTGAAACTTTTCATGCTGAAAACCCTTTCACTCGAAGCCATCTCATTTTCTTTTTATGCCGTGCCAAAATCTGATGTCAACACATGCCCCCCTGTTTTTCGGCAAAGCTTGCGTGCCGAAAAATAATATGCACGGTGTTTGTTCTAAGGACGATTTCAACACTCCATCGGCCATTTATTTTCTTAGGGCGATAATAATATATCGGCCATGTTTGTTCTAAGGGCGATAATCGTATATCGGCCATTGCCTACCTAGGCTTCTTGCCACACACTCGGGTGGTATTTCTTTAAGTATTTGCCATTGAGAGCTCTAGGTAACACTGTTCCTTCTACGGATTCCAGCAAATATGAGTTTCCAGGAACTATTCTTGCAATCCTAAAAGGACCTTCCCAACTTGGAGACCACTTCCCGAATCTCCTATCCCTTGAACCAATCGGTAGAATCACTTTCCAGACGAGATCGCCAACTTGAAAATTCTTCAATTTGACATTCTTATTGTAAGCTCTTGCCACCCTCAACTTGTCTCTCTCTATGGCCTTTAAAGTAGCCAAATGTTTATCGGCAACCTCATCAATATTGTCCATCATTAAGTTGTAAAAATCTACTGCCGATAAACTATTTTGTTTGGCTATTCTCAAAGCATTCAAATTTACCTCCACTGGTAAAACAACCTCTTGACCATATACTAGCTCATATGGAGTCACCTTCGTAGCACCATGCCTTGAGATTCTATGAGCCCACAAAGCTTCAGACAACAACTCATGCCATCTTCTCGGATTATTCTCAATCTTCTTCTTGATGAGTTTGATTAAAATTTTATTGCCAGACTCAGCTTGTCCATTAGCTTGGGCATAATATGGAGAGGAATTGAGCAACTTTATGTTATAAGATTAGGCAAACTCTCTGACTTGGTGTGACATGAAAGATGAACCTTGATCTGTAGTTAATGTTTGAGGAATACCGAATCTATGAATAATGTGCTCGGTTATGAATTGAATTACCTCTGTATGTGTCATGTTCTTGAGAGGTACTGCCTCAGACCATTTAGTGAAATAATCAGTTGCCACCAATACGAACCGATGCCCCTTTGAGGAAGATGGATAAATTTGCCCAATAAAGTCTAAACCCCATCCTCCTGAAAGGCCACGGTTTGATAATAGGATGTAACATAGCAGCAGGAGCCAATTGAATATCACCAAACTTTTGACAAGCTTCACACCCTTTATAATATCTGAAGCAATCATTAATCATAGTCGGCCAATAAAACCCAGCACGTCGTAATAACCATTTCATCTTGGGAGCCGACTGGTGAGTACCACAAATACCTTCATGTACTTCTCCCATAGCAACTCTTGCCTGGCCCTTATCCAAACACTTTAAAAGAACATCATTTACTGTTCGGCGATAAAGACCATCATCTCTCATTGTATACTTGAAAGCCATACGCCGAACAGCCCTGTCCACCCTTTCACTCGGATTGCACAAGTAATCAACAATGGGCTTTCTCCAGTCGAAATTATCACCTGCACTAGATTTCTTGTTAATGGCCGAATCAGTGGGTTCAGGTTCGACCTCTCTCATATTGGCAAGACAAGACATCGGTCTTTGAGAGATATGAAACATGCCATGATCAACATGATATCCAGATGCTTGTTGTGCCAACTCATTTGCTTTCCAATTGTCATGTCTAGATATATGTGCAATGCTAAAGCAATCCAAAGTAGAAATTATATCTAGACATTTATCAAGATAAACATTAAGTGATTCGTCCAAACACAGAAAGACTCTGGATATTTGTTGCACCACTAGTAACGAATCACCGTAAGCCTCAATATGTGTAACACCTATAGCAAGTAACATCTCTAGGCCGAATAACAATGCTTCATATTCGGCTTGATTGTCTGTGCAAAAATATTCTAAGCGGCATGAGGCTTCAAAAACAGCACCATGAGGAGATATATAAACAATACCAACACCTTGGCCATTCCTACAAACTGAACCATCAAAGTATAATCTCCATGGTACTAATGAAACAAGGTTAATATCAACATCATTCTTGTCATTAATCCGATGTTCAACAATGAAATTAGCAACAATTTGGCCTTTCATGGATTTTAGAGATTCATAAGCCAAATCATATTCAATCAAAGCATAAGCCCACTTGCCAATTCTACCACTAAGAATTGGCCTATACCTTTATGTATTTAATGACATTGGTTTGACAAGCTACTACACAAGCACTCGGAACTAAATAATGTCTCAATTTTGTGCAAGCATAATATAAGCATAGACATAGTTTCTCAATAAATGTATACCTTGTCTACGTCGTCCAATAAGCGTCTGCTCAAATATGTAATAGCATGCTCTTTTCCCTCGGTTTCTTGAGTCAAAACAGCACCAATAACTCCTTCCTCCGCTGCAATGTAAAGCACGAAGGGCTCTCTATGCTTAGGTGCTTTCATCACCGGAGGAGTGCACAAATAACTCTTGATCATATCAAAGGCTTCTTGCTTCATTACGCCCCCAAGTGAAATCAACATCATTCTTTAACCGAAGGATAGGAGTAAATGCATCAACTTTCCCTGACAGATTGGCTATGAACCTTCTAAAATAATTGACCTTGCCAAGGAACTTTTGCATATCTCTCTTGCATGTTGGAGCCTCCACTTTCTGTATGGCCTCTATCTTTTTGGGATCAATTTCGATGCCATCTTCATGAATAATGAAACCCAAAAATGTGTCAGCTAACACGCCGAATGCACACTTCAAAGGATTCATCTTTAGTCCATACTTCTTCATCCTTTCAAAAGCTAAACGCAAATCGGCCAAGTGAAATTCAAAAGCATCCGATTTGACAACAATATCATCAATATAAACTTCAAGTATGATACCGAGTAAATCATGAAAAATCAAATTCATAGCCCTTTGATATGTGGCTCCGGCATTTTTAATCCAAATGTCATCACTGTCCACTCGAATAAACCAAGGAAACCAGGACATCGGAAAGTTGTTTTGTACATGTCCTCTTCGGCCATAAAAATTTGATTGTATCCGGCATTACCATCTAGAAAGCTAACAACCTTATGTCCAGAAGCATCATTAATAAGCATATCGGCTATTGGCATGGGATACTCATCTTTGGGTGTAGCCCTATTCAAATCTCTGAAGTCAATGCACACCCTCAACTTGCCGGATCCGTTCTTCTCCACTGGGACAATGTTAGAAATCCACTCGGCATACACGCAAGGTCGAGCGAAATTAGCTTCAAGCGATCGACCGATCTTTTCCTTGATCCGGTCATATGTTTTCAGATTAAACTTTACGGCATTGTTTATAAGGTCTAAAACCGGCCTTTATAGGCAACCGATGCTCTACTAGCTCTCGGCTCAACCACGGCATCTCATGATATTCCCATGCAAAGCAACAAACATATTCTTTCAATAGCTCGATTAATTTAGCCTTACAATCGGCTTTCAAATTTTTGTTTATAAATGTCGGTCGAGTGACTGAACTATCTCCAATATCTATCTCTTCTAATGGATCAGCTGATGTAAAACCTTGTCCAAGTTTATCCATGTCATCCAACTCCTTTATAGATTCATACATATCGTACTCACTAGACCGATATTTTACAAGACGTTTTTGTAACCACTCGGAATTAGGATCCATTTAAACATATCATACCTTGGAGCCGATTGCATTCAGTCGGCTTTAAAGACACATGCACAAAACCATTCTTGGTCGCGCTGAGAAAATCAAACTCTGACAAATCACGTCCCGTCAAGCAAGTAGCATTGGGATGTTGCCAATCCACCGATGCATCGGCCAAAGCAACACAGGCCGAATTATCTGCATGAATGACTTCCACTTCATCATCAACCCATTGGATCAGAAACTGGTGCATAGTGGATGGCACGCCTTTGGTTTGCATAGAACCCAATCACGGCCTAGTATGGCGTTGTAGTTACCTTGCACCTCGGCGACAAAGAATCAGTAGCCAAAGTTTTGCTTCCATTGTAAGATCCACATACATCACACCTTTGGCTTCAGTTTTTCTCTTTGCCTTCAAATCCGTTGAGCACCATATTCGTCTTCATTAGTTCTTCATCGGGCAAACCCAATTTTTTGAAGACCGAATAGGGCATAAGATTTACCACAGCACCACCATCAACAAATATTCGACTGAGTGGCGATCCATTGATATGACCTCTGAGATACAACGGTTTCAAATGTGTTACTGGTTCTTTTGGCTTCTCGAATATTGCGTTTTTAGGGCCAAAATCCAGCTGAGCCACTTCCCCTTCCTCATCTACAGCACGAAACTCAGCAGGTAAGTAATATACCATATTGATATCCATACCTTCATGAACCGGTGTAGACTCATAGTCCAACATATCAACCTCTTCTTCAAGTGGATCAGCCGATTGAAGGAGAAGTAAGAAGTGTCGCAGACGATGTAATAGCTGTCGCATCGTCTTCCTTGGGTGGTGTAGGCACTTTTGTGATAGACGTAGAAGCTGATGTATCTTGTATTTGTTTAGGCCTCCACACTTGTTTTGTGGAACCATGGGTCGAGTGTCATTGAACAACTTATCCCTTTGCTTCTCGGCCTCCTGCTCTGCTATCTCTTGACTCCTTAACCTCTGTAGTTTCCTCTTCTGTGTCTTTGTTAGCCCTGGAGGACACCACTTTGGCTGAGTGTACTTAGCATCTCTCACCTTTACTTGGCTGGTGAGTGCTTCACGGTCATTAGACGAGTGTTTTGGTAGCGATAATAAGTATCGGCTCGGTCGGCCGGTTATGCTTGTGATCATTGTTGTATGGGGAATGTTTTGGCGCCCAAGACAAGTGAGTCGGCATCCATTTTCCTTGCCTTTTCCCGACTCAACTACTGCAACACTTGGTGATTTAACACGCCATTCTTTTCGACTTTCCAGATGCATGAAATTTCCACTCGGGCGCACCTTTTTACTTGGATGGAATCCACTCGGATTGATGTCACTCGAATGGTATCCACTCGGATGGAACTCACTCGGATGGAATCGACTTGGCCACATTTTTTCACTTGGATGGCTTCCACCTGGGTGCATTCTTACACTAGGATGTTTTCCACTCGGTCGCATATTTTGACCAGCCGGTGATAGTAATGGCGATGTTCAGTCGGCCATTATATGAGTAATCAAGTCGATCCCACACAGATTGCCTCTGCTCTTCTGAAAATTGCGCCTTTGGTTCACTCGGTTTTGTATACCGACTGAACATATCAGCTGATGGTGACCTTGGTCGTTTCAGATGAGTCGGTTGATTAAAACTAGAACCGCCCGACTGGTTAGCATACTTGGACAACAACATATCAAAAGTTGGCTTGATCCGCTTGTGCTGCACTTTAGCTTCATTCCTTTTCCACTTGCCAACCACGGACTCTTGGGCTTGACAAATCTCACACGAGCATTTTCTTGTACTTGCGGTTGCCCCCCGAGTGTAGGATTCTTGATGGTAATTTGATCACTTCCTTGCCATCGTGTTGCTTACCAAGCACAACCTGTCTCCCCAAGACCTTGTTGTCCTCCTTGTCTTTCCTGGGCTCCCCAACAATGACATTAGCTTTATTAGCAGATTCGGCTACCTCTGGCCGAATGAGTAGCTTCTTCCCTTCCAAATCCATGGTATTCATTGGAAAAGGTTGTTTATCAACTTGCATCTCAAAAAAATTCAATCGTCCGTCATTAATGGCCGATTGTATCTGTCGTCAACGTTGCAATCGTTAGTAGCATGAGAAAAAGAATTATGATACTTGAAATAAGCACGCCGTTTTAGCTCTTCAAACGGTGGTAAAGTATGAGATATTCTAATAATTTTAGCCTGCAGCAAAGCATCAAATACTTTATCACACTTAGCAATGTTAAAAGTAAACTTCATCTCTTCATCACGATTCTTATAAATCGGTTTCAGATCATTGCAAGTAAAGGGTTTGGCCTTAGATGGCCAAACAAATTCAGTAGCAAAAACATCACCCTCATCGTCCGAGTGATCACTATCATATTCTACCATATTCATCTTTGGACGATCGACTTTGTATCTATGCACTTCTTTGAGATCTTTGCTTCGGCTATCCTGAGCCAAAGCCCTTTGTAAGACTTCGTTAATATTTAAGAACTCATAGCCTTCTAGCTTTTCTCTAATGGGAGTTCTCAAACCACTCAGCACTAGGTCTGCGAAGTCTCTCTCGGTTATCACCAAACTAAAATATCGGTTTTTCGTTTCTCTAAATCTCTTGACGTAATCGGAGACCGATTCATCATGCTTCTGTTTAACCGATGTTAGATGTGACAACTTGAGTTCATTATCGCTGTAAAAGTGATCATGAAATTTCTGCTCTAGCTGCGACCAAACTCGAATGGAACCATGTGGTAAAGAAGAAAACCATGAAAATGCAGTACTAGTTAATGATAAAGGAAATAAATGCACTTTCAACTCATTTAGTGAGCCTGCTTCACCTAATTGTGCCAAGTATTGACTAACATGCTCCCATGTGGTTTTTGTGCCCTCTCCATTGAACTTAACAAAATCTGGAATTTTATATCACGGAGGCCTTTGGATGGCATCAAATTACTCGAGTGCGGCTTTTGGTAAATCCGATTCCGAGGTAACTCAACCCCAAAATTCTCTCGAAGCATCTTAGCCATCTCCTCTCTAAGATTAGCTAGACCATCATCCATAGTGGACGATGAAACTTGTGGCGATGGCATAGGAGGAGTAGGACTACTAGTTGTAGGTAGGAACTGTGGCATGTATGTCGACCCATAATTTGCTAGTGGTCGAGTGGTTGTAGCTGTAGGTAAGGTTGGGTTCGGCGTTGCCACCGAACCTGGCATGCTCATAATAGGATTAATGGGTGCAGCCACAATCTGATTTGTTTGGGTAGTGTCGTGGTTTTGTCACGGCAGATGTCCTCGTGAAAGGACTTAGCCGTGGAGCCATCGCTACGGGTTAACTTGAAGGGGTTAAAGCGGACGCAAAGACACAAGAGTTTATACTAGTTCGGCCCCTTCGATGAAGGTAAAAGCCTACGTCTAGTTGTGATGGGATTGATGTGGTTTCAATGACTAGGGAGCAAACAAGCTTCGCCTAGGCCTCGAGTTGTTGTTGTCTCCCCTTGAACCGCCCCGGGTTGTCCCCTTATATACACGGGTGACGCCCGTCGGTTCACAGAGTCCCAATCTTCGGTTCATACTCGTATCCGGATTGGTCTCTCTCTATTCCTAACTTACAATACAAGTTTACATACCAGGCCGGTTTACGGATACAGGTTCTAAACCGACTATAGGCCTTGGGCCCTTACCTTCATGCTTGGGCTTTTACACCGTTGAACTACTGATGAAGTTAACCCGGCCCAGATAGGCTGGTTTACGCCCAGTAGTAATATCCCCAACATTAGGCCCCAGATTGATTTGAACAGGTTCATGTCAATCCTTGATAAAAAAAACCTTCATCTTCAACATCTTCTTGTAGTTGTTGAACCGCCGTGATGTCACCTTTTCTGGTTGCTGTAAACCGGCATGACGTCCCTATAAAGATAGCATTCATGATACCTTCTTTGTTTAACAGATCCGCAATAACCGAGGCGACACCTCTGCTTCCCAGATTTGTGGTTCCTTGATTCACGCGCCTGACACAGGTCTCCTGCCTTATAAATAGGACCGAAGGGTCATTCCTTTTCTCCCCTCCGTCCACTTTCTCTTCGTCTTCCTCGTGTCGCTAGCCTCGGAGCTCCGCCGCCGCCATCGACCTCTGCACCGTCTTGGGCCGCTGCATCAACCTGAACGCACTGTAAAAAACGCATGGCGATCTTACGCATCTCCTCAACTCTGGTAGGTCCTCAGTTTCCCTCGACCTAGATTCGTTTTAGGGTTTCTTGTTCTTGCAATGCTCCATTAACTGTTCATGCTCATACCAGACTCCTGGATAGATTTGTGACACCTTGCTCTGATTAGTAGTAGTTTTTAGCATCCGCCTGTAGTTTCGTGCTTACGTCCATAGATCTCGCATATTATTTCCTGATCATTGCATCAATACTGCTCTGCTTTATTCTTTTTTGGATATTTTTCTTCTTTTACGATCGGCTTCGGATCCTTCGTTGTAGAAATCTTGTGAAACCTGTTTCTGCACACTTAGCCGTTCGCAACCTCAATCGCTTTTAATATTTAGATCAGGCGGTTTAACTTATCATAGAAAGAATTAATAAACCGGTATACACCATTAGTCCCCTTGTTGAACCGCCAGAACTCCTTAACCAGACACTGTCGCTTCATAGAACTCCGGTTTAGATGTAGTCGTCTCCGATTTAGCATTGTACATCGGTTCTCTCTTTGTCCCAACACATTTCTTGAACCGGATTCATATTTTTTGTAGATTTTATCATGGCCAAACAAGTATATGAGTGCAACTGGGCTCCTTCCCGTGTCACCGAAACTCAATTAAACAATCCGGTCCTGTTGGCGCTTTAAGCGGTAAAGATACTATCCATTGGAGGGTTCACGGCAAAGAATGTCCTCCCACACCTCAAGAAGGAGAGGTTGTAGTTTTCGCGAGATCACTTAGCCGGGGTTTTAACCCTTGCGGTTCAAAATTTTACCGGGATGTCTTAGCCAATTTTCAACTCCGTCCAAGAATCTGGCTGATTACATTACCAATATATGTCACTTCCAAGTGCTCTGTGAGGCATACTTTCAAGAAGAACCCACAGTTGAGCTGTTTAGAGGCTGCTTCCATCTAAACCGCCGCCTGAATTCACCTGATGGGTCCAACACAGAATTGGGTGGTGTGGCGATTCAAAAAGGAAGGAGGTCACTTATCCTCATGCCAAACTACACAGCCACCCCAAGGAATGGAATCAATCATGGTTCTATTGCAGACACCTCTCCTGCCAATGAAAATACTTTGCACGGCTTTTTCGTCGAGCGACTCGATAATACACATCCCTTTCCATAAAGATTAACCGCCAAGGAGAGAAGTAAATCGCTCCTCAACTCTCCAAGCTCAGAGCCTTCATGGCCAATGGTTTAACATGAATTGATCTACGCGCTGTTGGATATCATGGAGCATCTGCCCCTCTCCCAACGCTCGGTTTAATGTGTGAGTACACTTTGGTAGCATCAACGACCCCCTCCGACATGTTAATATCCAGCTTACCAATGATGAGGTCACCGAGGCTGTGAAGAAAATGTTGAATGAACTGAACACCTACGTGCTTAACCGGTCTGCTCCCCTTCTGTGCTACCAACAAACCACCATCTGTAAGACTCTGACTGTATTTTTTACTGAATATATTACTGCCATTTCTGGTATCTTTTTTAACATCAACTGCTGCTTAATCAGGGTGATGATCCATTCTGGAGCAAGAAACTTCCACAAGAGAAACCAGAGAAGCCAGACAAACCGGAAAGACCAATCCGGCAAAAGACCAAAGTTTTCAAGAGATCTGCTCATAAGAGGAAACCACTGCATCTTCTGATCCGGTTGTGGATGACGATGTGGGTAATCCGGACCTTGAGGTAGAACTTGATTCACTTGGCTTACTTTTCATACGCCTAATTAATGATGATATTTGTCAGGATGATCTTTGAAGCCGATAATGCTGATGTTGTAGAGGTAACTATTCTCTCCTCTGACTCAAATCCTTTGCCTTCACTGAAAATCCGTCGGGCAAACCGGAAAATTAAATTTTCTCATCCCCTTGCTTGCTTGGATCCCAAATTTCTTATGAAGACTCAACAACATGGAGTTCGCCGCACAACCCGGCACAGCGGCCAGGTAGTTACCTCCGCCGGTTTACCGAACAGTCCGGTTCGGAAACGTCGTTCAGAGGTCTCTAATTTTCTTGTCAGTGCTTGTCCTAAAGCGGGCTGTTTTCGTCAACCTCTTAATACATCTGACTCCGATTATCGGTCACTTCCCATTCCTCATCTCGCGAGTCATCAGCTACTCGCCACCGCTTAAAAGCGGTGCTTGGGTAAGTTATACATATCATATTGTTTCTATTGCATCACTGCGTAGTATATGTTGTATTTGGTATTATTATGCCTTTTCAGGCCAAGCCTAGGCCGAGCAAAAAGGTTCGCTGGATAAAGCGGCCGACAAAGAAATCGCCCTAAACCGACAATAGCCCCAAATCTTGAAGCGGCTATTTGTGAAGATATGCCCAATGATCCGCCACTGCAAGATGACAATTTTGTTGCTGAAGAAAAGCCTGTTGACACCTCCCATCCTGCTAACCAGCCCAGAAGCCCAACCCGGATTGAAAAATCCACCAGTCCAATCCGGCCTGCTGACAAACCGACTGTCCCTGGTCAAACCGGTGATACCAAGGACGATGACGTTGTGATTCTTGGCTTTGGCCACACAATGAACCGGGTAATCCGGTCGCCTTATCCAAACATTCTCCCAAAGAAGAATTTTCCACTATGAGCAAGGGCAAGTGGAATGTTGATCTGGCAACTTACGCTGCTCTGAACCCCCAAGATCTTCATTCTGGCTACTTGAACCGGTTGTATACCAGCCGTGATTATGAAGCTGACCTGGTGAAAACAATGAAAGAAAAATTCGAGGTAACCTCCATGTTCTTTTTCCTGCTTGGATATTCCAATTTTTGTTAACTCTCCTAGCCCCCAAGGGCCTGTTTGTAATCTTCTTTCAAACTGGGACTTGATATAAAACTCAATGCTTCCGAATTCACTGATGTAGCCCCCAAGGGCCGGTTCAACTTAGTATAGTTAAACCGGGACTTTAATTTATATCGCAGCATCAGAACATGTTCGAGCAAATAGCCATTAGCCCCCAAGTGCCAAGTTGAATACCTGTATTGAGCTTGGGACTTTGTGATTTTATTGACAGGTGAAGATCAAATATGCATTAGCCCCCAAGTGCCAAGTGCATAACTTTTTATGTGGTTGGTACTTCAAATCTTGTACCGTTTGTTAAATTAGATGAATGTCTGTATGTAGGCTGTTTGAGGACTAAAGAAAGCCAACTCACCGATCTTCAAGAAAACTTGAAATCCCAACAAAATTTGAAACCTCAAAGGCAAAAGAAGAATTGACCAGCGCTTTAGGCGTCATGGAACAACAAGGAGGGCTTCAAAAGGAGCGGGCGGATTGGGCCCTTTGAGAAGGCCGCTTTAACCAAAAAGGTGGAAAATGTTGAAGCTGCCCTTAAACCGGTGGTAGATGAGCTGACCAACGTGAAGCGGCAAGTGCATGCCATGACTGCTGCCATCATTGGTAAGCTTCCTTTGGTTTCTATGATAACTTGGCCTTCTTATGATAAGTCTGGTTTGTGATCTTTCTTGTAATGCTGCGAGCTGCGCATTGGTCACTTGGGGTCGATGTTCGGATGAAATTGAAAGCTGCCTACACTTTAATCGAATAGTCAGATACCTTTGGGCGCAGCGGATCATCACAACAGCATCAAATAACAATCCGGCACCCTCTTTAATTCAAGATACTCTTAGGAGGTTGTCAATGCTTCCCTTGCGGGTTGAAGAGGTGAAGAAATCTGCTGCCGAACCGGTGCCATTAATGCCTTAATCCGGGCAAAAACATGGGTGCGATTTCGATCCTGTTGAGGCAGCTCGAGGCTATCCCATCTAAAGGAAGACGGTTCAGAGTTCAACGAAGATGACCTGAGAGCGATAAACCGAGCGGTGCGCCCTCTGGCTTGCCAATTGGCCGAAGAGGCAGACTTGTCGCATTATCAAGCTCAATATAACGATCAGAACAGACGAATAGCTGCACCTATTCCCAAAGCGGAGAACCTAATCCCTCCGATCCGTAAGCATACTTACGCTCCTGATATTGAACCATCTTCCCTGATCCATGAGGAGGCTGTCTTTCAAGCTTTAATGGGAATCGACTGGACCACTGTTGACTTCCGGCCCTGGGTAGGGATGAAGAAGCTGAAGCGGCGCGGGGCGACCCACAACCGTCGGATCGGGCGGCGAGCAAGCATGAACCGGAAGCGGTTTAAATAGCTGCTTTATTATATTCCGCCAAGAAAACAATGATCTTATTTGGGCACCATGTTGCCTTGTAATAGGATAGCCAACACTTTTGCTTTTAATATGCCTTCGTGCATAGGTGCGATACTTTTGATTGAATAATCAAAACCTTCAATCTATATTGCCCGCAGTCACAAAATCTTAAACTGCCACGGCGGTTTGTGCCGCCAGCCGGCTTGTGACATTCATATATATATGCAATGAAATATTGAGGTATATGATCAAAATTTGTGATACAAAATACCTGCCATCACTGGGCATGAAGTTGGCTTAGCCAATCTTGAAGCGGAGGTTGTAGAAACCATTACCATCAAAGGAGAAAACAGCTCCTGTGTTTATAATGCCGGTTTACCATGTAAACCGTGCGAATCATGACAAGCCCCTGTTACTCCATAATGGGATGTTAACAGAAAAAGTCAAACCGGAAAAATTATCTCCGGATTAAAAATGGACCGAATTCCGTCAATTGACTGTTTGAACCGGTTTAAAAATGTTATCGGTTTAAAAAACGCAACAAGAATCAAATAACAGTTATGAAAAAAATATGGAAGCAAAGGCAATGATAAAACCGTTTGCAAAAAGAGGCTTTACTGAGCCGATCAGATGGTGTTACCATGGTCGGACACGACCAAGCTCCCAATAAGGTGTAGCTATGGTTCAGGTCAGCCAGGTCCCCAAGCTGAAACCGTGGCATTATGCCGATCAAGTGGCGTGGCAATGGTTCGGGTTAAACCAAAGCCCCAAGTGACTCTATGGCCTTAGGCCGATCAAGAGGCGTGTTGGTTCGAGACTTGACCATGTCCCCAAGTGATCTGGTGGCTTTTGCCTATCAAAATGTGTTGCATTGGTTCGAACCGACCAAGCCCCCAAGTGATATCATAAAGCTTTTGAAAAGCAAACTCAAGGGGTAAACCGGAGGCCGCTTTAAGATGTAACAACTCCATGTAACCACGCATGATGTAATGAGCAGATACCCCATCGAACAGCCCCCAATCCGGCCATCTTGTAACCGATATAGAGATTACATTTCTCCGGTTGACGACTCATCGCCCGGAGTAGGCAGCGGTCTCGCCACCAGATTCTGATCCGTCCTCATAACTTCCTCCATGGATGACTCCCACAAAGGCACGCTTCACGGCGGTTTGACTGGGCAGATCTCGCACATCGAGCTGTCTCGGCGAGGTCGGTGCAGGTGTCCAACTTCGAGGCCGGTTCACCGATCTTGCCAATGAAAAGCGTGTATGCCACCAAAGGGGACCCGGTACCCGTACTCAATCGAGCGGCCTCGGGGCCCCGGCTGCATCGTCGATGTAGAGCTTGCCACGACGACTCTTGGTCATCACCTTGCAGCATAGCCTTGAGTCGCTTCGAGCTTGCCCTCCAAGATCATCAAACCATCGTGCGATAGCCCCACGGTGGCGCCAACTGTCCTGGTTTTGTCACGGCAGATGTCCTCGTGAAAGGACTTAGTCGTGGAGCCATCGCTATGGGTTAACTTGAAGGGGTTAAAGCGGACGCAAAGACGCAAGAGTTTATACTAGTTCGGCCCCTTCGATGAAGGTAAAAGCATATGTCTAGTTGTGATGGGATTGATGTGGTTTCGATGACTAGGGAGCAAACAAGCTTCGCCTATGCCTCGAGTTGTTGTTGTCTCCCCTTGAACCGCCCCGGGTCGTCCCCTTATATACACGGGTGACGCCCGTCGGTTCACAGAGTCCCAATATCCGGTTCATACTCGTATCCAGATTGGTCTCTCTCTCTATTCCTAACTTACAATACAAGTTTACATACCAGGTCGGTTTACGGCTACAGGTTCTAAACCGACTACAGGCCTTGGGCCCTTACCTTCATGCTTGGGCTTTTACACCGTTGAACTACTGATGAAGTTAACCCGGCCCAGATAGGCCGGTTTACGCCCAGTAGTAATATCCCCAACAGGTAGGATAATAAGCCATCAGCACGGGAGGCGCCGATACAATAGGTAAAGCCAGATTAGAGTTTTGCACGCTAGCAGCTACACCATCATTACCACTAGTCGATTGAGATGTATTCTTCTGAGCATTAGTATTTTCTATGAAAGTTTGATAGACTAGATTGTTACCATCAGCAATACGACGTTCAATCTCAGCCTTGTTCAGGAGAAAAGGTAGTACTCACAGAAGGTTTAACCTGCTCGGCTTGAAGAGGAGGGAACTTGATTTCTTCAATCGGAGTGATGTTGCCTTGGCGATCCTTCTTGAACTTTGCAAGGAACTCCAACAAATCCTTCTCTTCGCGCACCTTCTTGTACTCCTCATAGACTTGGCGATGATCGGCCGATATCTCATCAAGACTGGGCTTAATGATGTTATCGGCATCTACCTCAGATGGCTTGGGAAGATCGGACATGGTGGATGATGATGATTGATCTTCGTTCCCAGCGGAGTCGCCAAAAAGTGTGTTGACACACGAACACGTCACGTATACCCTCGACGCCAAGGGTGATGCACCGCAGCTCACGTCGAAGGGGACCCGACCGACAACGACGATCGCCATAAGGCGATCGTGAGGCGCTTTTGCGAACCGAAACCCCACACCCCGGGAGGGACCCGTCGGTCTGGCGACTATGGGCTGCCCTAGGTCGATTCGCTCGCCCCTAGAGCCTCGGGATTCGCAGCTCTCAAATACGAAGAACAGCGAAGAACGAGAGAGAAAAACAATGGAGAGATGAAACGTAGACAGGAAAAAGTAGTATATTGATTTGTTCGATTGTGTGTTGTTCAATCGGCCATCACCCCCAATATATATAAGAGGTGGCTGGACTTCACGTACAAGTAAAGGATTCATCTAGGCTTTCCTTACAAGAAATTACATCAATTTACGCCCTAGAGTCCTAGTTCTATTCTAACTCGGATTCGATGCGAATCTGGCCCAACTTCTGTCTTCCTCCTTTGCGCGGGCCGCTGAACTTGCATATGATCTCCGATCAAGACGGCCCAAATATCAAACTTGTGCGCCTCGATAATACGAACAACTCTCATGTTGATTACTTCTTCAAATAAGGCCACCTTGAATACTTCTCGAGGTCATGTTTACCTTCCAGTCGGACTCGATCCTGAAGTAGACTGGATTATCCGAGTCTCGTAGTGAATTTGTAGGCCATCTACTATCTCTGATGATGATGACCCCAAAACCAAAGTTTACCGTCTTGATTATACGCATAAATTCTGTATTGAACACTTCTTCATCCGAGGTCATCTTGATAAACTTTCGGGCACATGTTCAGTTTCACTCGGATTCGAGCTGATCCACTTTCGGATATTAGAGACTTTCACTCGGACCGTCCGACTGGAATTTCTCACTCGGAAAACAATCTTTCACTCGGATGACTATATTTTCACTCGGAAAGCAATATCTTACTCGATCGGCAAGTTTTCGTTCCGATGGTAATCTTTTCACTCGGAACATTTAATAATAAGTTCATCCGGTCAGCAAACTTTCACTCGACCGGTAATTTTCACCCGACCAGTAAATTTTCACTCGAATGATAAGCTTTTTCACTCGATCGGTGAGTTTTTACTCGAAAGTTAAGCTTTCACTCGACCGGTAAGTTTTCACTCGGACAACAAGCTTTTCACTCGACCGAAAACATAGCCAGATCTTGATTTGTCTCCTCTGGTCCCATAGGACCTCGGATTGAGACAAATTATATATGAAAATCGATCGGCTCGACGAGACGAAACTTTTCTGTGTTGAAGGGTTTTCGATTGAAGGCCGTATTGAGGGCCTAATTGCTTACGCACTGCATCAGACACTCATCAACATATGTCTGGTGTCAAGCGTAATATTTTGGTCTCTGGCCTATCCAAACCGTATTAACTGTAACTTTTGCATATGAACTCAGATTAAGATGATTTATATATGAAAATCAATTGCCTCGACGAGACGAAGACAATTCCTTTAGAGTGCTCCTCCATCCGAGGTCGTCCTGAAGGCATGATCGACCAAAAACCACTCGGAATATTGAATTCTGCCACTCGAAATATAATTTCGGCCCCTAAGATGGAGTCGGACGATGATAACCTAAACATCAAAGTTGTTCCACTCGGTGATGTGAAACTTTTCATGCTGAAAACCCTTTCACTCGGAGCCATCTCATTTTCTTTTTATACCGTGCCAAAATCTGATGTCAACAGTTTTGGGTTACCCTCTTTATTTTTTGTTTTTAAACTCCATAAAAGCACTCAACAGAAATAAATGACTCTCTAAAACTTTTGGGTTGTCTCCCTGGCAGCTCTTTCTTTAAATCCAATAAGCTAGGCATAAGGTGCTCAAGTAATGAATCCACCCGGATCCCAAGGTATATCAAAGCCAATTTGAATTAGCAATGATTTGGCATTTAGTAGTGAGCACAAAGCAACATACATCAAGCAATGACGAAGTCTAATTCTCTTCCTATGCATCAGCATGTCATACAAGAACAATTCATGCACATCAAGTAAAGGCCAATGCATAGCATAAGAAGTTTCTTGCAATTTTATCGTGTTGGAAACATAGAGAGGCGGAGATGTAGTTCCTCTCTCATAATAATTGCAAGTAGGAGCAGCAAGCACATGCATATTATATTCATCAAAATTATCATGTGCAACGGTAAAAGGCCACCCATCAATATAATCTTTAATAAGTGCAAACTTCTCCGCTATAGTGTAGTTTGGAGAATTCAAAAAGATAATAGGACTATCATGTGTGGGTGCACTAGCAACAACTTCATGTTTAACATAAGGAACAATAGCAAGTTCATCTCCATAAGCATAATTCATATTAGCATCTTGGCCACAAGAATAGCAAGCATCAAGTTCATCAAAAAGGGATATTTCAAACGAATCAACGGGATCCTAGCAATTATCATGGCATTCATCCTTTAAGAACAAAGGGACATTAAATAGTGTATGAGTTGGAGAGTTACTCTCATTAGAAGGTGGGCAAGGGTAGCTAATCCGATCTTCCTCCTTTTGTTCTTCGCTCTCCTCATCATCTTCTTCATCCAATGAGCTCACCAGTTTCATCAGTTTCTTCTTCCATATAGTCCTGCAAAATATTAGTCTCTTCTCGGATAGCGGAGACTTTCTCAATAAATTCATCAATATCATAATTGTATTTATAATTCTCATAGCAATATTTAAGGATAGCTAAATTTTTAGGTCTATAAACTGAATCATCAAAATCTTCAAACTCTTTAAACAAAGATTCAATTTCACATGCACCATTAAAAGCAACAAATTCTTCTATTCGTTCCACATCATAGTAATCATATATACCATTAGCATAAGAAGCTAAGGTTTCATTATCATTAAATTTGCGTGAAAAGGGAAGGTGTGGAGCCTTCATCCTAGAGCAACAAGTATTTTCATATCTCAAGCATAGTTGCCGAGCATACAATGCAACATATAAATTTGATCCCATAATAGTTTCCCTTTTTGAGTCAAGCGATAATCCCTAAAGTATTCACGTTGATCCAACGTGTCTCCCATTATATAATTGAATGGGGTTTTCTCGGGATTATTAAAGTAGTGCATAATATCTTTCACATAATGAGCATCGAGGGTTTTAGGAGGTTCCCCATCTCCATGAGTAGCAAGTAAACCTAATTTTTTTTGGTATTTCGTGTTCCATATCCATAAGTAAAGATAGAGAACAACTTAGAACAGCAAAAAGAATCCACTTAGTGATAAAGAAAATAAGCACACACGGAATATTCACCCCACGCTATTGCTCCCCGGCAACGGCGCCAGAAAAAGGTCTTGATAACCCACAAGTATAGGGGATCAATTGTAGCCTCTTTCGATAAGTAAGAGTGTCGAACCCAACAAGGAGCTAAAGGTAGAACAAATATTTCCTCAAGTTCTATCGACCACCGATACAACTCTACGCACGCTTGACGTTCGCTTTACCTAGAACAAGTATGAAACTAGAAGTACTTTGTAGGTGTGATAGGATAGGTTTGCAAGATAATGAAGAGCATGTAAATAAAATCTAGGGGTTGTTTACATAAAGACACAACTAAGTTAGTTTTAGTAGAGAGTTTTTGTCAATGGGAAAGTTGTTTGTCCCTAGGCAATCGATAACTAGACCAGTAATCACAATTGCAATTTTATATGAGGGAGAGGCATAAGCTAACATACTTTATCTCCTTGGATCATATGCACTTATGATTGGAACTCTAGCAAGCATCCGCAACTACTAAAGATCATTAAGGTAAAACCCAACCATAGCATTAAAGTATCAAGTCCTCTTTATTCCCATACGCAAACAACCTACTTACTCGGGTCTGTGCTTCTGTCACTCACGCCACCCACCATAAGCAAATCATGAACATATTGCAAACCCTACAGCGGGGATCCCTCATGCTTGCGCGGCACGGAGAGCACCATAGGACATCACCAATAATAAAACATGCAAGTCAAAGCAATCACGATCATCAATGAACCCATAGGACAAAACGGATCTACTCAAACATCATAGGATGGCCATACATCATTGGGAAATAATATATAGCGTTGAGCACCATGTTTAAGTAGAGATTACAGCAGGTAAAAGAGGGGTTACACCGCTGCATAGAGGTGGGAAGAGTTGGTGATGACGGCAGTGAAGTTGTTGGTGTAGATCGTTGTCGCGATGATGGCCCCGGCGGCGTTCCGGCGCCACTTGGAGAGAGGGAAGAGAGCCCCCCCTTCTTCTTCTTCTTCTTCCTTGACCTTCCCCCTAGATGGGAGAAGGGTTTCCCCTCTGGTCCTTGGCTTCCATGGTGGCGGAGGGGCGGGAGCCCCACCGAGATTTGATCTCTCTCTCTCTGTTTCCTTCTGTTTCTACGCTCCCTGATTCTGCCCTTTCACCATTTCTTAAATTCCCGGAGATCCATAACTCCGATTGGGCTAAAATTTGGACACGATTTTTATCCGGATATTGGATTTCTTGCGGCGAAAGAAGGGAACCAACCGCCTTACGGAGTGGCCACGAGGGCCCAGGGCGCGCCCCTCACCCTCGTGGGCCCCTCGGGCATCGTATCGCGTTGATTCCACTTCCCAAAATTCACATATATTCCAAAAACAATCTCCGTAAGTTTTTATCCCGTTTGGACTCCGTTTGATATGGATTTTCTGCGAAACAAAAAACATGCAACAAGCGAGGCCGGCATCTGGCACTTTGGATCAATATGTTAGTCCCAAAAATAGTATAAAAGGTTGCCCAAAGTATGTAAAAGTTGTATAATATTGGCATGGAACAATAAAAAATTATAGATACGACGGAGATGTGTTTGTGAGAATTGGAGGATAACACAGGAAGTAGTCCCTCATTGATTCGGTTTACCTACCAGAGATGACCCCTAAAAATGTATGAAGACATTGAAGACAAAGGTGGTATGTGAAGATATTCACATTGAAGACTATGACATGAGAAGATATCGCGTGAAGACTATGGAGCACGATGACTTAGTTTGTTTCGTTGTTTCCTTTTCTTCCTTGTTGAGTCATAGGAACCACCGTACTGTTAAGTGGGGTCCCAGTGAACAAAGTCGAGTGGTGTGATGCTCAACCAAATCCTATGTCTTCGAGCAAAGACAATGAGAGCAAATCTTATCAAGAGCTGGATGAGTCAGCTTTACTTGTAGCCCAAGTCAAGCTGCCGCGTGTGTTTGAAATCTGATTGTTGGAACACGTGTCAGTTCCTTAGTGACCCAGGGTCATTCCGGACAAATCAGGTCGGGTTGCCTAGTGGCTATAAATAGCCCACCCCCTACACCATAAATTGGTGGATGCTCAGAGTTAGTGCACGGCTTTTGTCGTTTGAGAGCAACCCACCTCCGAAGCTTTTGAGAGAGAGAAATCCTTGCGAGGACAAAGCCCAAACACCCAGAGCCAAAGAGTGTTAGACATCACTGGAGTCTTTCTGTCCGCGTGACCTGAAGACTTGTTACACTTGAGGACTGTGAATCCTCCAGCCGGTTAGGCGTCGCGTTCTGAGCATCCAAGAGTCATTGTGGATCGCCGGTGAACGAAGTCTGTGAAGGTTTGGAAGTCTACCTTGAAGACTTACTAGAGTGATTGGGCGAGGACCGGGTGTCCTTAGCTCAAGGAGAATAAGGTGAAGACACAGTCTTCTGAGTTAAATCTCAGCCCCCCTAACCAGACGTACAGTTGTCACAGCAACTGGAACTGGTCCAACAAATCCTTGTCCTCACCAAGCGACTGGTTCTATCTTCTCCCTCTCTTTATTTACTGTTTTTCTTCGTGAAGTCATTGCCTGCCTGTGTTACCTGTTTGACTTCACTGTGTGACTTCTATTGTTGTTTGGCTTCATACTATCTTCCATCCTGATCATTACTACCTAGCTGCTATTAGTCTCCGTGCTTTCACTTCATTGAGTACTTGACTATGGCTTGCATAGTGTAGTCTACCTTCCGCTGCATGTTAATAGGTTCATTTCTATAGTTTGTCTTCAAAACTCCCATGTTTTGAAGACTTTCATAAAAATCGCCTATTCACCCCCCCCCCCTCTAGTCGATAACTAGCACTTTCAAGACGTATCAGTCCGCCGGGCAGTTCGGACGCGATTTCTCCTGCAAACCGGAGACAAACATGGGGGAGGTTTGCGGGAGTCCGGACCGATACCACGCCCGCTTCTGACCGTCATGGCCCACCAAAAACCCTCCTCCCTCACCCGCTCGCGTTCTCGCCCGGCGCCAGCTGCCCGCATTCATGCTGCTGTAGAGTGCGCCACTCAACATTGAAGACGACTCAGGGCGGACGCGGCCTCTCACTGCGTCCGCCAATGAAGCGGCGCGCCGCCCGAGAGTGCCGCCCGCGACGCGTCTCAGGTGTCCGTTGATGATGACATGTGATACGTCTCCAACGTATCTATAATTTTTTATTGTTCCATGCTATTATACTATCTGTTTGGATGTTTAATGGGCTTTATTGTACACTTTTGTATTATTTTTGGGACTAACCGACTAATCGAAGGCCTAGTGCAAATTGCTGTTTTTTTGCCTATTTCAGTGTTTCGTAGAAAAGGAATATCAAACAGAGTCCAAATGGAATGAAACCTTCGGGAGCGTTATTTTTGGAACAAACGTGATCCAGGGGATTTGGAGTGGACGTAAAGAAAAAGCGAGGAGGCCACGAGGCAGGGAGGCACGCCTACCCCCATGGGCGCGCCCCCCACCCTCGTGGGACCCTTGCAGCTCCACCGACCTACTTCTTCCTCACATATATATCATATACAACGAAAACATCTAGGAGCACCACGAAACCCTATTTACACCGCTGCAACCTTCTGTACCCATGAGATCCCAACTTGGGGCCTTTTCTGGCGCTCCGCCGGAGGGGGAATCGATCACGGAGGGCTTCTACATCAACACCATAGCCTCTCCGATGATGTGTGAGTAGTTTACCACAGAACTTCGGGTCCATAGTTATTAGCTAGATGGCTTCTTCTCTCTCTTTGGATCTCAATACAAAGTTCTCCTCGATCTTCTTGGAGATCTATTCGATGTAACTCTTTTTGCGGTGTGTTTGCCGAGATCCGATGAATTGGAGGATAACACAAGTATTAGTCCCTCATTGATTCGGTTTACCTACCGGAGATGACCCCTAAAAATGTATGAAGACATTGTAGACAAAGGTGGTATGTGAAGATATTCACATTGAAGACTATGACATGAGAATATATCGCGTGAAGACTATGGAGCGCGATTACTTAGTTTGTTTCGTTGTTTCCTTTTCTTCCTTGTTGAGTCATAGGAACCACCATACTGTTAAGTGGGGTCCCAGTGAACAAAGTCAGAGTGACTGAAGTGATGCTCAACCAAATCCTATGTCTTCGAGCGAAGACAATGAGAGCAAATGTTATCCAGAGCTGGATGAGTCAGCTTTACTTGTAGCCCAAGTCAAGCTGCCGCGTGTGTTTGAAATATGACTGTTGGAACATGTGTCAGTTCCTTAGTGACCCAGGGTCATTTCGGACAAATCAGGTCGGGTTGCCTAGTGGCTATAAATATCCCACCCCCTACACCATAAATTGGTGGCTGCTCAGAGTTAGTGCATGACTTTTGTCGTTTGAGAGCAACCAACCTCCGAAGCTTTTGAGAGAGAGAAATCCTTGCGAAGACAAAGCCCAAACACCCAGAGCCAAAGAGTGTTAGGCATCACTGGAGTCTTTCTGTCCGCGTGACCTGAAGACTTGTTACACTTGAGGACTGTGAATCCTCCAGCCGGTTAGGCGTCGCGTTCTGAGAATCCAAGAGTCATTGTGGATCACCGGTGAACGAAGTCTGTGAAGGTTTGGAAGTCTACCTTGAAGACTTACCAGAGTGATTGGGTGAGGGCTGGGTATCCTTAGATCAAGGGGAATAAGGTGAAGACATGGTCTTCTGAGTTAAATCTCAGCCTCCCTAACAAGACGTACACTTGTCACAGCAATTGGAACTGGTCCAACAAATCCTTGTCCTCACCAAGCGACTGGTTCTATCTTCTCCCTCTCTTTATTTACTGTTTGTCATAGTGAAGTCATTGCCTGGTTGTGTTACCTGTTTGATTTCACTATGTGACTTCTATTGTTGTTTGGCTTCATACTATCTTCCATCCTGATCATTACTACCTAGCTGCTATTAGTCTTCGTGCTTTCATGTAACATCCCAAATTTTCGATTTGGAATGTTATACTAATAGATCATAATTGCATATCATATTTAATGCATTTTGCTTCGGTGCTAGAAAATTCTACGCAACTCAAGGACCCACGGAGAGAGTTGGGGAATTCGATATTTTCAAAATTGAGTTTTCTCAAATTTTGGAAGTAGGATCATTTGATTTTATTTATTTTATCTTCAATTATTTCAATTATATAATTATGAGAGAGGGAATAAAATGACTTTCCCAAAATAAAGAAATATTGAGGATTTAATAAAAAAACAAATAAGATTTTATTTTGGATTTTCTCGCTATTTTATTTGCATTTAGGAAAAATGCGTGTTTTCCAAAAATTGCATTTAGGCCCAAATAAATGTTTATCTAAACCGGCTTGATTTTAGAAGCCGGGTAAAATTTATTTCGGGATTTTTGGAGTCCGGTTGGTATTTCTTTCGTTTGTTTTTCTGTGCGATAATTATTTAAAAAAAACTGGAACCGACTACGAGCCGTAACCGGCCAGGACTCCGCCTGGCCGGGTCTTTATATAGCGCGCCCGGACCCTTGTTAAACCGCCGCCCAGCCCAACCGCCGCCAGCCCAACCCGCCGCGCCGCCCGAAACCCTAACCTAAGCGCCGCCACCACCAACCAGCGCCGCCGCCGCCGCGCCGCCGGACCGCCGCCGTCGCCGCCGACCACCGCCGCCCCGCCGGAGCCGCCGCCACCACCGACCCGCACCCCGAGGTTGACCTCACCGCCGCCTTTTTTAGAAAAGCCGTTCGGTTTTTCCGTCGGTTTTTCGTTGGTTTTTTTTAGATTCCAATTTTTTTCGTTAGATCGGTTTTCTTCCGGTTTGGATTAATTAGCGAACGTTCACTCGTTCGTTCGTTTTTAACGAACGCGTTCATCGTTTAGATCCAGATAACGAACGTTCGTTCGTTAACCTGTTCATCGTTTTTCTTTTTCTTGGATTTATTCCGTGATTTTTTTATCGCGATTTCTGATCCGATATTTGTTTTAGTATAACTTTTCGCTCGTTTATCGGAATCAGGCGATTCAAGCGCCTAGAGTTTCGTCTTGAAACCCTCGTTCCGAATAATCTACTCAAACCAGTTTTTGCTTCTGTAAAATTTGACTTAGGTCCAGATTAGTAAACGAAGCTTGTTTCTTTCGCCGTTTGAGTTTTGTTTCTTTGTTCGATTTGATTCTTTTGCAAACCGGAGTTCTTAAGTTGAACTTTCTGGTTAGACCTCTTATTTGAGTTTTACCAGTGCATTAGATGAGTACTTATTGCATGCTTGTTTGTTTGTTTGCTTGCGATAGAGTACCCGGACTGCGCCGCTTGCTACTTCGAATCCCTAGGTTACGCGGATCATCAGCAAGGCAAGTAACACTTTGATCATAACTCTTTACTACCCAGTTTTTATGCATTAGATCAATCCTCAAACATTGCATTGCATGATTAGGATATAATTAAATTGTGGGTTTTGGGAAGTAGATTGAGGTAGTACCTATTACCTGTTTTATTATCAAACCCTTGGGAGTTACTTCTACGTTTGCTTATTTTGCCATGCTATGCAAGTAGACGTGGATTGGGTGAGTGATTTTCCATGACAGATGTGAGATTGTTAATTAATGGTTTATTTAAGGTGGCAACATTAATACACATCTGGGTGGATTGAGGTACCTGGTTATTCCAGGATTTGCCTGTTTCTTTTTGGACCGCCACCCAGGCTCAAAGGGATCATAAGATTATTCATGCTAGAAACTTCCGTGTGCAGCACATGCTATTATGGGCTCTAGCATAGTTGATTAAGTCGTGCGAACTCTTACAGTGGTAGACTAGCAGATGTAGGGAAAGTAGGTGTACGGTCTACCCATCGTAAGGTGCTAGCGCTTACGAAAGACTATGTCTCGGTCATTCGCTTCTCAAACACCATGTAGTGCGAGAAAACCAACGGAGGAGATCGAGTCATGTGGGGAAAAGTCGCAACCTCTGCAGAGTGTATAAACTAATCATGATTAGCCGTGTCCCCGGTTATGGACATCTTGAGTATCTAGTACTTGGATTTTCGTGTGAATCTCATCATGTTACTTTAATTAATATTGTTGGCTTTGTTTAATAATGATGCCTAATTGGGATTGAGGATGTTGTCAACCATTCTCAATGTTTAACAACCACCATGATAGTTAAATAATTTATTCCTTTGTAGTAGGGAAAAATTGGCTTTACGCAAAAACTGTAACCATAGAGCTATCCACCAAGCCATATGTGCATGTAGTATAGTTTTACTCTTTCATTTTTCTCTATGTGTTACTTTGCCAGCATATTCCATGTGCTGACCCGTTTTCGGGCTGCAACGTTCATGTTGCAGACTTTTCAGACGACGAGTAAGATGCTTTAGGATCGTGGTTCTATACTCAATGATGCCGTTGGAGTTGATGGACTCACTTATCTTCCAAGCCTTCATTGTTATCGTTATTAGATGGCCTTAAGCCACATCTATTGTAATAAGTTTCTCTTTGGAGACATTCGATGTAATAAGTGTGTGATTGCTATTCTGTTATAAATCCTTCAAGTAATGTGCGTGTCAAGACATTCGATCCGAGGATGACAACGATGCCACGTAGATCGGACTGTTTGAGGTCTGGTCGCTACATTTCACTTCATTGAATACTTGACTATGGCTTGCATAGTGTAGTCTACCTTCCGCTGCATGTTAATAGGTTCATTTATATCGTTTGTCTTCGAAACTCCCACGTTTTGAAGACTTCCATAAAAATCGCGTATTCACCCCCCTCTAGTCGATAACTAGCACTTTCAATTGGTATCAGAGCAAGGAACTCCCTTGTTCTGTGTGATTCGGTTTAACCACCTGGAGTTTTAGCTATGTCGACTGCAGGGATAATCAAAGTCTCCGCTACATGCCCCATCTTTGATGGAACTGAATATCCCTACTGGAAGAATAAGATGCGCATGCATCTTGAAGCCATTGATGTCGACCTCTGGTATGTCGTCAAGAATGGTGCTCCCAAGACTGGTGAAGGTGTCTGTAACGCCCCCGATGCGGCTATATCTCCCACGTGTCGAGGCACGACTTAGAGGCATAACCGCATTGAAAGCAATGTCGCAAGTGAGGTAATCTTCACACAACCCATGTAATAAATAAGGGAAAGAGATACATAGCTGGCTTACGATTGCCACTTCACACAATACATAAATAAACATCCATCATTCAGAGTACACTCAAGGTCCGACTACGGAACCAAAATAAAGAAGATACCCCAAATGCTACACAGATCCCGATCGTCCCAACTGAGCACCACTACTGATCATCGTGAAAAGACACATAGTAACGACCACGTTCCTCGTCGAACTCCCACTTGAGCTCGGTTGAGTCACCTGACCGCATCGCCGGCACCTGCAATCTGTTTTGGAAGTATCTGTGAGTCACGGGACTCAGCAATCTCACACCCGAGATCAAGACTATTTAAGCTTATAGGAAGGACAGAGTAGTACGGTGGAGCTGCAGCAAGCGACTAGCATATATGGTGGCTACTTCGCAAAAGAGAGCGAGAAGAGGAGCAAAGCACGGTCGTGAAGCTAGTAGCGATCAAGAAGTGATCCTGAACTACTTACGTCAGACATAAATCCAACACCGTGTTCACTTCCGGACTCCACCGAGAAGAGACCATCACGGTTACACACGGTTGATGTGTATTTTATTTGAGGTCAACTTCGGGTTTTCTACAACCGACATTAACAAATTCCCATCTGCCTCATAACCGGGCACGGCTTTGAAAGATATTACCTGCAGGGTGTCCCAACTTAGCCCATTATAAGCTCTCACGGTCAACGAAGGATATTCCTTCTACCGGGAAGACCCGATCAATCTCGGAATCCCGGACTACAAGACATTTCGACAAAGAATAAAACAAGACCAGCAAAGCCGCCCGATTGTGCCGACAAATCCCGATAGGAGCTGCACATATCTCGTTCTCGAGCACACCGGATAAGCGAAGCGTACAAGAACCGGCGTAATCCAAGTTGCCCAGAATGGTCCCATACGGTGCTCTAGTTTGGACCAACACTCGGAGGAGCATTGGCCGGGGTTTAAAATAAGATGACCCTCGGGCTCATGAAAACCCGGGGAAAAGGCTTAGGTGGCAAATGGTAAAACCAAAGTTGGGCCTTCTTTGGACGAGTCTTATTCAAAGCGAACTGTCAAGGGGGTCCCATAAATCACCCAACCGTGTAAGGAACGCGAAATCAAGGAACATAACACCGGTATGGCCGGAAACTAGGGTGGCAAGAGTGGAACAAAACACCAGGCATAAGGCCGAGCCTTCCACCCTTTACCTAGTATATAGATATATTAATTATAGCAGATATATATTGTGATATCCCCAACAAGTAAACATGTTCCAACAAAGAACAACATCTCCATGTTCCAACAAGGAACAACCTTGACTTCACCGCAACTAGCAACGCTATAAGAGGGCCGAAAGCAAGCGGTAACATAGCCAAACAACGGTTTGCTAGGAAAGGATGGTTAGGGGCTGACATGGCAATATGGGTGGCATGATAAGCAAGTGATAGGCATCGTAGCATAGGCATAGCAAAAGAGCGAGCAACTAGCATAGCAAAGATAGAAGTGATTTCGAGGGTATGGTCATCTTGCACGCAATGTTCTCGAGTTGTCGAAAGCTTGATCCTCGTGGCGTTCTCAACAGGTTCCTCGTTCACGTACTCGTCTCCGGCTCTACCCAAAGCAAGAACACAAACAAAGGAACCACAATAAATCACGGTGCAATGCACAAGCAACATGATGCAAAACATGACATGATATGCGAGATGTGATATGCAATGCGTATGTGCGCCCCGAAAGGAAAATGATGAACCAGGCATCAACTTGGCAAACCAAGTATGCCACTGGAAAGATGAGATGATTTCGGTTGAAATCGATATAAAGATCACCGGAATCGGATGCACGGTTTGGAAATGACAAGCAAAACAAGAATAGCACAAATCTGCCATTAACAGCATGATGCCACTTAGCAAGCAACAAGAGATTAAGCTATTGCACTCAAACGTATCAACAAAGTATATGGAAGTGATCTACTCAAGATGCTTGACAAAAGCATAGAACAAAAGTCCCTTACTGACCATAAGCCAAAAAGGATCCGAAAATATAGTAACATCCATGTCAATATTGAAAGTTTAGATTATGATTCAAAGAACATGGCATGTCAAAACTGATAACAAGTAGGCATGTTTACAAGCTCAATGCACTCACTACAGAGCCTTATATGATAAACTAAGCATACATACATCAAGAAGACATGGCATAGAAGACATACATGGCAATAACAATAACATAGCATACATGGATCAACCACAACAACCTTGGCAAAATTGAATAACATGTAAACAATCTGCCAGAAACATTTGATAGCAAAAGTAGAGCTCGATTGACTCAAGCTATGGTACTCCATAATTGCAAACAAGGACATGGATGGATAGATCAAGACATGTTTAACAAAACATCCTTAATGAAGTATCTCAAAATATGCATGGATCTCTCGGTAGCATCAAGTTAACATGGCATGAAAATATCAGCAAAACAGAGCTGAAAACAGCAACATCAGGACACCTACTTTGCATTCTTGTCCTAGTCACCACATAGATCACAAAAATACATGGCATACACCCCTGGAAAGATGGCATAGCATATTACAAAACACATGTAGGACTCAAATTCATAGGGTGCACACATTAATCATGGCAAAAATAACAAAAGTGCAAGTTCTGTTAAGAAACAGAAACTAACATCACATAGCCCGCTTACAACAGCATTTCGGGCATCAAGATGAGCTCAAATGAAAAGGATGCAATGAGATGAAATGATTTAATCTTCGAGAAGAACATTCTGGATATATTATCCTGGCAAAATGGAGCTACAGATGCAAAGTTACACCACGTGGAAAATGCTACAAAATATCAATGATATAAAAGACTTAGAAGGAAAAAAAGGAGGGGGAGAGAGGTCAACGGGAGCTCGGTCCCGATCGGATCGGCCGATCCGGATCGGCGACGGGCGGCGCGGCGGCGCGCTCGCCGGAGCCCGGGCGAGGAGGAGGAGGCGGCGCCGTGGCGGTGGTGGCCGGCGTGGTGGAGGCGGCGACCACATGGCGGGGCGGATCCGGTGGTGGCGCCGGGCGGCCAGCCGGCGAGGGCGACGGCGGGCGGCGGTGGCGGCGCGGCCGGTGGTGGCGGGCGGTGGCGAGCGGGCGTTGGGCTCGGGCGCCCGCGGCGGCGACCGGGGAGGGCCCAGCTGGCAGGCGGGCCGCGGCCGAGGTAGCGATCTGGGGACCGGGCGCCACGTGGCACGCCCCGGTTGGCCGGCGGCGACGGGCGGACGTGTCCGGCCCGAATCGGACACGTCCGGCGGCGCGGAGGGAAAATCTGCTAGGGTTTCGGGGAGGATGATCCGGGATTTGGAGTGGGCTTGCTTAAATAGGCATAGAGGGAGCTAGGAGAGTCCAAATGAGGTGTAGTTTTCGCCCACACGATCGTGGTCGAACGACGGAGAGCATGGAAGTGACTTAGATGGGTTATTGGGCTGTTTTGGAGGGGTGTTGGGCTGCAACTTAAAAGAGGCCTTTGCGAGAGTGCGGTTAACCGTTGGAGTACCAAACGAGCTCCAAATGATCCGAAACTTGACCGGTGGTCTAAGGGTGGTATACCAAGGCCACTAGACAAACCTCGGTCCATTCCGAGAAGGTTTAGTAGCCGCACACGGAAAAACGTAAAAGGGGCCGCCGGGGAAGATAGGAGTGTCGGATTGCAAAACGGACAACGGGGAAAATGCTCGGAAACATGAGACGAACACGTATGCAAATGCGATGCACATGATGACATGATATGAAATGCATGACATGGACAAAATGCAAAATGAAGAAAAACCCAACCACGGAGGGAATATCATATCACAATGCCAAAAATGGCAAGAGTTGGAGTTACAAATATGGAAAGTTACGTCCGGGGCGTTACAACACTCCACCACTACAAGAGGATCTCGTCCCGAGATCTAGGACTGAAAGAACTTCGGATATTCAGAACGGAGGTGATCCTCGCGCTCCCAGGTGGCTTCTCGGTCGGAATGGTGTGACCACTTCACTTTCAGGATTTTGATTGACTTGTTGCGAGTCTTGCGCTCGGTTTCTTCGAGAATAGCAACGGGGTGCTCATGATAAGAGAGATCTTCCTGAAGGTCAATCTCTTCGAAGTTGATAGTGCGTTCAGGAGTCTTGAAGCACTTGCGAAGCTGTGACACGTGAAACACATCGTGCACGCGTTTGCAAAGTTGGATGGAAGCTCAAGTTGATAGGCGAGATCGCCTCTTTTGCCAATTATCTTGAAAGGACCCACGTATCTAGGGGCAAGCTTCCCTTTGATACCGGGTTGACGAGTGTCTTTCATTGGAGAGACGCGGAGGTAGACATGGTCTCCGATTTCAAAAGCCACATCACGGTGCTTGTCATCATAATAGCTCTTCCGCGCGATTATGCGGCTTTGAGATTCTCACGAATGACTTGGCACATTTCTTACATTCGTGATCAAGTCATTTCCAAGAAGTTGGCGTTCACCGTCTCGGACCAATTGAGAGGAGTACGGCACTTTACGCCATAGAGAATTTCGAATGCGGCCTTGCGAACTCGCTTGGAAGCTGTTGTTGTAGGAGAACTTCGGCATATGGAAGACAATCTTCCCACTTCAAACCGAAGGAAATGACACAAGCCCCGAGCATATCTTCAAGGATTTGATTTACTCGCTCGACTTGGCCACTTGTTTGAGGATGGAAAGTCGTCTTTGAAAGCGAATGTTGGTGCCCATGGCCTTAGAAAAGAATCCCGAACTTGGAGGTAAAGATGCTGCCACGGTGCAAGAGATCACTTGTGGAATGCCGTGCAAGGAGACAATCCACGAGGTGTATAGCTCGCCAACCGAGCTGCTGTGATAGATTCTTTGATAGGAAGAAAATGAGCCACTTTAGTAAGCTTGTCAATGACAACGAAGATAGCATCATTTCCACGCTTGGACTTTGGAAATCCAGTCACGAAGTCCATTTCAATATGATCAAACTTCCATTCTAGAATAGCAAGAGGTTGAAGGAGACCAGCTGGTCTTTGGTGTTCTGCTTTCACTCTTCTGCAGACATCACATTCATTCACGAATTGAGCAATTTCTCGCTTCATTCGAGTCCACCAATATGACTGCTTGAGATCATGGTACATCTTCGCACTTCCGGGATGAATGGATAGAAGCGAATTGTGAGCCTCGTTCATAATGACTTTTCGTAGATCACCCTTAGGAACCACAATCCGGTCCTCAAAGAAAAGAGTATCTTTGTCATCAACGTGGAAGCACTTGTACTTGGAAATGCCCTTGTCGATACCACGTTTCACCTTTTTCACCATGGTATCCGAAGTTGAGCCTCACGAATCTGATCTTCCAAAGTAGGAGAGACTATGAGGTTGGCAAGAAAGCCTTGAGGAACAACTTGAAGATTCAGCTTGCGGAAAGCTTCACAGAGATCCGGTGAAAGGGCTTGAGGATTAGGCTGCTGCGATAAGCCTTCCTGCTCAAAGCATCTGCAATGACATTGGCCTTGCCGGAGTATATTCAATACTTGGGTTGTACTCTTGAATCATTTCGACCCATCGAGTTTGCACGAGGTTGAGGTTGGGCTGAGTGAAAATGTACTTGAGACTCTTGTGATCGGTGAAAATGTCCACTTTCCTTCCCAACAAGAGATGTCTCCACGTTATCAATGCATGGACAACTGCCGCCAACTCAAGATCGTGAGTGGGGTAGTTCTTTTCGTTGGGCTTCAATCTGGCGAGAGGTATAAGCCACAACCCTCTTCTCTTGCATTAACACAGCACCGAGACCTTGAAGAGAAGCATCACGAGAAAACTTCGAATGGCTTGGATTCATCAGAGGAGTCAAGACAGGAGGCTGTGTGAGTTTCTCTTTGAGAGTATTGAAAGCAACATCACAATCAGAGACCGGACATACTTCACATGCTTACGGAGAAGGTTGGAGAGAGGCTTTGCAATCTTGGAGAAGTTCTCAACGAATCTTGACAATAGCTTGCAAGACCAAGAAAATCATGGAGTCGCTTGACATTCCGAGGAGGTTCCCAATTCACAATTGCGGACACCTTCTCGGGATTAAATGATGCCCTTGGCGGAGATGATATGACCAAGATAAAGCACTTCATCAAGCCAAAATTCACATTTGGAGAACTTCGCATAGAATTGATACTCTCTGAGCTTGTCTAGCACCAATCGCAAATGTTTGGCATGATCCTTCTTATTCTTGGAGAAGACCAAAATATCATCAAGATAGACCAAGACAAATTCATTGGTGTAGGGGTTGAAGATGAAGTTCATCATTCGAGAGAATGTTGGAGGAGCATTGACGAGGCCGAAAGACATGACAAGATATTCATAAGAACCAAAGCTTGTTACGAATGCCGTCTTGGGAATATCTTGTTCACGAATGCGAATCGATGATAACCCATCTGAAGGTCAAGCTTGGAGAACACTTTAGCACCTTTGAGTTGCTCGAAAAGCTCATTGATGTTGGGAAGTGGATACTTGTTCTTGATTTTCTTCTTATTCAATGGACGGTAATCAACGCAAAGTCGGTCCGTGCCATCCTTCTTCCGGACAAAAGAACACCACAACCCCAAGGAGATGAACTCGGTGCGATCAAACCCAGACGCTCTTGTTCATCGAGCTGCTTCTTCAATTCCTTCAGCTCATTAGGTCCAAGCTTGTATGGACGCTTGCAAGCGGGTTGATGCGGGCTCAAGATCGATAACGAACTCAAGCGGCCGATGAGGAGGCATACCGGAAGCTCTTACGGAAAGACATCTTGGTACTCACAAACGATCGAATCTGAGAGATAGCATCCAATTCTCCCTTCTCATTGAGAGAAAACAACCGAATAGTTTCATCACGAGCGGCATAGATGATCACATCATTAGAAGAGTGAGTCAATTGAATTTCCCTGGCAGCACAATCAAGCTGAGCTTTGTCTTTGAGAAAGCCATCCATTCCGAGAATAAGATCAATATCCGAGTCACCAAGAACAATTGGTTTAGAAAGAAATCTATAATCTCCCATCTTGATAGAGACATCATGAACTATTGAGTTGGCTCTCATTGACTTCGCCGGAGAAATAACACCCAATGGTTTATCCAGGTAAGACCAAGAAAAATCATTCTTTGCAAAGAACGATCTTGACATGAAACAATGCGATGCACCAAGATCAAATAAGACTTTTGCAGAATATCATTAATCGGAAGATTACCCATTATCACATCGGAAGATTCCTCTGCTTGAGCTGCATTCATCATGTTCACCTTTGCGCACTTGGGATTATGCTTGACCACCGCATTGCTGGAAGATTTCACAGGAGGAGGAGGCGGAAGGCGCCTTTGGTTGAAGCACTTGTTCGCATAGTGACCTTTCTGTGACATTTGTTGCAAGTCACCTCGTAGAGCGGACGGTGATAAGGAGCACTTGACCTTGGAGCTTGAGAATTAGACTTGTTACGATAGCTTGGGTTGGGTGGGTGGGAAGATCCACGGCCACCTGAGTTCTTCTGGCGATAAGGCCGAGCGGAGGAGGAGGAAGGTAAAACTTCTGCTTAGCTGCCACTTGAGAGGAAGAAGAAGACTGAATCGCATCCCTGATTCTCTTCTTAGAAGCCTCACATTTGAGCTGGGCAGCTTCTTGCTTCAAAGGCCATGTTGTAGAAATCATCATACTTATCTGGCTCAAAAGCACAAGAGCTAATTGCAGATCTTCTCTCGCACCACCTCTGAATTGATAGATCATACTCTTTTCATCAGAACGTCTTGCTTAGCAAAAGCAGCGAGCTTACGGAACTGGATATTGTATTGATAGACAGACATGTTGCCCTGCTTGAGATTGCGGAACTCCTCACGCTTGCTCTCAACAACACTTTTCGAATGTGATGAGCTCAAATCACGACGGAACTCATCCTGTAATGACACGACCTCCTCTGGAATCTTTGTATTGTGGTACCACTCAAACAGCCTTGATCCTTGAGTAGAAACGATGCAAACATGACAAAGTCCTCAGGTAAGAAATTGCTACAATCAAAATGCTAGCAGATGTCAACAATCCAATCGTCAGCGTCTGTGGCCTCGACACAGAAACTGAAAGACTTCGACTGATTAGCGAGGAACTGATTGAGAGTAGCAAAATGCGGCTGATTGTTGCCTTGACCTTGATTTCCTTGACTGCCTTGCCCCTGAGTACGTTCTTGCAAGAGCTGCAAAATCATCTGAGCATTGGCATTGGTGGCTGCCATGATAGCTTGCCATGCCTCCGGAGGCGGAGGTGGAGGTGGAGGGTTCGACTGATCCCCATCATTACGATCCGGATTCAGACGCGTTGGCGGAGCCATCCTGAAGAGGGTGACATCCGTTAGTCCTTTGATAGACAAAAGATAAGTAGAATCAACGGATAGAAATTGCAACATATAGTCTTCACAATAAACATTCGAACAAGAATGAACGAATGAATTCCAAAGTTAATCATCACACGTCCATTAAGGTGAGAAGCCACTTAGATAAAGGTATGGAATCATCATCTGCCTTTGAAACAAATCGAATATCACAACTGAAAACAAGAGATTGGCTTCTCGAATGAGCCGGAACAAACACATGATAGAGATTTCGCCCAAAGTGTTCGTGGTGGGGCCCACACGGGCACGACGTATAGCGGACGTCACGAATGACAAACAAGACGTCCCCGAATCAGCATAGCCAAGGATTCTTTAAGGCGCCTCGCGACCATCAGAATCGACCGTGAATGGGCGGACCACTAGACGTTGGACCCCAATCTCAAATCATACATCCGTCGGAAAGATATCACCTGTAAGCTACTAGAATTCCCACCTATAAACTCCCGAAACTTTCTGGTTATGCAATCTGGTGTTTGGGATACAGGGACACAAAATATATCACCCAAACTAACAATACCTAGATCCAATTGTATCCATCCGTCAACACATAACCAAGAAATCCTCGGAAATCGTGTACCTCGACCTTGAAAAACATCCGTTATACAAGTCATGGCAATACTCCCTTTTCGCCTCGATCTTTGGGCTATCGGGGTTATCTCACCAACAACTGCACAAAAGAGATTTCGATGTCGGCAAAACTCGGGTATTCCAGAACTGCAACGATAAAATTGTGGCGACAACACCTCGGAGCTCAACTCCCGGGACAACCGCCACAACCCCTAAATGTCGAGGCACCAAGAACAATGTTCTCGTCACAAAACCATCGGAACGATTCCAAGATACCCACGTGATCCTATAAAAAAATTTAGTGAAAATTGAGGAGAGAAGAGTCAAAACTTCTACGTCAGGAGACCTCACAGAGCGACGAAGGGACTGGGAAGTAAAAAGAATCCTACTCTCCGATATATATAATCCTAAGACTCAAAAAAATTTCCATTCTAGACTCAACAACGCCAGCAAACAATCAAGTAGGGGGCTCCTAAGTCGGGGAAGGCTCTGATTACCAACATAGCGCCCGATGCGGCTATATCTCCCACGTGTCGAGGCACGACTTAGAGGCATAACCGCATTGAAAGCAATGTCGCAAGTGAGGTAATCTTCACACAACCCATGTAATAAATAAGGGAAAGAGATACATAGTTGGCTTACAATGCCACTTCACACAATACATAAATAAACATCCATCATTCAGAGTACACTCAAGGTCCGACTACGGAACCAAAATAAAGAAGATACCCCAAATGCTACACGGATCCCCGATCGTCCCAACTGGGCACCACTACTGATCATCGAGGAAAAGACACATAGTAACGACCACGTTCCTCGTCGAACTCCCACTTGAGCTCGGTTGAGTCACACCTGCACCGCATCGTCGGCACACCTGCAACTGTTTTGGAAGTATCTGTGAGTCACGGGACTCGACAATCTCACACCAGCGAGATCAAGACTATTTAAGCTTATAGGAAGGACAGAGTAGTACGGTGGAGCTGCAGCAAGCGACTAGCATATATGGTGGCTACTTCAAGAAAAAGAGAGCGAGAAGAGGAGCAAAGCACGATCGTGAAGCTAGTAGCGATCAAGAAGTGATCCTGAACTACTTACGTCGGACATAACTCCAACATCGTGTTCACTTCCCGGACTCCGCCGAGAAGAGACCATCACGGTTACACACGGTTGATGTGTATTTTATTTGAGGTCAACTTGGGTTTTCTACAACCGGACATTAACAAATTCCCATCTGCCTCATAACCGCGGGCACGGCTTTGAAAGATATTACCTGCAGGGTGTCCCAACTTAGCCCATTATAAGCTCTCACGGTCAACGAAGGATATTCCTTCTACCGAAGACCCGATCAATCTCGGAATCCCGGACTACAAGACATTTCGACAAAGAATAAAACAAGACCAGCAAAAGCCGCCCGATTGTGCCGACAAATCCCGATAGGAGCTGCACATATCTCGTTCTCGTGGCACACCGGATAAGCGAAGCGTCTGAACCGACGTAATCCAAGTTGCCCAGGAATGGTCCCTGCGGTGCTCTAGTTTGGACCAACACTCGGAGGAGCATTGGCCCGGGGTTTAAAATAAGATGACCCTCGGGCTCGCGAAAACCCGGGGAAAAGGCTTAGGTGGCAAATGGTAAAACCAAAGTTGGGCCTTCTTTGGGCGAGTCTTATTCAAAGCGAACTGTCAAGGGGTCCCATAAATCACCCAACCGTGTAAGGAACGCGAAATCAAGGAACATAACACCGGTATGACGGAAACTAGGGTGGCAAGAGTGGAACAAAACACTGCATAAGGCCGAGCCTTCCACCCTTTACCTAGTATATAGATATATTAATTATAGCAGATATATATTGTGATATCCCCAACAAGTAAACATGTTCCAACAAAGAACAACATCTCCATGTTCCAACAAGGAACAACCTTCAGCTTCACCTGCAACTAGCAACACTATAAGAGGGGCTGAGCAAAGCGGTAACATAGCCAAACAACGGTTTGCTAGGAAAGGATGGTTAGGGGCTGACATGGCAATATGGGTGGCATGATAAGCAAGTGATAGGCATCGTAGCATAGGCATAGCAAAAGAGCGAGCAACTAGCATAGCAAAGATAGAAGTGATTTCGAGGGTATGGTCATCTTGCTTGCAATGTTCTCACAGTTGTCGAAAGCTTGATCCTCGTAAGCGTTCTCAACAGGTTCCTCGTTCACGTACTCGTCTCCGGCTCTACCCAAAGCAAGAACACAAACAAAGGAACCACAATAAATCACGGTGCAATGCACAAGCAACATGATGCAAAACATGACATGATATGCGAGATGTGATATGCAATGCGAGTATGCGCCCGAAAGGAAAATGATGAACCAGGCATCAACTTGGCAAACCAAGTATTCCACTGGAAAGATGAGATGATTTCGGTTGAAATCGATATAAAGATCACCGGAATCGGATGCACGGTTTGGAAATGACAAGCAAAACAAGAATGGCACAAATCTGCCATTAACAGCATGATGCCACTTAGCAAGCAACAAGAGATTAAGCTACTGCACACAAATGTATCAACAAAGTATATGGCAGTGATCTACTCAAGATGCTTGACAAAAGATGAGCACTGAGCTACGGCTAAATCACATCATAACAGGTTCAAACAAGCATGGCAAAAGTGCACAAAGTATCAGGCTGGACATGGCAAAAACACCATCAGGTTGCAATGTTCAGAGCAAGAAAACTACATGCTACAGGAACTTAAAATAGCAAAACAAGGCATGGAATGAATCTACTAAAAGCATAGAACAAAAGTCCCTTACTGACCATAAGCCAAAAAAGATCCGAAAATATAGTAACACCCATGTCAATATTGAAAGTTTCGTTAACAGATTCAGCAACATGGCATGTCAAAACTGATAACAAGTAGGCATGTTTACAAGCTCAATGCACTCACTACAGAGCCTTATATGATAAACTAAGCATACATACATCAAGAAGACATGGCATAGAAGTCATACATGGCATTAACAATAATATAGCATACATGGATCAACCACAACAACCTTGGCAAAATTGAATAACATGTAAACAATCTGCCAGGAAACATTTGATAGCAAAAGTAGAGCTCGATTGACTCAAGCTATGGTACTCCATAATTGCAAACAAGGACATGGATGGATAGCTCAAGACATGTTTAACAAAACATCCTTACTGAAGTATCTCAAAATATGCATTGATCTCTCGGTAGCATCAAGTTAACATGGCATCAAAATATCAGCAAAACAGAGCTGAAAACAGCAACATCAGGACAACTACTTTGCATGCTTGTCCTAGTAACCACATAGATCACAAAAATACATGGCATACACTCCTGGAAAGATGGCATGGCATATTACAAAACACATGTAGGACTCAAATTCATAGGGTGCACACATTAATCATGGAAAAAATAACAAAAGTGCAAGTTCTGTTAAGAAACAGAAACTAACATCACATAGCCCTCTTCCAACAGCATTTCGGGCATCAAGATGAGCTCAAATGAAAAGGCTGCAATGAGAAGAAATGATTTAATCTTCGAGGCGAACATTTTGATATATTATCCGGGCAAAATGGAGCTACAGATGCAAAGTTACACCACGTGGAAAATGCTACAAAATATCAATGATATAAAAGACTTAGAAGGAAAAAAAGGAGGGGGAGAGAGGTCAACGGGAGCTCGGTCCCGATCGGATCCGGCCGGGATCCGGATCGGCGACAATGGCGCTTGTGGCGGCTGAGCTCGCCGGAGCCAGGCGAGGAGGAGGAGGCGGCCGGCGGGCGGTGGTGGCCGGCGTGGTGGGAGGCGGCGACCACCATGGCGGGCCGGCGAGATCCGGTGGTGGCGCCGGGCGGCAGCGCCGGGCGAGGGCGACAGTGGGCGGCCGGTGGCGGGCGGCGGCGGAGCGGGCGGCTCGGGCGCCATGGCGGCGGCGACCGGGCGAGGGCCCCATGTGGCCGGGCGAAGGCCGAGGCGGCGATCTGGGGACCGGCGCCACGTGGCACGCCTTGGCGGCGACGGGCGGACGTGTCCGGCCCGAATCGGACATGCCCGTGGCGCGAGGAAAATTTGCTAGGGTTTCGGGGGAATGATCCGGATTTGGAGTGGGGGTTGCTTAAATAGGCATAGAGGGAGCTAGGAGAGTCCAAATGAGGTGTAGTTTTCGCCCACACGATCGTGATCGAACGACGGAGAGCATGGAAGTGACTTAGATGGGTTATTGGGCTGTTTTGGAGGGGTGTTGGGCTGCAACTTAAATAGGCCTTTGCGAGAGTGCGGTTAACCGTTGGAGTACCAAACGAGCTCCAAATGACCCGAAACTTGTCCGGTGGTCTACTGTGGTATACCAAGGCCACTAGACAAACCTCGGTCCATTCCGAGAAGGTTTAGTAGCCGCATTACGGAAAAACATAAAAGGGCCGGGGAAGATAGGAGTGTCGGATTGCAAAGCGGACGGACAACGGGGAAAATGCTCGGAAACATGAGACGAACACGTATGCAAATGCGATGCACATGATGACATGATATGAAATGCATGACATGGACAAAATGCAAAATGAAGAAAAACCCAACCACGGAGGGAATATCATATCACAATGCCAAAAATGGCAAGAGTTGGAGTTACAAATATGGAAAGTTACGTCCGGGGCGTTACAGTGTCACCCCTGCTGATGTCAAGAAGTTCATTCAACTGGATTCTACTGCCAAGAACATCATTTGTGGTCATCTGACTAAAGGACAGTATGGCCATGTGAGTGCTCTGGAAACGTTGAAGCTAGTCTGGGACTGGCTCTCCAACGTCAACGAAGGCGTCTCAACCCAGAGAGATCAAAGGATCAGTGTTCTTCGCAACCTCTTCAACCGCTTCAAGAGAAACGACAATGAGAATGTCCAGCTCATGTTTGATCGCCTCACTGACATCACAAATGAGCTTCGTGCTCTCGGCACCACTGAGATCACCAAGCATGAAATCGTCAAGACACTCCTGAGATCACTTGACAGCTCGTTCAACACCGTTGCCCTAACGATACAAGAACGCGCTGACTTCAAGACACTCGATCCGTCGACATACTTGAGAGGCTCAACCCACATGAGTTCCAGCTATCTCGAGAAAAGATATATATATATATATATATATATATATATATATATATATATATATATATATATATATATGGTCCCCACGCTGGCCGAACTCGCGCATTGAAGGCAAAAGTTGTTTCCTCATCTGAAGAAGAATCTGACTGCAGTTCTGGTGATCCTGAAGACATTGGAAAGGAGCTTTCTATGCTTGTGAAGAAGTTTCAGAAGTTCACTAAGAAGACGGGCTTCAGAAAGTCTTCATGATCCAGCTCAAGAAATGATGAAGCTTCCACTCATGATTACAAGAAGATAACATGTCACAAGTGTAAGAAACCTAGTCACTACATCTCTGAGTGTCCACAGTGGGACAATGAGAACAACAAGAAGAAGAAGAGCAAGGAATATGATTCTGATGACAAGAAGAAGAAGAAATCCTCAAAGTCTTCTTCCAAGTCTTCGTCCAAGTCTTCATCACATAAGAAGAGCTCATCTGGCAAGGCTCGTGCTTGTGTTGGCAAGGAGATGGATTCAGAGGAGGAGTCTGCTTCTGAGGAGGCGGAGGTGGAGTCTGAGGAGGAGTCCGACCCTGGCATTGCAAGTCTGGCTCTAGCTACAGACCCTCGTTGCCAAGTCCATCTTCGACATCAAGACAATGGCCCCGTCACCAACGCTGATGCTAATGACAAGGACGACTCTGCTCCCACCTACTGCTTCATGGCACATGGTGCCAAGGTAAAATCACGCGATGCTTACTTTCAAACATCAAGTGAAGATGACTCTGATTGTGAATCCAAACCCAGCTACAAAACACTTGCTAAAATTGCAACTGAACAACAGAAAGCTATGGAACATACTCAAAAACTGTTAGACAAAAGTGATGACATGTTGGACGCGGAAATGACCCGATCTCAGTCCTTAATTGAAGACATAAAAAATCTTCATGTTAAGTACCAGGAACTTGAAAGTCATCATGAAACGCTCTCAACCACTCATGAAAAGCTTTCCTATGATTATCATCAAAGGAAGCAAGAGCTTGAGAAATTGAGAGCGGCTCACGAAGATCTTCAAAAAGAGAATGAGTCACTTCGCGCTCAACAGATCAGTCCCGCTCAGGAAGGATTTGAACCACCATGTCTAAAATGCCTTGAGCATGATAACGCTACTTCTGTTGCTGAATGTTCTACTGCTGCTACTGTTGCAATATCTTCAACTATTGATGTGGTAACTAACCCCTCTGCTGAGGATACCACTACTATTGCTGATGAAAATGCTAGGTTGAAGACATTGCTTGAAACAGGGATGTACAAAAGTCTCAAAGGGCATCAGACACTGTGTGCTGTCCTCAAAAAGCAGATTTTGAACCGAAACCCTAGGAAAGAGGGTGTTGGGTTGAGAGGAAAATGAATGTTGATGGTTCCCTCTTGGAAGCCTGGCGATGCCGAAAACCCCATGGGTTGCTGCAAAGGGACCTTCAGTGGATCCATCCAATTTATCTGGCTTCACTTGTGCTAACCCAGTTATCATTGATTAATCCTTTGATGCAAACTATAAACTATTTAAGAATCAGGATGGAGAAGTGTTCGCCAGGTATATTGGTACTAACTGCAGGAATGGGCCACCTATGAAGAAGATCTAGGTTCCCAAAAGTTGTCTTGAAAATCTTCCTGTGAATGTCATCATGACACCGCCTGGGAAGAAGACAAATCCCAGACCAAAAGCTTCATATGGTCCAAAGGCTTCATACAGAATCTGAGGACTCAATGAGTCACCCTAACGCCAATGTTTTGCAGGGAATCGTACTCAAACTTATGAATATGAGCGTGTGTCTTCAAACCGCTATGTTCTTAAAACTAAGAACTTTTCTGCTTATTCATATGAGTATTATTCTCCTCCTGCAAGGCTATTTGCTAGGGCTCCAAAGCCAAAGTTCTCAGATGTTGTACTTAGACTCAATTCTTCTAAGCCACCCCTGAAGATGTGGGTGGTTAAGAAGAATTAACTTTCTTTTGCAGGGAAAGGCCTCCAGTCGGAAATCAAAGGCGTCTGATGCTAATGCTGGGGACCTAAAACATCTTGTAGGGCGCAAGATAAAATGCCCAAATGGTCTTACTATGTATTTTGTTCCTGAATCGCTTGCCAATCATCCTATCAGTCCTAACCTTGATCTGAGCTTTGATAATCCTCTTGTGCGTAAAATGTTTGTGCTTCACAATACTCTTGGTGAAGCCTATCCCCCTAACTGTACTGTAGGGTATGACACCTCATGCTTCAGAATGGATTACGGACAGCGGATGCACTAACCATATGACTGGTAATCAAAGTCTTCTCATGGACTCAACTTTACGTCCATGTGACAAAAGTCACATCACATTTGCTGACACTGGTAAAAGCAAGGTATTGGGTCTAGGTAGAGTTTCAATCTCAAAGGATCAGCACATGGATAAAGTGATGCTTATTGAATCCCTTGGTTTCAACTTAATGTCTGTCTTAGTGCTTTGCGATTTGAACATGATTGTGATATTTGGAAAATATCGTTGCCTTGTACTAATGGAATCTGACAAGTCTCTAGTCTTTGAAGGGTATCAGAAAGATGATTTGTACATGGTAGATTTCTCAGCAGGACCACAGCTTGCCGTATGTCTTCTAGCAAAAGCTTCAGAGTCCTGGCTCTAGAATTGGAGGCTAGGACATGCTGGCATGAGCAACTTGCATACGCTTGCAAAGAAGAAACATGTCATAGGCATCGAGGGTGTCAAGTTCAAGAAGGATCACTTATGCGGTGCCTGCGAAGCTGGAAAGATGACAAGGGCCAAGCATCCCTCGAAGACAATCATGACGACATCTCAACCCTTCGAGCTGCTACACATGGACTTATTTGGCCCTACTCACTACTCTACTCTCACTACTACTGCTTGTCTCTATGGCTTCGTCATTGTTGATGATTATTCAAGATATATGTGGGTGCATATAATTCTTTACAACACTAAAGAGCAGGATGTCTTCAGACACTTCGCCAACCGTGCCATGAACAACTATGGCATCAAGATCAAGCATATCAGAAGTGACAATGGCACAGAGTTCAAGAACACCGGCCTCGACCTTTACTTGGATACATTGGGGATCACTCATGTGTTCTCAGCTTCGTACACACCTCAGCAAAATGGCATCGTGGAGCGCAAGAACAGAACACTCATTGAGATGGCTCGGACTATGCTCGATGAATACAAAACTCCAAGAAAGTTCTGGCATGAAGCTATTGATATTGCATGCCATGTCATCAACCGTGTTTATCTTCACAAGCTTCTGAAGAAGACATCCTATGAGCTCCTAACTGGTAAAAGCCAAATGTAAGTTACTTTAGAGTATTTGGTGCTAGGTGCTGGATCAAGGATCCACATCACACTTCAAAATTTGCCCGAAAGCACATGAAGGTTTTATGCTTGGTTACGGAAAGGATTCACACTCCTACAGAGTCTTCAACCTATTTCACTATAAAGTGGTTGAAACTGTAGATGTGCGGTTCAATGAGACTAACGGCTAGCAAAGAGAGCACCTGCCAAATGTGCTAGATGAAGCTCCACCTAGTGAATCCATCAAGCTAATGGGAACTGGAGAAATCATACCATCTGAAGCACAGCCTGAAGAGGAACTTATCATTTCTGCACCTAATCAACCTGAAGACAATGCTCAGCCTGAAGACAATCCTCCTAACGATGACAATGATCAGCAAGAGCAAAATCTTCGTCCAGTTCATCCTCGTGTTGCAAATGAAGTACAGATTGAGAAGATAATTGATAGCATCAATGCACCTGGTCCACTCACTCGTTCAAGAGCAACACAGCTAGCAAATTTCTATGGGCACTTTGCATTTGTCTCAATATCTGAACCCAAGAAAGTTGCTGAAGCCTTCATGGAACCTGAATGGATTCAAGCTATGCAAGAAGAGCTTCAACAGTTCAAGCTGAACAATGTCTGGGAACTTGTCAAGCATCCTGACCCTCGCAAGCACAACATAATAGGAACCAAATGGTTATATCGCAACAAGCAAGATGAGCATGGTCAAGTCGTCAGAAACAAGGCACGTCTTGTTGCTCAAGGATACACTCAAGTTGAAGGGATTGACTTCGATGAAACATTTGCTCCTGTTGCTAGGCTTGAAGCTATTCGCATACTGCTAGCTTACGCAAATCATCACAACATCCTTCTGTATCAAATGGATGTGAAAAGTGCCTTTCTCAATGGCAAGATTGAAGAAGAAGTGTATGTTTCACAACCTCCTGGCTTTGAAGATCCAAAACATCCTGACATGGTATACAAGCTTAACAAGGCACTATATGGCCTCAAACAAGCCCCTCACGCTTGGTATGACACTCTCAAAGACTTCCTAAAGAGCAAAGGCTTCAAACCAGGTTCCCTGGATCCCACACTCTTCACGAAAACATATGATGGTGAACTATTTGTGTGCCAAATATATGTGGATGACATTATCTTCGGCTGCACCAACCAGAAATACAGTGATGAGTTTGGTCACATGATGCAAGAGCAATATCAGATGTCCATGATGGGTGAGCTGAAGTTCTTCCTTGGTCTTAAAATTCGTCAGCAAAGCAATGGAATCTTCATATCTCAAGAGAAATATCTCAAAGATTGCCTGAAGAAGTTTGGAATGCAAGACTTCAAAGGTTACACGATGCCAATGCCAACCAAGAGTCATCTGGGTCCTGACGCCAATGGTAAAGAGTTCGATCAAAAGGTATACCACTCCATGATTGGTTCTTTACTTTATTTATGTGCATCTAGGCCAGATATCATGCTTAGTGTTTGCATGTGTGCTCGATTCCAAGCGGCACCAAAGGAATCACATCACTTAGCTTTGAAGCGAATTCTTCGATATTTGGCTTACACCCCAACATTAGGATTATGGTATCCAAAGGGCTCAGAGTTTGATCTAGTTGGATTCTCGGATCTTTGATTATCTTTGGTGACAAGGTGGATCGCAAGTCTACATCAGCCACATGTCACTTTCTGGGACGATCACTTGTCTGTTGGTCTTCAAAGAAGCAGAACTGTGTATCTCTCTCCACTGTTGAATCTTAATACATTGCTGCTGGATCTTGCTGCGCTCAGCTTCTATGGATGAAGCAAACACTCAAAGACTATGGCATCCCTCTGAAGCAAGTACTACTCTACTGCGACAATGAAAGCGCCATCAAGATTGCCAACAACCTAGTTCAGCTCTCGAAGACAAAGCACATTGAAATTCGTCATCACTTTCTCAGAGATCATGTTATGAAGGAAGATATTGATATCAGTCAACACTGAAGAGCAATTGGCAGATATCTTCACAAAGCCCTTGGATGAGAAAAGGTTTTGCAAATTGCGGTGTGAGCTAAATATCTTGGAATCCTCGAATGTCCTGTGATCAGGCACACATCCTAACATTTATGCATGTTGATGACATAGATGTGCAACACACGAAGTAATGTATATCTTCAATCAATGAAGACTTACACTCGAGTGTGAATACATTAATGCGAATTTGACTTGGAGCGCCACGATAATTGTGCGTGGTATGCAGGTCTAATACTTCCTATCTGATTGGGTAACGCCACCACCAAACTTTTGCTTGGAATGTCTTTCTCTTGGCGTTACATCTGCTAAGTCTTCGCATTTAATTTATCTTCAAACATTGATTTGTCTTCATGTTTATCTTCACAATGTTGATTTGGTCTTATTCTGATATATACATATATTAGTGTTTTGTCCTCTACAACATTCACTTATAGCTATGTCTTCTCGTTTGAATATTTTAAACTAAGTGAATGTGATCGGACCCTACCCTCTCTATGCTTCTACCTCAAACTCTCTCTATCCAAATCATATGCATTATGTTGAAACTGTCGAATGTCTCCTCTGCGTCCTTGTCAGTAGAAGATACAGAGACAAACATTAAATTTGTTTTAAATGCTCAATCCTTATTGCCTAAAACCCAGAGAAGCCGGAACGACCACCCGACAGTCCAGGTGAGCGTGGGAACATGGAACAACTTCCAATGTGTTGCTTGTTTGTCACGTGTCCCTCAGATGTGAACCGCCGGGGGAACTTGCGTAATTGCGATGTGCCGTCCCTCTCCCTATAAATGCACATCCCATCACAGTCAAAATCTTTCTTCCACCTCTCCACCTCGACAAACCCTAGCGCCATCGCTAGCTCTAGACGACGTCGGTGACGAAGCGCTTAGCTGTGGCGACCTCACAGACGCCGTCCTCACGCCGACCGCGGACATCGTCTTCTCCGCCGCCGCCGTAGGTGTCCTCCGTCGCCAAGTTAGGGCACGGAAGATCGAACTGCTCGGCCTCCTCTTCTGCTCCGTCTAGCAGTTCATCGTGTGGTAAATTAAAACTCTCTTTTTACTGTCTTTTTGATCCGATAGATTCATCCTTTCTACCAAAAGTGGTTTCTGCCTCCACAAGTTTGGATCTATCATGTTCTGCATCTCATATTATGCCTAGTATATTCACTTATGCTTCACACATAGTTAGATTCCTCACTTGTACCTATTCTTGGATTTGTACAAATCTGGAACCAACTCTCAACATATAAGTGTCTGTCTTCGCGCTATGAGGTCAATGTCTTCTAAACTGATGTATCTTGAAAATCTTCTGAGGATGCATATGACCTCTTCCCCTTCCCTCGCATCTCTAATGCTGTCACAGGTACATGTTCGTGGGAGAATCCCTTGGTTCTCATAGTCTGCATTCATTTGCAGAATTCTTACAACATCATATCAACTCTCCCGAAGCCAGTTCTGTCGACCCGTGACGGAAGCCTTTGTGATTTTGAAGCCATTCGATGCGAACTTCATGGCAATAGACAAGTCAACAAGGAAGGGAGGTAGACAGCACCGTGGGGGGACATCAAGAGATTTGCCACCTGACCTCTATGAGTTGTACATGACAGATCTAGAAGAGGATTACAATCAGCGAAAAACACGAATCCAATGGATTCGAAGATATTGGGCCGAGCAATGGTTCAAGTACAGGTTCGTGACCCAGGAATATGCTGAAAAGAATGCCATCAAGCGACCTTGGGGAGACATCTTGTACAAAAATCTTCCACCCAGGTCCAGAACTAAAGCTATTGCTCAGGGTTTCTACCCTTGCATGGTCCATGGACCACAGCCTGCTGATGTTGACCCATCCTCTCTGCTATGGTGTCGTGAAGACAATCTGTTCGAGCGCAACTTCCTGTTTGCCAAGAACTCGGCCAAAGAGAACAAGAAGTCGTGGGGATTAGACTTCAACCCCGGTCCCTCTGCTCCTCGTGCCGATGGCACACGCGATGCTGAACCCAATATTGTTGGGCCCTTCTACAACCTTGAAGGTCTCATAACTCACATTATGGTTCAAGGGCTGTCGTGGATCACTCTGTCGATGACGTTGATTCTGACGAAGCGCCTACAACACCGAAGCCTAAGAAGCTGAAGAAACCCAAGGCCTCGAAGCCCTCAGCTGCACCAAGAGCTTCGGAAGCGAAGCCTCTGGCCACTGCTCCTCCAGCACCAAGCGCACACTCTAAAGATCTCTCACGCATCTCCAAGTCTAAGAAGAAGAAGAAGCCCGTATAGACTACTGGTCAAGCACTGACCCCTGCTGCCGTTCTGAGGAATGAGAACGACGCCATTGATCTGTCTAGTGACGACGATCTTGGCGATGATGCTCTTGAGCTGCTAATAAAGAGCAAGCAAGAGGCGGAAATCTTCAATGATTTTCCCCTCTTCGATGTGGACATTCTGAACAAACTCATTGACGAGTGGTTTGATAGCCCAAACCTCAGTTTTGATGATCTCCAACTCCCCATTGGCCTCAGCGTCTCCTTCCATGGAGCCATTGCTCCTGAGCTGGCTCTAGCTCAGAAAATTGTTGAACTGAAGCACAAGATTGACTATGAAAAGGCTCAGTTCAAGAAGCATATGGCCAAGCTCAGTGTGACTGATGTTCAGAATTTCAAGCAAATGATGCATGAGCTCAAGGAGGCATTTCACAAGAAGCGTGATGAAGCTAAAGGTTCTCGAGAGCGCATGAAACTCCTGGCTGCCAAATGTGTTCAAGCCTATAATGAAGCAAAGAAGCGCAAGGCACTTGGGCGTCCTGGCATTGACCCCAAGATGGCTGCCAACAAGAAGCCTGCTGTGGACCAAGCTGAAGCATCCAGGCGGGAAGAACCTCGCATTGTCTTCCCCACTAGTATGACAAGCGTGAAGCCTAAGGTCCCCACAGTGGCTTCGAAGCTCAAGAAAACCAGGACAGCTGAAGCTGAAGCCCGAAAGCGCAAGTCCAAGAAGTCCACTGATGAAGCTCCACCAACTAAGAAAAGAAAAACCAAGAAGAAGGATCGGGCTGCTCCCACAGAGCCCCTTGTCGTCGAGCCAATTTACATTGCTAAATCTGCATCTGCACATCAAGAGGCGTCGTCGATAGTTCATGAGCACAGCTTCCACGAGGCTCCACAATGCTGAAGAGATTCCAGCTGTTGACCCCACCGCAGCTGAAGACATTGGTCACCATGACAATGTAGAAGATGATGAAGTCCTTCCTCAGATCGAGCACAATGTGGTATCATCGCCTGTTCTCACGAACAGCAAACTCATCAGCATTGGTCGTCCCTTGACGCCAATTGCTCAGGATGATTCATGGGCTGATCACCCTCAAGACTCCCCCCATGAAGAAGAAACCCCAACTACTCCCCCAACTCAAGTCACCACTCCGGTACTTGAAGATGAAGACTTTGTGGCCCAGACAACTCCATCTCCACAAGCGTCGCCAGCGTTTCGCGGGCTTCACAAAGGACCAAGGCCACAAGTCACACTTTCGAGTGTTCCAGAAGGAGAAGAGCACCATTCCGTATCACGCCAAGTATTTCCTGAAGCATCTCCATCTATGAACGTCTCCGAGTCTGAAGCCAAAGCGGCTGAAGACATTCCGGCTGCATCAGCCGATGAACAAGAAGAGCCAAGAGATGAAGAAGAACATGTTGCTACACCCCCGACAAACCCTGAAGTTGTTCTCGAGGAGAACGTGTCCGACCCTCCAGCTAGTCAAGTGGAGGATGATAACATTGAGGCGACCACCAACACCAATACTGAAGCCAATGACATTGTCATGGCTAGAGCTATTGTGGCGCCTGAAGTTAATGTGGTGCCAGAAGTGATTGCACCTGAAGCCAATGCTGCACCTGATGCAAATCTGCAGCCTGAAGTCAATACCACTGCCACTACCACTGCTCCTGTACCGCCTCCAAGGCCACACACCAACGAGCAAGCATATGCTGTCAGATGCCCCATTCTGGTACCTCCACCTGCTGCTGGTCCTCAATTTGACTATCATGTCGAGCACAGGCCTCCGGTCCAGCAGCCTAAGCCAAGATTGCCAAGGTTTCCAGGTACTGCAACTTCACCAGGGTCCTTCAATGCAAATGGCTTCATTGCGCACAACACTTTCTTTGATAGTGCCAAGAACCCCTACTCCAAGCCAAGAATTTCGTCTGATCGGTTCTGGAGCTATCAGCAGCGTAGTTACTATTCCTGTGTTCTCTATGATCAAGGGCACATTTTTCCACATATGCGTCTAGACTGTGAAGCCATTGCTGGATTGTCGTGCTTAGAAGAAGCCCTTGACTGCTTCCGTGATGCTGGTCTTCTAAACTTTGTGACTGATAAAGAGCATTGGAATGAAGAGCTTCTGCTACAATTCTATGCAACTCTCCACATTCGCGGCTACAACAGGGATCCGAAGACATGGATCCTTGAGTGGATGACAGGCAACGTACACCGTGAAGCTAAAGCTCTTAACATTATTGAGCTCACTGGTCTGCCCACTCCAGGTGAATTATATGAACCTGGTTGTCAGCTTCACCGCAATGCATTGGAGAGCATCTTTCAGAAGCCAGAGCCCAACATGAGCCAAATGCTCAGCATGATGAAGCCTCTGCCACGTGACGCTGAATACCCAAGAGAATTCTTTGTTGAAGACCTAGAGTATCTGCCTCGCACTATTTATCATATCATCAGGAAAACTCTATGGCCTATCAAAACATTCTTCTGCAGCGAAGCTTGAAGGAGCAATGAAGACATTGGTCTTTTATATCTTCAATGGCATCAGCTTCAATGCTCAAGACTTCTTTATCAGGCAATTGGCTGCATCAGGCTTTGACCTCTTTGGCCTAAAATTCTATGCTCCATGGGTTATGCGACTCATCAAACTTCATTCAACTGTCAATTATCAGCCTTCTGCTCGCAACCATCTGATCTTTTTTCCAGAGGTTGATATGTCAGTTGAAGCCATATACCCAGAGCCTGCCAAGGAGCCTGTTTGTCTTCACAATGCTGATCACCAAAGCTTCACACAGCCCATTGAAGGAGTTCAGGCTGTCACTCGTGTTTATCCTTTAGCTGGCAATACTCGCTTCCCTCACCGTGCCCATACTGAAGCCACTGAAAGAACTATTTCTCAACAGCCACGGAAGCGATCTCGTGTTCTCAATGATCGAGAGCTTCTCGTCGCCCTGCATCAGAAACAGGATAAGCATCACTACTGGCTGAAGCGTCAGATGCAAAGCCTCTTGGTGGATGTCAATCATATTCGCAATCTTGCCACCAAGAATGCCTTTGTCACTCATGAAACATGTCGGATGTCTTGGAAGAGCTTGACATTGCTCAGTGCTGAAGCTGATCTTCAAGACGATGGCTTCACCAAAAGATTTATGTTTGATTCAACTCCTCCAAGGAATGTTGTCTTGCGTCGGACTCAAGTGAATGCTCTCTTGAAGACTCTGACTATTCCTCCTCAGCTGCAACGGTGAATGCAAGAGTCATTGATGACCAAGATGATGCTACTTCACCACCTCCAACGTCAGCGCGTATCGACACTGCACCAAGTTCTTCTGCACCACCAAACCTCAACAACGACCCTGCTGCTTCACCTACTCCTCATGGGAACGAGTAGAGACTCTATGTCTTCAAACCTTTTGGTCCTTACTAACAAAAGGGGGAGAAGCATATGAGTTGATAGTCTTCAAGCGGGTCCATATGGGTGGTTGCTTTATATATTCTGCCAAGTGGTTACAACTCTCGCTTTTGATACATTTGGTTCTTTGAGTTGTAACACTTAAACTTGATGGTCGTAAATGCGCTACTTGTTTGCTATTCTGTGATGCGATGATAAATTCCGCATGTGCGATGATAAACCCCGCACAAAGTCATATTGCAGACGTCCATTTTTCATTATGCATGTCATTATCTTCGTTGAAAACTTCAACCAGTTTGTCATCAATCACCAAAAAGGGGGAGATTGTAAGTGCATCTAGTGCCACCCCTAGTTGGTTTTGGAGTATTGACGACAAACCTGGTTGAGGGACTAATGTGTTTGTGAGAATTGGAGGATAACACAGGAAGTAGTCCCTCATTGATTCGGTTTACCTACCGGAGATGACCCCTAAAAATGTATGAAGACATTGAAGACAAAGGTGGTATGTGAAGATATTCACATTGAAGACTATGACATGAGAAGATATCGCGTGAAGACTATGGAGCGCGATGACTTAGTTTGTTTCGTTGTTTCCTTTTCTTCCTTGTTGAGTCATAGGAACCACCGTGCTGTTAAGTGGGGTCCCAGTGAACAAAGTCAGAGTGACTGAAGTGATGCTCAACCAAATCCTATGTCTTCGAGCAAAGACAATGAGAGCAAATCTTATCAAGAGCTGGATGAGTCAGCTTTACTTGTAGCCCAAGTCAAGCTGCCGCGTGTGTTTGAAATCTGATCGTTGGAACACGTGTCAGTTCCTTAGTGACCCAGGGTCATTTCATACAAATCAGGTCGGGTTGCCTAGTGGCTATAAATAGCCCACCCCCTACACCATAAGTTGGTGGCTGCTCAGAGTTAGTGCACGGCTTTTGTCGTTTGAGAGCAACCCACCTCCGAAGCTTTTGAGAGAGAGAAATCCTTGCGAGGACAAAGCCCAAACACCCAGAGCCAAAGAGTGTTAGGCATCACTGAAGTCTTTTTGTCTGCGTGACCTGAAGACTTGTTACACTTGAGGACTGTGAATCCTCCAGCCGGTTAGGCGTCGTGTTCTGAGCATCCAAGAGTCATTGTGGATCGCCGGTGAACGAAGTCTGTGAAGGTTTGGAAGTCTACCTTGAAGACTTACTAGAGTGATTGGGCGAGGATCGGGTGTCCTTAGCTCAAGGGGAATAAGGTGAAGACGCCGGTCTTCGAAAGTTAAATCTCAGCCTCCCTAACTGGGCGTCTGAGTTGTCACAAAGCTGGGAACTGGTCCAACAAAACATTTTCCTCACCAAGCGACTGTTTCTATCTTCTCCCTCTCATTTTTTACTGTTTTTCTTCGTGAAGTCATTGCCTGCCTGTGTTAACTGTTTGACTTAACTGTGTGACTTCTATTGTTGTTTGGCTTCATACTATCTTCCATCCTGATCATTACTACCTAGCTGCTATTAGTCTCCGTGCTTTCACTTCATTGAATACTTGACTATGGCTTGCATAGTGTAGTCTACCTTCCGCTGCATGTTAATAGGTTCATTTCTATCGTTTGTCTTCGAAACTCCCATGTTTTGAAGACTTTCATAAAAATCGCCTATTCACCCCCCTCTAGTCGATAACTAGCACTTTCAAGACGTATCAGTCCGCCGAGCAGTTCGGACGCGATTTCTCCCGCAAACCGGGGACAAACATGGGGGAGGTTTGCGGGAGTCCGGACCGATACCACGCCCGCTTCTGACCGCCATGGCCCACCAAAAACCCTCCTCCCTCACCCGCTCGCGTTCTCGCCCGGCGCCAGCTGCCCGCATTCATGCTGCTGTAGAGTGCGCCACTCAACATTGAAGACGACTCAGGGCGGACGCGGCCTCTCACTGCGTCCGCCAATGAAGCGGCGCGCCGCCCGAGAGTGCCGCCCGCGACGCGTCTCAGGTGTCCGTTGACGATGACATGTGATACGTCTCCAACGTATCTATAATTTTTGATTGTTCTATGCTATTATACTATCTGTTTTGGATGTTTAATGGGCTTTATTGTACACTTTTGTATTATTTTTGGGACTAACCTACTAACCGAAGGCCCAGTGCAAATTGCTGTTTTTTTGCCTATTTCAGTGTTTCGCGGAAAAGGAATATCAAACAGAGTCCAAACGGAATGAAACCTTCGGGAGCGTTATTTTTGGGAAAAACGTGATCCAGGGGACTTGGAGTGGACGTAGAGAAAAAGCGAGGAGGCCACGAGGCAGGGAGGCACGCCTGCCCCCCTGGGCGCGCCCCCCACCCTCGTGGGACCCTCGCAGCTCCACCGACCTACTTCTTCCTCACATATATATCCATATACAACGAAAACATCTAGGAGCATCACGAAACCCTATTTCCACCGCCGCAACCTTCTGTACCCATGAGATCCCAACTTGGGGCCTTTTCTGGCGCTCCGCCGGAGGGGGAATCGATCACGGAGGGCTTCTACATCAACACCATAGCCTCTCCGATGATGTGTGAGTAGTTTACCACAGACCTTCGGGTCCATATTTAGCTAGATGGCTTCTTCTCTCTCTTTGGATCTCAATACAAAGTTCTCCTCGATCTTCTTGGAGATTTATTCGATGTAACTCTTTTTGCGGTGTGTTTGCCGAGATCCGATGAATTATGGGTTTATGATCAAGATTATCTATGAACAATATTTGAATCTCCTCTGAATTATTTTATGTATGATTTGTTATCTTTGTAAGTCTATTCGAATTATCAGTTTGGTTTGGCCTACTAGATTGATTTTTCTTGCAATGGGAGAAGTGCTTAGCTTTGGGTTCAATCTTGTGTTGCTCGATCCAAGTGACAGAAAGGGAAACGACACATATTATATTGTTGCCATCGAGGATAAAATATGGGGTTTATATCATATTGCTTGAGTTTATCCCTCTACATAATGTCATCTTGCCTAATGCGTTACTCTGTTCTTATGAACTTAATACTCTAGATGCATGCTGGGTAGTGGTTGATGTGTGGAGTAATAGTAGTACATGCAGAATCGTTTCGGTCTACTTGTTGCGGACGTGATGCCTATATACATGATCATGCCTAGATATTCTCATAACTATGCACTTTTCTATCAATTGCTCGACCTTAATTTGTTCACCCGCCGTAATACTTATGCTATCTTGAGAGAAGCCACTAGTGAAACCTATGGCCCGCGGGTCTATCTTCCATCATATTAATCTCCCGTCAACTAGCTATTTCTGTCGCCGTGTATTTTGCATTCTTTACTTTTCAATCTATATCATAAAAATACCAAAAATATTTATCTCTATCAGATCTCACGTTTGCAAGTGGCCGTGAAGGGATTGACAGCCCCTTTATCGCGTTGGTTGCAAGGTTCTTATTTGTTTGTGTAGGTACGAGGCGACTTGCGTGTAGTCTCCTACTAGATTGATACCTTGGTTCTCAAAAACTGAGGGAAATACTTACGCTACTTTGATGCATCACCCTTTCCTCTTCAAGGGAAAAACAAACGCAAGCTCAAGAGGTAGCAACATGTACCTAGGGTAGGGTCTTAGGCCTGACCTATACACCCTACCCAAGGACACTGCCCTAGAGACAAAGACATTCAAAGTCCAATAGAAGGCACCGACTGAAATCACCTTGAAGTGCAATCCAATCGACAAAAGATTCCACTCGGATACCTCAATTCCACTCGACCACAGTAGATTCACTCGACCATACGAAGAATCACTCAGAGTACAGAAGATCTAAAGCCACCCCAGGATGGCAACGGTCAGGCGTTCACTCCATAGTCATAAAGACCATTAATAGCTGGCGTTACCAGTAATGCCCTTGTCTTAACTCACATTGAACCCTGTGTAGCCAAGGGATGGTGGGGCCTGGCACACTCTATATAAGCCACCCCCTCCTCTAGTACAAGGGTTCACACCTCGTGTAACTTTCACGCATAATCCAGTCAACAAGCCTCCGAGGCAACGAGACGTAGGGCTATTACCTCCTCCGAGAGGGGCCTGAACTCGTAAATCTGCGTGTACAACTTCATCGTAGCTAGGGCCTTGCCTCCTCCTACGTACCCCTATTCTTATTGTCAGACTCGTTCCCACGACAGTTGGCACCCACCGTGGAGCACGGCGTCTTAGCGACTTCCAGTGAGGTTGCAGTTTTTTTGATCTTCATCAACATGGTTTCCGGTGGTGGTTTGTCCCTGGGCCACGAGGTCCGCCTCGGAGCGCTCGTCTTCATCGCCGACGACTCCGCATGGCTCCAAGAAGCCCCCTCGACGTCGAGACTCTCCCTGTCCGCGGGGCGACGCACTTTCGCGCGTGCGCTCGCGGCGTCCTGTTGCGGCAGCCGTCGACCCAGTATCGGTCGGCTCCCGCGGCGTCCTCGTTGTTCGCCGTCGCAAGCGACCTGGTCGATCGCGGCTCCAGCGGTGGGTGAGGCATGCAGTGGCTCGCCAGTCGACCGCCCCTCAAGTCACGGCAATCGAGCCCGACGAATCTCTCTACGGGTCGTTCGATCTGCCTATCCGTCACTCAGACACTCTTTTCACGTGCGAGAGCAACGACCCTGCGGCGGAAGTCCTCATGGTCGACTCACCGTGCAGTCCGCCTGGATTCCGCTGCGGCGGCGGCAGTGGCGACCCACGCGTGTTCATGACGAATACTATCCCGAAGCCCTTACTACGGAGCAGAGGGAAGAGCTACATCGCCGCAACATCGAGGTACTCCAGACCCCCATCATTGGAGAGACTTCTGAGGCTCAGGCCTTGGAGGCTGCGCGCTTGGCCACCTTGGCTGAGCGTACGCGTCCGGAGAACCTCTAGCAGTCACTCGACGAACGCGCCCTTCAGCAGATCCCTGGATCCAGTCGACGGCCACGACAACTGTTTTCGCCTGAACCTCAGGTATATCGTACTCCGGTCCAGAATCTCGCAGCAGCAGCACGAATAGCAGAGTCAATTCAACCGTCTCGTTCAGAAGCCGGTAGAGGTTTGCTACAGATCCGAGCGCTACTCCGAGCAGCAGGTGAATAGAACTCGGCTGTTTCTCAGTCGCGCAGCAGAATCCATAGCAGATCTGTGGTTGCGGAACCAGTTTAGTCGGTGCACAGCCGAGATCGCCCCTTCGACGTGAAGATCGTGATTCTTGACAAGATCGATTACCTTGAGTCAGAGCCCACGGGCAGTTTGATCATCGTGATGACCGTCGTCGAGTGCCCACGCCTCCTCCGAGGGGCAGGTCGTACGCGCCCCAGCGGTATGACGACAGGCGCCCGTACGGTGACGAGCGGAGAGCCCCAGTCGACCCCAGAGAACCTGGATTTGATGCAAGATTAGTTCTGGTACAAGGTTTGGTTGATAGAGGTAGAGCACACAGGGAAGGTCAGGACAGAGATCGTCCGACTAGTAATAGAGCATTTGTTTCGGAGCTCGAGTGTTTCAGTAGAGCCATCCGAGCTGCTGAGATCCCCCCCCCCCAATTTCAGGTTGGCTACTGGTGTGAGCAAGTTCACCGATGAGTCGAAGCCAGATACTTGGTTAGAAGATTACCGAGTGGCAGTGCAGATTGGTGGAGGTAACGATGATGTAGCCATGAAGCACCTGCCCCTGATGCTTGAAGGTTCGGCCAGAGCTTGGTTGAATCGGCTGGCTCCTAGGAGTATTTTCTGCTGGGAAGATTTGGCCCGAGTGTTCATCAAGACATTCGAGGGAACCTGCAAGCGACATGCTGGGCTAATTGAATTGCAGCACTGTGTTTAGAAGCCGAATGAAACTTTGAGGGATTTCATCCAGAGATGGACTACTCTTCACCATGTGGTGGAAAACGTGTCACAGCACCAAGCAGTTTGCGCCTTCAAAGAGGGCGTCCGATACAGAGAGCTCATCCTGAAATTTGGTCGATCCGGAGACATGTCTCTAGGCCGAATGATGGAAATAGACACTCGGTATGCAAACGGCGAAGAAGAAGACTGACTCCATAATGGTAAAGGAAAACCAGTCGACCAAGACACTGGAGGTGGAAATACCTGTCGAAAACAGAAACGTAAAGCCGAAGTTGCAGGACCTGCCGAGGCGGTATTTCTGAACCAAGGGAAGTTCAAGGGAAAACCTAAAGGGCCGTGGGTGCCCAAAAAGGTGAAGGATCAGTCCAGCAACGACGTCCTGGATTTGCCTTGTCACATACACACAAAAAAGGATGAAGAGGGTAACCTAATTCTCCCCAAACATACCACTCGACAGTGTCGGCTCCTGATTTAGCAGCTCCGAGAGGGTCAGCCCACGGAAAAAGACTCTGATAAGGATGAGGAGAAAGAAGAGGATGATGGTTACCCCAATGTCAATGCTACTTTGATGATTTTTGCTGATGTTGAGAGCAAAAGTCGACTGAAGGTCATCAACAGGGAAGTGAACATGGTTGCTCCGGCAACTACGACATACTTGAAGTGGTCAAAGACTCCAATAACATTCGACCAGTCTAATCACCCAGCACACGTTGTTACCCCTGGGCGGCAAGCGTTGGTGGTCGACCCAGTAGTTGGGGGCACTCGACTGACTAAAGTTCTTATGGATGGTGGTAGTGGACTGAACATTCTGTATGCTGAGACCCTCCGAGGGATCGGCATTCCGATGTCCAAACTCGGTGAGAATAACATGTGGTTCCATGGAGTCATCCCAGAAAGAAGGCGAGTCACTCCGGACGGATCGCTCTTGATGTGGTTTTTGGTGATTCCAAGAATTACCGCAAGGAAAAGTTGACGTTTGAGGTGGTGGATTTCCACAGTGCCTACCATGCTATTCTGGGCAGGCCTGCATATGCTCGTTTCATGTCTCGACCATGTTACGTATATCTCAAGTTGAAGATGCCTGGGCCCAGAGGCATGATCACAGTCATAGGCAGTCGGCAAAGAGCAGAAGAGTGCCTCTAGAAAGGCTAAAAATTTGCTGACGAGCTGATGGCAGCGGTAGAGATGGAAGAATACAAGAAGAATGCATATTTGAGTGACTTGTTGCAAGCTAAGAAGCCCGCTTCGGAATCAGCATTGCAGTCGGCCGGAGATACAAAGTCTGTCCATATTCACCCAGAAGACCCTAATGTTGCTCTGACCCACATCTCAACAACACTCGACAGTAAATAGGAAGAAGAGCTCATCCAGTTCCTCCATGAGAACTGGGACATCTTTGCATGGAAACCATCAGACATGCCGGGTGTACCCAGGGGACTGGCTGAGCACCGTTTAGGTGTCGGTCCAAAAGCAAAACTTGTCAAAGAACATCTCCGTCGGTCCGCCGTGGAGAAGAGGAAGGCGATTGGCGAGGAAGTGGCTCGGCTCCTCTCAGCTGAGTTCATCCACGAGATATACCACTCCGAGTGCCTCGCCAATGTCGTCATGGTCCCCAAGAAAGGTGATTCACTTCGTATGTGTATTGACTTCAAGCATATCAATCGGGTGTGCCCGAAAGATCACTTCCCTCTCCCCCGCATCGATCAGATTGTCGAGTCGACTGCGGGGTGTGAGCATTTGTCCTTTTTGGATGCATATTCTGGGTACCATCAGATCTGACTGTATGGGCCTGATGAAGTAAAAACGGCCTTCATCACCCCATTCGGGTGTTTTTGCTATGTCACCATGCCTTTTGGCCTCAAGAATGCTGGTGCCACGTTCATGCGCATGATCTAGAAGTGTCTGCTCACTCAAATCAGTTGGAACGTGGAAGCCTACATGGACGATATCGTGGTCAAGTCACGCAAGAGTTCCGACCTGCTGAGTGCCCTCGCCGAAACATTTGCCAACCTAAGAAGATATGATATCAAGCTCAATCCGTCGAAATGCACATTCAGAGTCCCAGGTGGAAAGTTACTCGGTTTTCTCGTTTCTGAACGAGGGATCGACGCAAAACCAGAAAAGATTGGAGCAATTCTTCGAATGAAATGCCCTGTGTGTGTGCATGACATTCAGAAGCTTACTGGTTGTTTGGCCGCATTGAGTCGGTTCATTTCATGTCTCGGTGAAAAGTCGTTGCCTCTTTACCGACTGATGAAGAAATCTGATACTTTCAAGTGGACTCCTGAAGCCGAAGCAGTGTTTGTAGAGCTCAAAGCCCTGCTTTCCACCCAGTCGGTGCTTGCTGCCCCAGTCAGTAAAGAGCCTCTATTGTTGTATATTGCAGCCACAGGACAGGTTGTCAGCATAGTGCTCACAGTCGAGCAGGAGGAAGAAGGCAAAGCCTACAAAGTTCAACGCCCAAGAAAAGGTATCCGCATCACCAGAAGCTTGTCTACGAAATTTATATGACCACAAAGAAAGTTGCACGTTACTTCGCAGACCACTTGGTTTCAGTCGTCAGTGATGCTCCATTATCAAAAAATTTAAACAATTGAGATGCAACCGGTCGAGTGGCTAAGTGGGTGATTGAACTCCTCCATCTGGATATCAAATTCGAGGCAAAAAATTCAATCAAATCTCAAGCAATCACAGATTTCCTGGCCGAGTGGATTGAGCAACAACAGCCGACTCAAGTTCACTCGAAACATTGGACCATGTTCTTTGATGGATCCAAGATGTTAAATGGTTCCGGCGCTGGAGTGGTTTTAGTATCCCCAAGAGGTGACAAGCTCAGTTATATTCTCCAAATTCACTTTGATTCCTCCAACAATGAAGCCGAGTACGAAGCACTTCTCTACGGGTTGCGTATGGCCATTTCACTCGGCGTCCGTTGCCTGATGGTATACGGTGACTCAGATTTGGTGGTCAATCAGGTGATGAAAGAATGGGATGTCCGGAGCCGTACCATGAACGGATACTGCAATGCAGTGAGGAAGTTGGAGAAGAAGTTTGAAGGGTTAGAGCTCCACCACGTTCCTCGACGCAAGAATCAAGCAGCTGATGACCTGGCAAAAATAGGTTCCTCTCGGAAGCCTATTCCCAGTAATGTGTTCTTGGAGCATCTCCACACCCCATTAGTGCAAGAAGATCCCTTTACAGAAGAACCCCCGCAACCGATAAGTGCTACCAACCCGACTGAAGTTAAAATACCAGCAGTAGTCGACCTAATCATGGAGGTCCTAGTAATCACTCCCGGATCGGCGATTGCCATATATTGCATATCTGCTCAGGCAGGAGCTTCCAGAGGATGAGGATGAGGCCCGCCAGATTGTTTGCAGATCCAAAGCCTTCACGGTGATAAGTGAACAACTTTTCAGAGAGAGTGTTACCAGAGTAGCTCAGCGATGCGTATCACCAGAAGAAGGTCGACTGGTCTTAAATGAGATCCACTCGTGGACCTGTGGTCACCACGCGTCCTCTCGGACCATCGTGGCCAAAGCATACCGAGCAGGATTCTACTGGCCACGTGTTAATGAAATGGCTAAGGAGATAGTCGAGAAGTGTGAAGGTTGCCAGTTTTACTCGAACATGTCCCACAAACCCGCATCGGCCTTGAAGACTATTCCACTCGTCTAGCCATTTGCTGTTTGGGGACTAGACATGGTTGGGCCCCTGAGAACCGGCAGAAGTGGCTTCACCCATCTACTCGTGGCAGTCAACAAGTTCACTAAGTGGATTGAAGCCAAACCCATCAAGAACCTCGACTCAAGCACAACCATCAGTTTCATCAGAGAGTTAATATTCAGATATGGAGTTCCGCACAACATCATCACAGACAACGGCTCAAACTTTGACTCCGATAAGTTCAGAGCTTTCCGCGCTTCCCAAGGCACTCGGGTCGACTACGCATCCGTTGTGCACCCGCAGTCGAATGGACAAGCTGAAAGGGCAAATGGTTTGATCCTGCAAGGGCTGAAACCCCGATTGATGTGCGACCTCAAGCATGTAGCTGGAGCTTGAGTGAATGAGTTGCCATCTGTTCTATGGGGATTGAGGATGACTCCTAATCGGTCAACTGATCCAACCCCTTTCTTCATGGTTTACGGGGCTGAAGCTGTGCTTCCAAGCGATTTACTCCACAATGCGCCCCGAGTAGAACTCTTCTCAGAAGCTGAAGTAGAACAAGCACGTCAAGACGTTGTTGATCTTCTGGAAGAAGAGAGAGAGATGGCTTTGATCCGATCGACCACCTATCAGCAGGACCTGCGTCGATTCCACGCTCGAAATGTCAGAGGTCGAGCATTTCATGAAGGAGATCTTGTGCTTCGAGTGCACCAGAAACGGCCTCACAAGCTTGCTCCAGCATGGGAAGGTCCCTTCATCATCACCAAGGTGCTCCACAATGGAGCGTACCACCTTTAAAATGTGGCCAAGAAAGAAGACGAGCCGCACTCTTGGAACGCGGATCTGCTCCGCCGTTTTTATACTTGAACCACTCGGATCATCGAGGTGTAGTAAAAGTACTTTTCTGATTGTTTATCAAAGACATGCTTTCCGCAGTATCTTAATGATTGTTTTCACATAAACATATGTGTCCAAATCCCCCAGTGGGTGGCTTAGCTTCGAACCTGATTTGCCTAAGTTTCAAAAACACTCCGAGTGAAGAGCAACCCTCTCACTCGGGGGCTTAGCTGCAAACTTGATTCACCTAAGTTTCAAAAACACTCCGAGTGAAGAGCAACCCTCTCACTCGGGGGCTTAGCTGTGAACCTGATTCGCCTAAGTTTCAAAAACACTCCGAGTGATGAGCAACCCTCTCACTCGGGGGCTTAGCTGCAACCCCGTACTCGCCTAAGTTTCAAAAACACTCCGAGTGAAGAGCAACCCTCTCACTCGGGGGCTTAGTTGCGAACCTGATTCGCCTAAGTTTCAAAAACACTCCGAGTGATGAGCAACCCTCTCACTCGGGGGCTTAGCTGCGACCCCGTACTCGCCTAAGTTTGAAAAACACTCCGAGTGAAGAGCAACCCTCTCACTCGGGGGCTTAGTTGCGAACCCGAGTCGCCTAATTAAGTTTCAAAAACACTCCGAGTGAAGATTAACTCTCTCACTGGGGGCTTAGTTGCGACCCCGTACTCACCTAAGTTTCAAAACAACTCCGAGTGAAGAGCAACCCTCTCACTCGGGGGCTTAGCTGCGACCCCGTACTCGCCTAAGTTTCAAAAACACTCCGAGTGAAGAGCAAAACTCTCACTCGGGGGCTTAGCTGCGACCCCGTACTTGCCTAAGTTTCAAAAACGCTTCGAGTGAAGAGCAACCCTCTCACTCGGGGGCTTAGCTGCGACCCCGTACTCGCCTAAGTTATAGAACACTCCGAGTGAAGAGCAACCCTCTCACTAGGAAGGAACAAGATGCACCCTGAGCTGCTCCACAAGTACAACGTCTAGTTGCACTCTGAGCTGCGTCACAAGTACAACGCCCAGATGCACTCTGAGCCGTGTCACAAGTACAACGTCTAGATGCACTCTGAGCTGCGCCACAAGTACAACGTCTACTCTGAGTAAAGAGCAATCCCCTCACTTGGGGACTGAGCAGCGATCCCATATCCGCTTAAATCAAAAAATCCAAGAACATTGGAGACAACGCAATTGCATTCGAACAAAACGAATAAGTTCGGATAAATCTAGCAAAGTTCAGAGCCTCAAACAAAAGTACTCAGGCGTCAAGCTCGAAAGAGTCTAACGGTTACAAAATCACTCGGCATTCCGAGGCAAATAAAGATGCATTATCAAGTTTTTCACTCGGCAGGAGGAGGGCTCGCTGGCTCGACGAAGGTGTCCAATTCGATGCCATCGGCGATCCGAGTGGCGGCATCGATGGAGGTCTCCATAAAGTCTTCAAATTGGAGCTTCTTTGTGTTGGCCACCTGGAGCGCCTTCAGCTTGCCTTCCCTGGCCTCCTTGCAGTGGACCCGAACGAGTGATAAGGCCACATCGGCTCCACAACAAGCAGTGGACTTCTTCCAAGCTTGCACTCGACCATGGATGTCATTGAGGCGAGTCATCAGAGACTCGAGGTCATTCTGAAGAGTGTCCTCTGGCCATAGCTCCTTGTCCACCCCAGTCAGTGCAATCTTCGGCCGAGCGGTGTAGTTCAAGACGCTGGCAAGGCGAGATTTCAGTCGTAGCACATTCATTGCAGCTTCATCTCCGACAGGAGAGTTGATGGGGTCTAGCTCGGTCTCGATCCGCCCAGTTTCCTCCTTAAAATTCCAACAGAACTCTGCAAGCAAAGAAAAATAGTGAATTGGCAGCAACGTGATGGAGAAGTTTTCTGGACCCAGTCGGAGGAGGAAAAGTACCTTCGAGCATGAGGAACATCTTCTTGGCAAGACCTCCCAGATAAGCTTCCAGTTCATCTCTCTTCCGAGTGAGAACATCCACTTTGTCGGCCAGGGCCACCTTCTCCTCCTTCAACTGCACAGCTTCTTTTTTCACGTCGTCAATAGCGGTCTTCAGCTTGGCATTCTCCTCTTCCAACTTTTCGACTGAAGCCAGCTTCCTGTCAGCAAGTTCAGTATTATCATGCGCCATCTTCTGCGTTGCCGCAAGATCAAGGTCCTTCTGCTCCAAAGCCTGCTTCATTATGTCTAAAGAAATAACATTCCTCAGACGAGCTTGGAGTTGGCGGTTTTTACTACGCACATCTGTTCGAGTGGAATCACTCGGTTCAAAGAATAGAAAGGATAAAATGACAGGGCGAGGGTCAGATATACGGCGAGTGCGTGAGCAAGGAGGCCATGACGACCATGGTCGCGACGAATCCAATTTTCGTTGCGGAGCAGCGTGCCATTTACGATATCGTCCGCGCTTAAGCCGCCGCTCACCAGGAAGCGGCAGCCGTGGAGGCGCAGCTGCAGGCGATCGCGAAGAAGAACAACACCAACTGCGCCTCCTACGCGTCGCGGACGAACCAACAGCCGGCCCGATGGGACAATGACAGCACCGGCGCCACCATCCCTCGTGGACCTCACGTCCACAGGCGACGGACAAGGCACGGACTCCTCCGAGGATGAGCAGGCCACGGGAGGCGGCGGGGCCCTGTGTCCCATGTGGGGCGGTCCGTCTCCCGTCTTCTACTCTTCCTCGCCGGAGACTGCACCTTCACTTTATCGGTCTTATCGCCGGTGCTCATGGAGACGGCGGAAGGAGGACGACACGGGCTTGAGCGCTGGGTGCCGCCGCCGTAGGATAGGTTTAGGGGCAGGTCTTTTTTGTTCTAAATGTAATTAAATCCGCAGTGTTTGTATGAAATCCGTCATGTTTGTATGAAATGCGGCCGCGTTTGCATGAATTTCATCCGGTTTGCTGAAAAAAGAGTTTGAAATGTATGCGGCTATCGTTGGATGACGTCCTCTCGCATCCATGTCCGTGGACTGATTCTTTATCCATGACGAATCTTTGAGGAATTCTGAGTTCTTGCCGTTGAAGATGCCCTTATGAAATATAGCGAATGAGCCTTGGCATTATGATCTTATCAGAATGTGTACGACACCTATCAATGTGTGTGGTTTATCAAGAACCGGGGGGTGGGGGGTAATTACCAAAACTTGGTAATTCTTTCTTTTGTTTGCAAGGATGAAGGTCGTGACCAAAAATTGTATATCCTCCCCCTATGCGTATGAGGGACCACAAAAAGCCTCTGAGTCGTATACGTGCGGTTCGATGCCCGTAGAGTTGATTTTCGTCAGGTGCACGTTTGAATTGCACGAAGAGAAATGTTAGAGTAGTACTATTATTTCTTAACGATGGGCCGCACTTATGCACATGTTTACGCATCTCTCTGGATCCCGATACGATCTGTGTATGTGTTGCGGCGGACAGAAGCCTACAAAACCGACGATGGTGCATATGTTGCATGTCACCTTGGTGCTGCCACCGAGACGAGGGCGACACCGTGGACGACAACCGCGAACCCGATGGCCCCCGGAAGCACAGCGGCGCGTACCCGCTGACCAGCATGATGATGGTGAAAGGGTTGTTAAAAATCCGGACGGACGGACGGACGGTTTCTCGCTTCTACCAGCCCCACGCCAAAAAGGAAAACTGTAAACAAAAGTTTCTCGCTTCTACGGACGGACTACGGTGCCTGCTGCTTTGCTTCATGGCCTCATGGGTACCGGCTAGGGCGTTCATTTCGAGCTTACTCCAGCCAGTATACGTCCCGTGCAAGCAAAAAAGTTGTACTACTACCCTCCAGCTCGGCAGCTCGCCAGGTCATGCACCACAAGTACGAGCACTACTCCAGTAAAAATAGATTCGGCATTCAGGCTACCACAACACGTGAACGACAGTCGTAGTACAATACTAGTTCATCGAAATTGCTGTGCACGTGATCTTTCGTGCACGATTTGCGCACAATATACGACTTTAAAGCCACACAAATTAAAAAAGAAGAAGAGGAGGATATCCAATGGCGTCGGTGACTTGTCTTGTGTGAATTCGTCGTCTACATAGCAGTGCTCTTAGTTCATTACTACTCCTACACAATTCAACTCGTTGCTTCGTGTGCCTGCTCACTATAATCAAAGCTAGTACTGTTTAAAAAAATTTGTTGAGAAATCTGTTTGCATTTCTTAAAAGCACTACTTTTCACCAAACCTAGGAAAGAGGCAGCATTTTCTTTTGCCGCCACTTTTCTGGCCCTAATAGATTGGCTCCAACGAAAAAGGATATCCACCATGATACGGAATGGGTGTCATTTCAAGACGCTACTCCAGTCCAGTCCAGTGCGCAGCTTGAGGATGGCAAGTGAAATGATTTGGTCCATGACGGTGCTGTACTGCTGCTAATAGCACCATGATAAAGGCCGTTAGCCTTTGAACCTTTGATCCTTTTCCTTCAATGTATGGAGCCCACGCCGTTTTCTGTCTGGCCTGGATAAAGCAGTTTATTAGGCAAGTTTTAGTTAACCACTATGGGTAACATGCTGAATTATTATCAGGGTCTCACCAACCACAGGCATGAATTATTTGAAAACCCAATCCGTTCTTCGTTTTCCTCTGTCGCGTCTGCGCTATGCTGAATTAATTTTGGTTCTGCTCATTGAAAAAGTTGGAGGCGTGGAAGGCCGGCAACATCGTGCACTTAATTTATCCTACTGTCATCAGGACAATAGGTAGATGGACAATGGAATATCTACTCTCTCTGTCCAAATCTCGAACCCCCACTACTATATGCCCGAGAGTCGTGCCCTTCTTCCCTTTATCCTGGGGTCACCGCGATGTTTTTTTTTACGGATCCTTTCACGATGTTCAGCAGTAGTAACACAAGAGATTTGTTTAGAATGAGCATAGATGGACAATGCGATTCTCACTCACAGGTTCACGCTAGTGAAGAAATGCAGAGATTATTCGACGTATATAGATATATATAAATCCATGGTACTGTACTTTGTATCAGGAAGGACAAATTGAAGCCCAAAAGCAAGAAATGGATCGAATGGAACCGATCCATCTACGAACGAATCGATGGACAAAGAAATAACGAAAACTGAAATTATCTACTAGCAACAGATGTTCAAGCGGCATCGTTTTCACCGGCACTGGCAGCATTCAGATCCACGGAAAGATCAAGTTCCTGCATTGTAATAGAGCAAATTGTTGAGTTTTCCATTCAGATCTTCCTTTGGTCTTTTAATCGTCTATTATTATGTATGAAAATATTGACGTTTTGAAAGAAAGGAAGAAAAAAAAAGAGCAGGCACAATTACCTTTCCAGTGATCTTGCTGTACAAGGCGAGCACATCCTTCACCGTTGTCTCAAAATGCGTGGTCGCGTCATAGCTCTGTAAAAACCAACGAATTGAGAACAATCCTGCAATGTTGTGGAGTGAGTAAACTATGGTTGCTTCGACTTACAGTTGTCAAGAAGCAGTTGTCCTCCTCAGCAGCGTTAACAGGCTCGAATCGATCGTACATGTCAAAGAATGTCTCCTCCACTGGGCCGAGCAGGTCGATCCCGGGTTTCAGCTCGATCTCAGGCTTGTCGGTCTCAGCTTCAGTCGACACAAAGGCGATGAACTTGCCTTTCGGCGCAACGTTGTGAGCGTACGAGCAACAGAACACGTACCTGCAAACTAATTGTGTCAGGTACTGCTATTGTGCTTTAACTAAAGAAGACAGCTCATGTTTGAAAGCAATCATAACAGCTAAAACCAACTGAAGAACAGTACTAATCTAACTAAGATTGTTTTAAGGTTCGATGGTTTGCTTTCGTTTTAATATTACTTACATGTCTGATTTGCGCTTCAGCTGTTTCTTTGGGAGGATAATCTGCACGGAGTGAGAATCTTTGGTGTCAGGAATTGGATGCTTCATTATGCATATGGCACGCGCCACCCTTCCAACCTTCTTCACCTGTACATTGTTTGAAGGATTTCAAGGTCATATAATACCACAAGCCTGAATCTGAAATTTACTAGTTTGCGAGCCACAGATGTATATATACCTTGTCAGGCAAGTATGAGGGATCACAAACAACCTTCTTGCATTTCGCGGTCTCCCCTTCGGATGTCACACCAAATGCTTTACCACTCTCATCGAACTCAACCTGCAAACAGTTCCAAATTTAACTTTGACTGAAGATTTAGAAAGTAGCATTGCAGCACTGTTGAGTGGTGAACTGTCTGAAAATGGATAAAACAGTTACCTTGCATTCTGGTTTGTTGAGCATGTATGTGCCACCATAAACAGCGCTCAGACGAGCAAAGGCCTAGTATAATGTTCTCAATTTCAGTTGAATGAAGCTGAAATGTCTATCAATTCAGGGTAAATTGGCGTGGTCATATACCTGAGGGAGCTCTCCTAGCCCATACAAGGGGTAGATATAAGGTGATCCACCTTGGAAGCGCGCCAATGATTCCGCATAAAGCTATTGAAAGAAGACCAATGTGGCGATCAGATGTTAATTGTCTTTTCCTCCGCAAACCCCAATGTATTTATTGTCAAACTATCTGTCATGGCTTCATGTTATTTGTTTCACCCATTGTATATCTTTAGCTGAAAACTATGCTCTTACAGTATATGTCAAGGAAAAAAGATGTGCAGTATATGCCCTTTCTGTAATCCGTCTTCCAAGAATACGCCTTAGGATCTTCTCTTTTTTTAAACAAAAAATAGTTGGCTAAGGTGCTGACTCCAACAGACTTGTTTTGTTTAGTTGGTGGGAATATAGTACCTTCATTCTCTTGACAGTGTCAATTGCAGGCTCATCGAGATAGTTGTCATCCCGGTGAAGTGCCAATGCATGACCAATAAAGTCAACTGTGTCATCCTCCAGTCCATATTTGCTGATCCAAGCAAACATTATCGACTTTGCATTAGGAAATGGTCGCGAAATGCAACTTGGTTTTCTACTTTTGATTATTGAGCAGCAACCAGAATACAACACAAGCCAAAGCAACTTACGAGATGAGTTCCCTCGTCGTGACTTTGTGCAGATCTAGGCCTTCGTGTGATTTCGCGTCATCCTCTTCGTAGTCCTGAACATAAATGAAGAACTTCCTAGCACGGCGCTTTTCAAACAGGCCCATTAGGTTAGATTTCAAGGCTTCAACATCTGTAGCAGGGACTTTGTGGATCTATCAACATTACCAAAGAAGAAAATGTGAATCAGAACATGGTGTATAAATGTTTAACAGTAGTATCGCGTCGAATATCAGATCCATACCTTCCCGTTGTTGTAGACGAAGCTGCCATCGACGGCCTTGAAGTTCAGATACTTTGTCACGCTCGTGCGGATCAAGACACGGACCAATGCACCGTTGGCCATCATGAACTGCAAACTCACATTTTACGGTGATCCGTATAACAACAGAAGCACAGGAAAGACAAAGGAACTTGGGTTTACAGGCGCCTACAGACCTTGGGCACCATGTCGACATTGTACTCCTTGCTGATACCCAGATGGTCCGGAGTTGTGTCGCTGCCTTTGAATCTCTTCCAGATCTATCAAGCGAACGGAACGAAATGTAAGACAGCATAACTGAAGATCTTTTGTGAATTTTGGAGAACATTTGTGATACATGGTGTTTGCAAGGGTCATGTTAGCGCACCTTAGCCAGATTCAGGGATGTAGATTCTCCACCGTAGTAATCATTCCTATCCATGTGAAGAACCTGTAGGTAACAAGGTGCAAAGAAAGATCATGACTTCAGAGTTATGCATTGTACCTTTGTCAAAAGAGAAATGATAGCTCAAGATAATGTCGCCCTTCGTGAACAATTGGTGATGATGTATCCAGCAACATTTTCGTGTGATGATACGCAAAATCAGAAGGGAACTCAGTGCTCACCTTGAGGCCATCGACGGAGAGGATGCCACTGAGGATGCACTCCTTGAGCCCCGTCCCAAGCACGATCACGTCGTACTCCTCATCCATCGCTCCCTGACAAACCCTTCCTTCTCCGATCTACCGGTACCGGATCTTCCTCTCGCGGCGGTGAGCCTCCTCCACCCCTCGCAGGTTATCTCTCCCTTCCCGGCTCGTTGTGCGTATATATGGCAGGAGCCCGACAAGCGCGCGCGTTCGCACAGGCACCGCATCCATCGGTCGCGGCTCCCAGCGGAGATGCCGTCGAGGCGCGCTGTTGCAGGTCGCAGCGCCCGGCGAGCTCGACGCGTGGCGCGCCGGGCTCTCCGTCGTTCTCTCTCGCGAGGTGGCGTGGGCCACCGGATTGTACGCCAAAGGCCTGGGCCCAGCGCTCCCTTTTCATCGTATATTTCTAAAACTTTCATAACGTATAAAAATGTCTCTGCGACGTTAAAAAAATGTTCACAACACAAAAGAAATGTTCACATGTCTTAAAAAAGAAAAATGATACTTTACAAAAAAATCTTACAAAATGTTCGCCCAATATTCAAAAATGCTTTGTGCCCATTTAAGAAAAAGTTTTTCGCATTTAAAAAATATTTATAACCATATAGAAACACTTTATAACCATATAGAAACACGTTTTCACTTTTAAAAAAGGTCATGCAATTTTTGAGAAATAATCATTATTTATTACAAAAATGTTCAATGTGCATTTTACGAAATGTGCAACATGTATTTGGGAAATTATTCAACGTGCATTTGGAGAATATTTAACGTGCATATAAAAAATGTTCAAACTATATACAGAAAGTGTTGCATGAGTAATTTAGGTAAATTCAATAAAGTATTCAGGAAAGAAAAAACAAAACAAAGAATACAAAAAAAGAAAGAAAACTGAAAGAAAGCCAATGAAAACCATCACTGAATGGCCGGCCCACTAGGGCGTGCGCGCACCATGTGCGAGGGGCAAGACGAGGATACATCCAGCAGTAAGAGAGATACTGTATATCCCTTGTGGAGTACTCCCTCCGTTCAGAATTACTTATCTCGAAAATGAATGTATCTAGAACTAAAATACATTTAGATACATACATTTCTGCGACAAGTAATTCCGAACGAAGGGAGTAGTTATGTAACATACCGAGCTCTAAGCTCGCGTCACTCACACGCTACCCTACATAGGCTTGGCCCAGCGAGTGCAAGCAGCCACTAGCAAATGAGGGCACACCTATTATTTTCTTTTGCAAGCAGCCACTAGCAAATGAGGGCACACCTATTATTTTCTTTTGATTTCTTTTGGTTGCTTAAATATCAATTTTATAAATATTCACAAATATGAAAATCTATAGTGGATTTAAAAATTTATATGAATTTGTAAACAACATTCTTGGATCAAAAATATCTTCACAAATTAAAAAATCTTCATAAATTTAAAGATGTTCACGAGTTTGAGAATTTTCTCTATTTTCGACGGTTTTGATAAAGGTTCATAAATTTGAAAAATGATTGCAAAATTTTAAACTACCATGAATTTCGAAATTGTTTGCCAATTTTAAATATATTCATAAATTAGAGAAAAAAAATATGAATTACAAAATTCAAAAATATGTTGGGGAATTAAAAAAAACACATGTTTTTTTAAAAAAAGATGATAAAATGAAAACTAGAAAAGTAGATTAAAAATAAAAAGCAAAAGGGGGAATAAAGAACACCCTGGAAGCTTCGGTGATGGTGGGGGTGACGGCCGGAAAATGTCGCCGGGGTATTTTCCGTGACGAAAAACGGTTATACGTGACACAAGTGAAGCCTCACAAAATAGAGCAAAAAAATTTAGTGCATCATGTATGCTATGATATTTACAAGACAAGTTGTCTCTTATGCGCTAAGTCTTAGTAGCAGGTACCAAAGTGAACCTGGAGTGGCTCACTGAGAACCTATTAAAAATATTCTTAAGTACCTCAGGAGGAAAAAGGACATGCTCCTTGTCTATGGAGGAGATGAAGAGCTTGTTGTAAATGGTTACACTGATGTTGGCTTCATGGCTGATATAGATGACTATAAATCTCAATCGGGCTATGTTTTCACCCTCCATGGTGGGGCAGTGGTTTGGAAGACTTTCAAGCAGAACACTGTTGCGGATTCTACCGCCGAAACATATTATATTACAGCTTCAGAAGCTTCGAAGGAGGCAGTCTGGATCAAGAAGTCTCTTGAAGAAGTTGGTGTGGTCCCAAGTGTGATAAACCCAATGACACTCTATTGTGATAATAGTGATGTCGTTGCTCAAGCAAAGTAACCAAGATCCCGCATAAAGACCAGGCATATCAAATGCAAGTATCGCAGTATCCGGTAGTATGTCGATAAGGGATTTGTGGAAGTACTCAAGATTCACACAGATTTTTGAGTGTCAGATCGGATGGCGAAGCCTCTACCACAAGCAAAACATGAGCAACACCGGATAGCCATAGGTGTTAAAGAAGCTACGTAACTAGATTATTGACTCTGGTGCAAGCGGGAGTCTGTTGGAATGCCCTAGAGGCAATAATATGGTATTATCATATTTCCATGTTTATAATTAAGAGTTTATATTCTATGTTATAGCTGTTATGATCATGGAATGTGTGACTCGGTGGAAAACTCATATGCACGTGTAGAATGGTAAACGACAAAATATGATTCCTAGTCTCGCCTCTAAGACTAGCTCAAGCGTTGTTGGTGATCATGTTTTTTGGATCTTAAAATATTGTTAAGAGTAACGATAGTCCTAAACAACTTTGAGAATATGATGTTGGAAGAAAGATCATGTTGAATCAACCCAAACTTGTTTGTTATACATTGAGATATTATTGTCACAAGTCAATTGCTATAACATAGATAGTTGACATGTGATTTAGTTCCTTAGACCATGGGAGTATTGTAGTCTCTTCTTACCGTACGATTGATTTTGGGGTTGCTCAAATGTCATCTCTAACATGGTGATTATATCGACAACTTACAGGTTCATCTGAAAGTTTGACAAGAGGCTAGATAGCTGAGTGGGATTTGCTTCTCCGGTGATGGAGAGACATTCTTAGGGCCCTCTCGGTGTGATGAGATCCATCATCGCCTAGCCAGACATAGGTGACTAGGCCACGGGGATGTCAAAACATGTCAATGAGAAAGAAGAACAAAACCGGTAACAAGGAGACCGATATAGTGAGCATGAGAATGACTCAAGACGATACCAATATATCTCACCTCAGGTTTAGTAAAGTATTGCGAAGCAAAGGTAATAGCACATGATAACCAAAGCTTCACTTGAATGCCATTCGTGCATTCACAGGGATCGATATGGATGCCCATGGTTCCGCTATCGGTCATTAAACGAAAGGGGTTTTGTCATGTCTATATTTTGCCGAACCTACAGGGTCACAACCTTAAGGTAATCATGATCTGCTGAGTATTATTGGAGTAAGATTTATGAGGAAATATTTATGAAATAGTTTCATTAATATTAAAAATAATTTTGGAGGAAACCGGAAGCGTTTCGGGGTCACGAGAAGGGTTTCAGAGTTTACCGGGTAATACCTATCAATGATATATATAAGTTGAAAATGTTTTTATAGATGTTAAATTAATAATGAAAGGTTTTAATAATAGGTAGAAGGCTTTTATATTTAATTAAATATCAACGGGTCTTAAAAGACCAAGTAGTAGAAATGATATGTGGCCACATGGGCCCAATAGGAGGTCACACCCACTTTTCTTCTTGGAGAAGGAAGGGGAGGCCGAATTGGAGGGGGACTCCCCCTCCTATGGCCCGCGCAAGGGGGTGGACCTCCCCCCAATGTGGCACCCCTCTCTTCTCCTCCAACCTGTATATACTTGAGTATGTGGCCTTTGAGAGACACGAGTTTTCGAGCCTCCTCTAGTTCTAGTTCATCCAATTAGAGCTAGATCTAACGCTCGTAATTAGAAACTCGGTGTGGTTTTAATATTCTCCCTCTAATTCCCCGGCGGTTATTAGTTCTAGACGGCGAAGCGCTGCCAAATCATGAAAACTGCACGCTTGCAATCCGTGGATTCTACTACATGTGTTTCCCAACAATGAGCATGCTCAAAAACAAAAAGAAGGTCATGTGATATAGAATAAACAAAATTACCATGCTAAACTTTAAAAATTTCCATCCCACATAGATAGAAAATGTTTTATTTGGATAAGCCCAAATTAGATTTTATATTGTGTTTCAAAAACGTAAAAAGATCACACATAGAAATTTCCATGGTAAAAAAAAAGAAAAGGTTGCCATGCGATAACAAATAAAAATTCCATTCTACTAATAATAAAAATTTCATCCTCTTAATAATAAAAATGATATCCTCTTAAAATTAAAAATTTCATGTTATTAACTATTAAAATGCCATGTATTAATAATAAAATTGCCATCATCTTAAAAATAAGAATGACATGTCATTGACTATTAAAATGCCATCATCTTATGAGTAAAAATATCATGTTATTAGTTATTAAAATGTCATGCTCTTAATAATAAAATTGCCATCGTCTTATAAATAAAAATGTCATGTTATTAATTATTAAAATGACATGCTCTTACTAATAAAACTATCATCCTCTTATTAATAAAAATACCATGTTATTAATTATTAACTGACTTGTTCTTCGTAATAAAAATGCCATGTGAGAAACCAAAAATGACATGTATTGGAAAAAATATATCATGGTTTAAATTTAAAAGATTGCCATGCTACCTATAATAAAAATGCAACTTGGCAAATTTGAAAGAAAAAAATCTCCACTATAAGGGATTTGTGTTCTTTCTCAAAATAGAAAAGTTAGGATTTTCATTTTTTTTACAAATGAATTTTTCAAACTCAAATACATAGTGGACAGGGACGATTCCAGGGGGGGGGGGGGGGGGTTTTTTTTTTTACGTAATGACGATGACGATCAAGCAGCATTCGTTTTCTTTCCTTTTACTTGCGTCCGATGCTATCGCTAAGGTATAGCCGCCGTCTAGGGCAGTTTCGTATTCAGCACTGTACAATTCAAGATCTAGACGGTCGGAGGGGGCAAGGCGATCCAATGCTTCTGGGGATGCACGGCAGGCCGGCCGACCGCACAGCTAGCATGATCGGCGATGAGGCAAGTAAGACTATGTTACTTTCGTTTATACTTTTATATTTATTTTTATATTATTATACTATTATTAAACAAGAGAACATTGTCAGGAGCAGACGAAAACTCTATCATCCGGCGTCCCACACCGCGCGTGTTCACGGCTAAAATTACGGGCCTGCTCCCCAACCCCCGCGTCTTCTCCTGGAAAAAAAGGAAGTACTACCCGCCTGTAGCCCGCATCTCTCGCGAACTCCGCCCAACCCGCCGCCGCCGCCGCCCCGCCCGGTGCATGCCATCCCCGCCGCCCCGCCGCTCCTCCTACACGCCGCCGCCGCACAGCTCTAGACGCCGGGCCGTGTATCGCGGGTCATCGTCTGCTCCTCCTCTGCGGTCTCGTCTCATAGCTCTGTCAGACTTGGGGGAGGAGGCGTCGATATGAGTCGCGAGCGAGCTCATGGAGTGGCCAGCCGGCTAGGCGGTGTCTACCTAGCCCTGGGAACACGTCGAACCACATCAAGGGGCAGGGGAGGCTTGACATAACCGAGTTCGTCGGTCATGGTGGCAAACAGAGCCGGAGCTTGCGGAGCGGCGGTTACAGGTCGAGGATGAAGACTAAGAGAGAGGGGAAAGGAGGCAGAGATAACCACGAGGAGGTTCGTGCTGTCGGCAAGACCGGAGAAGGCAAGAGCACGATTAATCGACGACGGCGGCTTACGGATGGTGTCAGAGAAGATGACGTCGCGTGCTCTGTGCAGGGCGTCGCAACTCGATTCGTTCGGCGTGGAGGATCAAGAGGCCGTGGCGGTTCTCCCGGATGCTACGGCTTGTCAGGGATAAACCGCTGGCCATGGCGCGTGGCGAAGAGGGAGTTCGATGATGAGCGGAGGGCGCACCAGATCGAGGCAGGTCACAAATGCATTGACTCTCCCCGGCGCATCGGCAGTTACATCTAGCGCACGCGGCAGCCAGTGTGTCGACGGGCGGCTATAGGATGCGTGCGGCAGCCTGGGCGTTCGCGTTGTGCTGGCAGCGCAGTGCCGTGCACGCCAGCCAGTGCGTCAACGACCGGCTAGAAGAGGCGTGCGACAGCCTAGGCGTTCGCATTGTGGTTGTTGTGCAGTGCCGTACGGCCGGCCGGGCCAACCAGGGCGCGCAGGGCCGGAGCCAGCTAGGTCGTTCCGCGGCCGGCGGATTTGGGGCGCTGCAGCCGCCCGGCATGCTACGTGTGTGATGTTGTCCGCGTGTTGTGCATTAGTGTTGTCTGGCAGAGGCGCGCGCAGCTGGCCTGCGTGTGTGAGGTGCATGTCTGCGGCTGCCGGCAGGTGCATGCGGCTTGCTTTGTTCAGGTACTGTTAAATTCAGGAGAGGAAGAGAACTTGAGTAGTGCTGTCAATTTATGCATGCAATGTTGGTGATTCAGATTCAGCATGGATAAGTTTGTCATGGTTTTAATAAATAGGCATGATTGATTTTGGTTGCTAGAAGGAAAGGCATTGATACAAATTTTAGAATTAGGATGTCGTTTTTGCACAGTTCTATCAAGTTATTTGCATTGTACAGTCACAATTCTAAGCTTAATCTTGTTAGCTATGTAGCATTGCGGATCAGGCTCTTTTTTCCTACCAGATCAATACCTTTGGTCAGATTTAGCTTATTTGATAGTAACAAAGAATAAATGGTGTGAATATAACAAATAATATGCGGTGGTGATCTATCAAAACTATTAATGTGAATTTTGCAGTTCCGATTTTTACAATTTCTATTCTTCCCTTCTGATCCACAGTTTGCTAGCTCTTCTAACCCATAATACTATATATGCACATGCAGCCCTTTCAGTTGAGCTGAGTCCTGGTATCCTTGGGAACATTTTTGATGAAATCCAGGTAAGTTCAGCATGATAATCATTCCATTTCTGTTAAATTTGCAGCACCCCCTAAAGCCTATTGCTATTAGATCTGAGGACGATGCACCCTGGGGATTTAAGCCAAAAAAAGTTGGGTAATGCGTTTGGCATATTTTAAGTGTGAATGAGGGACATCTTGTTAATTGTTAGCAGGCCCTCTAAAACATCTCCTTTTTATTATTTGGTTTAGCTGTTGGAGATGTTCTCACCGGTGAAGATCTATATGCTATAAGTCTTATGACGTTGAATTTTCTTTTATGGATATTATTGTACAAAATGATGGCAGCTTTGGGCCTGCGCCCACATGCTAATGTTCGCTGACTCTATGACACACTGTGTTTGAGAACAATATGAGGAACCACCATGTATATAACGAAGTTGTTAATCCAGTTTTTATCTCTGATCTATCTACTAATACTGTTAAAAAAATGTTTCTTTGGATGCAATATGTTCTGAAAAGACCCTTGGCCATTACTCATTAGGTTTTGTCTCCACTCCTATGTCACTGTATAATGAAATAATTATGGATGTTTCTTGCAAATACTTGGTCATTAGGTGTCATAGTTGTTATTTAGTGTTTGGAAGTAACCAGGGATACTAAAATTATCATCAGGTGTTGTTTCCATTCTTTATTGATCATATGGGGAAATCCATCTAACTTTTTCTTTATTTTTGAAAGTTTATGATGATTTTGGGCATACCAAGCTTAAAGAAGATATCTCACAAGTAAGTTTGATATACTCTGGATACATCTTGATATGTATGATATCCTCACTGCTTTTAGGGTGACACTGTGAACTTGGGCTTTTTGGATGGAAAAAAAGTTGATCCAAACTGACACCATGTATTCTTATGGATTTATGAGTCTTCTCACTGTAGTTAGAGCATTCCTTTTGCGCAGAGCTTACTTTATTTTATGCTTTGTCAGTGTAATCTCCAATTTCATTCACATGTATACCATTACTCTTCTCATGGTCTTGCAGATGCACCGTGTCTAGCTTTTTAGCCTTGCAAATTAGAGGTTTTGATTGATACATGCATATTATTGGAATGTTTGGTGCTTTGAAAAGACTATGGGTGGAGTTAACAAACTGACTGAATGTATGAAAGAAATCCAAGACTCTTTGTCAGCTTCTCTTGGAGCTTCTGCTAATTTCAACAAGGTAATATTTAAGGTTTATTACAATCTTGTATTTAATTATTTTATCTGAATCACTTACATCTATACTATTACACACACAAAAACTTGCATGATTAAACAGAGAAGGAACTTAAAGAATTGGAGTGAGCAGTGTGTGTCTGTTAGATCGATCTGTAAATCTTATTGTCTACTTGCTGATTTCATAGGACTAATTCACTGGTGCACGGTGAATGCTCTAGCATACACAGGTGGATTTTCCCATATAATTGTAATATTAGTCAAGACGTGTGTTGCACGTGCACGCTTACTAGTGACGATGACGATCAAGCAGCATTCGTTTTCTTTCCTTTTACTTGCGTCCGATGCTATCGCTAAGGTATAGCCGCCGTCTAGGGCAGTTCCATATTCAGCGCTGTGCAATTCCTAAATCAAGATCTAGACGGTCGGAGGGGGCAAGGCGATCCAAAGCTTCTGGGGATGCACGGCAGGCCGGCCGGCCGCACAGCTAGCATGATCGGCGATGAGGCAAGTAAGACTATGTTACTCTCGTTTTTCTTCGTTCTTGGCTTATATTTTATGATTAGATTAATCTGTACCTTTGGAACTAAAGGATTGGAACAACACAAACTGTATACATAAAATTGTTATTAGGAAATATTGCTAAGTCCTGACCCGTGAGATAAGATGTTGCATTGTTTATCCCTTCCAGCAGCAAAAAGATGTAGTTCATTAGCATGTGAATTACCCTTTGTATTTCTTTTATGGCAACTTTTAGTAAAAATTTAATAGTTCAGAGCCAAAACATGTTTTCTCCTCTTGAATCTGTCAATAACCTAAGCCACAACCATCTCTGCACAATTTTTTTCCAAGTGTTCATGAGACCCTCTTCGGCCCAAGTGATGAGCGAGCATTGTGTTTGCGGGGATTGGTCCTATGGCCAACTTTCGCCAAATAACATTTCTGATTTTAACAAGGCCGCAACAGGGGTCATTTTGCAACAGGCCTAAACAAACAACTCCTCTTGTGACCGCGTTCAGCGCCAGGTTCGTTTTCTCCGACGACGACACCGCCCTTCGCCGCGTCGGCTGCATCGCTTCCGTCTGCTCCGCCACCTCGCTGATCCGGTCAGCCGCCATGATCGACTTGCAATAAAGTGGTAAGCCTCTCACCGGCCGCGCGGAACTCCTCCCCCTCCCACACCGTCGTCCGTGGCACCCTCTTTCTCCCATCAACCGGCGAGCGTCATGTCCTCTTCTTCCTGCACGAGGACGCAACACTCCCAGGGTTATCTGTGCCCCGTGCCGATCCTTGTCCTCGACCTACCAGCCGGCCTCGTCGGCGTGTAAATCACCACCACCGGTATGATCATGCTTGAGAGCCAGCGGGAGTGGACCGACAACAGAGGTGCTCTACTGGAGTCACCGAAGTGGCGTCAGTTTGCAACAGCGGCCGAGTTGCGGTCGAGCCTTCTGAAACAGGGGTCGAGTTGCAAAAAAGTGGAATAGACGGAGGTTGGGTTCTGACGGTCTGATAAAGAATAGATCCGACGGCCACTGAGGCGCCAAACACTTGTGTGGAATCATATATTGCGATCGGTTTTGCTTTCTCTTGTTTTGCTGTCAACGGTGTATGCGGCAGCGACCGGCAAAACATTGCGTCTTAGCCTCTCGTTTCTTTACTGTTGCATCTAGATGTCTTTTCTCTGCTTTTTGAGGGTACTTTTCTTTGTTTATTTTTTAAAAATCAGATCTATTATAAAGATTTATCGAAAGTACAAAACACCTTAAATATAAAAAAAATCAAGGTCTATGGACCACCAAACGACCATTGCTGAGGTCGGAACGAGCCGCCGACACGCCGCTGTTGCCGCTACCATACCGGAGTCGGCCTGACCTTGTTGATGACAGACGGAAAGTTTTTATGCACGCGTCCTAAGGATCAGCGTCCCAGAGCCGCAATCATTGTTGTTGAATTCTTAAATCGATATGAAGAATTTGACACCAAATATCACCTTTGCGCACGCATGACGAAAAACCTAACCTCGCCTCCCCGAGGAAATCTACGCCGGATCTCCGTCTAATTCGTCGCAGCGGACAAATTTGGGGAGGATCGGAGCTTGGAACACTGACTCGGAGAAGAAACGCCGCCATCCGTCCAAATGCCGCCCCTGCAAGAACTAAACCCCTATCTATCTACCAGCCGGAGTGGAGGAGAGGCGAATCTATGGGCTTGCCGGCGGAAATCAGGGGAGGAAGCCTTTCCCTAGTCGGCTTGCGAGAGAGGAAAGAAAAAATTTAACCTATTTGTTTATGTCTTTAACAGTGAAATCTGATTTTCTTTTTATCGAATGAGAAAAAGGCGACGCGACGCCTCCTGGCGAGTTCGTAGCGGCACCGCCGATAGTAATATTCTGCCGCGTGAGCAACCTGAATCATCCACTTTCGCTGCCAACTTTTCCGACCCGGCCACATATATGACGAAGCACAGCGTTAACGAGGTCGTTAATCGATCACTTGCGCCTCTCTCGACACGGCCTCGGCGTCGTGGACTCGGAGACAAGTCGCCTCCCAGATTTGGCCCGAGAGCCTGAGACCTTATCACCCAATATAAAATAGATCAATCATGGATTCATGGTTGCGTCCCGGAGCGGAGCCGTCTTCTTTTTCGTTTTTGTCTCTCCGCAAGCCCAAGGTCGCCCACGCACTCACGCCAGCCCCTGCAAGAACTAAACCCCTATCTATCTACCAGCCGGAGTGGAGGAGAGGCGAATCTATGGGCTTGCCGGCGGAAATCAGGGGAGGAAGCCTTTCCCTAGTCGGCTTGCGAGAGAGGAAAGAAAAATTTAACCTATTTGTTTATGTCTTTAACGGTGAAATCTGATTTTCTTTTTATCGAATGAGAAAAAGGCGACGCGACGCCTCTGGCGAGTTAAATGGCGGCACCGCCGATAGTAATATTCTGCCGCGTGAGCAACCTGAATCATCCACTTTCGCTGCCAACTTTTCCGACCCGGCCACATATGTAATGAAGCACACAGCGTTAACGAGGTCGTTAACTGATCACTTGCGCCTCTCTCGAATCTGGCCTCCGGCGTCGTGGACTCGGAGACAAGTCGCCCTCCCAGATTTGGCCCGAGAGCCTGAGACCTTATCACCCAATATAAAATAGATCAATCATGGATTCATGGTTGCGTCCCGGAGCGGAGCCGTCTTCTTTTTCGTTTTTGTCTCTCCGCAAGCCCAAGGTCGCCCACGCACTCACGCCAGCCAGGCCCCCCCCCCCCCCCCCCCCCAAAAAGCCCGGCCGCTAATTCACGTGGAAATCGTAGGACGTGGGCAGAGAGATAACGACGAGGAGGACGCGAAGCGAAAAGGCAAGCGCGGCCGCGAGACGGGCTGTGCGTCTTGAGCTTCCCACAGACTCTTCGCCGCCCACGGGAGGACAGGCGGCTTCGGGGCGCAGCGTGACGTGAACGGCCATTTTTCCCCTCATCGGCGGCCACATACGATGGGCGGTTGCATCGACATACTGCCCGTGCGCCGCGGGCCAGTGGATCCGTCGGGATAGCTCACGAATGCTGTGGGAGGCAATGATACGAGTGAGCGATGGACATGCTTGGTGTATCGTGACGTCCACATGTCAGATGCAATGCGTCTATTTCTTCAACGCGGCATGTGGCCACGGACCTCCACATCTCTGGCTGTCCAGTTTTTAAGGGCATGAACTATAGTGGTGTATGGATATATATGCCTCGTGAAAAAAAAAAGTTTTAAGCGTCTATATTTATTTATTTTTTCAATGCAAGTTATTATTAGTGGGCCTTATTAAACAATAAAAAATAAAGATTGTAGTACATATCTACTCTTCTCTGCAACTTTTTCAGTTTTTTACATCGGACCACATTCTTTCTCTCCAAGCACCCGCCTTCTGTAGAGGATCCCGCTTTTCCAGTAATTATTATTTTTCCTGACATCTGATCCTACATGGCACGCGAGGCATCACCCTCGGACTATGTATTGGCCATGCCTTAAGAGACCATCAAAAGTCCAGGTAGACGCGAACAGTACATTTTTGTGGTGTCACTTCTCTCTTTTTTCTAGTTCTTTTTTGTGTGTGAAAATTATTATTTTGGAGCGGGTGTGAGGAATATCGTGTATATATATCTACCTCGGAATTACATAATCCGACAATACCATGAGGGCCAGAGGTGGAGCTTGAAGCCCATTGTTGGACGGGCTAAAAAGAAGGAAATGGCCTATGGAAGGTTCAGGAGTAAAAAAACAATATACAAATTCTAAAATGTTGGGCAGGCCACGGCCGACTCAGCCTTGCCGTAGCTCCGCCGGTGATCAGGGCGGAAGCAAGCCACCGCAGTTGTATCACTAATTATACCATAACGTGGAGCAGGCAAGTAATTACGGAGCACTTCATCACACCGGATATTGATATCGTTTTGAGAATTACATTAACCTCGAGACTTCAAAACGGTTTTCGGCCCTAGCATTATGATAGAAGGGGCACATTCTCCGTTCTCTCAGCTTACAGGATGAGCTCCGAGACTAAGGCCCAGCAAGAAGATTGGCTCGAGCACCGGCCAAGTAACTCAAATCACATTGCGGCTAAGAGAGACTGGACTGATCTGTGGAAGGTGAAGGTGTCGTCCAAAGTCCATGTTTTTTTCTGGCGTCTGGCTCACACATCATTACTGACGGGCACGACTAGGTACAAAAGAAACATGACCACCTCACTAGTATGCTTGATATGTTCTGTTGTAGAAGATACATGGCACCATTCACTCTTTGAATGTCGCATGTCGTGGCCCGCGCTGTGTGTGGGCGTTGGGAGATGAAGAAATCCTCAAACAGACAATATCAAACCAAGCTGAGGACGCTCGGCTCCGAGTCTCCTGGCTGTTTGACTCAATGACACGACATGATCTGGCATGCGTTCTTATTACGATGTGGACAAGTGGTGGGCAAGGAGAAGAACGATCCAACACGATGAATTCCAGAGTATGTTGACGACAATGAGCTTCATGACCAGGTATTAATAGGATTTTGAGGTGTTGTTGTTTAGCACGCGCTACATGGACTCCAGTTCCATGTCGAATACCATGCAGATGACTTGCTCCGAAGGGTCTAGAGGTGAAGATGAACGTGGATGGGGGTTTTTCCCGCCATGGAGGCATGCAAGGGAGCAACTGCGGCTATTTGCAAAGATAAAGAAGGATGTTTTCTTGGAGTGTCGGTTGTCATCTTCGATAGGTTGGCGGATCCTGCAAATCTGGAGACCCATGCATGCAATGAGGCATTAGCTCTCGCCCATGATTTGCATTTTTGACATTTGGTTATCAGCTCTAACTGTCCAAAAGTCATTGCAAATATTAGCAAAGGTGCAACAACTACATACATGCCAATTTTGAAGGATATTCACCATAGGAGGAAGGAGTTCGAGGATGCAATTTTTCATTTTGAACCTAGGGAGTCTAATAGTGAAGCTCATGGATTAGGTAAGGCGGCGTCATCTCTTGACGTCGGTCGTCATGTCTGGCTAGGGGGAGTTCCTGATATTATTTATATCCTGGACATTTTGAGTATTGAAAATCCCTGGTTACACCTAAAAAACTAATTATACCATAACTAGCTAAAGAGTGACTAAGCAAATTCTGATTCTGCCGAACATGAGCAATACAAGTGTTTCTAAGTAACAATAATCTAATACATGCACCATAAAGCCAAAGCGAGATGTATCTGTACCATTCTTCTTCAAGAGATTTACTGCTTCTAGACAATTTGTCTCAACATGAATTGGGATGGCTCCATTGCAATGCCAAAGACAAACCTTCCTTTATTGCTAATAGCTTAACCTTCAAAGATCAGAACAATGTCGGAGGCATCTCCAAGAAGGGAAGATAAGGGCATACCCAATGCAAATTCCAAAACGAAAACCACAAATGTCCGCAGACCAGTCTAGACATGGTCCGCGAACATGATGTGGGAGGGAGCCAATCAACGCTTATTCACAAATAATCCCAATTTGTCTGGTTGGAAGGAGGGAGAGGTCCATGCATATGGTTGGTTGGATGTATATATGTGTGTGTGATGTGTCGTTGGGAGGAGGGAGGAGGGAGATGAGAGAGAAAAGAGAGAGGACCACTTGGTTGCTTTTCATTGGTCAAGTGGGTGTTCAGACTCCTGCATTGCGCCCCTCCCAATGCTTGTTGCCAAAATACCGAAAACGGACATGTGGACTAGTCCACGGACATATAGGGGTCCCCATTTGTTGGGAAAAGTTGACAAATGTGGTTTGAACACCACAGTCGGACATATACATGAGTTTTGAGGATCTCCTTTGGAGATGCCCTAATGTCTCCTAATCGGTCACGAAGGATCATATCGCTCCCTGCCAAGCCACTGCCAGAGACAAAAGAACCATCGGAATTTAACTTAGCCCAACCCGTTTTAGGTAACCTCCATGATGTGATACCCAGATCAACATATATCTTCTTCGTTTGAACATTCTTACACCACAACCTTGCCTTTTATGGGATAAAATGATGGCTCATACTGCATCGCAAGAATCGACTGCACATAGTTGCACAAGTATTGATTGGAAACATCAATGGGAGGTGCAAGTTTGCGACAGATTATTTCATTTCAAGCAAACCAATTTCTCCATAGAAGCATGAGCAGATGCAATCGCAAGTTCTATGGCTGATCATTAGTCAGGTGTAGCAGCATTCACAACCCGTAGTCTTCACCTAAGACACCGGCGGCATAGGCCAAACTTTAACAAGTAAATCCCATGGAGCAATTGCATGGGGGCAGCGACACAAACTGTGGAGTGTGTTCTCATTATTGATCCCATAGACCGGGCATCGAGCGTCAGTCTCTAGGGATATTGCATGCTTCCTTTCCCATGTAGGTAGTGCATTAGTCGCCATTCACCACGCAAAAATACAGACTTCGGGAGGAGCATTACAGCCCCGGACCTCACTCCAATATCTCTGATCTCCCCCTGGTGAGCAACTGGATGAAAACTGGTTATGCTGGTACAATGCGTCAAAGGCTAGCTTGTAGACACTCTTAAGTGAAATTTTTCCTGAGGGGTTCACAAGTCCGTGCAATGAAATCCTCCCATTGTGCTAGGCAGCTTAAGCTTTAAGATTTCGGACGCATCAAGAGGTAGGAACTAACGAACCAAATCAGGGTCCCATGATCCATTTATACTACTTAATGCCGACACCACCGACAACATCTCCCTTTCCGTGAAATCACATTAAAGGAAGATTTGAGTTCCATTGCCTATCCTCCATAACAAGCCCTTTTTGTGAAGTTCAAGGCCATAAGCAATCCCTACTAGGATGATGATGGGTCCGATGAAACATCGTATCCTCCAATAGACCAGCAGGATAGTACTTAACACGTAGCAATCTTGCGCACAAGGTATACAGATTCATCAACAGTTGCCAAGCTTGACGAGCTATTAGAGCTTTATTAGAAATCCAAAAATCATGAAATCCCATGAGACCCAGGCCTTTTGGTTTGATCAAGTCTTCCCAAGATTTCCAATGTGTCTTTATTTTCCCCTTCTCCGATCCCCACAGGTAGTTCTTGACCATTTCATTAAGGTCATCACACAACCTCAAGGGTAACTTGAAAATGCGCATAAGATAAGTGAAAATTGCCTTAGCGATGGATTTGATGAGTATTTCCTCCCCCTTGAGATGGACAGCCCCATAACATCATGCGTTTAGTTAATTTTGATTACATATTTTGAAATTTGTCTCTCGTCATGAGCTCATCCGGAGTTGGCAACCCCAAGTACTTCTCTTCAAAATTTACATTATCCGCAATCAATTTAGTCCAGACCTGCACTCGTTGTGTAATAAGGCAAGACTTCCCAAAAGGATCAAGCACTTCACAAGGTCTAATAGCTAACGAGTTGCTGACATCAGAGTTTAACACATTTTTTACTTGATATGTTGCATCTCTATTTGCCTTGAAAAATAGAAGGGTATCATCTGCAAATAATAGATGTGAGATCCCTAGTGCATTTCGCTAGATTTTAACGTAAACCCCTAATAATAGAGCAGACAATCCATCAGCAACAAAGAGAAACAAGTAATTAGAGACAACAGATCACCTTACCATAGCCCACGTGGTGGTCTTAAAGCACTACAAAATTTGCCCTATTCAGTGATAAAAACCATGGTAACGAAACATGAAACGTCGCCAATTTCTCTGACGGTCCACGGTCACAAGCCCCCCTGGGGGGGGGGGGGGCAGCTCCCTCGGCAATTTTGATGATGTTTCGGACTGATTTTTGGCAACATATTCGGCCGTCATTAGGCATGTGCTTATTTTCGCGATAATTTGTAGTGTTGCAGAAAATATTTTGGAAACTTCAAATTTTTTAAGATCTCATTTTGTTGGTGCAAATGGTTTGCCCCCTTGTGTTTTAGATATTGTTGTTAGAAATTGGTATGGACTGATTTGTTTGATAATGCACACAGAGAGAAATAGTCCACGCAAGTCCGAGGAGAATGTTGTATTCGGTGTGTAGTTTGAAGAACTTCACCGAAAATTATCTGTGTAGCAACAAAGGATGAGCTACATTTCGAGAAGACATGGAAGTGAGAAGATTTTATCATAGGAATTGACCTCTTACAATTATTGCAAATGTGAGGTAATATTCGTTCGGTTCATCCGAGGAAGAATGACTGCAGTCGAGAAGATTGAAGGCGAAATCAAGACATAGCATTCGTTTCATCGTTCTTCTTTCTATTATTTGAATCATAGGACCTCCGTACTATTAAGAGGGGTATAGGTTCTCGAAGTTGAGGTCCACTGTGATGCTTAGCCGAAACATGTGAAAGACTGAGAGAAATCTCTTTGTGCTCCGAATGATTACCTATCAGCAGAAGATGTTGTTCTTCGAAGCTGTAGGACAGTAGGAGATATCTTTTCGACCGAGGAATTAGTATTTCTTGCTCCACAAGAAATGCTACCGTTGTGCTAAAAATTCCGACCGTTGAAAATGTGTCGTTCAGTCATTGGCCGATCCGCGTGTCCAATTTGGTCATTTTCCATGAGGGAAGGTTGTAGCTATAAATAACCACCCCGCTCCAACATTGATCATTGCCTGCTCGGCTTAAGATTTCTGAGAAGATTGATTGAGCATCGCCTCTCGAGAGATTTTAGTATAAGATCAACCGAGAGAAAACCATGAGCCAAACTTAGATAGTGGTTGAGCATCATAGTAGATCCAAGTTAGAGTTCTTGTGCCTATTACTCTTGAGAGCCGCGCACTCTCTAGACGGATAGGTGTCGGCTTGAGTGACGAAGAGTAATTGTCTTCACCAAGCAAAGTCTTCAACAACCATGAGTAATTATGGTTCACAAAGAAGTCTATTCAAGGTTTGGAGATCGCCGACAAGTATCTACACGAGTGAAATCAACCGGAGTCTGGTCAGCTTAGATTTGAAGGAGAATAGGAAGGAGAGAGGTTTGCTCCTATGTTCAATCACAAGTCCCTCCAACCAGACGTAGTCCTTTGGCAGAAGGGTGAACTTGTCTACCAAATCCATCTGCTGCCATCGAGCACCACTTGTTCTCTTTATATTTCTTTTAGTAGCTTAGTTCTTCGGTTCGATACCTATTATGATCATGTGTATGATGCAATAGCTAGTTTTTACTCATATTATCATTCACTCTGCATATTGTTATCTATTTCACATCACCCTGTCATTATCATCCATTTATTCGCCCACCCTTTCGTTCAAGCATCCCTGCTCACATTGATTGATATACCATGCTGCTCCACCTGCTAATATACATTGTTATCATTGTGGTGTCAAGACTCTGAGATATTATACTCCTGCAATTATAGCATCATTCTTCGAAACACTTTCTTAGTTCCCTTTTGATATACCTCTGCTGGCCTAGCTTAGTCATTACTTTCGTTAGTTCAAGATCTACTTATTATTTTTCGCTACTAGGTTGGGTGTTGTTTAAAGTTTTGAAAGAAATTTTGAATCCCCCATTCACCCCCCTATGGTCGATACTCAGGCCTTGCACATTTGATTATATCAAAATTATCTGTGTGGGGCCAAATCGAAAAATATATACCTTTAATTAAACTTGTCGCCTTCGCTGTGTGGGGCCAATTGACAAGGACCGAAATAACCCATTAGCACAAAAATAATTGGCCCATGGTTTGAGCCAAGGAATTGATGGCTTCGTCATGGTGCCCGCCCGAATAGCATGCCGATGGCGTGGTCACCGCCTAAACTGGATGAAATGGCACTGCTTGCCACGATTAAGATTGAAACTCGACTAGAGATGAGAGAATTCATTGGACAACTATGACACCCTAGATTTTGCTATTTTTCTTTTTCTGGGATTTATTGGATATTTCATTTGCAATCACCTCTTTTGGACTTGCCACTTGAAAATTCTTTTGACTTTCTTTCAAGTGGGTTTCATCTCTTCCAAGCTCATGCCATGGAATAATTTATTTTAATGGCATAATATTCATTTTCCCTCTAAAAATAAATATTTTCTCATTCTGCTATGAAGCAACCCTCATTTTTCTTGCTCTGAAAACCCACAATGAATTCCAAAATATTCTTTGGTTCATGCCTCACCTTCCTATGGAAAAATATGCCATGGTCATTTGGAGAATTTTTGCTCAATAAAATATTTTCACTTCTGGTCAGTCAAGGCACTTTGTGAAGCAAGTGCAATTTTGCTTGATCTTCTTGAGCTAATTTTTTTACCACATGATTACCTTCTTACCAGAAGCCTACCTCGTGTCTACTACGCAACTTGTTCTCGTATACTTGTGTTGGGCCTCCAAGCGCAGAGTTCTGTAGGACAATAGCAATTTTCCCTCAAGTGGACGACCTAAGGTTTATCAATCCATGGGAGGCGTAGGATGAACATGGTCTCTCTCAAACAACCCTGCAACCAAATAATAAAAAGTCTCTTGTGTCCCCAACACACCCAATACAATGGCAAATTGTATAGGTGCACTAGTTCGGCGAAGACATGGTGATAGAAGTGTAATATGGATGATAGAAATATATTTTTTATAATCTGAATAAATAAAAACAACAAGGTAGCGAATGATAAAAGTGAGCACAAACGGTATTGCAACGCTTGAAAACAAGGCCTAGGGTCCGTAATTTCACTAGTGCAATCTCCCAACAGTGCTAATATAATTGGATCATATAACCACCCCTCGAAGTGCAATGAAGAATCACTCCAAAGGTCCTATCTAGCGGAGAACATAAGAATAAATTCTTTGTAGGGTACGAAACCACCTCGAAGCTATTCTTTCCGATCGATGTATCCAAGAGTTCGTACTAAAATAACACCAAATAACTTTAGATTCATAATACTCAATCCAACACAAAGAACCTCAAAGAGTGCCCCAAGATTTCTACCGGAGAAACAAAGACAAGAAGGTGCATCAACCCCTATGTGTAGATTACCCCAATGTCACCTTGGGAATCTGCGAGTTGAGTGCCAAAACATATATCAAGTGAATCAACACGATACCCCATTGTCACCACGAGTATTCATATACAAGACATACATCAAGTGCTCTCAAATCCATAAAAGCATTCAATCCGATAAAACGAAATCTCAAAGGGAAAACTCAATTCACAACAAGATGGAGAGGGGAAAACACCATATGATCCGACTATATTAACAAAGCCCGCATTACATCAAGATCGTGACATCTCAAGAACACGAGAGAGAGAGAGAGAGAGATAGATAGAGAGAGAGAGAGAGATTAAACACGTAGCTATTGGTACAAATCCTCAGCCCCGAGGGTGGACCACTCCCTCCTCATCGTGGTGGCCGCTGGGATGATGAAGATGGCCACCAGTGATGATTCTCCCCTCCGGCAGGGTGCCGGAATGGGGTCTAGATTGGTTTTCGGTGGCTGCAGAGGCTTGCAGCGGCGGAACTTCTGATGTAGGTTAACCCCGAGGGTTTTGGAATATTTGGGATTTTATAGGGCAAAGAGGGGGTGCAGGAGGCCACCGAGGTGGGCACAACCCACCTGGGCGCGCTTGGGCCCCTAGGCACGCCCTGGTGGGTTGTGCCCCCCTCGGGGCACCCCCAGGTGCTCCTCTGGCCCATTGGTGGTCTTTTGGTCCAATAAAAATCCACAAAAAGTTTCGTGGTGTTTGGACTCCGTTTGATATTGGTTTCCCGCGATGTAAAAAACAAGCAAAAAACAACAACTGGCACTGGGCACTGGGTCAATAGGTTAGTCCCAAAAAATGATATAAAGTTGCTATAAAATGATTATAACACATCCAGGAATGATAATATAACAGCATGAAACAATCAAAAATTATAGATACGTCGGAGACGTATCAGCATCCCTAAGCTTAATTCATGCTCGCCCTGGAGTAGGTAAATGATAAAAACAGAATTTTTGATGTCGAATGCTGCCTAACATGTCATCTCATACTTTTCTTTGTAGCATGGACGTTTGGACTTTTATATGGTTCAAAGAAATAGTCTAGTTTTGACATGAGACTTAAATACTCAAGCATACCAACAAGCAACCACGTCTTTCAAAATATCAACGCTAAAATAAGTTATCCCTAGCCCATGATGCTCAATCATTGTTCCATTCATGAAACACACTCGCATATTAGCTATACCCAATGCTCAAGTACAATCATAGTGCCCCCTAGTTGGTGCTTTATAAGAGAAGATGGAGACTTAAATTAAAAATAAAAATTGCATAAATTAAAAGAGAGGCCCTCCGCAGAGGGAAGTAGGGATTTGTAGAGGTGCCAGAGCTCAATGCGAAAATTAAGAGACAAAAACATTTTGAGAGGCATACTTTTCCCACCAACGAAAACGACTTAGAGGTCCCCACACTTTCCATGCTAGATATATCATAGGCGGTTACCAAACAGAAATTAAAGTTCATTCCTTTTTCAACCATACTTTCACTTTCCATGGCTAGCCATTCCACGGGTGCCCTCCATACCAACACTTTTCAAGGAATTTATTATTTGACAACATAAAGTAAATTCATTTTTCATTTCGGGACGGGGCATCCCTAATATCTTTGCCTTACTCTCGTGCAATGACAAGTGAATAAACACTCATCGTGAGAATAACACATCTAGCATGGAAAATATCGGCCACCCCTCACCGCCTCGCGAGCGGTATGAGCACACAAAAGAGAAATTTATTTTGAAAATTAGATATGGCACATACAAATTTGCTTAGAACGGCAAAAGAATACCGCATATAGGTAGGTATAGTGGACTCATGTGGCAAAACTAGTTTAAAGCATTTTGGATGCACAAGTAGTGATCATACTTAGTTCAAAATGAAGGCTAGCAAAAGATTGAGAAGCGACCAACCAAGAAATGAATAATCTCATAAGCGAGCATTGAGCATAATTAACACCAAATAATGCACCACAAGTAGGATGTAATTTCATTACACCACTATTGACTTTCGTGCTTGCATGGGGAATCACAAACCTTAACACCAATATTCATACTAAAGCATAATTACTCATCAACATGACTCACATATCACATCATCATATCTCAAAACTATTACAAGGAATCAAGTTTATTTTGTCCAATAATCTTCATGATTTTTTTTATTATATCCTTCTTGGATATCTATCACTTTGGGACTAATTTTCATGTGTTGCTTTTGATAAGCTCAAACAAATATAAGTGAAGATCATGAGCATAATATTTATTTCTCTCAAATTAATTTAAGTGCAGCAAGAGATAATTTCTTAAAAATACTAAATCACACCGTGCTCAAAAAGATATAAGTGAAACACTAGAGGAAAAGACAAGCTACTCCAAAAAGATATAAGTGAAGATCAAGCAAGTAGTTAAGTAAATAGGTAGCTATGTGAGGACTCTCTCTTATTTAAAACTTTCAGATCTAAGTATTTTATTCAAACAGCAAGCAAAACAAAATGAAATGACATTTCAAGAATAGCACAACTAATGTGAAGAAGCAAAAACTTAGGCTCAACTGATACTATCCGATAATTGTTGATGAAGAAAGGTGGGATGCCTACCGGGACATCCCCAAGCTTAGATGCTTGAGACTTCTTGAAATATTATCTTGGGATGCCTTGGGCATCCTCAAGCTTGAGATTTTTGGTCTCCTTAATTCCTTTTAGATCACGGTTTCCCTAAATCTTAAAAACTTCATCCACACAAAACTCAACAAGAACTCGTGAGATAAGTTAGTATAAACCAATGCTAAAACCTCATCATTCTCTACTGTAGCAAACCACTAAAATTATTATTCAACATTGCATACTAAATTCCTCTGCATATTAATACTCCTATCCTCGAATATAATCATTAAACAAGCAAACATATGCAAACAATGCAAACATAACAGCAATCTGCCAAAACAGTACAGTCTGTAAAGAATGCAAGAGTATCAATACTTCTTTAACTCCAAAAATTATGAAAATTAAACACACTATAGAAAATTTATCAGAGCTTATTTTGCAAAAAGTTTCAACATTTTAGCACACTCTGACTTTTCTAGGGAATTTTTGCAACAGCGATAAACTTTCTGTTTTGAAACAACAACATGTATACTTGCAAAATAAGCATGGTAAAGGCTATCCTTGACATTTTTTATTGAAAAGAAAGATGCCAAACATAGTTCTAAATAACAGCAAGCAAATCCTAACAAAAGAAAATGACGCTCCAAGCAATACACATATCATGTGACGAATAAAAATATAGCTCCAAGTGAGGTTACCGATAATGTTGGAGACGAAAGAGGGGATGTCTTCCGGGGCATCCCCAAGCTTAGATGCTTGGATATTCCTTGAATATTACATTGGGATGCCTTGGGTATCCCCAAGCTTAGGGTCTTGTCACTCCTTATTCTCCTCATATCGATATCTCACCCAAAACTTGAAAACTTCAATCGCACAAAACTTAATGGAACTTCGTGAGACAGGCTAGTATGATAAATAGCAAACTATTTCACTTTGGTACTATCAAAGACAAGATTCATAATTGTTTCCACACAATGCCTACTGTAGCATATCATTTCCACAATTTATATTGAGCAATATAAACCACAGGAACTAGAAAACAAGCAAACTATGCAATGAAAACAGAATATGTCAAAAACAAAACAGTCTGTAATGATCTGGATAACTACCATACTTCTTCTACTCCAAAAAATTCTAAAAATTAGGAAAACGTTAGGAATTTGTATATCTATCACGTGTAAAAAATTCAGAATTTCTCCACATTCCAGTAGAATATAAGAATTTCTGCACTGGACGCAAAAGTTTCTATTTTTGCACAGAATCAAGTCAACTATCATTCACACTATCCCAAAGGCTTTACTTGGCACTTTATCGAAACAAAAGCAATAAAACATGATTACTACAGTAGCTTAATCGTTTGAACACGCAAAAACATTAGGTAAAAGTGTTGGGTTGTCTCTCAACAAGCGCTTTTCTTTTATGCCTTTTAGCTAGACATGATGATTTCAATGATGCTCGCATAAAAGATAAGAATTGAAACACAAAGAGAAGCATATGACTAGCACATTTAAGTCTAACCCACTTCCTATGCATAGGGATTTTGTGAGAAAACAACTTATGGGAACAAAAATCAACTAGCATAGGAAGGCAAAACAAGCATAACTTCAAAACTTTCAACACATAGAGTGGAAACTTGATATTATTGCAATTCCTACAAGCATAAGTTCCTCCCTCATAATAATTTTCAGTAGCATCATGAAGAAATTAAAAAATATAACCATCACATAAAGCATTCTTTTCATGACACAAAAGCATAGAAAACTTATTACTCTCCACATAAGCAAATTTCTTCTCATCAATAGTAGTAGGACCAAACTCAACAAAATAACTATCATGAGAGTGAAAATTAAAATCATGATGACAAGTTTCATGGTTATCATTATCCTTTGTAGCATACATGTCATCACCTAATCATCATAGATAGCAACTTTGTTATCTTAGTCAATTGAAGCCTCATCCAAAATGGTGGATTCATCATTAAATAAGGTCATGACCTCTCCGAATCCACTTTAATCATTATAATCATCATAAATAGGAGGCATGCAATCATTATAACAAATTTCCACATCAAATCTTGGGGGAATAAAAATATCATCTTCATCAAACATAGCATCCCCAAGCTTATGGCTTTGCATATCATTAGCATCATGGATATTCAAAGAATTCATACTAACAACATTGCAATCATGCTTATCATTCAAATATTTTGTGCCAAACATTTTATTGACTTCTTCTTCTAACAATTGAGCACAATTTTCCGATCCATCATTTTCAAGAAAGATATTATAAAGATGATCAATAATATGATGCAACCTCAATTCCATTTTTATGTATTTTTCTTTTATAAACCAAACTAGTGATAAAACAAGAAACTAAAAGATCCAATTGTAAGATCTAAAGATATACCTTCATGCACTCACCTCCCCGGCAACGGCGCCAGAAAAGAGCTTCGTTGACGGGATGTGAGTGTCGCTTACCTAACCTCCTCGGCAACGGCGCTAGAAAAGAGCTTGATGTCTACTACGCAACTTGTTCTTGAACTTGTGTTGGGCCTCCAAGCGCAGAGTTTTGTAGGACAGTAGCAATTTTCCCTCAAGTGGATGACGGTTTATCAATCTGTGGGAGGCGTAGGATGAAGATGGTCTCTCTCAAACAACCATAAAACCAAATAATAAAAAGTCTCTTGTGTCCCCAACACACCCAATACAATGGCAAATTGTATAGGTGCACTAGTTCGGTGAAGAGATGGTGATAAAAGTGTGATATGGATGATAGAAATATATTTTTATAATCTGAATAAATAAAAACAGCAAGGTAGCGAACGATAAAAGTGAGCACAAACGATATTGCAACGCTTGAAAACAAGGCCTAGGGTCCGTAATTTCACTAGTGCAATCTCCCAACAATGCTAATATATTTGGATCATATAACCACCCCTCAAAGTGCGATGAAGAATCACTCCAAAGTTCCTGTCTAGCGGATAACATAAGAAGAAATTACTTGTAGGGTACGAAACCACCTCGAAGCTATTCTTTCCGATCGATCTATCCAAGAATTTGTACTAAAATAATACCAAATAATGTCAGATTCATAATACTCAATCCAACACAAAGAACCTCAAAGAGTGCCCCAAGATTTCTACCAAAGAAACAAATACAAGAACATGCATCAACCCCTATGTGTAGATTACCCCAATGCTACCTCGGGAATTCGCGAGTTGAGTGCCAAAACATATATCAAGTGAATCAATACGATACCCCATTGTCACAACGAGTATTCATATGTAAGACATACATCAAGTGCTCTCAAATCCATAAAAATATTCAATCCGATAAAACGAAATCTCAAAGGGAAAACTCAATTCACAACAAGATGGAGAGGGGAAAACACCATATGATCCGACTATATTAACAAAGCATGTGATACATCAAGATCGTGACATCTCAAGAACACGAGAGAGAGAGAGAGAGAGAGAGAGAGAGAGATTAAACACATAGCTACTGGTACAAACCCTCAGCCCTGAGGGTGGACTACTCCCTCCTCATCGTGGTGGCCGCCGGGATGATGAAAATGGCCACCGGTGATGATTCCCCCCTCCGGCAGGGTGCCAGAACGGGGTCTAGATTGGTTTTCGGTGGCTACAGCGGCCTGCGGCGGTGGAACTTCCGATCTAGGTTAACCCCAAGGGTTTTTGGAATATTTGGGATTTTATAGGGCAAAGAGGGGGTGCGGGAGGCCACCGAGGTGGGCAGAACCCACATGTGCGCGCCTGGGCCCCCAGGCGCGCCCTGGTGGGTTGTGCCCCCCTCAGGGCACCCCCCAGGTACTACTCTGGCCCATTGGTAGTCTTCTGGTCCATAAAAAATCGAAAAATAGTTTCGCGGTGTTTGGACTCTGTTTGATATTGATTTCCTGCGATGTAGAAAATAGCAACTGGCACTGGGCACTGGGTCAATAGGTTAGTCCCAACAAATGAAATAAATTTGCTATAAAATGATTGTAAACCATCCAAGAATGATAATATAACAACATGAAAGAATTAAAAATTATAGATACGTTGGAGACGTATCACTACCCACCAAAATTCACACTCTAACTCCCAGTAACTTTTCCTAAAGTTCCATCACCAGTTTCTGTCCAGAAACTTGCCAGCTTGGTCTAGTCGTGTCTGGTTGTTGAGGTGGCAAGCCATGGGCATCCAGCAGCTCTGCGTTGAAAGGACTTGGCCCTGGACAAGGTCTGGCTTCCCTGGCACACCGCGTTGCACCAGCGCATGCGGTGACCGCGTGAAGACAGGGTGTTCGATAGTTGGTCGGCGCGCTCTGAGCGTCAGGACCCCTCCGTCGTTGCCTCCTCGTCCTCCTCATGCCACCACAATTAGTACGGGACACTCAGTAGCTTCTCCCGCATCCACCTAGCCCCCTGTGCAGCTCCCCGATGCAGGTAGCCTGCACGGCGGATGCGGATGCGGATGCGACAGGCACATAAGCACAGTGCACATGCATGAACGAAACATCCCGCCCCGTGCCCTGTTGCTTGGCCGCTCTTCTCCATTGTGCTTGGCGGCGTCCTAGTGAGCTATCCTGTCGAGCTCAGCCCCTCTCGCTCCCTCTCTCCTCTCTAGAACTCTCCCCGGTGGCCTCAAGCTCTGCCTCCTCGTCGCCTATAAATACGGCTCATCCCGAGCACTTCTAACCATCCAACCTTCCTCCTCTGGCCACAAATCTAGCAAATAACTAGTGCAGCAAGGCCGGGAAGGCCTCTGGCCGCCAATCCTCACCTGAGTTGGCTGCGGATCCCCCTAGGCCGTCCACTCGCTTCGGTGCTCTTCAACCATGTCCTCCTCTTCCGTTTAGCTCGTGAGGTCCTCCTGAGCACGACGGTGCTCTTAGTTTGTCGGGACTCCGCCGGAATCACCAAGTCCGACGAGCTCCACCCCCCGCCGTCTCTGGAGACGACCGTCCCGACACCGTCCAGCCACCTCTGCCCTCGCCTCGGGTACGTACGTGTTCATCATGTTGTGCTCGACCCATCCCACTCCTTGCCGGTGGTCGCTGTAGTCTCCTCGCTGGAGAACCACCGGCGGCAGAGCCATCGTCTCTGTTTCTCCCCCCCTCTCTCTCTCTCAAACCTGACACTGGGTCCCACCCGTCAGTCTCTCTCTCCCTCGCCGAAGAAGTATGAGTGGGCGTGTTGGAAAATACGCCTTGACGTCAACCTCTTTGGAGTTTCAATTTCAATTTAAATTCATATATTTGACCCTAACTTTGACCAGTCATATCTCCTAAAGTATAAGTCCAAATGAGTTGATTCTTTTTACCTTGATTTTGTTATGAGCTTATCTTTCTGCATGCCAAATTTGAGAATTTTCATGCTAAGCATGCTAGTGGCGGTTCTGATTGTGAATAAGAAGGCTACATGTCTCAAAATATCATTTATCTCTGTTTTAAAAATCGAGCTCTGGCACCTCTACAAATCACTGCTTCCCTCTGCGAAGGGACTATCTATTTACTTTTATGTTGTGTCACCACCTTCTAAAAACAAGCGCCAGAAACTGAGTAGAGCACAACTGTCATGATTTATGCATTGTGTGTAGCTAATGTTGGGTGCATCATGACTGGATCTTTTCTACCATGAATTACAATGTTTAGTCTCCGCTTGAACTTTGGAGGTGCTCTGCATTTATGTTTTGCAGTCTCAGAAAGGGCTAGCGAGATACCACTATTGTCATATTATATCATGGTTGTTTTGACAACGTGTTGCTATTTGAGATATCTTATTATTGCTCGCTAGCTGATTATGTCATTGATATGAGTCATTATAATCTTTAAGAGTTATTGTCGACATGGTTAGTTATAATACTGGCTGAAAACCTGGGTGCTGTTTAAGCTTATTTATGCAAACAAGAGCAAAAGAGTTCCTAAAAGTTTTCTTTCGCACTTCAGTTTATCAACTGAATTCCTTGAGGACAAGCAAAGGTTTAAGCTTGGGGGAGTTGATACGTCTCCAATGTATCTACTTTTTCTCATGCTTTTCCTCTTGTTTTGGACTCTAATTTTCATGATTTGAATGAAACTAATCCCGGATGGCCTGTTTTCAGCAGAACTACCATGGTGTTGTTTTTGTGCAGAAATAAAAGTTCTCGGAATGGAACGAAACTTTGCGAGGATTTTTTATATCAATAATAAGAATTTCTGGAGCCAAGACCTGCCGGAGAGGGGAACCTGGGTGGGCACAACCCACCAGGGCACGGTGGGCAGTACCCACCTGGTGGCCCCGCTAACGACCCCCTGATACTATAAAATCACATATTTTCAGAAAAAAAAATCAGGGAGAAAGAATTATCGCGATCCACGAGACAGAGCCGCCGCCAAGCCCTATTCTTCCTCAGGAGGGCAGATCTGGAGTCCGTTTGGGGCTCTGGAGAGGGGGATCTTCATTCTTCGTCATCACCAACCCATCTCCATCGCCAATTCCATGATGCTCCCCGGGAGTGAGTAATTCCTTCGTAGGCTCGCTGGTCGGTGAGGAGTTGGATGAGATTCATCATGTAATCAAGTTAGTTTTGTTAGGGCTTGATCCCTTGTGGCACCCGACTCAGAGCAACCGGTTTACCTTGCATTGCTAGCCCGGAGATCATGTCTTCTGGCAACACACAACATCTTAATACAGAAAACAACCGCTTTATTGATACTAGCGGAACATAGTTCGATATTACATCAAGTTGTGAGGCCAAGCGGCACACACGGTGCGGCTGGACAATATGTACATTATTTAATGAACATAAAGAGGCCTCGATCACGACAACTATGAGGCAGCAGAGCGACGACGAAGCGGGACTCCATAGCACAGGGACACCGATGTGGACACGATCTAGACTCGGGCAGCATTCCGATCCAACGAAACTTTCCTGAAATCTAGCATGACACACCAGGTCAGTACATTGAATGTACTTGCAAGCTCACAGCAAGCATAAACATAATGACAGACAATATCATGATATTTATTCAAATTATCATTAATGCAAAATCATACTAGGAATGCAGTGAACATAATCTCGTGCCTCGAGTCCCTCGGACTTTCTTACCAAATGGGTTACCTCGTAACCAAACGGTGATCTTTCTCGGATCACAAACCAAACCAACACTTTGGTCTCCATCATCAACAAACGGAACCAACACTTGGGTTCCCATCATCAACATAATTTCTCAACCATCATCTTTCCAACAGTACCATGTGGTTAACATTAGTGTGCATGATTATTTAAAATGTTGATCCATGGTGTGACCTACTTCCGAGTTGTGTCCGTATCCGAGGACGCGGGTATCTGCAGAGGTAGCGCACTTTACCCACACCACGGAATCCATGGCCTCGCACTCCCATTTGGGTGGATCAACAACATTCCGACGAAACCCTCCCATTGCCATGACACTCTCCCGGCCACTCCGACTTACTCCCCACTGGGCTAAGTCCTGGGTGGCCCCATGCCTACCAAAGGCATCAACGGCCACTGTCGTGGCAAAACATAAACGGTCCCAAACAGGGACAAGGTACCATCACAACAAACAGGCACACAAGGTTATGTCTGCTTACCGGGCCAGGGTAACGAGTTGGGGAACGTAGTAATTTCAAAAAAATTCCTACGCACACGCAAGATCATGGTGATGCATAGCAACGAGAGGGGAGAGTGTGTCCACGTACACTCATAGACCGAAAGCGGAAGCATTAGCGCAACTCGGTTGATGTAGTCGTACATCTTCATGATCTGACCGATCCAAGTACCGAACGTACGACACCTCCGAGTTCAGCACACGTTCAGCTCGATGACGTCTCGTGAACTCCGATCCAGCAGAGCTTCACGAAAGAGTTCCGTTAGCACGACGGCGTGATGACGATGTTGATGTTGCTACCGAAGCAGGGCTTCGCCTAAGCACCTCTACAATATGATCGAGGTGGAATATGGTGGAGGGGGGCAGCGCACATGGCTGGGAGAGATCAACAGATCAACTTGTGTGTCTAGAGGTGCCCCCTGCCCCCGTATATAAAGGAGTAAGGGGGGAGAGGTGCTACCTCTTGAGCACTGCGTTGGTTTTCCCTTGAAGAGGAAAGGGTGATGCAGCAAAGTAGCGTAAGTATTTCCCTCAGTTTTTGAGAACCAAGGTATCAATCCAGTAGGAGGCCACGCACAAGTCCCTCGTACCTGCACAAAACGATAGCTCCTTGCAACCAACGCGATTAGGGGTTGTCAACCCCTACACGGTCACTTACGAGAGTGAGATCTGATGGATATGATAAGATAATATTTTTGGTATTTTTATGATAAAGATGCAAAGTAAAGAAAGTAAAATAAAAACGGCGCCAGAAATAGCTTGTTGTCGGGAGATTGATACGATAGAAAATAGACCCGGGGGCCAAAGGTTTCACTAGTGGCTTCTCTCAAGAGCATAAGTATTTACGGTGGGTGAACAAATTACTGTTGAGCAATTGACAGAATTGAGCATAGTTATGAGAATATCTAGGTATGATCATGTATATAGGCATCACGTCCGAGACAAGTAGACCGACTCCTGCTTGCATCTACTACTATTACTCCACACATCGACCGCTATCCAGCATGCATCTAGAGTATTAAGTTCATAAGAACAGAGTAACGCTTTAAGCAAGATGACATGATGTAGAGGGATAAACTCATGCAATATGATATAAACCCCATCTTGTTATCCTCGATGGCAACAATACAATACGTGCCTTGCTGCCCCTCATCACTTTGGGAAATGACACCGCAAGATTGAACCCAAAGCTAAGCACTTCTCCCATTGCAAGAAAGATCAATCTAGTAGGCCAAACCAAAGCGGATAATTCAAGAGACTTGCAAAGATAACCAATCATACATAAAAGAATCCAGAGAAGATTCAAATATTTTTCATAGATAAACTTGATCATAAACCCACAATTCATCGGTCTCAACAAACACACCGCAAAAGAAGATTACATCGAATAGATATCCACAAGAGAGGGGGAGAACATTGTATTGAGATCCAAAAAGAGAGAAGAAGCCATCTAGCTAATAAATATGGACCCGAAGGTCTGAGGTAAACTACTCACACATCATTGGAGAGGCTATGGTGTTGATGTAGAAGCCGTCCGTGATCGATGCCCCCTCCGGCGGAGCTCCGGAACAGGCCCCAAGATGGGAGCTCACGGGTACAGAAGGTTGCAACAGTGGAATTAGGTTTTTGGCTCCGTATCTGGTAGTTTGGGGGTACGTAGGTATATATAGGAGGAAGGAGTACGTTGGTGGACCAATAGGGGGCCCACGAGGGTGGAGGGCGCGCCCAGGGGGGTAGGCGCGCCCCCTACCGCGTGCCCTCCTGGTTGATGTCTTACGTAGGGTTCAAGTCCTCTGGATCACGTTCGTTCCGAAAATCACGTTCCCGAAGGTTTCATTCCGTTTGGACTCCATTTGATATTCTTTTTCTGCGAAACTCTGAAATAGGCAAAAAACAGCAATTCTGGGCCGGGCCTCCGGTTATTAGGTTAGTCACGAAAATAATATAAAAGTGTATAATAAAGCCCAATAATGTCCAAAACAGAATATAATATAGCATGGAATAATAAAAAATTATAGATACGTTGGAGACGTATCAAGCATCCCCAAGCTTAACTCACCTTTCGTCCTCGGTAGGTAAATAATAAAAACAGAATTTTTGATGTGGAATGCTACTTGGCATAATTTCAATGTAATTCTTCTTAATTGTGGTATGAATATTCAGATCCGAAAGATTCAAGATAAAAGTTCAATATTGACATAAAAATAATAATACTTCAAGCATACTAACTAAGCAATTATGTCTTCTCAAAATAACATGGCCAAAGAAAGTTCATCCCTACAAAATCATATAGTTTAGTCATGCTACATTTTTTTCACGCAAGAATGCTCTCATCATGCACAACCCCTATGACAAGCCAAGAAATTGTTTCATACTTCAGTAATCTCAAACTTTTTCAACCATCACGCAATACATGAGCGTGAGCCATGGATATAGCACTATGGGTGGAATAGAATATAATGATGGGGGTTATGTGGAGAAGACAAAAAGGGAGAAAGTCTCACATCAACGAGGCTAATCAATGAGCTATGGAGATGCCCATCGATTGATGTTAATGCAAGGAGTAGGGATTGCCATGCAACGGATGCACTAGAGCTATAAATATATGAAAGCTCAACAAAAGAAACTAAGTGGGTGTGCATCCAACTTGCTTGCTCACGAAGACCTAGGGCACTTGAGGAGGCCCATTGTTGGAATATACAAGCCAAGTTCTATAATGAAAAATTCCCACTAGTATATGAAAGTGACAAAACAAGAGACTCTCTATGAAGATCATGGTGCTACTCTGAAGCACAAGTGTGGTAAAAAGGATTGTAACATTTTCCCTTCTCTCTTTTTCTCTTTTTTTGGGCCTTCTTTTTTTATGGCCTTTCTCTCTCTCTCTATCTCTCTCTCTCTCTCTCTCTCTCTCTCTGTCTTTATTCCTCACTTGGGACAATGCTCTAGAAAATGATGATCATCACACTTCTATTTATTTACAACTCAATGATTACAACTCGATACTAGAACAAAGCATGACTCTATATGAATGCCTCCGGCGGTGTACCGGGATATGCAATGAACCAAGAGTGACATGTATGAAAGAATTATGAATGGTGGCTTTGCCACAAATACTATGCCAACTACATGATCATGCAAAGCAACATGACAATGATGAACGTGTCATGATAAACGGAATGGTGGAAAGTTGCATGGCAATATATCTCAGAATGGCTATGGAAATGCCATAATAGGTAGGTATGGTGTCTGTTTTGAGGAAGATATAAGGAGGTTTATGTGTGAAAGAGCGTATATCACGGGGTTTGGATGCACCGGTGAAGTTTGCACCAACTCTCAATGTGAGAAAGGGCAATGCACGGTACCGAAGAGGCTAGCAATGATGGAAAGGTGAGAGTGCGTATAATCCATGGACTCAACATTAGTCATAAAGAACTCACATACTTATTGCAAAAATATACAAGTCATCAAAAACCAAGCACTACGCGCATGCTCCTAGGGGGATATATTGGTAGGAAAAGACCATCGCTCGTCCCCGACCGCCACTCATAAGGAAGACACTCAAAGAACACCTCACGTTTCAAATTTGTTACATAACGTTTACCATACGTGCATGCTACGGGACTTACAAACTTCAACACAAGTATTTCTCAAATTCACAACTACTCAACTAGCACAAATTTGATATCACTACCTCCATGTCTCAAAACAATCATCAAGCATCAAACTTCTCTTAGTATTCAACACACTCATAAGAAAGTTTTTACTAGTCTTGAATACCTAGCATATTAGGATTATTTAAGCAAATTACCATGTTGTTTAAGACTCAAAATAATATAAGTGAAGCATGAGAGATCAATAGTTTCTATAAAACAAATCCACCGCCGTGCTCTAAAAGATATAAGTGAAGTACTAGAGCAAAAACTATATAACTCAAAAGAAATAAGTGTAGCACATAGAGTATTCTAATAATTTCCGAATCATGTGTGTCTCTCTCAAAAGGTGTGTACAAAAAAGATGATTGTGGTAAACTAAAAAATAAAGACTCAAATCATACAAGATGCTCCAAGCAAAACACATATCATGTGGTGAATAAAAATATAGCTCCAAGTAAAGTTACCGATGGAAGTAGACGAAAGAGGGGATGCCTTCCGGGGCATCCCCAAGCTTTGGCTTTTAGGTGTCCTTAGATTATATTAGGGGTGCCATGGGCATCCCAAAGCTTAGGCTCTTCCCACTCCTTGTTTCATAATCCATCAAATCTTTCACCCAAAACTTGAAAACTTCACAACACAAAACTTAACAGAAAATCTCGCGAGCTCAGTTAGCGAAAGAAAACAAAAGACCACTTCAAGGTACTATCATGAACTCATTCTTTATTTATACTGGTGTTAAACCTAATGTATTCCAACTTCTCTATGGTTTATAAACTATTTTACTAGCCATAGATTCATCAAAATAAGAAAACAACACACGAAAAGCAGAATCTGTAAAAAACAGAACAGCCTGTAGTAATCTGTAACTAACACAAACTTGTGGAACTCCAAAAATTCAGCCAAAATAGGATGACCTAGACAATTTGTTATTTATCATCAGCAATTGGAATCAATATTGTATCACGTTCTGGTGATTTTTAACAATTATTTTCGTGAACAGAAAGTTTCTGGAATTTACAGCAAGATCAAATAACTATCATCCAAGAAGATCCTATAGGTTTAACTTGGCACAAATACTAATTAAAACTTAGAAACAAATCTAAACAGAGGCTAGAACAAATATTTATTCCTAAACATAAGGAAAAAGTAAAAAACTAAAAATAAAATTGGGTTGCCTCCCAACAAGCGCTATCGTTTAGCGCCCCTAGCTAGGCATAAAAGCAAGGATATATCTAGGTATTGCCATCTTTGGTAGGCAACTCTTTAATAAGACATCTATCACCCTTAGGAGTTTCTTTCCTTTTATTAATTATCAAACTCCTAGGCACAAAATCGAAAAATTCATTTGTAGCAAATGGTTCCTTAATGATAGCAAAAAGATTGGGATGAATACTTATAGATTTGAGATCCGTAGTTTCCTTACTAGAGGATTCACCCTTGTTTTTAGGAACATACATAAGCTTGGCAATTTTAGTTGGAGAAGTTGGAGTATTCTTTACGGAAGAAAAAGCGGCTCCCAAGTTGGTAATGATACCCTCAAGTTTATCGATTTTAGTGGAATCTTGATTTATTCTTTCATTAACTATGGGTTCCTTATTAATATTTTTCAAAGTGACTCCTACTTTAGATCCGTATTGGGTAATTTGGTTGTGGATCTTTTTATCCAAATTTTCAATTAACTCTATGGTAGCAACTTTATTTTCAATAATTTCAAGTCTTTGCATTACATGCTCCAAAGTTAACATAGTTCCATTAACCAAAAGAGGTGGTGAGCCAAACAAATCTATCATAGCATTATAAGAATCAAAAGTATGGCTACCCAAGAAATTCCCTCCGGTAATGGTATCAAGGATATATCTATACCAAGGAGTAGCGCCTACATAAAAATTGCGGAGAAGAACAGAAGTAGATTGCTTCCTGGTAGATCTATTTTGAGCATTGAAAATTCTATACCAAGCGTCTTTTAGATTTTCTCCCTCCCTTTGCTTAAAATTTAGAACTTCATTCTCGGGAGACAACGGGGAAGATAGAGGACTAGCCATAACGACAAGCAAACGGAAAAGAGGCAAACAGAAAAGAGAGGGTGAATAAAACGGCAAGGGTGAAGTGGGGGAGAGGAAAACGAGAGGCAAATGGCAAATAATGTAATCACGGGGAGATAAGGGTTTGTGATGGGTACTTGGTATGTTGACTTTTGCATAGACTCCCCAGCAACGGCGCCAGAAATCCTTCTTGCTACCTCTTGAGCACTGCGTTGGTTTTCCCTTGAAGAGGAAAGGGTGATGTAGCAAAGTAGCGTTAGTATTTCCCTCAGTTTTTGAGAACCAAGGTATCAATCCAGTAGGAGGCCACGCACGAGTCCCTCGCACCTACACAAAAAAATAAACCCTCGCAACCAACGCGATAAGGGGTTGTCTATCCCTACACGGTCACTTACGAGAGTGAGATCTGATAGATATGATAAGATAATATTTTTGGTATTTTTATGATAAAGATGCAAAGTAAAGAAAGTAAAATAAAAACGGCGCCGGAAATAGCTTGTTGTCGGGAGATTAATACGATGGAAAATAGACCCGGGGGCCATAGGTTTCACTAGTGGCTTCTCTCAAGAGCATAAGTATTTACGGTGGGTGAACAAATTACTGTTGAGAAATTGACAGAATTGAGCATAGTTATGAGAATATCTAGGTATGATCATGTATATAGGCCTCACGTCCGAGACAAGTAGACCGACTCACCTGCATCTACTACTATTACTCCACACATCGACCTATCCAAAGATGCATCTAGAGTATTAAGTTCATAAGAACAGAGTAACGCTTTAAGCAAGATGACATGATGTAGAGGGATAAACTCATGCAATATGATATAAACCCCATCTTGTTATCCTTGATGGCAACAATACAATACGCCCCTTGCTGCCCCTACTGTCACTGGGAAAGGACACCGCAAGATTGAACCCAAGGCTAAGCACTTCTCCCATTGCAAGAAATATCAATCTAGTAGGCCAAACCAAACAGATAATTCGAAGAGACTTGCAAAGATAACCAATCATACATACAAGAATTCAGAGAAGATTCAAATGTTGTTCATAGATAAACTTGATCATAAACCCACAATTCATTGGTCTCAACAAACACACCACAAAAGAAGATTACATCGAATAGATCTCCACAAGAGAGGGGGAGAACATTGTATTGAGATCCAAAAAGAGAGAAGAAGCCATCTAGCTAATAACTATGGACCCGAAGGTCTGAGGTAAACTACTCACACATCATCGGAGAGGCTATGGTGTTGATGTAGAAGCCCTCCATGATCGATGGCCCCTCCGGTGGAGCTCCAGAACAGGCCCCAAGATGGGGTCTCACGGGTATAGAAGATTGCGGCGGTGTAATTAGGTTTTTGGCTCCGTATCTGGTAGTTTGAAGTGCGTGAGGTATATATAGGCGGAAGAATGCGTCGGTGGAGCAACAGGGGCCACGAGGGTGGAGGGCGCGCCCGGGGGTAGGCGCGCCCCTACCTCGTGCCCTCTGGTTGATTTCTTGACGTAGGGTCCAAGTCCTCTGGATCACGTTCGTTCCAAAAATCACGTTCGAAGGTTTCATTCAGTTTGGACTCTGTTTGATATTCTTTTTCTGCGAAACTCAAATAGGCAAAAACAACAATTACAGGCTGGGCCTCCGGTTAATAGCTTAGTCCCAAAAATAATATAAAAGTGTATCAGAAAGCCCAATAATGTCCAAAACAGAATATAATATAGCATGGAACAATAAAAAATTATAGATACATTGGAGACGTATCAAGAGGCGGCCGACCAAGGAGGGCGCGCCAAGGGGGGAGTCCTACTCCCACCGAGAGTAGGACTCCTCCTTTCCTTGTTGGAGTAGGAGAAGGGAAGGAAGGGAGAGAGGAGGAGAAGGAAAAAGGGGGGCGCCGCCCCCCTCCTTGTCTAATTCGGACTAGAGGGGGAGGGGGCGCGCGGCTGTCCTGGCCGCCCCTCCTCTTCTCCCACTAAGGCCTATTAGGCCTAATATACTCCTCGGGGTGTTCCGGTAACCCCCTGGTACTCCGTTAAGTGTCTGAAACCTCCCGAAACACTTCCGGTGTCCGAACATAGTCATCCAATATATTGATCTTTACGTCTCGACCATTTCGAGACTCCTCGTCATGTCCGTGATCATATCCGGGACTCCGAACTACCTTCGGTACATCAAAACACAAAAATTCATAATACCGATCGTCACCAAACTTTAAGCGTGCGGACCCTACGGGTTCGAGAACTATGTAGACATGACCGAGACACATCTCCGATCAATAACCAATAGCGGAACCTGGATGCTCATATTGTCTCCCACATATTCTACGCAGATCTTTATCGGTCATACTGCATAACAACATACATTGTTCCCTTTGTCATCGGTATGTTACTTGCCCGAGATTCGATCGTCGGTATCTCAATACCTAGTTCAATCTTGTTACCGCAAGTATCTTTACTCGTTATGTAATGCACCATCCCGCAACTAACTCATTAGTCACATGCTTGCAAGGCTTATAGTGATGTGCATTACCGAGAGGGCCCAAAGATACCTCTCCGACAATCGGAGTGACATATCCTAATCTCGAAATACGCCAACTCAACAAGTACCTTTGGAGACACCTGTAGAGCACCTTTATAATCACCCGATTCGTTGTGACGTTTGGTTGTACACAAAGTGTTCCTCCGATGGCAGGAGTTGCATAATCTCATAGTCATAGGAACATGTATAAGTCATGAAGAAAGCAATAGCAACATACTAAACGATCAAGTGCTAAGCTAACGGAATGGGTCAAGTTAATCACATCATTCTCCTAATGATGTGATCCCATTAATCAAATGACAACTCATGTCCATGGCTAGGAAACTCAACCATCTTCGATTAACGAGCTAGTTAAGTAGAGGCATACTAGTGGCACTATGTTTGTCTATGTATTCACACATGTATTATGTTTCCGGTTAATACAATTCTAGCATGAATAATAAACATTTATCATGATATGAGGAAGTAAATAATAACTTTATTATTGCCTCTAGGGCATATTTCCTTGATCTCCCACTTGCACTAGAGTCAATAATCTAGATTACACAAGAATGATTCTAACACCCATGGAGTTTTGGTGCTAATCATGTTTTGTTCGTGGAAGAGGCTTAGTCAACGGGTCTGCAACATTCTGATCCGTATGTATGTTGCAAATCTCTATGTCACCCACCTGGACTTGGCCCCGGATGGAATTAAAGTGTCTCTCGATGTGCATGGCTCTCTTGTGAAATCTGGATTCCTTTGCCAAGGCAATTGCACCAGTATTGTCACAAAAGATTTTCATTGGACCCGATGCACTAGGTATGGCACCTAGATCGGATATGAACTCCTTCATCCAGACTCCTTCATTTGCTGCTTCCGAAGCAACTATGTACTCCGCTTCACATGTAGATCCCGCCACGACGCTTTGTTTAGAACTGCACCAACTGACAGCTCCACCGTTCAATGTAAACATGTATTTGGTTTGCGATTTAGAATCGTCCGGATCAGTGTCAAAGCTTGCATCGACTTAACCATTTACGACTAGCTCTTTGTCACCTCCATAAACGAGAAACATATCCTTAGTCCTTTTCAGGTATTTCAGGATGTTCTTGACCGCTGTCCAGTGATCGACTCTTGGATTACTTTGGTACCTCCCTGCTAAGCTAATAGAAAGGCACACATCAGGTCTGGTACACAGCATTGCATACATGATAGAGCCTATGGCTGAAGCATAGGGAACATCTTTCATTTTCTCTCTACCTTTTGCAGTGGTCGGGCATTGAGTCTGCCTCAACTTCGCACCTTGTAACACAGGCAAGAACCCTTTCTTTGCTTGATCCATTTTGAACTTTTTCATAACTTTGTCAAGGTATGTGCTTTGTGAAAGTCCTATAAAGCGTCTTGATCTATCTCTATAGATCTTGATGCCCAATATGTAAGCAGCTTCACCAAGGTCTTTCACTGAAAAATTCTTATTCAAGTATCCTTTTATGCTATCCAGAAATTCTATATCATTTCCAATTAGTAATATGCCATCCACATATAATATTAGAAATGCTACAGAGCTCCCACTCAATTTCTTGTAAATACAGGCTTCTCCAAAAGTCTGTATAAAACCATATGCTTTGATCACACTATCAAAACGTTTATTCCAACTCTGAGAGGCATGCACTCGTCCATAAATGGATCGCTGGAGCTTGCACACTTTGTTAGCTCCCTTTGGATCGACAAAACCTTCCGGTTGCATCATATACAACTCTTCTTCCAGAAATCCATTCAGGAATGCAGTTTTGACATCCATTTGCCAAATTTCATAATCATAAAATGCGGCAATTGCTAACATGATTTGGACAGGCTTAAGCATTGCTACGGGTGAGAAAGTCTCATCGTAGTCAACTCCTTGAACTTGTCGAAAACCTTTTGCAACAAGTCGAGCTTTGTAGACAGTAACATTACCGTCAGCGTCAGTCTTCTTCTTGAAGATCCATTTATTCTCTATGGCTTGCCGATCATTGGGCAAGTCAACCAAAGTCCACACTTTGTTCTCATACATGGATCCCATCTCAGATTTCATGGCCTCAAGCCATTTTGCGGAATCTGGGCTCACCATCGCTTCTTCATAGTTCGTAGGTTCGCCTTGGTAAAGTAACATGACCTCCAGAATAGGATTACTGTACCACTCTGGTGCGGATCTTACTCTAGTTGACCTACGAGGTTCGGTAGTAACTTGATCTAAAGTTATATGGTCATCATCATTAGCTTCCTCACTAATTGGTGTAGGAGTCACATAAAAAGATTTCTGCGATGAACTAATTTCCAATAAGGGAGCAGGTACAGTTACCTCATCAAGTTCTACTTTACTCCCACTCACTTCTTTCGAGAGAAACTCCTTCTCTAGAAACGATCAATTCTTAGCAACGAATGTCTTGCCTTCGGATCAGTGATAGAAGGTGTACCCAACAGTTTCCTTTGGGTATCCTATGAAGACACATTTCTCCGATTTGGGTTTGAGCTTATCAGGTTGAAGCTTTTTCATGTAAGCATTGCAGCCCCAAACTTTAAAAAATGACAACTTTGGTTTCTTGCCAAACCACAGTTCATAAGGCGTCGTCTCAACGGATTTTGATGGTGCCCTATTTAACGTGAATGCAGCCGTCTCTAAAGCATAACCCAAAACGATAGCGGTAAATCAGTAAGAGACATCATAGATCGCACCATATCTAGTAAAGTACGGTTACGACATTCGGACACACCATTATGCTGTGGTGTTCCGGGTGGCATGAGTTGCGAAACTATTCTGCATTGTTTCAAATGTAGACCAAACTCGTAACTCAAATATTCTCCTCCACGATCAGATCGTAGAAACTTTATTTTATTGTTATGATGATTTTCCACTTCACTCTGAAATTCTTTGAACTTTTCAAATGTTTCAGACTTATGTTTCATTAAGTAGATATACCCATATCTGTTCAAATCATCTGTGAAGGTGAGAAAATAACAATACCCGCCGCGAGCCTCAATATTCATCGGACCACATACATATGTATGTATGATCTCCAACAAATCTGTTGCTCGCTCCATTGTTCCGGAGAACGGTGTTTTAGTTATCTTGCCCATAAGGCATGGTTCACAAGTACCAAGTGATTCATAATCAAGTGATTCCAGAAGTCCATCAGTATGGAGTTTCTTCATGCGTTTACACCAATATGACCCAAACGGCAGTGCCACAAATAAGTTGCACTATCATTATCAACTCTGCATCTTTTGGCTTCAACATTATGAATATGTGTATCACTACTATCGAGATTCAACAAAAATAGACTACTCTTCAAGGGTGCATGACCATAAAAGATATTACTCATATAAATAGAACAACCATTATTCTCAGATTTAAATGAATAACCGTCTCGCATGAAACAGATCCAGATATAATGTTCATGCTCAACGCTGGCACCAAATAACAATTATTTAGGTCTAAAACTAATCCTGAAGGTAGATGTAGAGGTAGCGTGCCGACGGCGATCACATCAACTTTGGAACCATTTCCCACGCGCATCGTCACCTCGTCCTTAGCCAGTCTTCGCTTAATATGTAGTCCCTGTTTCTAGTTGCAAATATTAGCAACAGAACCAGTATCAAATACCCAGGTGCTACTGCGAGCTCTAGTAAGGTACACATCAATAACATGTATATCACATATACCTTTGTTCACCTTGCCATCCTTCTTATCCGCCAAATACTTGGGGCAGTTCCGCTTCCAGTGACCAGTCTGCTTGCAGTAGAAGCACTCAATCTCAGGCTTAGTTCCAGACTTGGGTTTCTTCTCTTGAGAAGCAACTTGTTTGCCGTTCTTCTTGAAGTTCCCCTTCTTCTTCCCTTTACCCTTTTTCTTGAAACTGATGGTCTTGTTGACCATCAACACTTGATGCTCCTTCTTGATTTCTACCTCTGGAGCCTTTAGCATTGTGAAGAGCTCGGGAATTGTCTTATCCATCCCTTGCATATTATAGTTCATCACGAAGCTCTTGTAGCTTGGTGGCAGTGATTGAAGAATTCTGTCAATGACACCATCATCCGGAAGATTAACTCCCAGTTGAATCAAGTGATTGTTATACCCAGACATTTTGAGTATATGTTCACTGACAGAACTATTCTCCTCCATCTTGCAGCTGTAGAACTTATTGGAGACTTCATATCTCTCAATTCGGGCATTTGCTTGAAATATTAACTTCAACTCCTGGTACATCTCATATGCTCCATGACGTTCAAAACATCATTGAAGTCCCGGTTCTAAGCCGTAAAGCATGGCACACTGAACTATCGAGTAGTCATCAGCTTTGCTCTGCCAGACGTTCTTAACGTCGTCAGTTGCATCTGCAGCAGGCCTGGCACCCAGCGGTGCTTCTAGGACGTAATTCTTCTGTGCAGCAATGAGGATAATCCTCAAGTTACGGACCCAGTCCGTGTAATTTTTACCATCATCTTTCAACTTTGCTTTCTCAAGGAACACATTAAAATTCAACAGAACAACATCACGGGCCATCTATCTACAACATCATAGACAAGCAAAATACTATCAGGTACTAAGTTCATGATAAATTTAAGTTCAATTAATCATATTACTTAAGAACTCCCACTTAGATAGACATCCCTCTAATCATCTAAGTGATCATGTGATCCAAATCAACTAAATCATGTCCAATCATCACGTGAGATGGAGTAGTTTTCAATTGTGAACATCACTATGTTGATCATATCTACTATATGATTCACGCTCGACCTTTCGGTCTCAGTGCTCCAAGGCCATATCTGCATATGCTAGGCTCGTCAAGTTTAACCCGAGTATTCTGCGTGTGCAAAACTGGCTTGCACCCATTGTAGATGAACGCAGAGCTTATCACACCCGATCATCACATGGTGTCTCTAAGACGATTTAACTTTGGCAATGGTGCATACTCAGGGAGAACACTTTTATCTTGAAATTTAGTGAGAGATCATTTTATAATGCTACCGTCAATCAAAGCAAAATAAGATGCATAAAGGATAAACATCACATGCAATCAATATAAGTGATATGATATGGCCATCATCATCTTGTGCTGGTGATCTCCATCTCCGAAGCACTGTCTTGATCACCATCGTTACCGGCGCGACACCTTGATCTCCACTGTAGCATCGTTGTCGTCTCGCCAACTATTGCTTTTACGACTATTGCTACCGCTTAGTGATAAAGTAAAGCAATTACAGGGCGATTGCATTGCATACAATAAAGCGACAACCATATGGCTCCTGCCAGTTGCCGATAACTCGGTTACAAAACATGATCATCTCATACAATAAAATATAGCAGCATGCCTTGACCATATCACATCACAACATGCCCTGCAAAAACAAGTTAGATGTCCTCTACTTTGTTTTTGCAAGTTTTATGTGGCTGCTACGGGCTGAGCAAGAACCGTTCTTACCTACGCATCAAAACCACAACGATAGTTCGTCAAGTTAGTGCTGTTCTAACCTTCTCAAGGACCGGGCGTAGTCACACTCGGTTCAACTAAAGTTGGAGGAACTGACACCCGCCAGCCACCTGTGTGCAAAGCACGTCGGTAGAACCAGTCTTGCGTAAGCGTACGCGTAATGTCGGTCCGGGACGCTTCATCCAACAATACCGCCGAACCAAAGTATGACATGCTGGTAAGCAGCATGACTTGTATCGCCCACAACTCACTTGTGTTCTACTCGTGCATGTAACATCTACGCATAAACCTGGCTGGCTCGGATGCCACTGTTGGGGAACGTAGTAATTTCAAAAAAAATCCTACGCACATGCAAGATCATGGTGATGCATAGCAACGAGAGGGGAGAGTGTGTCCACGTACCCTCGCAGACCGAAAGCGGAAGCGTTAACTGTACGCGGTTGATGTAGTCGTACGTCTTCACGATCCGACCGATCCAAGTACCGAACGTACGGCACCTTCGAGTTCAGCACATGTTCAGCTCGATGACGTCCCGCGAACTCCGATCCAGTAGAGCTTCACGAGAGAGTTCCGTCAGCACGACGGCGTGATGATGGTGATGATGTTGCTACCGACGCAGGGCTTCGCCTAAGCACCACTACAATATGACAGAGGTGGAATATGGTGGAGGGGGGCACCGCACACGGCTGGGAGAGATCAACAGATCAACTTGTGTGTCTAGAGGTGCCCCCTGCCCCCGTATATAAAGGAGCAAGGGGGGAGAGGCGGCCGGCCAAGGAGGGCACGCCAAGGGAGTCCTACTCCCACGGGAGTAGGACTCCTGCTTTCCTTGTTGGAGTAGGAGAAGGAGCGAAGGAGAGAGGAGGAGAAGGAAAAGAGGGGCGCCGCCGCCTCCTTGTCCAATTCGGACTAGAGGGGAGGCGCGTGGCTGCCTGGCGCTCCTCCTCTTCTCCCACTAAGGCCCATTAGGCCCAATATACTCCCCGGGGGTTCCGGTAACCCCCCGGTACTCCGGTAAATGTCCGAAACCTCTCGAAACACTTACGGTGTCCAAACATAGTCATCCAATATATCAATATTTACGTCTCGACCATTTCGAGACTCCTCTTCATGTCCGTGATCATATCCGGGACTACAAACTACCTTCGGTGCATCAAAACACAAAAACTCATAATACCGATCGTCACCAAACTTTAAGCGTGCAGACCCTACGGGTTCGAGAACTATGTAGACATGACCGAGACATGTCTCTGGTCAATAACCAATAGCGGAACCTGGATGCTCATATTGGCTCCCGCATATTCTACGAAGATCTTTATCGGTCAAACCGCATAACAACATACATTGTTCCCTTTGTCATCGGTATGTTACTTGCCCGAGATTCGATCGTCGGTATCTCAATACCTAGTTCAATCTCGTTACCGCAAGTCTCTTTACTCGTTATGTAATGCATCATCCCGCAACTAACTCATTAGTCACATTGCTTGCAAGGCTTATAGTGATGTGCATTACCGAGAGGGCCCAGAGATACCTCTCCGACAATCGGAGTGACAAATCCTAATCTCGAAATACGCCAACTCAACAAGTACTTTCGGAGACACCTTTAGAGCACCTTTATAATCACCCAGTTATGTTGTGATGTTTGGTAGCACACAAAGTGTTCCTTCGGTAAACGGGAGTTGCATAATCTCATAGTCATAGGAACATGTGTAAGTCATGAAGAAAGCAATAGCAACATACTAAATGATCAAGTGCTAAGCTAACGGAATGGGTCAAGTCAATCACATCATTCTCCTAATGACGTGATCCCGTTAATCAAATGACAACTAATGTCCATGGCTAGGAAACTCAACCATCCTGGATTAACGAGCTAGTCAAGTAGAGGCATACTAGTGACACTATGTTTGTCTATGTATTCACACATGTATTATGTTTCTGGTTAATACAATTCTAGCATGAATAATAAACATTTATCATGATATGAGGAAATAAATAATAACTTTATTATTGCCTCTAGAGCATATTTCCTTTATAACGCACGCCCATAACCTTCCCTCGTTGGAGGTACCGACCAGAGGCATGACAACGGACCAAATAAAGGCCTTCCCATAAAGGCAAATGTGGTTGCACTGGGAAAAACTCGATTCTTGGCACCATGATCCGATCAACGATATGTTCAAGTTGAGTTATTATCAAGTTTAACTCAAAGTAAAAAATAACCGGTGTCATGATAGGCCATGAAAATGCAACGTTACATTATGCATCACATATTATCAGAAATAAATGGATCAACCTCATCAAGTATTTCAGTAACCATAATCATCAGCAAACTCATACCACTTCTCTGGTTATTATAATGCAGCAAACTTAACCATGATATTGACTTAAAATAATCCATTTTCTTACTAAAGAAAATATTAACCAAACTAGTCTTTTTCATAGTCATCTTAGTTTTACATAACCAAATATTACTTCTACTGACTTAAACTTAGTTAGTCCCAAACTACTGTAAACTAAGAATCCCAAACAAAACAAGCATTCAACAGAAATAAATATTTATTTAAGTGATTTAAATGCATGAACTAAACCATTATTCAAGTTGGAAAATCACAAAAATTGAGATGGCACCATGAAAATGTTGCTGTGGCTTGCCTTAGTGCAGATTAGGCTCACACTCCTCCTAGTGATCCTCAAGACAAGCTTCACCTTCTGAAAATAATTAAAAACACAGAAACAAAATATCAAGAAACACTCTGAAAATCACCAGAAAATCTAGACAGCAGAGAAAAAATCTCATTTTTGTGAGCTGCTAGATCTTTTCAATAAGAACACAATGCAAAAAAGAATCAATCCATTTGGTCTTATGGTTAAAAAGTTGTGGTTGTTTGAAGTTCTCTGGAGAATTTGAATTAAATTTGAATAAAACAGAAACCAGATGGGTGATGTTGATGGCATATTCTCTGAATAAACCTCCACTTGTGCCGCTTCGGGCGCGAGTGGAGAGGCTGACTGTGGGCCCCTCACTGGTCTGTGCGAGGAGAGAGAGAGAAGCGAGGAGGCGGCGATCTTGTGGCGTTTCTCCGGTGAGGAGAGGTCGGCGGCCAGATCCAGAAGGATAGAAGCAAGATGGGGTTGAGGCTCACCTACCCGTACCCGTAGAATAGCTAGAGGTGGTCGGACGGGGTCAAACATTCCGAAACTATACCCAGCAGCTATTTCGGGCTTGGATACGTGTACGGCAGTAGTTCCAACTGGCACGGATACGACAGTGGAGCCATCTACACTCACATCCATTAGTTGGTTAGAAATAAAAATAAAACGAATGCATGGAATGCAACAATCAGCTACAAACACTATCGGCACTGAAATGCTACTCTCACTAATGTCCAGGTAACATGTCGGTAGCCTAGCGTGTCCTACAGTCAGCGCGGGCCATGAAGGACTTGATAATATTTGCCTTGTATGATGAAACAAAGTCGTTATGTAATATAATGTTTGTTAAAAAAAATTACCTCCTGTGCGGCCGTTTTTGTGAAATCTGAGAGTTGGCGATTAAACTTCGCCCCACGTAGGTAGTACGGGGTGTTAGGATGGAATCTAAACACTCTTGATCCAATTGTTTGGTCCTTGAAGGAGGTGTTTAGCGCAACGAACCAGGCAATCGGACTATGTGGCTTTAGCACCCTCACTTAGCCATAGGAGTTTGACAAAAAAAATTAGGCGCAGCCCCTAGTATCCGAACTAGGATGTTGTAGACACCTGATTGGGTAAGAGCCAATCCCTCGCATGATGCGGAAAAAATCGCTAAAGATTTGCATCCTCCGAAGAGCTGACCGGCTCTCGCCGCATCATGACAGTTAGTTTTTGGCTTTCTCTACTAAGATGCTCATCCGGATAAAATCGCAATAGTTCTCCCTTTACTACCCTAGATGATATAACGGAACGTAAGGTAGCAAGCACAGGAGCCGGGCAACCCAACTATTGACCAAAGACATGATTCGGAGCCAATGCATATAGTGCTAAATTTGGGGTGCCGAACTATATTGTAAAAAGTGTTCAGACTTTGTTGCCCTATTGTGGGGCGCTATGAAGCCCCTGGCAGATTAAAACGTACCAAAGTGTACGGGTGCTATTTGATAAGATTATCAAAAAAGAAAAGAAGAAAAAAGAAAGGGTAGTAAGCTAGTGCCGTAGAATTTGGACCGCAAACTGTTTCCATTATAGTTTGATTAATATGTCAAAGCGTATTCGTACAAGTAGTGCAATAAGAAACCGGCTATTTAATATGCCACAACCAAGGGAGAGCTGCATGTGGGTCCTGAAAACAGGTAGGGTGATCGTTAAAGAGACCACCTAGAAATTCCCCTATACGTCCGTGCTTCTTGCCGTCTTGGTGTATTTATCCTTCGAAAGGACCAGTGATCAGGCCATCAGGGAAGGCCTGTGGAAAGGAAACCTGAAAAGGAAAAAAAGGAAAAAGTGAAAGTATGTGTGTCCGGGGGCGATCGAGCCGTATTGAGGATCACAAGCTAGTTATGTCTCTGTCTATGCCCATGGTATTTTGAGTGCGTAGTTATGTACACGCGGTAAGAATACCGTCACTTGGTCGGGATTGGGACGGAGGCCAAATTGCTAGTCGAGCTCTTGACGAGCTGGGCTGTCCTGCTGCAGAATAGTCCAGACTCTTTTGACAGTGTTTGGGAGCTCGGCCGCCGAATTAAGGTTCTACTTGAGAAGGCCGCTCTGTACTTCTGTTGTTAAGGCAACGGTGTGCTCCTCGGTACGGAGGGAGCGCTCCGTGTTTCCATTAACTGTTATGACACCGCGTGGTCCGGGCATCTTGAGATTGAGATAAGCGTAGTGCGGCACCGCGTTGAATCGAGCAAATGTGGTTCGTCTAAGCAGTGCGTGATAGCCATTGCCAAAGGGGACGATATCGAAGATTAACTCTTCGCTTCGGAAGTTGTCCGGAGATCCGAAGACAACCTCTAGTGTGATTGAGCCCGTACAGCGGGCCTCTACACCTGGTATGACTCCTTTAAAGGTAGTCTTTGTGGGCTTGATCCGTGATGGATTAATTCCCATTTTGCACACTGTATCCTGATAGAGCAGGTTCAGGCTGCTGCCACCATCCATGAGAACTCGCGTGAGATGGAATCCATCAATGATTGGGTCGAGGACCAGTGCGGCTGAACTGCCATGACGGATACTGGTCGGATGATCCCGATGATCGAAGGTGATCGTGCATGGCGACCATGTATTAAATTTTGGGGCGACTGACACTATCGTATAGACGTCCCTGATCGCGCGCTTGCGCTCCCTCTTGGGGATGTGGGTAGCATATATCATATTCACCGTTTTAACACAGGGGGGACTTCTTACATCCCCACGTGTTGATGGCGGGGCTCCTCGTCATCGTCCTCGCTTTGCGACCCCTTCTCCTTGTTCTCGGCATTTAATTTGCCAGCCTGTTTAAAAACCCAACAGTCTCTGTTGGTATGATTCGCTGGTTTGTCCGGGGTTCCATGGATCTGGCACGGACGATCGAGTATGCGGTCCAAGCTGGAGGGTCCCGGATTGTTTCTTTTATATGGCTTCTTCTGCTAACTGGACTTGGAGCCCCTGAATCCGGCATTGACTGCCATTTCATCGGTATTGTCACCGTTGCTTTGACGTTTGTGCCTGTTGCGTCGGAGCTTGCCGCTGCTGTTTTTCACCTCAGAGGTGCTCGCTTCGCTTGCCGTGTTATTGCTACGGGCCAGCCAACTATCCTCACTCGCACAAAAGCGGGTCATAAGTGTCGTGAGGGCTGCCATGGACTTCGGCTTTTATCGGCCGAGGTGGCGAACGAGCCATTTGGCTTGGATGCTATGTTTAAAGGCCGCTAGGGCTTCGACATCCGGACAGTCGACGATCTGGTTATTTTTAGTTAGGAACCTAGTCCAGAATTTCCTGGCTGACTCTCCGGGCTGTTCAACTATGTGTCTTAAGTCACCAGCATCTCGAGGTCGTACGTATGTGCCTTGGAAGTTGTCGCGGAAGGCGTCTTCCAAGTCCTCCCAGCTGCCAATAGAGTTTTCAGGCAGACTGTTTAACCAGTGCCGAGCTGGCCCTTTGAGTTTTAGCAGGAGGTATTTGATGGCGTGAAGGTCATCTCCGCGGGCCATATGGATATGGAGAAGAAAATCCTCGATCCATACCGCGGGATCTGTTGTTCCATCATATGATTTGATATTCACGGGTTTAAACCCTTCTGGGAATTCATGCTCCATTACTTCGATAGTGAAGGAAAGAGGGTGTGCGGTGCCCCTATATCGGGCCACATCGCAACGTATCTCAGATGGAGTCCGTCTGCGGTCGGCCCGGGTGTGATTTGGCTTGTCACGTCCGAATAGATAGCCGTCGTCGCGTGTCGGGGCATGCCCTTGCAATCCGTAGATCGATCTGGTATGTCCTGCTCTACTGTCCAGGTCCCGCCGAAGGTCATATGTATAACCCCGAGTTGTTTTATCTCTGCCTTTACAGTGAGTTTGGGCGGGCTGTTGTTCGGCTTGAGTTGCCGCTTTATCCCGACCTCGTGGTGGTCGGTCAGCCACATTGCACGATGATGGTACAGGCTCCAGCGCCTCATCATCGAACCGAGGTAGCAATTTGCGCTTCAGGTAACTTTTGGTTGGGCGCCTGAGGCCGTATTCCTCAGCTGCCAGGACATCAGTCCATCTATCGTTGAGCAGATCTTGATTAGCTTGAAGCTGCTGCTGCTTATTTTTCAGGCTCCTTGCAGTGGCTATTAGCCGGTGCTTAACACGCTCCTGCTCGAGAGGCTCCTCGGGCACGATAAAATCCTCGTTGCCAAGGCTCACCTCATCCTCGGAGAGCGGAAGATAATTACTGTCCTCCGAGTCTTCGTGTATGGCCTGTTCATCAGGGTTAACTTGTCCGTCTTCCCGTTTGTCCTGTTCGGAAGTTGCCTCAATGGGGTCTTCATTGTCTTCGGCATCGTCCGGAGTATTTTTTTCTCCCATGCCGGTATTGCTGTCTTTTCCACGACGTGACTTAGAGCAGCGCCGCTGACGCCGACGCTTTGGCTGTGTCTCAAGAGGTTTATCCTTGACTGGATCTTCTTTCTCATCGTCGTTAGTTTCTCTTAGGTGTATCCACCATGTACACATCGTACAAAGAAGTGGCCGTCCAGTGTCCGGTAAACGGTGGGTTTTGGCCCTGCTCCTCTTCGGCATCGTTGTCCATACCGTCAATGTCTTCGGAGCCATAATCAAGCATGTCTGTTAAGTCTTCGACAGTGGCTATGAAGTGGGCGGTGGGTGGGAAGCGAAGTACTCCGTCATCAGCCTCTAGTTCGAACCGGATATAATTCGGCTGTGTGTCCCCTACGAAGGAGAGTGTTTTTCATGAGTTTAGCACGTCGCCTAAAGGTGAGTGCCGGAAGATGTCCGCGGAGTTGTATTCGAAGATCGATGCTTGATCAAGCTCGACATACGCGGACGCACATGGTTCGGAACCTGTAGCCAGAAACGAGTCTGAGGTTCCGGTGACACAGATTCCACTCGAGGTTGGGTCTGTGTGCGGCACTGACGCCGCTGAGTCTGCGGCTTCCATGGCGGGGTTGTGCTTCCCGCCCTCGGATGGCGTGATCTGCTCCGGGTCTAGGGCCAGAGCAGTTACAGGTGCTATCTCCTGGGTATGGTCTGATGACAGATTTAGGTCATGTTCATCACGGTGATAGGGAGCGGCTGCCGTGGTCTCGAATCCATCGAAGATCAAGTCTCCGCGGATATCCGCGGCATAGTTCAAGCTTCCAAATCTGACATGATGGCCAGGGGCGTAGCTGTCGATCTGCTCCAGATGGCCAAGCGAGTTGGCCCGCAGTGCAAAGCCACCGAATACGAAGATCTATCCGGGGAGGAAGACTTCTCCCTGGACAGCATTGTTGTAGATGACTGACTGGGCCATCGAACCTCTTGACGACGATGCAGCGGAACTCTCAATGAAAGCACCGATGTCGGTGTCAAAACCGGCGGATCTCGGGTAGGGGGTCCCGAACTGTGCGTCTAAGGTCGATGGTAACAGGAGATAGGGGACACGATGTTTACTCAGGTTCGGGCCCTCTCTATGGAGGTAATACCCTACTTCCTGCTTGATTGATCTTGATGAATATGAGTATTACAAGAGTTGATCTACCACGAGATCGTAATGGCTAAAACCCTAGAAGTCTAACCTATACGATTATGATTGCCCCTACGGACTAAGCCCTCCGGTTTATATAGACACCGGAGGGGATCAGGGTTGTACAAAGTCGGTTACAGAGAAATGGATCTTCATATTTGGATGCCAAGATTGCCTTCCACGCCAAGGAGAGTCCCATCCGGACACGGGAGAGGGTCGTCGGTATTTATATCTTCACAGCACATCAGTCCGGCCAATGTCTAATAGGCCGGATGCCCGAGGAACCCTTAGTTCAGGACTCCCTCAGATGTCGATGGCGTATTATCTAAATACGCCTCCACTTGTACCGCTTCGGGCGCGAGTGGAGAGGCTGACTGTGCGCCCCGATGGTCAGGTGCGAGGGGAGAGAGAGAGAAGCAGAGGCGGGGTGGCGATGCGCTGGCGTTTCTCCGGCGAGGAGAGGTCGGCGGCCAGATCCAGAAGGATGGGAAGCAAGAGGGGCTCGAGGCGCACCTGCCCGTACCCGTAGAATAGCTAGAGGTGGTCGGACGGGATCGAAACGAGCTTCTCTAGTGACGGCAGGAAGCAGAGGTTGCCGGAGTCAGAGACGACGGGGATGTGAGGCTGCACCAGGGTCTCCAACGGGGTCAGACAACACCCGTGAAGCACCATGGAGGCTCTGGAAGAGTGGCTTGAGCTCGGGAGGGGCTGGAACGGTGGGGGCGAACCGCGAAGATCGCCGGCGAGCTCGAGCTGGGGGACGGTAGCCCGAGGCCTGCCCCGCCGAGCTGCGGCTTTCTACTGCATTGTGGAGTGTGTAGGAGGAGTTGGTGATGCTCGAGGAGGCTGGGGGTGGCCGTATTTATAGGCGAGCGAGGTGAGGGGATCGGGCTCTGCCAGAGGTCTTCTGGACACGGCGCCTGGCGACGAACGGCGTTAGTGAGAGGGGGAGAAGGCGACCCAGTTCACACGGGCACTGTGGGAGGGCGGAGATGAACATAGGAGCGGGGGTGGCGACGAGGACAGTGGCACGGTGCACTGTTGGGTTGGCTGGGTCGTGCCCGTGCTCGCTGCGGCAAGCTCTGGCGTTGGCGAGCACAAGCGAGGAGTTAAGGGCGCCGGGACAGCGATTGTGGCGCGGTAAGGCAAGGTGCGGCAGTCGGGGAAAAGCAAGCACGCGTTGAACAGAGCACGCAGCGGCATCCAGAGCGCGTCGACTAGCACATTGGCATCATGCACACGCGTGGTCATGGCGTGAACTCTGGCATAGAGCCACGGATTGCCATAAATTCATGTCTGGCGTGTAGTCCTTAGTGGTTTCGGTCGTTCCAACACTTTGGGTTGAGTCCAGAGGCTGTAGGTGCGTGGTTTACTTCATGGTAAGTTTCTGGTCAGTAACTGGTGGAGTTAACTGCGAGTGATCCAGTAAGAGTTGAGGGCCGATCTTTGGGGTTTAGCAATCACTTAGGAAGGTAATGATGCTCAAGAAAAATCAGCCTCAGTGGATCAAGGAAAATGATACTTGCTGTAGGAACTGGCCTTTCTGACCAGAACAGAAAAGATTTGCTGTAGCAAAAATATTCCAAAAAGTGATGCAATATTTTTGCTCAGGAGGTGCCCTAGGGTTCAAAGAATATTTGGGATTTTCTCAAAATTTTGTCGGCAAAGAAAATGGGGGTTGCTTTGGAGCACATGTTGTTGAGTAGGGTTTTTGAAGAGAAAATGAATATTTTTCGTTTAAGAAAAATATTCCTATGATTAATTTGGGATTAGTCAGAGAGGAAATGATGGCTTGGGGGAGATGTGAACCACTTGGGTGAAAATCAAGGGTATGCCCAAGTGTTTAAGTCCAACTGAAATGATTCAAAAACCCAAATTCAAACAAAAATGCAGAAAAAGAAGAGGGGGCAAAAACCAGGGTGTCACAAACCTCCCCCACTTAGGATGAATCTCGTCCTCAAGATTGGGTTGCTCGGGAAAACAATTCTGGATAGGTTGCTTTTAGAAATTCCTCTCCTTCCCAAGTTATCTCTTCCTCGGTGTGATGCTCCCACTGAACCTTATAAAACTTTATCGCTTTACTACGAGTGACCCTTTCCATTTAATCCAATATTCTGAACGGTTTCTCCTCATATGTTAAATCCTTAGCCAGCTCTAATTCTGACATATCAGTCTTTTTCTCTGGAGGCAATATACATTGTCTTAGCTGTGAGACATGGAACACATTGTGCACTTCTGACAATTCTGGGGGCAATTCCAATTGATATGCAACAGTACCCACTCTGGACAAAACTGGGAACGGACCAATATACCTGGGTGCCAATTTTCCACGAGTCTGAAATCTTTTGACTCCTTTCATAGGGGTGACTCAGAGGTATACATGCTCTCCGGGTTCAAAATTGATCTGTCGGTGCTTTGCATCATAATAACTCTTCTGTCGGGATTTAGCCAATTGCAATCTGTCTCGGATTTCCTTGACTTGATTTTCAGCTTCCATCATGAGATCAATTCCATAAATGCGGCTATCTCCGGTTTGAGACCAATTTAGTGGAGTGCGGCTCTTACGGCCATGCAAAGCTTCACAGGGTGACATCTTTAGGCTGGTCTGGAAGCTGTTGTTGTAGGAGAACTCGGCATACGGTAGACAATCTTCCCATTTGGGTCCTTGGGCCAAAGGACATGCTCGAAGCATATCTTCGAGTATTTGGTTTACACGTTCAGTTTGCCCATCTGTCTGAGGATGATAAGCTGTGTTGTACTTTAGCGCGGTCCCCAAAGCTTGATGGAGACGTGACCAGAAAGCCGAGGTAAAAAGTGACCCTCTGTCAGAAGTGATCGTTCTTGGTACTCCATACAGACTGACTATTCTGGACACATACAACTGTGCTAGCTGATCGGCTCGGTAAGTGGTCCTGATTGGAATAAAATGAGCTACCTTGGTCAGTGTGTCCACCACGACCCATACTGCATCATTGCCTTGATGAGTCATTGGTAGTCCTGTGATAAAATCCATACAGACACCATCCCACTTCCATTGTGGAACGGGCAAGGGTTGGAGGAGTCCAGCAGGTTTCTGGTGTTCTTCCTTCACTTTGTTTCATATGTCACAACAAGCCACAAAATAGGCAATGTCTTTCTTCATCCCATCCCACCAGAATATATGTCGAAGGTCTTCGTACATTTTGGTACCTCCGGGGTGAATGGAATACAAAGATTCGAGTGCTTCTGCCAATACCCTTTTTCTTAAGTCTACTTGATTTGGTACACAAATCCTTCCGTGGAAACTTAGTGTACCTTGCTGGTCCTTAGAGAAATCTTGTGTCTCGCCTTCTAACATACGCTTGATATTTTTTGTAGCACTGGGTCGTCTGACTGTGCCTTGCGGATCTCATCCTCGAGGGTAGGAGTAACTTCCATCATATTAGCAAGACCAGTATTAATAATGACCAGATTGAGCTGAGTGATCTCTTCTTGAAGTTCAGGAGGCAAGGAATCCATCATGGTATTCGGACTGGCAGGCTTGCGGCTGAGTGCATCAGTGACCACGTTGGCCTTACCCGGATGATAATTAATTCCAAGGTCATAATCCTTGACTAATTCGAGCCATCTTCGTTGGTGGAGGTTTAAGTCTGGCTGAGTAAATATATACTTGAGACTTTTGTGGTCTGTACATTTGACACCTTTTTCCAATGAGGTAGTGTCTCCAAATTTTTAGAGCATGAACAACCGCGGCCAATTCCAAATCATGAGTAGGATAGTTCCCTTCATGGGGTCGTAGCTAGCGATATGTGTATGCTACAACCTTGCCATATTGCACGAGTACGCATCCAAGACCTTGCCTGGAAGCGTCACAGTACACATCAAAGCTGCGGTAGATGTCCGGAAGAGTCAACACAGGTGCCATTGTCAGTCTGGTTTTCAGCTCATTGAAACTTTTCTCATAGTCCTCAGTCCATTCAAACTTGTTATCTTTCTTGAGAAGCTCTGTCATTGGCTTGGCAATCTTAGAGAAACCTTCAATGAAATGATGGTAGTACCCGGCTAATCCAAGGAAACTCTGGATTTGGGATATTGTCGTGGGTGCCATCCAATCAAGCACGTCCTTCACCTTACTTGGATCCACGGCTATACCTTCTGTTGATAGCACATGCCCTAGGAATCCGACTTGCTTGAGCCAAAACTCGCATTTACTGAATTTGACGTATAGCTAATGGTCACGGAGTCTTTGTAAGACAGCTCTGAGGTGTCCCTTGTGCTCTTCTTCTCCTTTCGAGTATACTAGGATATCATCGATGAAGACCACCACAAATTTATCCAGGAAATCCGTGAATACTTTGTTCATCATATGCATGAAGAAAGCAGGGGCATTGGTGAGGCCGAAGGACATAACAGTATATTCATAAAGACCGTATCGGGTAGTGAACGCGGTCTTAGGAATATGTTCCTTTTTCATCTTGAGTTGGTGGTATCCAGTCCTTAAATCAATTTTGGAGAATACTTTTGCCCCACTGAGTTGATCAAATAGATTGTCGATCCTTGGTAGTGGATATTTGTTTTTAATAGTGACATCATTCAGCTGACGGTAATCCAAACATTCAGAGACTACCGTCTTTCTTGTCCACAAATATTGCGAGTGATCCCCATGGTGAAGAGCTTGGACGGATATATCCTTTCTGAAGTATCTCATCAAGTCGTTTCTTTAATTCCACTAATTCTGACGAAAGCATCCAATAATACTTCTTATATAACGGTGCGGTCCCGGGCACAAGTTCAATTGTAAACTCAAGTTCTCGGTCTGGCGGCATTCCTGGCAATTCTTCAGGGAATACATTGGGAAATTCACTGACCACAGGAATTAATCCCAATTCTTTCTTGGGTATGCTTCTGCGGACATAGAATTTTGTAGTCCGTCCTTCCTGACTTGTTAAGGTGACTTCTCCGGTCGCGCAGTTAATGCATACTTGGTATTGGTTTAACCAATTCATTCCCAAAATGATGTCCAACTTGGCAGACTCGATGACTATCAAGGAAGTTGGAAGGCGGACTCCTCTGATATCAATTTCCAAGTTACGGTAGACCAGATTGCTTCTAAGCAAAGATCCCGGGGATTGTACCAGCATATTCTTTCTCAAAACTGAACAAGGAAATTTGTTTTGGGCAACAAAACTCCGCGAAATGAAAGAGTGGGAAGCCCAGAGTCAAATAAAATTATTGCAGGTACGTTATTAACAGGAAACATACCAATGACGACTTCGGGGTCCTCTTGGGCTTCGTCTGCGGAGAGGTGATGAACTTGCCCTTTGATGCTTTGCTGGACAGGGTACAACCCCATATGGTTGACTTTTGGACTGAATGGAGCATTTGTCTTGCCGTTCTTGGGACACTGTCTTGCATAATGTCCGGTTTGTCCACAACTGAAACGGGAATTGTCGCGCTGACACTCTTCTCGCACCGGGCTGGTTATGACATTCTTGACTTGGGTAGTGGTCTTGTTAACATTCTGCTGCCAATTGGGCTTGTACTCTACTTGAGTGTGCTGCCAAGTACGAGCCTTCTACATTGGCTGACCATCCTTCTTAGGCTCAAACTTGCGCTTGTGATCATTATTGGCAGACTTGTTGTCATGTACAAGCTTGTGCTCCCTTTCAGCAACGAGGGCCTTGTTTACCAGATTTTGGAAGTCTGGGAAATCAAACATACTGAAAGTGCATCGGAGGTGTTGGTTTAGTCCTCCAAGAAATCTGTTAATGTTTCTTTCTTCTGTGGCCACATCATAGAGGGCATAGCGGGCCAAATGATTGAACTTATATAGATACTCACTAACGGACATGCTTCCTTGGGTGAGCGCGAGGAATTCACGCTGCTTGCCTTCATAATACCAGCAGGAATATGATATTTGCGGAAATGATCCTTGAATTTTGTCCAAGTGATTTCTTCATCGGCAGGCCAAATGGCTTTCGAATTATCCCACCATATAGCGGCAGCTCCTTCGAGATAATGTGTAGCAAACGGAACCTTGTCATCTTCTTCAGTACGAGCAATCTCAAGCTTTTTCTCAATAGTTCGTAACCAATCGTCGGCTTCCAAGGGATCAATAACTTGACTGAAACTGGGAGGCTTGGTTCTTTGAAAATCCGACAGTTTGGAGTGATGACCGTTCTGATTCCCATTCTGCCCAACCATATCTTGCACACTTTTTAATAATTCAATCAGGTCTTTATTCCTTCTTTCCTCAAACATGCACAAAATCTGCTTGGTGAAGGGCGGATGTGGCGATGGAGGCGGTGGTGGATTATACGGCTCGGGGGAATGCCCTGCCTGTCATGTTGAGCGGTGAACAGGGACATCCTCACAAGCGTGACTGCTGCTGCCTCGCCACGTCATCCTATTATTTGTTTTTCCCCAGATAACGCAACCGTTATGAGCAACATTGAAAGTGCAACTATCCCTGGGTGGTTTTGGTAATTCCTAACAACATATAGCTCATTGAGCTAATGCTATTTCAAGATAAATATTTCAGGAAAGCTCAGTGATTGGAATGGCATGGATTAGAAAATGGACCCCTCGAAATGCTAAGGACAAAAGGATTGGCTCAAGCTCAAAGCACAAGACTCTACTTTTTACTTTTAGTGATCCAAGATCACATTGAGTCCATAAGAAAAGACAATACTATTAAGAGGGGGTGAGGTGTTGCTTAATGGGTTTCTTGCTCAAAATGCTTAGTGATATGCTCCAAAGCCCTCAACTACTTTCTCATATCCACATATGTCCCAAACCAAAAGTCAAACTCGGCTCCACCGATTTGATATATCCGGCGCCACCGAGTTCACTTGACATAGCCACTGCCACAAACCCTAGTATTTTCGGTCTCACCGATAGGGATCTCGGTCTCATCGAGACGGGGCTGTAATCTCTCTATTTCCCTTCGTAACATTTTGGTCCAACCGAGATGAGCGATCGGTCCCACCGAGATTGCAATGCAAACTCTCCGTTTCCCCTTCGTAACGTTTCGGTCCAACCGAGATGAGCGAATCGGTCCCACCGAGTTTGCCTTACCAACTCTCTGTTTGTCTATTACCAAAATCGGTCCCAGCGAGTTTGTGTAATCGGTCAAACCGAGATTACGTTATGCCCTAACCCTAATGATATCGTTCCCACCGAGTTCACATGTCGGTCCCACCGAAAGTCCTAACGTTCATATTTTGAACTAAATCGGTCTGACCGAGTTCTATGGATCGGTCCCACCGAGTTTTGTGATTTGTGTGTAATGGTTAGATTTTGTGTGGAGGCTATATATACCCCTCCACCCACTCTTCATTCGTGGAGAGAGCCATCAGAACAAGCCAACACTTCCAACATACATTTTCTGAGAGAGAACCACCTACACTTGTGTTGAGGTCAAGATATTCCATTCCTACCACATAAATCTTGATCTCTAGGCTTCCCAAGTTGCTTTCCACTCAAATCATCTTTCCGCCAAATCCAAATCCCGTGAGAGAGAGTTGAGTGTTGGGGAGACTATCATTTGAAGCACAAGAGCAAGGATTTCATCATCAACACACCATCTGTCACCTCTTGGAGAGTGGTGTCTCCTAGATTGGCTAGGTGTCACTTGGGAGCCTCCGTCAAGATTGTGGAGTTGAACCAAGGAGTTTGTAAGGGCAAGGAGATCGCCTACTTCGTGAAGATCTACCCGAGTGAGGCAAGTCCTTCGTGGGCGATGGCCATGGTGGGATAAACAAGGTTGCTTCTTCGTGGACCCTTCGTGGATGGAGCCCTCCGTGGTCTCGTGCAACCGTTACCCTTCGTGGGTTGAAGTCTCCATCAACATGGATGTACGATAGCACCATCTATCGGAACCACGGATAAAAAATCTCCGTGTCTACATTGCGTTTGGTCCCCCCAAACTCCTCCCTTTACCTTCATATGCAATTGTTTTACATTCCGCTGCTATACTCTTGGAATTGCATGTGTAGGATGATTAATTGAGTTGTGCTATGTTGCTAAAATCTGCCAAGACTTAAAATTGGGAAAAGGCTAGATTTTTATTTGGTCAAGTAGTCTAATCACCCCCCTAGACATACTTCCGATCCTACAAGTGGTATCAGAGCTTTGGTCTCCATTTGCTTTGATTTCCATAGCTTTTGGTGGTCATAGCCTTGGTTTCACAACCTAGGAGAGTATGGCATCTAGCGAGGGAAATTACCACCTTAGAGGTCCTTACTTTGATGGTACTAATTTTGCTAGTTGGAAGCATAAGATGAAAATGCATATTCTTGGATATAACCCCGCCGTTTGTGCTATTGTGTGTATTGGCTTGCAAGGTGAATTATTTGATGAGAGAGAACCGAACCGTGAAGCTACCGCAGAAGAGTTGAAGATGCTGCAATACATTGCTCAAGCTTGTGATATTCTCTTCAACGGATTGTGCCCCGAAGAATTCAAGAAAATCAGCCGTCTTGAGAATGCAAAGGAGATTTGGGATGCTTTGATTGATATGCATGAAGGTACCGACTCCGTCAAGGAATCCAAATTGGATGTGCTTCAAAGTCAACTTGACAAGTTCAAAATGAAGGATGGTGCGCTGAAATTTACTCTAGGCTTGCTCTCATCACAAATGAGATTGCCGGCTTAGGAAGTGATGAGATGACCGATAGATTCATCATCAAGAAGATCCTAAGAGCCTTGGATGGAAAATATGATACCGTGTGCACATTGATCCAAATGATGCCCAACTACAAAGATCTCAAGCCAACGGAAGTCATTGGAAGAATTTTTGCTCATGAGATGTCACTCAAGGATAAGGAAGAGCTTCACAACAAGTCAAGCGGTGTTTACAAAGCCTCATGTGATGCTCCCACATCATCAAGTGAGAAACAAACCTTTAATGAAGAATTGAGCCTAATGGTGAAGAACTTCAACAAGTTCTACAAGAGTAGAAGCAAGGAAAGAAGTTCCAAGTCAAGGTCCTACAATGACAAAAGATCTTCAAGTCATGAACGGAATTTCTATAATTGTGGAAGACCCGGACACTACTCCAATGTGTGTATGGCTCCCTACAAAAGAAGAGAAGATTCTCCCAAGAGAAGAAGTAGAAGAGAAGAATCACCACCAAGAGAGAGAAGGAGTAGAGATGATCGATATGAACGAAGACCCTCTCGGAGAAGCAAGGATTCAGAGAGAAAGGACAAATCGTCAAGGAGCTACACAAAGAGAAGACATCAAGCTCATGTTGGTGAATGGGTATCCGGCTCCGACTCTGACCATCACTCCGAAAGAAGTTATCACTCCGACTCCGAATATACTCAAGATGAAGGTGTTGCCGGTCTAGCACTTGTGTCAACCAACTCCTACGACATATTTGACTCACCAAATGAAGGAATTGGAAGATGCTTCATGCCCAAAGGTCCAAAGGTATCACACCCCGAGTATGTTGATTTCAATAGTGATGAAGATGATTTGCTAGGAGATGATGATTTACTTGTTGACAACTCTAGTTATGAGAACTATGACGAAATTGCTATTAATCATGATAATCAAGATAAAACAAATGACAATGATAAGGAGAAGATTGAGCGTCTAACTAAAGAACTAAACACTCTTAAGTTAGCTCATGAAACTACCTTGGAAGATCATCGAGAACTTTTAAAGACTCATGAGAAGCTACGCTTTGAAAAGCTCAACTTTGAGCAAGAGCATGAGTTCTTAAAGGCAATCAATGATGATCTTTGCAAGAAAAGTTCTTACATTGCCAAGCGTTTACTCTTGTCTACTTACATGCCAGAAGTTAAATCTAGCAACAAGAACAAGAAAGATTCTTCTTCTAGTAGTAACAATAATCATGCTAAATCCAATGTTGTTGCTTCTAGTAGTTCTCTTGATTCCACTAATGATTCTCTTAGCCAAGTTACACTTGAGCAAGAAAATAGCTTATTGAAGGGAATTATAGAGAAAGGTGTTTACAAGAGTCTTGCCAAAAGCAAGCAATTTGAGGAAATTGTATGCAAGCTAGGAAGACACCGGAAGAATCAAGGTGTTGGTTTTGAACGAAAGTTCAATGCCAATGGTGTTGAGTGGGAAGAAGATCAATACCCCAAGACGAAGTTTGTTCCTCAACAAGAGAAGTATGATCCTACTTCTTTCAAAGGAACACAAGCTCAAGATGATCTTCCACCACAAGACCACAAGCAAAAAGGCAAGGACAAGCTTCAAGAGGAGATTGATGCATTTTAAGAAGCTCTTAAGGCCTTGGTCAAGTGGGTTCCCAAGACTACATCAAGTTCTACTTCATCAAGTACGACTACAACTCCAAGGATTCCCATCAAGATAGTGTGGATCCCGAAGAAGAAGAACTTGAGAGTTCTTGAGGGTGACTCCGCCAACATTCTTCACTCTTATCATTTTGGCAAGGATGAGTGCAAACAACTTCCATATATTGCACCAGTTCAAGGAGTCACAAACCCTCTTGTTGGTAAGACAAGGGACAAGGTAACCTAATGCTTTCATGGACATCATCCTATGTGAACATCACTCTATGTCTATGGATATCCTTGTTTGTTCATTGTGGGACTAACCCGTGTAGGTATTGAAAGTGCAACTCACTCCAAAGGATTGCTCCGAATGATCTACATCAACATTGAGCACCCACATCTTCAACACCTACATGAAGTCATCATCGACAAAACCCAAGGTTAGTTCATCCCTCCTAGGGGGGATATCACATCTAGGGGGAGCTTTAATCTTATCAATTGAGCTAAAGCAACTCTAATGATGTGAGCACAACAATGCTTTATGTAAAAGTGGTAACCCCACTTGTGCTTAAACAATGAGTATGACCTATGATCAAATATTCTCATTTGACTCCTAAGTCAATATACTCATATATACGTGACCTAGTCATCGCCAGATTGCTTGATAGATGCTAGAGTGTTTGTGCATGCTTTGTCACATATTTCATTTGTCATTTTATTGTGTGAGCATGTTGGATGCATATTTTACTCATTCGAGGACATCCATTTATTGCTTTGATTGTTTGGCTTTTTCTCTTTTTGCCAAATGGATGGACAAGAATGCCTAAGAACTCCATCTAGATATCTATGTTTTTATCGTCTCAAACTCTATTCATGCTACATCACAAAGTTTGATCAAGTCAGATTCGAACCACTCTTTGTGAGGAGCACTCGGAGTCCCCGATTCGTCATAGACTTAAACTTCCAAAACCTCTTTGTGCATTTCGGTATGACCGAGTCATCCATTTCGGTCACACCGAGATCACTAAGTTGATCTTGGTTTTCAATCTCGGTGCAACCAATTTGAACATTTCGGTCACACCGAGTTGCAGTAACCGCTTGCGATTCTGCATCTCGGTGCCACCGAGTTGTTCCACTCGGTCACCCCGACAGGGTCGGGATATAAATACTCACGGGTGAGATTTTGGAAATTCCTTCGAAACCTCTCAGCCCGCGCGTATCCTGCTCTGCCGCCTCGGGTCTCCGGATCGTCTTCTCGCCGCCAGCGACCTCCCGCCGCTGGTCTCCGCCGCCGTCAACAGAAATCTGCTCCGCCGTTGCCGCCGTAGCAAACAATCGCCGCTCTAGGGTAAGTGTTCAACCCCTTGTGCTGTCTTTTTCACTCTGATTCCTAGCACAAGTACAATGCCGTGTTTCTTGCCACAAATGTGATTAATCCATCCAGCCAAAACTTCCTTAGGTATAGATTGATTCGAAAATTTTAGGGTTAGCTCTCCGCAGAACTCATCTCGGACCGACCAAAATGTAGAAATCGGTCTCATCGATTCAGCTTAGGCCATTGCACATGCTTTTCGGTCTGACTGAAACATGCAAATTGGTGTGATCGAGTTCAAGATTCTGTGAAACCCTAGCAATCTCTGTGCCACCAAACTGTGACTCGGCCCAACCGAGTTCACTAGTTTAGGTTCCAAGTGTTGCTTCGGTATCACCGAGTTTGTCAATTCGGTAGCTTTGAGATCACTTCTGTAGAGAACTAAAACTAAGCTTTTTGACTCAATTTGTTTTGCAAAACCTTTGTACTTTGTGATGCTCATCTACTCTACCTCATCTACAACCTATTCACAGGGTCTGCTGACAGTTTGCAGAGATGTCTGATCAAAGTGACAGCCAGAACAGGTCTAAACAGTAAGAACAGATGAGTGAGGGCACTAGTCCCTCAGCAGCTATGATGAGGGCAGTAGGAGCACACCTAGTAACTTGCCCAAGGCAGCTACTAGAACAAGGAAGAAGAGAACCTCAGATTCTGAGGATGAGGATTATGTTGCAGACTAAGGCATAGCCTAGTGGTGGGGAGGGATTGATGCCTTCCCACCCACCCAGGTTCAAGGCATGGTACTTGCAATTTGGGTTTGTTGCACCAATTATACTGTAGGGGGTTCCCTTACAGTCTTTCTATCAAAAAAAGAAAAAGGTGCCGAAAAGGAGTATGGCACAACTGCTGCAACAAAGCCTGGAATGAAAACAAAGGCTCCAGCAAGAAGGATTCCTATGTCTAAGGCCAGAGCCTCTACTCAAGAAACAATGGAGTTCACACTTGAACCCAAAGAAGGTGGATAAGGCAAGAAGAGGAAGGAAAGGGTCAAGAAGACCACTGCCAGAGTCATTGGCAAGCCCTCCATGATGAGAGATCCATCTGAAGAGGAAGAGGAAGAGGATGCTGCACCAGCACCCAAATCTCAGAAGCTTATGGGAGATGCAATCAGATCAGGGGCTACTCCATCAAAGCCCAAGTCTGCTCCCAAAGCTCAAACTCAGAAGCCCCCAAAACCCAAGAGGAACACCTGAAGTATACCAGCTGAAGAGAAGAACAAGGCCCGAGTGCCTGAGGCTGCTGATGATGAGGAAGATGATTCACTTGTTTTGAGAAAGTTGAAGCCAAAGATCCCTGACCACAATGATGCTCATCCGGTAGCTGAAGATATGCACATCAGGATGTTGGACTGAGATTATGGAGACAGTCTGATCCTTATGATGTGAGGAGAAGGACATCAGCTGACTATAGATTTCATACCAAAGAGCAACATGACTTTCATGAGACAATTTTGCTTGACAAGAAGCCCATTGTATGTGACATGAGATGGGTTGATTGGGAGTACATCAAGGAAAATGAAGATCACTATCCAGGAGTACATGACAGCTTCAAAGCATGTGGAGTTGACAAATTTATTGCTCAGAAGCTCACAAAATGGATTGATGAGCTGATCATGCAGTTTTACTCCACTGCTCACTTTTACCCAGATGGAAGGATAGTATGGATGTCTGAGGGTACAAGGTACCAATCCACAGTTGAGGAATGGGCCAAGCTGATAAATGCCCCTGAAGAACATGAAGATGACTTGGATGTGTATGCCACCAAGAAGAAAGACCACAAATCTATGGCAAACATGTACAAGGAGATCCCAGATAAGGCTTTGGAGACTCATAAGCTTGGATCTCATACACTATCTCGTTGTCCGGTCTGCCTACCATTAATCGGATACTAAGGCACACATTGCTACCCAAGTCGAGATCACAAGATGATCGTGAGGACATGCTATCAATTTGCTACATTTGTTTGATGTGCCTCGAAGTTCAAGGTCATGAGTTTGATTGTAGAGACAATCAAAAGGACAGCTGCTGACTAGAAGAGATCTTGTGGGTATGCTCCACACATTCAGGAGCTCATCAACTCCAAGATGGGCACATGTACGTACTTGTTGGTAATTCCTAACAACATATAGCTCATTGAGCCAATGCTATTTCAAGATAAATATTTCAGGAAAGCTCAATGATTGGCATGGCATGGATTAGAAAGTGGACCCCTCAAAATGCTAAGGACAAAAGGATTGGCTCAAGCTCAAAGCATAAGACTCTACATTTTACTTTCAGTGATCCAAGATCACATTGAGTCCATAAGAAAAGCAAATACTATTAAGAGGGGGTGAGGTGTTGCTTAATGGGTTTCTTGCTCAAAATGCTTAGTGATATGCTCCAAAGCCCTCAACTACTTTCTCATATCCACATATGTCCCAAACCAAAAGTCAAACTCGGCCCCACCAATTTGATCTATCCGGCGCCACATAGTTCACTTGAGATAGCCACTGCCGCAAACCCTAGTCTTTTCGGTCTCACCGATACGGATCTCGGTATCACCGAGATGGGGTTGTAATCTCTCTATTTCCCTTCGTAACGTTTTGGACCAACCAAGATGAGCGATCGGTCCCACCGAGATTGCAATGCAAACTCTCTGTTTCCCCTTCGTAACGTTTCGGTCCAACCGAGATGTAACATCCCAAATTTTCAATTTGGAATGTTATACATAGAGCATCATTGCATATCATATTTTTTTCGTTGCATTTTTGCTCGATCCTAGAAATTCTACACAACTCAAGGACCCACGGAGAGAGTTGGGGATTTTCGTTATTTTCATATTTGAGTTTTCTCAAATTTTGAAAATAGGATCATTTGATTTTAATTATTTTATCTTCAATTATTTCTATTACAAAAATATGAGAGAAGGAATAAAATGACTTTCCCAAAATAAAGAAATAATGAAGATTTACTAATAAAATCAAATAAGATTTTATTTTGGAGTTTTTCGCCTTTTTATTTGAATTTAGGAAAAATGCGAGTTTTTCAAAATTGCATTTAGGCCCCAAATAAATGTTCGTCAAATCCGGCTTGATTTTAGAAGCCGGGGAAAATTTATTTCGGGATTTTTGGAGTCCTTTCAGCATTCCTTTTTATTTTTTTGCGCGTAATTATTAAAAAAACGCGCACCGCCTTACCGGGCCGTACCCGAGCGGGACTCCGCTCGGGGGCGCCTTTATAAGCGCGGCCGAGCCGCCTCACCACCCGAGCCTGCCCGCCGACCTAACCCTAACATGCCACCGCCACACGCCGCCGCCGCCGCCGGAGTCGCCGCCCGCCGCCCGAGGTTCTCCGCCGCCTCGTTTTCCGTGCCGGTTTTTTTATAAAAACCGAGCGGTTTTTCTTCGGTTTTTTTATTTTCGTTTTTTATTTTATTTTTTATTAGTTTCGGTTTTTTTATATATTTATTTCGGTTTAGGCTAATTAACGAACGTCCGTTCGTTAACCTGTTCGTCGTTTTTCTTTTTCTCGGATTTAATCCGTGATTTTTCTGATCGCGATGCCAGATCCGATTTTCGTTTTAGTATAACTTTTCGCTCGTTTATCGGAATCAGGCGATTCAAGCGCCTAGAGTTTCGTCTCGAAACCCTCTTTCTGAATAATCTACCTAAACAAGTTTTTGCTTCTGTAAAATTTGACTTAGATCCAGATTAGTAAAACGAAGCTGTTTTCTTCCGCCGTTTGACTTTCGTTGCTTCGTTTGATTTGATTCTTTTTGCAAGCCGGAGTTCTTAAGTTGAACTATCTGGTTAGATCTATTTGAGTTTTACCTGTGCATTAGATGAGTATTTATTGTATGCTTGTTTGTTTGTCTGCGATAGATTACCCGGAGTGCGTCGCGTGTTACTTCGAATCTCTAGGTTTCGCGGATCATCAGCAAGGCAAGTAACACTTTGATCATACCTCTTCTCATACCCAATTTTTATGCATTAGATCTATCCTCAAACATTGCATGATTAGGATCTAATTAAATTGTGGGTTTTGGTAAGTAGATTGAGGTAGTACCTATTACCTGTTTTATTATCAAACCCTTGGGAGTTACTTCTACGTTTGCTTATTATGCTATGCTATGCTAGTAGACGTGGATTGGCTGAGTGTATCCATGACAGATGTGAGATTGTTATTTAATGGTTTATTTAAGGTGGCAACTTAAACACACATCTGGGTGGAATGAGGCACCTGGTTTCTATCAGACTTGCTCAGATTTCATCGGACCGCCACCCGGGCTCAAAGGGATCATGAGATTATTGAAACTAGAAACTTCCGTAGCAGCCACAAGCCATTATGGGCTCGCATAGTTGATTAAGTTGTGCGAACTCTTACGGGTAGACTAGCAGATGTAGGGTAAGTAGGTGTACTGGTCTACCCACAAGTAAGGTGCTAGTGCTTCTGAAAGACTATGTCTCGGTCATCCGGTTCTCAAACATCATGTAGTGTGAGAAATCTAACGGAGGCAATCGAGTCTTGTGGGGAAAAGTGCGGAAACCTCTGCAGAGTGTATAAACTAATTATGGTTAGCCGTGTCCACGGTTATGGACATCTTGAGTATCTAGTACTTGGATATCATGTGAATCTCGTCATGTTACTTCTAAGTTAATATTGTTGGGTTTGTTAATGAGTATTTTTAATTGGGATTGAGAATGCTGTCAACCGTTCTCAATGTTTCACAACCACAATGATAGTTAAATAAATTTATTCCTTTGCAGTAGGGAAAAATTGGCTTTATGCAAAAACGGTAACCATAGAGCTTTCCACCAGCCATATATGCATGTAGTATAGGCTATTCATTCCATTATTCTCTGTGTGTTACATTGCCAGCATATTCCATGTGCTGACCCGTTTTCGGGCTGCAACGTTTCATGTTGCAGACTTTTCGCAACGACAGTAAGGTGCATAGGTCGTGGTTCTATACTCAGTGATGCCGTTGGAGTTGATGGACTCGCTTATTCTTCCAAGCCTTCCGCTGTTATCGTTATTAGATGGCCTTAAGTCATATTTATTTTATTAAGTTCTCTCTTGAGACATTCGATTGTAATAAGTGTGTGATTGCTACTCCGTTATAAATCCTTCGAGTATTGTGTGGTGTCAGCATTACTGATCCAGGGATGACACTGAGCACAGAGATCAGACTATTTGAGGTCTGGTTCACTACAAAGATGGTATCAGAGCACACGCTGACTGTAGGACACGACCATTAAGCTAAATCCCTAGAGCACTACTCTCTCTTCTCATTTCTAACTCCTCATCTTTTCTACTCTTTTAGGATGACGGAAGCAAGGATCAAGTTCACTCAGTCGGATGAAGATACACCCTTTGGACGACACTTGAAGGAAGTCACTAAGTACCTTAACATCGGATTACCAAGCTTCACCGGGACCTACAATTCCACTTTACCCGAAGAAGAGCGCTGGAAGATTCAAGCTCAAGTTCCCGGAAGGACGTTTGGGCCAATCACGGAGCCCATTGAGTGCGTTTTCAATGCACCAACCTGGAGTCTGGTAAAGAGCATGGCAGCTCATATAACCATGGGACGCATTGGAGAAGTTTATAAAGAAGACCTCAAGGATACTATCTACCAGATTTGCGGACGCCGAAATGAACAATGGGAGATAGTTGGCACTAAGAAGGATCGATCCATTGCAGCTTTCATCCAGGAGTTAAACCAGCACATTCGACGTCAGGAAAACCAGATGTGCGCAGACATGATGGAGTTGAAGACATCAAAAGCTAAGATTATCGAACTAGAAGGAGAACTAAAGGCCACTCGCAAGGACTACATGGAGGAGATTGTAGCTCTAGTGGGACAAAACGGCGACCTTAAGGAGAAGATTGAAGAACTCATGGGAAATTCAAGACCGGAGGAGAAGATGAAGATAGCACTGTCCAGAGAATTACATCATCATCGATTTACACCGATTATGATCCTAGTGATGATGATTACGAAGATGAAGCTGGAGCAGATATCATGGAGTCTTCATCAGAGCAGTTTTTCTAGTTGACCACCATAACAGTAGTAGATTTCCCCCAGTTTATATTAGTTTTAGTTCAGCACTTTGTAACGATAGATAGACCGTTGTATGCCCTTGTTTGAATTGGTTGGAGTGATATTGTGTGATTTGTCTCATGTGCATATGGGTAGTGTTTCTCTCTAGACCTCTTTCTATTCTAAATTCTCGTCTTTTCTTAAACCCTCGAGATGCCTCCCGAGACGACCCGGATTCGTTTTTCCGCCAGAGATCACTCAATTGATTCAGCAGCAGAATGCCTTGATTCAAACATTGGTACAGAACCAAGGCAACAACAACAACAACAATAACAACCCACTGCCACCACCACCTGTTGACCATTTGACCCGTTTCTTAAGGCTGAATCTGCCGGTGTTTTCCAAAGAGTAATCGAGCCGATTGTTGCGTATGATTGGCTCCGTAAGATAGGGAGGGAGTTGACCACTGCAGGTTGTACAGATGGAGAAAGGGTGAAATTTGCCGCACATCAGCTTGAAGGACCCGCAGCAGCATGGTGGGAGAATTTTACAGCCACTTACCCTGTAGACACTGTCACATGGGATCAATTTCAGCAAGTTTTCCGTACTGCCCATGTTTCAGCAGGAGCTATGGCCATGAAGAAGTGTGAGTTTTGCAACTTGCGCCAAGGAGGACGGACAGTTGGCCAGTATGTAGATGATTTCAGTAAGCTAGCACGTTATGCCCCAGATGACGTTGCTATGGACGCAACTAAGCAGGAGAAGTTTCTAGAAGGACTGAATGATGAGCTGAGCATGCAGTTGATGGTAGCCACCTTCAATAACTACCAGGAGTTAGTAGATCGTGCTCTCATGATTGAAGGGAAGCAACAGCAGATTGACAATCACAAGAGGAAGTATGGAGAGGGGAAGAATAACTCTGGAGCTCAGCAGAAACTTCGCTTTACCCCGAAGCCAGGAGGACAATTTCAGCATACCCATGGAGGAGGTAGCTCGCACAATCATAATGGCACAAAGAATGGAAACGGGAATGGAGGAAGCAATGGACAAAACCGCACCAACCCGTTAACACCATCCAAGGTAGACCTGAGCCACATAACTTGCTTTAAGTGTCGCAAGACTGGGCATTATGCAAATGATTGTCCAGAAGGCCAGAATGGAAATGGTAATGGAAGCTCAGGAAAGAAGCCGAATCCTTTCAACAAAGGACAAGTGAACCATGTTACCGTGGAGGAGGTTGAAGCTCAGCCAGATGCAGTAATAGGTAAGTTTTTGGTTAAGTCATTTACTGCAGTTGTTCTTCTTGATACTGGTGCATCACATTCATTCATATCAAGGGGATTTGCGGATAAGTTTAGCCTACCCACTAAAACTCTTAAGACACCCATGCTAGTAAGCTCACCGGGAGCGGAGTATATGGCCAGTCAAGGATGTTTTCAAGTGCCATTAAGTATAGGGAGGCATGTTTTCCCAACGGATCTAATTATATTGGAATCCCAAGGTTTGGATGTAATTCTTGGTATGGATTGGTTGTCGATGTATGGAGGAAACATCGATTGCGCCAGTAAGACAATTTTGCTTACCAACCTAGAAGGAAGGAGAATCAAGTATGTATCACGGCATGAGCCGAGGAGAGCACATGTAAATTCCTTATCAGGAGTTCTGCAGGAGGAAGTACCAGTGGTAAGGGATTTCCCGGACGTGTTTCCGGAAGAGTTGCCAGGCATGCCACCGGATAGAGACATTGAGTTTCGATTGAACTATCGCTGTGCACCTTTGGGCCGATATCTAAGAGACCATATAGGATGCCAGCCCAGGATTTGGAGGAAATTAAGAAGCAGATTAAGGAGTTCTTGGATAAGGGTTTTATTCGCCCAAGTTCTTCGCCTTTGGGGATCACCAGACTTCTAGTGGAGAAGAAGGATGGATCATTAAGAATGGTTGTTGATTATCGTGGATTGAATGAAGTGACCATTAAGAACAAATACCCGCTGTCGATGATCAATGACTTGTTTGACCAATTGCAAGGAGCTAAGGTGTTTTCAAAGATCGATTTGCGATCGTGGTACCATCGATTGAAGATTCGAGAGCAGGATATACCTAAGACGGCTTTTACCACTGTGCACGGGCTGTATGAGTACACCGTTATGTCATTTGGTCTGACTAACGCACCTGCCTATTTTATGAACATGATGAACAAAGTGTTTATGGAGTTTTTGGATAAGTTCGTCATGGTGTTCATTGATGATATTTTGGTTTACTCGAAGAATGAAGAGGAACATAAGGAACATTTGCGTTTGGTACTCGAAAAGCTCAGAGAACATCAGTTGTATGCCAAGTTCAAAGAAGTGTGAGTTTTGGTTGAAGGAAGTTGGGTTTCTTGGACATGTTATATCCGGAGAAGGTATAGCAAGAGACCCCACTAAAGTTGTCCATAATAAATCGGGAAGCGCCAACAACGGTTGGAGAGATCCGGAGTTTCCTTGGACTAGCGAGGATACTACCGGAGATTCATTGAGAATTTCTCAAGGATTGCGAAGCCAATGACGTAATTGTTGAAGAAGGATACCAAGTTCAATTGACCGAGGAGTGTGAAGCTAGTTTCCAAGAGTTGAAGAAACGTTTGGTTACCTCACCAAGTTAATTCCGCAGATCAGACCAAGGATTATGAGGTATATTGCGACGCTTCACGTCGAGGACTTGGAGCAGTGCTTATGCAGGAGGGAAGAGTTGTTTCGTATGCTTCATGACAGCTTAAGCCTCATGAGCTAAATTATGCTACGCATGATCTGGAGTAGCAGCCGTAGGGCATGCGTTGAAGACATGGAGACATTTCCTCATTGGAAACCATTGTGAGGTGTATATGGATCACAAGAGTTTGAAGTACATCTTCACGCAGAAGGAGCTAAATCTCAGGCAGAGGAGATGGTTGGAGCTCATCAAAGATTATGATATGAGATTGCATTATCACCCGGAAAGGCTAACGTTGTAGCAGACGCGTTGAGCCGTAAGAGTCACGTCAACACACTAATGACGGGAGAAATACCAAAGGAGTTACCGAGGATCTTCGAGAGCTATGTTTGGAAATAGTTCCGAGAGGCTATGTAGCAGCATTGGAGATTCAGTCAACCTTGTTGGACAAGATCAGGGAAGCTCAGAAGACTGACAAAGAGATTGCCTCTATAAAGGAGAGAATGAGCGAAGGAAAAGCAAAGGGATTTCGTGAGGATGAGCACGATACCCTATGGTTTGAGGACCGTGTTTATGTGCCCAATGACCCGGAGACCAGGAAGTTGATTCTACAAGAGGCACATGATTCACCATATTCGATTCACCCAGGAAATACCAAGATGTATTTGGATTTTAAAAATATTTTCCGTGGACTGGAATGAAGAAGGATATTGCGTAGTACGTAGCAGTTTGTGATGTATGTCAAGGTGAAGGCGTAACATCGTAAGCCGAGGATTGTTACAACCATTGCCTATGCCCGAATGGAAGTGGGATAAACTAGGCATGGATTTCATCACGGGATTGCCCAGGACTCGTTCAGGCTATGACTCGATTTGGGTTATAGTCGACCGTTTGACGAAGGTAGCTCATTTCATTCCAGTAAAGACTACCTACAGCAGTGCCAAATTGGCTAAGATATACATGGCCAGGATTGTATGCTTGCATGGAGTTCCGAGGAGTATCGTATCGGATAGAGGAACCCAATTCACGTCAAAGTTCTGGAAGCAGTTGCACGAAACTTTGGGAACCAGGCTGGAGTTTAGCACAGCTTTTCATCCACAGACAGATGGACAAACCGAGAGAGTCAACCAGATTTTGGAGGATATGATTAGAGCTTGTGTTTTGGATTATGGATCAAGCTGGGATGACAATTTGCCATATGCGGAGTTTTCTTAGAACAGCAGTTACCAAACTAGTCTGAAGATGGCACCTTTCGAAGCCTTGTACTGAAAGAGGTGCAGGACCCCGTTGTGGTGGGATGAAGTTGGAGACCACCAGTTGTTTGGACCGGATTTGATTAAGGAGTCTGAACGGAAAGTAAAGTTGATTCGCGATAGGCTCAAGGTAGCCCAGTCAAGACAGAAGAGTTATGCGGACTCAAAACGCAAGGAGACAGAATACAAAGTCGGAGATGAGTTTATCTTCGAGTATCGCCTTCGAGGAGTTAAGCGTTTTGGAGTTAAAGGAAAGTTAGCACCTCGATTTGTAGGACCTTATCGAAGTTTTGGAACGCATGGGAGAAGTTGCGCAAGTTGGAACTACCCGAAGGATTGTCAGGAGTTCATGATGTGTTTCATGTTTCTCAGTTGAAGAAGTGTCACGCAGAGATGGCTGATATACCACTGAGAGATACAGTGCCACTGGAAGCGATCCAGTTGAATGAGGATTTGACCTACGAGGAGAAACCGGTTAAGATTCTGGAGTATGCCAGCAAAGTCACCCGCAGCAAGGTCATTAAGTTTTGCAAGGTTCAGTGGAGCCACCACACTGAGGATGAAGCCACCTGGGAGCGAGAGGAAGATTTGCTTAAGGACCACCCTCACCTATTTTCTAGCCAACCCGAATCTCGAGGGCGAGATTCATCTTAAGGGGGTAGGTTTGTAACATCCCAAATTTTCAATTTGGAATGTTATACATAGAGCATCATTGCATATCATATTTTTTTCGTTGCATTTTTGCTCGATCCTAGAAATTCTACACAACTCAAGGGCCCACGGAGAGAGTTGGGGATTTTCGTTATTTTCATATTTGAGTTTTCTCAAATTTTGAAAATAGGATCATTTGATTTTAATTATTTTATCTTCAATTATTTCTATTACAAAAATATGAGAGAGGGAATAAAATGACTTTCCCAAAATAAAGAAATAATGAAGATTTAATAATAAAATCAAATAAGATTTTATTTTGGAGTTTTTCGCCTTTTTATTTGAATTTAGGAAAAACGCGCGTTTTTCAAAATTGCATTTAGGCCCCAAATAAATGTTCATTAAACCCGGCTTGATTTTAGAAGCCGGGGAAAATTTATTTCGGGATTTTTGGAGTCCGTTTAGTATTTCTTTTTTTTTTCATACAGTAATTATTTAAAAAAACGCATTACCTTCGCCGTGCAGCGGGACTCATTTCGGGCGCTTTATAAGCTGCGCCCGAGCCAGCCCACCGAGCCTCGACTCGCCCGACCTAACCCTAGCCGCCCGCCTTGCCGCCGAGCCGCCGCCGCCTAAGGTTCGCCGCCGCCTCGTCTTCCGTGCCAGTTTTTTTATAAACCGAGCGGTTTTTCTTCGGTTTTTTCGGTTTTTTTATTATTTTCGTTATTTTATTTTATTTTTTTATTAGTTTCGGTTATATATATATATATATTTTCGGTTTAGGCTAATTAACGAACGTCCGTTCGTTAACCCGTTCGTCGTTTTTCTTTTTCTCGGATTTAATCCGCGATTTTTCTGATCGCGATTCCAGATCCGATTTTCGTTTTAGTATAACTTTTTGCTCGTTTATCGGAATTAGGCGATTCAAGCGCCTAGAGTTTCGTCTCGAAACCCTCTTTTCAATATCTACCTAAACAAGTTTTTGCTTCTGTAAAATTTGACTTAGATCCAGATTAGTAAAACGAAGCTGTTTTCTTCCGCCGTTTGACTTTCGTTGCTTCGTTTGATTTGATTCTTTTTGCAAACCGGAGTTCTTAAGTTGAACTATCTGGTTAGATCTATTTGAGTTTTACCTGTGCATTAGATGAGTATTTATTGTATGCTTGGGTGTTTGTCTGCGATAGATTACCCGGAGTGCGCCGCGTGTTACTTCGAGTCTCTAGGTTTCGCGGATCATCAGCAAGGCAAGTAACACTTTGATCATACCTCTTCTCATACCCAGTTTTTATGCATTAGATCTATCCTCAAACATTGCATGATTAGGATCTAATTAAATTGTGGGTTTTGGGAAGTAGATTGAGGCAGTACCTATTACATTTTATTATCAAACCCTTGGGAGTTACTTCTACGTTTGCTTATTATGCTATGCTATGCTAGTAGACGTGGTTTGGGTGAGTGTATCCATGACATATTTGAGATTGTTATTTAATGGTTTATCTAAGGTGGCAACTTAAACACACATCTGGGTGGATTGAGGCACCTGGTTTCTATCAGACTTGCTCGTATTTCTTCTGACCGCCACCCAGGCTCAAAGGGATCATGAGATTATTGAAACTAGAAACTTCCGTGTGCAGCCACAAGCCATTATGGGCTCGCATAGTTGATTAAGTTGTGTGAACTCTTACGGGTAGACTAGCAGATGTAGGGTAAGTAGGTGTACTGGTCTACCCACAAGTAAGGTGCTAGTGCTTCTGAAAGACTATGTCTCGGTCATCCGGTTCGCAAACATCATGTAGTGTGAGAAATCCAACGGAGGCAATCGAGTCTTGTGGGGAAAAGTGCGCAAACCTCTGCAGAGTGTATAAACTAATCATGGTTAGCCGTGTCCACGGTTATGGACATCTTGAGTATCTAGTACTTGGATATCATGTGAATCTCGTCATGTTACTTCTAAGTTAATATTGTTGGGTTTGTTAATGAGTATTTTTAATTGGGATTGAGAATGTCATCAACCGTTCTCAATGTTTCACAACCACCATGATAGTTAAATAAATTTATTCCTTTGCGAGAGAAAAATTGGCTTTATGCAAAAGCTGTAACCATAGAGCTTTCCACCAGCCATATATGCATGTAGTATAGGCTATTCATTCCATTATTCTCTATGTGTTACATTGCCAAAGATATTCCATGTCTTGACCCGTTTTCGGGCTGCAACGTTTCATGTTGCGTACTTTTCGCAGAACGACGAGTAAGGTGCATAGGTCGTGGTTCTATACTCAGTGATGCCGTTGGAGTTGATAGACTCGCTTATTCTTCCAAGCCTTCCGCTGTTATCGTTATTAGATGGCCTTAAGTCATATTTATTTTATTAAGTTCTCTCTTGAGACATTCGATTGTAATAAGTGTGTGATTGCTACTCTGTTATAAATCCTTCGAGTACTGTGTGGTGTCAGCATTACTGATCCAGGGATGACACTGAGCACAAAGATCAGACTGTTTGAGGTCTGGTCGCTACACGAGATGAGCGAATCGGTCCGATCGAGTTTTCCTGACCAACTCTCTGTTTGTCTATTACCAAAATCGGTCCCGCCGAGTTTATGTAAGCGGTCAAACCGAGATTACGTTATGCCCTAACCTTAATGACATTGGTCCCACCGAGTTGACTTGTCGGTCCCACTGAAAGTCCTAACGTTCACATTTTGAACTAAATCGGTCTGACCGAGTTCTATGAATCGGTCCCATCGAGTTTGGTGATTTGTGTGTAACAGTTAGATTTTGTGTGGAGGCTATATATACCCCTCCACCCACTCTTCATTCGTGGAGAGAGCCATCAAAACATGCCTACACTTCCAACATACATTTTCTGAGAGAGAACCACCTACACTTGTGTTGAGGTCAAGATATTCCATTCCCACCACATAAATCTTGATCCCTAGCCTTCCCAAGTTGCTTTCCACTCAAATCATCTTTCCACCAAATCCAAATCCCGTGAGAGAGAGTTGAGTGTTGGGGAGACTATCATTTGAAGCATAAGAGCAAGGAGTTCATCATCAACACACCATCTATTACCTCTTGGAGAGTGGTGTCTCCTAGATTAGCTAGGTGTCACTTGGGAGCCTCCGTCAACATTGTGGAGTTGAACCAAGGAGTTTGTAAGGGCAAGGATATCGCCTACTTCGTGAAGATCTACCCGAGTGAGGCAAGTTATTCATGGGCGATGGCCATGGTGGGATAGACAAGGTTGCTTCTTCGTGGACCCTTCGTGGGTGGAGCCCTCCGTGGACTCATGCAACTGTTACCCTTCGTGGGTTGAAGTCTCCATCAACATGGATGTACGATAGCACCACCTATCGGAACCACGGATAAAAAATCTCCGTGTCTACATTGCGTTTGCTCCCTTCAAACTCCTCCCTTTACCTTCATATGCAATTATTTTACATTCCGCTGCTATACTCTTAGAATTGCATGTGTAGGATGATTACTTGAGTTGTGCTAAGTTGCTAAAATCTGCCAAGACTTAAAATTGGGAAAAGGCTAGATTTTTATTTGGTCAAGTAGTCTAATCACCCCTCCTCTATACATACTTCCGATCCTACAAATATCCAAAATAGTGGGGAAAAGCCAGCGACAAAATCCGAAAGATGCAAAAACAGACTATCGAAGAAAAACACGATGAATAATAAAAAGTTCCAACATAATCATACATAGACTCATACAGGAAAGATAAACACCATGATAAGTTCGACTACTCTCATAAATGAAATGAAACATCATGACTCGTACGACTACATCCGTACATGAACATGACAACTACGGATACTCGAACACTCTAGCGCTCTGCTGGTCCTGCTGGGTCCTCTCTTGATGCGGACTCGGATCCTGAACTGACGACGTTAACCGAGACCTCCGGGTTAAAGTTAACACGACGACGCTGCCTTGAGGGCTCTCCCTCCGGGGTAGGTGTAGGATGAGGCTGGAGCATCGGAGCTACGGGGGTAGCGAGAAGGGAAACCCACTCAGCAGGAACACTGAGGGGAGTCACGGTCGAGGAGCTCGAGCTACTCGGAGGAGTAACCGGGGAAACAGGCGAGCTAGAACTGGGTGGAATATAAGGAGTAAATCCCATAGATGGTGGAGTGGGATAGGACCTAGCGGCTACTAAAGCAGTGCGAGCACGAGTCAGCTCTCAAGTCAACTCGTGAATCAGAAGGTAACTAGCAGTGATATAGCGAGAAAGGTGGCTAGCAGCGCTATCAGACTCCGGATCAATGATAGGGAAACAGACATGACCATTGTCGTGCAAGGATGGATAGTAGTGGAAACCTGGGTGAGTCTGCATCCGGACCTCGTTATAGCGCAGCTCGACGAGGACCTCAAATGTAGTAAACTGTACAGCCTGAGAGGCGGTGGAAGTGAAACCACTCTTGGAGGTACGAGTGTAAGAGTTGGACGATGAACTAGTGTGTAGAGTAACCACGGCGTGATACTCGTATACTGAGTCTGCTAGATGCTCCCAGTACACCCGACACATCGGGTCGTCGCCGTGAGGGTAGAGGCGGCGCCAAACATTCCGACGAAGGTGCGACGACGTGTACGACAGCAGTTCCAACTGGCACGGATGCGACACTGGAGCCATCTACACTCACATCCATTAGTTGGTTAGAAATAAAAATAAAACGAATGCATGCAATGCAACAATCATCTACAAACACTACCGGCACTCAAATGCTACTCTTACTAACGTCCAGGTAACATGTCGGTAGCCTAGCGTGTTCTACAGTCAGCGCGGCTCTGATACCAAGCATTGTGGCACCCCAGCTCAGAGCAACCGGTTTACCTTGCATTGTGCTACGTCTTGAGCTTGCGTTGGTTTTCCTCGAAGAGGAGAGGATGATGCAGCACAGTAGCGTAAGTATTTCCCTCAGTTTTTGAGAACCAAGGTATCAATCCAGTAGGAGGTCACGCGCAAGTCCCTCGTGCACTGCACAAAGCGATAGCTACTCGCAACCAACGCGATTAGGGGTTGTCAATCCCTTCACGGTCACTTACGAGAGTGAGATCTGATAGAGATAATATTTTTGGTATTTTGGTATAAAGATGCAAAGTAAAAAGTAAAAGCAAAGCAAGTAAATAAAGTTATGGAGGTTGATATGATGAGAATAGACCCGGGGGCCATAGGTTTCACTAGTGGCTTCTCTCAAGAGCATAGATATTCTACGGTGGGTGAACAAATTACTGTTGAGCAATTGACAGAATTGAGCATAGTTATGATTATATCTAGGCGATGATCATGTATATAGGCATCACGTCCGAGACAAGTAGACCGAAACGATTCTGCATCTACTACTATTACTCCACTCATCGACCGCTATCCAACATGCATCTAGAGTATTAAGTTAAAAAGCGAGTAACGCATGTAAGCAAGATGACATGATGTAGAGGAATAAATTCATGCAATATGATAAATACCCCATCTTATTATCCTCGATGGCAACAATACAATACGTGCCTTGCAACCCTTCCTGTCACTGGCTAAGGACACCGCAAGATTGAACCCAAAGCTAAGCACTTCTCCCATTGCAAGAACTACCAATCTAGTTGGCCTAACCAAACGGATAATTCGAAGAGACTTGCAAAGATAACTCAATCATACATAAAAGAATTCAGAGAAGAATCAAATATTTTCCATAGATAAGTTGGATCATAAACCCACAATGGATCGGTCTCAACAAACACACCACAAAAAGAAGATTACATCGAATAGATCTCCACGAGAGAGGGGGAGAACATTGTATTGAGATCCAAAAAGAGAGAAGAAGCCATCTAGCTACTAGCTATGGACCCGAAGGTCTGAAGTAAACTACTCACACTTCATCGGAGGGGCTATGGTGTTGATGTAGTAGCCCTCCGTGGTGGATGCCCCCTCCGGCGGAGCTCCGGAACAGGCCCCAAGATGGGATCTCGTGGATACATGAAGTTACGGCGGTGGAATTAGGTTTTTGGCTCCCCTCTGATCTGTTGGGGGTACGTAGGTATATATAGGAGGAGGGAGTATGTCGGTGGAGCGTCAGGGGGCCCACGAGGCAGGGGGGCGCCCAGGGGGGAAGGCGCGCCCCCACCCTCGTGACCGCCTCGCACTTCTTGGAGTAGGGTCCAAGTCTCTGGATCACGTTCGGTGAGAAAATCACGTTTCCGAAGATTTTATTCCGTTTGGACTCCGTTTGATATTCCGTTTCTTTGAAACACTGAAATAGGCAAAAAACAGCAATTTCTGGGCTGGGCCTCCGGTTAATAGGTTAGTCCCAAAAGTAATATAAAAGTGGAAAATAAAGCCCAATATAGTCCAAAACAATAGATAAAGTAGCATGGAGCAATCAAAAATTATAGATACGTTGGAGACGTATCAGGCATCCCCAAGCTTAATTCCTGCTCGTCCTCGAGTAGGGAAATGATAAAAAGAGAATTTTTGATGCCGAGTGATACTTTGGCATAATTTCAATGTAAATCTTCTTAATTGTGATATGAATATTCCGATATGAAAGATTCAAGACAAAAGTTCATATTGACATAAAAATAATAATACTTCAAGCATACTAATCAAAATAATTATGTCATCTCAAAATAACATGGCCAAAGAAAGTTCATCCCTACAAAAGCATATAGTTAGGCTACACTTCATTTTCGTCACACAAAGATGTTCCCAACTTCTATACCCCCGATGACAAGCCAAGCAATTGTTTCATACTTAAATAATCTCAAACTTTTTCAACCTTCACGCAATACATGAGCGTGAGCCATGGATATAGCACTATGGGTGGAATATAATATGATGATGGGGATTGTGTGGAGAAGACAAAAAGGAGAAAGTCCCACATTGACGAGGATAATCAACGGGCTATGGAGATGCCCATCAATTGATGTCAACATGAGGAGTAGGGATTGCCATGCAACGGATGCACTAGAGCTATGAATGCTCAACAAAAGAAAACTAGTGGGTGTGCATCCAACTTGCTTGCTCATGAAGACCTAGGGCATTTGAGGAAGCCCATCGTAGGAATATACAAGCCAAGTTCTATAACGAAAAATTCCCACTAGTATAGAAAGACAACTTATGAGACTCACTATATGAAAACATGGTGCTACTTTGAAGCACAATATATGAGACCTACTACATGAAGAACATGGTGCTACTTTGAAGCACATGTGTGGAAAAAGAGACAGTAGCATTGCCCTTTTCTTTTTTTGGGGCCTTCCTTTTTTTTATTTTGGACTTTCTCTTTTTGTTTTGTTTTTTTGTTTGGGCAATGCTCTAATAATGATGATCATCACACTTCTATTAATTACAACATAAGGATTACAACTCGAAACTAGAACAAGATATGACTCTATATGAATGCCTCTGGCGGTGTCTAGGGATGGTGCAATGAATCAAGAGTGACATGTATGAAAAATAATGCATGGTGGCTTTGCCACAAATACGATGTCAACTACATGATCATGCAATGGCAATATGACAAAAGTAAAGTATGTCATGATGATGATGGTGGAAGTTGCATGGCAATATATCTCGGATTGGCTATGGAAATGCCATAATAGGTAGGTATGGTGGCTGTTTTGAGGAAGATATAAGGAGGTTTATGTGTGATAGAGCGTATCGTATCACGGGGTTTGGATGCACTGGCGAAGTTATCACCAACTCTCAATGTGAGAAAGGGCAATGCACGGCATCAAGAGGCTAGCAATGGCGGAAAGGTAAAAGTGCGTATTATCCATGGACTCAACATTAGTCAAAAGAACTCATATACTTATTGCAAAAATTTAGAAGTCATCAAAAATCAAGTACTACGCGCATGCTCCTAGGGGATAGATTGGTAGGAAAAGACCATCGCTCGTCCCGACCGCGACTCATAAGGATGCACAAGCCGTGTACACTTCATGTTTCAAATTTGTTACATAACTTTAACCATACGTGCATGCTACGGGACTTACAAACTTCAACACAAGCATTTCTCAAATTCACAACTACTCAACTAGCATGACTTTGATATTATCACCTCCATATCTCAAAACAATTATGAAGCATCAAACTTATCTTAATATTCAACGCACTCAAAAGAAAGTTTCACATATCTTGAATGCCAAGTATATTAACATTAAGCAAATTACCATGCTATTAACGACTCTCAAAATAATCTAAGTGAAGCATGAGAGATCAAGTTTCTTTAAAACAAATCCACCACCGTTCTCTAAAATATCTAAGTGAAGCACTAGAGCAAAAAATTATCATGCTCAAAAATATATAAGTGAAGCACTATGAGCAAACTATCAAGCTCAAAAGATATAAGTGAAGCACATAGAGTATTCTATCAAATTTCAATTCATGTATGGCTCTTTCAAAAGGTGTGTACAGCAAGGATGATTGTGGTAAACTAACAAGAAAAGACGCAAATAATACAAGACGCTCCAAGCAAAACACATATCATGTTGGTGAGTAAAAATATAGCTCCAAGTAAATTACCGATGGAAGTGGACGAAAGAGGGGATGCCTTCCGGGGCATCCCCAAGCTTTGAATTTTTTGTGTCCTTGGATTATCTTGGAGGTGCCATGGGCATCCCCAAGCTTAGGCTCTTGCCACTCCTTGTTCCATAATCCATCAAAAGAATTCACCCAAAACTTGAAAACTTCACAACACAAAACTCAATAGAAATCTCGTGAGATCCGTTAGAGAAAGAAAACAAAAGACTACTTTAAGGTACTGTAATGAACTCATTCTTTATTTATATTGGTGTTAAACTTACTGTATTCCAACTTCTCTATGGATCATAAACTATTTTACTAACCATAGATTCATCAAAATAAGCAAACAACACACGCAAAACAGAATCTGTCAAAAACAGAACAGTCTGTAGTAATCTGTAACTAACGCAAACTTATGGAACCCAAAAAATTCTACCAACATTAGACGACCTGTATAATTTGTTTATTGATCAGCAGCAATTGGAATCAGTATTTTATCGCGTTCTGGTGATTTTTAACAATTCGGGCACTGAGCACAAAGATTCTGGAAATTACAGCAAGATCAAATAACTATCATCCAAGAAGATCCAATATGTTCAACTTGGCACAAACACTAATTAAAACATAAAACCACATCTAAACAGAGGCTAGATGGATTATTTATTCCTAAACAGAAGCAAAAACAAAAAATAAAATAAAATTGGGTTGCCTCCCAACAAGCGCTATCGTTTAACGCCCCTAGCTAGGCATAAAATCAAGGATAGATCTAGGTATTGGATCTTTGGTAGGCAATCAATAAGTGGCTCTCGTGATAGATTCATATGGTAATTTTATTTTATTTCTAGGAAAGTGTTCCATTCCCTTCTTTAAAGGGAATTGGAATCTAATATTTCCTTCCTTCATATTAATAATTGCACCAATCGTTCTAAGGAAAGGTCTACCAAGAATAATAGGACATGAAGGATTGCAATCTATATCAAGAACGATAAAATCTACGGGAACATAATTCCTATTTGCAACAATAAGAACATCATTAATTCTTCCCAAAGGCTTTTAAATAGTTGAATCCACAATATGCAAGTTTAGAGAGCATTCATCAAAATCACGGAAATCTAGCAAATCACACAAAGTTTTGGGAATAGTAGAGACACTAGCACCCAAATCACACAAAGCATGAAACTCATAATTTTTAATTTTAATTTTGATAGTAGGTTCCCACTCATCATGAAGTTTCCTAGGGATAGAAATTTTCAACTCAAGCTTTTCTTCATAAGATTGCATCAAGGCATCAACAATGTGTTCGGTAAAAGCTTTATTTTGACTATAAGCATGAGGAGAATTTAGCACGGATTGCAACAAGGAAATACAATCAATTACAGAGCAATTTTCATAATTAAATTCCTTGAGATCCAAAATAGTGGGTTTAGCAATATCTCGATTTTTATTTCTTTCAATCCCACTTTTATCTATTTCATCATCAAGATCTAAAAACTCTGAATTCTTAGAACGCCTTCTAGGTAAAGGAATTCCTTGAACTCCGAATTCAGTTTCATCAAGATTCATATTGCAAAACAAAGATTTAATAGGGGACACATCAATAACTTTTAGATCTTCATCTTGATTTTCATAGGAATTATAAGAACACGCTTTAATAAAGGCATCTTTGGAAGCACGCATCCTAGCGGTTCTTTCTTTGCACTCATCAATGGAAATTCTCATAGCTTTGAGAGACTCATTGATATCATGCTTAGGAGGAATAGATCTAAGCTTTAAAGAATCAATCTCGAGAGAAATTCTATCAACGTTCCTAGCCAAATCATCAACTTTAAGCAATTTCTCTTCAAGCAAAACATTAAAATTCTTTTGTGAATTCATAAACTCTTTAACACTACTCTCAAATTCAGAGGGCATTTTATTACAATTTTCATAAGAGTTGTTGTAGGAATTTCCATAATTATTAGAAGGATTACTAGGATAAGGCCTAGGATTAAAATTCCCTCTATACGCGTTGTTACCAAAATTATTCCTACCGACAGAATTCACATCCATAGATTCATTATTATTCTCAAGCAAAGTAGATAAAGGCATATCATTGGGATCAGAAGAAACACTCTTAGCAAATAAATTCATAAGTTCATCCATCTTTCCACTCAAAACATTGATTTCTTCTATAGCATGCACTTTCTTATTAGTAGATCTTTCAGTATGCCATTGAGAATAATTAACCATAATATTATCTAGGAGTTTAGTAGCATCTCCTAAAGTGATTTCCATAAAAGTGCCTCCCGCGGCCGAATCTAAAAGATTTCTGGAAGCAAAATTCAATCCAGCATAAAAATTATGTATAATCATCCATAAGTTCAAACCATGAGTAGGACAATTACGTAGCATTAATTTCATTCGCTCCCAAGCTTGTGCAACATGTTCATGATCAAGTTGCTTAAAATTCGTAATATCGTTCCTAAGAGAGATAATCTTAGCGGGAGGAAAATACTTAGAGATAAAAGCATCTTTGCACTTGTTCCAAGAATCAATACTATTTTTTGGCAAAGATAAAAACCACGCTTTAGCACGATCTCTAAGCGAGAAAGGAAATAGCTTCAATTTAACGACATCATTATCGACATCTTTTTTCTTTTGCATATCACATAAATCAATGAAGCTATTCAGATGAGTAGCGGCATCTTCACTAGGAAGGCCGGCGAATTGATCTTTCATAACAAGATTCAACAACGCAGTATTGATTTCGCAAGATTCAGTATTGACAAGAGGAGCAATAGGAGTGCTAAGGAAATCATTATTATTGGTATTGGTGAAGTCACACAATTTGGTAGCATCTTGAGCCATCGCGACGAACAAGCAAACTAACACACGAGCAAACAAAAGGCAAAGGAAAAAAGAGAAGGAGATTGGGAAAGAGAGGGCAAATAAAATAGCAAGGGTGAAGTGGGGGAGAGGAAAACGAGATGCAAATGGCAAATAATGTAATGCGAGAGATAGGGATTGTGATGGGTACTTGGTATGTTGACTTTTGCGTAAGCCTCCCCGACAACGGCGCCAGAAATCCTTCTTGCTATGTCTTGAGCTTGCGTTGGTCTTCCCCGAAGAGGAGAGGATGATGCAGCACAAGATGGCGTAAGTATTTCCCTCAGTTTTGAGAACCAAGGTATCAATCCGGTGGGAGGTCACGCACAAGTCCCTCGTACCTGCACAAAGCGATAGCTACTCGCAACCAACGCGATTAGGGGTTGTCAATCCCTTCACGGTCACTTACGAGAGTGAGATCTGATAGAGATAATATTTTTGGTATTTTGGTATAAAGATGCAAAGTAAAAAGTAAAAGCAAAGCAAGTAAAGAAAGTTATGGAGGTTGATATGATGAGAATAGACCCGGGGGCCATAGGTTTCACTAGTGGCTTCTCTCAAGAGCATAGATATTCTACGGTGGGTGAACAAATTACTGTTGAGCAATTGACAGAATTGAGCATAGTTATGAGTATATCTAGGCGATGATCATGTATATAGGCATCACGTCCGAGACAAGTAGACCAAAACGATTACGCATCTACTACTATTACTCCACTCATCGACCGCTATCCAAAGATGCATCTAGAGTATTAAGTTAAAAAGCGAGTAACGCCTTAAGCAAGATGACATGATGTAGATGAATAAATTCATCCAATATGATAAATACCCCATATTGTTATCCTCGATGGCAACAATACAATACGTGCCTTGCAACCCTTTACATCCTTTGGTAAGGACACATAAAGATTAAACCCAAAGCTAAGCACTTCTCCCATTGCAAGAACTACCAATCTAGTTGGCCAAACCAAACGGATAATTCGAAGAGACTTGCAAAGATAACTCAATCATACATAAAATAATTCAGAGAAGAATCAAATAATTTCCATAGATAAGTTGGATCATAAACCCACAATTGATCGGTCCCAACAAACACACCGCAAAAAGAAGATTACATCGAATAGATCTCCAGAGAGAGGGGGAGAACATTGTATTGAGATCCAAAAAGAGAGAAGAAGCCATCTAGCTACTAGCTATGGACCCGAAGGTCTGAAGTAAACTACTCACACTTCATCGGAGGGGCTATGGTGTTGATGTAGAAGCACTCCGTGGTGGATGCCCCCTCCGGCGGAGCTCCCGAACAGGCCCCAAGTTGATATCTCGTGGATACAGGAAGTTACGGCGGTGGAATTAGGTTTTTGGCTCCCCTTCTGATCTGTTGAAGTGCGTGAGGTATATATAGGAGGAAGGAGTACATCGGTGGAGCGTCATGGGGCCCACGAGGCGGGGCGCGCCAGGGGAGGCGCGCCCCACCCTCGTGACCGCCTCGGCACTTCTTGGAGTAGGGTCCAAGTCTCACGGATCACGTTCGGTGAGAAGATCACGTTCGAAGGTTTTATTCCGTTTGGACTCCGTTTGATATTCCGTTTCTTTGAAACCTTTGAAATAGGCAAAAAACAGGAATTACAGGCTGGGCCTCCGGTTAATAGGTTAGTCCCAAAAGTAATATAAAAGTGGAAAATAAAGCCCATTATAGTCCAAAACAATAGATAAAGTAGCATGGAGCAATCAAAAATTATAGATACGTTGGAGACGTATCACATTGCCAGCCCATAGATCATGTCTTCTAGCAACACACAACATCTTGGTACAGAAAACAACTGCTTTATTGATACTAGCAGAACATAGTTCGATATTACATCAAGTTGTGAGGCCAAGCGGCACACACGGTGCAGCTGAACAATATGTACATTATTTAGTGAACATAAAGAGGCCTCGATCACGACAATTACGCGGCAACGGAACGACGATGAAGCGGGACTCCATAGCACAGGGACACCGATGTGGACACGATCTAGACTCGGGCAGCACTCCGATCCAACGAAACTTTCCTGAAATCTGGCATGACACGCCAGGTCAGTACATTGAATGTACTTGCAAGCTCACAACAAGCATAAACATAATGACAGACAATATCATGATATTTATTCAAATTATCATTAATGCAAAATCATACTAGGAATGCAGTGAACATAATCTCGTGCCTCGAGTCCCTCGGACTTTCTTACCAAATGGGTTACCTCGTAACCAAACGATAATCTTTCTTGGATCACAAACGAAACCAACACTTTGGCCTCCATCATCAACAAACGGAACCAACACTTGGGTTCCCATCATTAACATAATTTCTCAACCATCATCTTTCCAACAGTACCATGTGGTTAACATTACTATGCATGATTATTTAAAATGTTGATCCATTGTGTGACCTACTTCCGAGTTGTGTCCGTAACTGAGGACGCGTCTATCGATAGATTAAATACACTCTGCAGAGGTAGCGCACTTTACCCACACCACGGAATCCATGGCCTCGCACTCCCATTTGGGTGGACCAACGGCATTCCGAAGGAACCCTCCCATTGCCATGACACTCTCCCGGCCACTCCGACTTACTCCCCACTAGGCTAAGTCCTTGGTGACCCCGTGCGTACCAAAGGCATCAACGGCCACCGTCGTGGCAAAACATAAATAGTCACAAACGGGGACAAGGTACCATAACAACAAACGGGCACACAAGGTTATGTCTGCTTACCGGGCCAGGGTAACGCACTCCCATAACCTTCCCTCGTTTGAGGTATCGACCAGAGGCATGACAACGGACCGAATAAAGGCCTTCCCATAAAGGCAAATGTGGTTGCACTAGAAAAAACTCGATTCAGTGGCACCATGACCCGATCAACGATATGTTCAAGTTGAGTTATTATCAGGTTTAACTCAAAGTAAAATAACCGGTGTCATGATATGCCATGAAAATGTAACCTTACATTATGCATCACATATTATCGGAAATAAATGGATCAACCTCGTCAAGTATTTCACTAACCTTAATCATCAACAAACTCATACCACTTCTCTGGTTATTATAATGCAGCAAACTTAACCATGATATTAACTTAAAATAATCCATTTTCTTACTAAAGAAAATATTAACCAAACTAGTCTTTTTCATAGTCATCTTATTTTTACATAACCATATATTACTTCTACTGACTTAAACTAACTTAGTTAGTCTCAAACTACTGTAAACTAAGCATACCAAACAAAACAAGCATTCAACAGAAATAAATATTTTTTAAGTGATTTAAATGCACGAACTAAATCATTATTCAAGTTGGAAAATCACAAATATTGAGATGGCACCATGAAAATGTTGTTGTGGCATACCTTAGTGCAGATGACGTTCACACTCCTCCTAGTGATCCTCAAGGCAAGCTTCACCTTCTGAAAATAATTAAAACAGAGAAAGAAAATATCAAGAAACACTCTGAAAATCACCAGAAAATATGGACAGCAGAGAAAAATCTCATTTTTGGTGAGCTGCTAGATCTTTTCAATAAGAACACAATGCAAAAATAATCAATCCATTTGGACTTATGGTTAAAAAGTTGTGGTTGTTTGAAGTTCTCTGGATAATTTGAATTAAATTTGAATAAAACAGAAACCAGGGGGTGACATCGATGGCGTATTCTCTGAATACGCCTCCACTCGTATCGCTTCGGGCGCGAGTGGAGAGGCTCACTGTGGGCCCCGCTGGTCAGGTGCGAGGGGAGAGAGAGAAAAGCAGAGGAGGGGCGGTGATGCGCCGGCGTTTCTCCGGCAAGGAGAGGTCGGCGGCCAGATCCAGAATGATAGGAAGCAAGAGGGGGTCGAGGCGCACCCGCCCGTACCCGTAGAATAGCTAGAGGTGGTCGGACGGGGTCGAGCAGGCTTCTCCAGCCAGCGGCAGGAAGCAGGTCGCCGAGTTGGAGGCAGCAGTGGTGTGGGGCTGCATCAGGGGCTCCAACGGGGTCGGACAGCACCCATGAAGCACCACGGAGGCTCTGGAAGAGTGGCTTGAGCTCGGGAGGGGCTGGAACGGTGGGGGCGAACAACGAGGATCACCGGCGAGCTCGAGCTCGGGGTCAGCGGCCCGAGGCCTGCCCGGCCGAGTGATACGTCCATTTTGCATCATGCTTTTATATCGATATTTATTGCATTATGGGCTGTTATTACACATTATGTCACAATACTTATGCCCATTCTCTCTTATTTTACAAGGTTTACATAAAGAGGGAGACTGCCGGCAGCTGGAATTCTGGGCTGGAAAAGGAGCAAATATTGGAGACCTATTCTGCGCAACTCCAAAAGTCCTGAAACTCCACGGAATATCTTAAAATAAATAAAGAAAAATCATCGCCAAAGATGAAGGCCGGGGCCCACACCACACTCACGAGGGTGGGGCGCGCCCCTACCTCGTGGGCCCCACGGTGGCTCTCCGACGCCCATCTTCTCCTATATGAAGTCTTTCGATGAGAAAAAACATTAAGCAACCTTTGGGACGATACTCACGCCGCCAGTGAGACAATCTAGGGCTCCGGCAGAGCTGTTCTGCCGGGGACACTTCCCTCGGGAGGAAATCATCGTCATCATCATCACCAACGCTCCTCTCATCGGGAGAAGGCAATCTCCATCAACATCTTCACCAACACCATCTCATCTCCAAACCCTAGTTCATCTCTTGTATCCAATTCTTGTCTCCAAGTCCGGATTGGTGCTAGTAGGTTGCTAGTAGTGTTGATTACTCCTTGTAGTTGATGCTAGTTGGTTTATTTGGTGGAAGATCATATGTTCAGATCCTTTATGCATATTATTACCCCTCTGATTATGAACATGAATATGCTTTGTGAGTAGTTACATTTGTTCCTGAGGACAAGGGAGAAGTCTTGCTATTAGTAGTCATGTGAATTTGGTATTCGTTCGATATTTTGATGAGATCTATGTTGTCTAGCCTCTAGTGGTGTTATGTGAACGTCGACTACATAACACTTCACCATTATTTGGGCCTAGAGGCAGGCCTTGGGAAGTAATGAGTAGATGATGGGTTGCTAGAGTGATGTAAGCTTAAACCCTAGTTTATGCGTTGCTTCGTAAGGGGCTGATTTGGATCCATATGTTTCATGCTATGGTTAGGTTTACCTTAATACTTTTGTTGTAGTTGCGGATGCTTGCAATAGTGGTTAATCATAAGTGGGATGCTTGTTCAAGTAAGAACAGCACCCAAGCAGTCCACCCACATATCAAATTATCAAAGTACCGACCGCGAATCATATGAACGTGATGAAAACTACCTTGACGATATTCCCATGTGTCCTCGGAGCGCTTTTCCTATTATAAGAGTTTGTCCAGGCTTGTCCTTTGCTGCAAAAAGTTGGGCCACCTTGCTGCACTTTATTTACTCTTGTTACTTGTTGCTTGTTACAATTTATCTTATCACAAAACTATCTGTTACCACTTATTTCAGTACTTGCAGAGAATACCTTGCTGAAAACGCTTATCATTTCATACGCTCCTCGTTGGGTTCGACACTCTTACTTATCGAAAGGACTACGATAGATCCCCTATACTTGTGGGTCATCAAGACTCTTTTCTCGGCGCCGTTGCGGGAGTGTAGCGCCTTTGGTTGGTGGAATCTGGTAAGGAAAAATTTATATAGTGTGCTGAAATTTCATCACTTGATACTATGGAAAGTAATTCTCTGAGGGGCTTGTTCGGGGTATCTTCACCCCGTCCAGTAGAGCAAAGAGTTTCTCCTCAACCTACTGAACCTATTAAAAATGAAACTCCTTTTGAAATTCCTTCGGGTATGATGGAAAAAATGCTAGCTAACCCTTTTACAGGAGATGGAACAAAGCATCCTGATGAACATCTACTCTATGTGGATGACGTTTCTGGACTATTTAAGCTTGCAGGTATACACGATGATGTTGTTAAGAAGAAGGTATTCCCTTTATCTTTGAAGGGAGACGCATTGACATGGTATAGGCTATGTGATGATACGAGATCATGGAACTATAAAAGATTGAAATTGGAATTTCATCAAAAATATTACCCTATGCATCTTGTTCATCGTGATCGCAATTATATATATAATTTTTGTCCTCGCAAAGGAGAAAGTATCGCTCAAGTTTGGGGGAGGCTTAAATCAATGTTATATTCATGCCCCAATCATGAGCTCTCAAGAGTGACAATTCTTCAGAATTTTTATGCTCGGCTTTCTGATAACAATCGCAAAGATGCTCAATACTTCTTGTCTTTGGCTCTTCTAAGATGAAGACTATTGAATTTAAATGGAATTTATTGGATAGAATTGAGCATAACTCTGAAGATTGGGACCTCGACGAAGGTAAGGAGTTAGGTATGACACCTAAGTTTGATTGTGTTAAATCTTTTATGGATACCGATATTTTCCGTAAGTTTAGCACTAAATATGGACTTGACTCTGAGATAGTAGCTTATTTCTGTGAATCTTTCGCTACTTATGTTGATCTCCCCAAGGAGAAGTGGTTTAAATATCATCCTTCCATAGAAGTAAAAGTAGCTGCACCTATTAAAGTTGAAGAAAAGACTGTCACTTATAATGATCCTATTGTTCCTACCTCTTATGTTGAGAAACCACCTTTCCCTGTTAGAATAAAGGATCATGCTAAAGCTTCAACTGTTGTTCGTAAAAGCAACATTAGAACTTATACACCTCCTGAGCAAGTCAAAGTAGAACCTAATATTTCTATTGTTAAAGATCTCTTGTCTGATAATATTGATGGGCATGTTATTCAGTTCTGCGGTGAAACTGCTAGAATTGCTAAACCGTGTGCTAAAGATAGACATAGACCTATGGTAGGCATGCCTGTTATTTCTGTTAAAATAGGAGATCATTGTTATCATGGCTTATGTGATATGGGCGCTAGTGCTAGTGCAATACCCATTGACTTATACAAAGAAATTATGCATGATATTGCACCTATTGAGTTAGAAGAAATTGATGTCACAATTAAGCTTGCCAATAGAGATACTATTTCACCAAGGGGAATTGTTAGAGATGTTGAAGTCTTGTGTGGGAAAACCAAATATCCTGCTGATTTTCTTGTTCTTGGTTCTCCACAAGATAGCTTTTGTCCCATTATATTTGGTAGACCCTTCTTGAACACTTTGTTAATGCTAAGATATATTGCAAAAAAGAATGTTGTTACTATTGGCTTGGATGATATGATTCATGAGTTTAATTTCTCTAAATTTAGTAAACAACATCGTGAGGAAGAATTGCCTAGTAAGGATGAAATTATTGGTCTTGCTTCTATTGCCATACCTCCTAGTGATCCTTTAGAACACTATTTGCTAGACCATTAAAATGATATGTTCATGAATGAAAGAATGGAAATAGATGAAGTATTCTTTAAACAGAACCTATTCTGCAACACAATTTGCCTGTTGAAATCCTAGGGGATCCCCCTCCACCCAAGGGTGATCCCGTGTTTGAGCTTAAACCGTTGCCTGATAATCTTAAATATGCTTATCTTGATGAAAATAAAATATATCATGTTATTATTAGTGCTAACCTTTCAGAGATGAAGAAGAAAGATTATTGAAAACTCTGAAGAAGCATTGTGCTGCTATTGGATATACTCTTGATGATCTTAAGGGCATTAGTCCCACTCTATGTCAACATAAAATAAATTTGGAAGCGGATGCCAAACCAGTTCGTGATCCTCAACGACGTTTGAATCCTAAAATGAACGAAGTGGTAAGAAAAGAAATACTCAAGCTTACGGAGGCAGGTATAATTTATCCCGTTCTTTGATAGTCGGTGGGTAAGTCCTGCCCATTGTGTCCCTAAGAAGGGAGGTATTACTGTTGTTCCTAATGATAAAGATGAATTGATCCTCAAAGAATTATCACGAGGTTATAGGATGGTAATTGATTTCCATAAATTAAATAAGGCTACTAAGAAAGATCATTACCCCTTACCTTTTATTGATCAAATGCTAGAAAGATTATGCAAACATACACAATATTGCTTTCTAGATGGTTATTCTGGTTTCTCTCAAATACCTGTGTCGGCTAAAGATCAATCGAAGACTACTTTTACATGCACTTTTGGTACTTTTGCTTATAGACGTATGCCTTTTGGTTTATGTAATGCACCTGCTACCTTTCAAAGATGCATGATGGCTATATTCTTTGATTTTTGTGAAAAAATTTGTGAGGTTTTCATGGACGATTTTTCCGTCTATGGTTCCTCTTTGATGATTGCTTGAGCAATCTTGATCGAAGTTTTGCAGAGATGTGAAGAAACTAATCTTGTCTTGAATTGGGAAAAGTGCCACTTTATGGTTAATGAAGGTATTGTCTTGGGGCACAAAGTTTCTGAAAGAGGTATTGAAGTTGATAAAGCCAAGGTTGATGCTATTGAGAAGATGCCATGTCCCAAGGACATAAAAGGTATAAGAAGTTTCCTCGGTCACGCCGGATTTTATAGGAGGTTTATTAAGGACTTCTCAAAAATTTCTCGGCCTCTGACTAATTTATTACAAAAAGATGTACCATTTGTCTTTGATGATGATTGTGTAGAAGCATTTGAAATACTTAAGAAAGCATTAGTCTCTGCACTTGTTGTTCAGCCACCTGATTGGAATTTACCCTTTGAAATTATTTGTGATGCTAGTGATTATGCTTTAGGTGTTGTTCTAGGGCAAAGAGTTGATAAGAAATTAAATGTTATCCATTATGCTAGTAAGACTCTAGACAATGCTCAAAGAAATTATGCTACTACCGAAAAGGAACTTTTAGCGATTGTATTTGCTTGTGATAAATTCAGACCCTATATTGTTGATTCTAAAGTAACTATTCACACTGATCATGCTGCTATTAAATATCTTATGGAAAATAAAGATGCTAAACCTAGACTTATTAGATGGGTTCTCTTGCTGCAAGAATTTGATTTGCATATTGTTGATAGAAAAGGAGCTGAGAACCCCGTTGCAGACAACTTATCTAGGTTAGAGAATGTTCTTCATGACCCACTACCTATTGATGATAGCTTTCCTGATGAACAATTAAATGTCATAAGTACTTCTCGTAGCACTCCATGGTATGCTGATTATGCTAATTATATTGTTGCTAAATTTATATCACCTAGCTTCACATACCAACAAAAGAAAAAGTTTTTCTATGATTTGCGACATTACTTTTGGGATGACCCACATCTTTATAAAGAAGGAGTAGATGGTGTTATTAGGTTGAACAGGAACAAATCCTACGCAAGTGTCACTCCGAAGCTTATGGAGGACACCACACTGGAGATAGAACTGCACATAAGGTATTGCAATCCGGTTTTTATTGGACTACTCTCTTCAAGGATGCCCGTAAGTTTGTTTTGTCTTGCGATAAATGTCAAAGAATTGGTAATATTAGTAGACGTCAAGAAATGCCTATGAATTATCCACTTGTTATTGAACCATTTGATGTTTGGGGCTTTGACTACATGGGACCTTTTCCTGCCTCTAATGGATATACACATATTTTAGTTGCTGTTGATTACGTTGCTAAGTGGGTAGAAGCTATTCCAACTAGTAGTGCTCATCATAACACTTCTATTAAAATGCTTAAGGAAGTTTTTTTTCCGAGGTTTGGAGTCCCTAGATATTTAATGACTGATGGTGGTTCACACTTTATTCATGGTGCTTTTAAGTAAAATGCTTGCTAAATATGATGTTAATCATAGAATTGCATCTCCTTATCACCCAGATCTAGTGGTCAAGTAGAATTGAGTAATAGAGAGCTCAAATTAATTTTGCAAAAGACTGTTAATAGGTCTAGAAAGAATTGGTCCAAGAAACTTGATGATGCATTATGGGCCTATAGAACTGCATATAAGAATCCTATGGGCATGTCTCCGTATAAAATGGTTTATGGAAAAGCATGTCATTTAGCTCTCGAACTAGAACATAAGGCATATTGGGATATTAAAGAGCTCAACTATGATTTCAAACTTGCCGGTGAGAAGAGGTTATTTGATATTAGCTCACTTGATGAATGGAGAACCCAAGCTTATGGAAATGCTAAGTTGTTTAAAGAAAAAGTTAAAAGATGGCATGACAAAAGGATACAAAAGCATGAGTTCAATGTAGGTGATTATGTATTGCTATACAACTCTCGTTTAAGATTTTTTGCAGGAAAACTCCTCTTCAAATGGGAAGGTCCCTGCGTTATCGAGGAGGTCTATCGTTCCGGTGCCATAAAAATCAACAACTTCGAAGGCACAAATCCGAAGGTGGTAAAAGTTCAAAGAATCAAACATTATATCTCAGGTAATCCCATAAATGTTGAAACCAATATTATTGAAACCGTAACACCGGAGGAATACATAAGGGACACTTTCCAGACCGTTTCAGACTCCGAAAAGGAATAGGTATGTGGTACGGTAAGTAAACCGACTCCAAATCAATTTTTAAAGCAATATTTCTCCATTTTGGAATATTTAGAAAAATAGAAAAATAAGTGGCAGTCCGGTAATGACACGAGGGCTCCACGAGGGTGGAGGGCGCGCCCTACCCTCTAGGCGCGCCCCCTACCTCGTGAGCACCTCGTGAGCACCTCGTGTGCCCTCCAGACTTCGTTTTCTTGCACAATACGTATTTTGGTCGGTAAAAATTCATTATATATTCTCCCGAGGGTTTTGACTCTCGTATCACGCAAATATCCTCTGTAACGCCCATGATGCGGCTATATCTCCCACGTGTCGAAGCACGACTTAGAGGCATAACCGCATTGTGGTTTTGTCGCAAGAAGGGTCATCTTCACACAATCACATGTAATGAACAAGACTGGGATAAAGAGTTGGCTTACAATCGCCACTTCACACAAGTACTTAAATAAATCATACATCACTCAGAGTACACACATAGTCCGACTACGGACAAACAAAAGAAAAGGAAGATAACCCAACTGCTAGATCCCCGATCGTCCCAACTGGGCACCACTACTGATCATCAGGAAACAAAACATAGCAACAACCAAGGTCCTCGTCGAACTCCCACTTGAGCTCAGTTGCGTCATCTTCACTGGTATCATCGGCACCTGCAACTGTTGTGATAGAATCTGTGAGTCACGAGGACTCAGCAATCTCACACCCATGAGATCAAGACTATTTAAGCTTATGGGTAGGAGAAGGTAGTGAGGTGGAGCTGCAGCAAGCACTAAGCATATATGGTGGCTATCATACGCAAAAGAGAGCGAGAAGAGAAGCAAAGCACGGTCGTGAAGCTAGCAATGATCAAGAGGTGATCCTGAACTCCTACTTATGTCAAACATAACCCAAAACCGTGTTCACTTTCCGGACTCCGTAGAAAAGAGACCATCACGGCTACACACGCGGTTGATGCCTTTTAATTCGAATCTGGTGTCAAGTTATCTACAACCGGACATTAACAAATTCCCATCTGCCACATAACCGCGGGCACGGCTTTCCAAAGATAATACCCTACAGGGGTGTCCCAACTTAGCCCATCATAAGCTCTCACGGTCAACGAAGGATATTCCTTCTCCCGGGAAGACCCGATCAGTCTTGGAATCCCGGTTTACAAGACATTTCGACAATGGTAAAACAAGACCAGCAAGACCACCCATTGCCGACAAATCCCGATAGGAGCTGCACATATCTCATTCTCAGGGCACACCGGATAAGCTAAGCGTACAGGTACCGACGTAATCCAAGTTGCCAAGGAATGGTCCCGCACGGTGCTCTAGTTTGGACCAACACTCGGAGGAGCACTGGCCCGGGGGGTAAAATAAAGATGACCCTTGAGTCTGCAGAACCCAAGGGAAAAAGGCTTAGGTGGCAAATGTTAAAACCAATGTTGGGTCTTGCTGGAGGAGTTTTATTCAAAGCGAATTGTCAAGGGGTCCCATAAATCACCCAACCACGTAAGAGCATAAAATCAAGGAACATAACACGGTATGTATGACGGAAACTAGGGCGGCTAGAGTGAAACAAAACACCAGGCATAAGGCCGAGCCTTCCACCCTTTACCAAGTATATAGATGCATTAATTAAATAAGAGATATTGTGATATCCCAACATAATCCTGTCCACCATGGAGCAATCTTCAACTTCACCTGCAACTAACAACGCTATAAGAGGGGCTGAGCAAAAGCGGTAACATAGCCAAGCAATGGTTTGCTAGGAAGGGTGAAAAAGGTTAGAGGCTGAGATGGCAATATGGGAGGCATGGTAAACAAGTGATAGGTAGCGCAACATAGCGATAGAACAAAGCAACTAGCAAGCAAAGATAGAAGTGATATCGAGGGTAATGGTCATCTTGCCTGAGATCCCGCAAGGAAGAAGAACGAGTCCAACATGGTAAGGGGCTGATTTGGATCCATATGTTTCATGCTATGGTTAGGTTTACCTTAATACTTCTTTTGTAGTTGCGGATGCTAGCAATAGGGGTTAATCATAAGTGGGATGCTTGTTCAAGTAAGGATAGCACCCAAGCACCGGTCCACCCACATATCAAATTATCAAAGTACCGAACGCGAATCATATGAACGTGATGAAAACTAGCTTGACGATATTCCCATGTGTCCTCGGGAGCGCTTTTCCTATTATAATAGTTTGTCCAGGCTTGTCCTTTGCTACAAAAAGGATTGGGCCACCTTGCTGCACTTTATTTCCTCTTGTTACTTGTTGCTCGTTACAATTTATCTTATCACAAAACTATCTGTTACCACTTATTCCAGTACTTGCGGAGAATACCTTGCTGAAAACCGCTTATCATTTCCTTCTGCTCCTCGTTGGGTTCGACACTCTTACTTATCGAAAGGACTATGATAGATCCCCTATACTTGTGGGTCATCACCGAGCTGCGGCTTTCTACTGCGTTGTCGAGTGTGTAGGAGGAGTTGGTCCTGTTCGAGGAGGCTAGGGTGGCCGTTTTTATAGGCGGCGGCGAGGACCGGGCTGCGGAGGGCTTCGACCACGGCACGGCAACGAGCAGCGTCAGTGAGAGGGGGAGATTGCAATGCAGTTCACGCGGGCACTATGGGAGGGCGGAGACGAATAGAGGAGCGGGGGTGGCGACGAGCACAGTGGCGCGACGCACTGTTGGGTTGGCTAGGTCGTGCCCGTGCTCACTGCGGAGAGCTCCAGCGTCGGCGAGCGCCAGCGAGGAGTTAATGGCGTCGGGACAGTGATTGTGGCGCGGTTTGGCAAGGTGCGGTAGTTGGGGAAGCGAGCACGCGTTGAACAGAGCACGCGGCGGCATCCAGAGCGCGTCGACTAGCACATTGGCATCATGCACACGCGTGGTCACCGCGCGAACTCTGGCATAGAGCCACGGCTTGCCATAAATTCATGTCTGGCGTGTAGTCCTTAGTGGTTTGGGTCGTTCCAACACTTTGGGTTGAGTCTAGAGGTTGTAGGTGCGTGGTTTACTTCATGGTAAGTATCTGGTCAGTAACTTGTGGAGTTAACTGTGAGTGATCCACTAAGAGTTGAGGGCTGAGCTTTGGGGTTTATCAATCACTTAGGAAGGTAATGATGCTCAAGAAAAATCAGCCTCAATGGATCAAGGAAAATGATACTTGCTGTGGAAACTGGCCTTTCTGACCAGAACAGAAAAGATTTGTTGTAGCAAAAATATTCCAAAAAGTGATGCAATATTTTTTCTCAGGAAGGTGCCCTAGGGTTCAAAGAATATTTGGGAATTTTCTCAGATTTGTGGGCAAAGAAAATGGGGGTTGCTTTGGAGCACATGTTGCTGAGTAGGGTTTTTGAAGAGAAAATGAATATTTTTCATTTAAGAAAATATTCCTATGATTATTTTGGGATTAGTCAGAGAGGAAATGATGGCTTGGGGGAGATGTGAACCACTTGGGTGAAAATTAAGGGTATGCCCAAGTGTTTAAGTCCAACTGAAATGATTCAAAAACCCAAATTCAAATAAAAAGGCAGAAAAAGAAGAGGGGGCAAAAACCAGGGTGTCACAAACCTCCCCCACTTAGGATGAATCTCGTCCTCGAGATTGGGTTGCTCGGGAAAACAATTCTGGAGAGGTTGCTTGTAGAAATTCCTCTCGTCCCAAGTTGCCTCTTCCTTGGTGTGATGCTCCCACTAAACCTTATAAAACTTTATCGCTTTACTACGAGTGACTCTTTCCATTTCATCCAATATTCTAAACGGCTTCTCCTCATATGTTAAATCCTTAGCCAGCTCTAATTCTGACATATCAGTATTTTTCTTTGGAGGTGATATACATCGTCTTCGCTGTGAGACTGGGAACACATCGTGCACTCCTGACAATTCCGGGGGCAATTCCAACTGATATGCAACAGTACCCACTCTGGACATAACTGTGAACGGACCAATATACCTGGGTGCCAATATTCCGCAGGTCTGAAATCTTTTGACTCCTTTCATAGGGGTGACTCGGAGGTATACATGCTCTTCGGGTTCAAAATTGATCTGTCGGTGCTTTGCAGCATATTAACTCTTCTGTCGGGATTTAGCCAATTGCAATCTCTCTCGGATTTCCTTGACTTGATTTTTAGCTTCCATCATGAGATCAATTCCGAAAATGCGGCTATCTCCGGTTTGAGACCAATTTAACAAAAATATTCCAAAAATTGATGCAATATTTTTGCTCAGGAAGGTGCCCTAGGGTTCAAAAAATATTTGGGAATTATCTCAAATTTTTGTGGGCAATGAAAATGGGGGTTGCTTTGGAGCATATGTTGCTGAGTAGGGTTTTTGAAGAGAAAATGAATATTTTTCATTTAATAAAAATATTCCTATGATTATTTTGGGATTAGTCAGAGAGGAAATGATGGCTTGGGGGAGAGGTGAACCACTTGGGTGAAAATCAAGGGTATGCCCAAGTGTTTAAGTCCAACTGAAATGGTTCAAAAACCCAAATTCAAATAAAAAGGCAGAAAAAGAAGAGGGGGCAAAAACCAGGCTGTCACATCCCTAGTATCCACTATGTTCTTAGATTGATGTTGCTATGACTTTGCTATGCTTAATGCTTGTCACTTTGGGCCCGGGTACCATGAACTCAGATCTGAACCATTTATAAATTCATCATTATATCCATGTTTTAGATCTGATCTTGCAAGTTATAGTCACCTACTACGGTTATGATCTGACAACCCCAGAGCGACAACAACCAGGCCCACTCTCGGTGATGACCGTAGTTTGAGGAGTTCCTGTATTCACTGTGTGTTAATGCTTTGTTCCGGTTCTCTATTAGAAGGAGGCCTTAATATCCCTTAGTTTCCAATATGGACCCCGCTGCCACGGGAGGGTGGGACAAAAGATGTCATGCAAGTTCTTTTAATAAAGCACATATGACTATTTACGGAATACATGCCTACATTATATCGATGAGCTGGAGCTAGTGCCATATCGCCCTAGGTTATAACTGTCACATGATGAATATCATCCAACAAGTCACCGATCCAATGCCTACGAATTTATTTATATTGATCTTGCTGCGTTACTACTGCTATCATCACTGTTACACTTGCTACAAATTACTGCTATCACTGTTACTATTATCAAACTACTTTGCTACTGATCACTTTGCTGCATATAATTAATCTCCAGGTGTGGTTGAATTGACAACTCAACTGCTAATACCTTCAAATTTTCTTTGGCTCCCCTTGTGTCAAATCTATAAATTTGGGTTAAATACTTTACCCTCGAAAACTGTTGCGATCCCCTATACTTGTGGGTTATCATTTACCATGAACTTCTCATGACCAAGTCGAAGAAGTTTGCTCTACACAAGCAGGTTAACACTGAGAGTCTGCGTGACAATGATCATCTGTATCCCGGTGTGTACCCAGCTCTTAGGAGATTGGGCCTCATTCCTTTCGTCACATTCAGCCATCCATACAATGAGGATCTGGTGATGCAGTTCTTTGCCACCTTGTTTTTCTCAAATGACAAAGGCAATGGAAAGTCAGCAACGTCAAAAGTGACCCTCTCAGTCCTGAAGTTCAACTCGCTGCCAAATGTCACTGGCAACGTGATCTTTCCCTTCGGTTTGCTCCTTCCCGGATTGATTCCTTGGAATGTGCCGGTCTCTTCGAGCTTCGCCATCGAGGATCTGGAGTTTCGGAGCACCGCGGAGGAGATCGAGTTCAAGCCGGCCCGCCGTCAACTAGCATCTTAGTGACCTTGAGGTTGCGGATAGTTGGTGAAACCAACATCGGCAAGCACCGACCGCGATTCTGCGATCGTGGTGGTCCTCAATATCAAAGATGATAGGCGTCTTTGGACCATTTCAGAGGTTTGCGTGACTCGACGGATGGTTCTGCTGCGTTGACTTCCGCATCCACCGCTTGAGCTGGCGGTGTGAAGTATGCGAAGAAGCACCGCCGTCAACGCACATGACCTCTGTGGCTTCTGAACTCCTGCTCATTGGCCTCGTCATCATCCATGTCTTCATCATCGTCGTCGTCTTCATCCTTGTCGCGGCCGCGGGGAGGTCTGTCTCCTTGCCGCTGCTTGGCCTTGCCGCGGCGTCCTCCTCGGCCGGGACGTTTCTTGCCAGCTCCTCCAGCACCTTCCTGGGCCTTCTCCTTGTTGCGTCGTTCGTATTCAGCCTTCTGCTGCTCGACAAGCTGCTCGACCTTTTTGTAGCTCTGGAGGTCATGGCCCTTGGTGCGGTGGATCTTGCGATCTTTGTTTGTTGGAGCCGTCACCGCTTGTCGGGCGACCACCACGGCTGGCGATTGGTGCGGCGGCAACCTCCTTGCGGAGCTACCAGCTTTGGCTTTCTTGGCGCCACCTCCGTTGCGGACTGCTCAACAACTAGCACATCTTTGCCTTTCTTCTTCCTGTTGTTCCGCCGCGGTTCTTCTTTGCGGGCGGTCTCCTCACTATCAGATCCTCCCCGCTTCAGTATTCTCTCCGGGAGTATCCTCCCTTCCTCAAAGACGTGCACACTTGTCGGCCGGGGCATATAGCCCATCGACGTCTCTCGATCTTGCACATCGCCATCTCCTCCCGCATCCTGCGGTTCGCACATTGTCGATGGAACGCGCTGATTACATGGCGGGGTGGACATCTGGGATGTTGTCTTTGTCTGTGGCTGAATCTCCGAATGTACTTGCGGGGGCTCTCCTTCCTTACGGCGGCGGGGCGAAGGTCGCTTTCTTGGCGATGGGGCTTGTGGCCGCTGTAAAGCGCCGACAAACTGATGGCATAGATCTGCCCAAGAGGATATGGAGTCGTCCGGCAAGTGCATGAGCCAGGATCGACATTGGGCTTGAGCACCGGTGAAGTAGTTGGCCAGGATCTTGTCGTCTCGCCCCGGCAGCTTGCACCGCGATGGTATAGATGCTTTGAGGAACTCCGACGGATGCGTCTTACCGTCGTACTTCTCTGCATGCGTCGGCGAAATTCTTCTTGCCGGGCCCCTTTGGACTTGCCGCAGCTCACGAGTGAACGCAGGGCAACCTACCGCGTCTGACAAGTCGCTGGTTCCCCTGGCGCATGCATGTCGACAGAGGGCCCGGTCGCTGGTCTGATTGGCCTTGGCGCTTCTCTTCGGCACTCGATGCGAGTTCGAGCATCTTCTTGTTGTCGTTCGTGCAGAACTTGGCGCTGATCGCGACGAGCTCGTGGATCCGATGATGCGGTGGAGTCGCTGTCGAGGTGGATCCGGCGAGTCGGCGATCTTGGCCTTCGGGGCGGAGAGTGCATGGTGGTTGCACCCCCACCGGTTTTGTCGCCACCGGCTCGTGTTTGGCAGGCCTGCCGCGGCAGCGATGCACTTGGTTGCCGCGGAGCGTCGCCATTGGCAAAGCCGATTAGACTCTGAATGGTGGCCCTCCATTCATCGACCTTGTCGGCTGTTGGAGGGTAATCCAGGAGCAGTTGAGCTCTCGCCAAAGCTTCTGCTGGAGTGGTGGGTGGCAGTGGCGAACGGTGCGAGGAGCGGGATATGCTCGGACTTCTAACTATGTTAGAAGGAGCAGTATCCCGTCGGCGACCGATGCCTCGCTTCGCGCCAAACATGTTGGCGTGCATGCTAGTCTTGAGCATCCCGAGATCCACCGGCTCGATCTTGGTCCAACGAAAGCGTATGGCGTTGTGAATACCATGGCGCTGTTGGTCCCGCGCCTCCTAAGACGGGCGCGGTGCATGTCTGGACGCCGAGGTCTGCACAGCCTTGTCCTTGGACTTGGCAGCACCGTGGGCTCCCGTCGACGTCCATTCTTCGCGGCGTCTACCCCACCACCCGTTTGCTCCGGTGGTGGTGGGTTCGACGCGGACGGAACATCTGCCGCCGAAGCCTTCTTCTTCGGTGGCATGTCGATGAAGATGATGAAGATCTAGCTCGTGTGGACGCCGAACCAGGTTCATGCAATCTCGACGCCCCCTACCTGGCGCGCCAAAGATGTCGGGGCGGCTGATCTGGCCCACGAACACCTATGGGACCGGCGGACCGAGCCCCTTTCGGTTCGGCGGGGGGCGGAGGTCGCCACGAAGAGCAAATCGGTAGCACACGAGCGGTTTACCCAACGGAGCTCTCCGGAGATAACACTCCTACTGCTGCATGTCCGAGTGTATTGAGTTCTTGCTCAGGGGCTGAGTGCTACTGATACACAAGCTGCTAACGAGACCGAGCGTGAGTGTTCTCTGGCTTCGAACCTTTCGAACCCCCCTCTACGTTGCGCATGGGCCTCCTTTTATATGCTCAAGGGGTCTCCGACAGGTGGCAACATAGACAAGGGTAAAAATGGAAAAGGAGTGGTTGGTACAGCTACTTGTACAGTGTATCATACCTAACCACGACGGTAGGGGACAAAGGCATTAAATGCCCGTCTCGTAGCCCTAACAATGCGAAAAGAGGCCGTCGGGCGCCACCGCTTGCGGATGTCAATCTTGTCGGCGCCGCTTGCCACCAGCGCTCCGGCTGGCGCCGGCCTCTTGCCACTGTGGCGCTGGAAAGGTCCTGAGGCGACACGTTAGTGGATGTCTTTGGAGCGCAGTCTGAGTGGTGGATGCCGCGGCAAGCGCCTTGCAGCGGTTGTTGTCTTGTCGCGTCCGAGCTTGTCGCTCACGGGCCTTCCGGCAAGCTCCTCTTGCCGGGCCTTGTCTCCTAGGTGCCTTGGGTGGCCTTCCCGGCAAGCTCCTCTTGCCGGGCCTTGTCTCCTTGGCTTGAATACTTTGTTCTTGAATGGCTCCAAAGGAACCACGGAGGACCTTGGCGGTCACCCGGTAAGACTTGCCGCGGAGGGCTGCAACTGCCCGTGCACAAATTCGGGATACTAGGGTACCCCTACTCTAGTACACCGACAGTGTTCCCCGCAATATTTCTTCCCCAGTGACTTGTTACTCTTGGAGCTTGGACTCCTAGGCGGCTAGAGGTTCCTCCGGAAGCTTCCTTGCTTGTGGTGTGCTCCGAAGAAGTTTGTAAAGGTGTGCTAGTTGCCTTCAAGACCAACCCCGAGTGATTCGAGGCTCGTCCGTTAGGGGTGACTCGAAGGATATTATGGTGAGCTTTTGGTGGCGTTCCGCAAGCTTTGGCTCCGGCACCGCTTGATGAAGTCATGTACCTAGGGTAGGGTCATGGACCTGTCCAAGGTACCCTCCCCAAGGACATCTCTTGAAGAAACTACCTTTTAGTCGACCTGGAAGGATTCCACTCGACGGACCTGAAGACACTCGACCATGAAGCCAACCACTCGACCACCAGGAGATCTACTGATCGGTTTACGCATAAGCGGTCGATCATTAAGTGGCTTTATGGACATCATAGCACTTTATGTAGGGCGTTACCGGTAACTCCCTATCTTAATGTACCTTAATCCCTGCATAAGCTGAAATTTGGAGGGTGCAGCGAACTCTATATAAGCCACCCCTCCTTTGTGTAAAGGGTTCGCCCACAACAACTCATATACACATAATACAATCGACCGCCTCCGGGCTCCGAGGCGTAGGGCTGTTACTTCCTCCGAGAAGGGCCTGAACTTCGTAAACATCTTGCGTATACAACTACTCCATAGTTAGGATCTTGCATCTCCATACCTACCCCCATTCTCTTTGTCGGGGCTTAGATCCCACGACGATTTGGCGCCCACCGTGGGGCAGGTGTCTTAGCGACTTGTTGGAGAAGTTGCAGTTTTCGATCCCATTCATCATGGTTTTAGGTGGAGTTTTGGTCGAGGGCCACGAGATCCGTCTCGGCAGCTCACGTTCATCGCCCGGCGACTCCGCTTGGTTGCAGGAGGCTCCACTCACGTCGACGCACTCCCGTCCATGGCAACGCACTTTCGGCGTCGTCGCCTTGCGGCAGCCGTCGACCCAGTATCGGTCGGCTCCTATGCCGTCCTCCCTCCCAGTCTCTCACAGGCGCAAGCGCTCCGATCGATTGAGGCTTCAGCGGTGGGTGAGGCACGCGGTGGCCCGCCAGTCGGTCTCCCCTCAAGTCGCGGCAATCGAGCCCGACGAATCTCTCTACGGCCTGTTCGATCTGTCGCCCGCTCGCGAAGACTGCATCCGAAAGTCACGATAGTAGTGATCCGGCAGCGGAGGTTCTGACGGTTGATGGACAACGCAGTCCTCCTGGTTTCCCCCGCGCCGACGGAGGCGTTGGCGGAGGCGAGCTGGCGCAAGTTCACAAAGAGTATCAACCCGAGTCGCTCACTTCACTGCAGAGGGAGGAGCTTCGCTGCCGGAACATGGATGCGCTTCACACTCCTATCATTGGAGAAACCCCCGAGGCCCGTGCCTGAGAAGACGCGCGTTTGGCCAACTTGGATGGCGCACTTTTCGACCGAAAATCTCCGGCGAGTACTCGACAAACGAAGCGCAATAACGGGTCCCGTCGTCGATCGGCGTCAACTCTTTCCACAACCGACTCAGGTATACCAAACTCCAATTCAGAATCTAGCAATTTGCAGCCCGTATAGCAGAGTCCATTCAGCCTTCCCAGTCAGAGGCCAGCAGATGCTTGCTACAGATCAGAGATTTACTCCGGGCAGCAGGAGATCAAAATTCAGCTGTATCGCAGTTGCGGAACAGGATTCATAGCATATCCTTCGCTGCGAATACAGTCCAGTCGGCTCATAGCCCAAGATCGCCCCCGAGGCGTGAGGGACATGGAGGCCGGCGGGATCAGTATGAGGACCGATTCGATCGTGATGATCGACGCCGAATGCCCACTCCTCCCCCAAGAGGTGGGTCATACGCGCCTCGACAGCAAGATGACAGACACCATCACAGTGTTGGGCGGAGGATTCCAGTCGACCCCAGGGAACCAGGCTTTGATGCGAGATCCGTCATCGTTCAAGGCTTGGTCGACAGGAACAGAGCTAACCGAGAAGGTCATGACAGGAATGCGCCCGCCAGCAGCAGAGTATACGTCTCAGGACCAGAGTGTTTTAGCAGAGCCATCAGAGCCGCGGTGATTCCTCCCAACTTCAGGTTGGCGAGTGGAGTCAGTAAGTTCACTGGTGAGTCTAAGCCGGATACTTGGCTTGAGGACTACCGAGTGGCTGTTCAGATTGGAGGCGGCAACGATGAAGTGGCCATGAAACACCTGCCTCTCATGTTGGAGGGCTCGGCTAGAGCATGGTTGAATCAGTTAGCACCCATCAGCATTTACACTTGGGAAGGTCTTGCCCGAGTGTTTGTCAGGACATTTGAAGGAACTTGCAAGCGGCCAGCAGGTTGAGTTGCGGAGTTGCGATCGTGTGCGTAAGTCGAATGAAACTACGAGGGATTATATCCAGAGATGGATCACTTTGCACCACACACGAGAGAATGTATCGATCATCGAGCGATCTGTGCCTTCAAGGAAGGCGTTAAGAACAGAGAATTAAGTTTGAAATTCGGTCGGACCGGAGACATGACCCTGAGTCGAATGATGGAGATTGCTACCAAGTACGCCAATGGTGAAGAAGAGGATCGGATCCAGAGTGGCAAGTACAAGTCAATCGCTAATGAAACCGGGGGAGGGAACTCCAGTCGGAAACAGAAGCGGAAAGCTGAGCCAGCTGCTCCTGGAGAAGCCTTGGCTGTGACTCCAGGAAAGTTCAAGGGGAAACCCAAGGGCCTTGGAACCCCAAGAAGGTGAAAGACCAAGATGGGAATGATGTATTGGACTTGCCATGTCACATTCACACGAAAAAAGATGAAGAGGGTAAACTCATTTACCCAAAGCACACCACTCGACAGTGTCGGCTCTTGATTCAGCAGTTCCAGGGGAAGCAACCCAAGGACAAGGAGAAGGAGTCGAACAGAGTTGAGGACAAGGAAGATAGTGACAGTGGATACCCCCAAGTCAATTCCACCCTGATGATTTTTGCTGACGTTGAAAGCAAAAGTCGACTGAAAGTTATCAACCGAGAAGTGAATATGGTCGCTCGTGACACCCGATTACGAAATGGTAGCAGACCGCCATCATGTTCGACCAGTCTAATCACCCGACACACATAGCCACCCCTGGGAGGCAAGCATTGGTGGTCGACCCAGTCGTCGAAGGCACTCGACTAACTAAGGTTTTGATGGATGGCGGCAGTGGCCTGAACATACTGTATGGAGAGACGTTGAAAGGGATGGGCATTCCGATGTCCAGACTCAGCACCAGCAACATGAGCTTCCATGGAGTCATTCCTGGAAAGAAGGCTGAGTCACTCGGCCAAATTGCTCTCGATGTGGTTTTGGTGATTACAAGAATTTTAAATGAGAAAAGTTGACCTTTGAGGTCGTGGATTTCCGAGTGCTTATCATGCTATTCAGGAGGCGGCGTATGCACGTTTCATGGCTCGACCATGTTATGTATATCTCAAGCGAAGATGCCAGGTCCCAAAGGTGTGATCGCATCGCGGCAATCGGAAAAAGCGAAGAGTGTTTTCGGAAAAGGCTCTAAAATCGCCGATGCTTAGATGGCGATGGTAGAGCTGCAAGAGTACCGTAAAACTGCAGACCAGTGATTTGTTGCGAGCCAAGAAGCCCGCCACGGAGTCAAGATTTGATCGTCCGGTGAGACGAAACCGATTCATATGCACTGGCCAGTCCCAATGCTGCTCCGACTCACATCTCAACAACACTCGACTCCAAATAGGAAGAAGCGCTCATCCAATTCCTCCATGAGAACTGGGACATCTTCGCATGGAAGCCTGCTGACATGCCGGGTGTTCCCAGGGGACTGGCTGAGCATCGTCTGCGAGTCGACTCAAAAGTTAAACCTGTCAAAGAACATCTTCGACGGTCCGCCGTGCAGAAGAGAAAGGCCATTGGCGAGAAGGTGGCTCGGCTCTTAGCAGCAGAGTTTATCCGAGAGATTTACCACTCCGAGTGGCTCGCCAATGTTGTCATGGTCCCTAAGAACGACAAGTTACTTCGCATGTGCATCGACTTCAAACATATCAATCGGGCCTGCCCGAAAGATCATTTTCCTCTTCCCCGCATCGACCAAATAGTCGACTCGACTGCGGGATGTGATCGGTTGTCTTTCTTGGATGCCTATTCCGGTTACCATCAGATCCGTCTGTATGGACCCGACGAGATCAAAACAGCTTTCATCACTCCATTCAGATGCTTCTGTTATGTCACCATGCCATTCGGCCTCAAGAATGCCGGAGCCACGTTCATGAGGATGATTCAGAAGTGTTTGCTCACTCAAATCAGTCGGAATGTGGAAGCATACATGGATGATATTGTGGTCAAGTCACGGAAAGGTTACGACCTATTGGTGACCTTGCTGAAACATTTGCCAATCTCGGGAGGTATGATATCAAGCTTAATCCATCAAAGTGCACATTCGGAGTTCTGGCGGAAAGTTACTCGGTTTTCGTTTCGAGCGAGGAATCGACGCCAACCCGAAAAAGTTGGCACTATACTCCGAATGAAACGCATACTGCGTGTGCACGATGTCCGAAGCTTCTTGGATGCTTGGCGCTTTAAGTCGATTCATCTCTCGCCTCGGTGAAAAGGCATTGCCTCTTTACCGGTGATGAAGAATTGAGACAAGTTCGAGTGGACTCCGAAGCTGATGTAGCGTTTGCGAGCTAAAAGCTCTGCTCTCCACCAGCCGGTGCTTGCTGCCCCAATCAGCAAGGAGCCGTTGCCGCTTTACATTGCAGCCACGGGACAAGTCGTCGATCTGATTACTTACGGTCGGCGGGAAGAAGAAGGAAAGGCCTTCAAAGTTCAGCGCCCGATATATTATCTTTACGAAGTATTGACCCCATCAAAGCAAAGATACCCTCATTATCGAGAAGCTTGTTTATGGGATTTATATGACCGCGAAGAAGGTTGCTCATTACTTCTCGATCATTCCATTACGGTCATCGAACGCCCCATTATCGGAGATTACTCGCATAACAGAGATGCAATCGGTCGAGTGGCGAAATGGGCGATTGAACTCCTTCCCCTTGATATCAAGTTTTAGGCAAAGAAAGCCATCAAGTCCCAAGCAATAGTAGATTTCATCGCCGAGTGGATTGAACAACAGTTGCCGACTCAAGTTCACTTGGAGCACTGGACCATGTTCTTTGATGGTTCCAAGATGCTGAATGGTTCCGGTCTTTGGGGTAGTATTGGTTTCCCCCGAGGAGATAAGCTCAGATATGTGCTCCAGATTCACTTTGATTCTTCCAACAATGAAGCAGAATACGAAGCACTGTTGTATGGGTTGCGTATGGCCATTTCACTCGACGTTCGTCGCCTCATGGTTTATGGCAACTCAGATCTAGTGGTTAATCAGGCAATGAAAGAGTGGGATGTCAGAAGTCCAGCCATGACTGGTTATTGCAATGCAGTGAGGAAGCTAGAGTAGAAGTTTGAGGGTTAGAGCTTCATCATGTACCCCGGTGAAAAATCAAAGCTGATGATTTGGCGAAAATAGGGTCCAAGAGGGAAGCCATTCCCAGTGATGTGTTTTTGGAGCACATCCACACACCATCAATTCAAGAGGATCCTTTCACCGAAGAAGCCCCACAGCCAAAAAGTGCCATCGATCCGACTGAAGTTGAAGTCCCAGCTGTGGTCGACCTGGTCATGGAAGTCGGGTCATCACTCCCGACTGGACAGTGCCGTACATCACGTATATCCTAAGGAAAGAGCTCCCGGAGAACGAAGAAGATGCTCGACACATCGTCCGCCGATCCAATGCCTTTACTGTGATCAAGGGACAGTTGTACAGAGAAAGCGCGACCGGAGTCAGCCAGAAGTGCATAACACCAGAAGAAGGTCAGATAATTCTTGAGGATGTCCACTCGGGGACCTGTGGTCATCATGCGTCCTCTCGGACCATTGTGGCTAAAGCATACCGAGCGGGATTTTACTGGCCAAAGGCAAATGAAATGGCAAAGGAAATAGTCGACACGCGTGAAGGGTGTCAGTTCTATTCCAATATGTCACACAAACCCGCCTCAGCCTTGAAGACCATTCCACTCGTCTGGCCCTTCGCTGTTTGGGGTTTGGACATGATTGGACCACTGAGAACTGGCAGAAGCGGTTTCACTCACTTGCTAGTGGCAGTCGACAAGTTTATGAAGTGGATCGAAGCTAAACCTATCAAGAACCTCGATGCATGCACGACTATCAGTTTCATCAGAGAGTTGATATTCAGATATGGAGTTCCACATAGCATCATCACTGACAATGGGTCAAACTTCGATTCTGACAAGTTCAAAGTCTTTTGCGCCTCTCGGGGCACACGAGTCGACTATGCTTGATTGCTCACCCCGGTCGAATGGACAAGCAGAACGAGCAAACGGTCTAATTCTCAAAGGACTGAAACCTCGGCTGATGCGCGATCTCAAGCATGTAGCAGGAGCGTGGGTCGACGAACTTCTGTCGGTTCTTTGGGGATTCAGGACCACTCCTAATCGGTTGACTGGGAGAACTCCATTCTTTCTGGTCTATGGAGCTGAAGCAGTTCTGCCGAGTGACCTGCTTCACAATGCACCATGAGTCGAACTCTACTCTGAAGATGAAGCGGAGCAAGCCCGACAAGATGCAGTCGACCTCCTTGAAGAGGAGAGAGAGATGGCCCTGATCCGCTCGACCATCTATCAGCAGGACTTGCGTCAATTCCATGCTAGAAATGTGAAGAGCCGAACCTTTCAAGAAGGAGACTTGGTCCTCCGAGTGGATCAACAGAAACCACACAAGCTCGCTCCCACTTGGGAAGGTCCCTTCATCGTCACCAGAGTTCTCCACAATGGAGCATACCATCTTTACAATGTTGATCGCCAGATTGATGAGCCTCGAGCTTGGAATGCGGAGCTGCTCCGCCCCTTTTACACTTAAGTACTCACTCGGGTGAGATGTAATAAAAGTACCTCTGTAGTTTGTTTATCAAATACAAGAATGTTATAATTTTCCCAGTGATTGTTATTACTTTTTCGTTTACATGAGAAATTTCCCCCAGTGGGTGGCTTAGCTGCGAACCCGTTTCACCTAAGTCTGTAAAAAAAATCCCTGCCGGGTGGACAGCCAGCCTCCCACTCGGGGACTTAGCTGCGAATCCGTTTCGCCTAAGTGTTTGAAATCCTACCGAGTGGTGAGCCAGCCTCCCACTCGGGGGCTTAGCCGCGAATCCATTTCGCCTAAGTGTTTGAAATCCTCACAGTGGTGAGCCAGCCTCCCACTCGGGGGCTTAGCTGCAGTCCAAGTACTCGCCTAAGTGTTTAAAATCCTACCGAGTGGTGAGCCAGCCTCCCACTCAGGGGCTTAGCTGCAGTTCAAGTACTCGCCTAAGTATTCAATACAACGTGTACTTTGTAAGGATGACGAGGTACAGATCGACTACTGCCTTCTCCTTTAGAGCTACGACACAAAAAATCCTCCCACTCGGAGGCTTAGCTGCAGTCCAGTACTTGCCTAAGTTTGAAAAATCCTACCGAGTGGAGAGCAAACCTCCCACTCGGGGGCTTAGCTGCAGTCCAAGTACTCGCCTAAGTATTTAAAATCCTGCCGAATGGAGAGCAAACCTCCAGCTCGGGGGCTTAGCTGCAGTCCAAGTACTCGCTTAAGTATTTAAAATCCTACCGAGTGGAGAGCAAACCTCCCACTCGGGGGCTTAGCTGCAGTCCAAGTACTCGCCTAAGTATTTAGAATCCTGCCGAGTGGAGAGCAAACCTCCCACTCGGGGGCTTAGCTGCAGTCCAAGTACTCGCCTAAGTATTTAAAATCCTACCGAGTGGAGATCAAACCTCCCACTCGGGGGCTTAGCTGCAGTCCAAGTACTCGCCTAAGTATTTAAAATCCTACCGAGTGGAGAGCAAACCTCCCACTCGGGGGCTTAGCTGCAGTCCAAGTACTCGCCTAAGTGTTTAAAATCCTACCGAGTGGAGAGCAAACCTCCTACTCGGAGGCTTAGCAGCAGCCCAAGTACTCGCCTAAGTGTTTAAAATCCTACCGAGTGGAGAGCAAACCTCCCACTCGGAGGCTTAGCTGCAGTCCAAGTACTCGTCTAAGTGTTTAAAATCCTACCGAGTGGAGAGTGAACCTCCCACTCGGAGGCTTAGCCGTAGTCCAGTACTCGCCTAAGTATCTGAAAATCCTACCGAGTGGAGAGCAACCCTTGCACTCGAGGGCTTAGGTGCAGTCCAGTACTCGCCTAAGTAAAGGTGCACGTCGAATGTTACCTTCTCCTTCGGAGCTGCGCCACAGGTACAACGTGCGTTCCATCCCGATCCGCAAGGACGACGAGGTGTAGGTCGACTGTTACCTTTCTCCTTCGGAGCTACGCCGCAAGTACAATCTGTGTTCTGTCCCTACCTGCAAGAACAATGAAGAGCAGGTCGACTGGATCCACCTCAGAGCTGCATCTCAATCACTGAAGTGTATTCCGAGTAAAGAACAAAGTTCGCTCAAAGGCAAATGAAAGCATATTTGATGATAAGCCAAGTTCAGATAACATCCTACGGATTCATAAGTACTCAGGCATCGAGCCTGTTAAAGTTTATCGGTTACAAGACCACTCGGCATTCCGAGGAAAATTTAAGACGAAACATAGAAGTTTTTTACTCCTCAGGTGGAGGAATGGAAGGCGCGACAAACTGGTCCAGGTCGATCCCGTCAGCGATCCGAGTGGCAGCAGCAATGAAAGTCTCCATGAAAGATCGGAAATCGTACTTCTTGGTATTGGCAACTTTGATGGACGCCAACTTTTCCTCTCGCGCCTCCTTGCAGTGAACGTGGACCAGGGATAGAGCAATATCATCGCCACACCTGGCAGAAGACTTTTTTCCATTCCTGCACTCAACTTGGAACGTCATTCAGTCGAGTCATTAATGACTCGAGGTCATTTTGAAGTGTCTTGTCTGTCCAGAGCGTCGAGTCAATGCGCGACACCGCAGCCTTCAATCGAGTGAGGTAGTCCACTACGACAGCAACACGAGACTCCAGTCGGAGGACGTTCATAGCGGCTTCATCCTTCACAGGGGAGTTGATGGGGTCCAAGCTCGTCTCCACTCGACTAGTCTCCTCCTCGAAGTTCTGGTAGAATTCTGTAAATGCAATTCGAGTTCAAGCTAAAGGGTCTATGACGAGTCGGCGATAACAAGTCAGTCGGATAGGAGGGATTACCTTCAAGCATGAGGAACAACTTCTTGGCGAGACCTCCTAGATAAGCCTCCAGATCGTTCCTCTTCCCGCCTTGATTCGCCTTGTCACTCAGAGCTACCTTGTCGTTCTTCAGTCGGCTAACCTCCTTATTCGCCGCGTCGAAGCGGCTTTTAGATTGGCATTCTCTTCTTCAAGTTTACCGATTGAAGCCAGTTTTTCTTCTGCGAGCTTTGTTTTGTCCGAAGCCGCTTTCTGCGCCTCGGCAAGGTCATGATCCTTCTTCTTCAGAGCCTCCTTCATTTTGTCTGCAAAATGACAGGGAGATCAGAATTAAGAATGGGCGGAAAGACAAAGACAGTCGTCAAGTTCTCACCAGCCATACCTTTTGCTTCATCTTTCGCCTTCTGCAAGTTCTCCTGAGCAAGCTTCAAGTCAAGGTTGAGCTGGATCTGTTTGTTTTCCAATTCAGTATAGTGAGCCACAAGCTCGCAAGATTTCTGCGAAGAGTCAATCGACAGACATCAAAGATAAGTTGCTTCCGAGTGACTAAGAAGAATCATAGTGTTCCTAAGACTACAGCCGAATCAAAATATTCGACAGTAGTCTCGGGGACTACACCCAGTGGGTGCACTTAGCGTGCCCCCACCGGTTTCAAGATTCCATTCGACATGGTCCGACCAGACCGAGTGAAGAAGTTGACAAAGAAATTCAAAGTATAAAGACTACGGTCGACTGCCAGCAGTCCACCATAGTCTCGGGGACTACACCCAGTGGGTGCACTCAGCGTGCCCCCACCAGCCCAAAAATTGAATCGACACACCCAAGGGGTGTTCACATACGAAGATCTTCAGAAAGAAGAGTTTTTCAGGTAGCATATCCTAACAGAACAAGTGGTGATGATCAACTAACCTGGACATTGCTCTGAAGAGCCGAGCTGGCATCATAGGCCGCATGGCTGGCCTCCCGGACCACCTTCACCTGCTCCATCATGATCCCCGCCTGGCGTATAGCTTCCTGAGCAGCACCCACTTGGTCCTCCGAGACGTGGTGTGTGGCGAAAAGGGAGGGCGGATCAGCAGTCGACGATGAAGGCTGGATACTCGTCGGCCGCACAAATGAAAGACACAGAAGTCCGAGTGATGTTGCCACCCTCATGAACCAGCGTCTCAGGCACTGATACAACTTGAGCAGTCTTGCCAGCAGGCGCCTTTTTATTCCTCCTCCGCCTCAACGGCGCCTCATCGTCATCATCAGGGAGATCAATGACATGAGGAGGGACTGCAAGAAAGATTCAAAGTTAAAAACGGAAGTTCAGTCGACCAAAAGCGAAACTACAAAGATCATACCAAGGTTAGAGGTGGCAGCATCTTCCATCTCCTGGTCTTCATTCCTGACTGAGGTCTCGGAGGTAGCTGCGCTGCAGGTTTCAGAAATCAGTTGATGAGTCAACAAGTCGACCGAAAGTATGTCCGTGCCAAACAAGAAAACACAAATTCTGCTGTACCCGGAAATGGTGGGAATAGCCATCCTCATCTTGGGCAAAGCCTTCGTCGGCTTTGATGGCGTCGCTCGGGGTTGCTTTGGCGCTTTTTCAATCGGCGCCGGAGACGTCGTCCGAGGGCGTTTCGTCGACTGCCCAACAGGCGCGATAGCCTTGCCACGCTCGACCGCGGGGTCATGGGTGAGCTTGGATCGCCTTTCCATGCGAGGAGGGTCGACTTCTTCCTCCTCTTCCTCCTCCTCCTCTTCGCCGGAGCTGTCGTCATCTTCGTCCTCCGCACCATCAGATTGCCATTCCTCCTGGCTTTCACCTCCGCTCCCTTCCTCCTCGACCGGTTCTTGCGCCCCGTTGGGCATCGAGTACATCTCAATGGTGGCCTCGAAGACAACAAACAAGACAAAAGTCAATCGACCGATTTTAAACAAACAAGATGGAGAAAGCAGGATCACTGTCAAAGATGCAGGAATGGACCTTGTCTACGTCGTATGACTGGTGGAGTGGGGGGATCCTCCTGGCTCCTCGAGGGTTATCCTTGTTTCCTGTGATGCACGCAAGACACCTTTCCAGCATGGCATCCTTGATCTCCTCCGGGTGGATCTGAGTGGTGTCCTCAGTGCCAGAGTACAACCACATCGGATGGTCTGGGGCTTGAAGCGGCTGGATGCATCGTCGAAGGAAGACCTCCAAGAGATCCATGCCTGTTACCCCGTCTCGAATGAGCCGGACAACTCGTTTGACCAACACCTTCACCTGCGCCTTCTCTTCCGGGATCACCTTCAAAGAAGATGGTTTGCTCACTTGGTCCATGGAAAAACGAGGGAGTCTAGTCGAATGCCCTAGCATTGGCTGTTCCTTGTAGTAGAACCAAGTCGACTGCCATCCACGGACTGACTCGGGTAAGATCATGGCCGGAAAAGAGCTTTTTCCTCTCATTTGAACCCCAAGACCCCCACACATCTGAATCACTTGAGTTCTCTTGTCACTCGGATTGGCCTTTTTCACCGTTTGGGAGCGACAAGTGAAAATGTGCTTGAAAAGGCCCCAATGAGGCCGGCAACCCAAGAAATTCTCACACAAAGACACGAAAGCAGCGAGATACACGATGGAGTTGGGAGTGAAGTGGTGAAGTTGTGCCCCAAAGAAGTTCAGAAATCCCCGAAAGAAAGGGTGAGGCGGTAGAAAACCCATGATGCGACATGGGTGGCCAAGAGAACGCACTCACCCTCCATAGGTTGTGGCGTCCACTCCTTCCCCGGGAGCCGCGCTGTTCCATGGAGGATTCGTCCTTCATTGGCCATGTCATCGAGATCCTTCTGGCTGATCGTCGAGCGGATCCAGTCGCCCTGGATCCAGCCCTGCGGCAAGCCGGCCCTCGACGAAGATCTGCCCCGACTGGTTGCTCTTCCCTTCGCCTTCGCCTTCGCCTTCTTCGCCCGCTCCAAAGCCGTCGTCTTCTCCTTCACCATTGTCGCCGGCGAAACGCGCACGGAACAACAACGTTGAGGTGGAATCGCTCGCGGCGGATGAATCTGAGGAAGGAAGGAGGAAAGGGGAACGCACTGTTCAAAAAACCCCGGTCCAGGGCCTTATATGAGGTTGCTTCCAAGTGACTGACTGGTAGGCCCAGGCGATCCTGTCAAATCCCGCAACAGTCACCCGCGCGATACGTGGTGAAAAAGGTGGCGCGGAGATCGAGCCGTCCTTGCCTTATCCCGTCCGATTATTGCGGCTCTCTCTCCGTCCCGCTCGTTTCCCGAAAATTCGAATCCCGCTAAATCCGCGCGTCACAGAGCAAATCGTCAGACAGAAGATTTCCTCCATCCTGTCAGTCGGAGTTCCTCAAGTACGAAAAACACATTCAACGGATATAAAGAATGGATCAAGGTGACTGGCAAAGAAGTTGAAGCCATCATGTAAGCTCATTGATCCAGATCAAGACGTACAATCACACGAAAAGTTGGTCGGAAGAATTCTCAACTCCTTCCCCACTCAAACCTCGATCCATTCGGGGGCTACTGATGAAGTCATGTACCTAGGGTAGGGTCATGGACCTGTCCAAAGTACCCTCCCCACGGACATCTCTTGAAGAAACTACCTTTCAGTCGACCTGGAAGGATTCCACTCGATGGACCTGAAGACACTCGACCATGAAGCCAACCACTCGACCACCAGGAGATCTACAGTCAGTCTGCACGCAAACGGTCGGTCATTAAGTGGCTTTATGGCCATCATAGCACTTTATGTAGGACGTTACCAGTAACTTCCTATCTTAATGTACCTTAATTCCTGCATAACTGAGGGCTGGAGGGGTCTGGCGAACTCTATATAAGCCACCCCCTCCTCGATTGTAAAGGGTTCAGCCCACAGAAACTCATACACACATAATACAATCGGCGCCTCCGGGCTTCGAGACGTAGGGCTGTTACTTCCTCCGAGAAGGGCCTGAACTCGTAAACATCTTGCGTATACAACTACTCCATAGCTAGGATCTTGCCTCCCCATACCTACCCCCCATTCTACTGTCAAGCTTAGAACCACGACACCGCTCCAAACGGAGAGTAGCTCTTCCACAAGGAAGAGTGAACTTCAGGATAAAATTCGCATCCTCGTCTCACTTGTGGTTAATCCTTTCCCGCACCTTACTTTGCTTTATGCTTGTTGGCTCGCTACTTAGATTGTTGCCTAGCATATTTAGCTTGGAGCTTGCTTGTCATATGGGTTTCATTCACCTAGTTGCATATCTAGTGAACCCTATTTATCCGCTAAGCCTTAAAATTGACAAGAAAGATTAAAATTTGAGGTCTCCTATTCACCCCCCCTCTAGTCGACCATATCGATCCTTTCACATGGGATCGATTGTTGTACCACGTGTGCAACTCTTCCGCTTTCTCCTTCAGTTGCCGTTCAACTAAGACCAAGGATTTGCGCTCTTCCTCAATCTGCTTCCACCTCTTGTCTTACCTATTGATGTCTACTACGCAACTTTATTCTTGTAGACACGTGTTGGGCCTCCAAGCACAGAGTTTTGTAGGACAGTAGCAATTTTCCCTCAAGTGGATGACCTAAGGTTTATCAATCTATAGGAGGCGTAGGATGAAGATGGTCTCTCTCAAACAACCCTGCAACCAAATAATAAAAATTCTCTTGTGTCCCCAACACACCAAATACAACGGTAATTTGTATAGGTGCACTAGTTCGGTGAAGAGATGGTGATACAAGCGTAGTAGTGATAGTAGATATTGATTTTTGTAATAGGAACTATAAAAACGGCAAGGTAGCAATTGATAAAATGAAGCACAAACAATATTGCAATGCTTGAAAATGAGGCCTAGGGTCCGTAATTTCACTAGTGCAATCTCCCAACAATGCTAATATAATTGGATCACATAACCATCCCCCAAAGTGTGATGAAGAATCACTCCAAAGTTCCTATCTAGCGGAGAACATAAGAAAAAGCATTTGTAGCTATTCTTTCCGATTGATCTATCCATCCAAGAGTTCGTACTAAAATAACACCAAGTTATTCTTTCCGATCGATCTATCTAGAGTTCGTACTAAAATAACACCAAGTTATTCTTTCCGATTGATCTATCAAGAGTTTGTACTAAAATAACACCAAAGCAAATTCAGATTCATAATACTCAATCCAACACAAAGAAAACCTCAAAGAGTGCCCCAAGATTTCTACCGGAGAAACAAAAGACAAGAACGTGCATCAACCCCTATGCGTAGATTACCCCAATGTCACCTCGGGAATCCGCGGGTTGAGTGTCAATACACATATCAAGTGAATCAATATGATACCCCATTGTCAGCACGAGTATTCATATGCAAGACATATATCAAGTGCTCTCAAATCCATAAAAGTATTCAATCCAATAAAACGAAATCTCAACGGGAAAACTCAATTCATCACAACAAGATAGAGAGGGGAAACCCCATATGATCCAACTATATTAACAAAGCCCGTGATACATCAAGATCGTGACATCGCAAGAATACGAGAGAGAGAGAGAGAGATTAAACACATAGCTACTGGTACAAACCCTCAGCCCCGAGGGTGGACTACTCCCTCCTCGTCGTGGTGGCTGTCAGGATGATGAAGATGGCCATCGGTGATGATTCCCCCCTCTGGCTGGGTGCTAGCACTACAAAAAAAAGACACATCCATGACATTTTGGGCCAAACGATTTTTTTCCTGTCATACATATGACACTTCTATGACGATAATTGTGACAAAACCCGGTATCATCATAGATGTGGTGGGCTCCTGCTTCTATGACAAAAAATCATGACAGAAAATGGGCTTTTCGTCTGGCGGTCCGGAGACGCAATCGCATGACGATTCTGTGGGCCGTCCATGATGGAAATAACCGTGGTAGAAGCGAGGGGAGGAAAATTTCGGGAGTTCGATTCACGGTGGGAGGTCGGGGCCGGCGATGCGCGTTTATCTCGTGACACGTGCGAGGCGTTGGCTCTAATCAACCCGAGCAATTGCACCGCAGGCTACGCGTTCTTGAACCCGAGTGATCGATCGATGGCTGTTAATCGAACCCGATCGGCGATTCCTTCGCCATCTGCTGCTAATTGAAGCCGATCGATTGGATGAACAGTGGCGCTGCGGGGGGTTGGATGAACAGTGAGCGGTGGCGTTGACTCTGGATGAACTGGACCCCTTGGTGTGGAGGGATGGATGAACAGTAGACGGTGGGGTGGCCGTGGAGGGGTGGTTGAACAGGACCCCGTGGTGTGGAGGGCTGGATGAACAGTAGACGGTGGAGGGATGCCCATGGAGGGGTGGTTGAGCGATGGCCGGTGGAGTAGCGGCGGTGGAGGCTGGATGAACAGGAGCCCGTGGAGACTGGAGGAGGTCGACGGTAGCCCGTGGAGGCTAGAGGAGGTCGACGGTGGAGATGAACAGTATCCCGTGGAGTCCCGTTTTGCGGTACGCCACACCCCTCCCGATGAACAGGACCCCCGTTTCGACCGTAGGAGGTCCGTTTTGTCCGTTTTGCGGCACGCCTCACCCCTCCCGATCAACATGACCCTCGTTTCGACCGTAGGAGGTCCGTTTCGTTCGTTTTGCGGTACGCCAAACCCCTCCCGATCAACAGGACCCCCTGTTTCAACCGTAGGAGGTCTGTTTCCTCCGTTTTGCGGTACGCCACACCCCTCCCGATCAACAGGACCCCGTTCCGAACGTAGGAGGTCCGTTTCCTCCGTTGTGCGGTACGCCAGGCCTCGTTTCCATCGCCTGTTCCGTCCTAGGCGGTTGGCTCCCACGCGTTCCGTTGCCTCCCGATGAACACGACACATTCCGTTGCCTCCCGATGAACACGACGCATTCCGTTGCCTCCCCATGAACACGACGCATTCCGTTGCCTCCCGATGAACACGACGCATTCCGTTGCCTCCCCATGAACACGACGACGACGCTGTTTCTCTGTTCCGACCCAGCCATGTACACGAGCCATGGCCGTACGTATGCGCGAGTAGGCGTTCGAGACCCTGCCCGTATGTGCGTACATGGCCATATTTTCTTTCTTGCACCCTCACCGCTATGCGTGCGTGTACATGCTACGTCGGCGCGCCTCTACTATGACACGTCGCCGCCTCTACATCCACCGGTATATATGTACGTACATCGTTCGTGACCAGAATGACAACGCTACGACGCTTCGACCAGGTGGGTCCCGACCGCCGAGCACTTCCTTGCGTGCGAAGATGTAGCTGGTGGGTCCCAGCAGTCAGGGGGCGAATCATTTTTTTTTGCCCGGACGCACTTCCTTGCGTGCGAAGATGTAGTTGGTGGGTCCCAGCAGTCAGGGCGGCAAATCATTTTTTTTCCTGGACGCACTTCCTTGCGTGCGAAGGTGTCGCTCGTGGGTCCCAAATGATCGGGGCGAATCGTTTGTTTTTTTGCGGACGCACTTCCTTGCATGCGAAGATGTAGCTGGTGGGTCCTAGCGATCGAGAAACGTTTTTTCATGAAATACATGAGCCCGTCCGATGGGTCCCAAATTGTCGGTGGAGGAATCATTATTTTCCGCGTAATAAGGAGGCACTTCCTTGTCAGCCGTGGACCCACTGTCGGCCTCTCCACGCAGATCCACGTCCGATGGAAGTCGTGCCTTGACCGTGTTGACCACGCCGCGCCGAGAGCACCAGGGCGGTGGACGACGGCGAGGCCTAGGAAGGGGACGACGGGGAGCCGGGGAAGACGCGACAGTGGAAGCCCGCGTGGAGAGGAGTACGCGGGTTCACTGGTTCGGCTGCGGTGTGAGGCTGCCGTTGCCGCAGGGCCTGGCCAGCGGTGGGAATAGTAGGGGCGGCGAGGCCTCCGCGGTAGCACAGCCGGCCACGGGAGGCAGGAGCATGCGGCACGACCGGCGCAGCTTTGGGCGGCTGGAGCAAGAAGACCAGAGGTTGCAGAAGCACTACGGCCGTTGGATGGACATCGTACGGTCACTGGATCTAGAATCGTTCATGTTGACTAAAGTTGACAAAGGCCCCCGTCCCAGTCAACTTAGTTGGCCCACAAGTCAGCCTCCCACCATGGTGGGTCCCAGCTAGCAGGGGGAGTATTCATTTTTTGTGCGTAATAAGGAGGCACTTCCGGTGGGTCCGAGCTGACAGCGGGGGAAACATTTTTTTCGTGAAATACGCTGGCCCGTCCGGTGGGTCCCAGTAGTCAGGGGGAAACATTTTTTTCGTGAAATAAGGTGGCCCGTCCGGTGGGTCTCTGCTGTCAGGTGGAGGAATAATTATTTTGCGCGTAATAAGGAGGCACTTCCTTGCGGCCGCCTGGACCCAGCCGCGCCGAGAGCACCAGGGCGGTGGTCTGGACGACGGCAAGGCCTAGGAAGGGGATGACACGGAGCCGGGGAAGATGCAGTAGTGGAAGCCTGCACGGAGAGGAGTACGAGGGTTCACTGGTTCGGCTGCGGTGTGAGGCTGCCGTCGCCGCAGAATAACAGGGGGTGTGGGTGAGTAGAGGGATGGCCTGGCCAGCGGTGGGAGTAGTACGGGGCGGTGAGGCTTCCGCGGCATCACAGCCGGCCACGGGAGGCAGGAGCACGCGATACGACTGGCACTGCTTTGGGCAGATGGAGCAAGAAGACCAGAGGTTGAAGAAGCACTACGGCCGTTGGATGGACATCGTACGATCACTGCAGCTAGAATCATTTATATTGACTAAGTTGACAAAGCCGTTGGTATGCGTCAACTTAGTAGGCCCACAGCTGGGATTTGGCAGAGAACATATAGCCCATTTGCGATTTGTAAGAATGTACAACCCATTTTTTAATTCTAATGGAATTTACTACAGCCCATTTACAGTTTGTTAAAAGTACAACCCAACTTCTAGCTAGGACAACGATTAATAATTTCAAACAACCGCTCAAAACAGAATTAAAAAAATTCCCACATTTTGATGGGATCCGAAATATTTTTATCCAAAATTTCTAGTCAGGTTAAATATAATTTCAAAATAAAGTTGTATTACGTTAAAATCCAACGAAATATTGCGCGCGCAACAAGTAATGAAATTGAAATTTCCAAATTCCAAAAATAATATATTTTTCAAACTAATTACGTGTTTGGTGCATAGTAATTGCCCAGTTATTATAATTACATCCCATTTATTATTTCTTAAAGTCCATTTTCTTGTTAAGCCTAATGCATACCTCCTAGGAAACTTTGCAGCCCAGCGGGGCGGATAACAAGTTGACCCGGATATTGTGTACAACTGTCGGCCCAGTTGCATTGTTGATGTTGAAAAAAAGGCGTGTGTAGTATTGTACAACCTAACATGGTTACTCAGCCCACATTCAGCGACGCCGGAAAGGCCCAAACAAGGCTTCTATACAACTTTTTGAAGTCACTGAGCTCAGTTAATAACTTAAGAAAAAAGTTAGATTACAGTGGAACCTAATTAAAAGCTGTCACGAGCAAATAAATAATTCAACGGGTCCCACTTGTGTGTGTGCGCGTGTGTGTGCGTGTGTGTGTGTGTGAGAGAGAGAGATAGAGAGAGAGACCCATCGGTCGATGCTCGTAAATACATCTTTCAGCCATATGCATTGCTGATGCTCAATAAAAACTTATATAGTTGACACAATCATATAGAACATCATAGCACACTGAACTTGCATACAAAAATTTCACGCAGGCGGCACAATTAGGATGGAAGCAGTGGATCGCTATGGGAAGGGCTATGTTGAAACCAACGAAGTCGTACATAATGGTTCATTGTCTTTATAAATGACGGGGAAATATCTTGAATGTTGTGCAAAGAAAACAGACAGACAACACAATAAGTTCTGCTAGCACATTAAGTACACGTACATCCCTTTCTAAAAAAAGTTCAGGTACAAAATTAGAACATGTCACAATCAAATGTACTGGCATATCAGTGCTTAGACCCATAGCTCGGATTTAACTAGTACTATCTGACAAGATTCAGTTGTTACCTCAAATTAGAAGCAGTGGCCTCCGCCGCGCGATGGAGTAGGCCCTGTGCCATCCATCGTTCCGAGCAACACGGGGAAAGTCTGACGTTGACTCCTGTAATGGACGTCGTCGTCGGATCCTGGCACCAGCGGCGGCGGCAGGACTTCAATTGATGGATTGACCACTTCTTCGACATGCACGAACACTCGATAGAGGTACATCCCTAACGTGGTCCGCGGCGGCCTTGGTGGTGACGAATAGTACAACCCCGGTTCCTGCACCGGTATCTCAACACCAATCACCTTCGGTATGGTGGACGACTTCTTCATCCATGCCATAACCGTCAGAGCCCAGCTGTCTGGAGGAACAAACATACTTACGACCTCACCTCCAAGGTCGTTGATAAGCTCGTTCATGGACTCACTGTTCCAAGCACGTTGAGGCATGCCATGGAAGGTAAGCTTTGTTAAAAACTCAAGCTCAGAGGGCACCGAGCCCCATCCTGGGTGCCATCGATCAAAGCTCACCAGCGCCATCGCAGAACAAACGCTGGAAAGATTCGAACACACGACTGCAGTCGAAAGTTGTCCGGGACCTGACGAAGAAATCAGCAGGTGGCAGACAGACTTCGACGAGCAAGTCACTTATTTGGATGCCGTGCACAATGCCAAGAGCTTTGAAAAGGTCGTCCGGCGAGACGGGAGGCCGGTCGCAGTTGACGGTTACCATCAGCACTTTGCCGTCAACTGGTCGTTAAGCTCCGCCATGCCACTGTTGAGCGACAGCACACAGCGACCGAAGGTAGGACGGACCTCAGGTTCTCCGGCTCGGAGATCCGCGTTGACCGGCGACATGATAGTGCGCTTGAGTACAGGGAGTACAGGAGAGGGATTTGGGGGAACTGGAGTAGGAATCGAGATTCCAGAGGTGGGGGAGGGCGGAGACTGGGATGAAAAGGTAGCATGAATTTCGAGCACGCGCCAATATGCTCTCGGCGCGCAAGCGCTCGAAAACACGGTGGCGCCCACATGTCGGCCTAATAGTCCTTATTCTTTCTTTTTTGGAGAGCCCGGCCTTTCTTTTCAGGATCTTTTGAGAGCCCGGCCTGAGAGTCATTGTTTGGCATTGCGTTACTACTCGGCCCATATTCAACGACACCTCACTGGCCCAAACAAGTGTACATCATCGAAAAGACAGTGAGCTCAAATTATATAACTTGAAAAAAGGAGATATACTCTGAACGCTGGAGAATGGTGATGCCCTCATTTAGCCCACCAAGAGTTCGAGACAATAAACAGTTCAAACAACGATATATACGACATTCAAACACCGACTAGTGACTACTATCGACATAAACAGCAAGACATGATAGTTCATAAGAAGTCTTGCTACACCACCAAAACGCACCCATCTGCGGCATCGGACTCTCGTGATCCAGACGAGAATGACATTCTAAACAGAAGCAACTATTACATAGAAAGAGTGACATGGACGAGGATGGCCAAACGACAAGGAATATGCATAACAAAAGAAAGAACTACCCATTCAGAACCAGCAGCAAAGACAACAAAGTCATTCGAAGAGATGATCCAACACCATCATAATTTGCAGCCCCGCTTTAGCGACCAATGATCCAGAGACATCAGTACTCCACCCTCTCGATGCAACAGCCCAATTACCTATCAACCTGAAGGCTTGAACCACATCATCACTGTCAGAATTGAGACATCCAAGGATCAAAGTTAATCTGGATGCCTTTGTCATTCTCACCTTCTTTTGGCTGCAGGTTGTATCGTTGACAATCAGGGGAGTTTGCTCCAGAACTCCTAGGGCTCGCCGTGTAGACACAGTTTTCCATAGCAAACAGAGCCTCTCTGCCATCAAGGTCCTTGCCAATGGTGATCTCCTGGTTAATCGGATAATTGAGTCCGAGAAACAGAGAGTGTGAACCAAGGCTGTTTACCCGCCTCGAACTAAAAAATCCTAAAGGCCCCAACAAGTCGGTATCCCGCTCATAGACGTAACAGCCATCGTCCAGGATACTCACGTATTACACGGTGCTTGTATACAGTGGGTTTTTGCAATATAACTTTTCCGGCTCATGTGTCCAAATGATCATCAGTCTTTTTGTAAATGCGATCGAGCGAGGAACCGCCAGCTTCCCTGCTTCAGCAAAGGTGGTGTGATTACAAAGGGCGATATCAGGGACACTGCATCATATCAAAAAGGACACGCATTGTTAATGTAAGATCAGCATTGTTCAGAGTATGAGTAGGATAATGCAAGAAACAACAATGATATGTCCCTGTTGGAACTGGGAGGAAAAATACAGGGAAATGTATACTGGGTTCGAAAATATAGAAGTGCCATGCATGGTTATACTCATGTTATCTCGCAACCGATTCTTAACGGGGAGAATACCATGTCATGCATGTTATGTAATCATGTTCTGTCCTCACAAACAAATTCTTCAAGGTAACTAACAGACCATGCATTGTTATATACTCGTGTTCTGTGGGCAAATTTTTTGTGAGGATATTATTCTAGCCATTGATTACTGAAGGGCGAATATAGTATGTACACATGGTAAGCATTGCAGGATTTCACTACTTCCAGATATAGAGTTCTCCATATGCACATTTACTTCCCTAATGTATGGTTAGATGAAACCAACATTGTGGTGCATATTTCTACATCATGAAAATGAGGAAACTAACATGGCCATTGATACACACTCATATTTAGTAGTAGTATATAGATTATCGTAAAATAAGGATAATATCCATATATTCCTAACCGTTTGATTATTCAGGGTACAAATTGGTTGTAATGACATGGTCACAATCGCATGAATTAACTCATTCCAAATATAGTTGATTTACAGCGTCTCTAATATATTGCCATAGTTCTACTCAAATTCTGCTCAAACAGGGATATGCCAATCATCACAAAAAGTTAAAACAGTGTCATGGTGTCATCATTAACATGAGATGGAAACAACTTACACGCGCCGTCCCAAAGAATACGTGGTGCCATCTGCTTTGTCGATCGCGTAGAAGATGCCATTGTGTTCAATAGCATCACGTAGTGTGTATCAGCTTTGACGATGATCCACCGCGAGCTGAGTTGTCTCCGACTAAAGAAGGCACCGGCGTAAAGATAGGCGAGTCCACGGTCGAACAAGGCAATTAGCGTGAAGTCTGCGTAATTCGCATGTCGTGTGGGCACTTGGCAGATTACAATCTTCTGCAAAACAAGGTCCGTCCAACTGACGTAGTAATCTAGATGACTTGGACCGCGATGTTAATACTCTATATAATCCAACGGAGGAAGGATAATCTCATGGGAGGTCTGGAAGTTCACGAGCACCAACTTTTTACCGTCTTCTCTGAAGGCAGCCATCCAGTGGGAGTTCATGCCGACCCAGTACATACCTGCCAAGAAGTTTCGGGCAATGGTGATCGGATCGATGTCGAGGGAAATGATGTACGACGACACACTACATACCTGCAAAGAAGTTTCGGCTAATGGAGATCGGATTGAAGTCGAGGGGCATCATGCATGCCTCCGTATCATGGTGAGCCAATCTCGCAACCAGATAGCAGCAAGCAGGGTGTCTTGAAAAGCTTAGGCCTCGCTTCGATGATGGCCGTGTGCATGTCCCTCGAGCATGCAGCCAGCCGCAGGGCGGTCAACATATCCACACACGAACAACAGAGGTCGAGGATGTCACTGGGGAGATTTCTCCAATCGCGGCTCATATGGATGCTGCGCGGTTCGTGTTCAGCCATGGTGGAGTTTGGAAGGGGGCTTGATTTACGGGGGAGAAGGATGTCGGTGCTGGAGCGGCTAGCGAGGGAATAGTGGTACTGGGGGAGGCGAGTGAGGTGACAGTACACGGGGGCACAGTGAGATGGAGACGGAGACGGAGTCGGAGAAGGAGATGGAGATGGAGATGGAGTGGTGCTATGGGAGCGGAGAGGGAGACGAGGCGAGGCGCCAATGTGTTGTACAACGGCGGTGACAGACTGCACAATGCACAGGGTGAGGCTGACTTTGGTAACCCGAACACGCTGCCTCGCCTGGACTAGTGTCAGGCGCAGGGTGTTGTCACTTCACTATGAGGACCGGATGAATAGTATTTTGACCATCAAGTGTACCATAGTTGTACTACTACTACTACTACTACTACTACTACTAGTAGTAGTAGTAGGAACATGAGTACTCCAGTATTTTATAGCGGAAATAGGTCTCCCGTGCTAGCATGCATGTTCACTTCATCGTTCAGGTATCATCCATATTGCGAGCATAACCAAATTCTCGTGCATGCCCAATCAGCATACGCCGCGATGCATGCGTTAGTGGATTACGGTGCATCAAGGACGGTATGCAGATCGTTCCACACTTTAGAAGAGGAAAAATGGAAAGGTAAAACGTGGCAACAGAGGAAGAGAACGCTGGCTAACGAGGCTGGGAGGGGATCGAGCAGGAAGTTAATGCTCCACACCTAAAGGTTTTGGTAAAACCTGATTTTCATAAGGTGACTTATACTCACCTAAACGGAGGGAGTATTCCTTAGCCAGAGAATGTTGTGTCTCCCACTCACGCGCTAAAAAAAAGCTACGACACATTTTTTATCTGTTTGCGTAGGTCCCACCTATCAGGAAGGATGTGCACGTACACGAACAAGTACGACTCCTCAGTCTACCCGCATAGCCTTTTCGTTTAGACTACCTAACCGTCTAATCAACTGCCTGCATGCCACTTCTCCCATTTACCTCTCCATCGGAAACCGATTCGCCTCGGCTTCTTCACCTCCCCTTCTCTTCATTTGCATCCAAACCCCACTGCGTTCACATTGTTTTAACCTCTTTAAATAATCATCTACTACTTCAGTTAGACTAGCCATCTAATCCTAGTTTTCCAAACCATAGCCCTCCGTTCCAGTGGTTCCAAATGGCGAAAGAGATTGAGATGCAGGTTTTTAGCGTCCAACATGTCCTCGTCGAAGGCTCGATGCGCATAGTTGCCACCATCACCGTCCACCCATGGGTTGTTCGGCAGTGGATCAACAATGTATCCAAATCCCTCAAAAAGGTAGAGACGAGGGTCATCGGTCTCGACGCAGAGTACACAGAGCGTGCCCCTGGGAAGATCCAGCGCGCCGCCATCCTTCAGCTGTGCCTCGAAGATGATGTTTTGGTGTACCACATCATACACTCGCCCTCCATACCAGGTGAGCTTCACGATTTCTTGTCTCAGGAGGACGTATACTTCTGTGGGGCAGCATCAAAGGGGACAAACAGAAGCTGGAGCCATACAACCTTGATTTGAAAAGCATCGCTGACCTATGAACCAGAATCAAAATTCCTGTAGAAGATTGTGCTAAACAGACACCATCCCTATTCGACGTAGCAAATTTTGTGCTCGGTACAAATCTTCATAAGGGTGACGAGACGGTGGCATTAAGGTCGTCTGGATGGGAGAATTATCCCTTGACGTACGAGCGGATAAAATATGCTGCCCTCGATGCCCGTGTGACTTTCGAGATAGCTGCAAGGTCCAAAGAGCTTGTTGCAAAGCCGTCTCCCACAGAGAATGAGAACAAGAAGAAGAAGAAGAAGAAGAAGAAAATGCTGCACCAGCAGGAGGGCATTATGGATGGATGAACTATTTCCTCTCTTGTAAAAAAATTATTCCCTCTCGGTGTATATTGATATAGATGGACTATTTCGATGGTGTGCATGTCTTTGGAACAGAGTAGTAGCGTGGGTCCGCTTGACTATAAGGAAATATTTATCCGCATATATAGCTTTCTTTGCTACTCCTTCTAGTGATCGGTATGCAGTGCATGTGTCCGTAGACATGACAGCTTGTCCATGGAAGTTCAACTACGACGACCATCACGTTTCATCTCGTGATTCCCGCGACGCCTCTCCAACCCACGGCACCACGCCCCCCGACATGCGCCTCACCCCTCTGGGCCGCACCGCACCTCTGCCTTTGTGTGCATGACATGTGGGCCACCTAAAATGCGGCGAGCATCAAGTTTCTACCACAGCCACCCGCGATTCCCACAACGCCGCTCGAACCCATGAAACCACACGTCCCCCGACCTGCGGCTCACCCCTCTTGGCCCCACTGCCCCTCTGCCTTCGGGAGCATTACATGTGGACCAGTCACCTATCGGGTCCACATGTTATTGACTCAAAGGTAGGTTTAGTAATGATCTGAAGCTCAGTCCCGAGGGCCCTGAGAGGGAAATGTAACTCAAGGCCAGGCTTGTGGTGCTCCAGAAGACGAACTCGCGTGCGAACTCGAGATTTGTTTCTTTACTATACATGCACACAACGATTCAATGGACATTGTAATCTCAACATGTGATGGGGAGCTCTAAGTTTGAATTTGAAACTTATAAAACGTAAAGATTCAAAACAAATAAACTGGGAGAGAGGGAGTATATCATAGGATGTGTCCCATACAAAATATGTCCCCTAGTTTGTCACCGCGGAGATGCGGTTAGAAAGGAGCACAACATCTTCCTACTCGTACGGCAACAAATCGGCCGCAGACAGCATGGTCCGCCTTTGACCGCCATGTGCAAGGTTCGTGCTATCTTATTCAATCTCACCGTGGTTCCATCGTACCAATTCATGCGGTGGCCCGTTGCATGGCTGATCCCAATCTTGGACAAAGGTTCTACGAGAACGGTGTCACCGTTGTAAATGTTGTGCAAATTGATGTTGGTACCCTCCCGTACATATGCAAGCCAATCTCCACTCGCACCGAGCCTAGCCTGTGAAACAGTGGGCAGGCGGAGAATTAGGAAATGGACACGGAAGTAGTCTTTAGAATGCATTTACTACGTGATCAAACTCATCTTACATGCTCATCGGAGGAAATCCGAGTGCCCCTCAACGTCGGCATCTCAAGGTGCGTCAACTTGCAACTACGGCCACGCTGCGCTGGAGAGACCCCCACGGAAAATCCTCGTGCGTTCCATGGAACATCACGATGCATTTGCATGAGTAGTTTATCTTGTGAGAGAAAAGGATGAACGAGGGAAGGCCTCTAGAGATAGAGATGGACACTACTACTACCAATGTGTCAGCTCTGTATGTCAGAATGGATCCAAACTAGTAGAATAATACTTGTCCACGTGCTTGAAATATAAACACTCTAGTTTTGATATACATGTGTCAGCAGACACGACAGCTTGTCCATGGAAGTTGAACCACGGCGACCATCACATTTCTTGTTTCTACGACTGCCACACCCACACGCGATTCCCACGACGCCGCTCCAACCCACGGCACGACATCCCCGACGTGGACATGGATCCTATGATGTGGCTATCACTGCCTTGACCTGCCTTTCCTTCGCTGACAGGTGGGACCCACGCTTATGGGTCCCACATGTCAGTGATAGAATGGTAGGATTGTTCGTGCCCCTCATCCCTCTCGGCCCCACCGCTCCTCTGACTTTGTGTGCATGACATGCGGCCAGCTGAACTACGGCGACCATCAACTTTCTACCATAGACACACCCGATTGGACGCGGTTTGCTCGCTCCACTCACGTTCGATCCGTACTCCCGCACCATCAAATTTTCATCCAGCGGCTGTGACACATTTCGTCCCGAGCATCAATCCTCAGCTGGAGTACTTATGTACTACAGGTAGTACCTGCCGGTGTGGCCATCTACGCCTCGTAATGCCCCGACGCCCAGCTGTGGCACCCTCGCCACGGCCACGCCACCACCGGCCGTTTCATCTCGAACGAGTGAGTCGCGAACCACGCCAACACCATGAGAATGACATGTGGGCCAACCGCATTTAAGGTCCGCATGTCATTGACTCATAGGCCGGGCACTAAGCCACTGAAGTTCGGTCCCGTGGGCCCCGAGAGGGAAATGTAACTCCTGCGGCAGGCCTTGTGGTGCTCCCGCAGTATGAGCTCGTGCCAAAACTGGAATTTGTTTCTTACTACTACCAACTAGTACTAGTAAGGTACACGTGCATTGCACGCATGAGATTCTGGTGGTTTGTGCATTATGCTTCTACATGTGGAGTTTTCTGGATTCTAACATGTGGCAAAATCTGGTGGAATGTAAGGTTAGGCAAGTATGATTAACTTAGGTGGGTGTTTGGTTCAAGCCACACCTTAGGCAAGCCACACTAAGGCCCCACATGACATACACACAAAAAATGTGGCAAGATTCCCTTAGGCTTGCCAACTTGTGGCTCTCATTTTGAAGAACTAATAACTTTGCCTAAGCTTAGTTGTGGCAAAGTTAGTCATGAATTAAGTTCAACCATGGAGTCTTCTAGATTATACATGTGGTAGAATCTGGTGGATGATATCCAACGACCAGTAGTGCTCGGATTTGCCATCTTTGTACCGTCGGATTGGCTTCATCCAACGACCAACGTTCAAAGTTTTTCACACACTATATAGGGGGTATAGATATAGATGTGCCGGTCCATTGCAATGGATCCAAAGTATATCTATTTAGTGGAGTGCACTCTAAACACATTATCTATTTATTTTTCTCTAACCTTCTGTAGCCATGCAACCAAGCCACATAAGCTTCATGGGTGCCCCCCACATCATATTATTCATACTACGTTGATTGAAAAAAAGATAAATCACCCAAAACAAGATCTTCCCGTTTTTTTCCTACGATGTTGTGCCGTGCACGTATCTACTAGTTGTATAGTGGTAGTACTAGTAATATAGTATTAGGAGTACAAACTTGGTACTAGTAGGAGTAGTACTAGTACGGAATGCTCCTACTCTATCAACGAGCCCTGTCTGACACAAAATTTCTTGGCTTCCGTACATGACTAGATCTTCCCCTTGTTTCTGTTTTCCAACCCGGCGGCAGGCGGGGTGTCGGTTTGCTCAACGGCGGTCCCACATGAAAGTGAAAATGCTAGGCAACACGCCTTCCCTAAGCTATGTGTCGTGCCGGACGGGCCGTGTTGTACTCCCGATTCCCGGGCGTGTGGGGGTGCGACGCGAACGCGGCAGGCCTTTTCCTTTTACTAGCAATGTGCCCGTGCGTTGCGACGGATCCAAAGTAGTAGAATAGTAGTATTTGTTCACAAACTTGAAAGAAATCACTATTGTTTTGATATACTCCTAATATGTTACTCCCTCCGTACCTAAATATTGTCTTTTTTGAGATTTCAAATGGACTATCACATATGGATTATATAGACATATTCTAGTGTTTCTAGCAAGATGCCCAGCGTTACTGTACCGAAGTTGATGGAAAAGGTAAGCACAACTTATAAATTGACGGATGGATTACTAGTTACGGTGATGCATATAATTAAGCAAAGGGATCGCACATGTCGGTATTGACTGGAACGAGAATGCAACAGCACAATAAGAATTAAGGCCACGATGATGCGATCGCAGTGGTGGTTACAGAAGGCAAGAAGAAAGATGGATCGAGTTGTGATCAGATCGAGTTGTCACCCTTCTGCTGTCATTGTTGGGGGGGGGGAGAGAAAGACGTGACGAGAGTGTCTTGCGGTAGGCACGGAGGCACAACTAGTGTGTGTGTGTGTGTGTGTGTGTGTGTGTGTGTGTTTGAAAGAGGAGTAGATAGATTATTATCAAGATCGATGTGCCACCCTACTCCTTGATTGCGAGTAGTGTGTGGGTGTGTGTGTATGTTTGAGAGAGAATCTAGTCGATAGATTAGTATCAAGATCGAGGTGTCACCCTACTCCTTCGGTGCGGGTAGTGTGTGTGTGTGTATGTTTCAGAGAGAAGCCAGTCGATAGATTAGTATCAAGATCGAGGTGTCACCCTACTCCTTCGGTGTTGGGAAGTGTGGGTGTGTGTGTGGGGGGGGGCAGTGACACTCACATATCTCTACTCTTATAAAAAAACAGAGTTGGTGATGATGGTGTTCCTGCCATCCTGCAATATAGGCCATCCGATTTATATCCGACGGACAGGAAGGAAAATATGGCAATTTTGCAAAAATATACCCACACCCCTCTCCGCATTTGCAAATAAGGCATTCCCTCGTTCATCCTTTTCGACCACAAGATAAACTTCTCATACAAATGCATCTTGATGTTCCGTTACAGCATGGGCATCTTGCTAGTAGGGAGAAGGAGTCTGTGTGACACATATCTAGCTATATTAAGGGATAGGTAGATAGCATATGTGTGAGAGACATTATTATACTTTGAGACATTAGTGGCTGTGGGTGGCGGAATTAAAGGGGTGGGCGTGTTAGACATAGAGAGCGTGTGTGTTTACGTGTGAGAGACTTGTAGGGCCAGGGGTAGAAAGACGAATTTAACCCTGACGGAGGGAGAGAAATACATGAAGTGCGCGTGTGTGATTCCGATGCCCACAGGGAAATGAGATATGTATGCGTGTGAGAGAGATTGCACAATTCATTCATGTATCACTATCTAGTGATCGTGGACGTGCATCGCTTGAACATAAGTCAATATATACTTCGTATCGTGGCCAAAGGTACAATATTGATTCAACGCTATAAAGATTGGACACTCACATATCACATTTTTTTCTATTTAAATAAACCTTTTCAGTTGTGCATGCCAAAGTTACAGTGATGTTTCTTCAAACGACCAATGTAGCTATCATGTACATGCACCATTGTTACTCTTGCATTCAAATTCATTAGTCTTGGATGATTTAAGTTTCTATTTTGAAGTAATATATGTAATATTCATATATGAATTCAACAGTGCATAATTTATGAAATGGAGGCTATGTAGTCATATGAGGTAACACTTTTAAGTAGCTAACTACAATATCCATTTCTTTTTGTGCGCCTCTACACTAACACGTCAATGCATTATATTTAAAGTAAATAACCAATGGCACTAAATTATCTATTTACACGAGAAATACATAGGTTGAGCATTTGATCCCTTTTTTGTGAACGCCACTACACACACCCGTACGATTGGCCGCGCCCGTGTGAACGTCCAAGTTATCGGCGCATCATCCCGAGTTATTGTCTTTTTTTCTGGGGTGGACTTCACACCAGTTATTAACTGCTGACGTGTGTCCCATGTACACAGTCTAGCATGACCTTCTCGCTAGCACGGTCCAAAATTAGTTGAAACTGGATACGAACGATCTCGCGGGCGGCAAAATCTCCCGCCTCCTTCTAAAATTTCCGCCACCTTAGTCTTTAGCATGCGAAATCCCCCTTTTGTCCTTGGTGCACGGAGACCAATAGTTACAATACCGCCCTCATCTACATGATAGGTCGGGGCTGCTATGGTAACTTCCGGTTCCCCCCACTACACGGCACCCCCATTTCCTCTCCCCCTCCCGCAAAAACGACTAACTCCACATCACCAGAGCATCTTACATCACGCCGTCCGTACTTCATCGCCCTTTCTCCCCTCCCCTCTCGAAACCCTAGACTGCTCATCCACCGGCGTACCATAGCCCATTCACTACCAGTGGCGTAGACCTCGCCGAATCTACTTCTGCAGCCGCATCTACCCCTCCTACCTCCCCTAGAAACAAGTAGACTGCTCATTCACCACTGTACCACAGCCCATTCAGTGCCGGCCTTGTCCACGGCGCCGGATCTGCTTTCGCCCGGTACTCGTCAACTATCACAAGATCTGCAGCTGCTCATTCAGATTCCCCACCGGAGACGCTTCGTCCACACCCCCGGAGCCACCCCACCGATGCCCCCTGGCCGACGGCCTCTCGATCCTCTTCACCGACACCTTCCTCAACCCTACCGGAGCCGCCACGACACCTTCCTCAACCCTACCGAGCCACTTCGCCGACACCATCGCTAACCCTACCGGAGTAGCTTCGCCTATACCATTCTTAACCCTACCGGTGCCGCTTTGCCAACTCACAAGTCCACGGCCTCATATCCGCTTCCTCGCACCCTCATCCAACCTACTGGAGCAAGCTTCGGCGCCCGCCCACGGCCGCAGATCCGCATCGTCGACACCACCCTTAACCCAACCACCGGAGCAGCTTCGACGCCCGCCCACGGCCGCAGATCCGCATCGTCGACACCATCCTTAACCCAACCATCGGAGCAACCGACGCCCCGTCCACGGCCGCAGATCCGCGTCGTCGACACCATCCTTAACCCAACCACCGGAGCAGCTTCACCTACGCCCTTGTCCACGGCCACAGATCCACTTCGCCCACACCGTAGTCCACCCTACCAGAGTCGCTCCACAAACACCCTACTCGACGGTTCTAGATCTCCTTACCGGACCCCGACAGCCAGCGCAGCATCATCACCCTCGATGTTTCTAACCTGTTTCCCACCGTCTGGAGAGATGCCAAGCACCCGCCACGGCCTAGGTACTTGTCACCTTTAAACCCGGCCCAAAGATCACCGCCCGATGTACTTCAAATATACTAACCGTCGCTGTTACAGTTATGTAGCCGCAAAAACTACAAGGACGATGTTTCTTCTGGATCTAACAGCTTGGCCAACCAAGATCCTGGACTGAGGCATTGCTATGATCTTGTAAGCGCGTCTCTCTCTCTCTCGTGTATTGTTCTGTGCCTGCCAGCGTGCTTTGCTAGGATTTTACTATTAATCCCTTTGTCCAGGCAATGATTTCTACTACTGGCTGCTAAATTAGGTATGTAGATGTCATACATGATACTACCTCGTACCTCCGTTCCTAAATATAAGTCTTTCTATAGATTCCACTATAGGCTACATACGGAGCAAAATGAGTGAATCTACACTCAAAAATGCATCTATATACATCTGTATGTGGTCCATCTTTGGAATCTCTACAAAGACATATATTTAGGAACAGGCAAGACATTACACAAAATCGTAGGTGGCATGTAGGAATTCCAAAGGCACTACATTAGGCTCCCTTAGAGTGCCTGCTAGTCTAGCATACTGAGTCATGGCTAGTTTATGGTACACACACAATCGTTAATTGGTGGTTTAAATATGCATAAAGGGATATGCAATGTAGTATCATGTAGAGATGTCTAAAATTAGCCGTGTCAACTTGCAGATAGGGTTACACAATGAAAAAGCACAAGATGTATGTGGCAATTTCATGGAACATCGCAAAAAAAGGAGAGGCAGCGGTGAGCCTATACAGTGTGCTATGGTGCGTCACTCCTCCATTGCAATCATCGGGACATGTTATTTGTATGCCAGTTCTATTTGCCAAGTTTCTTAGGGACAGTTATTACGAGTTATCCTAAGAAAATAAGCACCTGTGAATATAAGCTCCATGTAATAAGCCAACCAGTTCTTTTCATTGCGTTTTCAGCTTATCTTTGGTATGATCAGTGAAAAGTCTAGATTGCGTTATATATTTTTCATTTTGCTGCCCATATGGAAATTAATTTGACTTGCAAACATCACAAATTGAACCCAGTGCAGTAATTAATATGATAGGAAAACAGACCATCAGTATTTTCTCAAAATGCAAATACAAAGATACCATCTGCTTGGCACAATCTACTTTGGTCAATGGTTTCCATAAAGATCCCATTGCCTAATTTAAACGAAGAACGCATGACCCACATTTAAATGAAGAACAAGTATTTATTGAAATTTGATGGTCCAAGTGGCTGGTTATTATCATATAGCATCACCACCTGAAAGCATCATATAGCAGCAGCAGCAGCTCATAGCAACTCATCATACAGCAGCAGCAGTCTGCAATTCATCATATACCAGCAGCAGCTCATAGCAATTCATCATATAGCAGCAGGAGCAGCTCATAGCAATTCATCATATAGCAGCAGCAGGAGCAGCTTGTAGCAATTCATCATATAGCAGCAGCAGCTCATAGCAATTCATCATATAGCAGTAGCAGAAGCTCATAGCAACTCATCATACAGCAGCAGCAGCTCATAGCAATTCATCATATAGCAGCAGCAGGAGCAGCTCATAGCAATGCATCATATAGCAGCGACAGAAGCAGCTCATAGCAATTCATCGTATAGTGGATCAGAATGAAAATTTGGCAAAAAATCAGAGTAGATCCTCACCTTGTTGGATGAGCTCATCCTTCAACAACACCTCAAGGCCATGGCACGGGAGGAGGAGGGGAATAAGGTGCCTTTGCCGTAGTGTGGCATCACCAGAAGTTGTGCAGCGCCGCCGAAGTAGTGCGTTGGATGAACCACAGTGGAGCAGCTGCTGGAGACCATGAGAATGAGGGGCGGCGCCAGAGGGAGGAGCAGCCAGGGAGATTTGCCCCTACCCGCCGGCCATGTAGCCTAGCTGGACAGAGCATCGTCGAGGACCAGGCCAGATGGGACCAGTGGCGACGGCTCGCTGGAGGAACCCTAGTGTTGCAGGCAGGGGATCGAGGTAGAGGGAAAGGGGAGAGGAGATGCAAGCGGGCAGGGCAATGAACGCTTGCTTGTTTATTTTTACTTGAGGGTGAGGTGTGACGCGGGCGTCGTGATTGCATTTTGAGTGTAATATAGGCGCACAACAGAGTCATTTCACTATTCCCTTCCCTTCAATTTTTAGTGAGGTTCTACCCGAACACCCCCTCCAAAGTGAAATTAGTTAAGCCCAAGCCAATAACTCAAAAATGACTTCTTTACATCTTTTATGGCTTATTTTGACGATATGCCCTGAAAAGGCGGAATCGAACTGGCCCTTAACCTGCAATCCAATTGTGCGTGCAATGATGAATCACTCCTGCCTGCTATCTGTACATTTAGGCATCATCATACATGGCATAACCTAATACATGTGCATTCCATTGTAGTGTAACATCCCCAAATTTTCAATTTGGAATGTTATACATTAGGTCATCATGCATATCATATTTTCTCGCATTTTTCCGATCCTAGAAAATTTCACGCAACTCAAGGACCCTCGGAGAGAGTTGGAAGTTTCATTATTTTCATAATTGGGATTTCTCAAATTTTGAAAATAGGATCACTGGATTTATTTAATTATCTTCATAAAATTTTCCTATAAAAAACTTAAGAGAGGGAATAATATGACTTTCCCAATATTTAGGAAAAATGAAGATATTGTAAATAAATCAAAATTTGGTTTTGGAAGATTTATTTTGCTTAGGCAAAAATGAGCTTTTAAAAAAAAATTATTCATGTTTGCCGTTTTTAAAGTTCATTTTGTTCGACTCATTTTTAGGAGTCGGAGAAAATTAATTTTATTTAATTTGGAGTTCGTTTGGTTTTATTTTAAATTCGTTTAGTTTTGTTTTAAAAAATCCGCGCGCCCGCCTTTGAGGCCAAGGCCCAACCGCCGCCCGCCCGGCCAGCGCCCCTCCCCTCGCGCGCGCCCTTGAGGAGTCCGCCGCCGCCCGCCGAGTCCGGCTCGGCTATGCTGGGACCCCGCCGCCGTGCCCCCTCCCCCCAGGCACCGGAGCCCCCCCCCTCCTATTTATACCGGAGCCCCCCCTCTCTCCTCACCTCGTGCCGCCGCCGCCCGCCCCTCACCCGAGCCGCCGCCGCCCGCCGAAGGACGCCCGCCGCTGCCGTCGCCGTCGCCGCCACGTCGCCACCCGTCACCCGCCGACCCCCGACCCGCGGACCCCACCGCCGCCCACTGAGCCGAGCCCGCGGCGACTAGCCGGAGGTAGCCTCGCCACGCCCGATCCTGTTTTTTAGAAAAACCCGATCCGGTTTTTCATTCGTTGTTCGGTTTTTTTTTCAAAACCTAGATGTTTTTTTTTCGGTTTTCTTAATTAACGAACGTTCACCGAACCGTTCGTTTCAATGAATGTGTTCGTTGGATTAGTTCTGTTAACGAACGTCCGTTATTTAATCCGTTCGTCGTTTTCTTTTAATCGGATTTAATCCGTTATTTTTCCGATTCGATTTCTGATCCGATTTTCAAACCTGTTTTATTTCTTGCTCGTTTATCGGAATCAGGTGATTCAAGCGCCTGGAGTTTAGATTCTGAAACCGCCGTTCGACTAACCTACTTACACGAGTTTTGCTACTGTAAAATTTTGACCTAGTTTCAGATTGCTAAACCGAGTCGTTCTCTCTCGAGTTTCGACTTTCGATGCTTTATTTGATTCGATTCTTTTGCAATCGTGGTTCTTAAGTTGAACTATCTGGTTAGATCTTTTATTCGAGATTTCCCGTGCATTAGATGAGTACTTATTGTATGCTTGTTGTTTGTCTGCGTTAGATCACCCGGAGTGCGCCGCTTGTTACTTGAATCTCTAGGTCTCATGGATCATCGCCAAGGCAAGTAACACTTGATCATACCTTTTCTACTACCCAGTTTTATTGCATTAGATCAAGCCCTCAAACACTTGCATGATTAGGATCTAATTAAATTGTGGGTTTGGGAAGTAGATTGAGGTAGTACCTATTACTGTTTTACTTATGAAACCTTGGGAGTTACTTCTACGTTTGCTTATTATGCTATGCTATGCTAGTAGACGTGGATTGGGTGAGTGATATCCATGACAGATGTGAGATTGTTAATTTAATGGTTTCTCTAAGGTGGCAACCTAAACACACATCTGGGTGGATTGAGGCACCTGGTTTCCATCAGGACTTGCCTGTATTTCTTGGACCGCCACCCAGGCTCTAAGGGATCATGAGATTATTCAAACTAGAAACTTCCTTGTGCAGCCACAAGCCATTATGGGCTCTGGCATAGTTGACTAAGTTGTGCGAACTCTTACGGGTAGACTAGCAGATGTAGGGGAAAGTAGGTGTACCGGTCTACCCACAAGTAAGGTGCTAAGCGCTTACGAAAAGACTGTGGTCTCGGTCATCCGCCTCTCAAACACCATGTAGTCACGAGAACCAAACGGAGGCGATCGAGTCTTGTGGGGAAAAGTCATAAACCTCTGCAGAGTGTATAAACTAATCATGATTAGCCGTGTCCCCGGTTATGGACATCTTGAGTATCTAGTACTTGAATATCATGTGAATCTCAACATGTTACTTCAAATAAATGTTATTGGGTTTTAATGAGTACTCTTAATTGGGATTAAGGATGCTGTCAACCATTCTCAATGTTTAACAACCACCATGATAGTTAAATAAAATTATTCCTTTGTTGTAGGGAAAAACTAGCTTTATGCAAAAATGTAACCATAGAGCTTTTTCCACCAGCCATATATGCATGTAGTATAGGCTTATTCCTTCATTGCCCTCTATGTGTTACATTGCCAGCATATTCCATGTGCTGACCTGTTTTCGGGCTGCAACTTTCACGTTGCAGACTTTTCAGACGACGAGTAAGGTGTTAGGTAGTGGTTCTATACTCAGTGATGCCGATGGAGTTGATGGACTCACTTATCTTCCAAGCCTTCCGCTGTTATTATTAGATGGCCTTAAGCCATATTATTGTATTAAGTTCCTTTGTGGACAACGATGTAATAAGTGTGTGATTGCTACTCTGCTATAAATCCTTGAAATCTTGTGTGGTGTCAGCATTCTTGATCCAGTGGATGACACCGAGCACAGAGACTTGATCCATTCGGTCGGGTCATTGCGAGAGAATGGTATCGAGCACACCTGTCGTAGGACACGACCACTAAGTTAAAGCCATAGGTCACTACTCTCTTCCCATTTTCTAACTCCTCATCTTTTCTACTCTCTTTAGGATGACGGACGCGAAGATCAAGTACACCCAACCGGATGAAGGCACACCTTTTGGATTTCACTTGAAGGAAGTTACCAAGTACTGAACATTGGACTACCCAGCTTCACCGGACTGTCAACGCCACTCAGCCTGAAGACGAGCGCTGTAAGATTCACGCTCACGTACCAGTACGGACATTCGCCCCAAACACCTAGCCTATAGAGAGTGTTTTCTGTGAAACAACTTGGAGTCTGGGAAAGAGCGTGGCAGCTCACATCACCATGGGACGCATTGGAGAAGTTTATCAAGAAGACACGAAGGACACTATCTACCAGATTTGCGGACGCCGAGATGACAAATGGGACGTCGTCAAGACCAAGAAGGATAGATCCATTGCAGCGTTCATCCAGAGTTAAACCAGCACATTCGACGCCAGAGAACCAGATGTGCAATGATATGTTGGAGTTGCGGAATGCAAAGGGAAGGATCATCGAACTTGAAGAAGAACTAAAGACAACACGCAAGGACTATATGGACGAGATCGTAGCTCTAGCAAGACACAATAACGATCTTAAGTACGAGATTGAAGAACTCAAGAAGAAGTTGGCGCCAGAACGAAGACCAGTATGTCGATTGCCCAAGCGACTACATCAACATCGACGACACCGATTCGGATCCAAGCGAACCCGACTTTGAAGACGAAGCTGGAGCAGACATTATGGAGTCTTCCACCGGTTCAAATTAGTAGAAGTCTCCCACATATTAGTAGTATTCCCTCCATGTAAACATTATAGTACACGACTTTTGCGATAGTTAGATTGTTGTAAGCCTTTGTTTGATTGAATGAAGTGATTTTGTGTGCATTGCTCATGTGCAATTGGGTAGTGATTCCCCTTAGACCCCACTCTATTCTTAGATTCTCATCTTTTCTAAACCCATCAGATGCCTCCGAGACGCGACCCCGGATTTGTTTTTTTTCCGCCAGAGATCACCCAACTGATCCAAAGAGAATACCCTGATTCAAACATTGGTGCGTAACCGGGGCAACAACAACAACAACCCACCACCACCACCACCGCGGATCATCTAACTTTCGTTTCCTTAGACTAAACCCGGTGTATTCCAAAGAGCACCGAGCCGATTGTAGCAGATGACCGGCTCCGCAAGATAGGAAGGAGTTGACCATCGCAGGATGCACAGATGGAGAAAGAGTGAAGTTTGCGGCACATCAGCTTGAAGGACCCGCAACAGCATGGTGGGAGAATTTCACAGCCACTTACCACTGTAGACAACTCACATGGGATCAATTTCAGCAAGCTTTCCGCCTTTGCCCATGTTTCAGCAGGAGCTATGGCCATGAAGAAGCGTGAGTTTCGCAACTTACGCCAAGGAGGAAGGACTGTTGGCGATGCGTGGATGACTTTAGTAAATTAGCACGTTATGCCCCAGCTTGACGTTGCTAACCGATGCAGCTAAACAGGAGAAGTTTCTAGAAGGACTGAATGATGAGTTCAAGATGCCGTTGATGGTAGCCGGTTTCAATAACTACCAGGAGTTAGTAGACCGAGCCCTCATGATTGAAGGAAAGCAGAAGAATTGAGAACTGCATAGCGGAAGTATGGGCAAGGGAAGTATAACTCGGAGCTCAGCAGAAACCTCGTTATACCCCTAAGTCAGGAAATTCAGTTTCAGGATACCCATGGAGGAGGTAATTCGCATAACCATAACAGCACCAAGAATGGGAACGGGAATGGAGGAAGCAACGGACAGAATCGCACCAACCCGTCAACACCATCCAAAGTAGACCTGAGTCATATTACTTGCTTTAAGTGCCGCAAGATCGGGCATTATGCCAATGATCGCCTGTAAGGCGAATGGAAATGGCAATGGAAGCTCTGGAAAGAAGCCCAACCCTTTCAATAGGGGATGTGAACCACATTGATGTGGAGGAGGTTGAAGATCAGCCCGATGCAAAGAATCGGTAAGTTTTTGGTTAAGTCATTTATCGCACTAGTTCTTTTCGATACCGGTGCATCGCATTCATACATATCAAGGAGATTTGTAGAGAAGTATAGCCTACCTACTCGGATTCTTAAAACCCCTTTGCTAGTAAGCTCACCAGGAGCGGAGTATATGGCCGGACAAGGATGTTTTCACGTGCCATTAAGTATAGGAAGGCATGTATTCCCGACGGATTTGATCATTCTGGAATCTCAAGGATTTGATGTAATTCTCGGTATGGATTGGCTGTCGATGTATGGAGGAAACATCGATTGCGCCAAGTAAGACGATTTTTCTCGTAACACCCGGAAGGAAGAAGGATTAAGTATGTATCACAAAGATCACCGAGGAGAGCTCATGTAAATTGCTTATCGGGAGTTGTGCGAGGAAGAAGTACCAAGAGTGAAGGATTACCTGATGTATTTCCACGAGGAATTGCCAGAATGCCACCGGATAGAGACATTGAGTTTTTGATAGAACTTTTGCCGAGAACAGGCCCAATATCGGCGACCATATAGGATGCCCGCATGTGATTTGGCGGAAATCAAGAAGCAGATTAAGGAGCTATTGGATAAAGGTTTTATACGCCCAAGTTCTTCGCCTTGGGGATCACCGATCAAGTTAGTAGAGAAGAAGGATGGATCTTTGAGAATGGTTGTTGATTATCGTGGATTGAATGAAGTAACAATCAAGAACAAGTACCCACTACCTATGATAAATGATCTGTTTGATCGCTTGCAAGGAGCTAAAGTGTTTTCCAAGATCGACTTGCGATCAGGGTACCATCAGTTGAAGATTCGGGAGCAGGACATACCCAAGACAGCATTCACCACGAGATATGGACTGCACGAGTATACCGTTATGTCATTTGGAGTGAGTAGCGCACCAGCCTATTTCATGAACCTGATGAACTAAGTGTTTATGGAGTTTTTGGTTAAGTTCGTCGTGGTGTTCATTGATGACATTTTGATTTTCTCGAAGAATGAAGAGGAACACAAGGAACATTTATGCGATTGGTTTTGGAGAAACCGAGGGAACACCAGTTGTATGCCAAGTTCAGCAAATGTGAGTTTTGGCTAAAGGAAGTTGGATTTCTCGGACATGTTATATCCGGAGAAGGAATAGCGATTGACCCCACAAAGGTTGAGACCGTAACGGATGGGAAGCACCAACGACAGTTGGAGAGATTCGGAGTTTCCTTGGACTCGCAGGATACTACCGAAGATTCATTGAGAATTTCTCAAGGATTGCCAAGCCTATGATGTAATTGTTGAAGAAGGATAACAAATTCATATGGACTGAGGACTGTGAGGCAAGTTTTCAGGAGTTGAAGAAAAGATTGGTTACCTCACCAGTGTTAATTTTGCTAGATCAGACCAAGGATTATGGGGTGTATTGCGACGCTTCACGTCGAGGACTTGGAGTAGTGCTTATGCAGGAAGGAAGAGTTGTTTCGTATGCTTCACGACAACTTAAGCCCCATGAGTTGAATTATGCCACACATGATTTGGAGTTAGCAGCCGTTGTGCATGCCTTGAAGACATGGAGACATTTTCTCATTGGAAATCATTGTGAAGTATATACGGATCACAAGAGTTTGAAGTACATCTTCACACAGAAGGAATTAAATCTCAGACAAAGGAGATGGTTATAACTTATCAAGGGTTATGATATGAGATTGCATTATCACCCCGGAAAGGCTAACGTTGTAGCTGACGCATTGAGCCGTAAGAGCCACGTCAATACCCTAAAGATGGGAGGAATACCCTATGAGTTAGTCGAGGGCCTTCGAGAGCAATGTTTGGAAATAGTTCCGAGAGGCTATGTAGCAGCATTGGAGATTCAACAACACTAATGGACAAAATCAGAGAAGCCCAAAAGGCGGATAAGGAAGTTGCCTCTATAAAGGAGAAAATGAGCAAAGGAAAAGCTAAAAGGATTCCGTGAGGATGAGCACGATACCCTATGGTTTGAAGACCGTGTTTATGTGCCCAATAACCCGGAGATAAGGAAGTTGATTTTACAAGAAGCTCATGATTCACCCTATTCGATTCACCCAGGAAATACCAAGATGTATTTGGATTTGAAGAATACTTTACGGTGGACCGGAATGAAGAAGGATATTGCGGAGTATGTAGCAGTTTATATATATGTCGAAAGTAAAGGCGAGCATCGAAGCCAGCAGGATTGTTACAACCATTGCCGATACCGAATGGAAGTGGGATAAACTAGGCATGGATTTTATCACAGGTTTGCCAAAGACCCGTTCGAGTTATGACTCGATTTGGGTTATAGTCGACCGTTTGACAAAGGTAGCTCATTTCATTCCGATCAAGACCACCTATAGCAGTGCTAAGTTGGCAAAGATATACATGACCAGAATTGTGTGCTTACACGGAGTTCCGAGGAGCATCGTATCAGATAGAGGAACCCAGTTTACCTCGAAATTTTGGAACCGGTTGCACGAAACATTGGGAACCCGATTGGAATTCAAGATGACTTTCCACCCACAGACCGATGGATGACCGAGAGAGTCAATCAGATTACGGAGGACATCTTTGAGAGCTTGTGCCCTAGATTATGGATCTAGCTGGGATGATAATTTGTCGTATGCAGAATTTTCCTACAACAACAGTTACCAAACCAGCTTGAAGATGGCACCTTTCGAGGCTTTGTACGGAAGGAGGTGCAGGACACCGTTATCATGGGACAAAACTGGAGATCGTCAGTTGTTTGGACCAAATTTGATTAAGGAGTCTGAACAGAAAGTTAAGTTGATTCAAGACAGGCTCAAGGTAGCCCAGTCCAGACAAAAGAGCTATGCTGATTCAAAGCGCAAAGCGATTGAGTATGAAGTTGGAGACATAATATATCTCAGAGTATCCCCGCTTCGAGGAGTTAAGCGTTTTGGAGTTAAAGGAAAGTTAGCACCACGTTTCATTGGACCGTATAAGATTTCGCAACGCATGGGAGAAGTTGCTTATAAGTTGGAACTGCGGAAGGACTGTCAGGAGTTCATGATGTAAAACATGTTTCTCAGTTGAAGAAATGTCACCCCGAGATAGCAGAGGTACCGTTAAGAGACACAGTGCCACTGGAAGCAATTCAGTTGAAGGATGACTTGACATATGAGGACAAACCGGTTAAGATTCTCGATTATGCCAGCAGAGTTACCCGCAGCAAGGTTATCAAGTTTTGCAAAGTTCAGTGGAGCCACCACACTGAGGATGAAGCCACCTGGGAAAGAGAGGAAGTTTTGCTCAAGGACCACCCTCACCTATTTTCTAGCCAACCCGAATCTCGAGGGCGAGATTCATCTTAAGGGGGTAGGTTTGTAACATCCCCAAATTTTCAATTTGGAATGTTATACATTAGGTCATCATGCATATCATATTTTCTCGCATTTTTCCGATCCTAGAAAATTTCACGCAACTCAAGGACCCTCGGAGAGAGTTGGAAGTTTCATTATTTTCATAATTGGGATTTCTCAAATTTTGAAAATAGGATCATTGGATTTATTTAATTATCTTCATAAAATTTTCCTATAAAAAAAACTTAAGAGAGGGAATAATATGACTTTCCCAATATTTAGGAAAAATGAAGATATTATAAATAAATCAAAATTTGGTTTTGGAAGATTTATTTTGCTTAGGCAAAAATGAGCTTTTTAAAAAAAAAATTTATGCATGTTTGCCGTTTTTAAAGTTCATTTTGTTCGACTCATTTTTAGGAGTTGGGGAAAATTAATTTTATTTAATTTGGAGTTCGTTTGGTTTTATTTTAAATTCGTTTAGTTTTGTTTTAAAAAAAATCCGCGCCCACTTTGAGCCAAGGTCCGGCCCGGCCCAACTGCCGCCCGCCCAGGCGCCCCCTCCTCGCTTGGCCGCCCGGGAGTCTCATGCCGCCCGCCGAGTCCGGCTCGGCTCGCCGACCCGCCGCGTGCCCCCTCCCCAAGGCACCGGAGCCCCCTCCTATTTATACCGCCGCCACCCCTCTCTCCTCACCTCGAGCAGCTCGCCGCCCCTCACCCGAGCCGCCGCCCGCCGCCGAAGCCTTGCGCCGCCGCTTCTTGCCGTCGCCGCCGCTGCCACGTCGCCACCCGCCACCCACCGACCCGCCCGACCCGCGGACCCCACGCCCGCCCGCGGCGACTAGCCGAGGTAGCCTTCGCCGCCCGCCCGATCCGGTTTTTAGAAAACCCGATCCGTTTTTCGCTCGTTGTTCGGTTTTTTCAAAACCTAGATGGTTTTTTCGGTTTTCTTAATTAACGAACGTTCACCGAACCGTTCGTTTCAATGAATGTGTTCGTTGGATTAGTTCTGTTAACGAACGTCCGTTATTTAATCCGTTCGTCGTTTTCTTTTAATCGGATTTAATCCATTATTTTTCCGATTCGATTTCCGATCCGATTTTCGAACCTGTTTTATTTCTTGCTCGTTTATCGGAATCAGGCGATTCAAGCGCATGGAGTTTCGTTACGAAACCGCCGTTCTGACTAACCTACTTACACAGAGTTTTGCTACTGTAAAATTTTGACCTAGTTTCAGATTGCTAAACCGAGTCGTTCTCTCTCGAGTTTTGACTTTCGATGCTTTATTTGATTCGATTCTTTTGCAATCGTGGTTCTTAAGTTGAACTATCTGGTTAGATCTTTTATTCGAGATTTCCCGTGCATTAGATGAGTACTTATTGTATGCTTGTTGTTTGTCCTGCGTTAGATCACCCGGAGTGCGCCGCTTGTTACTTGAATCTCTAGGTCTCATGGATCATCAAGAAGGCAAGTAACACTTGATCATACCTTTTCTACTACCCAGTTTTATTGCATTAGATCAAGCCCTCAAACACTTGCATGATTAGGATCTAATTAAATTGTGGGTTTGGGAAGTAGATTGAGGTAGTACCTATTACCTGTTTTACTTATGAAACCTTGGGGGTTACTTCTACGTTTGCTTATTATGCTATGCTATGCTAGTAGACGTGGATTGGGTGAGTGATATCCATGACAGATGTGAGATTGTTAATTTAATGGTTTCTGTGGCAACCTAAACACACATCTGGGTGGATTGAGGCACCTGGTTTCCATCAGGACTTGCCTGTATTTCTTCGGACCGCCACCCAGGCTCTAAGGGATCATAAGATTATTCAAACTAGAAACTTCCGTGTGCAGCCACAAGCCATTATGGGCTCTGGCATAGTTGACTAAGTTGTGCGAACTCTTACGGGTAGACTAGCGGATGTAGGGGAAAGTAGGTGTACCGGTCTACCCACAAGTAAGGTGCTAGCGCTTACGAAGATCTGTGTCTCGGTCATCCGCCTCTCAAACACCATGTGAAAAGAGAACCAAACGGAGGCGATCGAGTCTTGTGGGGAAAAGTGCGCAAACCTCTGCAGAGTGTATAAACTAATCATGATTAGCCGTGTCCCCGGTTATGGACATCTTGAGTATCTAGTACTTGAATATCATGTGAATCTCAACATGGTACGTCAACTAAATGGTGTTGGGTGTTAATGAGTACTCTTAATTGGGATTAAGGATGTCATCAACCATTCTCAATGTTTAACAACCACCATGATAGTTAAATAAAATTATTCCTTTGTTGTAGGGAAAAACTAGCTTTATGCAAAAATGTAACCGTGAGCTTTTCCACCAGCCATATATGCATGTAGTATAGGCTTATTCCTTCATTGCCCTCTATGTGTTACATTGCCGGCATATTCCATGTGTTGACCCGTTTTGGGCTGCAACTTTCACGTTGCGAGACTTTTCGAACTGACGAGTAAGGTGTTAGGTCGTGGTTCTATACTCAGTGATGCTGATGGAGTTGATGGACTCACTTATCTTCCAAGCCTTCCGCTGTTATTATTAGATGGCCTTAAGCCATATTATTGTCTTAAGTTCCTTTGTGGACAACGATGTAATAAGTGTGTGATTGCTACTCTGCTATAAATCCTTCGAAGTACTGTGTGGTGTCAGCATTACTGATCCAGGGATGACACTGAGCACAGAGACTTGATCCATTCGGGTCGGGTCGCTACATGTAGAATCTGGAATATGCAATGTTTATGTTAGTTCATACGTTGCACATGATGTTTAAATGCCCCTTAAATCTGGTCAGTCAAGTGATGGTCTTTAAGCCTCCTTCTTTGCTTCTTTTCTTGATATGTAAGATTTGCTCACACATCTGCTCAATTGCTTGTTTGCATCATTAGCCATACTAGGACTGTTTGCTTTGATTACTTGTTGTTCTTGACCTAACACTCTAACAGAGCTTGTCAACGATTTAAACACTAAGGGCTACTGTAGTGAGGCCTTGTCTAACTCATAGGTGACATAAAAGGTTTGGTACAGACACTCTGAGGGCTCTCCAAGAGTACCTGGAGATCCAGTTCGAAGGTATTCCTAGTTTTTACATAGTGTAGACATAGTAAATGCTCATTTCAGTGTGTGCAAGTGCAAGAGATGCGGCATGTTTCATTATGTGGTGTTGTTTTGTTATAATCTCATCCTTTTGTGTTCACATACTGGAAAGTATGCATATTTATCTTCCAAGGAGACGAGTAACTAGTTTGTGTCACCTTGCAGAGGGGGTGCAATGAAGATAAGATTGAGGATTTCCAAGTACAAGATGTTAGGAAGGATCCTTGCAAGAGAAGTAGGAGCTGCGCTGAGCCTCTTCAACCTACTATGGTAAGTCACTGTATGCAACTCAACAGTTCAATTCCTTGTTTGTTTCAGGCATAGTTAATTTTCTCTTTTCAATTGCTTTATTTGTCCTCAGTTAATGAGATGCCCAAATAATCATGCCCGATGTTCGGTACTTGTATCACTATTATTTGACATAATTAAAGGGCTTACCATTTAATTACTCTGCCGAAGTGTGCCTGAAGCTTTGAAGTCTATTAACCAACTATTATTGCATGAGGCTCACAATCTAGTTTATACTACGCTAATGATTGCATAGTTTTGCCTCGCTGTAGTATGTTTGTATGAAACCCTCTGCTGTTCATTATGCTCCCTAAGACATTAATTGAGGTACGTAATGGCCAACTGCTTGCTTACTTATACATAGCGTCTTTGTCTAAATTTGTAACTTGTCTGTTTTCGATTGGGCCGCAACATCATGGTCCTCTGGTGAGCTAAGAGGATTTACGTATGCAGGCTGCAGACTATCTTTTTTATAATTTTTAAAATATCACCCTTATGCTTCATGACGTGTAATATTTTTTTGTGAAAGTGACGTGTAACATTATTGTTAGTCCTGTTTTGCCATGTAGTACAAAATAGTGTCTTGTTCGCTTCACTGTTGTAACTATATTTTTGCCCTAGTCATGTGTACTTTATGAAACATTTCAGGATGAAGTGGCATCAACACCAAAATCTCTGAGTAGTGCGGCATGGCCGTTACCGAATGATTATGGATTGGAATTGGAATGTGCTGATGTTCTCGAGCATCAACTAGAGGTGGCAAGACAATGTGTACATGATTGTCAACGTATAATCAACAAGTTGAGACTGGACATGCATGTATTAGATGCAGGAGTCAAAAAATGAAACAAGACACCGAGGTAACCATGAAGGAATTGGAGATTTTGCAGACTGAAATTTGTGCTATCTGAATCCGGGCAATCCTATTTTCTGAAGAGATTATAGTTCAAATGGAGTTAACTTGATGCGCGTCCATGATGTATGAGCTGTATTTGCCCAGTGTATGTAATTTGCTGTTTGTGTATGCTTTATTATCACTGTCTTGAACCATAATTCCCGATGGGTATAATCACCGTAATTTCTTTATTGTATCTTTGTAGGATTATTCTACCTTTCTATGCCTTGATCTCTTTGTTGTATAGTGTATGCTTTTTAGAGGTGATAGTATTGAGTAGGATAATTACGTGAATATGCTATATCGTTCAAACGGGGCCAACTTCGCCGACCCAGGCCCTTCCCGGGCCGTCGGATCAATGGGCCTTCTCCGTCTCGTAGGATCCATGGGCCTTCTACGTCTCGTAGGATCCATGGGCCTTCTACGTCTCGTAGGATCCATGGGCCTTCTACGTCTCGTAGGATCCATGGGCCGCCGACTCATTTATGGGTCTTGTACGGGCCTTTAATGGGCCGTAGACGGGCCTATAATGGAAATCGTACATTTTATGGGCTGACCATAACGGGCCGTTAATAGGCCGTATTTGGTGATGCTATGAAAATGGCCCAACAGACTAACGGACCACAAACGGGCCGACTATAACGACGGGCTGAATTTGGCCCACAAGCGAAAATGACGATGTGAGCCATGAGTAACCGAATCTTGCAAATGAGCCCAGAATAAATGGGCCCTCGAAGGCGAAGTTAACTTAATGGAACGGCCCAACCGAACGGCCCGTTAATGGGTATAAAGTGTTACACTATTCATTACGGGCCAGTTTCACCACGGGCCGTTAATGTGTGTAAAGTAATACACTGTTCATTACGGGCCAGTTTCAGCACGGGCCGCTAATGGGCCAAGAGTTACAAAGGGCCTCATATGGGCTGAAAGATGTTATGGGCCATACATGGGCCAGAAGTGAAAACGGGCTGGAATCATATTGGATGGCCCAGATGACGCTACTGGGCCTAATTCGCATAGGGCGTAACGGGCCTTGGTTAGCGGGCTGTAAATGGGATATATGCTAACATGCCGTTAACAGGCTTTCCATGGGCTGGCCCGCCGGCTTTTGACCAAGTCAAACGGGCCGGCCTTTTCAAAGAATGGGCCACTGTTGGGCCGTGCCACGTGTTGACGTATCATAGGCGCCTTCTGTCCAGTGAGTGGATGACTTCTGTCCCAATGATGACCGACACGTGTTTCCTCCAGCCAATGATGATTTTACACGTGGAAAATCCCCATTAGTCGGGGCTGTTAACGGGTTATCGGATCCAAAACCTTACCCGATAGCTTAACGACGTTCCATTACGGTGGATGCCACATGTCAGTCACCCTTGACGAAAGCACTTCTGTGACGCGCGATTTATCGTCATGGAAATGGACACTTCCGTGATGATAATTTTGGTAATGTCATGGAACACCTCTACGACAAAGACAGTATGACTATCTTGATTACATCATAAAATGCGTCATGGATGTACATGCATGACAAAAAACGCGACCTACTGTGACAAACACGTATCATCACGGAAGTGTATTTTTTTGTAGTGTAGAACAGGGTCTAGATTGGTTTTCGGTGGCTACAGAGCCTTGCGGCGGCAAAACTTCTGATATAGCTTAACCCCAAGGGCTTTAGGAATATTTGGGAATTTATAGGGTAAAGAGGGGGTGCGGGAGGACACCAAGGTGGGCACAACCCACCTGGGCCCCCAAGCGTGCCCTGGTGGGTTGTGCCCCCTCGGGGCACCCCCAGGTGCTTCTCTGGCCCACTGGATGTCTTCTGGTCCATAAAAAATCCACAAAAAGTTTCATGGTGTTTGGACTCCGTTTGATATTGTTTGGCACAGGGAACTGGGTCAATAGGTTAGTCCCAAAAAATGATATAAAGTTGCTATAAAATTATTGTAAAACATCCAAGAATGATAATATGATAGCATGAATACTTCATAAATTACAGATACGTTGGAGACGTCTCAGCATCCCCAAGCTTAGTTCCAACTCGTCGTCGAGTAGGTAAATGATAAAAGAAATAATTTATGAAGTGTGAATGCTTATAAAGTGCACAAGTTTGATCAATGACAATTTCAATCACTTTTCCTAGCATCATAACCTCAATTCTTTCTTATGAAACTTCTCATGTTAAAGTAGCAACCAATTCACATATTATCGTTTAACGCCCCTAGCTAGGCAAAATAGCAAGGATAGATCTAGGTATTGCCATCTTTGGTTTTAGGGAAGAAAAGAGCAAACTTTTTATATATGGAATTAATCTTTCTATTTTGATAAAGCACGTGGCTATTGATGGTAGAAGAAAGATTAAGCACGTTGCGGAAATTTGCATCTAGGCTAGCTTTTATTTCTTTAATAGATTCGTTTTGGTAGGAGAGCAAAAGAGACGCGGATTGAATTTTCTCATTCATGGGATGCCCAATTATAGTTTTCATCTTTACATAGGTATCTATGGGGTCCCCTTCAAGAAAACCCTCTTCAAAAATAGAATCTAAAACTTGTTTGAACGAAGCGGGCAACCCAACATAAAAGCTTTTTAGATAAACCTCAATTTGATATTGGGGTACATAGCTAGCCCGGATCCTTAATAGCCTATCCCAAGAATCTTTCAAAGATTCATCGAGCAAATAATGAAAAATTCCAGAGTCATCTTCATAAAAATTATTAGGACTCTCATTAACAACTCTGGTGGGTTTTCCCATAGTATTATTTATGAGTTTAGATAGAATAGAAGGATTGTCCAAAGCACTAAAGCTTGCGAGAGAACCCCCAACTCTTTTTGGTACCGACATAGCGAAGGAAGGCGAGCGAGAAAGAGAGGGCGAATAAAACAGCAAGGGTGAAGTGGGGGAGAGGAAAACGAGAGGCAAATGGCAAATAATGTAATGCGGGAGATAAGGGTTTGTGATGGGTACTTGGTATGTTGACTTTTGCGTAGACTCCCCGGCAACGGCGCCAGAAATCATTCTTGCTACCTCTTGAGCACTGTGTTGGCTTTCCCTTGAAGTGGAAAGGGTGATGCAGCAAAGTAGCATCAGTATTTCCCTCAGTTTTTGAGAACCAAGGTATCAATCCAGTAGGAGGCCACGCACGAGTCCCTCACACCTACACAAACAAATAAATCCTCGCAACCAACGCGATAAGGGGTTGTCAATCCTTACACAGTCACTTACGAGAGTGAGATCTGATAGATATGATAAGATAATATTTTTGGTATTTTTATGATAAAGATGCAAAGTAAAATAGAAGCAAAATAAAAGGCAACGGAAATATCTTGTTGATGGGAGATTAATATGGTGGAAGATAGACCCAGGGGCCATAGGTTTCACTAGTGGCTTCTCTCAAGAGCATAAGTATTACGGTGAGTGAACAAATTACTGTTGAGCAATTGACAGAATTGAGCATAGTTATGAGAATATCTAGGTGTGATCATGTATATAGGCATCACGTCCGAGACAGGTAGACCAACTCCTGCCAGCATCTACTACTATTACTCCACACATCGACCGCTATCCAGCATGCATCTAGAGTATTAAGTTCATAAGAACAGAGTAACGCTTTAAGCAAGATGACATGATGTAGAGGGATAAACTCATGCAATATGATATAAAGCCCATCTTGTTATCCTCGATGGCAACAATACAATACGTGCCTTGCTGCCCCTACTGTCACTGGGAAAGGACACCGTAAGATTGAACCCAAAGCTAAGCACTTCTCCCATTGCAAGAAAGATCAATCTAGTAGGCCAAACAAAACTGATAATTCAAAGAGACTTGCAAAGATAACTAATCATACATAAAAGAATTCATAGAAGATATAAATATTGTTCATAGATAAACTTGATCATAAACCCACAATTCATCAGTCTCAAGAAACACACTGCAAAAGAAGATTACATCGAATAGATCTCCACAGGAGAGGGGAGAACATTGTATTGAGATCCAAAAAGATAGAAGAAGCCATCTAGCTAATAACTATGGACCCGAAGGTCTGAGGTAAACTACTCACACATCATCAGAGAGGCTATGGTGTTGATGTAGAAGCCCTCCATGATCGATGCCCCCTCATGAAGCTCGAACATGCCCCAAGATGGGATCTCTTGGGTGCAGAAGGTTCTTGGCGGTGGAATTAGGTTTTGGCTCCGTGTCTGGTAGTTTGAAGTGCGTAGGTATATATAGGAGGAAGGAGTACGTCGGTGGAGCAACAGGGGGCCCATGAGGGTGGAGGGCGCGCCCAGGGGGTAGGAGCACCCCCCTACCTCATGCCCTCCTGGTTGATGTCTTGAGTAGGGTCCAAGTCCTCTGGATCACGTTCGTTCCGAAAATCACGTTCACGAAGGTTTCATTCCGTTTGGACTCCGTTTGATATTCTTTTTCTGCGAAACTCTGAAATAGGCAAAAAAAGCAATTACAGGATGGGCCTCCGGTTAATAGGTTAGTCCCAAAAATAATATAAAAGTGTATAATAAAGCCCAATAATGTCCAAAACAGAATATAATATAGCAGGGAACAATAAAAAATTATAGATATGTTGGAGACGTATAAAGCATCCCCAAGCTTAATTCATGCTCGTCCTCGAGTAGGTAAATGATAAAAACAGAATTTTTGATGTGGAATGCTACTTGGCATAATTTCAATGTAATTCTTCTTAATTGTGGTATGAATATTCAGATCCGAAAGATTCAAGATAAAAGTTCAATATTGACATAAAAATAATAATACTTCAAGCATACTAACTAAGCAATTATGTCCTCTCAAAATAACATGGCCAATGAAAGTTCATCCCTACAAAATCATATGGTTTAGTCATGCTCCATTTTCGTCACACAAGAATGCTCTCATCATGCACAACCCCGATGACAAGCCAAGTAACTGTTCCATACTTTAGTAATCTCAAACCTTTTCAACTTTCACGCAATACATGAGCGTGAGCCATGGATATAGCACTATGGGTCGAAGAGAATATAATGATGGGGCTTATGTGGAGAAGACTAAAAGGGAGAAAGTCTCACATCAACGAGGCTAATCAATGAGCTATGGATATGCCCATCGATTGATGTTAATGCAAGGAGTAGGAATTGCCATGCAACGGATTTACTAGAGCTATAAATATATGGAAGCTCAACAAAAGGAACTAAGTGGGTGTGCATCCAACTTGCTTGCTCACAAAGACCTAGGGCATCTGAGGAAGCCCATTGCTGGAATATACAAGCCAAGTTCTATAATGAAAAATTCCCACTAGTATATGAAAGTGACAAAACAAGAGACTCTCTATCATGAAGATTATGGTGCTACTTTGAAGCACAAGTGTGGTAACAAGGATAGTAACATTGTTCCTTCTCTCTTTTTCTCTCTTTTTTTGGGCCTTCTTATTTTTTGTATGGCCTTTCTCTTTTTTTATTCCTCACTTGGGACAATGCTCTAGAAAATGATGATCATCACAATTCTATTTATTTACAACTCAATGATTACAACTCGATACTAGAACAAAGTATGACTCTATATGAATGCCTCCGGTGGTGTACCAGGATATGCAATGAACCAAGAGTGACATGTATGAAAGAATTATGAATGGTGGCTTTGCCACAAATACTATGTCAACTACATGATCATGCAAAGCAACATGACAATGATGAACGTGTCATGATAAACGGAACGGTGGAAAGTTGCATGGCAATATATCTCGGAATGGCTATGGAAATGTCATAATAGGTACGTATGGTGGCTGTTTTGAGGAAGATATAAGGAGGTTTATGTGTGAAAGAGTGTATCATATCATGGGGTTTGGATGCACCGGCGAAGTTTGCACCAACTCTCAATGTGAGAAAGGGCAATGCACGGCATCAAGAGGCTAGCAATGATGGAAAGGTGAGAGTGCGTATAATCCATGGACTCAACATTAGTCATAAAGAACTCACATACTTATTGCAAAAATCTACAAGTCATCAAAAACCAAGCACTACGCGCATGCTACTAGGGGGATAGATTGGTAGGAAAAGACCATCGCTCATCCCCGACCGCCACTCATAAGGAGGACAATCAAAGAACACCTCATGTTTCAAATTTGTTACATAACATTTACCATACGTGCATGTGTTGGGGAGGCTGATCGTACCCGCGGACACCTATGGGGCCGGCGGAGCAGGCCCCTTGTGGTTCGGAGGGGGGCGGAGATCGCACGAAGAGCGGATCGAGGCGAGGCACACGAGCAGTTTACCCGATTTGAGCTCTCCGAGAGATAAAACTCCTACTGCTGCTTGTTTGATCTATTGTGTTCTTGCTAGGGAGCAATGCGAGCTACAAAACCTAGCGTGGGTGTATCTAGTCTCTGGTGGGTCGAATGAACCGAACCAGCCGAACCCTGCCAACCTGGCGAACCCTTTCTACGTTGCACCCGGGCCTCCTTTTATATGCTCAAGGGGTCTCCGACGGGTGGCAACATAGACGAGGGTACAAATGTAAAAACAGGAGTTGGTACACCTACTTGAACAAAGGTATGCAGTGCAAAATACCTAACTCGACGGCAAGGGACAAAAGCAATAAATGCCCGTCATTGTCGCCCAAACAAAGTGTAACAGAGACCGTCAGTGCGCCTCCGCCGCCACGATGGCGAGCCTGTCAGCGCCGCTTATCGCTGCTCTCCGCTGGCTGCACATTGCTCGACACGCAGCGCATGGAGCGGTCCCATGGCGACACGCGTCATTTGGGTGAGCTGGAGCGGAGATGGAGAGAAGTTGCATGCCGCTGACAAGCGCCTTGCCGCTGCTGAATCCTTGTCGCGCCCGGAGGCTTGTCGCGCTCAAGCCTTCCGGCAAGCTCCTCTTGCCGGGCCTTGTCTTCCGTATGCAGGTGGCCTTCCCGACAAGCTCCTCTTGTCGGGGCCTTGTCTTCTCAATCAAATACTTTGTTTTGAATGGCTTCAAGGAAGCCACGGAGGATCTTAAGCGGTGACGAGGCAAACCTTGCCGCGGGTGCTACAACTGTCCGTGCATCGAGTACGGATACTAGAGTACCCCTACTCTAGTACACCGGCAGGAGCCCCCGGGCCTGGGCATTACACGGTGCCGAAGCGCTTGTCGGGCCAGGCCCAATGCACGGACACGCTGCCTCGACCACGCCGCATCGCCTTCGCCCGGACCCACCACGATCCCCACTAACGGCACGCGACCGGACGTGGCGTCGCGAGAGATCGTGGGGCGCGGTCGTGGGGGTTCTTTATTGATATAAGCGGAGCGTCGCCTCCTCCCCTTTATAAGCGGAGGAAACAGAGGCAGGCCGACTACCCCTGCCATTGCTGTCTTGTCAAGAAACCACCGCCGCTCCCCTCTTCTTCTCCGGTGCGAAGAGAGTAGCGCCCCGCCCCCCTTTCGCCACAAGCACACTCACCGCCGTCGACCTCCTTCGCCCCCCTCGCCATAGCTCCGAAAGCCGATAAGGAGAAGGGCGTCAAGTCGGCCGAGGCGCAGCGGCTCATGGCGCTCAAGGAGCGAGCCATCTTCCCCGCAGCTTTGGCGCACGGGAGCTGCGCGGATGTCTTCTACCTTTTCGTCGACGGAGACTCGTGCGCATCCGCGCCGCGAGGGTGCTCCGCCTCCGCCGCTGATTTGGCCCCAACAGGTACCCTTTCTTCGCCCTTTTCTTCTATTGCGGTCTTTGCCCGCCGTTTTCCGAGTTCTTTTGCGACATAATGAACACCTTTAGCCTCCGCCTCCTTGATTTCACCCCCAACGCTATCTTGACCATGGCAGTTTTCTCGCACTTGTGCGAAAACTTTGTCGGAGTCCACCCGAATGTGGCACTCTTCCGCCATTTCTTTGTTCCCCGCGTCGAGAGAGGAGAGCCACTTGCCGGGGGAATAGCCTGGGTCTCTAGGATCGGCAAGAAAGAGGCCTACCTAGAGGGGAGTTCCGCAACAAGTGGGAGGAGTGGAGAGCCAACTGGTGCTGGGTCGTGAGGAGAATCAGCAGCCCTTCACCGCCGTCGCCAAACCCCAATAGTGCGCGGCAGGATTGGAGTAACTTGGCGCCGGAGGATGCGAAGTCAAGATAGCCGTGACCAGATTCTGCGCCTCGGGCTTGCCGGGTTAATCAGAAGCGCGGTTGGCGCAGACTTCATTCGCTGCCGCATCGCTCCCTTGCAGGAAAGGAGGAGGCCTGCTTGGGAGTTCCAAAATGCGGCGGACATCATGAGGCTGCACCCGGGCCTGAATTGGAACTTCACCGTCATGGAGCTGGATTCAGTGCTGCTCGAGCTATTCAAGAACGACCCCAACCATCCAGAGTGGTTCAGGTTGCCGCGAGGGGTCGTCCCTTTGTGCAACAACTCGGCGCTCGACCGCATCCGCGCCATGATGCCGCTGTGCGACTCCCACGGGATCGTCCCGACCTGGCAGGAGCCCCCCGACGAGGTCGTGCAGCAATTCTTCGACGATTTGCAAGAAGTGTTGATCCGCTCCGACGAAAGCGAAGAGGCTCACCCGCGACACCACCGACCGGAGATGGCGCGGATCGCCACCAGGTGGAGGAGGCGGCAGCGCTGCCGCCGCTGGAGCCTTCGGGTTCACCGTGGAGGAGGCGGACGCGGCGAAGGCGGCAAGCTCTGCCAAGCGAGGGGAGGTCGCCGGCGAGGACAAGCTTGTCGAGCCCGAGGCCAGGTCGAGTGGACCCGCCGAGGGCGCTTCTTCCCCTCCGCCAAGCGACTTGCCATCAGCGGAGCCCCCGGCTCCGCCGAGGAGGCGTCTCCGCAGGGTTGGAGACGAGTCGAGGCGACAGACCGGCCCACAAGAAGAAGCGCCACATGACGCGCTTCCACTGCTGCAAGCGAGGTTGCCGCGGGAGCGCCCCACACTGCGGCGACAACTGGGGCGGAGTCTTCTCAGGCCACCGCCGACGCCTCCGCCAAGCGGCCAAGAGAGCCCACTCCCCCGCCTCATAGCACCGGAGGCGGGCCGGAGTTTGACTTCTCCGCGCTCAGTTCCGAGGAAGAAAGCGAAGAGTAAGCTTCTCGAGATTATGCTTGTGTTTCTTCAATCTGATTGCTTCATCTTGAATCTGACTTGCTTTGTTCTGGACTCTTTCCTTTTCAGGACGCTGGCCCAGAGAGCGGCGAAGAGGGCCAAGATCCCGACGGTCGTCGTTGAGGACGATTCTCCCGTGGCGACGGGGGACGCGTCCGAGACCGCCTTGCCGGACCCGGCAACCCTCCCTCAGAGCAGCCCCCAAAGACAGCCCCCCTGCAGTAAGTGTGCAGTTTTCTTCTTACTATTAGATGTGCAGGGTGTTCCTTCTTTGTTGATATCTCGACTGTGTGCTTGTGTAGGAGCAGAGCAGCCTCATCAGAGGGCTCGGAAGCCGCCTCACGAGATCCTGCCGCTGCTACCTCGCCGCCAAGGGAGAACTCCCGGCAAGGGAACTCCCTCCGACAAGGGAGGCCACCCCGGCAAGGGAGGCCACTCCGGCAAGGGAGGCTACCCGGCAAGGGGCGGCGCCCGGCGACCCTCCAAAGTGGTCGAGGTCATAGCTGCGGATCCCGTTGCGTAACTCCTTACGAGATTTTCCCTTGGGCTTGCTTTCTTCGTTTCTCTTTTTGAATATCTGCTTGTTGCTCTCTCTTCGCCCCGACGCAGACCCGATGGAGGCCGAGGCGGCTGGCGAGGAAAGCAGCGGCAACACCGACGAGGCCGCCGTCGAAGAAGAAGAGGTCGTCGTCATGGAAGGAGAGGCCGTCGCCGACGAGCCTGCTGGCGAGGAGGCCACCGAGGCTGCCGATGCGGAGGCCGGCGAGGGGTCGGGCGATCGTACTGACGGCCCTGAGGCCGCAGGAGCGGCAAGCGCTACACCGACAGCCGATTTCGCCCGCTACAAGGCCAGCTCCGAGGAGCCCCAGCCCGGTGCCTACCAAGGCCGGGCGAAGGCGTCTTCATCAAGCTCCCCAGGAGCCGAGCCTGTGGCGCCAGCCGAGGGCGAGACCTTCGACGGCGAAGCTACTCGCCTCCGCTGGGCAAGCGTTGGTGGACGCACCAAGCAGCAGAAGAAGTCAGCGAAGTCGAGGAGCAGTAAGAAGCTGCTGTCGCTCTACCGCGCCCGACAGGCCAAGTTAGAGACCCGGGAAGCCCTTGTCGCGAGGGCGGGAGCGGATATGGAGAAGCGCGCCGAGGAGCTCCGGAGCGCCAACAAAGAAGCCCTCCGCGACGTGGCGGAAGCGCGGGGGCAGCTCGCGGAAGAGCGCACGGCCTTCATCCTTGAGAAGGCCGCAACTGATGAGGAGCGGCTGGCTGCCGAGAAGCTTCGCCGCCAGAAAGCGAAAAGCGCAGCGAAGGTCAATCTGGACAGCCACGAAGAAGACCTTGCCGCTGCGAGGAGTCGCTTGGGCGCTTCAGAAGCGGGCGACGCTGCCGCAGCCGCCGAGGCCGCCAAGGAAGAGCTGAAGGCGAAGGTGGCACAGCTGGAGGCCACCCTCGAGAAGAGCGGCGAAGATCTTGCCGTGCTCAAGCGTGAGCGCGAGAAGGATGCCTACACCCTTGGCGAGCTGCAGAGTCATCTCGCTGACAGGGCCAAGGAGCTCGACGCCGCCAAGGATTCCAAGGCGGATCTGGAGCTAAAGCTGACTACTCTGACGCAGACGTTGGATGGCGCCAGAGAGCGGGAGGTGGGCTTGTTGGAGGCGATCAAGGCCAAGGAGGAGCTGCTGGCGAATGCTGTCTCCGTGCATGATATGAACATATAATTTCACTTTCTAAACCCAATGTGAAGCTACCTCTAGGCATGATATGAACATATAATTTCAACTTCATGACATTCAATTCATTCAACAATTTACTCATAGGATATAAGTGAAGCACAAGAGTAAATGACAAACTACTCCAAAAAGGATACAAGTGAAGATCAAGCGATTAGTTAAGTAAATAGGTAGCTATGTGAGGACTCTTTCTTATTTAAAAACTTTCAAATCTAAGTATTTTATTCAAACAACAAGCAAAAAAATGACATTTTAATAATAGCACAACTCATGTGAAGAAGCAAAAACTTAGACTCAACCGATACTAACCGATAATTGTTGATGAAGAAAGGTGGGATGCCTACCGGGGCATCCCCAAGCTTAGATGCTTGAGACTTCTTGAAATATTATCTTGGGATGCCTTGGGCATCCCCAAGCTTGAGCTTTTGTGTCTCCTTAATTCCTTTTATATCACGGTTTCCCTAAATCTTAAAAACTTCATCCACACAAAACTCAACAAGAACTAATGAGATAAGTTAGTATAAACCAATGCAAAAACCTTATCATTCTCTACTGTAGCAAATCACTAAAATTATTATTCAACATTGCGTATTAATTAAATGCCTCTGCATATTTAATACTCCTATCCTCAAATAGAATCATTAAACAAGCAAACATATCAAACAATGCAAACATAACAGCAATCTGCGTACAGTCTGTAAAGAATGCAAGAGTATCAATACTTTTTTAGCTCCAAAAATTATGAAAATTTACCACAATGTAGAAAATTTATTAGAGCTTATTTTGCAAAAAGTTTCAGCATTTTAGCACATTCTGACTTTTCTAGGGAATTTTTGCAACAGCGATAAACTTTCTGTTTTGAAACAACAACGTGTAGACTTGCAAAGTAAGCATGGTGAAGGATATCCTTGACATTTTTATTGAAAAGAAAGATGCAAAAAATTATTCTAAATAACAGAAAGCAAATCCTCACAAAATAAAATGACGCTCCAAGTAAAACTCATATCATGTGATGAATGAAAACATAGCTCCAAGTGAGGTTAACGATAATGTTGAAGATGCCTTCAGGGGCATCCCCAAGCTTAGTTGCTTGGATATTCCTTGAATATTACCTTGGGGTGCCTTGGGCATCCCCAAGGTTAGGGGCTTTTCACTCCTTATTCTCCTCATATCAACATCTCACCCATAACTTGAAAACTTCAATCACACAAAACTTAACGGAACTTCGTGAGATAGCACTACTGCAGGATGCTGCTAACATGACACTATGATTAGAGACCCTTTCACGAAACTGTGTGCGATGCACTAATCGCAAATGGTGATGTAAAAAACCCGTCAAAAAAGGTGCAAAACATTTGCGATGGAGGATGGATCAAACACGGTTCAGATTTTAGTTGCGTGTGCGATGTAGGGCATATGGTTCAGTTCAATGAACTGTTTGTGATGATGAGGAACAAAAGAAACGGGCAGCCATATGAAGGTGTGTGCGATATACAACATAGAGACGGTTTTTAACCCCATTCCGCGACTGCATTTGGAACCGTCGCCAAGTGAGTGTGTGCAATAGGGGGGTCCTTCCCACACGACCCAGAAATCGTCGGGGATAGGCCCTCCTGGGACACAGGCTGGGGCCGTGTGCGATTGGGCGAGGCATCGAAACCAAATCATTTCCATAGGTATGTACATCCCACACGGTGAATCCCAGAAAATCATTTCCGTAGGTATGTACATCCCACACGGTGAATCCCAGAAAATCATTTCCGTAGGTATGTCATCCCACATGGTGAATCCCAGAAAATCATTTCTGTAGGTATGTACATCCCACACGGTGAATCCTAGAAAAACATTTCTGTAGGTATGTATATCACACACAGTTCTCTTTGTGTGGAAATGTTTGTGCAAGGTGGCCTAACGCAAACAGCTCGCTGCCGGAAGTCGTGTGTGATTGTTAGTTGATCGAACATGCCTACTTTCTAGAAACCGTTCGGGTTGTTTGAGTTCATCGCCCACGGTGTTGTCTGAGTAACCGTCTGCAATAGAAAACCCCAATAAGCATGGTAATTAGCCTATTATTGATAATCCATGTAAGAATCAAACTGACATTTCTTATAAAACACGCCAGATATTTCATATCCGTATAAAAGCAACCATGATTTCATAATCTAATTACATCAGATAGCTTCGGCACTCAGTTACGCCATTACACAACAGCACCAAGTTTCACATGCAGCATAAAAAACCTTCGGAAAGTAGCATCATATACGGTAAATAGACAGATGAATCTCATCTAGGAAACTGTAGAAGCGGAAGGCAAATATTGAGCTTTCAGTGATGTTGAATGTCCTTACAAATTTAGGCCAGTGGCTATGGATAATTGCCCGCCCAACCTTCGTCCTCTTCAGCAAGACTTCAATATTGTACCGTGGGTGTTGAATGAATACCTTCCTCGCCTCTTGACCATGCAAGTGGTTTGACAGGTAATCATCGGTGAACTGCTTTGAAAAGTACTGAAAATAAAGCTATGAATAAATCGCTGTTGTAAATTTTGAAATGGCGCAAGGGGTAAAAACAAGGTAAAAGAGTTGGTACCATCCTATAGTTGACTGATGTCTTATTCTTTGTTATTCGTCCCAAGTTTCTTAATCCTAACAATCTTTCTGAGTTTCTTTACTTGGTTGATATTCATGGACATCTCATTTCCCCATATGCAAAATGGGTCGAACAGTGGGTGTAACATCCCAAATTTTCAATTTGGGATGTTATACATAGAGCATAATTGCATATCATATTTTTTCGTTGCATTTTTGCTCGATCCTAGAAATTCTACACAACTCAAGGACCCACGGAGAGAGTTGGGGATTTCGTTATTTTCATATTTGAGTTTTCTCAAATTTTGAAAATAGGATCATTTGATTTTAATTATTTTATCTTCAATTATTTCTACTATCAAAACATGAGAGGGAATGAAATTACTTTCCCAAAATAAATAAATAATAAAGATTTAATAATAAAATCAAATAAGATTTTATTTTGGAGTTTTTCGCCTTTTTATTTGAATTTAGGAAATATGCGCGTTTTTCAAAATTGCATTTAGGCTCCAAATAAATGTTCATCTAGTCCGGCTTGATTTTAGAAGCCGGGGAAATTTATTTCGGGATTTTTGGAGTCCGTTTAGTATTTCTTTTTATTTTTCTTCTGCGCGGAATTATTTTAAAAAAACGCGCACCGACCTTGGGCCGTGCCCGAGCGGGACTCCGCTCGGTGGGCGCATTTAAATAGCGCCGCCCCGGCGTCCCGGCCAAAAGCCCAGCCAGCCCACCCAGCGGCCCACCCGCCAGAAACCCAAACCCTAACCCAGCGCCGCCGCCCGGCCGCCGCCGCCGCCCAGTCGCCGGACCCCGCTGCCGACTCGCCGCCGATCCCGTCGATCGAGGTTCGCCGCCGCCACATTTTGCGTGCCGCCAGTTTTTTTAAAAAAACGAGCGGGTTTTCTTCTTGTTATTTTCGGTTTTTTTAGTTTTCATTTTTTTATGTTAGATCGGTTTTTTTCCCGGTTCGGTTAAATAGCGAACGTTCGTTCGTTCGTCCATTCTTAACGAACGTGTTCGTCAGATTAGTTTAGTTAACAAACGTCCGTTCGTTGACCCGTTCGTCGTTTTTCTTTTTCTCGGATTTAATCCGCGGTTTTTCTGATCGCGATTCTTGATCCGATTTTCGTTTTAGTATAACTTTTCGCTCGTTTACCGGAATCAGGCGATTCAAGCGCCTGGAGTTTCTTCTCGAAACCCTCTTTCCGAATAACCTACTTAAACAAGTTTTTGCTTCTGTAAAATTTGACTTAGATCCAGATTAGTAAAACGGAGTTGTTTTCTTCCGCCGTTTGATTTTCGTTGCTTCGTTTGATTTGATTCTTTTTGCAAACCAGAGTTCTTAAGTTGGACTATCTGGTTAGATCTATTTGAGTTTTACCTGTGCATTAGATGAGTACTTATTGTATGTTTGTTTGTTTGTCTGCGATAGAATACCCGGCGTGCGCCGCCTATTACTTCGAGTCTCTAGGTTTCGCGGATCATCGGCAAGGCAAGTAACACTTTGATCATACTCCTTCTCATACCCAGTTTTTATCCATTAGACCTATCCTCAAACACTTGCATGATTAGGATCTAATTAAATTGTGGGTTTTGGGAAGTACATTGAGGTAGTACCTATTACCTGTTTTATTATCAAACCCTTGGGAGTTACTTCTACGTTTGCTTATTATGCCATGATATGCTAGTAGACGTGGATTGGGTGTGTGAATTCCATTACAGATGTGAGATCGTTAAATTAATGGTTTATTTAAGGTGGCAACTTAAACACACATCTGGGTGGATTGAGGCACCTGGTTTCTATCAGGACTTGCCTGTATTTCTTCAGACCACCACCCAGGCTCAAAGGGATCATGAGATTATTCAAACTAGAAACTTCCGTGTGCAGCCACAAGCCATTATGGGCTCTGGCATGGTTGATTAAGTTGTGCGAACTCTTACGGGTAGAATATCAGATGTAGGGGAAAGTAGGTGTACCGGTCTACCCACATGTAAGGTGCTAGTGCTTCTGAAAGACTATGTCTCGGTCATCCATTTCTCAAACATCATGTAGTGCGAGAAATCCAACGGAGGCGATCGAGTCTTGTGGGGAAAAGTGCGCAAACCTCTGCAGAGTGTATAAATTAATCATGGTTAGCCGTGTCCCCGGTTATGGACATCTTGAGTATCTAGTACTTGGATTATCATGTGAATCTCATCATGTTACTTCTAATTAATATTGTTGGGTTTTAAATGAGTACTTTTAATTGGGATTGAGAATGCTGTCAACGGTTCTCAATGTTTCACAACCACCATGATAGTTAAATAAATTTATTCCTTTGCAGTAGGGAAAAATTGGCTTTATGCAAAACTGTAACCATAGAGCTTTCCACCAGCCAAATATGCATGTAGTATAGGCTTATTATTCCATTGTTCTCTATGTGTTACATTGCCAGCATATTCCATGTGTCTTGACCCGTTGGCTGCAACGTTTCATGTTGCAGACTTTTCAGACGACGAGTAAGGTGCTTAGGTCGTGGTTCTATACTCAGTGATGTCGTTGGAGTTGATGGACTCGCTTATTCTTCCAAGTCTTCCGCTGTTATTGTATTTAGATGGCCTTAAGCCATATTTATTTTTATTAAGTTCTCTCTTGAGACATTCGATTGTAATAAGTGTGTGATTGCTACTCTGTTATAAATCCTCCGAGTACTGTGTGGTGTCAAAGATTATCGATCCAGGGATGACACTGAGCACAGAGATCAGACTGTTTGAGGTCTGGTCGCTACAAAGATAGTATGAGAGCACACGCTGACTGTAGGACACGACCATTAAGCTAAAGCCCTAGATCACTACTCTCTCTTCTCATTTCTAACTCCTCATCTTTTCTACTCTTTTAGGATGACTAAGCGAGGATCAAGTTCACCCAAATTGATGAAGATACACCCTTCGGACGACACCTGAAGGAAGTCACTAAGTACGTGAACATTGGAATACCAAGCTTCACCGGGACCTACAATTCCACTCTACCCGAAGAAGAGCGCTGGAAGATTCAAGCTCAAGTTCCCGGAAGGACGTTTGCGCCAATCACGGAGCCCATATAGTGTGTTTTCGATGCAACAACCTGGAGTCTGGGGAAGAGCATGGCAGCTCACATAACCATGGGGCGCATTGGAGAAATTTACAAAGAATACCTCAAGGATACTATCTACTAGATTTGCGGGCGCCGAGATGAACAATGGGAGATAGTTGGCACTAAGAAGGATCGATCCATTGCAGCTTTCATCCAGGAGTTAAATTAGCACATTCGACGCCAGGAGAACCAGATGTGCGCAAACATGATGGAGTTGAAGACAGCAAAAGCCAAGATTATCGAACTAGAAGGAGAACTGAAGGCCACTCACAAGGACTACATGGAGGAGATTGTAGCTCTAGTGGGACAAAACGGCGATCTTAAGGAGAAGATTGAAGAACTCATGGGAAATTCAGCACCGGAGGAGAAGATGAAGATTGCACCTGTCCAGAGAACTACATCATCGTCGACGACACTGATTCCGATCCTAGTGATGATGATTTTGAAGATGAAGCTGGAGCAGATATCATGGAGTCTTCATCGGAGCAGTTTTTCTAGTTGACCACCATAACAGTAGTAGATTTCCCCCATCTTAAATTAGTTTTAGTTCCAGCACTTTGTAACGATAGATAGACCGTTGTATGCCCTTGTTTGAATTGATTGGAGTGATATTGTGTGATTTTTGTCTCATGTGCATATGGGTAGTGTTTTCTCCCTAGACCTCATTCTATTATTAACTCTCGTCTTTTCTTAAACCCTCAGATGCCTCCGAGACGCGACCCCGGATTTGTTTTCCCGCCAGAGATCACTCAGTTGATTCAGCAGCAGAATGCCTTGATTCAAACATTGGTACAGAACCAAGGCAACAACAACAACAACAACAACAACCCACCACCACCACCACCTGTTGACCATTTGACCCGTTTCTTAAGGCTGAATCCGCCGGTGTTTTCCAGTAGCACCGAGCCGATTGTTGCAGATGATTGGCTCCGTAAGATAGGGAGGGAGTTGACCACTTCAGGATGTACAGATGGAGAAAGGGTGAAATTTGCCGCACATCAGCTTGAAGGACACGCAGCAGCATGGTGGGAGAATTTCTGACCACTTACCTCAGAGACACCGTCACATGGGATCGATTTGACAAGCTTTCCGTCGCCCATGTTTCTGCAGGAGCTATGGCCATGAAGAAGCGTGAGTTTCGCAACTTGCGCCAAGGAGGACGGACAGTTGGCCAGTATGTGGATGATTTTAGTAAGCTAGCACGTTATGCCCCAGATGACGTTGCTACGGACGCAGCTAAGCAGGAGAAGTTTCTAGAAGGACTAAATGACGAGCTGAGCATGCAGTTGATGGTAGCCACCTTTAATAACTACCAGGAGTTAGTAGATCATGCTCTTATGATTGAAGGGAAGCAGCAGCAGATTGACAATCGCAAGAGAAAGTATGGACAGGGGAAGAATAACTCTGGAGCTCAGCAGAAACTTCGCTTTACCCCGAAGCCAGGAGGACAATTTCAGCATACCCATGGAGGAGGTAGCTCGCACAACCATAATGGCACAAAGAATGGGAACGGGAATGGAGGAAGCAATGGACAAAATCGCACCAACCCATCAACACCATCCAAGGTAGACCTGAGCCACATCACTTGTTTTAAGTGCCGCAAGACTGGGCATTATGCAAATGATTGTCCAGAAGGCCAAAATGGTAATGGTAATGGAAGCTCAGGAAGGAAGCTGAACCCTTTCAACAAAATACAAGTGAACCATGTTACCGTGGAGGAGGTTGAAGCTCAGCCAGATGCAGTAATAGGTAAGTTTTTTGTTGTCATTTACTGCAGTTGTTCTTTTTGATACTGGTGCATCGCATTCATACATATCAAGGGGATTTGTGGATAAGTTTAGCCTGCCCACTAGAACTCTTAAGACACCCATGCTAGTAAGCTCACCGGGAGCGGAGTATACGGCCGGTCAAGGATGTTTTCAAGTGCCATTAAGTATAGGGAGGCATGTTTTCCCAACGGATTTAATTATATTGGAATCCCAAGGTTTGGATGTAATTCTTGGAATGGATTGGTTGTCGATGTATGGAGGAAACATAGGTTGCGCCAGTAAGACAATTTTGCTTACGACACCAGAAGGAAGGAGAATCAAGTATGTATCACGGCATGAGCCGAGGAGGGCACATGTAAATTCCTTATCAGGAGTTGTGCAGGAGGAAGTACCAGTGGTAAGGGATTACCCGGACGTGTTTCCGGAAGAGTTGCCAGGCATGCCACCGGATAGAGACATTGAGTTTCTGATTGAACTACTGCCAGGCACTGGGCCGATATCTAAGAGACCGTATAGGATGCCAGCCCAAGATTTGGAGGAAATTAAGAAGCAGATTAAGGAGTTACTGGATAAAAAGGTTTTATTCGCCCAAGTTCTTCACCTTGGGGATCACCAGTACTTCTAGTGGAGAAGAAGGATGGATCATTAAGAATGGTTGTTGATTATCACGGATTGAATGAAGTGACCATTAAGAACAAGTACCCACTGCCGATGATCAATGACTTGTTTGACCAATTGCAAGGAGCTAAGGTGTTTTCCAAGATCGATTTGCGATCAGGGTACCATCAGTTAAAGATTCGAGAGCAGGATATTCCTAAGACGGCTTTTACCACCAGGTACGGGCTGTATGAGTATACCGTTATGTCATTTGGTCTGACTAACGCACCTACCTATTTTATGAACATGATGAACAAAGTGTTTATGGAGTTTTTGGATAAGTTAAATTGTGGTGTTCATTGATGATATTTTGGTTTACTCGAAGAATGAAGAGGAACATAAGGAGCATTTATGCTTGGTACTCGAGAAGCTCAGAGAACATCAGTTATATGCCAAGTTCAGCAAGTGTGAGTTTTGGTTGAAGGAAGTTGGATTTCTTGGACATGTTATGTCCGGAGAAGGTATAGCAGTAGGCCCCACTAAAGTTGTCACTATAACAAACTGGGAAGCGCTAACAACAGTTGGAGAGATCCTGAGTTTCCTTGGACTCGCAGGATACTACCGGAGATTCATTGAGAACTTCTCGAGGATTGCGAAGCCTATGACAGAATTGTTGAAGAAGGATACCAAGTTCATTTGGACTGAGGAGTGTGAAGCTAGTTTCCAAGAGTTGAAGAAACGTTTGGTTACCTCACCAGTATTAATCCTGCTAGACCAAAGCAAGGATTATGAAGTTTATTGCGACGCTTCACGTCGAGGACTTGGAGCAGTGCTTATGCAGGAGGGAAGAGTTGTTTCGTATGCTTCACGACAGCTTAAGCCTCATGAGCTAAACTATGCCACACATGATTTGGCGTTATCAGCCGTAGTGCATGCGTTGAAAACATGGAGACATTTCCTCATTGGAAATCATTGTGAGGTGTGTACGGATCACAAGAGTTTGAAGTACATCTTCACGCAGAAGGAGCTAAATCTCAGGCAGAGGAGATGGTTGGAACTCATCAAAGATTACGATATGAGATTACATTATCACCCCGGAAAGGCTAACGTCAGAGTGCACGCGTTGAGCCGTAAGAGTCACGTCAACACACTAATGACGGGAGAAATACCGAAGGAGTTAGCCGAGGACCTTCGAGAGCTATGTTTGGAAATAGTTCCGAGAGGCTATGTAGCAGCATTGGAGATTTAGTCAACTTTGATGGACAAAATCAGGGAAGCTCAGAAGACTGACAAAGAGATTGCCTCTATAAAGGAGAAAATGAGCGAAGGAAAGGCTAAGGGATTTCGTGAGGATGGGCACGATACCCTATGGTTTGAAGACCGTGTTTATGTGCCCAATGACCCGGAGATTCGGAAGTTGATTCTACAGGAGGCACATGATTCACCATATTCGATTCACCCAGGAAATACCAAGATGTATTTGGATTTGAAGAATACTTTCGGTGGACCGGAATGAAGAAGGACATTGCGTAGTACGAGCAGTTTGTGATGTATGTCGAGGGTGAAGGCGTAACATCGAAGCCCGGCAGGATTGTTACAGCCATTGCCTATACCCGAATGGAAGTGGGATAAACTAGGTATGGATTTCATCACGGGATTGCCCAGACTCGTTCAAAGCTATGACTCGATTTGGGTTGTAGTCGATCGTTTGTGAAGGTAGCTCATTTCATTCCAAAGTAAAGACTACCCACATCGGTGCCAAATTGGCTAAGATATACATGACCAGGATTGTATGCTTGCATGGAGTTCCGAGGAGTATCAGACGTATAGAGGAACCCAATTCACCTCAAAGTTCGAAGGCGGTTACGCGAAACTTTGGGAACCAGGCTGGAGTTTAGCACAACTTTTCATCCACGCATGATGGACAAACCGAGAGAGTCAACTAGATTTTGGAGGATATGCTTAGAGCTTGTGCTTTGGATTATGGATCAAGTTGGGATGACAACTTGCCGTATGCGGATTTTTCTTATAGCAACAGTTATCAATCTAGTTTGAAGATGGCCCCTTTCGAAGCCTTGTACGGAAGGAAGTGCAGGACCCCGTTGTTGTGGGATGAAGTTGGAGATCGCCAGTTGTTTGGACCAGATTTGATTAAGGAGTCTGAACGGAAAGTAAAGTTAATTCGCAATAGGCTCAAGGTAGCCCAGTCAAGACAGAAGAGTTATGCAGACTCAAAACGCAAGGAGACAGAATACAAAGTCGGAGACATAGTTTATCTTCGAGTATCGCCCCTTCGAGGAGTTAAGCATTTTGGTGTTAAAGGAAAGTTAGTGCCCCGATTTGTAGGACCTTATCGTGTTTTGGAACGCATGGGAGAAGTTGCGTACAAGTTGGAACTACCCGAAGGGTTGTCAGGAGTTCACGATGTGTTCCATGTATCTCAGTTGAAGAAGTGTCACGCAAAGATGGCTGATATACCACTGAGAGATACTGTGCCACTAGAAGCGATTTAGTTGAATGATGATTTGACCTACGAGGAGAAACCAGTTAAGATTCTGGAGTATGCCAGCCGAGTCACTCACAGCAAGGTCATTAAGTTTTGCAAAATTCATTGGAGCCACCACACCGAGGAAGAAGCCACCTGGGAGCGAGAGGAAGATCTGCTTAAGGACCACCCTCACCTATTTTCTAGCCAACCCGAATCTCGAGGGCGAGATTCATCTTAAGGGGGTAGGTTTGTAACATCCCAAATTTTCAATTTGGAATGTTATACATAGAGCATCATTGCATATCATATTTTTGTTGCATTTTTGCTCGATCCTAGAAATTCTACACAACTCAAGGACCCACGGAGAGAGTTGGGGATTTCGTTATTTTCATATTTGAGTTTTCTCAAATTTCGAAAATAGGATCATTTGATTTTAATTATTTTATCTTCAACTATTTCTACTATGAAAACATGAGAGAGGGAATAAAATGACTTTCCCAAAATAAAGAAATAATGAAGATTTAATAATAAAACCAAATAAGATTTTATTTTGGAGTTTTTTGCCTTTTATTTGAATTTAGGAAAAATGCGCGTTTTTCAAAATTGCATTTAGGCCCCAAATAAATGTTCATATAGTCCGGATTGATTTTAGAAGCCGGGGAAATTTTATTTCGGGATTTTTGGAGTCCGTTTAGTATTTCTTTTTATTTTTCTTCTGCGCAGAATTATTTAAAAAAAAAACGCGCACCGACCTTGGGTCGTGCCCGAGCGGGACTCCGCTCTGGGGGCGCCTTTAAATAGCACCGCCTGGCCTCAGCCCACCGAGTCCGCCCAGCGCCCAGCCTCACCCGTGCCGCGCCCACTCCGCCTGGGAAACCCTAAACCTAACCTCAGCGCCATTGGCCACGGCCGCCGAGCCGCCGCCGGACCCCGCCGCCGACTCGCTGCAGATCCCGCCGGTCGAGGTTCGCCACCGCCTCGTTTTGCGTGCCGCCAGTTATTTAAAAAAAACGAGCGGTTTTTCTTCGGTTTATTTTTGGTTTTTTAGTTTTTGTTTTTATTTTAGATCGGTTTTTTCCCGGTTCGGTTAAATAGCGAGCGCTCGCTTGTTCGTTCGTTTTTAACGAACGCGTTAAATCGATTAGTTTAGTTAACGAACGTCCGTTCGTTAACCCGTTCGTCGTTTTTCTTTTTCTCGGATTTAATCCGCGGTTTTTCTAATCGCGATTCTTGATCCGATTTTCGTTTTAGTATAACTTTTCGCTCGTTTATCGGAATCAGGCGATTCAAGCGCCTAGAGTTTCGTCTCGAAACCCTCTTTCCGAATAAACTATTTAAACAAGTTTTTGCTTATGTAAAATTTGACTTAGATCCAGATTAGTAAAACGGAGTTGTTTTCTTCCGCCGTTTGATTTTCGTTGCTTCGTTTGATTTGATTCTTTTTGCAAACCAGAGTTCTTAAGTTGGAATATTTGGTTAGATCTATTTGAGTTTTACCTGTGCATTAGATGAGTACTTATTGTATGTTTGTTTGTTTGTCTGCGATAGAATACCCGGAGTCGCCGCTTTGTTACTTGAGTCTCTAGGTTTCGCGGATCATCAGCAAGGCAAGTAACACTTTGATCATACTCCTTCTCATACCCAGTTTTTATGCATTAGATCTATACTCAAACACTTGCATGATTAGGATCTAATTAAATTGTGGGTTTTGGGAAGTAGATTGAGGTAGTACCTATTACCTGTTTTATTATCAAACCCTTGGGAGTTACTTCTACGTTTGCTTATTATGCCGTGCTATGCTAGTAGACGTGGATTGGGTGAGTGAATTCCATTACAGATGTGAGATCGTTAAATTAATGGTTTATTTAAGGTGGCAACTTAAACACACATCTGGGTGGATTGAGGCACCTGGTTTCTATCAGGACTTGCCTGTATTTCTTCGGACCGCCACCCAGGGTCAAAGGGATCATGAGATTATTCAAACTAGAAACTTCCGTGTGCAGCCACAAGCCATTATGTGCTCTGGCATGGTTGATTAAGTTGTGGGAACTCTTACGGGTAGACTAGCAGATGTAGGGGAAAGTAGGTGTACCGGTCTACCCACATGTAAGGTGCTAGTGCTTTTGAAAGACTATGTCTCGGTGATCCGTTTCTCAAACATCATGTAGTGCGAGAAATCCAACGGAGGCGATCGAGTCTTGTGGGGAAAAGTGCATAAACCTCTGCAGAGTGTATAAACTAATCATGGTTAGCCGTGTCCCCGGTTATGGACATCTTGAGTATCTAGTACTTGGATTATCATGTGAATCTCATCATGTTACTTCTAATTAATATGTTGGGTTTTAAATGAGTACTTTTAATTGGGATTGAGAATGCTGTCAACCGTTCTCAATGTTTCACAACCACCATGAGAGTTAAATAAATTTATTCCTTTGCAGTAGGGAAAAATTGGCTTTATGCAAAACTGTAACCATAGAGCTTTCCACCAGCCAAATATGCATGTAGTATAGGCTTATTATTCCATTATTCTCTATGTGTTACATTGCCAGCATATTCCATGTGCTGACCCGTTTTCTGGTTGCAACGTTTCATGTTGCAGACTTTTCAGACGACGAGTAAGGTGCTTAGGTCGTGGTTCTATACTCAGTGATGCCGTTGGAGTTGATGGAATCGCTTATTCTTCCAAGTCTTCCGCTGTTATCGTATTTAGATGGCCTTAAGCCATATTTATTTTTATTAAGTTCTCTCTTGAGATATTCGATTGTAATAAGTGTGTGATTGCTACTCTGTTATAAATCCTCCGAGTACTGTGTGGTGTCTGCATTCGATCCGGGGATGACACCGAGCACGAGATCGATTGTTTGAGGTCCTGGTCGCCATAAAGGTCTAAGCCTCGACAGCAGGACCTACATGTGCAAGACCAAATTGTAAGAAACCTAAATATTAGAATGATTCCTGGAACTACACAATAATGTGCTATTAGCCAAAGGACCCTGCTTGAACAAACCTCGATGGTAAACCACCATGTCTCCCATTGTTTCCCTGCAACACACATAATGAAGATCTTGATTAGGTTAACTGAGAGTTGCCATACTATTAGTAGAATATATATTGAGTACATCCAAATTCGATTGGTGTCACATGCATAACAATACAAAATTGTACCCACAACAAATGAAAATCAAATTGCAGAACTGAACCCAACAGTTAAATGGACAGCAGACCAAATGAACCAAAATAGTTAACTGAGCACGACATTGCAGAATAGAAACATGTACTAGAAGATAAGACAGTTAACAAAACAAAGAATGCTTGACAAGAGTACTACGGAATGTAGCAATTGTTGGACCAAAGTGTTAACTGAACATTACATTTCAGAGGACCAAACTGTTAACTGAACATCAGATTGCATATTAACATTACATAGGATAAATCACTAGAAGGCACTAGCGGTTGCCTCGAGAAAACAACACGAACTGTATTTTAAAGTAGACAACCACGTGGCGGTGTCGACGGTGGCCTCGAAGATGAGGTGCTCCTCCAAGATCTGGCGGTCGACACGCATGGCAGCCATAGCGACCTCATGCGCGCATGCGGCCGCATGCTACTGAGCTCCATGTTATACTGCGTGCAAAATGGCTCTAGGCGGCGCTTAATTGGAGGAGGGGGCAGTGATTTCGGTGGAAGGTGTCACGCCGTCGGTCGGGGCATGTGGGACGGGAAAGGAGGAGGAAGGTGTGGATGGGGTGTTGATTACCTGACCATATCGACGAGGCCACGCAGCAAGAAGAAGGGTCGACGGGGAGGAGGCCGTGCAGCAAGAAGAAGGGTCACCGGGGAGGAGGCTACGCTACAAGAAGAAGGGTCGTCGGCGAGGAGGCGGCGCTGCAAGAAGAAGGGTAGCCGGCGAGGAGGTGGCGCTGCAAGAAGAAGGGTCACCGGCGGGGAGGCTGAGCTGCCAGTAAGCAACAATGAAGGTTTTAACTTGGAAAGCAAGCAGGAACAGTGGAAATGTGGCTTTTGGTAGGAGGGAGGGGGCGAGGAGATAGATATTTCCGCGATGGCAAAAAAATTCACTTGATGGCGCGAGAAACTGGCATGCAAGTGTGATTCAAGCAGGGGCGGTGGACTGTAGACGACGAAGCTTCCTGTGTAAGCTAGATAAGACGGTGCGCCAAGATATTTTATATCGCATCCCACACGATTCTTTCTAGTAAACCATTTGTGGCATACCTGATTTTTTCATTATGTTTTGAAAGACAAAATGGTGTTACGGAGGGAAAGGATGCTGTTTGAATTGCTAGAACATTTACGTACGGTGAACATGCAACTAGTACATGAGTGTCGTGTTTAAATTTGGAATTATTCTGGGTTCGTTTGGCATTTTATGCATTAATTGAGTTTCTGGGCATTTAATGTGCATAATTCAAATTTTAACTACAAGCACATGCTCCAATGCACCAAAGTTTGTTGAAAAATTGCATGTCTATCTTTGGGTGAATTTATAGGTCCCATGCAAGAAATGGGAGTGAAATTCAAACATCTTGGGCATCGTGGCTCGGCCAGAAATATTGAGAAACTTGGTCTTTTTAATTCACGTAAATCGAAAACACGCCTGAAAATCATTAAACTTGGCATGGTGTCATGACATGGCACCAACATGCTGCGGTAATTTTTTTGGCCGAATTGGGACAAGCTTTGGTGTAAGCTTCTAGCAAACCGGAGCTTCCGTCAAGAAGGCTCATGGTTCTGAGAGGGAACGTGTCACCTCCATGTGCGAAATGAGATACGTACACTGCCTTCTCCCACCTTAATTTTTTTACACAGGAAGATTAGACCAAATAGAAGTATCGTGCTAAAGTTTGGAATTATTCTGGGTTCGTTTGGCCTTTTTATACATTAATTGAGTTTCTGCGCATTTAATATGCATAATTCAAATTTGAACTACAAGCACATGCTCCAATGCAACAAAGTTGGTTGAAAAATCACAAGTGTGTCCTTGGGTGAATTTATAGTACCCATGCAAAATGGGAATGAAATTCAAACATCTGGGCGTCGTGGCTCGGCCAGAAAGATTGAGAAACTTGGTTTTTTAATTCCTGTAAATCCAAAACACGCCTGAAAATCATGAAACTTGGCATGGTGTCATGACATGGCACTAACATGATGCGGTAATTTTTTTGGCCGAATTCGGACAAGCTTTGGTGTAAGAGTCTTGCAAACCGGAGCTTCCCTCAAGAAGGCTCATGGTTCCGAGAGGGAACATGTCACCTCCGTGTGCGAAATGACATACGTACACTGCCTTCTCCCTCCTTAATTTTTTTACACAGGCAGATTAGACCAAATAGAAGTATCGTGCTAAATTTTGGAATTATTCCGGGTTCATTTGGCCTTTTTTATACATTAATTGAGTTTCGGCGCATTTAATGTGCATAATTCAAATTTGAATTACAAGCACATGCTCCAGTGCACCAAAGTTGGTTGAAAAATCACATGTGTGTCCTTGGGTGAATTTATAGGTCCCATGCAAGAAATGGGAATGAAATTCAAACATCTGGGCATCGTGGCTCGGCCGGAAAGATTGAGAAACTTGGTTTTTTAATTCCTGTAAATCCAAAACACGCCTGAAAATCATGAAACTTGGCATGGTGTCATGACATGGCACCAACATGCTTCGGTAATTTTTTTGGCCAAATTGGGACAAGCTTTGGTGTAAGCTTCTTGCAAACCGGAGCTTCCCTCAAGAAGGCTCGTGGTTCCGAGAGGGAACGTGTCACCTCCGTGTGCGAAACGACATATGTACACTGCCTTCTCCCGCCTTAATTTTTTTACACAGGCAGATTGACCAAATAGAAGTATCATGCTAAATTTTGGAATTATTCCGTGTTCGTTTGGCTTTTTATACATTAAATAAGTTTCTGCGCATTTAATGTGCATAATTCAAATTTGAACTACAAGCACATGCTCCAGTGCACCAAAGTTGGTTGTAAAATCACATGTGTGTCCTTGGGTGAATTTCTAGGTCCCATGCAAAATGGGAATGAAATTCAAACATCTGGGCGTCGTGGCTCGGCCAGAAAGATTGAGAAAATTGGTTATTTAATTCCTGAAAATCCAAAACACGCCTGAAAATCATGAAACTTGGCATGGTGTCATGACATGGCACCAATATGCTGCGGTATTTTTTTTGGCCGAATTGGGACAAGCTTTGGTGTAAGCTTATTGCAAACCGGAGCTTCCCTCAAGAAGGCACGTGGTTCCGAGAGGGAATGTGTCACCTCCGTGTGCGAAAGCGAGATACGTGCAATCGACTTCTCCCGCCTTTATTTTTTTACACAGGCAGATTAGACCAAATAGAAGTATCGTGCTAAATTTTAGAATTATTCCGGGTTCGTTTGGCCTTTTTTATACATTAATTGAGTTTCTGCGCATTTAATGTGCATAATTCAAATTTAAACTACAAGCACATGCTGCAGTGCACCAAAGTAGGTTAAAAAATCACATGTGTGTCCTTGGGTGAATTTATAGGTCCCATGGAAGAAATGAGAATGAAATTCAAGCATCTGGGCGTCGTCGCTCGGCCGGAAATATTGAGAAAATTGGTTATTTAATTCCTGAAAATCCAAAACACGCCTGAAAATCATGAAACTTGGCATGGTGTCATGACATGGCACCAACATGCTGCGGTAATTTTTTTGGCCGAATTGGGACAAGATTTGGTGTAAGCTTATTGCAAACCGGAGCTTCCCTCAAGAAGGCACGTGGTTCCGAGAGGGAATGTGTCACCTCCGTGTGCGAAACGAGATACGTACACTGCCTTCTCCCGCCTTTATTTTTTTACACAGGCAGATTAGACCAAATAGAAGTATCGTGCTAAAATTTTGAATTATTCCGGGTTTGTTTGGCCTTTTTTATACATTAGTTGAGTTTCTGCGCATTTAATGTGCATAATTCAAATTTGAACTACAAGCACAGGCTCCAGTGCACCAATGTTGGTTGAAAAATCACATGTGTGTCCTTCGGTGAATTTATAGGTCCCATGCAAGAATTGGGAATGAAATTCAAACATCTGGGCGTCGTGGCTCGGCCGGAAAGATTGAGAAACTTGGTTTTTTAATTCCTGTAAATCCAAAACACGCCTGAAAATCATGAAACTTGGCATTGTATCATGACATGGTACCAACTTGATGCGGTAATTTTTTTGGCCGAATTGGGACAAGCTTTGGTGTAAGCTTCTTGCAAACCAGAGCTTCCCTCAAGAAGGCTCGTGGTTCCGAGAGGGAACGTGTCACCTCCGTGTGCGAAACGACATACGTACACTGCCTTCTCCTACCTTAATTTTTTACACAGGAAGATTAGACCAAATAGAAGTATCGTGCTAAAATTTGGAATTATTCCTGATTCGTTTGGCCTTTTTATACATTAATTGAGTTTCTACACATTTAATGTACATAATTCAAATTTGAACTACAAGCACAGGCTCCAATGCACCAAAGTTGTTTGAAAAATCACATGTGTGTCCTTGGGTGAATTTCTAGGTCCCATGCAAGAAATGGGAATAGAATTCAAACATCTGGGCGTCGTGGCTCGGCCGGACAGATTGAGAAACTTGGTTTTTTTAATTCCTGTAAATCCAAAACATGCCTGAAAATTATGAAACTTGGCATGGTGTCATGACATGGCACCAACATGCTGTGGTAATTTTTCTGTTCGATTTGCGAAGGAGCACACATTAACAATCAACAAAGTCATTTTGGAACAAGTGCTGTCACGTTACAAATCAGAAACACAAGTATTATTGAAACCGTGGGTGTTCTACTTACGAATTACGTGCCACCACGCGTCCCCTTTTTTATTGGCTAGGAGTTGTCGTGCGGGGTAGCTATTTGAGTACAGGAGGCGTGCGATCAGACCCCTGCGCGTGCTCATCGGGAGGAGATCCCTTTGACCGCTACCCGCCGCGCACCTCCCTCCCAACGTCTCCATTAATGGCGCTCGAGCCCCTGTTCTACGGCGTGGCTATAAGTCTCACTGGACTGAGATTTAAGAAAGAAAAATGAAAATCTGAAAAAGAAAGTTTTGCACGGATCTTGATGTAAGATCCGATGGACCTGTATAGCATCGACTGCGACTTATAGCAAGCATGATGAATATAAGGACGATGACAGTGGATAATAATTGTCGTATATATTTAGGAACATAATTTAAAAAAGCCACATGCGGAAACACCGAAATACACAAGGGCAAAAGAAGAAGGAAGACAATGATCTGGCTCGCTGATCTCTACGTTGCTGCAGACCGCGGGAACTAGTCTCCGCGGCGAGTGGCGATGAGCTCTTTCTTGTCCTCATGATGCTGCTTCAGAGCATCCACGGAATCCTCCACCAGCCTTCTGCGCTCGATGCGCAGCATGGCATTCTCGTCCATAAGTTTCTCGATGATGATGCCGGTCCTGTTCAACAAGGCAGTGGTCTCCTCCTGCTGCTCCGCACTTCCGACGATCTTCACCCTCAGCTGGTCGCGCTCAGCCCGGAACTTCGCATTGCTCTCATTTAGTTGTCGGATGACGCCGGTAGCCTATTCAAACAACGCTTTCATGTCGTCCTGCAACCTCGCCCAACCAGAGATCTGATCCATCTGGCTAAGGACAATGGCATGCATGCACCTATAACAGTCCTCGCCTGCTCGCGAGACATTTTCCCAGGCCGCCGCGGTGCATGAGGACATCTCTGCTGCATTTGCGGTGCGGCGGGACAACTCTTCTGCTTCCGCGGGCCGGTCGGACCAGTCTACTGCATCGACGGCGCGGCGAGACCTCCGTACTGCTCCGGCGGCGCGGCGGGACCTCCGTACTGCTCCAGCGGCGCGGCGGGACCTCTCTGCTGCTACGGTCGTGCGGTGGGACATGTCAGCTGCTTTCGCAGCGAGGCGGGACATATCTCGCGCTTCCGCTTCCATGCTCGTCTCTCCCTGGTGGCAATCTCTCAACCTAGAACCCACGCTGGCCATGACACATGCAAGGGAACGATGATGAATGACTTGTTTGTTTTTGTAGATGAGGAGTTGAGGAGGAATGTTCAGTCATCTTGGAGTAGTAGTATTTATATCCGAGTACTAATACGCTCCTAAGTGGGAAACCATTTAGGTTTTGATCGGTGTGAACAGGTTTGCAATTTGGAAGGTGATGGGACGCAAGCTCAAAATTTATTGACGGTTCTATAATTACTAAGTGCAGCACTACTCCCGGACGGTGTAACATGGGTACGCTTTCTTGGCCGCGTACATGATGTTTCTGTTATGTTGCCTAATCGCAAACAGTTAATCCTTCTGAAGCGTATGCCCTCAATCGCACATTGTCAAAAACTAATGCGGTAGACCTTCTTTAACATGTGTTAAAAAAACAAGGACCTTGAGGTTAATTCCACTAATGGGATGTGTCATAAATGTCCTTAATGGACATTTAAGATACATCCCATGAGTGGGATTAACATCAAGACAGCTTCCCATCCGGTCACCCATCTGATGCCTACTCCAGCCTGAGCATAGTTAATTTGAGAGTTCTCTTAGATCAATTACTGGTGGAACAGCTGGTCCTTGCTGATATAGGATGCCCTCTTCCATCCTTATGGCGTACCCGGATGACCGCCCATCGCCCAATGGCCAATAGATGTTGTGTAGGCAGAGCATATCACATACGTCTTATTAGAAGCAATCGTCTGTGTTATTATCGGTCTTCACACACATCTGATTACAGACCTGTTTGCCGCGTATCACACACATCTTGATATATTGAACCGTTTCTGTTCTCTTGTCTCAACGCAAACAGTTCATCCGAGTGAACCGCATGCCGTATATCGCACACACCTTGATCTGACTAACCGTTTCTTTTGTATTGCCTAATCAAAAACAGTTCTTCCGAGTGAACCGTAACCCGTATATTGCACACGCCTTCATCTGGCTGCCCGTTTCTTTTGTATTGCCACATCGCAAACAGTTAATTGAACTGAACCGTATGCCCAGCATTACACACGCAACTAAAATCTAAACCATGTTTGATGCATCCTTCATCGCAAACGTTTTGCACCTTTTTTGACGGTTTCTTTACACCATCATCTGCGATTATGGCATCACACACAGTTTCTTCAAAGGGTCTCTGATCGTAGTGTCGCGTTAGCAGCATCCTGCAGTAGTGACAGTTCACTCAGATGAACTGTTTGTGATTAGGCAACACAAAAGAAATGGTCAGCCAGATCAAGGTGTGTGCGATATACAGCATGCAGTTCACTCAGATGAACTGTTTGCTTTGAGCCAAGAGAACAGAAATGGTTCAATATAACAAGATGTGTGTGATACACGGCAAACAGGTATGTAATCATAAATGTGTGCGAAGATCAATAATAACACAGATGATTGCTGCTAATAAGACGTGTGTGTTGTGGGCAAACGCTTGGTGGTATACAATTGTCAGCGATTGATGAAATCATCACCGACGGGTTCCCCAGTATGGTCCGTGTGCGATGTCATTGCACACAGAACAACATCATATGTACTTATAACTTATAAGGACTTGATTCCATAAACATATTGGACATCAAATTACATATGTGGCTAGTACACACATGACCTTTGCACAAACGAAAGTACGTTCCAAAATGCCTAGGAAACTCAAATAATGTATAAAAAGGCAAAACGAATCGTGAATAATTTCATATTTTTAGGACGACACTACTATATATAGTTGCATGTTGCCTCTGTAAAATAAATCAACACGGGAAGAGACAGCGTATGTCATTTCGCACACATAGGTGACAAGGTCCCTCTCGGAACCATGAGCCTTTGTGAGAGAAGCTCCGGTTTGTAAGAAGTTTGTACCAAAACTTGTCCCATATTGGACTAATTTTTTACCACAACATGTTGGTGCTATGTCATTACACCATGCCAAGTTTCACGATTTTGAGGCGACTTTTGGATTTACAGTAATTTTAAAACCAGGTTTCTCAATGTTTGTTGTCGAGTCGGCACCGCCCTGGATAGGCTTTTTCCTTGTGGGTCCCTGATACATCTTCGTCGTATCTATAATTTTTTATTGTTCCATGCCAATATTATACAACTTTCATATACTTTTGGCAACTTTTTATACTATTTTTGGAACTAACATATTGATCCAGTGCCCAGTGCTAGTTCCTGTTTGCTGCATGTTTTTTGTTTCACAAAAAATCCATATCAAACGGAGTCCAAACGGGATAAAAACTGACGGGGATTTTTTTGGAATATATGTGATTTTTGGGAAGTGGAATCACCGCGAGAAGATGCCCGAGGGGCCCACGAGGGTGAGGGGCGCCCCCCAGGAGGTCAGGCGCGCCCTGGGCCCTCGTGGCCACTCCGTAAGGTGGTTGGTGCCCTTCTTTCGCTGCAAGAAAGCCAATATCCGGATAAAAATTGTGTCCAAACTTCAGCCCAATCTGAGTTACGGATCTCTGGGAATTTAAGAAATGGTGAAAGGGCAGAATTAGGGAGCGCAGAAACAGAGAGATGCAGAGAAACAGATCCAATCTCGGAGGGGCTCTCGCCCCTCCCACGCCATGGAGACCATGGACTAGAGGGGAAACCCTTCTCCCATCTAGGGAGAAGGTCAAGGAAGAAGAAGAAGGAGGGGGCTCTCCCCCCTCGCTTCCGGTGGCACCAGCCTCCGGGGCCATCATCATCACTGCAATCTACACCAACAACTTCATCACCGTCATCACCAACTCTTCCCCCCTCTATGCAGCGGTGTAACCCCTCTTTTACCTGCTGTAATCTCTACATAAACATGGTGCTCAACGCTATATATTATTCCCCAGTGATGTATGGCTATCCTATGATGTTTGAGTAGATTTGTTTTGTCTTATGGGTAATTGATGATCGTGATTGGTTTGACCTGCATGTTTTATTATTGGTGTTGTCCTATGGTGCTCTCCGTGTCGTGCAAGCGTGAGGGATCCTCGCTGTAGGGTTTGCAATATGTTCATGGTTTGCTTATTGTCTGTGTTGCGTGAGTGACTGAAACACAAACACGGATAAGTGGGTCATGGTGTATGGGAATAAAGAGGACTTGATACTTTAATGCTATGGTTGGGTTTTACCTTAATGATCTTTAGTAGTTGCGGACGCTTGCTAGAGTTCCAATCACAAGTGCATATGATCCAAGAAGAGAAAGTATGTTAGCTTATGCCTCTCCCTCAAATAAAATTGCAATAATGATTACCGGTCTAGTTATCGATTGCCTAGGGACAAATAACTTTATTGTGTGACAAAAAGCTCTTTACTAAAACTAACTTAGTTGTGTCTTATTCTAAACAGCCCCTACTTTTTATTTAAGTGCTCTTTATTATCTTGCAAACCAATCCGACAATACCTACAAAGTACTTCTAGTTTCATACTTGTTCTAGGTAAAGCGAACGTTAAGCGTGCGTAGAGTTGTATCGGTGGTCGATAGAACTTGAGGGAATATTTGTTCTACCTTTAGCTCCTCGTTGGGTTCGACACACTTACTTATTGATAGAGGCTACAATTGATCCCCTATACTTGTGGGTTATCAAGACCTTTTTCTGGCGCCGTTGCCGGGGAGTTATAGCATGGGGTGAATATTCTCGTGTGTGCTTGTTTGCTTTATCACTAAGTAGTTTTATTTGCTGTTCCAAGTTGTTCTCTATCTTTAGTTATGGATATGGAACACGAAATACCAAAAAAATTAGGTGTACTTGCTACTCATGGAGATGGGGAACCTCCTAAAACCCTCGATGCTCATTATGTGAAAGAATTATGTAGTACTTTGATAATCCTGAGAAAACCCCATTCAACTTTGTAATGGGAGACACGTTGGATCAACGTGAATACTTTAGGGAGTATCGCTTGACTCAAAAAGGGGAACTATTCTGGGATCAAATTTATATGTTGTATTGGTATGCTAGGGAACTATGCTTGAGATATGATTATACTTGTTGCTCTAGGACGAAGGCTCCACACCTTCCCTTTTCATGCAAATTTAATGATGATAAAACCTTGGCTTCTTATGCTAATGGTATATATTATTACTATGATGTGGAACAAATAGAAGAATTCGTTGCTTTAATGGGTGCTTATGAAATTGAATCTTTGTTTAAAGAGTGTGAAAATCTTGATGATGCTGTTTACAGACCTGAAAATTTTGCTATACTTAAATATTGCTATGAGAATTATGAATTCAATTCCAGTATTGATGATTTTATTGAGAGAGTCTCCGCTTTCCAAGAAGAGACTAATATTTTGCAGGAGTCTATGGCAGAAGAAATTAATGACATTGTGAGCTCATTGGATGAAAAAGATGAGGAGGAGAGCGAAGAAAAAAAGGAGGAAGAGTGGATTGATCACCCGTTCCCACCATCTAATGAGAGTAACTCTTTATCCCATACATTGTTTAATTCCCTTCGAATTTACCGAAGGATGAATGCTATGATGATTGTTATGATCTCGTTGATTCTTTTGAAATATCCCTTTTTGATGATGCTTGCTATGCTTGTGGCCAAGATACCAATATGAATTATGCTGATGGAGATGAACTTGCTATAGTTCCTTATGTTAAACAAGAAATTGTTGCTATTGCACCCACGCATGATAGTCCTATTATCTTTTTGAATTCTCACAACTACACTATATCGGAGAAGTTTGCCCTTATTAAGGATTATATTGATGTGTTGCGTTTTAATACTACACATGATGATTTTGATAGATATAATATGCATGTGCTTGCTGCTCCTACTTGCAATTATTATGCGAGAGGAACTACATCTCCGCCTCTCTATGTTTCCAACATGATAAAATTGCAAGAAACTGTTTATACTATGCATTGGCATTTACTTTGTGTGCATGAATCGTTGTTACATGGTATATGTTACTTTGTGCTCACTACTAAATTACAAATCATTGTTAATTAAAATTGGCTTTGATATACCTTGGGATCCGGGTGGATCCATTACTTGAGCACTATATGCCTAGCTTAATGGCTTTAAAGAAAGTGCTGCCAGGGAGACAACCCGGAAGTTATAGAGAGTAATTTATTTATGTTGAGTGCTTTTATATAGTTTAAAAACAAAAAAATAAAGAGGGGAACCCAGAACTTTTCAAAAAGGAAAGTGAAAGTGAGAGAGACAAGCACTGTTGAAGTGGGGGAGCTCCTTGAACTTTGTTCATGCTCATGGAAACTTTGTGAATCTTGATTACAAAAACTTTTCGACAAAAATAATTATCCCCTTGTACAATTCCATTGTATTATAAAAATAATGTGCCAAGGTTTGCCTTTAGGATGTTTACATTGCTTGTTGGTTTGTGCGGTGCAAGACAGAAACTTTGGTTGTAGTGCGCGATTTTACATTTTTTACCGGAACGTTAAACGGTTCTGAAACTTTTGCACTGTCTTTCTATACAAAATTTTTATTTTTACTAATTTTAGAAGAATTTTTTGATTACCATAAGTATGGTGAATGTTCAGATTACTACAGACTGTCCTGTTTAAGACAGATTCTGTTTTTGATGCATAGTTTGCTTGTTTTGATGAAACTATCGATTCCTATCAGTGGATTAAGCCATGGAAAAGTTATATTATAGTATCTATAATGCAAAAACAAAATATGAATTGGTTTGCAACAGTACTTAGAGTAGTGATTTGCTTTATTATACTAACGGATCTTACCGAGCTTTCTATTGAGTTCTGTGTGGACGAAGTGTTCAAAGATCGAGGAGGTCTCGATATGAGGAGAAGGAGGAGAGGCAAGAGCTCAAGCTTGGGGATTCCCAAGGAACCCCAAGTAAATATTCAAGGAGACTCAAGTGTCTAAGCTTGGGGATGCCCCGGAAGGCATCCCGTCTTTCTTCAACAAGTATCGGTATGTTTTCGGATTTGTTTCATTCATGTGATATGTGAAAATCTTGGAGCATATTTTGCATTTAGTTTTCACTTTTCTTTTATGCACCATGCTGGTATGAGATAGTCCTTGGTTGATTTATAGAGTGCTCATTTCACTTCACTTATATTCTTCGAGTATGGCTTTATAGAATGCTTCATGTGCATCACATATATCATTTGAAGTTTGGATTGCCTGTTTCCCTACACATAGAAAACGACCATTTGTAGAATGCTCTTTTGCTTCACTTATATTTGTTAGAGAGTGGTCATATATTTTGTAGAGCTAATTAAACTCTCTTGCTTCACTTATATCTATTTAGAGGGTTGACAGGAATTGGTCATTCACATGGTTAGTCATAAAATCCTACATAAAACTTGTAGATCACTGAATATGATATGTTTGATTCCTTGCAATAGTTTTGCGATATAAAGAGAGTGATATTAGAGTCATGCTAGTGGGTAGTTGTGGATTGTAGAAATACTTGTGTTGAAGTTTGTGATTCCCGTAGCATGCACATATGATGAACCGTTATATGATGAAATCAAAGAATGAGGTATTTATTGATTGTCTTCCTTATGAGTGGCGGTCGGGGACGAGCGATGGTCTTTATCTACCAATCTATCCACCTAGGAGCATGCGCGTAGTACTTTGTTTCAATAACTAATAGATTTTTGCAATAAGTATGTGAGTTCTTTATCACTAATGTTGAGTCCATGGATTATATGCACTCTCACCCTTCCATCATTGCTAGCCTCTTCGGTACCGTGCATTGCCCTTTCTCACCTCGAGAGTTGGTGCAAACTTCGCCGGTGCTTCCAAACCCCAAGATACGATACGCTCTATCACACATAAGCTTCCTTATATCTTCCTCAAAACAGCCACCATACCTACCTATCATGGCATTTCCATAGCCATTCCGAGATATATTCCCATGCAACTTCCATCATCATCATATACATGACTTGAGCATTTATTGTCATATTGCTTTGCATGATCGGTAGATAGCTAGCATGATGTTTTCATGGCTTGTCCGTTTTTTGATGTCGTTGCTACGCTAGATCATTGCACATCCCGGTACACCGCCGAAGGCATTCATATAGAGTCATACTTTGTTCTAGATATCGAGTTGTAATATTGAGTTGTAAGTAAATAAAAGTTTGATGATCATCATTGTTAGAACATTGTCCCATGTGAGGTTATCAAAATAAAAGTGGCCAAATAAGCCCCCCCCCCAAAAAAAAGAGAGAGGCCAAAGAAGCCTACAAAAAAAGGAAAAAAAGAGAAAACCAAAAAAATGAGAGAAAAAGAGAGAAGGGGCAATGTTACTATCCTTTTACCACACTTGTGCTTTAGAGTAGCACCATGTTCTTCATATAAAGAGTCTCTTGAGTTATCACTTTCATATACTAGTGGGAATTTTCATTATAGAACTTGGCTTGTATATTCCAACGATGGGCTTCCTCAAATGCCCTAGGTCTTCATGATCAAGCAAGTTGGATGCACACCCACTTAGTTTTAGTTTGAGCTTTCATATACTTATAGCTCTAGTGCATTCGTTGCATGGCAATCGCTACTCCTCGCATTGACATCAATTGATGGGCATCTCCATAGCCCGTTGATTAGCCACGTCGATGTGAGAATTTCTCCCTTTTTTTGTCATCTCCACACAACCTCCACCATCATATTCTATTCCACCTATAGTGCTATGTCCATGGCTCACGCTCATGTATTGCGTGAAAGTTCAAAAGGGTTGAGAACGTCAAAAGTATGAAACAATTGCTTGGCTTGTCATCGGGGTTGTGCATGATTTGAATATTTTGTGTGATGAAGATGGAGCATAGCCAGACCATATGATTTTGTAGGGATAACTTTCTTTGGCCATGTTATTTTGAAAAGATGCTATTGCTTTGAATCACTCGTGTCTTAATATTCATTCCATGACTGGATTATGTGATCAAGATTATGCTAGGTAGCATTCCACATCAAAAATTATCTTTTTTATCATTAACCTACTCGAGGACGAGCAGGAATTAAGCTTAGACGGGAATGACGTCGTCTCCGTCGTATCTATAATTTTTGATTGTTCCATGCCAATACTATACAACTTTCATATACTTTTGGCAACTTTTTATACTATTTTTGGGACTAACATATTGATCCAAAGGCCCAATGCCGCCTCTGTTTGTTGCATGTTTTTGTGTTTCGCAGAAAATCCATATCAAACGGAGTCCAAACGGGATAAAATCTGACAGAGATTTTGTTGTTGGAATATATGTGATTTTTGGGAAGTGGAATCAACGCGAGACGATGCCCGAGGGGCCCACGAGGGTGAGGGGCGCGCCCCAGGGGGTCAGGCACGCCTTGGGTCCTTGTGGCCACTCCATAAGGTGGTTAGTGCCCTTCTTTTGCAGCAAGAGATCCAATATCCGAATAAAAATCGTGTCCAAATTTCAGCCCAATCGGAGTTACGGATCTCCGGGAATTTAAGAAATGGTGAAAGGGCAGAATCAGGGAGCGCAGAAACAGAGAGAGACAGAGAAACATATCCAATCTCGAAGGGGCTCTCGCCCCTCCCACGCCATGGAGACCATGGACCAGAGGGGAAACCCTTCTCCCATCTAGGGAGAAGGTCAAGGAAGAAGAAGAAGGAGGGGGCTCTCTCCCCCTCGCTTCCGGTGGCACCAGAGTGCCGCCGGGGCCATCATCGTCACCGCAATATACACCAACAACTTCACCACCGTCATCACCAACTCTTCCCCCCTCTATGCAGCGGTGTAACCCCTCTTTTACCCGCTGTAATCTCCACTTAAACACGGTGCTCAACGCTATATATTATTTCCCAATGATGTATGGCTATCCTATGATGTTTGAGTAGATCCGTTTTGTCCAATGGGTTAATTGATGATCGTGATTGGTTTGAGTTGCATGTTTTATTATTGGTGTTGTCCTATGGTGCTCTCCGTGTCGTGCAAGCGTGAGGGATCCCTGTTGTAGGGTTTGTAATATGTTCATGGTTTGCTTATTGTCTGCATTGCGTGAGTGACTGAAACACAAACACGGATAAGTGGGTCATGGTGTATGGGAATAAAGAGGACTTGATACTTTAATGCTATGGTTTTACCTTAATGATCTTTAGTAGTTGCGGACGCTTGCTACAGTTCCAATCATAAGTGCATATGCTCCAAGAAGAGAAAGTATGTTAGCTTATGCCTCTCCCTAAAATAAGATTGCAATAATGATTACCGGTCTAGTTATCGATTGCCTAGGGACAAATAACTTTCTTGTGTGACAAAAAGCTCTCTACTAAAACTAACTTAGTTGTGTCTTCTTCTAAACAGCCCCTACTTTTTATTTACGCGCTCTTTATTATCTTGCAAAACTATCCAACAATACCTACAAAGTACTTCTAGTTTCATACTTGTTCTAGGTAAAGTGAACGTCAAGCGTGCATAGAGTTGTATCGGTGGTCGATAGAACTTCAGGGAATATTTATTCTAGCTTTAGCTCCTCGTTGGGTTCAATGCTCTTACTTACTGAAAGGGGCTACAATTGATCCCCTATACTTGTGGGTTTTCAGTCCCAAATGACAAATCCAAATCTATCACTACCATGCTACTTTTCTTATTAAGTATTACAGCCCATTTGGTGTGCTAGCTGTAAATAAGTTTGTGGGTGCTGGCGGGCGCTAAGAACTTGCGGGTTCTGTAATGAACAAAGATCTCGAGGATCCCACGAGAGTGATGTTCTGTCGCTATGTTGTGAATGCTTATAATATTTATGTCTTAATTAAATAAATGGCAAGCCATTGGCCCAGTATGAAAGAAAATATGGGTCAAAACCGAGTTGAAAAGGGAAACAATATGTAACTCCAGCTTACAAACAGTACAAAAGCACGAGGATTAATTTCTCATCAGGTTTAGACAAAATCCAGATTGAATAGGACAATGACATCTAACTCAACCAAAGTTTTTGGCAGTCACAATCAAATGGATCGGTCTGATCCATAAAATCAAGATCCCCGGCCAGAAATTCTACTGGTACATGATGACAAGCTATTATAAATAGAAGCCGAGCACGATCAGAAGCCCTTAGGTCCACCTGAAACTTCTTTTTATGTTGTTCAACACTTGCGGCCGTAAGAAATTTCTTGTCGAAAGACTTAATCCTCACGGAAAATAGTGCCCTCGCATTCAACATGAAGAATGTGAAAAGGCTAGTGTTTGCATTGTTGGATGCATATCCTTCTAGTGTTACTGTCTTCAAACGAATGTCATGAGATCTGAGAAAATCTCGGTGCTTCTTGAACCATCGATTGGTTATACCTTTTTCTCCATGTGTTGGTGCCTAAATAGAGATGAAGATTGAAAACAGTTAATGTCTAAAAAGATTATGTCGAAAGAGTGATAGCTCAATGATTAATTATAGTACATTACATATGGGCTTTCAATGTGCGTGAAATCATCACCTTTATATACAAATTCTCCAGACATGGAAAGCATTGCAGCAAGCCAATAATCATGTTGAGATCAAAACACCACATGCTGATATGTAAGGTCTTGACAGAATCCACCACCACTGATAGGATGGACAAGCTCTTCATTGAGCATAGAACATAATATTAGTACCAAAAGTGTACTCCAAGATGATACTTAACTTATGCGCACAATTGAAAAAGGTAGATTACAAAAGTTTACGTGAATAATATACAGTACCTTAATAGGTGTGGAGCCAAACACCATCTTGAACCATCTAAAAGGATCACGAATTTCACCGAAGGTCTCCAGTTTAGGCGCAGAGACTATAGTTATTTGCGAAGGTATACCGGAATCAAGGAGCAACCTTTGAAGTGAAGGGGCATCTTCGATGATAAGGTCATGTCCAAAAAAACTAACTCCCATGCTTACAAGGTGGGGAACTTTATTTTGAGACAACGGATACGAATTTCCATTGCAAAAACAAGTAGCAAGCGCTCCAGGTGAGGGCAGCTGGAGTGGATGATGCTGTGTAGTGCGGGCTCCAACAGATCAACCACCACAAGCGCAAGTTTTTTAGCAGTGGGAGTCGAAGCATTTGTACCAGATTGTCTACTAGATGGCACCGGGCAAAGGTGACGGTGTGGAGAGCGGAGGAAAACCACGTCATGGACATCGGTGGTGAGGGCATAGATACATCGGTTCGTGGTATGTTACATACATAGTCATGGTAGAACTCAAGCTGCTGGAGTTTATCGAATTAACGGGATGTCAGCCAGGAGGCTACCATGCAGGGTATGTCTAGCAGGTAGCATGCCGGGATGCAGATGCGTTGAACGGAGCCCTCGTGGGAGGAGATGATGGCTCTGGGGAATTCAAAATCATCATCAATAGATAGCTGACGACAGTCGAGATTAAGAGGCGCGGTGCGCCACAGAGTGCGCCACCGAGATGCGAGGACTTGTGTGCGGCAGACATCCTTGGTGGGGAGAAGGGAGATGATCTCCCCAAGGATTTCATCTGGGAGATCGCTGATGCGGTCCGCCGGAGATTCTACTGGTTCCTCGGGTCCAGGGGCGCTTTTGGCCGCTGATCAAGGCCCAGATCTACATCCGTGGCGCGGCCTTGGTGAGCCTCATCTATGTACATAGCAATCTGAAAGATAAAAAATGGCATAACATGTAGGACATTCGAAATCAATTCTCAAGATCGGGAAGAAAAAAGGCACAAACATACATGTAGGACATTCAAAATCAATTCTCAAGATCTGGCCATGAATTATTAGCACCCAAACTAACCCTAGTCGGATTATTAGCAAAAATCATTTGTACTGAACAAACAGTTAATCACTAACTCTATACAGAAAACATTCAAACAATCAATACACTACGTGCATCTAACGGATCTTAATTACTGTGATTTCATGGACTGAGAGAACATAGCCATAGGATTTGTATTCCAGAAAAATTATGGAGGGGTGGGGTGGGGGATTAACCAGAGAAAACACTTGATATGTTTGCCGAACAAATGGGTATATAGATGACTAACCGGTTTTCCGTCGGAGTCGCAGTTGTTGCTGGAGTTGCTGTTGACCTTCGGCTCAGGCTAGGGGGGCACGACGGCACCGACGAAGTCAAGGTCGTGCTGCTGCCCGCGCGAGACCTCGTTGACGGCGACAGAAACCTCTATGGACAGCTTCACGTGTTGTGCGGGTGCTTCACCAGCCCCGTCGTTGCCACTCGCTCCGATGGTGCGCTTCAGCGACATCGTCATACACTCCAGAGTCCAGACATTGGTGACTGTCGGTGTCAAAACTGGCGGATCTCGGGTTGGGGGCCCCATACTGTGCATCTAAGGTCGATGGTAATATGAGACAGGGGACACAATGTTTACCCAGGTTCGGGCCCTCTCTATGGAGGTAATACCCTACTTCCTGCTTGATTGATCTTGATGAATATGAGTATTACAAGAGTTGATCTACCACGACATCATAATGGCTAAAACCCTAGAAGTCTAGCCTGTATGACTGTATCTATTTCCGGACTAAGCCCTCTGGTTTATATAGACATCGGAGGGGACTAGGGTTGTACAAAGTCGGTTATAGAGATAGGAATCTTCATATTTGGTCATCAAGCTTGCCTTCCACGCCAGGGAGAGTCCCATCCGGACACGGGAGAGAGTCTTCGGTCTTGTATATTCACATCCCATCAGTCCGGATCATGTCCAATAGGCCGGACGCCCAAGGACCCCTTAGTCCAGGACTCCTTTAGTAGCCCCTGAACCAGGCTTCAATGACGAGGTGTCCGGCGCACAGATTTTCTTCGGCATTGCAAGGCAGGTTCCCCTTTCCGAATACTCCAAGATAGTCTTCAGATGAAACGAACGTGTCCGGATCTGCAACACAGGTACCACACACACAGCCGTAGAGAGTATAATATTTTCACAAGTCCCATCCGCTGACAACTTTTTGCAAGATGACATCACGTCTGCCCGGTCATTATTTCAAACCGTTTTCATCTGCCGTTCCACGTTTCGAGACGCGGTTTCCATTGGCACGTCTTGTCAAAGCAGAGATCGTGTCCCCTTATTGCGGGATTCTCATCAATACGGGTGTTGCTAATCCAACCGTGCCATTTGCATAGCCCTTGGGAATAGGCGAGTTTTAAGGCGAGTGGGGAGGCGTTCGATATTCACTGCCTTTATAAGGGGATAAGGATTCCCTTTCTTCACCCATGCCTTCTCTCTTCCTAGGCCCCTCTGATGAAGTAATGTACCTGGGGTAGGGTCATAGACCTGCCCAAAGGTACCCTCCACAAGGAGACTCATAAGAGAAGCAACCTTCCAGTCGACCGTGTAGGTATCCACTCGACAGATTCAAAGACACTCGACTACGAAGATCCACTCGACCACCAGGAGTCCAAGAGCCACTCGGTATGCAAACGGTCTGTAGTTAAATAGTCTTTATGACCTTAATGACACTTTATGTAAGGCGTTACCAGTAACGCCTAGCTTTAATGCACCTTAAACCCTCTACTACGTGGGCTGGCTGGGGTCCTGGCGCACTCTATATAAGCCACCCCCCTCCACAGGTAGAAGGGTTCGCACTTCGTAACACATACGCATATAATCCAAATGACCGCCTCCGGCTCCGAGACGTAGGGCTGTTACTTCCTCCGAGAAGGGCCTGAACTCAGAAATCCCTTTGCGTATACAACTACTCCATAGCTAGGATCTTGCCTCTCCAGACCTACCCCCATTCTACTGTCAGACTTAGAACCACGACAGTTGGCGCCCACCGTGGGGCAGGTGTTCTAGCGAATTGTTGGAGAAGTTGGGATTCTTTCGATCTCCGGCATCATGGTTTCAGGTGGAGTTCTGGTCGACGGCCACGAGATCCGTCTCGGTGCGCTCACGTTCGTCGCCGACGACTCCGCTTGGCTTCAGGAGGCTCCACTCGACGTGGACGCGCTCCCCATCCGCGGGCGACGCACTTTCGCACGTGTGTCCGCGGCGTCCTCCTGCGGCAACCGTCGACTCAGTATGGGTCGGCTCCTGCGTTGTCTTCACTCCTAGTCTCCCACCGCGCAAGCTGTTCGGCCGGTCGAGGCTTCAGCGGTGGGTGAGGCATGCGGTGGCCCGCCACGGTCGGCCATCCCGCAAGTCGCGGCGATCGAGCCCGACGAATCTCTCTGGCCTGTTCGACCTATCGACCGCTCCGTAGAGACTAACGTCCGAATGCGATAGCGATGACCCGGCGGCAGAGGTTACGATGGTCGATGGACCACGCGGTCCCCCGGATTCACCCGCACCAACGAAGGTGGCGATGGAGGCGATCCGGTGCAAGCCCACGAAGAGTACTTGCGAGCCCCTCACTTCGCTCGAGGGAGGAGCTTCGTCGTCGGAACATGGATGCACTTCACACTCCTATCGTTGGAGAAACCCCGAGGCTCGCGCCTTGGAGGATGCGCGCAACAGCCAACTTGGTGGCGCACTCGACCGGAGAATCTTCAGCGAGTACTAGATGAGCGTCTGTGACCGAGGGTTCGAGAATCCGATCGACGCCAGCTCTTTCAACCGCCAACCCAGGTATATCGAACTCCGGTTCAGAATTTAGCAGTACCGCCCGTATAGCAGAGTCAATTCAGCCTTCCCATCGGAGGCAGGTAGAGGTTTGCAAAGAATCGTGGATTTGCTCCGGCGATAGGAGATCAAAACTCAGTTGTATCCCGGTCGCGGGCGAGGTTCACAGCCTATCCGTCGCTGCGAATTCATTCCAGTCGGCCCATAGTCCAAGATCGCCCCCGAGGCGTGAGGAACGTGGGGGCCGGCGTGATGATCAATACAAGGGCCGCGAGCAGTATGAGCACCGATTCGATCACAACGATCGACGTCGAGTGCCCACTCCTCCCCCAAGGGGTGGATCATACGCTCCTCGGCAGCAGGACGACAGACGCCAAAACAGTGCTGGGCGAAGAGTTCCAGTCGACCCCAGGGAACCAGGCTTTGATGCGAGATCTATTATCGTTCAAGGTTTGGTCGACAGGAACAGAGCTCACCGAGACGGCCATGATAGAGATGTTCCTTCCAGTAGTAGAGTTCATGTCTCGGGACCGTAGTGTTTCAAAGAGCCATCAGGCCGCAGTGATTCCTCCCAACTTCAAAGTTGGCGATCGGAGTCGCAAGTTCATCGAGAATCCAAGCCTGACACTTGGCTTGAAGATTACCGAGTGGCGGTTCAGATCGGCGGTGGCAACGATGAGGTAGCCATGAAGCATTTACCTCTTATGTTGGAAGGTTCAGCCAGGGCGTGGTTGAATCAGTTAGCACCCAGCTGTATTTACACTTGGGAAGATCTTGCCTGAGTGTTTGTCAGGACATTTGAAGGAACTTGCAAATGACCAGTAGGTTTGACAGAGTTGCAGTCGTGCGTGCAAAAGTCGAGTGAAACTTTGAGAGATTATATCCAGAGGTGGATCACTTTGCACCACACGATGAGAATGTATCTCGATCACCAGCGATCTGTGCCTTCAAGGAAGGTGTCAAAACAGAGAATTGAGTTTGAAATTTGGTCGAACCGGAGATATGACCTCGAGTTGGATGATGGAGATTGCCACCATATATGCAAATGGTGAAGAAGAGGATCGGCTCCGAGTGGTAAATATAAATCGGCCGCCAATGAGACCGGCGGAGGAAATTCCAGTGAAGCGAAGTGCAAAGCCGAGCCAGCTGGCTCCGGAGAGGCCTTGGCAAAGGACCCCTGTGAAAGTTCAAGGGAAACCCAAGGGTCCTTGGAACCCTAAGAAGGTGAAAGACCAGGATGGGAACGACGTGTTGGATTTACCATGTCATATTCATACAAAGAAAGATGAAGAGGGTAAACTCATTTACCGAAACATACCACTCGACGATGTCGGCTCTTGATTCAGCGGTTCAAGGGAAACAGCCTAAGGATAAGGATAAGGAGACAGACAAAGTTGAGGACAGAGATGACAGTGATGGTGGATATCCCCAGGTCAATTCCACCCTGGTGATTTTTGCTGACGTCGAAAGCAAAAGTCGATTGAAGGTTATCAATCGGGAAGTAAACTTGGTTGCTCCGGCGACTCCCAATTATTTGAAATGGTCCCTGCATCGCCATCACATTCGACCAGTCTGATAACCCGATGCACATTGCCACCCCTGGGAGGCAAGCATTGGTGGTCGACCCAGTTGTCGAAGGCACTCGACTGACCAAAGTCCTGATGGATGGTGGTAGTGGTTTGAACATATTATACACGGAGACATTGAAAGGGATGGGCATTCCGATGTCCGGACTCGATTACCGATAACATGAGCTTCCGCGGTCATTCCTGGAAAGAAGGCTGAGTCACTCGGCCAAATTGCTCTTGATGTAGTTTTTGGTGATTCAAAGCATTTCCGGAAAGAAAAGTTGACCTTTGAGGTCGTGGATTTCCAGAGCGCTTATCACGCTATTCTGGGGAGACCAGCTTATGCACGTTTCATGGCCCGACCATGTTACGTGTATCTTAAATCAAGATGCCTGGTCCCAAGGGCGTGATCACCATCACGAGCAATCGGAAGAAGGCGTAAGAGTGCTTCCGGAAAGGCTCTAAGATCACCGATGCTCGATTGGCGATGGTAGAGCTACAAGAGTATCGAAAACTGCAGATCCGAGTGATTTTTTGCGAGCTAAGAAGCCCGCTATGGAGTCAAGATTCGATCAATCGGCGAGACGTAAACAGGTTCACATTCACCCGACCGATCCCGATGCTGCTCCGACCAATATCTCAACAACACTCGACTCAAAATAGGAAGAAGCGCTCATCCGGTTCCTCCGTGAGAATGGGACATCTTTGCATGGAAGCCTGGCGACATGCCGGGTGTTCCTGTGGCTGGCTGAGCATCGCCTCTGAAGTCGACCCAAAATTCAAACCAGTTAAAGAGTATCTTGATGGTCTGCCGTCCGGAAGAGAAAGGCCATTGGCGAGGAGGACGCTCGGCACTTAGCACCAGAGTTCATCCGAGAGATCTACCACTCCGGCTGGCTCGCCAATGTCGTCAACGTCCCCAAGAATGACAAGTCGTTGCGCAAGAGCCTCGATTTCAAGCATAAAAATCGCGCCTGCCCGAAAGATCATTTCCTCTTCCTCGCATCGACCAAATAGTCGACTCAACTGCGGGATGCGAGAGGTTGTCTTTTTTAGACGCCTATTCCGGGTACCATCAGATCCGTCTGTATGGACCCGATGAGATTAAAACAGCGTTCATCACTCCATTCGGGTGCTTCTATTATGTCACCATGCCATTCGGTCTCACGAATGCCGGAGCCACATTCATGAGGATGATTCAGAAGTGTTTGCTCACTCAAATCAGTCGGAATATGGAAGCATACATGGATGATATAGTGGTCAAGTCACGAAAGGGTTCCGACCTGTGACCGACCTTGCTGAAACATTTGCCAATCTCGGGAGGTATGATATCAAGCTTAATCCATCAAAGTGTACATTTGGAGTTCCTGGTGGAAAGTTACTCGGTTTTCTCGTTTACGAAGCGAGGAATCGATGCTAACCTGCAAAAGGTTGGCACCATACTCCAAATGAAGCGCCTGTGCGTGTGCACGATGTCCGAAACTTTCGGATGCTTGGCCGCTTTAAGTCGATTCATCTCTCGCCTCGGTGAAAAGGCATTGCCTCTTTACCGTCGATGAAGAAGTCGGACAAGTTCGAGTGGACTCTAGAAGCTGATGCAGCGTTTGCGAGCTCAAAGCTCGCTCTCCACCCAGCCGGTGCTTGCTGCTCCAATCAGCAAGGAGCCTTTGCTGATTTACATTGCAGCCTTTGGACAAGTCGTCAAGATCTGCATTTACTACCGAAGGGAAGAAGAAGGAAAAACCATCAAAGTTCAACGCCCGGTTTATTATCTTTACAAGTCTTGACCCCATCAAAGCAAAGATACCCTCACTATCGTAAGCTTGTTTATGGGATCTATATGACCACGAAGAAGGTTGCTCATTATTTCTCGATCATTCCATTACATTCGTTAGCGACGCCCCTTTGTCGGAAATTCTTCATAACAGAGATGCAACTGGTCGAGTGGCAAAATGGGCGATTGAACTCCTTCCCTTGATATCAAATTCGAGGCAAAGAAAGCCATCAAGTCCCAAGCAATAGCAGATTTCCTCGCCGAGTGGATCGAATAAAGCAACTTCCGACCCAAGTTCACTCGGAACACTGGACTATGTTTTTCGATGGTTCCAAGATGCTTTGAACGGTTACAGTGCAGGGGTTGTATTGGTTTCCCCGAGGAGATAGGCTCAAGTATGTTCTCCAGATTCACTTTGATTCTTCCAACAACGAAGCAGAATATGAAGCACTCCTGTATGGGTTAGCATGGCCATTTCACTTTCGGCATCCGCCGCCATATGGTCTATGGCGACTCGGATCTGATTGTTAATCAAGTGTTGAAGGAGTGGGATGTCAAGCCCGGCTATGACAGGTTATTGTAATGCAGGAGAAAGCTGGAAAAGAAATTCGAGGGGTTAGAGCTTCATCATATACCCCAACCGAAAAAATCAAGTCATGGATGATTTGGCGAAGATAGGGTCCAAGAGGAAGCCATTCCCAATGATGTATTTTGGAACACATTCATGTTCCATCGGTGCAGGAGGATCCTTTCACGGAAGAAGCCCGCAACAAAAGAGTGCCAATGATCCGACCGAAGTTGAGGTCCCACCGTGGTCGACATGATTATGGAAGTTGTGGTCATCACTCCCGACTGGACAGTGCCGTACATCGCATATATCCTAAGGAAAGAGCTCCCAGAGAAAGAAGAAGAGGCTCGACAGATCGTCCATCGATCCAAGGCCTTTACAGTGATCAAGGGACAATTGTACGGAGAAAGCGCGACTGGAGTCGGCCAGAAGTGTATCACGCCAGAAGAAGGTCAGATAATTCTTGAGGATATCCACTCGAGGACACTGTGGCCATCATGCGTCCTCTCGGACCATTGTGGCTAAAGCATCTTGAACGGGATTTCTTGGCGAAAGCAAATGAAATGGCAAAAGAAATAGTCGACAAGTGTGAAGGATGTCAGTTCTATTCCAACATGTCGCACAAGCCAGCCTCAGCCTTGAAGACCATTCTACTCGTTTGGCCCTTCGCTGTTTGGGGATTGGACATGATTGGACCGTTGAGAACTAACAGAAGCGGTTTCACCCATTTGCTAGTAGCAGTCGACAAGTTCACCAAGTGGATCGAAGCCAAGCCCATCAAGAACCTCGATGCATGCACTGCTATCAGTTTCATCAGAGAGTTGATATTCAGATATGGAGTTCCGCATAGCATCATCACCGACAATGGGTCAAACTTCGATAATGACAAGTTCAAAGCCTTCGCACCTCTCAAGGCACGCTGGTCGACTATGCTTGATGGCTCATCCTCGGTCGAATGGACAAGCGAGCGTGCAAACGGCCTCATTCTCAAAGGGCTAAAACCTCGGTGATGCACGATCTCAAACACGCAGCAGGAGCTTGGGTCGACGAACTTCCATCAGTTCTCGGGGATTGAGGACCACTCCTAATCGGTCGATTGGGAGAACTCCATTCTTCCTGGTCTATGGAGCTGAAGCAGTTCTGCCGAAAGTGACCTGCTTCACAATGCGCCTCGAGTCGAGCTATACTCAAGAAGAAGCGGAACAAGCCCGGCAAGATGCAAATCGACCTCTTGGAAGAGGAGAGAGAGATGGCCTTGATCCGCTCGACTATCTATCGCCAAGACTTGCGTCGATTCCATGCCGTAAATGTGAAGAGTCGAGCCTTCCAAGAGGGAGATTTGGTCCTCCGAGTGGATCAACAGAAACCACACAAGCTTGATCCCACTTGGGAAGGTCCCTTTATCGTCACGAGAGTCCTCCACAATGGAGCATATCATCTCTACAATGTTGATCGCCAGATCGACGAGCCCCGAGCTTGGAACGCGGAGCTGCTCCGCCCCTTTTACACTTAAAAACTCACTCGATTGAGATGTAATAAAAGTGCTTTTGAAGTTTGTTTATCCAAGACAAGAATGTTATAATTTTCCCAGTGATTGTTATTGCTTTTTGTTGAAATTTCCCCCAGTGGGTGGCTTAGTCGCGAATCCGATTCGCCTAAGCCTGTAAAAAAATCCTTTCAGTGCGAGCCAGGTCTCTCACTCGGGGGCTTAAACTGCGAATCCGCTTGCCTAAGTATTCAAAATCCTACCGAGTGGCGAGCCAGCCTCCCACTCGGAGGCTTAGCTGCAGTCCAAGTACTCGCCTAAGTATACAAAAATCCTACCGAGTGGCGAACCAGCCTCCCACTCGGAGGCTTAGCTGCACTCCAAGTACTCGCCTAAGTATACAAAAATCCTACCGAGTGGCAAACCAGCCTCCCACTCGGAGGCTTAGCTGCAGTCCAAGTACTCGCCTAAGTATACAAAATCCTACCGAGTGGCGAGCCAGCCTCCCACTCGGAGGCTTAGCTCTAGCCCAGGGCTCGCCGAAGGGATAAAAATCCTACCGAGTGGCGAGCCAGCCTCCCACTCGGAGGCTGGGCTGCAATGGGCACTCGCCTAAGTATTCAAATCCTACCGAGTGGCGAGCCAGCCTCCCACTCGGGGACTTATAACAGCCCAAGGATTCGCTTTAAAACATCCAAAGTGATAAAAATCCTACCGAGTGGAGAGCAAACCTCCCACTCGGGGGCTTAGCTGCAGCCCAGTGCTCGCCTAAGTAATAGAAATCCTACCGAGTGGAGAGCAAACCTCCCACTCGAGGGCTTAGCTGCAGCCCATTGCTCGCCTAAGTGATAAAAATCCTACCGAGTGGAGAGCAAACCTCCCACTCGGGGCTTAGCTCCAGCCAGTGCTGCGCCTAAGTAATAAAAATCCCACCGAGTGGAGAGCAAACCTCCCACTCGGGGCTTAGCTGCAGCCTAGTGCTCGCCTAAGTAATAGAAATCCTACCGAGTGGAGAGCAAACCTCCCACTCGGGGGCTTAGCTGCAGCCCAGTGCTCGCCTAAGTAATAAAAATCCTACTGAGTGGAGAGCAAACCTCCCACTCGGGGGCTTAGCTGCAGCCCAGTACTCGCCTAAGTAATAAAAATCCTACCGAGTGGAGAGCAAACCTCCCACTCGGGGGCTTAGCTGCAGCCCAGTGCTCGCCTAAGTAATAAAAATCCTACCGAGTGGAGAGCAAACCTCCCACTCGGGGGCTTAGCTGCAGCCTAGTGCTCGCCTAAGTAATAAAAATCCTACCGAAAGTGGAGAGCAAACCTCCCACTCGGGGGCTTAGCTGCAGCCAGTGCTGCGCCTAAGTAATAAAATCCTACCGAGTGGAGAGCAAACCTCCCACTCGGGGGCTTAGCCTGCAGCCCAGTGCTCGCCTAAGTAAGGAATTCATCCCAATCCACAAGGGCGGACGAGGTGCAGGTCGACTGCTACCTCCTCCTTCGGAGCTTCGCCACAAGTACAACGTGCGGTCCATCCCAATCCGCAAGGACGACGAGGTGCAGGTCGACTTCTACCTCCTCCTTCGGAGCTTCGCCACAAGTACAACATGCGGTCCATCCCAATCCATAAGGACGACGAGGTGCAGGTCGACTGCAACCTCCTCCTTCGGAGCTTCGCCACAAGCACAACGTGCGGTTTGTCCCGATCCGTGGGGCGACAAGGTCGGGCCGCATCATGTTCCACCTCTACCTACAGGATAGATGAAGCACAAGTCGATTGGAATTTCAACGGAATATCTTCCGAATGAGGAATAAAGTTCTCTCGAAGGCAAGCAAAGCATGTTAAAGGAAAAATCAAGTTCGGATAAATGTCCTACAGATCCAAAGGCGCTCAGGCATTAAGCCTGTTAAAGTTTATCAGTTACAGAAACCACTCGGCATTCCGAGGCAAATTTAAAGTGGGACTTAGAAGTTTTTTTCTCCTCCGGCGGAGGACTGGAAGGTGCAACAAACTGGTCGAGGTCGATTCCGTTAGCAATACGGGTAGCAGCAGCGATGAAAGTCTCCATGAAAGATCTGAAGTCGTGCTTCCTGGTATTGGCAACCTTGAGAGACACCAGCTTGTCCTCTTGTGCTTCTTTGCAGTGGACACGAACCAGAGATAGAGCAACATCAGCACCACACCTGGCAGATGACTTTTTCCATTCTTGCACTCGACTTGGAATCTCATTCAGTCGAGTCATCGGGGATTCAAGATCATTCTGGAGAGTCTGTTCTGGCCAGAGAGTCGATTCGATCCGCGACACAACAACTTTCAGTCGAGCAAGATAATCCACCACGCTAGCAACATGAGACTCCAGTCGGAGCACATTCATTGCATGTTCGTCCTTCACAGGTGTGTTGATGGGGTCCAAGCTGGTTTCCACTCGACTGGTTTCTTCTTCAAAGTTTTGGCAAAATTCTGAAAACACAACTCAGACTCAAAATAAAGATCATGTGATGAGCCGGTGAGAGCAAGACAGTCGGATAAAAGAGATTACCTTCAAGCATGAGAAATAGCTTCTTGGCGAACCCTCCAAGATAAATCTCCAGGTCGTTTCGCTTCCCCGCCAGTTGGCCAACCTTGTCAGACAGAACATTCTTGTCGTTCTTCAGTCGACTGATTTCCTTGTTAGCCGCGTCAAGAGAGGCTTTCAACTTGGCATTTTCATCTTCGAGTTTGTCGACTGAGGCAAGCTTCTCTTCAGCAAGCTTTGTTTTCTCCAAAGCCGCCTTTTGTGCCTCTGCAAGGTCAAGGTCCTTCTTCTTCGAAGTCTCTTCCAGTTTATCTGCAAAGCAACAATGAGAACAGAGTTGAGAATGAGCAGAAAAAGCAGGCGATCGTCAAAATTCTCACGAGCCATACCTTTTGCTTCATCCTTTGCCTTCTGCAAATTCTCCTGAGCAAGCTTCAAATCGAGGTTGAGCTGAATCTGCTTTTTCTCTAACTTAGTATAGCGAGCCACAAGCTCGCAAGATTTCTACAAAGAGTCAACCAACCAAAGACATCAAAGATAGATCACTTCCGAGTGACTAAGGAAAAATAGTAGCATTTCTAAGACTACGGTCGAATAAAAACATTCGACAGTAGTCTCGGGATTACACCAGCGGGTGCACTCAGCGATGCCCCCACTGGTTTATCAATTTGGTTTGATCAATCGACCAAAAGAGGCAAAAGGTTATGATTCTAAAAACATGGCTAATTGTCAGCGGGTCACCGCATAAAAAAAACAGTTCTTTAGACTATAGTCGATCAGACGCAATCGACCATAGTCTCGAGGACTACACCCGGTGGGTGCACTTAGCGTGCCCCCACCGGTTTCTGATTCCATTCGACTTGGTCCGTCTGTGTCGAGTGAAGAAGATCACATCATAAAGACTATAGCCGATCGCACGCGATCGACCATAGTCTCGGGGACTACACCGATGGGTGCACTCGATGCCACCACAAAAGTTCAAGCGACACACACACCCGGTGGGTGTACAGATATGGAAATCTCGGAAGAAAGCGATTTGAGATAGTATATCCTAACAAAGCAAGCGACGACTAACTTACTTGGACATTGCTCGAGAGCTGAACTGGCATCATAGGCGCTGACTAGCCTCTCGAGCCGCTTTCACTGCTCCATCATGATCCCACACTGGCGTATGGCCTCCTTAGCAGCACTTACTTGGTCTTCCGGGACATGGTGGGTAGCAAAGAGAGATGGTGGATCAGCGGTCGACGAAGTGGGTTGAGCACTTGTCGGTGCAATGAAAGACACAGAAGTCCAAGTGGGGTTGCCTCCCTCGGAAATCAGCATCTCAGGAATCGCCGCGACTTGAGCAGCCTTGCCAGCAAGCGCTTTCTTGTCCTTCCTCTTCCTTAATGGCGCTTCCTCATCATCATCGGGGAGATCAATGACGTGAGGCGGAACTACAAGAAAGATTCAGAATTAAACATGGAAGTCCAATCGACTAGAAGCTCCAGTCGACTAAAAGCGAAACCTCAAAGATCTTACCAAGGTTGGAGGTGACCGCATCCTCCATTTCCTGATCTTCCTGCTTGGTTGAAGTCTCGGAGGTAGCGGCGATGTAGATATCAAGAATCGGCTGATCAGTCATCAAGTCGACCAAAAGTTCACTCATGTTGAATAAGGAAATACAAGGTTCTGTTAGTTACCCGGAGATGGTGGGGATGACCATTCGCATCTTGGGCAGGGCCTTCGCCCGGCTTTGACAACGTCGCCGAGGTTGCTTTGGCGGTTTCTCGATCGGCGCTGGAGAAGTTGTCCTATAATAAACCGTCGGTGACCGATCAGGCACAACAGCTTTACCACGCCCGGCCGCCGGGTCGTAAGGCCAACTTGGACCTTCCCTCCGAGTGAGGAGGATCGACGTCTTCCTCCTCTTCCACCTCCTCCTCTTCATCATCAGAGCCATCATACTCCTCATCCTCCTCGCCGTTGGACTCCCATTCCTCCGGACTCTCACCTCCACTTCCTTGTTCTTGTTCGACTGTTTCCTGCGCCCCGTTGGGCATCGAGTACATCTCAGTAGTGACCTAGAAGACAACAAAACAAGGTGAAAGTCAATCGACGAATTGGCATCAAAACAGAATAAATGCAGCAGAATCACAGTCGGAGATAAGCGGCTATACCTTGTCTGGTTGGTAACTCTGGTCGAGTGGTGGAATCCTCCTAGCTCCGCGAGGATTGTCCTTGTTTCCTGTGATAGCAGTCATCCACTTCTCCAGCGTGGCACCATCGACCTCCTCTGGATGGACCCGAGTGGTATCATCCGTACCAGAGTACATCCACATCGGATGTCCTCGGTATTGGAGTGGCTGAATACGCCCGTCGGAGAAAAACCTCCGGAGATCCATCCGGTCACCCCATCGCGAATAAGCTGGACTACACGCTCCATCGCCAGCCTTTACTTGGGCCTTCTCCTCTGGTAACACCTTCAGGGAAGATGGCTTGTTCACTCGACTCAAGGACAAAGGAGGGAGCCCAGTCGACTGCCCCGGCGTCGGCTGGTCTTGGCAGTAAAACCAAGTCGACTGCCACCCTCTAACCGAGTCGGGGAGAGTCATAGCTGGAAAGGCGCTCTTCCCCCTCATCTGGACCCCGAGTCCCCCACACATCTGGATTACTTGGGTCCTCTCGTCATTCGGGCTCGTTTTCTTCACCGTCCCGAGAGCGACGGTGAATATGTGCTTGAAGAGATCCCAATGCGATCGACAACCCAAGAAATTTCGCATGAGCGAACGAAGCAAAGAAGATACACAATGGAGTTTGGAGTGAAATAGTGGAGTTGCGCTCCAAAAAGTTCGAAACCCCGGAAAAGCGGATTTGGCGGCAGAGAAAACCCCTATCTACGTGGGTGGCCGGAGGACGCACTCACCCTCTTCAGGCTGCGGTTGCCACTCCGTGCCCGGAAGCCTCGCCGACCCATGGGGGATCAGTCCTTCGTTGGCCAGATCGGTGAGATCTTTTTCGGTGATGGTCGACCGGATCCAGTCTCCTTGGACCCAGCCCTACGGCAGCTTGGACCGCGAAGAAGAACCGCCCCGACTGGGTGCTCTCCCCTTGGCCTTCGCCGCCGCCTTCTTCACCCGTTCCAGGGCGGCAGTCTTGTCCTTCACCATGGTCGCCGGCGAGAAAAGTACCGAGCTTCAGCATGAAGACCGAAGCGCTTGGCGAGAAGGTTTGGAGGCGGAGAAGAGAAGTCTAAGGTCGCCTTGTTCAAAATACCCTGACCAGCGCTTTATATGGGGCCGCTTCCGAGTGGCTGACCGGTAGGCCCAAGCAATCCCGTCGCAATCCATAGCGGTAGCGCATCGATACGTGGCGAAAAAGGTGGCGCGAAGATCGAGGCGTCATCGTCTTATCCCATCCGATTGCCGCGGTTTTCTCCGCTTAGCGCGCTTCCCAAAATTCGGATCCCGCGAAATCCGCTAACCGCAGAACAACTCGTCAGACAACAGATTTCCTCCGATCCGTCGCCGAAATCCTCGTGTTCACAAAGTTCACTCGACAAACATGGAGAATGGATCAAGGCGATCGAAGAGAAGTTGATGCCATCACTAAAAGGTCGTTGATCCACAAAGTGAGACGCACTCACAACACGAAGAACAGGTCGGAAAGATTATCAACTCCTTCCTCACTCAAACCTCGATCCATTCGGGGGCTAATGATGAAGTAATGTACCTGGGGTAGGGTCATAGACCTGCCCAAAGGTACCCTCCACAAGGAGTCTCACAAGAGAAGCAACCTTCCAGTCGACCGTGTAGGTATCCACTCGACAGATTCAAAGACACTCGACTACGAAGATCCACTCGACCACCGAGAGTCCAAGAGCCACTTTCGGTATCCAAAGCAGTCTCAGTAGTTAAATAGTCTTTATGACCTTAATGACACTTTATGTAAGGCATTACCAAGAACGCCTAACTTTAACGCACCTTAAACCCTCTACTACGTGGGCTGGCTGGGGTCCTGGCGCACTCTATATAAGCCACCCCCCTCCACAGGTAGAAGGGTTCGCATCCCTGTAACACATACGCAGATAATCCAGTCGACCGCCTCCGGGCTCCGAGACGTAGGGCTGTTACTTCCTCCGAGAAGGACCTGAACTCGTAAATCCCTTGCGTATACAACTACTCCATAGCTAGGATCTTGCCTCTCCACACCTACCCCCCATTCTACTGTCAGACTTAGAACCACGACACCCTCCATCCTTGAGCTCCAGCGCCCAAGTTCTCATCTTTTCCACCTCAAGCAAGCACTCCACCATGTCCGGATCCAGAGGGCAAGGCAAGTGGATGGCCTCCTCCGTTAAGGAGAAGGACATCGCCGAGCTTCGGGAGGCCGGGTATCTGGCGAAAGAAATCACCCACCGGCTTCCGGCCAAGGGGCAAGTCGTCCCTACACCGAAGCCCAACGAGTGGGTGGTGTTCCTCCCTCATTTTGTCCGCGGGTTAGGGTTTCCACTCCACCCTTTCGTCTGCGGACTTATGTTCTATTATGGGCTAGATTTCCATGATCTAGCCCCGAACTCTTTCGTCAACATCTCGACATTCATTGTCGTGTGTGAGGCTTTCCTCCGCATCCAGCCCCACTTCGGACTGTGGCTCAAGATCTTCAGCGTGAAGCCGAAGGTGGTGGATGGCCAACACGCGGAGTGCGGAGGAGCCATAGTGAGCAAGATGCCCAACGTCACATGGCCCAAAGGCACGTTTGTGGATACTGTCATGGAGTGGCAGAAGTTGTGGTTCTATACAGAGCCCCGCGACGCCACCTAGGCCTCGGCTTCCGAATTCAAGTCCGGAGCTCCAATGCGGCTTACCTCCTGGATGGAGAAGGGCCCAAATTGGTCTGCTTCGGATGAGCTGATAGCGCTGCAAACGCGCATCCAAAGCATGGTGGACAAAAGCATCAAGCTCGTCGACGTGATCCAGGTGATGCTAGTTCGCCGGATCCTCCCCTGCCAAAGCCGAACCTCCCCTCTATGGGAATTCGATCCGGAGAAGCACCAAAACTTGGTGAGGCTCTTTGGAACCCCTCACGAAGATGCCTGGAAGTTTCTCTTCAAGGGCGACGAGAAGCCGCCGGCCATATACACTACAAAAAAACAAGACACATCCGTGACATTTTGGGCCGAACGAATTTTTTTCTGTCATACATATGACACTACTATGACGATAATTGTGACTAAACCCGGTATCATAATAGATGTGGTGGGCTCCTACTTCTACGACAAAAAATCATGACAGAAAATGGGCTTTTCGTCCTAGGCGGGCCGGAGACGCAGCTGCATAACATTCTTTGGGCCGTCCATGACGAAAAAACCGTGGTAGAAGCGAGGGGGAGGAAAATTTAGGGGAGTTCCCAGTTACGGTTGGAGGTCGGGGGCCGAGCGATGCGCGTTGCTCTTGTACACATACGCACATGTGTGCGAGGCGTTGGCTCTAACTGAACCCGAGCGAGGCGTTGGGCTCTAACTGAACCCGAGAGATTGCACTGCAGTTACGCGTTCTTGAACCCGGCGATCGATCGATGGCTGTTAATCAACCCGATCGGCGATTCTTCGCCATCGCTGCTAATCAAGCCGATCGATGCTGCCTCTGGGATGAGCGATGGCGTTGCGAAGTGGATGAGCGATGGCGGTGGCGTTTGCCTCTGGATGAACAGGACCCGTGGTGTGGGGGCTGGATGAATAGTAGACGGTGGAGGGTGCCTGTGGAGGGGTGGTTGACCAGGACCCCGTGGTGTGGAGGGCTGGATGAACAGTAGGCGGTGGAGGGGTGGTTGAACAGTAGCCGGTGGAGTAGCGCGCGGTGGAGGCTGGATGAACAGGAGCCCGTGGAGGCTGGAGGAGGTCGACGGTGGAGATGAACAGTATCCCGTGGAGTCCCGTTTTGCAGTACGCCACACCCCTCCCGATGAACAGGACCCCCGTTTCGACCGTAGCGCTCCAACACAAGTACGTTTCGTCCGTTTTGCGGTACGCCACACCCCTCCACCCCCATTTCGACCGTAGGAGGTCCGTTTCCTCCATTTTGCGGTACGCCACACCCCTCCCGATCAACAGGACCCCGGTTTTAACCGTAGGAGGTCCGTTTCCTCCGTTTTGCGGTACGCCATACCCCTCCCGATCAACAGGACCCCGTTCCAAACATAGGAGGTCTGTTTCCTCCGTTGTGCGGTACACCCGGCCTCGTTTCCATCGCCTGTTCCGTCCAAGCCCTCCCGATGAACACGACCACGCATTCCGTTCCGACCCAGCCGGTTGGCTCCCACGCGTTCCGTTGCCTCCCGATGAACACGACGCATTCCGTTGCCTCCCCATGAACACGGCGCACTCTGTTGCCTCCCCATGAACACGACGACGACGTTGTTTCTCCGTTCTGACCCAGCCATGTACACGAGCCATGGCTGTACATATGCGCGAGTAGGCATTCGAGACCCTGCCCGTATGTACACATACGTGGCCGTATATTGTTTCTTGCCCCTTGGCCGCTGTACGTACGTGTACATGCTACGTGCGCGCCTCTACTACGACATGTGCGCGCCTCTACAACGACCAGTATGTACGTACACGTTCGCGACCAGAATGACAACGCTACGTACGCTTCGACCAGGTGGGTCCCGACTATCAGGCACTTCCTTGCGTGCGAAGATGTAGCTGGTGGGTCCTAGCTGTCAGGGGGTGAATCATTTTTTTTTGCCCGGACGCACTTCCTTGCGTGCGAAGATGTAGTTGATGGGTCCCAGCAATCAGGGGGGCGAATCGTTTTGTTTTTTTTGCCCGGACGCACTTCCTTGCGTGCGAAGGTGTAGCTGGTGGGTCCCAGCAGTCAGGGGCGAAACAATTTTTTCGCGAAATACGGTGGCCCGTCCGGTGGGTCCCCGCTGTCAGGTGGAGGAAGAATTATTTTGCGTGTAATAAGGAGGCACTTCCTTGCTGCGGCCGTGGACCCAGGTATCGGCGTCTCCATCAAGACAAGATTTCTTCCGATGGAAGTCGGTGGTTGACCACATTGACCACGCCGGGCCGAGAGCACCACGGCGGTGGACGCACGGCGAGGCCTAGGAAGGACGCCATAGGTAGGGAAGACTCGGCGGTTGTTTCCCACGTGAGGGGAGTACGACCGCACGAGGGTTTCTTGGTTCGATCTACCGTCACGGATAATAACAGCAGGTGTGGGTGAGTAGAGGGATGGCTAGGCGATGATGGGAGAATGCATTGGGGCGATGAGGCATGCTTGGCAACCTGACCCGGCCACGGGAGGAGAACAGGCAGTCCGTCGGCGCTTGTTTGAGCGGTGGAGCGGGAAGAGCGAAGATTGAAGAAGACGACGGCCGTTGGATGGCCATCCAACGATCCTTTGCCAATGCATCAACCTTTTTTTAGGAAAGCCTCAAATCTGTCGAGAACAGCATACAGCCCATCTGCCATTATTTCTAATAACTTACAGCCCATTTCTAATTCTTAAGGTTTTTTTTGAGCCCATATTCTTTTTGTTAGCATTACAACCCATATTGTGACCATGGTTAAAAAATTATACGAAATTTTGCATATTTCGGTGCGGTCCGAACTGTTTTTAATCCCGAAATTTCGACTCACATTCAAACTGATTTTTCAAAATAAATGTATATCAATATAAAATCCAACAAATTCTCCATGCATAAAAATTAATGTAATTTAAAATCTCGAAATGAAAAAAAGATATTTGAAACTAATTGACGCTTTGATGTGTTTTAAAATGTATAGCCCATTTCTCATTCTTGATGGGCCATTTTCTCGGCTTGACCAATGAAAGCTCTCCTCGTCTTGAAAGATTTGCAGCCCAACAGGCCTGACAAAGCGACTTACTTGGCAAATCACAAAAAAACTGGGCTGTGGCCGTGGACCCAGCTGTCAGCCTCTCCATGTACAGTACTCTTCCGATGGAATGTCGTTGACCACATTGACCACGCGCGCCGAGAGCACCAAGGCGGTGGACGACAGCGAGCCTAGGAAGGGGGCGACACGGAGCCGGGGAAGGCGTGGCGGTGGATGCCCATGTGGAGAGGAGTACGAGGGTTCACCGGTTCGGCTGCGGTGTGAAATTGCTGCCCGCAGGCACTGGCTAGCGGTGGGAGTAGTAGAAGCGATGAGGCCTCAACGGCAGACAACCGCCACCTTTGGAGGGAGGAGCAGCGGTCTTCCCGCTGGTTTGGGCGGTGGTGCAAGAAGAGCAGCGATTGAAGAAGCGGCAGGACCGTTCGATTCAAATCCAGCGATTCTTGCTGCTAGAATCGTTTGTTGACTAAGTTGACAAGCCCTGCGTACGCGTCAACATAGTTGGCCCACAGGTCAGCCTCCCAACCGGTGCGCCCTAGATGTCAGTGGGAGGAATCATTTTTTCGCGTAATAAGGAGGCAGTTAATTGTGTGCGGCCAAGCCAGCGGAGGGAGTAGGGTGGGCCGGGAAGCTTGCGCGGCATCACAGCGGGCCACAAGAGGAGGGAGCAGGCAGTCCCGCCGGCGCTAGTTTAGGCGGCTGGAGCAGGAAGATCAGAGATTGAAGAAGCACGTCGGCCGTTGGATGGACATCCAACGATCCTTCTTGCTAGAATCGTGTGTTCACTGACAAAGCCTTGCGTAAACAAGTCAGCCATTTGCTATTATTTTTAAAAAATTTACTCATTTTCTAATTCATATGGAATTTATTGCAGCCCGTTTTCCATTTTTAGAATTGCTAGCCATTTGCTGGTCAGTATCAAGGTCAAAAAAATTAACTAAATATGTGGGAAATTTTTGAAATTCGCAAATTTTTGCTGGGGAACGAAATATTCTTAATACAAAAATTAATAGCCATCATTCAAAAATACATTAGTACTATGTCATGTTAAATCCAATGAAATACGTATAAGATATCAGTGAAGAACAAAAACAAAAAAAACTAATATCCCATTTGCTATAATTTTTTGGAATTTTCAACCCCTTTTGATATTACTTTTAACAGACATTGACCATACTCTTTGGCCAGGATGGAAGGCATCCCTCCTCGTCTTCAAAGATTTGCATCCCAGTAATTCGGAGAAAACAAATAGGCCTAGCTTGGGTATTCTTCAAAAAGAAATACTGGGCTACCTATTTTCCCAAAAAACTAGTGCATGAGCATTTAGCTTTATTTATTTATTTACTTATTTATGTTTAGGGGACCATGAGCATGTACCTGGGCCGGATTCATTTGAGAGCCTCCCTTTCAGTTAATTATGGGCTTCTCTATTGTGCCTTCATCAGTGGGCTGCATCTTATCAACAAGTGGAAAATTTGTTCCGTATGAAAAATAGTATGAGCTACGTACGGTACGGGGCACTAAAGGATCGAACCGTGCAATGACTTCCAAAACATTGTGTTTGTCGTTCTAACAACACATTTATTCAACCAACAGACGAAATATACTACTGATTGTACATTGAAAACAGCGGCGGCTGACAACCAGCTGGGGGTGCAACGAAGCGATAAGCGAGGCGAGAAGAGTGAAGACGCAGCTCTCTCTTCCAAACCAAACATCGAGACATCATTACAAAAGGGCTACCAAAAAGAACAAGTGTATGCATCAAACTAAATAAAGATCCTACTACACCAAGTGTATGCGCATCTAACTAACTGCTCGGTTAGGCGTTACTATTTATTAAGCTGTGGAGATTGGTGACGGCTTGAACCGGATGAGTGCTGACGGGGAAACTCCAGCCCGGCGGTCGAAGTCTCGATACTTGCGACCCTCTCTCCTACTTTGGGCTGCAGAGCGTGGCGGCACATATCGGTATGGTGCAAGCGAGACACATGGTACGCTGTGTACACACAGTTTTGCACGATGAATGAAACCGCCGCCATCATGATCCTTGTCGTCGGTTATCTCCTGGTTAATCGGATAATTCAGTCCGACAACAGAGAGCGTGCATCAAAGCTACTTACCAGCCTCCACCAAAAATTCTGAAAGGCCGGAGAAGTTGGGATCCTGCTCAAAGACCTTGCGATGGATCTGTGATTGTATTCCAGCGAAACAACACGTCCGGTATGTGCGAACGATCATCAATCTTTCACCGTCGTCGATCGAGCCAGAACCACCTGCAAGCGCCATGCCGCTTTTCTTTGAAAGTTTACGGGATTAGGAAGGGTAGGGACACCAAGTGACCTACAACATCATATCAAGTTGGAATCAAATAAAAAGGGCTCTTGATTTAGTCAATCTTAAGAACAACATGTTATGAGCATGAATATTTTTTCAGTAAATGTTGACAGTAATATAATCAAGCCATCATGATATCATAGGAAAGTAACATACTGCTGTAACAGCCGTTTGTAGCAATGACTGGAGTAGGCCAGCAATACGTCCAACCATAGAAGGAGTCGACAACATAAATGAAGCCCTTGTGTTCAATAGCATCAGAGAACCATGGAGGATGTATGATCCTGCGATGGACGTGCAGATTTATCCACTTACCGCAGAGACCTGTCAGATAGGCGAGACCGCGGTTGAAGAACGCAATTAGCCTGAAGTCTTTATAATTCCACGGATCTTGTGGGCACTTGGCAGATTACAACCTTGAGCAAATCAAACTTGGTATCATGTTGGCTCTTAAGATTACGAGTATTACGGGCGCGATGCCAAAGCGATGCGGTGTTAATCGAAGGAAGGGGATCAATCGCGGTGTAGACCTCCACGAGCATCCAGCTGCCGCGACCGTCGACGAGCACCATCCAAGACGTGTTCATGCCGACCCAGTACATACCGTTAATGTAGCTGAGGCTGACGGGGATCAGATCGCAGTGAAGGGGGTTGATGCTCGCCACCCTACGATCGTTATGTTGCATGACATGACGTTTTTGAAGATCAGGCGGCATCAGCAAGCAAGGAGCTGGCTTATAAAGCTCCGGCCTGAGGCCTTTGAGTAAACGGTACAGCCCCGACGAGCACGCGGCGAGCGGCATGGTACTGAGATTGTCCACACGCGAAACAATGAGCTTGATTACCTCTGTGGGGAGCGAATTCCAGCCACTCTTTTGGCGGACGCTGCTCGGTTATGCCATGGTTAGTGCTTGGGTTTTTAGACGAGGGGGCGCCTTAGCGGGGATGGAAGCTTGGGCGAGATTATGTGCGGACAAAGATGGAGAAGCGAATATGTGCTGCGGGAAGTGGACATGTGATGATGACTACAGACGCCGCTTGACTTACGAGACACATACCAAAGACATAGGGTCATATCGATGCCGGACAACTTGCTTGAGTGATCACGATCGGTACTCCCTACAAGACCTACTACAGTACTATGCCCTAGCTTGCTAGAGTAGAGTAGTAGAGTAGGACTCTGCTCTACTACTAGCACCGGAGGAGTAGTATATTCTAATATAAAATAGTTACAAACTTCAATGCCCGAGCGTGGAACGACTACGAACCGTGCTCAAAGACCGTGTCTATGTGGTGTTTGGACTTATATGCAAAACATAGCAAGATGCCCGTGCATTGCACGACACACCATCATCACCAACTTGGTTTTTTCTCTACTCCTACTCCTATAAAAGACTCAGTTGATGATGATGGAGGCGAGGAGGCGTGTTCAGCCGGGCGTGCGTGACGGTGCAGCACTATTCGATTTGTTATAAAAAACAAAGAAGAGTAGTAGAGATAGAGACATAGGGAGGAGCACGAGGTTGTGGGAGATAAGGATGAACGAGGCAAGGCCTTATCTGTAAATGTGGAGAGAGGTGCGGGTACCTTTTGTAAAATTGTCATAGTTGGCTTTCTATCCGTCAGATATAGATCGGACGGTCTATATTACACGATGGCAGGCATACCATCATCACCAACTCGGTTTTCTATAAGAGTAGATATATATATATGGATATAGACAGATAGAGACTAGGGAGTACTAGTAAGGACACCATCTACTGCTTCATGCTACTCCTGCGCTCCATTCGTGACATAGCGTCACCTCTGACCACCCCTCCTGCGCTCCATTCGGCGGGCGCTGTTGAAATCTGGGGAGCGCACTCTCGCGACTGCTGGCAGCCATGAATTCACCGACGACGACATCTTCCCCGACCTCAGCAACCTATTCCTCAACGACATTGGCGACAACCTCAACGCCAACGGTGCTGCTCCTATTGCACCGTATGTGTTTCTGTCCTTCCTGTTCGAAATCGTGGTAGAATTCATGTTTCTACTCTGTATCCTACTACTATGTTAGTCCACATGATTAGTTTCATCTCTGTTATAGCCGTCATGATTTATTTTGTGCTTATTCGGATTAAATCTCGTAGTAACTTGCTCATATATTCAACTGGCGCAACATCCCATACAGCCACTCCCGTTTCATGGACGGCCTGGTCGATGCCTCCAAGGAGCCCTTCGTCCACTGCTATGAGTGCCCGATGCCGTTTTGTGGCTCGCCGGCGGAGATTGTGCATCACCTCACGGATGCGTGCAGCGGTCACTGCTGGCCCTTGGCGGAGAACATCAAGTACGACACGTGCTACCGGTTCACCATGCCGGAGTCGCTGGAGGATCACCGCCGCCTGCTAGTCTCGGAGGAGGACGGCAGCATCTTCCTCTTGATCATGGGCACCGGCGAGGCCCGCGCAGGCCGCCGCCTCGTCTCTGTAATGTGCGTCAGGGGCGTCGCCGCTGACGCTGACACTGACACGAGGTAGATGTATGGGTGCGTGGTCATTGTTACTACCCCTCCGGGTCACATGGGCGGCGACACCGGCCTCATCGGACGGACTTGGACTCTGGGGAGCTGGGACTATCCCGCCAATGTGGACTTGGAAAAACCATGGCATCCATTCCATCCTTTACCCGCCGACGTAGTGCACGGGGACTCCAAGGAGGTTCACCTGGACATACGCATTATCAAGTGCACTTAGAAAACATGTAGTGTGTGTGTGGGCGCTTATGGCCCGTGTCTTTGCCGCTTTTGATTCTGTAAGCTTGTCGTTAAACTTGAGTGGCTTTCACCGCAGTCCTTCCTTTGAGCTGCTCCTCTCAGTGAGCTGATGTAAGACACTTTGGGTTTCATTTTATAATGGAACCGGGGAGGAGCCTCCCTTTTCTTCTAATTTTTTTTACGCATTATCAGTTAAATGTTGATCATTAGTCTTCGCTCAATGTAATCCGCTGTCTAAGCATGTGGAGACTTGCATGAAGGATCTTGCTCTATTGGAGTATCGCGCATGAATAAAAGTGTATCCGTTTATGGTTTAGTCTAGAATCTTCCATGTATGAATTTTTACTACAATACTGGTGAAAGACTTACGATGAACCATTTCTTACATCTCCTCTTCCCCCTTGCAAGTCATCCTGATTTAATACATTTGTCTAGGTGTATAAGGGCATGGTTAATATTACTTAATAGTATAGCCAACTGTTGACTATAAGAAAGTGCCATGTCATCTGTAGCCAACATGTATAACAATCGATACTCAAAAACTAATTCTTAAAGATCATTTCTTGCAAAACACAATAAGTGTTATTTCTTCACAAGTTTTGGATGCAGGTTGAAAAGTTGAACGCTTTTGTTTGCAAAAGATACCTTTTTATCTACTTCAACCGAATGTTTGTGAGCTCTAGAGATGAGATAATATCCGAAGAAACCTATCGATACCCGTTACACATGAGATGACCCTCACATCCTTTGTCAAAATAAACAACTCCCCGACCAATGCATTTCACTCTTCGGTGCAACGCATGGGCACCTTACTACTATAGATTAGTACGACCAAAAATTGAACTAACATTATAAATAGTACGATAAATACTGATGCATGTCACCAAAAATTATATCATTCAAAACTATGTTCAAATACGAATCCAACGATATAGTTTTTGTTGACATGCACTAACATTTTGTCGATTAAATCTTGATCAAATTCAATGGGGACTAATAAACCACGACCGATGTAGTACAAGTGTAGAGGCGGCGCTGCACGGGAGTCTCACCTCTCACCCGCTTCGTGGCGCGCGATAAATCCGTCATATCACAAAACCCAACCACTCCACAGTAATAAGTGGCACAGTAAAATAAACGGACAAGCAACCATCACATCCCTCCGTCTTTTTTGCATTTCATCTCTCTGCATTTACTTTCTCCGGTTCATCTCGCACACTCGATCCCTAGCTACTACTCCTAGGGCCAGTTCTTTTGGTGGCTTCCCCAGCTTTTCCCACAAGACTAGTCACAGTGGAGAGTAACAATAAGGTGCCTCACTCATTTCTTTGGGCTTCTAAACTACTACTCTGTCCTGGTTTATTCCTCACCATTGTAATTTGTGCTAAATTTTGACCAAAGATTTAACTGATAAAATGTTACTCCCTCCGTCTAGGTGTGTAAGTCATCTTACAAAAACCAAATAATCCCAAAACACTTACGCGCAGTGCATTAACTTCTACCTCGTTTCTTGTTTCTTGACATATCAACCAATAAGAGATAAAGAGTGTGCATGCTTTTAGTGACTTGAGATATCAAACACGACATGCAGTGGTTAGTTCATTGCATGCAATACTATTAATTAGCAAATAAACATTAACGTTTCTCATTTTCTCCTCCTCCTTGGTCACGGTGCATAGCTTAAGATGACTTACTCACCTAGACGGATGGAGTAGTGCATGTGACATGCACTAACATTTCATTAGTTAAATCTATGATCAAAATTTGACACAGATTACAATGGGGACCAATAAACCAGGACGGAGGTAGTAGTTATGGGATTACTAATCTAGAAGCCTAAAAGAACTGGCCCTTGGTACTCCTACTAGTAGTAGTACTCAAGTTGGAATTCAATTGCGACACAACTTGTTAGGCAAAAAATTCGATCTGTGGTGTAGGAAGCGGTTTGGGAATTTGCATGCCTTTCCAACCAGTGAGATACTCCATACAAAGTATGACAGAGAAATAATGACAGAGAAGGAAGCTAAAAATAAACAATCAAACGAGCATTTTTGCATATGTTTTGCACTGAATCGTTTCACAAGCTTGACTAGTGTTGTTTTTCTACTTTTACAAAAACCGCATCGTAATGTTAAAACGTGCATTTGCACGTACATAAGTAATAGTAGTACTCCCTCCGTCTAGGTGTACAAGTCTTCCCTCCTTGGTCACGGTGCACAACCAACGATGACTTATTGACCTGGACGGAGGGAGTAGCACAGTCTGCAAGCATATATCGAGAGAGACGTGTAATGCGATAGTATATAGTAAAGTTTGTGCTATATGCACGTACTTGCAAAATGCGTACGAATACACAAGGTTTCCAAACTTTCCCTTTCACATACTTAATTAAGGATGCTAAAAATTCCTGAACGTTCGGGATTTATCATTTGCGTCCCAAAACTAATGAGATCGCCTTATGAAACAAAAATTATACTCCTCCTAAAAGCCACGGCGCTCGCAGGAGCGCTTGCGGCGCGCCACGAGTGCCCTGGTTCGCGCCGACACAACGCCTCTTCCTCAGCCTCACAACTCGCGAGGTGCTGATTGGCGGCTTGCCGGCGGGCGAGCGCGATCTCAGCGGTGTGGTGATCCGGCGCCAACAGGTACTCCGCCTCGCTGGAAGCGTGCACCCGATCCACGTACCGCCAAGCATAGATGAGGCGCTTGGGCCCAACTGCACTCAGGGCGTCGGCACAGGCGTCCTCCGCCACCCTCACGGCCCTCGCACGAGCCTTCCGCCAAAGAGCCAATTGCCTAACTCTCTCGGATGCGACATAGGCCTCCCAGGTAGCTTGTTCCGCGGTCCGCCTCTATTTTGGCGCGCTTTGCTGGAGGCAAAGCCTCCCACAAGGCGACATCCATTTCTTTCCAAAGCTCTTCAAGGCTGGGGGGCTCGGCGGGTGGCGCGGCGTTCTCCTTGTAGCAGGGAGCCGACGCGTCCTCCGACGCGTGTGCTGGCGAGATTGGGAACGCCGATGTGTCCACCTCGACGCGTCGCGGAAAGGAGCGGAACACCGACGCGTCCTCCTCGACTAGTGGCGGCGAGGAACGAAACGGCGACGCGTCGCGTCGCGGCGAGGAGCAGAACACCGACGCGTCCTCCTCGACTAGTGGCGGCGAGGAACGGAACGGCGACGTGTCACGTAGCAGCGAGGAGCGGAACACCGACGCGTCCTCCTTGACTAGTGGCGGCGAGGAACGGAGCGGGGACGCGTGACCGTCCGTGCGGTGCAGCGAGGGGCTCCTAGGGCTTGGGAGGGGCGATGCCATGGTGGTCGACGTGAGAGGGAGGGGGAGGAGATAGCGATGAACGTGAGCGTGAGGGGAGGAGATAGCGATGTCGTGGGGCGCAATATTTATAGCGCAGCAATGGCACACCTATGTAAGATATGGACTGAGCTGCAATGCTTAATGCAGGTCGGTTGTGTCAGCGACATGTGGGCGAACACTGTTGGGCCCATATGTCAGTGACCCAATGCACCTGCAGTTAAGTAACAGCTACGTGGGTATATTTGTTGGAGTAAATTACGGGGGAGCGAAGGGGTGGAAATATTGCTGGTCACAACGGATTGGACGAGCGTGGGGGGAGGAGAGTCATGCATGCAGGTTTTTTCACACGGGGTGGAGTGGTGGCTCCGCCGGAGGGAGAAGGAGATTTTGGCAGGCATATTGTTTCCACACATGGAGAGGAAAATATTTGGAGATGAACGGGCTTCCGTCAGGTATGGGGAATGGTGCATAATAAGTCATCTTGCATACCGGGCTAGGTATAGTCTCAAGTCATTAAAAACATACACGCCCCACACATGTTCATTATTTCAAGGTGCACTAAATCATTGCATGCAATGATTAAGGCTGGCCATAATGGTGGTATCTTAGCTGGTATCATGCACACGGGATTAGTAGCAATCATGCTTATGTGGCAAAGTATTAAAGAAGAGTGGGGGTTAGAGTAACTAGTGTTCATGCATGCATTGGTAAACACATTTTTTTGTGAAGAACGACAGCACTAGTTGAGTACTTTTGCAGACTTCAAAACTATTCCACCGCCTCTACTATCTTGCTAAGAGTAGGTGAAATTTTTGAATCGAGCCCTTTAAACTAGAAGGGAGGTAGTGGTACTCTAATAGCTAACCTTGTTGTGATGACAAGATAGGACATGTACGCTTTTTGGACGGAGGAATTAGTCTGCATTGTGCATTTAAGTTTTATGCGAAGTCAATGTACCTCTACTTTCACCGGACTTATAGAAAAATGTATCAACATTCACAATGTCAAATCAAAATTTTTACAATCATTATAAAACATAGTTATTATACTCATTATAATCAGTATTGTAGATATTGATATTTTTAGTATAAATTTGGTCGTGGGATTTCATTGATGCCTGTCAAAGCGTGAAGGAAGCGGAGCTTAGGGCTTGCATTGCCGGTCTCTACATAGGTATTTCTCTTCATAATCCTGTAATTTTAGAGACTGATTGCGCTTTTGTGGTAGCGTCTCTTGCATGAGGGGACTATGACAGGTCTGCTATGCGTTACCTAAAGATGAAAGTGTTGAGCATCTCAAAGTTGATCAACAATCTTCAATTGTCAAAGATTAGCCGTTCGGCCAATAAGGTGGCACACTTAATCGCTAAGTATAGCTTTGACAACAGATTAGATGGTATTCTTGTAAATAACGTACCGCCCTGTGTGGTGAATATTGTATCCAATGAGTGTACTGGTGTGGCTGATTAATTAGTATAAGGTGGTGTTCAAAAAAAGTATAAATTTGGTCAAACACTTTGCAAACGGTTGTGGGAGTAAAAGGACTAGAGGAGTATCATGCATGCGGAGTAGGAAAAAAATTGCTCATTTATAGCGGTCCGAAGTCTCAAAGGCCCGGACCGTGCGAGGAAAGCGAAAGGTCGGGGGCGCGGTTGATGGAATTAAGTGAAGTTACATCCAGCGCCGGCATGGCGTGCGAACAGGCAGAAGCTATACCGCCAGGCCTACGATATGGGTCTAGTAGACATGACATCTAGTGGGTCTTGCATAGTTCTCGAGAACTCTTTGGGGGCTTGCAGCCGTTTATCCACCGGGCAAGCCAGCAACCCCACGCCGTTCGCACGCCCTACTCGTCCCCGTCTTCTACTACCTTACAATAGTTTGCTCCCAGTCGTCCCGTCCTTTCACATTAGTTCGCTCCCAGTTTTTGTGGGGTACATCAGTTAAACTTCTCCTAACCCTCCTCCCAAATCTCCATGGTCGCCGCTGAGTACCAGGTTAGAGCCATCACTGGCGATCAGTTCATCGTCATCTACACACATGGATCGGCGACGATGAAAGCATGGCTTGCTCGCTTCCTACACATGTTCAACAGTTCAACGGATGAGTGGGTCGCTGGGCTAGATGTTGAGTACACCACAGTCCTGGGACGAGAGAAGGATATAAAGGACGCCCGCCGTGATCTAGGTTTGCGTACATAACGTTTGCTTGGTCTACCACATATGCCATGCCGATGTTGAGTGCCAGGATTTTAAGAACTTCCTCAAGGATAAAAGAGTGAAATTCGTTATTGTAGGCTTTAAGAACGACAGGGATGTCCTGCGTTGGATAGGTCTCGTTGTAGGCCAGCTCTTCGATCTCCAGAAGGCAAGCCTGGTGTCCTCCTCTCAACCTTCAATGCTGACCCTTGCAGCAGCCATGATTGATCCTTCGTACGCTAAACTGAAGAAACCTCATCACGAGTTTCATCATGCATGGAGTCGAAGATATTAGATGAAGATCACATCCTGTACGCAGCAATGGATGCCTACCTTTGTTTAAATATCTACAAGGGTTGGATGAAGAAGCAGAGCCCAGCGCCCGGTTCAAGCAAAGAAGCGTCGGCGGCAAGGAAGAGGAAGAGGGACGAGGACGAAGTCGAGGACGTGGACTCGAACTCGAGTAGGTGGCGATGCCGTCGCTCATGCCGGGTTCTACTGCGGTGTCAATCGGACTAGTTGCTTAGTTTATTTTCAAAGGGTGTGTTGTCTTTGAGGCCCCAGCAGAACTATGTTTAGTATGTTCTTTCTCGTTATTTGAACTCTTTAGTAAATGCGTCTGGTAGTACTAGTACTATGTCTTACTACTATTCTTCTTGCAGTTGGTACTCTGCTCGTATCTTCGTGTTCCTCTTGTACTTAATACGTTCGTACTAGTAGTATAATTTGGGTCGATCGATTTGTGAAAAGAAGTTCGACGGAGCGGCGGAAGAAGACGGCGGAAGAGGTGGAAGAAGCCCTTCTAGCCATCCATGTTGCATCAAAGCGGCTCGAGATGAGTCGATCGACCCAAATTGCTCCTTGATTGCGGGATCCACATGGCATTCAAGGTCTCGAAGGTAGATTCAGCGTCCGCACCGGTTTGCTGGCTCGGCGTGTGCGACCGGCTTCGCGCGACAGCCACCATGTCGCCTCCTCAGCGGCGACGACAATGACACGCAAGTTCCTCCTCGCCCGGCGTGATGGAGCACGCGCTTGTCCTCCTCTTAAATGCGCTGCGTGCATAGGCAGCGGCTCCACCGGCTGCTCGCGTGCTTGGCAGCGCGGCATCGCGAGGAGGGATTGCGAGACGGCGTGGTAGAGCGAGCCTTGACTTCATGGCACAGGGATGGCGGCGACACGGCGGTGATGGGCGAGAAATTGTTGGCCGGAGCAGGCGGGCGCCGGCATGCGCAACAACGGCGGCGGCATATTGATGAGTGTGCGTGCGGGAGCTTACTTTAGTTTTATATAAGGTTGGTCAAACTTAAAAGAAAATTGTACTAGTACACGTAAACATTAGACTTAGGCAACGCTTTTATTAGTTAGTACCACAACCACGATATGGAATCCTGTGCAAGCGCGTGAACCGCGACCGCGTGGTCGATCGAATGGTGCGTCACCGTGTCGCGCTCGAAGGACATCCACCGAACCTTTTTGTGTGTGTGAAAAAAATCCTCGAATATTACTCAACTTTTTTTCTTGGGAAAGTTCTTAACGCTGCAATATTTCCATATATTTGAATTTAGCTCCAGTTAGTGTTTATTTGGATTTGGACATTTTAGGTGCGCCCTAGTTTTTTTAATACTGATTTTGTGTGTGTCACTGAGAGAGAACGTGTGAATGTATCCATATGTGTGTTGTGGCGGAAGGGCAATGTGGAGACGGTGTGCGTGTGATACAGACATAGGGAGGTGTGAATGTGCAAATGATCATGCATGAGTGAGACATAGACAAATATGCCGATACGTTGTGTATACATGAGAGAACGGTCTTCTAGTTTACTTGTGTGTGTGTGTGAGAGAGAGAGGGAGAGGGAGAGAGAGAGTCAGAGAGAGAGAGAGGAGCATCCATAACACAACAACCATCTCTCTCGATTCGTCCGTCCCTCGCACGGTCGCATGCAACACATGCATCAACGCGCACATTTTGACACCCTCACCCGGCCCCTGCCCCACCTCAAGGCCCGCACAATCTCTTTGTGAATACCCATTTCTCTCCTTAGGTTTGTTTTCTCTCAATATCTCTCTCTCTCTCTCTCTCACACACACACAGAGACACACGCAGCACAACACACACACACACACACACACACACACACACTCCCCCGAGCACACAATTCATCCCCATCCAAGGTTATACGGCGACCACTCTTGCTTGTGCTTCATTGCACCCCAACATGCACAACACCTCAATCTTCAAAGAGGGCATCGAGCAGATCGAAGGCAGCGACCACACCACGCTAGAGAATGCGGGTCATTTGGAAGCAGGTGATGTGGCGACGGTGGCCGACTCCTCCCCACCCTATCTCTCTCTCTCTTGCACAAAATTAACAATCCCTCTCTCCCCCGCACAAAATTGTCAATCCCTCAACCCACGAGATCCTTCCCCTTTCGTCCATGTTTTTCCAGATCTCTCATCAAACATGTTGTCTCTTCTGCTTTCACGTATACAGAATCTGGATGCACATGCATCTCACGTATATTACATGTCTCCATCTTTCTCACAGACCTAACTTCTTCCTGTCTCTTTCTCTCTCTATCTCTCTCCCTCTGTCTCGTTAGGTTTGTCTCCTACTCTCTCGTCCACATACATACAATCTTTCCCTCCCTATCTGCTCCATCTTCAAAAGCTCTCTGCACATTTCATTCACACATTGGGATATGTCAAAATGTTACTTCTATAATGGCCCTGTTTGGATCATGGGGTTAGAGCTAGTTTGGGTTAGTTGGGGGCTCAAATAACCCAAAAGTATCCAAACAGAAAGGGTTAGAGTGGGTTAGTTCCATCTAACCCAACTATCCCGGTGGAGAGGTGCTTATTTGGGTTAGAGTGGGTTAGAAAATAACTCTAACTGTGTTAGAGTATCCAAACAGGGCCAATGGCTGATGTAGAGTTATGGTTGTTTTTGTTGCATCCTACAAAGTAATAACTATGAAATGCATTTAGATTCTCATTTGACTGGGATTATGTGAGTTTGAGCATGTTGTGAAGTACTATAGACCTTGTATACATCTTGGGATTCGACAATGATTGTAACTATTGAATTGTATAGGCCATTACATTCGAAGTTAATAGCCTAATATATTTATTTCACAATTTCAACAAATGATTAGTTCAATACAAACTAAGAAAACAAATGTGTACTCCCTCTGCTTTTATTTAAGTCCGCATATTAGCATTGGTCAAAGTCAAGTTTTGTAAACTCTCAGAAAGCTTATAACAAAAAATATTAACATATACAATAACAAATAAATACCATTAGATTCATTATTGAATGTACTTTCACATCATACATATTTTTATGGTAAATGTTTATATTTTTCTATATATACTTGGTCAAACTTTAGGAAGTTTGACTTGATCAAACCTAATATGCAGAGTTTACTACTACTACTCGCTAGTTGCTTAGCCGAATCACTCAACACGCCACACGGGAGTCGGTGTCACAAAATTTTGAGGTCGTGGGAAAATCTCCCATGACCACGATTCGGCGATGGGAAGTTACCATCATAGCCTTGAACAGGCCCTACGGATGGCGCTTGGTAGGGGGCTATTTTTGGAACTTCAGGTTCACCCTACCCAGCCAACCCCACCCCGGCACCCAGAGTAGTACACCTGAATACTCCCCATGTTCTATCCCCACAGCTAAATAGACTTCTCCACGGCACTGCAGCCTTCGTGCTCCTCCCCTTTACATCGGCGCACTCGTCCACCGCAGCGCATCTGCCTCATCGACGACCTCGTACGCCGCACTGGAGCCGGTCCATCGTCGTCGTCGTACACGGAGCCTCTTCCCCGGCATCGTCTTCCACGGTCTCGGATCTGCTTCCTGGAAGCGGCGTAAGCCTTGAAAGTACCACCGTCATGGACAATGAACTGACTCCCGTTGCCGACCATGACTCATAGAGGCCGCCGCGATCATCGTTCTCCTCCTCGATTGGTAATGTGTGTATTGAATCACTTAGCAGTACATGTGCAGTTCCAATTTTGTTCATACCTACCCTTCAAATTTCCTGGGTGCTATTGTTCCCGTAAAAGTAATTGGTTATAGCCTCCATTGTCCAAAAGAATATCAGCTTGTAATTGTGCGTCGCTCCTGTATCACGCTGTGCTTGGGTAGGTTTTTCATCTACAACCAGTAGTGTGGTAAATGATGGAAAGGTTTTTAGAACTAGCAAGATGCCCATGCATTGCACGCATCAAGATGCATTTGTATGAGTAGTTTATCTTGTGGGAGAAAAGGATGAACGAGGGAAGGCCTTATTTGCAAATCTGGAGAGGGCTATGGGTATCTTTTGCAAAATTCCCATTTGTTTCCTTCCTATCATCGAGATATAAATCGGACGACCTATATTGCAAGAAAAAAAGTATAGAGAAAAAGTAGACAATAAAGGAAGTAGAGATAAATATTAAATATAAAATATAAAATAAATATAACAGTAGAGAAGAGAGTAGAGATAGCGAGGCGTCGGGAAAGGATCGCCTTCTCGAGAAAAAGCGGTCGGGCGTGCGCTAGTTTTGGCGCGCGGCGTCCGGGGCGCTTTATAAAATCCAACGCCCTCCCACTGCTCTGTGCCTTGCCACCGCTCTCTCCCCGCTCATTTTCGCCTCGCCGCCGCGCGCCACAATGCTGCCACGTTGCCGGGAAACTTGGGGATACCGCGGCGTCCGCGCGCGCCCCTCCGGCGGCTTCTCTGCCGAGATCCGGTTCCGCGAGATGTGCCTCTGCCTCGGCAATTTCGACACCGCCAACGAGGATGCCCGCGCGTACGACACGGCGGCGTGGTGCCTCCGGTGGCCTCATAGAACATTGAACTTCCCCAACGTGCCAACGCGGGAGCGGGCGCAGGAGCTCACGCCTCTGCCGCGGCTTAGCACCGACGAAGATCATCGCGACAACCGGAGGCGGGAGCACCGTCTCGGCATCGCCGAGATGGACGAGGAAGGCATGGCGGCTGTGGCGTAACACTTCCGCAGGACATCATCAGCAGCGCGAGTTCTACGCGCAAAGGAGGCGGAGAGGGATAAGAGGAGGGCGAGCGAGCCGCCTATCGTGAGGACAAGCGTGGCGGCGGACGCTCAATTCAACATGAGGCTAGGAGCAGCGTGCATGCAGGAATCCGGCGATGATCGGTATCTTCACGCCTCTGATGAGCGTCGGAGGAGGACATCACCGAGGAGGAGTCGGACAACAAGGAGTAGTTCAATTATCTTTTTTATCTATCTATGTGAGAACTATCCTCTACTCTATCTACTTCTCGATCTCGGCCTTTATGGCGCTTTTTAAAGCGCGCGCGTTAATGATTACATTGGAGATGCTCTAACATGGCGGGGCAGAGTGCTTTAATGTTGCCCACAAGATGCACGAGTATTAATAGTAGTATATTTTTCTTTCCATGTTGATATTTTAAAACCACGAGTGCGAACATGCAGAGGAGCAATGAAGACCAAACACGGGACATTCGGGACATCTTCAAGGAGCGTGGCAAGTTAAAGAGGAGCTGCCTTGAACACAGAAAGCGAGCTTTGGTAAGTAACACCCTTTCAATTACTTTCGTGTAGCCTCGTGTTCTTCGATTTGTATATGTTGTAGTTTCTGTTTCTCTTAAGTGTGGTGTTCTTCGATGTGTACTAAGAAGAGTCTTAATCGTCCTAATGCTTTCATTTTTAGCTTGATGTAGGAAGTGGGTGTTCTCACCTTGTAGTCTGTTTTTATATTTTTTTCCTTTTGAATTCACTTCTCTGAGTACTGTTTATCTGGCTTCTACTAAATGGATCTAGGTTGCTCTGAGTATTGATCTAAAAAAGAAGTAACTTTATGTCAGGATGTAGTTCCTGCGAGGAGGGAAATATGGTCAACCTCGAGATCATGTTTCCAATATGAGGCTGGATTACATACAAGGTTCCAGTTCCCTAATGACGCTGGATTAGACACAAGGTGCAAATTCCCAGATGATGCTGGATTACACACAAGCCAGGTGGAGTTGTCAGCTGTTCGTGTCCTCGTGGCATTAGTAAAGGCTGAAAGAAAGCGTGCAGCAGCCCTTGAGAATGTAGCTGAGTTCCTGAAGAACCGAAAAGAGCAATCAGATGCTCTCTTCACCCAAGCCTAGAAGATATGGAAGAAGCCAGAAATAAGCTAGCAGAGGCAGAGCAGGCTAGGCGTCTCCTGCTATCTAAAACTGTTGTCAATACAAAATTTATTTCATAATAGTTAGGTTCAAATGTTTATCCAGTCAACATGCCTGTTGTGATGTCCGTGCATCTACTGATGTGGCACAAAATGTTTTTTTCGGGTCATGTAATAACAGCAATTACTTTCCAAACAATAGCAGATGAAGCATTGGACATGGTATAGTTCACGCGCAAGCCCGACATTCCAAGTTCAACTTCCACATCAAACTCATGTTCAAAGATATTTGCACATTTCATACATAATGTCCACAACCATGATTTATTTCAAAGCCAAAAAAATGTGAGGAGAGTTATAAATAAAGAAAAACCTCTACTAGTTCCTGCTACCAGTCCGAGCACAAAAAGTCAAGACCATGCGTAAATTAATTATATTTTAGTCATTTTTTGTGTTCTAAATGCCTGCCGGCTCGCAGAAGGACGTGACGTGTTGCCGGCACACACGCGGATTCAATGAAGGCAGGCGGGGCAGTCTTAAGATGGTTGCACGCAGCGAGGAGGCGTGCTCAGCCGGGCCTGCAGCGAGTGCGACCCTCTTGGCCGGCACGCCGGTTCAATGCCTGTGCTATGAGAGGTCACGTCCGTGTCAGAGCAGTCACTGCCTCTAGTCCTTTTTTGTTTGGGTATAACAAAATCTCGTTTTCCATTCACATTTTACAAGTAAAATTCATGGACAAACTTTGACTCAAAGTACGATGAGGACTAGTAAACCAGAATGGAGGTAGTAGTTTTTTTTAATCAAAGAAGGGTTTCCCCTTCTGATTTTCATTACTGAAAACCATCATCTAAATCTAAACCGTAGTATTTGCCATAGAACTACTAGGTTCAACATCTCGCAACATAAACCCATACAACCTCCATCACAAAAAAAACCATACAACCATACGCCATGGAGGTACGTAGTACTATGAATTCCATTTTCGCTCCATACCAATCATTCTGAAAACTACTTACTACTTATAATGCACCATTGAAAATTGGAACTCTTAACCCCGCTAGAAAAACAATCTTTTAAACATGGCTACTCGATCTGTGGCAACTGGAGAGCCACCGTGCTCCAAGTCGTTCACCTGTGGTCCCGACCATCAACTCCTATGGATCAAATTATCACGCGAGCTGACTATTCCTACAAAGGTGCTCCACCATGTACCGGTACCCTTGAATGCAGCAATCGTGCACCTAGGGTTTTAGGGTTTATTTGTTAACGTCGCCTTTACGTAACACTCATGTGTGCGAGACAGCGAGAGTCCGACTGCGTGCGTGCGCCTCTTCTCTTCGTATATGTACTCCACCTTTTGTCTAGTGTCCAAAAAATTATAATAACTACTAACATTGTGCCAATGCATTGCCACACGATCAAAGTAGATTATTACATATTCACCGATTTGATAGAAAAAAAAGTCTAGTTTTGAAATACGTATATCACTAAAAATATGTTATATTTCACTCAAAATATATTCCTTTGGTGTTTTTGATGAGATAAGGGAGGAATGATGTTGGTTTCAAGATTCGAGAAGTGGTATATGTCTAATTTCTACTCTTACTAGCAAGATGCCCGTGCGTTGCGCGGAACATCAAGATCTTGTGGGAGAAAAGGATGAACGAGGGAAGGCCTTATCTGCAAATGTGGTGAAGAGTGCGGGTAAATTGCCATATTTTCCTTCCTATCCATTAGATATAAATCGGACGATCTACATTGCAGGATGGCAGGCCCACCATCATCACCAACTCTATTTTTTTATCCCTACTCTTATAAAAAGCATTGTCGGTGATGATCGTGTGCCTGCCATCCTGCAATATAGGCTGTCCGATCTATATCTGACGGATAGGATGGAAACTATGGCAATTTTGCAAAAAGATACCCACACCCCTCTCCACATTTGCAAATAAGGCCTTCCCTTGTTCATCCTTTTCCCCCACAAGATAAACTACTCATACAAATGCATCTCGATGTTCCGTACAATGCATGGGCATCTTGCTAGTTGTTGCAAAAAGCCCATGTGTGTGAGAGAGAGAGGGAGAGTGGAGGAGGGCCAGTGCATGTGTGACAAAGACACAAGGAGTGTGTGTGCGATATGTATCAGCTTAAAATGAGGCGATAGTGCGTGTGTGCATGATCGAGAGGGCGTGTCTCGAGAAGGGAAGAAAAATCTACATAGATACAAGGAGCAGGAGAGAGACATGTATGCGATGGTGGAAGAACGAGTGTCTTGGTGTATAAACCTATCTAGAGGCTAGCTAGTCGATAAATGTTTGTGAGAGAAATGCAGTCGAGAATGCAAGCAAGAGTTTTGTTTGTGTGTGAGAGAGAGGGTAGTCGGGAAGGGGAGTGGAAGCAGGAGTTGTGTGTGTGTGTGTCTGTGTGAAAGAGAGAGAGGAGACGGTAGTCGGGGTTGTCTAATCAGTAAACAAATGAATAATGTCAGTCTGGGATGGAGATGAAAAGGAGACCGCAACAAATGTTGTGTCTACAGGAGAGAGAGAGAGAGAGAGAGTAATTTTAGTGGTATGAGTCATATGTAGAGACATATAGGGTGTTTGAGAGAATCCCATATAGAGAAAGACAAAGTGAAAGACGAGTGGAGACTGTGTGTGTGGAGGTGAAAAAGAAAGCTTAGGTATCGAGTACAAGAGAACAGTAGAGACGTGAGAGATAATGAAAACCATGTAATGTATAATGATAGGGAGAGTGTGTCACTTCTCAAGGGAGACGTCGAGAGACCATGTTTGCGAGGATATGAGAAACATGAAGTGAGCGTGCGGGTGAGCTGGAGAAAAGAGAGTGATAGCTACCTGAAGGAGCATGCATGCAAGAGAGATGGGCGTGAAAGTAGTGAACAAAAAAGGGATTCAAATATTTGAATTCGAGATGATGATACATGTAATCCCTACTCGAACCAAAATTGATCTATCAAACATGCATACTCATATGAATTCACGCACATCTATGTTATTTAATATGTAGGTATTACTGATCCATACATTTTAGTAGAACATAATTTGGTTAAATATTTTCGAATTCAACTTTAAGATTTCGAGATCGTTGTATTTGTAAATCATATTATACATATAAAGGAGCGGAATTCTTTGTTGTGCTTTTGAAAGTATATATGTATATATATATAATGATGTATATAGAATGTAATTCCAATTGAAAATGGATCCCACCCGAAAAAAATAGAATACAAACGGGATTCGAATACAAACGGGTAGCTTTGTAATTTCACCCAAACGTGACGTAACCGCCTCTCACCCGGATTCATACACGGTGGGCGCCAAAACACATTGTGTCCTCGGCCGAAATCGACTCCCTGCCCGATTCATATTCATACACGGTGGGCGCCAAAAACAAACTCTCGTCGGCAAATATTCGATTGTATGCGAGATTACCGTCCTATCCCCAACCGACTAATGTTCTTTGTGATGTAGTAGAAATTTGAAGCAGGGGCTAAGTTTGTAAATTTCCTCGCATTTGAGACAAAGCATACAGAATACATGGTTCCCCCTTCCTCTCTACCTCCCTTTTCCCCATTAGGTACTCCGTGGGCGCCAAAACACCCTCTCCACCCCACCCTCCTCCGTCATGCCGTCCGCCACCCCATCCACCGCCGTCCTCCTCCACCATGCCGAAGCTGATACCCCGATGCCACCATCCATTACAAGAGATCGACCTCTCTCATCCACGCCTTCGGACCGGGATCCTTGCATCCCGTCCTCTCGCTTCATCCCCGCCGTCGTCCACCTTGCCGGCGCCGCTCCTACGACCGTCTCGTTCACCGCACCCTGCAGCCACCGTCTACCCTCCTAGATCTGCTTCCATACCGCCCGTGACCATCGCTACCGCAGCACCGTCAAATTCTCGGCAGAATCGTGCAGCGCCCGCACCAAAGGTGGTACTCTTTCCTATCTGCTCAACTTATTTATCGCAGCAAGAAAATAGATCACCACTGCTTTACTCTGATTTCTTGGAAGTTGCCTTTGTCCGGTTTTCACCTTCAGATCCGCCATGGCACGCTCAACACTATACTCCCAATGCTTATGGTTTTCCCCTTTTATATTCCACACTAGTTAAATCACAGTAGACTAAATTTCAAAATTGGGTCAGTCGATTTTTCAGAGCTCGCCGGAGTTCGCCGGTGCGGTCGAAGGGGCTCGGGTGGTTGTGGGGCCTCGCCGAACGAAGAGAACTCGACACGGGTGGGGGTTGGGGTGCGGGTGGGGGTGGGGGTGGCGGAGGAACACAGGCGGTGGGGGCCGGTGGTCCGGCCCGTGATCCGTCTTGATGTTCAGTATGGGAAGAATCGAGACGAGGAAGAAGAAGGTTTAGGAGACGTAGGATCTTCATCCAACCGCCTGAAATGGTCGAGAGACAGCTGGGAGTTGCATTCTTAATGCGCTGTGGTTCATCATGTGTGGGCACTGTGCAACCAACATTTCATTATCCAAAATCTGCTTGCTCTTCTTTACCATGTTCCTCTTCCGTTCTTCTTTAATATGTACTCTCTCCGTTCCTAAATACAATTCTTTGTATAGATTCCACCATGGACTACATATGGAGCAAAATGAGTGAATCTACACTCTAAAATGTATCTGGATACATCTGTATGTGATCCATAGTGGAAATATCTACCAAGACTTATATTTTGGAATGGAGGGAGTATGCCAAGATGTCTGATATGTTCCTTGTCTTGAAGATGAGCGAGGACATTTGTAGTGTAGAGGTCTATCACGATTGGTTGTGATGGACACTTTGAGCCACTTTGATTCATAGGATCTTGTAAACATAGGAATAGGATTTGTAGTGGCCTGCCCACTTGAATCCTATAAGAATAACAAGGAAATGCGGGGGGAGCTGTGTAGCCTTTGAGAGTTACACTGATATTAACGATGCACCTTCACTTGAAGAGAGCTGGTATCCGAAGCCTTTCTAGCCGTCTGCGGCAATACTAGCACATATATTCCAGCAAGTTCCACTTTGCTGATTTTACTCTGATGCTTAAGGTTTTCCCGTTATATCTACACTACGATCTGTGTAGCTGCTTTGTGTCACACTAGCAGCAGTCCACTCTTGAAGCTAAACACTGCAATGACTTACAAAATTGGCACCAAGGCATTGAGTGCCATTACAGATGCAATGAAACTCGTTCGCTCCGCACCTGTTGATTCTTGTTCGTAATATGATCCTAATGACTATTCTAACCTCAAGGAGTCAAAAGCGGATGGCTTTGTCTTGTTCACCCATCAAGGTGCCTGTTCTAATTTGGCAATGTTTTATTGATTGCGGGTATCTTGCATATGTTGTCTTGCATTTCTTCTACTTTGTTGCACCACCATCTGCTTAGTTTACTCATCATATAGCCATGCCCATCCATTATCAATACATATTCCATCTGTCATCATACCATGTTTTTCCACTCAAATGTTGTTCTTGTGCATCAGACATCAAAAAGGAAGAGGGTGATTTCCAAACCTGAAGGAGCACAAGCAAAGTCCTTGAAAAACGTGGTGGTCTTTGGAGAAATCGACAAAGACCCCACTTATATTGGCTGTACAACCGGTGACACAAAAGCGTAGGACCGACTCCGGAAGATTGTACCCATACTTCACTGGCCACACCACTAGCCCCACCACCACGGGACCTGCACTCCGACCAAAAGGTATAGTGATTTCATTTGCCATAGCACCGGTTGTACCACAGAAAAATCCCACTCCAAACAAAAAGTACAACAAGTCCACCGGTGAAGACCTATCCCAAGCTGCAGAGACGGCCAATTCACGCAAATTGGAACCCTATTCCATTTATTCCCGATTTAAAGACAATGCTTTCAATGTTGTTAGGGACTACGTGCATATATTCCCATCATGGGAAGATTATAGTGAAGACAAACACCATTTTCACATCTTCCTGTCCAACTTACGTGTAAGTGCTATTATTCATGGTTATTATTTTCCTGTTTTCTGCTGATTGAACACATCAATGATTTACATTACATTGTTGTAACTAGGCGAGGGTCAATATGGATAGTCATGACGAGCAAAGCTTGCTTGTGCTTTTCAAGGAAGCATTGCAGCAGTATCGGTGTTACCTGAGGAAATCACACTTTGATGACAAGTCTATAAACGAAATTCCGCTGAAGTCTCCTGTGCTAAATTTAGAAGACATTGAATGGAAAAACCTTGTTATGCACTGGTCTTGTTCCCAGGATGAGGTACTGTCTATGAAATCACATGACAATTTGAACTACTTTTTCGCATGTGCCTTACAGATCTTTTTTTGCAGGAAATCTGCTCAAAGAAGAATTCCGGTTTGAAAAGAACGACAGGATATCGCAAATATGCGGCCCGCTGCTTTGCTCTTGTTAGTACCTGTTCTCCTGTATCACTGTACTTGCATACATACCTGGTTCATTATGTGACAGCACTATGCATGATAGCTTTCTTATCAATTGTTCGCTCCAAATTATCTGATCTGTATGAATGGTTACATTAGTGTAGAATATATCCAATGCCAATGTTTTTTTAGCTCTGCATTGTTCTTGTAAGTACATGCTGTCCTTTATCAATGTACTTATAATGACAGTAGTTGTTCATGTACCATCACTCTGCAACTTATTTTCCTTTGCCCTCCATTTTCTACACATCGGATCTATATTTACTCTTACCATAAGGTTGGTCTTGAAGAAGTTTAGCTGTGCATTGCTCTTGGAAGTACCTTTTGCCTGTATCGCTGCACTTACATTTATAGCTACTTGGTTATGTAGCATCACTCTTCATCTTATCTTAAATATTCTCCATTTTTTCGTATATTATCACATCTATATTTACACTTAACAAAAAAGGCAATGCTTTTGAAGAAGATTCTGTGGTAAACTTCTTGAATTGCCCCCCCCCCCCCCCATTAGCATGGACAAGGCCTTTATAGAGCATGTCTTCACCAATAATGTAAGTTTGTCCATCTCAAGCCTTCAAACTTTGTTGTATATATCAAGGTTGGAAAAAGCGGTAGGCGTAAGCGAGGCGGTTGGCCTTCGCCTAGTGCCTAGGCGGTGCTTAAGCTCCCTAGGAGGTAATATAGTTTTTACTATCACAGTGTATTTATGATAATTATATGTGTCTCCATATTAATTTAGGGCATATAAATAAGTTAACTACCAACTCGCCATTGGAACATGGCCCACTTGGCATATCAGTGCAATACAACATGATTTCTCGCCTAGGTAGACAATTCCTTGCTTGCACTGCCTAGACTTCCATTTATGCCCTAGGCGAGGCGTTTGGCTATTGCCTAGCGCCTAAGCATGCCTAAGCGCCTCCTAGGCACTGCCTTTTCCAACAGAGGTATATATTTGGTTAGGCATGGCTGCAACAGCTGTTTATTTTTGGTGTTTGCATCAAATTGCTTATTTAAAGTTTATTATGTAGTTTATAAACAAAAGTTTGTCCTTTCTCAATTTAAGTTTCAAGTTGTACAACCAAGTTCCTTCTTCATACCATGTAAATTAAACTATACAGAGCAAGTGATCTTCTTTTGCACTGCATGTATGCTTCTGTTCTTCATCCGTAATCCAGTGGTGTGGTGAACCTACCCACTACAGCACAATGTCATATTCTGCAATGTCAGATCATTCTACTATTATTTAAACCGTCTCTTTATTTGCCAATCTGAAATGGTATAAATTGACATCACACTAACCATTGATACTTATGAGTTCTTGATCTGTAATCCAGTGTTGTCGTGAAGCTGCCAACTCCTTCACAATGTCATTTCATGCCATGTCTTGACCTGAACAATACCATATTGTGTTAATGCAATTTTAAACTATGTCACTTTATTAAATCGGAAGAAATGTGATGAATTGTCGATCTTGATACTTCTACGTGCAAAACCTGTCATCTATGCTTGTTTATCTTTCGAGTGAGGAAGATATAAGTGTTGAACAAGCCTTGATCTCATCATCTTGCTCATTGCTTCATTGCAGCTCCCAAAGAGGGCTAACCTTTCTTGAACTCTATTGAAGTCTTTGTCGGTTTTGTATATTATTTTGTCGGCGTGTTTATTTGCACTTTGGTGGCGATCTTTGATGCCCGATGTATGTAATCTCTGTCTGCTTGTGCTTTATTATCATAGTGGCGAACTTTGATGCCCAGTGGATGTAATATGCCATAATTTCTTTATTTTATAGTCTAGGTTTTTTCTTATTCACGATGCTGCAGTTATTTTACTGTATATATATCCTGTCTTCGTAGTAAACCGGCCAAACCATAAAATTACGGTACATAATCGGGCCGTCATGCAATCACGATGTAGGTTGGGCCTGAAACGTGTCGAACAGCTCACGGGCCGGCAGCAGCCCGAAATGAACCCCAGCTCATGATTGTGCGAATCAAATCACGAGCTTTTAACATGCCAAAATTGTCTCGGTCCTTGTTTGGCCCAATCAGATATCGGCTGCGAGCAGGCCGGATGCAAATCGGGTCGTAGTTAGGCCCAACTATAGGACGAGCTTTTAACAGGCCGAAATTAATATAGGGCCGAAATGTTAAACGGGCCCTTAACAGGCCAAAACTAATATCAGGCCGAATTACTAAGTGGGCCTTTAGGAAGTGGGCCCAAAAGCATAGTGTCCAGTTGACGGGCTGAATTTGATATGGGCCATAATTGAGCCCAAAGCCTCTTAAAGGGCCGGACCTGATCTGGGCCGTAATTTGGCCCAGAACGTGGTAGGCTTATAACGGGTCGGATCTCATATGGGCCACTTTTAGGCCCGGAACGTGGCAGGCCATTAATGGATCGGATCAAATATTGGCCGCCATTTTGCCCAAAACATGGCAGCCAGTTAATGGGCCGGCCTACTAGGGTCCTCAAAATCTTGTGGGCCTACAATTTGGGCCGCCCATTAATGTCGGCCGAATCTCGTGGGCCTTTAGCTAGGCCGCCCATTATGATCCGCAAGAATCTTGTGGGCCTTTACAGGCGGCCCATTATGGCACACAAAATCTTGTGGGCCTTTAGTCGGGAACGGCCCATTATGGCCCATAAAATCTCATGGGCCTTTAGCTGGGCGGCCCATTATGGTCCTAAAATCTTGTGGGCCTATAGCTGGGCGACCCATTATGGTCCATAAAACTTGTGGGCCTTTAATTGGGCGGCCAGTTAAACTTGATGGGCCGGTCCACGTGTCAACATATCATAGGCGCGTCTCGCCCATTGGATGAGTGACACCTGTGCCAGCGCGGACCTGACACGTGTCTCCTCCAGCCAATGATGATTTTACACGTGGAAAATCCCCATTGGTCGGGGCTGTTAACGGGTTATCGGATCCAAAACCCGACCCGATAGCTTAACGGCGTTCCGTTACGGTGGATGCCACGTGTTGGTCACCCTTGACGAAAAGCACTTCGCGGACGCGATTTATCGTCATGGAAGTGGACACTTCCGTGATGATAATTTTGTTAATGTCATGGAACACTTCTACGACGGCACAGGTATGACTATCTTGATTCTGTCATAAATTTGTCATGGATGTACATGCATGACAAAAAACGCGACCTACTGTGACAAACACGTATCATCACGGAAGTGTATTTTTTGTAGTGAGACTCGGACCGTGAGCACGATCTTGCCCATCCCGCCAATGCGGTACGCCCCCCACGTCTCAAGGCGTACCCTCTACTTGCTTGTTCAAGGAGGGTAACTAAACTTTACTGATTTATTCTTTCAGGTATGTATAGAGAAAGCAGAGCGGATTCAATGTTCGGCTCCGCTGCCCGAAGAACCAGTCATCCCACTCCTGGCGAAGATGCTGGTCCCGGTGCCCTACCAGCCGCCGGAGAAGAAGGCCAAGAAGAAGGCAAAGGGGGGCCGGGGTGGCCCCCGCCGCAAGGGCGCTTCGGACGTGATGTCCGAAGACAAGACTCACTCCTCCGCCGCCGAAGATGATGACGAGGAGGAGGAGGAAAGCAACCTCCCCCTGATGGGGGAGGAAGAAGAGGGCGGCCTCCACAAATCTCGAGGCGGAGGCGCCCAAGAGGGGGAAGGGCCCCCTCACGGATAACTCCGCGTGACAGCAGCCCAGAGTGTCCCCCCCCCCCCCCGAAGCAAGCCCCTCGCCGCATCGTAAGCACTAAAGACCCATATACGTCCATGTATCCGGCCTCTCCTCTTCATGGTATTAACATGTTTAGTTATGCTACTGCAGTTCGGCCCACGACAGCTCCCAGCGATCCTCCTCAGGAGGTTCGTTGGCGATGGCAGCGAGTCACCGCCAGCCGCTCATTCTTCCCAGGCCAAGGGTGACAACGAGGCGATGTCCCAAAGGACCTTCTCCGGCCAGGGAGAGGTTCAGGAGGCTGCCAGGGTGGCACCAGAGGGTGAAACCTCGGCCGCCGGACACATGGGTAAGCAAATCTCCATGGAGACTGGCGATGGGGGCCATGCTCAGTTCGGCCCCCAGCCGGAGATGGTTCCGGAGACCTATACGGCTCCGGAATCCGGCGAGCAGCCTCCTTCAAGAGAAGGAGGTGTGCCTATCCCGCCGATGACCTCTGTCCAACCAGAGGCACCTGATAATCTGTTGGAAGCACTATGAGGCGCTTCCATTGTGGATGAACACCGTACCCTTATGGGTACGGTAATTGAGAGGGTTCAGTCCATCAAGAGCGGACTGACCGAAGCCTGCAGCAGCCTGCTGACAGGTTTTGAGGTAAGCGACACAAAAGAGAAAAGTTCCAATATAGACAGCAGCCCCTGAGACACTGTCCGGTGTTCGGAAGGAAAAGCCGGACAGAGGATCAATTAAATTTCGCAGGAAACTAACTAAATGTGTCTTATGTGAATAAGTAGGCGTCGTTGCTGGCCGCGACCTCACACACTGCCAAAGTCTCTGGACTAAAGCAGAGACTGGAGCGGGCCGAGGAGGAGCTCGGCCAAGCGAGGAAGCAGCTAGAGGACCAGCAAGGTATGTAATGACTTGCTATATAGTTGGAGAGAATAAATGATGTGTCTTGACCGTAGTGTCATGATATGTGTAGGGGCGATGACCGAGGTCGAGGCCTTTAAAAAGGCCCTGGCCGAAGCCGAGGAGAAAGATGCCAAAGAGCAAGCCGCCCGAAAGAAGCTCAAGGCCAGGCTTAACAAGGTCCAGCAAGAGCTCCAGGACGCTGTGAAAAAATGCGAGACCTTGGAGTACGATGTTTCAGCTCGAGAGACCGAACTCGCCAAGGCTTGCAAAAGCATGAAAGAGACCTGGGTTGAAGCCCAGGACCCCCCTCCACGAGATCCAGGAAGCCAAGAAGATCGCGGCGGGTAAGGCGTTTAGTATGCAAAGCAAGTATGTGAAGAAGAAGTATTTCTTACTAACCCGGATTCAAAGTTCTCCAAGGGAGTTTGTGGATCTGCCACGCAGTGTGTCCGACGCTGCGGAGTTCTTCCGAGCCGAAGAAGGGAGCTCGACGGAGAAGCTGTTCTGGTCGCAATATCTTGCGCCAGAACATCTGGTGCCCTTCAGCGATCAGGTAAAACAGCTGGTCGAGCTACACAGGGTGGCCGAACTGGACATGAAGGATTTGATAATCCAGCTGTGGCCTGCCGAAGCTATACCCAGCTGCTACTTCGGCCTCGTGACGCGGCTGGTGAATGCATGTCCTTGGCTGAACGTCGTCAAGTGGTCGGTCTGCATCGAGGGCGCGCGCATGGCCTTTGACCGCGTCAAGGTCTAGTGGGCGAAGATGGACGCCGTCAAGCTTGTGACCGAGGGGCCGCCTGAGGGAAAGGAGCACCGCACGCCCGGGCAATATTTTGGAGATGTCCTGGAGGGGTTTCGCATTGTGGTGACGCAATGTGCGGAAGACATTATCTTTGAATGAATACATCCATGTTGTCTCTGCCTTGTATGATAAAACAAAGTGGTTATGTAATATAATGATTTTTATGTTTATTTTTAAAAAATTACCTCCTGTGCGGCCGTGTTGTATGAAATCTGAGAGTTGGCCAGTCGTCGGCTTCTGCCCCCATATAGGTAGTACGGGGGTGTTTGGGATGGAATCTATTCACTCTTGATCCAATTTTTTGGTCCTTGAAGGAGGTGTTTAGCACAACGAACCAGGCAATCAGACTATTCGGCTTGAACACCCTCACTTAGCCATAGGAGTTTGACAATAAAAAATTTAGGCGTAGCCCCTAGTATCCGAACTAGGATGCTGAAAGCACCTGATCAGGTAAGTACCGATCCCTCGCATAATGCAGAAAAAATCTCTAACAATTTGAATCCTCCGAAGAGCTGACCGGCTCTCACCGCATCATGATAGTCAGTTTTTGGCTTTCTCTACTGAGGTGCTCCTTCGGGTAAACCAGGGCACAATCGCAGTAGTTCTCCCTTTACTACCTTAGCCGATATAGCAGAATGTAAGGTAGCAAGCACAGGAGCTGGGCAACCCAACTATTCACCAAAGACATGATTCGAAGCCAATGCATATAGTGCTAAATTCGGGGTGCCGAACTATACTGTAAAAAGTGTTCGGACTTTGTTGTCGTAGTGCGGGGCGCTATGAAGCCCCTGGCGAATCTGAAACGTACCAAAGTGTACGGTTGCAATCTGATAAGATTATCAACAGAAAAAGGAAAACAGAAAGGGAGCACAGGTAATAAGCTGGGGCCCTAAAATTTGGGCCGCAAACTATTTCCGTTATAACTTGATTAATACGTCAAAGCGTATAGATACAAATAGTGCGATAAGCAACAGGCTATTTAACATGCCACAACCAAGGGAGAGCTGTGTGTGGGTCCTGAAAACAGGTAGAGTGATCGTTAAAGAAAACCACCTAGAAATTCCCCCTCTACGTCTGTGCTTCTTGCCATCTTGGTGTTTTTATCCTTTGACATGACCAATGATCAAGCCGTCAGGAAGGGCCTATGGAAAAGAAACCTGAAAAGGAGAAAAAGGAAATAGTGAAAGTATATGTGTGCGGGAGCGGTCGAGCCGTATTATGAATCACAAGGTAGGTATGCCTCCGTCTATGCCCATGGTATTTTGAGTGCGTAGTTATGTACGCGCTGTGCGAATGCCGCCACTTGATCGGGATTGGGACTGAGGCCAAATTGCTAATTGAGCTCTCGACGAGCCGAGCTGTCCTGCTGCAGAATAGTCCGGACTCTCTTGACAGTGTCCGAGTTCGGCCGCTGAATTGAAGTTCTGCTTGAGAAGGCCGCTCTGTACTTATGCTACGAAGGCAGCGGTGTGCTCCTTGGTGCGGAGGGAGCATTCCGTGTTGCCATTAACTGTTATGACGTCGTGTGGTCCGGGCATCTTGAGCTAGAGATAAGCATAGTGTGGCATAACATTGAATCGAGCGAATGCGGTTCGTCCAAGAAGTGCATGATAGCCACCGCGAAAGGGGACGATATCGAAGATTAACTCTTTGCTTTGGAAGTTGTCCGGAGATCCGAAGACAACCTCTAGTGTGATTGAGCCCGTACAACGGGCCTCTACACATGATATGACTCCTTTAAAGGTGGTCTTTGTGGGCTTGATCCGTGATGGATTAATGCCCAATTTGTGCACTGTCTCCTGATAGGGCAGATTGAGGCTGCTACCACCGTCCATCAATGATTGGGTCGAGGACTAGCACGGCCGAACCGCCATGCCGGATACTGGTCGGATGATCCCGATGATCAAAGGTGATCGGGCATGACAACCATGGATTGAATTTTTGTGCGACTGGCTTTATCACATAGACGTCCCCGAGCAAGCGCTTGCGCTCCCTCTTGGGGATGTGTGTAGCATATATCATGTTTACCGTTTTGACCCGAGGAGGAAACTTCTTCTGTCCCCCTGTGTTCGGTTGCCGGGGCTCCTCGTCATCGTCCTCGCTTTGTGATCCCTTTTCCTTGTTCTCGGTGTTTAACTTGCCGACCTGTTTGAAAACCCAACAATCTGTTGGTATGATTGGCTGGTTTGTCTGGGGTGCCATGGATCTGGCACGGACGGTCGAGTATGCGGTCCAAGCTAGATTGCCATGAGTTGTTTCTTTTGTATGGCTTCTTCCGCTGACCGGACTTGGAGCCACTAAATCCGGCGTTGACTGTCGTGTCATCGGTGTTGTCACCATTGCTTCGACGTTTGTGTCTGCTGCGTCGGAGCTTGCCATTGCTATTTTTGACCTCGGAGGTGCCCATTTCACTTCTTGTGGTTTTGCTATGGGCCAGCCAACTATCCTCACGCGCACAAAAGCGGGTCATGAGTGCCGTGAGTGCTTCCATGGACTTCGGCTTTTCCTGGCCGAGGTGGCGGGCGCGTCATTCATCACGGACGCTATGTTTAAAGGCCGCTAGGGCTTCGGCATCCGGACAGTCGATGATCTGGTTCTTTTTAGTTAGGAACCTAGTCCAGAATTTCCTGGCTGACTCTCCAGGCTGTTGAACTATGTGACTTAAGTCATCGGCATCTGGTGGCCGGACATATGTACCTTGGAAGTTGTCAAGGAAGGCTTCTCCCAAGTCCTCCCAGCTGCCAATAGAATTTTCAGGCAGGCTGTTTAACCAGTGTCGCGCTGGCCCTTTGAGTTTTAGTGGGAGGTATTTGATGGCGTGAAGATCGTCTCCGCGGGCCATATGGATGTGGAGAATAAAATCCTTGATCCAAACCGCGGGATCGGTTGTTCCATCGTATGATTTGATATTTACGGGTTTAAACCTTCTGGGAATTCATGATCCATTACTTTGTCAGTGAAGCAAAGAGGGTGTGCGGCGCCTCCATATCGTGCCACATCGCGACGTGGAGTCCGTCTGCGGTTTTCGGCCTGGGCGTGAGTAGGCTTGTCACGTCCGAATAGATAGCCATCATCACATGTCGGGGCACGTCCTCGCGATCCGTAGATCGATCTGGTATGTCCTGCTCTACTGTCCAGGTCCTGCTGAAGGTCATATGTATAACCCCGAGCTGTTTTATCCCTGCCTTTACGGCGAGGTGGGCGGTCTGGTGTTCGGCTTGAGTTGTCGCTTTATCTCGACCGCGTGGTGGTCGATCAGCCGCATTGCGCGATGATGGTACGGGCTCCAGCGCCTCGTCATCGAACTGAGGTAACTTTTGGCTGGGCGCTTAAGGCCGTATTGTTCGGCTGCCAGGACATCGGTCCATCTATCGTTGAGCAGATCTTGACCAGCTTGAAGCTTTTGCTGCTTCTTTTTCAGGATCCTTTCAGTGGCTATTAGCTAGCGCTTAAAGCGCTCCTGCTCGAGAGGATCCTCAGGCATGATAAAATCCTCATTGCCAAGGCTCACCTCATCCTCGGAGGGTGGAAGATAAGTGCTGCCCTCCGAGTCGTCGTTTATGGCCTGTTCATCAGGGATAACTTGCCCATCTTCCTGTTCGGCCGTTTGGTCGTTGGGAACTTCTATGTCTTCGGCACCGTCCGGAGTGTTATCGTCTCCAGTGCTGGTGTTGCTGTCCTTGCTGCGGTGGGATTTAGAGTGGCGCCGCTGATGCCGGCACTTTGGTTGTGTCTTAGGAGGCTCATCCTCAACTAGATTTTTCTTGTCCTCGCCGTTATTCTCTTTAGGTGTATCCACCATGTATACGTCGTACGAAGACGTGGCCGTCCAGCGATTGGTGAATGGTGGGTTTTGGCCGTGCTCCTCATCTGCATCGTCGTCCATACCGTTGATGTCTTCGGAGCCGTAATCGAGCATGTCGGTTAAGTCTTCGATAGTGGCTATGAAGTGGGTGGCGGGTGGGAAGTGAAATTCCATGTCATCAGCCTCCAATTCGAACCAGATATAATTCGGCTGTGAGCACTCCGCTAAGGATATATTTTTAATGAGTTCATCACGTATCCTAACGGCGAGTGTCGGAAGATGTCCTCGGCGCTGAATTTGACGATCGATGACTGATCTAGCTCATTGTGCGCGGACACACATGGTTCCGAACTTATGGCCGGAAACGAGTCTGAGGTTCCGGAAACACAAATATCACCGAGGCTGGGTCTGTGTGCGGCTCCAACGCCGCGGAATCTGCGGCTTCCGTGGCGCGGTTGAGCTTCCCGTCCTCGGATGGTGCGACCTGCTCCGGATCTAAGGCCGGAGTAGTTACAGGTGCAATTCCTGAGCATGGCCCAATGACAGATTTAAGTCATGTTCATCATAGGGTCAGGGAGCGGCTGCCGTGGTCACAATGCCGTCGAAGATCAAGCCTCCACGGATATCCGCGATGTAGTTCAAGCTCCCAAATCTGACCTGATGGCCAGGGGCGTAGCTATCGATCTGCTCCAGATGGCCAAGCGAGTTGCCCGCAGTGCAAAGCCACCGAACACGAAGATCTGTCCGGGGAGGAAGACCTCTCCTTGGACAGCATTGTTGTAGATGATTGAAGGATACATCAAACCTTTTGAGGACGACACAGTGGAACTCTCAATGAAAGCACCAATGTCGGTGTCAAAACTGGCAGATCTCGAGTAGGGGGTCCCGAACTGTGCGTCTAAGGTCGATGGTAACAGGAGACAGTGGACACAATGTTTACCCAGGTTCGGGCCCTCTCTATGGAGGTAATACCCTACTTCCTGCTTGATTGATCTTGATGAATATGAGTATTACAAGAGTTGATCTACCACGAGATCGTAATGGCTAAAACCCTAGAAGTCTAGCCTGTATGACTGTATCTATTTCCGTACTAAGCCATCTGGTTTATATAGACACCGGAGAGGACTAGGGTTGTACAAAGTCGGTTACAGAGAAAGGAATCTTCATATTTGGTCGCCAAGCTTGCCTTCCACGCCAAGGAGAGTCCCATCCGGACACGGGAGAGAGTCTTCGGTCTTGTATCTTCACAACCCATCAGCCCGACCCATGTCCAACAGGTTGGACGCCTGAGGACCCCTTAGTCCAGGACTCCCTCAGTGACCACTGTGGTCCGGGGGTGCGGCCGCCTATTATGGCCGGCGGCTCGGGCGCGTAATTAATACGAACCAGTGGGAGCGAGGCAGGCTGCGGTCAAAAGTTGTCTCGCCTCATGGTGAGCCAGCACGGCGGACGTCTGCCATTCCTACCATCATTTCACACAGCTACTCGCACGCCTCCCCGTAAATACACACACCTGCATGCACGCCTCCCGTTATGCCTACGCGACGGACTGCTCGCATGCGTCCCGTCAACTCACGCCTGCTTACACGGCACACAGGGCGTGTGGCAGCACGTATATTTTTTGGTTTATTTTCTGCCGCTTTACTGCTTCACTAAACCATTTGCATTGAAGAGATGCACAAATCCTGCATTGAACATCTCGCGCGCTTCCCAGTGAACCTCCGCACTGGACGAGTTTTGGATTTACTAGAATTTAAAAACCAGGCATCTCAACGTTTTGTCGGCAATCAACAGTGCCCTGGTGTTTGAAATTCATTCCCATTTCTTGCGTGGGACCTAAGCATTCACCCAAGGACACAAATTTGATTTTTTTAACAAACTTATATGCACTGGCGCATGTGCATGTAGTTCAAATTTGAATTATGCACATAAATGCATTGAAAACTCAGTTAATGCATAAAAATGTCCAAACGAACCCGAAAAATCACAAAAATTGACACAACACTCCTGTTGTTCTATGTTGACACGAGAAAAAAAAATTGAAAGCAATAAGAGACAATGGATATCGTTTCGTCCCCAAAGGTGGGACGTTCCCTACCGAAACCATCATGATTGTTGTGAGAAGCTCTGGTTTGTGAGAAGCATATACCCAAACCTGCCCCAAATGGGACAAAAAATTTACCTCTGCATGTTGATGCCGCTCCATGATAGCATGCCAAGTTTCATGAATTTCAGACGAGTTTTGGATTTACTAGAATTTAAAAACAAAGTATCTCAACGTTTTGCCGGCAATCAACGGTGCCCTAGTGTTTGAAATTCAGTCCCATTTCTTGCATGGGACCTAAGCATGCACCCAAGGACAAATATTTGATTTTTCAACCAATTTATATGCACTGGAGCATGTGCATGTAGTTCAAATTTGAATTATGCACATAAATGCATTAAGAACTCAGTTAATGCATAAAAATGTCCAAATGAACCCCGAAAAATCACAAAAATTGACACAACAGTCCTATTGTTCTATGTTGACACGAAAAAATTTTTGAAAGCAATAAGAGGCAATGAATATTGTTTCGTCCGCAAAGGTGGGACGTTCCCTCCGGAAACACTCATGCTTATTGTGAGAAGCTCTGGTTTTGTGAGAAGCATATACCCAAACCTGCCCCAAATGGGACAAAAAAATTACCACGGCATGTTGATGCCGCTCCATGATAGCATGCCAAGTTTCATGAATTTCAGACGTGTTTTGGATTTACAAGAATTTAAAAACCAGGTATCTCAATGTTTGCGGCCGAGTGACGGTGGAAGGGTGTTGGACATTCATTCCCATTTCTTGCATGGGACCTAAGCATGCACCCAAGGACAAAGATTTGTTTTTTCAACCAATTTATATGCACTGGAGCATGTGCATGAAGTTCAAATTTGAATTATGCACATAAATGCATAGAAAACTCACTTAATGCATAAGAATGTCCAAACAAACCCCGAAAAATCACAAAAAATAACACAACACTCCTGTTGTTCGATGTTGACACGAGAAATTTTTTGAAAGCAGTAAGAGGCAATGGATATCATTTCGTCCACAAATGTGGTGCGTTCCCTACTGAAACCATCATGCTTGTTGTGAGAAGCTCTGGTTTGTGAGAAGCATATACCCAAACCTGCCCCAAATGGGACTAAAAATTACCACGGCATGTTGATGCCGCTCCATGATAGCATGCCAAGTTTCATGAATTTCAGACGAGTTTGGGATTTACTAGAATCTAAAAACCATGTATCTCAATGTTTGCGGCCGCGTGACGGAGGCAGGGTGTGTTGGACATTCATTCCCATTTCTTGCATGGGACCTAAGCATACACCCAAGGACAAATATTTGATTTTTCAACCAATTTATATGCACTGGAGCATGTGCATGTAGTTCAAATTTGAATTATGCACATAAATGCATTGAAAACTCACTTAATGCATAAAAGTGTCCAAACAAACCCTGAATAATTCCAATTCTTTTATGACATACATATAGTTGCATGCTCACTGCACATAAAAGGTCTAGCAGTTCAAACACCGTCCATGGCCGCTGTGACCCCATTATGTAATTCAAATCAAGACGAAAAATCAAGTAGATCCCACACAGTTTATTATAACCAACTGTGTGAGATGCAACACAAAATATCTTGGAGCACCGTCGGAGTATAGTACGCATACGGCTTACGCGAGAAGGTGCGACGGCTACAATCCACGTCCTGCTCTGAATAAGGGACCATGTCTGATGACACTTTGCACGCCAATTTTTTCGCTGAAGCGATTCCAAATTTTTGGCTTCCTTGGAAATATCTTCCTCCCCGCCCCCTTCCCCTTACCAAAAGCTACATTTCCCATGTTTCTACCTTCCTTTCCAAATTGAAACCTTCACTCCTTGCTTGCAGCGCCGCCTCCTCACCGGTGACCCTCCTTCACGCTGCTCGGCCTCGGCTATCCAGGCAGGTAATCCACACCCGACCCCCATCCTCCTCCTCCTTCCACATCCCACATGCCCCGACCGCCGGCGCGAGCGCGCCACCTTCCACCCAAATCACCGACCCCTCCACCAAACAAGCGCCATCCTAAGCCATGGTGCACGCAGTATAGCCAGGATCTCAAGGAGCATTTGGCAGGGGAGAAGCAAATCGCGGTCGCACGCGCGGATGAGGTCGCAATGGCTGCCATTCGTGCCGACCCCCAGATGTTGGAGGAGCACCTTTCCGTCGAGGCCACCGTTGACGCCTCATGCACCGACGTCGCGACGCGGTTGGATGCTTTAAACGATAGTTCCTGGTGTTTTCTTGAGGCCACTGTCGGTGCCTTCGATGAAAACTACGAGGTGTTTTCTCAGCGTGCACGTGCTTACCTCATCTCAAGAGCCAGCAGGTTGGTGCCTGGAGCGGCCCAGGCAACTCACCACTACAACTAGGGCACCCATGATTCGGAGGCCTCGCCCTCTTTGATGTCCAAGGAGCCAATCATCATTGATATCTCCGACAATGAGGAGTAGCTTGTCTTATTAGCACACTATAAGGACCCTCAGTTTGCTAGCTACTGCCTTTCTTTAACAAATTCTAGTGAATTGTGCTATCTAATTTTACCATGCAATCTTCTGCTATAGTGTATATGTTTTATATGTCATGCAATGTGGTGTTCAGTTAACTGCTTTGTTCAATTCTGCAAATGTGATGTTCAATTCTTCAGGGTGCAATATTTCCAAGTTGTTAAGCATGCTTGGTTTGTTTAACTGTCTGATCTTCTATTATGAGTATGTTATATTATGCAATGTGGTGCTCAGTTAACATTTGGTTCATTTGTTGTGGTGTTTAGTTAACTGCTTGGTTAAATTCTGCAATGCGATGTTCAATTGTTGTGGTTGCATTATGTTATTGTATACCATGTGAGAAATAAACCGAATTTGGTTGTACTAAATACATGAGAAACAAATACAATTGCTATATTTCCAAGTTGTTAAGCATGCTTGGTTTGGTTAACTGTCTGATCTTCTATTAGGAGTATGCTATATTGTGCAATGTGGTGCTCAGTTAACGTTTGGTTCATTTGTTGTGGTGTTTAGTTAACTGCTTGGTTCAATTCTGCAATGCGATGTTCAATCGTTGTGGCTACATTCTGTTATTGTATACCATGTGAGGAATAAATCGAATTTGGCTGCACTTAATACATGAGAAACATATAGAAGTGCTATATTTCCTAGTTCTTAATCATGTTTGGTTTGGATAAATAGTTTTCCATGTGGCTTGAATTAATCTGATGAATCTGCAATGTGCTTATTTAGCATCAACATATTTTACTGATAGCATGCGAACCCTTACTTAACCTGATGACTAACTACCTTATATGTGTTGCAGGGAAACAATGGGAGCACTAAGGTTTACAAGATGGTACTAACTATTATAACTTGCCTTTTTTTATTCCTTTGCCCCATTTCCAATATAGAGAAGATATTTATGCACATCCTTGTTATCAAGCTTCACTAGTGATTACCTCTCAAACCACCTCTGTGGTCAGGAGGCGAGGAAAGTTTCACCCACAGTTCAATATTGAAGTGTTCCTGAAGAGGTCAAAGGATGGACGGTCAATCATCCATAGGCACTGGCCTAAAGTTGCAAAGACCTTCAACATGAATGAAGGCTCAATATTCGCCTTCCGCTTTAGCAGTTTTCCAAATGAGATGCATCTCTCTATGCACCGTCTATGATGCTAATTTCGAAAGGTTCTAGATGTTGCATGTGAAACTTGTTGCTGGTGCAGTTGTGTAATGGGGTGGCTGAGTGCTGAAGCTATGTCATGTTGTACTCCGATGTATTTCAATTATGAAATCCTACTTCCTTAATATGGAAATGGAATATATTATGTGCTTAATATGAATGTCAATTAGATTAATAAATGGATTATTAATAATAGGGCAATTAGCTTGCTAACTGGGTTTTCCTACTGCAAACGGTTATTGAGAAAACTCCATGGGCGATGACCTCAGGCAACGCACACAGTTTCTAGGAATAAACCGTGTTGGATCAACGAACAATCACACACGACATTCTCTTGAAAACTTTTTGCGTTATGCCACCTTGCGCAAACGTTTTCCTTGGAGTGACTATGTGGGATGTACTTACGACCGGAAATGATTTCGCATGTATACTTGTATTTTTTAGCACTACTGTACGTATTTCTGTATTTGAGTGCTCGCCAGTCGCACACGACCTCATTTTGCCGAGCGTGTGTGCCAGGAGGGCATATCCCCGACGGTTTCTGGGTCATGTGGGAAGGCCCCCCCTACCGCCCACACTCACTAGGTGACGGTTCCGAACGCCGTCGCAGAAAGGGGTTAAAAACCGTTTGTATAGCACCGACGCGTACCAGTGTAGGTTAGTATGATAAAGAGAAAACCATTCCACTTTGGTACTGTCAAAGACAAGATTCATAATTGTTTCCACACAATGCCTACTGTAGCATATCATTTCCACAATTTATATTGAGCAATATAAGCCATAGAAACTATGCATTGAAACAGAATCTGTCAAAAACATAACAGTCTGTAGTAATCTGGATAACTACCATACTTCTACTACTCCAAAAATTCTGAAAAATTAAGGCAACGTAGAGAATTTGTATACACATCAACAGTAAAAATTCATAATTTTTCCACATTCCTGTAAAATATAAAAATTTCTGCACTGGACGCAGAAGTTTTTGTTTTTGCACAGAAGCAAGTCAACTATCATCCACACTATCCCAAAGGCTTTACATGGCACTTTATTGAAACAAAACCTATAAAACATGATTACTACAGTAGCTTAATCATGTGAACACAAAAAAATAGTAGATAAAAGTGTTGGGTTGTCTCCCAACAAGCGTTTTTCTTTAATGCCTTTTAGCTAGGCATGATGAGTTCAATGATGCTCACATAGAAGTAAAGAATTGAAACATAATGGGAGCATCATGAACCACATGGCAAACACATTTAAGTCTAACCCACTTCCTATGCATAGGGATTTTGTGAGCAAACAATTCATGGGAACAAGAATCAACTAGCATAGGAAGGCAAAACAAGCATAACTTCAAAACTTTCAACACATAGAGAGGAAACTTGATATTATTGCAATTCCTACAAGCAAAAGTTCCTCCCTCATAATAATTTTCAGTAGCATCATGAATAAATTCAACAATATAACCATCACATAAAGCATTATTTTCATGACACAAAATCGTAAAAAGCTTATTACTCTCCACATAAGCAAATTTCTTCTCATCAATAGTAGTGGGAGCAAACTCAACAAAATAACTATCATGAGAGTGAAAATTAAAATCATGATGACAAGTTTCATGGTTATTATTATTCTTTATAGCATACATGTCATCACCATAATCATCATAGATAGCAACTTTGTTATCATAGTCAATTGAAGCCTCGTCCAAAATGGTGGATTCATCACTAAATAAGGTCATGACCTCTCCAAATCCACTTTCATAATTATAATCATCATAAATAGGAGGCATGCAATCATTATAAAAAATTTGCACATCAAATCTTGGGGGACTAAGAATATCATCTTCATTAAACATAGCATCCCCAAGCTTATGACTTTGCATATCATTAGCATCAAGGATATTCAAAGAATTCATACTAACAACATTGCAATCATGATCATCATTTATACCAAACATTCTGTTGAATTCTTATTCTATCAATTGAGCACAATTTCCCTTTCCATCATTTTCATGAAAGACATTATAAAGATGAATAATATGATGCAACCTCAATTCCATTTTTTGTAGTTTTCTTTTATAAACCAAACTAGTGATAAAACATGAAACTAAAAGATTCAATTGCAAGATCTAAAGATATACCTTCATGCACTCACCTCCCCAGCAACATTGCTAGAAAAGAGCTTCGTTGACGGGGTGTGAGTGCCGCTTACCTAGCCTCCCCGGCAATGGCGCCAGAAAAGAGCTTGGTGTCTACTACACAACACTACTGCATGATGGTCCAAACGTGACACTACGATCAGAGACCCTTCGAAGAAACTGTGTGCGATGCCATAATCGCAAACGGTGGTGTAAAAAAACCGTCAAAAAAGGTGCAAAACGTTTGCGATGACAGATGCATCAAACACGGTCCGGAATTTACTTGTGTGTGCGATGCAGGGCATACGGTTCAGCTCAATTAACTGTTTGGGATGAGGAGGCACAAAAGAAACGGGCAGCCAGATGAAGGCGTGTGCGATATACATCATACGATTCACTGGGATGAACTGTGCGTGATTAGGCAACACAATGGAAACGGTTCAACTGAACAAGATGTGTGTGATACATGGCAAACAGGTTCGTAATCTGAAATGTGTGCAAAGACCAATAATAACATAGACGATTGCTGCTAATTAGCCATGTGAATTGCTCTGTCTACAATAGAATAACATGTATATATATATATATATATATATATATATATATATATATATATATATATATATAACTGAAATAAACATCCAATTACATAAGTGACTATAGAGATCATTCGCACACACCTCAATAAACAATTGCATCCATTCTAAAGTAGGAGAAACGATCGTCTAGTCATCTACTTGTTGTGACGCTCCCACCACTGCTATGTGGCTCGATCCCTCATCTAGGTCAGGAAGAAGACAGTTCCTCATGTCAACGATCCGCCTGTACATCTGGTAGCTTGTGTATGCGTCCATGGCCGCGTACTTGACATGTTGTTCATCCAGTCTCTTATGCCACACACTGTGCAAGGCATTCTTGTCCTTATTGCTCTCTTGCTTCATCTTCGCGTAGTAGGGGTCGATGATGGCCGAGGCGAGGTCAACCAGGGTGTTTAGTTTTCTTTTGTCGCTGCCCCAGACCTTGTAGTGGTGCTGGATGTTGACAAGATTTGGGCATTTCATGTCCGAAACCTTGAGCGCTTTTAGATCGTTGGTGGTGTCCACCGTAGCGAAACTGTAGTCGGAGCTGTTGATAAACCTGGAGAAACGCTCGCAAGGCCTTGTGGCAAGGTGGAAGTGGTAGACGAGTACGTCATGTCGCACGCACAATTGGGCGACGAAAACCTTCTGATCGTGCCCGGCACGACCGATGGTGTACTCGAGGTCGAAGCCGACCACTCGGTACCTGTCCTCGGCAAGCAACTGCTCCATAGTTTGGATGGAGCTCTCCACCGAGACTGGATCGTTCCTATACACCACCAAGAGGGCCTTCCCCCTCACGTGGGTGTCCACTACATGATGCGTGGTGAACTGCCTGCCGTTGTCGTCGTCGGCCGCTGGGAGCGCCATTGGAGCCACGGGGAGCGCCATTGGAACCGCTGGATGTCTTCTCTGTATGTGTCCTCATGGGTGTGCTTATTGTGTCGTGTGAGATGAGAGGTGAAGGTAAATGGCCGCAGGAATAAAAGGGGGCCGGGCGGCGTGGATTCTCGGCGCGTCCGCATGGTAGTTTTTGCAGCGGGTAACTACATCGTCGCGCCGCGCCCAGCGCAACCGCTTACACACAAACGTGTGTGATCATGCGCCGCCCCAATACACTGGCAGCGCGCGTGGAGGGACGAGGGCAGAGCACCCAGAGGGACGCGAGAGCAAAGCGCGCGCAGCGGGATGCGAGCAGAGCGTGCCGCAGCCGCCTGAACCGCAAGCAACCACACGCATAGAGCAGTTGAACACGCAGGAAATGGTCGCCTACAAGCCGGCCAACAGTTGCGTCACTGCATAGAGAGCGACCGTGTGGTACCACCTCCGTCTAGTCTATAGTCTCCTTTATATTCCGTGCCATACTTTGCCCTCAAATTTAACCCACAAAAAGTTACTGCATGTTTTAAAAATTATATAATTGGAAACTATGTTCAAATACAAATCAAACTATATAATATTTGCCGACATGCATTCGTATTTTATTAGTTAAATCATACTTATAAACCAGGACGGTGGTATAGTAGGTAATTAAATCACAAATGTTTTTTTATTAACTGTATGTGTACGTGGCCTTTCGTCCTCCTCTCGCACGTCTTGTCACCCCGCTGCCGCAGATGGCTTACAGCGCAAGCTTGCGCAGCGTGCGGGGGCGTTCTTTTTGCCAAACGGTGGCGCCAATGAATCGTTGGTGAGCCCGTTTCCGTGCAACCTCGCCCGACTCCGTGAAATCCCCCCAAATCCCAATGCTTACCGGCCTGCTATAAAAACCCTCACGGCCGGCGAGTCCTGCGTCGCATTTTCCCCTCCATCCATGTAGCTTATCCCGTCTGCTTCTCCCACATTCGCCAATGGCACCGGTCCATCTTGTCGCTCAGCCACTCCGCCGTCATCAGAGGACAGCTCCAGCTGGGAGGCTACACCGCGGCAGCGGCGTAGTCCCCGACGTAGTGTAGTGCGCGTGGCGTCCCTGTTGGGTGTACGCGGAACACCCACCACACAGTCCGTCGCCGGTGCCCGTCGGCAGCTGGTGCCGGCTGCCGTTGCCGCCACACCACTGTCGAAAGCCAGGGCCATCGCCCGCTCTGCCACCACGACCCAAAGGTGGGAGATGGCCATCGTGGCTGCCACCCCACCGCCGGCCACTATGGCCATCACCCGCTCCGCCACCGTGGCCCGAAGGCGGGAGGTGGTGGTCGTGGCCGCCACCTCGTCGTCGGCCGCCGTGGCCGCCAGCCCACCGTCGACCACCGGGGTCATCACCAGCTCCGCCACCGCCGCCCGAAGGCAGGAGGCGGAGGTGGATGCCCGCACGCGCGCTACACCGAGTTCCTGCGAGAGGAGGAGGAGCGCCTCATCGAGCACGCAAAGAGCCTTACCGCCGCAGTGGCCACGGCACACGCCGCCTCAGAGGCGAGGAGTCGGGAGATCTACGAGGAGAACCACCACTTCGAGAGGGGTCGTCTGGAGCGGCAGAGGGCGTTCGAGGCGAGCGTTACTGAAGCTGCTTTAGCGGCAGGCACCGCATTGCGTTTGCCCAGCTCGTCGGTAGGCTCCTCCTCCTCCGCCTCTTACTGAGCGCGCTCGCCAGAGGAGAGGCAGCCGGAAGTAGTACAAAGCCCCTCCGCAGTAGTAGTAGTATTTAGGGGCTATTTTGTTCAGTTCATCTGACTATAGATGTGGTGGAACTGTACAATGTACTTAAAATTATCTAGTATATATAGTTGAACTAGCTATTTTAGTACGTGGTCGGCAACAATTGGGGAAAAGTTTGGTCAGTTCAGCTGTCGAGTTGAACTGTTTGTACAAATTAAGACCGACTGCTTAATCTAAGAATGAAATCTATGATTAATTACTAATTTTTAGTTGCAAAAATTAGATACTGCTAGTGATTTTTAGCTTCATATTTTGACAAATCACAGTGTTACAAGGCTTGACAAATCTTGCCAAATTGTTTGTACGTGGTTGCACACGAGTCATCCAAATCAACCGTTTGCGTTGAAGGGATGCACAAATCCTGCGCTGCTCTCACTTTGCATCTGGGTGTTCGATCTAAAACGTTTGTGATCAATAGCTGCAGAAATCCTGCTCGACACATTTTTCTTGGCTTCTTGGGGAAGCTGTCGATTTGCATACGGGAGTTCTAACTAAAACGTTTGCGATGAGTGTTTTATATTTAAAAAGAGAATTAAACTGCGGCTTGGGCGCCATTAATGGAGAGGATGCGAGCAAGGCGGACGGCCATGGAAGTCAAAGGGCTCGCATCCCAGTGAGCCTGCGCAGCGTACAACTCGCACGCTTTCTAGTGAGCCTGCACACTCAAGGATAGCTTGCATGCTACTCGGTCAGCCTGTGCACCGGACGGCGCTCGCATACCTCCCGTTCAGTCAAGGTCAAGCAGCTGTCCGCACGACACCTCCTATAGCCATTAAAACCAAGATGTGGCGTCACGTGAATGGTTCACAGAATTTTGGATTTACTAGAATTTAAAAACCAGGCATCTCAATGTTTTGCTGGCAATCAATGGTGCCCTGATGTTTGAAATTCATTCCCATTTCTTGCATGAGACCTAAGCATGCACCCAAGGACACAGATTTGATTTTTCAACAAATTTACATGCACTCGAGCATGTGCATGTAGTTCAAATTTGAATTATGCACATAATTGCTATGGAAACTCAGTTAATGCATAAAATGTCCAAACGAACCCCGACAAATCACGAAAATTCACACAACACTCCTGTTGTTCTATGTTGACATGGGAAAAAAATTAGAAAGCAATAAGAGGCAATGGATATAGTTTCGTCGCCAAAAGTGGGATGTTTCCCTACCGAAAACCATCATGCTTGTTGTGAAAGGCTCCGGTTTGTGAGTAGCATATACCCAAACTTGCCCGAAATGGGACAAATTTTTTCCACGACATGTTGATGCTGCTCAATGATAGCATGCCAAGTTTCATGAATTTCAGACGAGTTTTGGATTTACTAGAATTTAAAAACCTGGCATCTCAATGTTTTGCCGACAATCAACGGTGCCCCGGTGTTTGAAATTCATTCCCATTTCTTGCATGGGACCTAAGCATGCACCCAAGGACACAGATTTGATTTTTCAACCAATTTATATGCACTGGAGCATGTGCATATAGTTCATATTTGAATTATGCACATAAATGCATTGAAAACTCAGTTAATGCATAAAAATGTCCAAACGAACCCCGAAAAATCACAAAAATTCACACAATACTCCTGTTGTTCTATGTTGACACGAGAAAAAAATTGAAAGCAATAAGAGGAAATGGATATCGCTTCGTCCCCAAAGGTGGGACGTTCCCTACCGAAAATCATCATGCTTGTTGTGAGAAGTTCCAGTTTGTAAGGAGCATATACACAAACCTGCCCCAAATTGGACAAAATTTGTACCATGGCATGTTGATGCCACTCCATGATAGCATGCCAAGTTTCATTAATTTCAGACGAGTTTTGGATTAACTAGAATTTGAAAACCAAACATCTCAATGTTTTGCCGGCAATCAATGGTGCCCCGGTGTTTGAAATTTATTCCCATTTCTTGCATGGGACCTAAGCATGCACCCAAGGACACAGATTTGATTATCCAACCAATTTATGTGCACTGGAGCATGTGCATGTAGTTCAAATTTGAATTATGCACATAAAATGCATTGGAAACCCAGTTAATTCATAAAAATGTCCAAACGAACCCCAAAAAATCAAAAAAATCACACAAGACTCCTGTTGTTTTATGTTGACATGAGAAAAAAATTGAAAGCAATAAGAGGCAATGGATATCGTTTCGTCCCCAAAGGTGGGACGTTCCTTACCGAAAACCATCATGCTTGTTGTGAGAAGCATATACCCAAATCTACGCCAAATGGGACAAAATTAGTACCACGACATGTTGATGCCGTTCCACGATAGCATGCCAAGCTTCATGAATATCAGACGAGTTTTGGATTTACTAGAATTTAAAAACCAGACATCTCAATGTTTTTCTTGCAAGCAATCGTTCTGCCACAGTGTTGAAATTCATTCCCATTTCTTGCATGGGACCTAAGCATGCACCCAAGGACACAAATTTGATTTTTCAACCAATTTATATGCACTGGAGCATGTGCATTTAGTTCAAATTTGAATTATGCACATAAAATGCATTGAAAACTCAATTAAAGCATAAAATGTCCAAACGAACCCTGAAAAATAACAAAATTTCACACAACTCTCCTGTTGTTCTACATTATCACGAGAAAAAAAATTGAAATCAATAAGAGGCAATGGATATCGTTTCGTCCCGAAAGGTGGGACGTTCCCTACCGAAAACCATCATGCTTGTTGTGAGAAGCTCCGGTTTGTGAGAAGCATATACCCAAACCTGCCCCAAATGGGACAAAATTTGTACCACGGCATGTTGATGTCGCTCCATGATAGCATGCCAAGTTTCATGAATTTCAGACGAGTTTTGGATTTACTAGAATTTAAAACCAGGCATCTCAATGTTTTGCGGCAATCAACGGTGCCCGGTGTTTGAAATTCATTCCCATTTCTTGCATGGGACCTAAGCATGCACCCAAGGACACATATTTGATTTTTCAACCAATTTATATGCACTGGAGCATGTGCATCTAGTTCAAATTTGAATTATGCACATAAAATTGTTTGAAAACTCAGTTAATGCATAAAAATGTCCAAACGAACCCCGAAAAACACAAAAAAGCACACAACACTCCTGTTGTTCTATGTTGACACGAGAAAAAAAACTGAAAGCAATAAGAGGCAATGGATATCGTTTCGTCCCCAAAGGTCAACCGTCTGAGCAACACGGGCTGCGAGGACAGCCCCGTGCTCAGCGCGAGCGCGGCGCACGTCCGCCATGAAGACGATGAAGCAACGGGACACGGAGCGACGGAAGGGAAGCTTCAGCGCAACCCTACCCGGCGCGCCAAATGTCGGATCACGGGTTCCAGCAAAACCCTCAAGGTTCGAACACTGGGGTGCGCGCAAAGATCTCCCCCTACCGATCCACGTCCTAGCTTCTCTTAGATCTCAAGGGCTAACTCGACGAAATCGCAACACGAGGGACACATGATTTATACTGGTTCAGGCCACCGTTGTGGTGTAATACCCTACTCCGGTGTGGTGGTGGTGGATTGCCTTTTGGGCTGAGGATGAACAGTACAAGGGGAAGAACAGCCTCCTGAGGCGAGGTGTTCTTGTGCTTGGTGTGTGGCTAAGGATCGGCTCTAGATCAGATGCCTCCTACTGTGGTGGCTAGTTCTATTTATAGAGGCCCTGGTCCTCTCCCCAAATATTGAGCGGGAAGGGAGCCAACAACGGACAATTTGAACGGGGACAACTAGTACAGCTCATCCTGACAAAAGCAGTCTTCGCCTGCAAAAGGCTTCTATGGTGACACCGCCTTGGGCTCCATGGTAACCTCCGTCTTTCCGTCCTGCTGGTCTTGTTCTCGTTGCACTGATATGGAAACCTTTTCTTGACGTCTCGGTACTCCGCGCCTGCGCTTGCTTCCTTAGCACCAAATAAGAAACAAAGACACTACACGCACTGGCGCCCGCCTGGTCCCGAGCATCATGGCTCACATCACGAGAACCTCGCGAGGTTTGCCTTGCCTTGATCTCTCCGCCCCTCGCGAGCCAACCTGGTGAGGATGCTCCTGAGGAGGTCTTGTGTCGTCCGCCTCGCGAGGCTTGGACCCTCGCGAGGGTCTTGAGTGCTTGTTGGTGAAGATGGGTCATACGGGCCCGACTCGCGAGGGTCTTGAGTGCTTGTTGGTGAAGATGGGTCGTACGGGCCCGCTCGCAGAGCCACGCCGTGGGCCGCAGGCAGGCAAGTCTGGGGACCCCCGTTCCCAGAACACCGACAGTAGCCCCCGGGCCCAAGGCGCGCTTCAGGCTTCGAGGCGGTTAAAGGTCAGCCTTGGGCGCCGCGGGCCCCAATAGCATGCGGCCTTGGTTGACGCGTGGCGGTTGATTGGACGTGGGCGTCTCCGCTTCCCGACGCCGCCTCGGCAACTGCCCGACTTGACATGTCTCGGTGACATGCAAGGAAAAACCATCATTACCTGTGATCGTGGGGGGCGCTGGTTGGCCTTCTCCTGCTATAAATGGGGAGGGGTGCAGAGCCCCCGTCGCCCATCTCTTCCCATTCAGCTTGCTTCTCCTCTGCTCCATTGCCGACTCCAATGGCGCCCATTCGAAGGTTTTCTGCTGCGGAGAAAGGGAAGACTCCCCTCGACGGGCCAGTGCCGCTCCCGCCGAAGAAGAGGCTGGTCCACCACCGCGACGCGGCAACGATGCAAGTGGTGACGAGGCCTTGGTGCGAGCGGCCTCCTCCTGGGTATCCGTTACCCCTGTACGCCCAAGCCGGGGCTCAGGAGGGAGAGGCGACGAGCGCCGCTGAAAGCCGCGGGCTATGGTCGCTATTCTGCGGTGGCGCTGCGCTGTTGCCGTGCAGTCCACGCCATGGACTCCTCGCGTGATCTTGTGCTGTGGGCGGTGATGCCCCCGAGCACTTGGATCCGCTTCCCTACTTGGTTGACGTGCTTGAGGAGGTCGTGGTCGGCATCCGTCCCATGGCGGAGGGAGAAGCCCACGTTCTTTCCTCAGCCGCGCTGACGTGGGTCTTCAGCCACCTACATCTTCGCGACCCCTCCGCCCGCCTTGACGAGCTGCTGGAGCCTGTAGATGAGGAGCGTTGTGTGGCTGCTGCCGCTGCCGTGAATGGTCAGGTGGAGGCCCTGCTGAAGAAGTTCCGCGGCTTCGCACCTCCGACCAGCAGTGCGGGTGGGGGCGATGCCACCAAGGAAGGAGCGCCTCTTGTGGGCGACGGCGGTGTCCAGGGGTGACCTGCGGCTGCTTTCCTGTTTCATTCCTACAACATGCATCATGCCTCGTGGGGGCGTTTAAACTTGTGCTCGGTATTTGGGTGAACAATATGGTTTGTAATATTTTCTTTGGGATTTTGCGATTTTCTTCCTATTTTCTTGATGTTCTGCATCGCCAAAGCCCGGCCCCGCGCATACCTCAGCCGCTGTTGGGTCGTCTGGAGACCAGGACGAGGCCAAGGAGTGAGGGGCTACATGACCAGTTAGGCTCCTGAGTCGCGATGCTCAGGAGTCCCCCTTGACACTCGAACAACTTATAGGAAGAATACGCGAGGATAGGTTTAGTGTTCTACATTGGCAGGGCCCGGCCACGCGCATACCTCAATCGCCGTTGGGTCGTCCGAAGACCAGGACGAGACCAAGGAGTGACGGGCTACGTGACCAGTTAGGCTCCTGAGTCGCGATGCTCAGGAGTCCCCCTTGACGTGCAAACAACCTCCATACCTTTGCCCTCGCCGAGGCTCGGCTCGGGTGGGGCGTGCGACGACCAGGTCCGAGGGACCTGGCTAGGGAAGCATACGCTTGGGCGTGACCCGAGCATAGCCCCCGTGCCCAGCCCCCTCGCGCGGCTCTCCCGAGGGGAGGGTGTTGCGGTGATGCCGGATACTGAGCTCTGGGGCTCCCTGAGGTTGGTGCGGCCGTGAGACCGCCCTCAGTTGTTTATCACCAGCGCGGAGCATAGTGCTTCCGCTTGTGCACGGGCATAGCCACTCCTTGGAAGTGTCCACGGCTAGTGCAGAGCATGGTGCTTCCACTAGTACGTGGGAGGGGGACTCCCTACTGCGGAGAGCCCCCGGGGCGTGTACAGCCCCGCCCTGACACATGGCTTGCGCGGCAGGGCTAGACGAGGTGTATCTAGGCACTCGTGAGCCAGCGCAGGACTCACGAGGCCCTACCTCAAGGCGGGTTGCGCCTGGTCTTGATTCTCGTTTGCTGTAGTGATCCTGCGAGGTGGTTAGTCAGCCTGCACCGAGTGAATCTCCTGAGGTTATTGCGTGAGAAATCCAAGCACCAACGGCCCCATGAGGTGACGTGAATGGGGCCGGCCCGCCAGACAGAGCTCAGCCGTTGGATTTATCGCTGCAGGGACGGGCCCGAGCACAGACGTCGTGCCTAACCTTCTCACGCAAAGGGTCCTAAAGAAAAGAAGGTCGACGCGCGGTTCTCGCAGGGAGGCGACAATCAAGCAGGTGATAGTCATAGGTAGATTAAGCATGGAAAGCATACTGGCTTAAGTAAATGCAAGGAAGATACATGCCACTGGGCCAGGCCCGAGCGGCTTGGGGATGATGCAGCCCGAGGGGCGCCCCCAGCAAGGTAAGCTAAAGACATGAAAAGAGATACATGCCACAGGGACAGACCCACGTGGCCTGGGAATGATGCAGCCCGGGGGGCGCTCCCAGCTAAATAAACTTGGAAAATGTCACCTGGTTCTATTGATGAAGGGATGTTGGGGCAGCTGAAGGTACGCGGCGAAGGGGTTGCTCCTCACGAGCCACCGGGGTCCTGAGCCTCGGGAGGCTCTGGGGGTCCAGGCGGTTCCTTGAGGACCGTCTCCATCTCCGTCAGGACGGCGTGGTGCCTGGCCTCCTGAGTCGCCAGGACGCGCCGCAAGTTGGGCTGATAGGCGGACACCACGCTTGGCAGGCCAAAAGGCATGCGAACGTAGCTGTGTGGTGGGCCCTCGCAGCGTCCCATGCACGAAGGCCAGAAGAGCTCCTGAGATGCGGCCCTATTGAGCCCTGGACATCGATGCAGACGCACAGCCCGGCATCCTCGCCTGAATGGGGGGCTGTGCCTGGTGAGCGGTGGTCGCCGCACATGGCCCTTCCATCTTGCAGTTCCTGAGTGGTCTTGGTGACGAACTCCTGAACAGTGGGCGCTCCCCGTCTTGTATCCTCCTGAGGAAAACGTGCCGCGAAGCACGCCTCCAAGTGGTGCCCGGGCGCCTCCCTCGTGATGTTGGCAAGGTCTGAGGCACTCCAGAAGAGAGCCCCCGAGCCCTGCCCGAGAAGGGCGCCAGGCGCTTTCCTATGCAATGGAGGGAGGCGCCCCAGGCGCGGGCGCCGATCCAGACGCAGCGCCACTTGCCTGAGGCCCTGCGCGGAGCAGCTGCTTCTTCTTGGGGGTGGCCTCAGGAGGGCACTTGCCCTTGCTGTCGGGGTCGTCGATTGCTGCAGCTTGGAAGGCACGCTCAAGGGAGCACACCGCGTCTCTTTCTTCGCACAGGACTGTGATGATTCTGCTGCTTCCTAGCATCTTGAGGGCATTGTAGCCGTGATGGGTCACCGCCATGAACTTGGCCAGGGCCGGATACCCAAGGATGGCATTGTACGGCAGACGGATGTGTGCGACATCAAAGTCAATGAGCTCGGTGCGGTAGTTGTTGTGTTCTCCGAAGGTGATGGGAAGGCGGACCTACCCGATCGGGGTAGTGGAGCCGTCGGTCACTCCTGAGAAAGGCTTGGTGGGCTGAAGCTGGTCATACGGCACTTGGAGGTTGTCGAACGTGTCGACGGACAAGACGTTGAGCCCTGCACCGCCATTGATGAGAGTCTTGGTGACTTGCACATTGCTGATGACTGGTGAACAAAGCATCGGGAGGGCGCCAGCGGTAGCCGCGCACTTGAGCTGATCTGCCGAGCTAAACATGATGGTGCACTTGGACCATCTGAGCGGGAGCCTGGCCTCGAGCTTGGGGAGGGCTGCATTCGCTTCACGAGCAAACTATCTGAAGATACGCTGCGAGGCTGGGGCTTGAGCTCCGCCCAAGATGCAGGCGATGGCACGTGGCTCCTGGAAGCCCCCAGCCCCTCGTCTTGATGGTGGTCGTCATTCCTTCTTGGTGGTGGACGTAGTGGAGGAAGACCGGCGTTGCCGTGAGGATGATCCTCACGAGACTGATCCCTCCAGACGCCCTCGCGAGGCTGATCCTGCCAGCGGTCCTCACGAGGTCGGTCGCGCCACTCCTGGTGCGGGCCACGGTCATCCCAGCGTCCGCCACCACGTCCTCCTCCTCGGCCGTAGCCCCGGTCGTTATGCTCGGGGCATCAACCGAACCGTCCTCCTCGAATGGCTTTGAGCTCTTGACAGTCGCTGGTGTTGTGGCTATGCAGGTTATGGATGGCGCAGAAAAGTCGGCTGCTCTTGGATGACTCGGGCTGGTCTCTGCCGCGCTTGGTGTCTGGATCCGCCGTGAGCACGGCTGCTCCCTTTCGCTTCACGTCCTTGTCCTTGGCTTTCTTCTCCTCCGGGCCGCAGCCGGGAGCTCGAGGAGGGAGAGGCGCCCCTCCTCAGCTCTTGCGCACTTGGTCGCCAGGTTGAATAGCTCCAGGGACGTGCACAACTCCTCGTGGATGGCGAGCTCCTCCTTCATCTTGACGTTGCGGATGCCATCAGAGAACACAGATATGATGGCCTCGTCCGTCGCCTTGGGGATCTTGAGGTGAACGTTGTTGAAGTGCTGGATGTACTTCTGGAGGGTCTCTCCTTGTTGTTGCTTGAAGCGACGCAGGTCACCCACAGCCGGTGGGCGGTCATGAGTGCCCTTGAAGTTGGTGACGAAACGGTCACGCATCTTGTTCCTGGAGGAAATCGATCCTAGAGGCAGGTTCAGGAGCCAGGAGCAGGCACCATCCTTGAGATCCATGGGGAACCAGTTCGCCATGACTTTCTCGTCGCTGTTGGCCGCCTCGATGCTTAGCTCATAGAGCTGCAGGAACTCCGCGGAGTCGGGGGTGCCGTCATAGCGAGGAGGCAGATCCGGCTTGAAGTTGCCTGGCCAGGCGATGCTACGCAGCTCAGGGGTGAAGGCGCGGCAGCCTACCGTGGTCACCGGGACTCTACGCTGGTGGTGAACTTGTCCTTGATGGGGTCCGGGCACCGCCACCGCAAGCGGCACGCAGTCTTGCCGTGGTGGTGCAGGGAGCGCGGGGGCGTTTTCTCGTGGCTGAGGGACTTCTTGGAAGGTCGCGCCGTGAGGCCGCGCCCCTTGGCGCCAAAACTCCATCTTGGGGCAGAGGTGGTGGAGGCGCTCCATGGGCTACACCGCCAGCGGCTGGTGGAGGGCGAGGCAGTGAGAGGAACAACGCAGGGGAGCCCCCTGTGGCACTGACAAGCTCGGTGATGCGGTCGAGCTAGTCCTCGTAGAGGTCGTCGGCAGACGGTAGCGCTTGAGCTTCATGGCGCCATGCACAAGGCTCTGCTGCGTCCACGGGAGTGTGATGAGCGTGGGATGACGAACCGTCCGGGTCAGCGATGGAGTGGTGGTGCGGCCATCCCGCCGCACTGAGGGGTGCAGCAAGGATACTTGCTGCTAATTCCCCGCTGGGCCGGTGGCGGCATTGGCGGCAGGCGACGGAGAATGACGGGATGGCCCGCCGACGGGAGCCGTCTGAGCAAAGCGGGCTGCGAGGGCAGCCCGGCGCTCAGCGTGAGCGCAGCGCGCGTCCGCCATGGAGATAATGAAGCAACGGGACACGGAGCGACGGAAGGGAAGCTTCGGCGCACCCCTACCTGGCGCGCCAAATGTCGGATCACGGGTTCCGGCAAAACCCTCAAGGTTCGAACACTCGGGTGCACGCGAAGATCTCCCCCTACCGATCCAGATCCTAGCTTCTCTAAGATCTCAAGGGCTAACTCAACAAACTCGCAACACAAGGGACACAAGATTTATACTGGTTCGGGCCACCGTTGTGGTGTAATACCCTACTCCAGTGTGGTGGTGGTGGATTGCCTCTTGGGCTGAGGATGAACAGTACAAGGGGAAGAACAGCCTCCTGAGGCGAGGTGTTCTTGTGCTTGGTGTGTGGCTAAGGACCGGCTCGAGATCAGATGCCTCTTATTGTGGTGGCTAGTCCTATTTATAGAGGCCCTGGTCCTCTCCCCAAAGATTGAGCGGGAAGGGAGCCAACAACGGCCAATTTGAAAGGGGACATCTAGTACAGCTTATCCTGACAAAAGCAGTCTTCGCCTGCAAAAGGCTCTGGTGGTGACACCGCCTTGGGCTCCATGGTGACTTCCGTCTTGCCGTCCTGCTGGTCTTGATCTTGTTGCACTGATATGGAAACCTTTGCTTGACTCCTCGGTACTCCGCGCCTGCGCTTGCTTCCTTAGCACCCAAGAAGAAACAAGGACACTGCATGCACTGGCGCCCGCCTGGTTTCGATTGTCATGGCTCACGTCACGAGAACCTCGCGAGGTTTGCCTTGCCTTGATCTCTCTGCCCCTCGCGAGCCAGCCTGGTGAGGATGCTCCTGAGGAGGTCTTGTATCGTCCGCCTCACGAGGCTTGGCCCCTCGCGAGGGTCTTGAGTGTTTGTTGGTGCAGATGGGCCGTACGGGCCCGCTCGAAGAGCCATGCCATGGGCCGCAGGCAGGCAAGTCTGGGGACCCCCGTTCCCAGAACGCCGACAAAAACCATCATGCTTGTTGTGAGAAGCTCTGGTTTGTGATAGGTATATACCCAAACCAGCCCCAAATGGGACAAAATTTGTATCACGGTATGTTGATGCCGCTCCATGATAGCATGCCAAGTTTCATGAATTTCAGACGATTTTTGGATTTAGTAGAATTTAAAAACCTGGCATCTCAATGTTTTGCCGGCAATCAACGGTGCCCCGGTGTTTGAAATTCATTCCCATTTCTTGCATGGGACCTAAGCATGCACCCAAGGACACATATTTGATTTTTCAACCAATTTATATGCACTGGAGCATGTGCATGTAGTTCAAATTTGAATTATGCACTTAAAATGCATTTTAAACTCAGTTAATGCATAAAAATGTCCAAACGAACCCCGAAAAATCACAAAAATTCACACAACACTCCTGTTGTTCTATGTTGACACGAGAAAAAAAATTGAAAGCAATAAGAGGCAATGGATATCGTTCCGTCCCCAAAGGTGGGACCTTCCCTACCGGAAACCATCATGCTTGTTGTGAGAAGCTCCGGTTTGTGAGAAGCATATACCAAAACCTGCCCCAAATGGGACAAAATTTGTACCACGACATGTTGATGCCGCTCCATGATAGCATGCCAAGTTTCATGAATATCAGACGAGTTTTGGATTTACTAGAATTTAAAAACCAGGCATCTCAATGTTTTGCCGACAATCAACGGTCCCCTGGTGTTTGAAGTTCATTCTCATTTCTTGCATGGGACCTAAGAATGCTCCCAAGGACACAGATTTGATTTTTCAACCAATTTATATGCACTGGAGCATGTGCATCTAGTTCAAATTTGAATTATGCACATAAAATGCCTTGAAAACTCAGTTAATGCATTAAAATGTCCAAACGAACCCCGACAAATCACAAAAATTCACACAACACTCGTGTTGTTCTATGTTGACACGAGAAAAAAAATTGAAAGCAATAAGAGGCAATGGATATCGTTTCGTCCCCAAAGGTGGGACGTTCCCTACCGAAAACCATCATGCTTGTTGTGAGAAGCTCTGGTTTGTGAGAAGCATAGACCCAAACCTACCCCAAATGGGACAATTTTTTTCCACGGCATGTTGATGCCGCTCCATGATAGCATGCCAAGTTTCATGAATTTCAGACGATTTTTGGATTTACTAGAATTTAAAAACTGGCATCTCAATGTTTTGCCGGCAATCAACGGTGCCCCGGTGTTTCAAATTCATTCCCATTTCTTGCATGGCACCTAAGCATGCACCCAAGGACACAGATTTGATTTTTCAACCAATTTATATGCACTGGAGCATGTGCATGTAGTTCAAATTTGAATTGTTCACTTAAAATGGCCAAAAAAACTAATTTAATGTATAAAATGTTCAAACGAACCCTGAATAATTCCAATTCTTTTATGACACACATATAGTTGCATGTTCACTCTAGATAAAAGGTCTAGGAATTCAAACACCGTCCATTGCCGCTGTGACCCCATTATGTAATTGACATAAAGATGAAAAATCAAGTAGATCGCACACAGGTTATTATCAGCAACCGTGTGAGATGTAGTACAAAATATCCTGGAGCACGGTCGGTGTATAGTACGCCTATGGCTTACGCGAGAAGGTGCGTCGGCTACAGTCCACAGCTGGCGTCTCAAGCACACTAGCTCGCTCTCTAAATAGCATTTCACTGTTCAATCATCGCAGGTGAAAGATGGGCACGTGGACCCGTGTCGTAAGAGCAACTTCGGTGGCCCACTCCGGCGAGAGCGCGGCCGTAGCCGCCATGCACGTGCTAACAAGGTGCATGAGCGTGGCCGCAATTTGCGACCAGGCGGCAAAGGCAGCCCAAACGGCTGTTGTTGCTTCTCAGGGGTGGCAGCAACATTTGCCTCGGGGATAGCAACCGGCGAGAGCTGCACAGCAGCTGTCTGTTCCGCAGCGGCGGTCTTGGCCCTGATGGAGGCCTCCCACGACCATGTCGAGGCCGCCCACTATCAGTGTCAAAATCGGCGGATCTCAGGTAGGGGGTCCCGAACTGTGCGTCTAGGATCAATGGTAACAGGAGACGAGGGACACGATGTTTACCCAGGTTCGGGCCCTCTCTATGGAGTTAATACCCTACTTCCTGCTTGATTGATCTTGATGAATATGAGTGTTACAAGAGTTGATCTACCACAAGATCGTAATGGCTAAACCCTAAAAGCCTAGCCTATGAATACGGTAATGAATGTCTCCTATCCGGGCTATGCTCCCCGGTTTATATAGACACCGGAGAGATTTAGGGTTACATGGAGTCGGTTACATAAGAAGGAATCTTCACAGGTGGTCGCCTAGCTTGCCTTCCACGTGAAGGAAAGTCCAATCCGGACATGGGTATAATCTTCGGCCTTGATGTCTTCGTAGCCCATCAGTCCGGCCCATGGATAACAGGCCGGACGCCCGAGGACCCCTTAGTCCAGGACTCCCTCAGTAGCCCCTGAACCTGGCTTTCAATGATGAGGAGTTCAGCGAGCAGATTGTCTTCGGCATTGCAAGGCGGGTTCCCCTTTCTCCGAACTCCAAGATAGTCTCCGGATGCGATGATTGTATCCGGACCTGTTACACACACCATGCACAACCACAGAGAGAATATAATATTTGCACGAATCTAATCTATTGACAGCTTCTTTACAACACGACATCGCGTTTGTCTGGTCATAATTTAGAACTGTTTTTCTTCTGCCATCCCACGTTACGAGGCACAGTCACTATTGGCACGTCTTGTCGAAACAGAGATCGTGTCCCCTTATTACGGGATTCTCATCAATGCGGGCATGGGTAACTCAACCGTGTCGTTTACACAGCCCTTGGGAACAGGCAAATCCTAAGGCGAGTGAGGAGGCGTTTAATATTTGCTGCCTTTATAAGGGATAAGGATTCCCCCTTACTCTTCTCACGCTCTCTCTCTGTCTCCGCCCTTCCGTTATCAAGCTCCAGCACCCAAGTTCTCATCTCCTTTCCACTCAAGCAACCATGTCCGGATCCGGTGGTCAGGGCAAGTGGATGGTCTCCTCCGTCAAGGAGGTGGACATTATTGAGCTCCGGGCGGCCGGATATTTGGCGAAGGAGATCGCCCATCGTCTGCCGGCCGAGGGACAAGTCGTTCCCACGCTGGAGCCCATAGAGAGGGTAGTATTCATCCCTCATTTCTTCCACGGGCTAGGGTTTCCACTCCACCCTTTTGTCCACGGGCTGATGTATTATTACGGGATAGATTTCCATGATCTGTCCCCGAATTCCTTCCTCAACATCTCGGCATTTATCGTCATGTGTGAGGCTTTCCTCCGCATCCATCCCCACTTCGGGTTGTGGCTCAAAGTCTTCAACGTGAAGCCGAAGGTGGTGGATGGCCAACACGTGGAGTGCGGATGAGCCATGGTGAGCAAGCTCTCCAACGTCTCCTGGCCCAAAGGCACTTTCGTGGAGACAGTAAAGGAATGGCAGAAGTAGTGGTTCTACATCACAGAACCTCGCGGCACCACCTGGGCAGCGGCTGCCGAATTTCGCTCCGGTGCTCCCTTGCGACTCACCTCCTGGGTCGAGAAGAGTCTGGACTGGTGTTCACATGACGAGCTAGCGCTGCAGACGCGCATTCAAAGCATGGTGACCAAGAACGTCAAGCTCGTTGACGTCATCCGGTGATCTTTGCTCCGCCCAGATTCTTAGTGCCGGTAGCAAAAGCCGCCCTTTGTGGGAGTTCAATTCGAAGAAGAACCAGACCTTGAGAAGACTCTTTGAGACTTCACATGAAGGGGCCTGGAAGTTGCTCTTTAAGGGCAATGAGAAGCCACCGGCCACGGACTCAGACCGTGGTCACGATTGTAAACACCCGGCCAGCGAGGTATATTTTTTCTGACGTATCCTAGACTTAAATGTTTCGAGGATGATATCTAAGTTTTTATTATTGCTCTTTCAGGACTAGATGGAGAGGACGAGGCGGATCCAGCGTCCGGCCCCGCTGCCCGAAGAACCTGTCACCCCGCGGCTGGCGAAAATACTGGTGCCGGCGCCATATAAGGCGCCGGAGAAGAAGGCCAAGAAGAAGGCCAAGAGTGGCCCCCGTCGCAAGGGCACTCCGGACGTGACGTCCGAAGATGAAGAAGCTCATTCCTATGTCCCTGAGGATAATGATGAGGAAGAGTAGGAGAACCCTCCCCCCGAGGAGAAGAAGAAGAAGAAGAAGAGGGAGGCTTCGGTGCATCTGGAGGCGGAGACGCCCAAGAAGGGGAAAGGCGCCCCAGCGGTCAACACCGTATGAGATGTTGACAGTTGTCCGGAACGACGCCCCCGTACTAAGCCCTAGGCCACATCGTAAGTGACGTGGCTTGCTCGTGCGCGCACCCGACCCTTTCTCTCCATTTATCTTTGACATAGTTTAACTGTATTATTGCAGTCTGGCCCATGACCTTGTCCAGCGATCATCATCTGAAGGTTCGTTGGCTCCATCGGAGAAGGCGAGCCAGTCGCCACCGCCCGCCTACTCCCCTAGGGACAGGGACGACACCGAAGTGCTGTCCCGGAGGGCCGGTCCGAATCGGGGAGGAGCCCAGGACGCTGTCCGGAGGCGCCACGAGGCGAAGCCTCCACTACCGGACACATGGAGGAGACGGTCCCCATGAAGACTGGCGAAGAGGGTCGTATCCAGTTTGGCCCTCAGCCGGATACGATTCCGGAGACCCATATGGCTCCGGAGTCAGGGGAGCAGCCCCCTTTGAGGGAGGGGGATGCGCCGCTTCCGCCGGTGGTCCCTGTCCATCCAGGGGCGCCGGACAACCTGATGGAGGCGCAACGAGGCGCCTCCGTTATGGACGAGCACCGCTTTATGCGAGCGGTGATTGAGAAGGTTCAGTCCGCCGAGAGTGTACTGAACGACGCCTGCAGCAACCTGTTGACAGGTTTCGAGGTAAGTGACATAGAAAGAGGAAAAACCCATGTAGTCAGTAGCCCCTGAGACACTATCCGGTGTTCGGCAAGAAGAACCGGACAGAGGATCTATTGTAGGAGACTAACGTAGCATGTATGCATAAGCAGTCGTCGCTGTTGGTCGCAACCTCGCATGCTGCCGAAGTCTCTGAATTGAGGCAGAGGCTGGAGCGGACCGAGAACGAGCTCGGCGAGGTTAGGGTTCGGCTCCAAGAAAAACAAGGTGAATAACAACTTGCTGTGTGTTCGGAAAGCGTAGGCAATCTATATTGACTATAGTGTCGTAATATGTGCAGGAGCCGCGACCGAGGTCGAGGCCCTGAGGAAGGCCCTGGGCGAGGCCGAGGAGAAAGCTATCCAGCAATAGGCCGCTCGAAACAAGCTCAAGGCCCGGGTCAAAGAAGTCCAGTAGGAGCTCCAAGATGCGGTCAAAAAATGTGAGACCTTGGAGAATGATGCGTCGGCTAAAGAGGCCGAACTCACCAAGGCTCGTCAGAGCACGAAGACCACACGGAATGAGGCACAGTCCATCCTCCAGGAGATCAAGGAGGCCAAGAAGATCACGGCGGGTAAGGCATTTAAGATGCAAAGCAAGTATGCGAAGAAACAATACCTTTTACTAACCCGGGTTCGGAGTTCCCCAGGGGCTTTTGCGGATCTACCACGCAGCGTATCAGACGCTGCAGAGTTCTACCGAGCCGAAGGAGGAGGTTCTACGGAGAAGCTATTCTGGTCGCAGTACGCGACACCAGAGCATCCCGTGTCCTTCACCGATCAACTGAAGCAGCTGGTGGAGCTGCACAGGGTGGCCGAACTAGCCATGAAGGATTTGACAATGCGGCTGTGGACAGCCGAAGCTATGCCCGACAACTACTTTGGACTCGTGAGGCGGCTGGTGAATGCCTGTCCTCGGCTGGACGTCATCAAGCGCTCCTCCTGTATCAAGATGTGGTGGGTGAAGATGAACGCTATTGAAGTTTCCAACGGGCCGCCGGAGGGCAAGGAGCACCGCACACCCGAGCGATATTTTGCGGATGTCGTAGAGGGGTCTCGACTTGTGGCGGTGCAATGTTCGCAGGACATTGTATTTGAATAAATGTATTTATGTTACCCTTGCCTTGTATTATGGTAACAAAGCCGGTTTTTATAAAATAATTTTATTATGCTTTAATTGTTTCCTCCTGTGCGGCCCTGTTATTTGTAATCTAAGAGTTGGCCAGTCGTCGGCTTCTGCCCTCGCGTAGATAGTACGGAGGTGTTCGGGATGGATTCTAAACAATCTTGATCCAATTATATGGTCCTTTGGAGGAGTTTTTTAGCGCAACGAACGAGGCAATCGGACTTTACGACTTAAACGACCTCACTTAGCCATAGGAGTTTTATAATTAAGAAAGTGCGTTATACGTCTCTGTCGTATCTACTTTTTCAAACACTTTTGCCCTTGTTTTGGACTCTAACTTGCATGATTTGAATGGAACTAACCCGGACTGATGCTGTTTTCAGCAGACTTTCCATTGTGTTATTTATGTGCAGAAACACAAATTCTCGGAATGACCTAAAACTCCACGGAACATCTTTTTGGAAAATATTAAAAATACTGGAAGAAAAATCCACGTCAGGGGCCCACACCCTGTCCACGAGGGTGGGGGGGCGCGCCTGCCCCCCTGGGCACGCCGCATACCTCGTGGGCCCCCTGACGCTCCACCGACCTCAACTCCAACTCCATATATTCACTTTCTGGAGAAAAAAATCAGAGAGAAGGATTCATCGCGTTTTACGATACGGAGCCACCGCCAAGCGCTAAAACCTCTCGAGAGGGCTTATCTGGAGTCCGTTCGGGGCTCCGGAGAGGGGAATCCGTCGCCGTCGTCATCATCAACCATCCTCCATCATGTAATCGAGTTAGTTTTGTTAGGGGTTGATCCCTAGTATGCACTATGTTCTGAGATTGATGTTGCTATGACTTTGCTATGCTTAATGCTTGTCACTAGGGCCCGGGTGCCATGATTTCAGATCTGAACCTATTATGTTTTCATCAATATATGTGAGTTCTTGATCCTATCTTGCAAGTCTATAGTCACCTACTACGTGTTATGATCCGGCAACCCCAAGTGACAATAATCGGGACCACTCCCGGTGATGACTATAGTTTGAGGAGTTCATGTATTCACTATGTGCTAATGCTTTGTTCCGGTACTCTATTAAAAGGAGGCCTTAATATCCCTTAGTTTCCATTAGGACCCCGCTGCCACGGGAGGGTGGGACAAAATATGGCATGCAAGTTCTTTTCCATAAGCACGTATGACTATATTCGGAATACATGCCTACATTACATTGATGAATTGGAGCTAGTTCTGTGTCACCCTATGTTATGACTGTTACATGATGAACCGCATCCGGCATAATTCTTCATCACCGATCCAATGCCTACGAGCTTTTCACATATTGTTCCTCGCTTATTTAATTTTCCGTTGCTACTGTTACAATCACTACAAAACCCAAAAATATTACTTTTTGTTATCGTTACTGTTACTTCCATATTACTTTGCTACTAAATACTTTGCTGCAGATATTAAGTTATCCGGTGTGGTTGAATTGACAACTCAACTGCTAATACTTGAGAATATTCTTTGGCTCCCCTTGTGTCGAATCAATAAATTTGGGTTGAATACTCTACCCTCGAAAACTGCTATGCGATCCCCTATACTTGTGGGTTATCAAGACTATTTTCCGCACTGCTGCCGGGAGCATAGCTCTATTCTTTGAGTAACTTGGGATTTATATCTTCTGGTCACTATGAAGAACTTGAAAGACGCTAAGACAACAATTTATCCCTCAACTACGAGGGGAGGTAAGGAACTGCCATCTAGCTCTGCACTTGATCCACCTTCTATTTTGAGTAAGCTTGCGACACCTAAACCTGCTTCTGCTATTCGTTCTGATATTTCACATGTTATTGATGATACCACTTCTGCTATGCATGACACTTATGATGAAACTACATCTATGCTTGATACTACTGTGCCACTTGGTGAATTTCTTGATGAACAAACTGCTAGGGTTAGAGAGAAAGAAATTATTGAAACTGATAATATTGATGAAAGTGATGATGAAGACTCTCCCCCTGATAAATATGAATCGCCTCTTATCCCTGAGGATTAAGTTTTTGAAAAAGAAGCTGCTTTAGCTATTTTAGCTTGCAAAGATAGATACGAGCTCAAGAGGTTATTAGCTAAATGGAAGCAGCAATCTCTTAATGCTAGAATGAAACCTGACCCTGCTTTTGCTACTTCACCTATATGTGTTACTGATAAGGATTATGAATTTTTTGTTGATCTTGATATAATTACTTTGGTTGAATTTGATCCTCTTCATGGCTATGAATCGGTGGCACATCTTACTAAATTAAATGATATAACCACCCTGTTCACTAATGATGAGAAATCTCGCTACCTATATATCCTTAAAATATTGCCATTCTCATTAAAGGGTGATGCTAAGATATTGTTTAATTCTCTTGATCCTGGTTGAGTGCGTAGTCCCCAAGATATGATTTATTACTTCTCTGCTAAATATTTCCCTGCTCATAAGAAACAAGCTGCTTTAAGGGAAATATATAATTTTGTGCAAATTGAAAAAGAGAGTCTCCCACAAGCTTGTGGGAGGCTTCTCCAGTTATTTAACGCTTTTCCTGATCATCCTCTTAAGAAAAATGAAATACTTGATATCTTTTATAATGGACTAACCGATGCTTCCAGAGATTACCTGGATAGTTGTGCTGGTTCTGTTTTCAGGGAAAGAACACCAGATGAAGCTGAAACTCTACTGAATAATGTGTTGATAAATGAAAATAATTGGACACTTCCTGAGCCAACTCCTGAGCCAATTCCTGAGCCTATTCCTAAACCAACTCCAAAGAAGGGAGGTATTCTATTTCTCAGTCATGAAGATATGCAAGAGGCAAGGAAATATATGAAAGAAAATGGTATTAAAGCTGAAGATGTTAAGAATTTACCTCCTATTGAAGAAATACATGGTCTTAATTTACCGCATGTTGAAGAAACATATGATCTTAATCCTCCACCTATTGAAGAAACTTATGGTCTTGATAACCCGACACAGGTAGTAAAGGTAAATTCTCTCTATAGATTTGATGAAGGTGATATTCCTCACTATAAGTCTGCTAGACAATGCTTAGAAGAGTTTGATAACTTTATTGTCAAACAAGAAAACTTCAATGCTTATTTTGGTAGAAAATTAAAACAAGATGCTTATATGATTGAACACTTGAGTAATTACATGGCTAATGTTAAGGGTGAACTTAAACTCATTAGTAAACATGCTTCTATGTTTACCACTCAAGTAGAACAAGTACTTAAAGCTCAAAATGATTTGCTCAATGAATTGAATAGTAAGAAAAATGATTATGTTGTTAAAGTGGCTACTAGAACTGGTAAGATGACTCAGGAACCTTTGTATCCTGAAGGCCATCCTAAGTGGATTGAGCAAGATTCTCAGAGAAATAATATAGATGCACCTAGTCCTTATAAAAAGAAGAAAAAGAAAAATGATAGGACTTTGCATGCTTCTAGTGAACCTATTGCTGAACCACCTAAGAAACGAAATGATATTTCTATTTCTGATGCTGAAACACAATCTGCTAATGAACATGAACCTAATGAAAACGTTAATGATGATGTTCATGATGGTGCTCAACATAGTAATGATAATGATGTAGAAATTGAACCTGCTGTTGATCTTGATAACCCACAATCAAAGAATTAACGTTATGATAAGAGAGACTTTGTTGCTAGGAAGCACGGTAAAGAAAGGGAACCATGGGTTTAGAAACCCATGCCTTTTCCTCCTAAACCATCCAAGAAAAAGGATGACGAGGATTTTGAGCGCTTTGCTGAAATGATTAGACCTATCTTTTTGCGTATGCGATTAACTGATATGCTCAAAATGAATCCTTATGCTAAGTATATGAAAGATATTGTTACAAATAAAAGAAAGATACCGGAAGCTGAAATTTCCACCATGCTTGCTAATTATACTTTTAAGGGTGGAATACCTAAGAAACTAGGAGATCCAGGAGTACCTACTATACCATGCTCCATTAAAAGGAACTATGTTAAAACTGCTTTATGTGGTCTTGGAGCCGGTGTTAGTGTTATGCCTCTCTCTTTATATCGTAGACTTGATTTGAATAAGTTGACACCTACTGAAATATCTTTTCAAAAGGCTGATAAATCAACTGCTATACCTGTTGGTATTTGTGAGGATGTGCCTGTTGTGGTTGCAAACGTTACTATTTTAACGGACTTTGTTATTCATGATATTCCCGAGGACGATAGTATGTCTATTATTCTTGGAAGACCCTTTTTGAATACTGCAGGGGATGTTATTGATTGCAACAAAGGCAATGTCACTTTTCAAGTTAATGGTAATGAGCATATTGTACACTTTCCGAGGAAAGAACCTCAAGTCCATAGTATCAATTCTATTGGAAAAATTCCATCAATTATTTTTGGAGGTTTTGAATTTCCTCTTCCTACTGTCAAGAAGAAATATGATATTCTTACTATTGGGGATGTGCATATCCCCGTTGAGGTAACATAGTGTTATTCGAAATTCCTCCGGTTCCATGTTATTCGAAATGAGTTTGTTAACAAGACTTGATCAACCTTGTTAGTGGATTCCTTTTGATGAGCATGAGATGGATGAAACTAGAAGGCACAACCTTCTATACCCTACTTTTACTTTCTGCTATTTAGTTGGAATAAAGTAAAAATAGTATTTTTCCTGTCTGTTTTCTGATTTATCCGTGCAATATAAAAATACCCCGAAAATAGAAGTTCTCCAAATGCCCTGAAAATGGAATATGATTTTTTCTGGAATATTTGAGAATATCTGGCACTGAGAACACAGCAGGGGGAGCAAGCACCTGGCCACGAGGGTCCAGGGCGCGCCCCCTGCCTTGTGGGCCCATGGTGGCCCCCCTCCACTTATTCCTGCACCCAGACACTTCTTCTTCCTCCCAAAAAATCACCATCGAGCTCAAGCACGAGTTCTAGCTCATTTTGCTGCAATTTTTGATCTCCTTGCTCAAAGCACCTCTCACAAAACTGCTTGGGGAGATTGTTCCTTGGTATGTGGCTCCTCCATTGGTCTAATTAGTTTTTGTTCTAGTGCTTTATTCATTGCAAATTTTTGTTGCCTAGGTGACCATGTTCTTGAGCTTGCATGTCAAATTTATATGGTTCCAAGTAGTTCTAATGCTTGGTAAAGGCTCTAGGCACTTGTAGGAGTAGTTGCTATCAATCTTGTTGAGTTTGGTTCATTTTTATTTGAAGTTACTAAAAATTTCAGAAATTTTTCAGAGGAAGAAATATGCTTAGGAAAATGTTCCAAAGTGGTTCTTCAAGGAAGAAATGACCCAGGCTTGCAATGCGTGATGCTGACAAATGAGCGACCAAGGGACGCTCCAGTGCGGCCTTGTGAATGGCCTTCAGAAAACTTTATGGATCGAGCAGGAATTAAGGAAGAATTTAACGCGTATTTGCGTAACGCTGATCTTGTGAGCTTCAAGGCAGAGAAGTGCCGCTAGTACCACTATCTCACTAGTTCCTTTGTGAGGAGGTTTGAATTTTCATCTTCACGTAATTCTCCAACTGTCCTGTTTGATCTTTATGAAAAATCTTATACGATGGGCTTAGAGGATTTTACCACTACTTGAAAACTTCCACATTGGGGTAGTGCTAGTGAACCCCGCAAATCTGAATTTAGAAATTTTCTTGCTAGTATAACTATGGGGGAATCATGAGACAAAGCACAAGCTACCATAGGGAGCATTCATTTTCCTGCTATACATTATTTTGCTCTCTTCATAGGTAGGTGCATAAATGGTAAAGATGAATCATGTAACATGTGTGTCCCTGATCTCAGTATTCTTAGGAGTGCTGTGTTAGGAGACAAATCTTATAACTTGGGAGCCATTGTTGCATGTAGGTTGCATCATAATAGATTTAATGGAGATTTCTTTGGAGGAATTTATGCAACCCGCTCAGCTGATTTTCTTGGTGTGGACATACGTGAGGATGATATTGAGTTGCCTCCTACTTATTTAGACTTTAATGCTATGGTTCACCACCAGCTTGTCGAGAGGAATGAATCACCTCTCCGGCATCGCTTAATCTTTGACAGACGTCGTGCTGTCCGTATTACTCTCCCTGCTCCTGCCTTCTTTGATTATCAGGCAAAAGGAAGATATGTTATTACCAGAGAGGAGGCAGATGAGTACGAGAGGAGGGCGGAGGCAGCTCGCCGCCACGCTGCAGCTCAGGAGGCAATAACTGCCGCAGCTCAGTACGACCCCGGCTACAACTATGGATATCCGCGAGGCCATCCGTGGCAATAAACCAACTTAGGGCAAAAGCCTAAGCTTGGGGGAGTACGTATCTCTCACCGACATTATTATGTTCAGAGACTCATTGCTAAATGTTGGTGCTCATACTTTTTCACTGTAATATCCATGCTAGTTTATTTTCTTTTTCTTGCTTTCTTCTTGTGTGTTTGATAAACCTTAAGAAAAAACAAAAAAAATAGTGTAGCTTTTAGTTAGTTCACTTTATTGCTGTAGTAGTAATAATTAAAAAGAAAACCCAAAAATATTTCATGTTCTTCTTTTGCTTGTTGGGAGCTTTCCCGTGTAAATAGTTTTATTTCTTTTCTTTTCTTTGGGGCTCGATAGGAGAAGACCATAATAAAATTGTGGAAGTGGCTCTTATATGCATTATTGTTGATTTAACCAAGAGCCCATATTGCCTTGTCTTCTCCTGTTTATTGAATGCTCGCAGATTCCAGCTTAGTCCAATGCACGTGCACTCTTATTATTTTCACATCGTTCGGTCGTGCAAGTGAAAGGCAATTATGACGATATATGATGGACTGACTGAGATGAGAGAAGCTGGTATGAACTCGACCTCTCTTGTTTTTGTAAATATGATGAGTTCATCGTTCCTGATTCAGCCTATTATGAATAAACATGTTTGCAATGACAATTAGAGATCATAGTTGCTTATGCCATGCTTGATTAGCTATGAGTTATAATGGTTTACCTTGCGTGCCAACATGCTATTAAAATGGTTGTGATATGGTATAGTGGGGTGGTATCCTCCTTTGAATGATTTAAGTGACTCGACTTGGCACATGTTCACGCATGTAGTTGAAACAAAACAACACAACCTTCACGATATTTATGTTCATGGTGGATTATATCCTACTCATGCTCGTACTCAATGTCTATTAATTTTAATGCATGTTCATGACTGTTGTCGCTCTCTAATTGGTAGCTTCCCAGTCTTTAGCTAGCCATCACTTGTACTAAGCGGGAATACTGCTTGTGCATCCAATCCCTTAAACCCCAAAGTTATGCCATATGAGTCCACCATACCTTCCTTTATGCGGTATCTACCTGCCGTTCCAAGTAAATTTGTATGTGCCAAACTTAAACCTTCAAATGAAATTCTGTTTTGTATGCTCGAATAGCTCATGTATCAACTAGGGTTGTCTCAGATCTTCCATGCTAGGCGGGTTATTCTCAAGAGGAGTGGACTCCGCTCCTCAATCACGAGAAAATGGCTGGTCACCGGGATGCCCAGTCCATGCTTTATGCAAACTAAATCAAAATAATTGCAAACAAAACTCCCCACAGGACTGTTGCTAGTTGGAGGCACTACGTTGTTTCGAGCAAGCCATGGATTGATGCTTGTTGGTGGAGGGGGAGTATAAACTTTACCATTCTGTTTGGAACCGCCTATAATGTGTGTAGCATGGAATATATCGCCATCTCTCGGTTGTTATGTTGACAATGAAAGTATGCTGCTCAAAATATTATTTATCTCTATTTCAAAACCGAGCTCTGGCACCTCTACAAATCCCTGCTTCCCTCTGCGAAGGGCCTATCTATTTACTTTTATGTTGAGTCATCACCCTCTTATTAAAAAGAACTAGCAGGAGAGCGCTGCTGTCATTTGCATCCATTACTATTAATTTATATTGGGTATGACTATGACTGGATCTCTTTTACCATGAATTACAATGTCTAGTCAGTCCTTGATCTTTAAAGGTGCTCTGCATTTATGTTTTGCGGTCTCAGAAAGGGCTAGCGAGATACCATCCTGTTATATCATATCATGATTGTTTTGAGAAAGTGTTGTCATCCGAGATTTATTATTATTGCTTGCTAGTTGATTATGCCATTGACATGAGTAAACATGAGACCTAAGAGTTATTGTGAATCTGGTTAGTCATAATCTTTGCTGAAAACTCCAATGCTGGCTTTACATATTTAAAACAACAAGAGCAAACAGAGTTTGTAAAAGTTTTTATTTATCACTTTCAGTTTATCAACTAAATTGCTTGAGGACAAGCAAAGGTTTAAGCTTGGGGGAGTTGATACGTCTCAGTCGTATCTACTTTTCCAAACACTTTTGCCCTTGTTTTGGACTCTAACTTGCATGATTTGAATGGAACTAACCCGGACTGACGCTGTTTTCAGTAGACTTTCCATGGTGTTATTTATGTGCAGAAACAAAAGTTCTCGGAATGACCCGAAACTCCACGGAACATCTTTTTGGAAAATATTAAAAATACTGGAAGAAAAATCCATGTCAGGGGGCCCACACCCTGTCCACGATGGTGGGGGCGCGCCCCCCTGGCCCCCTGACGCTCCACCGACCTCAACTCCAACTCCATATATTCACTTTCGGGGAGAAAAAAAATCAGAGAGAAGGATTCTTTGCGTTTTACGATACGGAGCCGCCGCCAAGCCCTAAAACCTCCCGGGAGGGCTGATCTGGAGTCCGTTCGGGGCTCCGGAGAGGGGAATCCGTCGCCGTCGTCATCCTCAACCATCCTCCATGACCAATTTCATGATGTTCACCGCCATGCGTGAGTAATTCCATCGTAGGCTTGCTGGACGGTGATGGGTTGGATGAGATTTATCATGTAATTGAGTTAGCTTTGTTAGGGTTTGATCCCTAGTATCCACTATGTTCTGAGATTGATGTTACTATGACTTTGCTATGCTTAATGCTTGTCACTAGGGACCGAGTGCCATGATTTCAGTTCTGAACCTATTGTGTTTTCATGAATATATGTGAGTTCTTGATCCTATCTTGCAATTCTATAGTCACCTACTATGTGTTATGATCCGGCAACCCCGAAGTGACAATAATCGGGACCACTCCCAGTGATGACCATAGTTTGAGGAGTTCATGTATTCACTATGTGCTAATGCTTTGTTTCGGTACTCTATTAAAATGAGGCCTTAATATCCCTTTGGAGCGACCCGACCCGAATGGATCAAGTCTCTGTGCTTTCGTGTCATCCCTGGATCGGTATGCTAACACACACAGTACTCGAAGGATTTATAACAGAGGTAAATCACATGTATAAAGTAGCGTAAATACTATTACCTCAATCCAAATATAGCGGAATCAACAAGGTTGTGGATTCCCATCAACACGAACAGCAAAGTTGAGTATAGGAAATCGTAACCCTAACGTATCACTTACTCGTCGTCTGAAAAGTCTGCAACATGAAAAGTTGTAGCCCGAAACGGGTCAAGACATGGAATATGCTTTGGCAATGTAACACATAGAGAGTAATGAAAGAATAGGCTATACTACATGCATATATGGCTGGTGGAAAGCTCTATGGTTACAGTTTTTGCGAAAAGCCAATTTTTCCCTATTTCAAAGGAATAAATTTATTTAACTATCATGATGGTTGTTAAACATTGAGAATGGTTGACAGCATCCTCAATCCCAATTAAAAGTACTCATTAAACCCAAACAAATTATATTAAGTAACGTGATGAGATCAACAGGATAATCCAAGAACTAGTTACTCAAAATTGTCCATAACCGGGACACGGCTAATCATGATTAGTTTGTACACTCTGCAGAGGTTTATGACTTTTCCCCACAAGACTCGATCGCCTCCGTTTGGTTTCTCGCACTACATGGTGTTTGAGAGACGGATGACCGAGACATAGTCTTTCGTAAGCGCTTAGCACCTTACTTGTGGGTAGACCAGTACACCTACTTTCCCCTACATCTGCTAGTCTACCCGTAAGAGTTCGCACAACTTAGTCAACTATGCCAGAGCCCATAATGGCTTGTGGCTGCATATGGAGTTTCTAGTTTGAATAATCTCATGATCCCTTTGAGCCTGGGTGGCGGTCCGAAGAAATACAGGCAAGTCCTGGAGTAACCAGGTGCCTCAATCCACCCAGATGTGTGTTTAAGTTGCCACCTTAGATAAACCATTAATTATCAATCTCACATCTGTCATGGATATTCACTCAAACCCAATCCACGTCTACGAGCATAGCATGGCATAATAAGCAAACGTAGAAGTAACTCCCAAGGGTTTTGTAATAAAACAGGTAATAGGTACTACCTCAACTACTTCCCATCCCACAATTTAATTAGATCCTAATCATGCAATGTTTGTGGATAGATCTAATGCATAAAAACTGGGTATGAGAAAAGTATGATCAAAGTGTTACTTGCCTGCAAAGTTGATGAAGATGATTCGCACTCAAAACGCTTGATAGTTCTACTCGTCACACTCCGGTCAATCTATCGTAATCAAGCAATAGTAACCACACATAAGCAATCAATCAAAACATCGGACCGAGCAGAAGGAAACGATTCGGAAAACATCAAAACAAAGCAAATAACTCTTGCAACATAAAACAATTTCTAACAGTACCAAAATTATGTGAATTTGGCCTTATCATAAAGTTTAGGTCAAGAGCTTTGATTTGCAAAAAGAATCAAATAAATCGGAGTTACGAAACTCAAGTTATGATCAAACGAAGTTCAAATACAAATCTGTTTGAATTCAAATTTTAAAACTTTCAAAAAATATGTTTGAGTTGTTTTACTGGATAGAGGGGATCGTAACGAAGAAGTTTGCATTGGTTTCGTTGGATTCCGACTTACGAGTAAAAAGTTATGAGCGTTTGAAGATTAGGGACTAAAAAATAACACTACGGATAGGTCCCTGACGGAAATTAAAAATAAAAAGAAAAATCTATCGAGCGAACGCTCGCTAAACAAAACCGGAAAGAAAAACCGGTGAGAAAACCGATCTAGGGTTTCGGAAAGAAAACCGAAACAAAAACAGATCTAGAAAACCGGAACGGAAACCGGAACGGAATAAAAAGGCGACGCGGCGCGGGGCTAGTACCTCGAAGAGGCGAGGGGCTCCGGCGGTGGCGTTGGGTGGCGGCGGCGGCACTTGGCGGCAGCGGCGGTGTGGGGCGGCGGCGTAGGGGCGCGGCGGCGGCAAGTGGAGGCGGCGGCGCCTGGTGAGGGGCGGCGGCGGCGCTGTGAGGGGCGGCGTGGCGGCGGGCGGCGGCGCTGCTATGGCGGGCGCGTGAGGGCGGGCGGCGGCACTGCTGTCTTTATGCGGAGGAGAGGAGAGGAGAGTTGATTTGATGTGTTGGAGGGGGGGTGCTTGGGTATTTATATTGGGGAAGGGAGGGGTTTTGCTTGGGGTAGGGGACAAGAAATAGATTAGGATTAGGAATCCTAGGATTAAAAAACGGAATAACGAAACGGGATCAAATCATACTAGGATTTGTAAAAGATTAGGAAACCTTATGCTCCCTTGCTCCACAGTGCGTGCGATGCTAGCGATGGCCTTGGCCTTGGTTGGCAGTGACTTAGCGGCTTGGGCCTTTGGCCCAAGCGCTGCAGCTGCTTTTTTTTAATAATTTCGATTTAAATAAAAATAATAAAACCAAATAAATAAATATATTATATAGGCATATAATATATCAAAATTTTCAGAAAAAGATTTCCTACATGATGAACATTATTCTAGCTTCAAATAAAATACACACAAATTCAAATAAAGCAAAGAGTGCTTCTGCCCTAGTAAAATCCAGTAAAATCATTTTAAAAATACCAAAATTAATTCAAATTTATTTCTCTCCAATTTTCTAATGTAGGGAATCATGTTACCCTATTTTCAATGTATTTTATTTTTGGAGAAAAATAATATGAATAAAACTCAAATAACTCCAAATTGAAAATAATTCAAAGGAACTTTGAATTTAATTCTTGAAACTCCCAACTCATATTTCATATAATTTGGAGAAGTCATTTTATCTTCGCCGTGAAAATCATTGAGTTGCATAAAGTTTCAGAATTGAAAATATTCTCAAATGAAATTCAAATATTTTCAACACCTTGTCATTTAAATAAATGGAAGAAGTCATGTCATCTTCTCTCCGTGGTTTTGTGATGAAAAGAATTTGAATTCCCGAAGATCATAAAAAAAATGAAAGTTTGGGAAAGTCCTTTTATTCCCTCTCATCTAACTTTCAAAAAGTTTCGAATTCACTCACTTTCAGTCAATCAATCAAGCAATCAATCAAATCTATCTATTTGTTTATAACATTCCAGAATTTAGAATTTTGGGATGTTACAAGCCTACCACCCTTAAAAGGAATCTCGTCCTCGAGATTCGGAGAGGTTAGCAAGAAATAGGTTAGGGTTTGGGGGTCTTCTCGAAAATCCATCGATCATCTCCGGGGTCTGGGTGCTACCACCCTTAGAAGCATGGTTACGGTTCCATCAAAACTCATATACTCCATCCTTATTGTTGACAGTGTCGGTCTTCTCAGGTCGGAAGGATATTTCCTTCTCTTGGCTCTTCCGGTTTCGACATAACCTTTTCCTCAATTTCTTATGTCCCTTTTTTTTCTTGGTACGGTTATCATGAATCTGGATCCTTTTAGCTGTCGGGTCTGGCGCCTATGCTAAACAACTATCGATATCTCATGGTGGTCAACAATTTATGGTTTGTCCTGCAGAAACGGTGCAGGTTGAACCTCACCGTATATCCTACGGTTGGCAACAACTGCCTTGTACAAGGGGGAAAATTCTTATACCATTCTAAGGTTCAAACAAGGTTTTGATCGTCGTCTCTCTACTATAGATAAGTCACTCAGATTTACCATCCCATATAGCAAAGCGAATAATAAGAGTAAGTCGGTATGGTGATCAATCCATCCCGCACCCAAATCATTACCTTGCACATGGTTTAGCGAATCTCGCATTCTAGCACTCGGTCATCCTCACGAGCATTGCAGAATTTTTCTTGTCGACGAACCAAGTTCGGAAAATTCATTGTTTCTGCAAGCCAAACAAACATCTATCGTTCCTTAACAACTCTCAGGTTTTGCGTAAACTCCTATAGAATCGTCGGTTGATAAAATCATAACTTCTTCCAGGGTTTTTCCTTCAGCAAGAGTGTGCTTGCTTCTTGGCAGGTCCTGGGGACTATGGGTTATGGCCCACCTCATCACTTAAAATCCTTGAACACATCATCGCGGCAACTGATCGTTATTCCAACATACAACTTCCCCATACTTAAAATCCATCCAATTGTATTTTCTTCTTCCTTCTATTGGCACCAAACTAGGACATGATTACTCAGACTCAACATGGAATTCCCATTGATCCATATTTCCAACGTCATACCTCCTTTATATCCAATAATACTTCATCTCTTCATCCTCGTGGAATATCCCACATACCGAGATAAAAACTTATACTATGAAATCCATACTCCACTTCGTGGAACATTTTTATCCTTTCCAGGGTCAAGCGTCCTTACAAGGGAATATTGGCCATCTCCGCATGGCACTTCTTCAACTGGGAAACATGAAACACATCATGAACTCCCGACAAGATTGGTGACTCCAACTTGTTAGCCAATTCTCCCATACGTTCCAAACTCGGTATGGTCCTACACATCTCGGGGCTAACTTTCCCTTAACTCCAAATCATTTAACTCCTCACAGAGGGGGCACATGAAGATATGCTCCGTCTCAAATTTTATAGACTACCTCCTTGCGTTATTGCATATGCATAACTATTCTGCCTGGACTGAGCTACTTCAGCCTATCTCGAATCAACTTAACATTCTCTTCTGAATCCTTGATCACATTTGGTCCAAACAACTGACGGTCTCCAACGTCATCCCATACTCTCTTGGGGTATCAAACATATCGAGACAAAACTCATATTCATTTTGTCTGAAATCCATTCAGTGGGTATCCTTATCTTTTCCAGGGGTCAATGGTTCTTACAGGGTACTACCACCCTTAAAATGTTCCAATATTCCATAGACCATATTTCTCATATCCTCGAAATTGGTCAACATCTTTCCTCATATGGTAACTCATAAAATCCAAATCTGTACAAACTCTGCTAACTTTATTGTTTCTTAAATTATTACAATCTCTCGCTTTTCCATTACATGTCTCAACTTAACACCTCAATATAAAAGAAAAAGCTCTCACTTCTACTACTCCATTTCTTTTGTTACAACTTCAACTATATATCATCAGTCTCCTTCTCCTTTGGACAATCTCTGGCAAAGTGCCCTGCTACATTACAACGGAAACATATTACTTCTGACGGGTTTCGAGGATTCCTCATGATCACATAGCCTCTTTGGGTCCTCGGCTTCCATTTTGGGAAGTGTTGATGTAGTGCCCTGACTCCTTGCATTTGTAACAGGTGACATGACTCAGGTCCTTCCTGGAATCCAACCTATTCCTCTTCCTGGACCTTTCCGTTCCAATCAGGGCTTCTATTTCCTGTGGGTCATACTCTACTTCCTCTATCGGGAATTCTACTAGATCTCCATTCAGACAATCTTGGGAGATGTGTCCTTCTTCTCCACATGAATAGCATGACTTGGTGCGGGCTTTAATTTTGTTTCCTTTGTGTGTGTCCTCAACATCTCCCTTCGTCACAGGTTCTTCTATCATCTCCATGAGGGCTCCTTTCATTTCTTCTTTCTTCTGCTGGATGGTTCTCTGTACCATAGTGTAAATGTGACACTGAGCAGGGTAGTGGGTAGTTCCTTCACACAAGAAACAAGTAATCTGTCTAGTTGGGCATTCTTCAGCTGGATGACTTACTTCACAATTTGGGCATTCATCCTTGTGTTTGTCATGGATGTGTCCTATTTCTCCACAGAGCTTGCATGCACAAGGGTTCTTCATAATATTTTCATAAGGCTCCAATTTCTGGGACACAAACCGAGACTTTGGCAAAGTCAACTTAAATTCCTTCCAAGTGGTTACTCCTTGCCATCCATTGATGGTTTGGTACATCCTCCACCAAGTAGCGGCACCTTTTTCAAAGCATTGAAGAGCATGCTGGGCCATATCCTTTCTGGGTATAGGGTTATTCTCCATGTGATCCTCCATGTTCTGAATTCATCGGTCTGTCTCCAATTGACTCATCGGTCCAGAAAATATAAGCTCTTCTCCATTCATCATCTATTGGGTCCAAGGGTTTTGGGGTGAGATAAGAGAGATAGACAGGGAGGGATACACACAATGCAAACAATTGTTTTGAAAAAACAAGTTTTATTGTGGGTGTCGGAAAAACATCAAACAAATGACAGCTCACAGTCGTCGCATCTAACATAGGTATGTAACAGGGGTTTGGTCTTCTAAAGGTCAATAGATCTCAAAGTCATCACACTCTTCAAGTCTTGTTCATGTCTCTGATGGCTGCTTCTGATCATGCTTGTTCCTTTTGCCAGATCATATCTGTTGACACGAAGTCTCTTGGGACGTCCTTTAACAGTCCTGGAGTTGCATTCCAAACTTCTGTATTTCATCATCCTTGGCATGAACCATGGTCCTACTATCCTTCAGTTCCTGACAAATCTTTGATGTCTCAAGGTTTTGCTCCTCTAGCTTGGTTACTTCAGCTTCCGGTTCCTGAGTTCTTCACCAATTGCCTTCTTGTCAAATATTGCTTCTTGTAGGTCCATCTTAACTTCCTGATGTAACACTCCAGATCCTGGTGATACACCAGCTAAGATTTAAAACTGCATCTTTTGCTGACAGATGCTCCATCAGCCTTCTACCATCTATCCTTCCATGTATCTGCATACTTAACTCCGCACGGTGACAATAGCATAAGCGGGTGATAACATCATGGATAGCGTGTTTCTGCTCTTGTCATTTCCATGAGCTGTCATTCCATAATTGATATCTCCTGCTTTAGGGTTTCTTGACAAAACTATGAGTTCTAACTCTCCATGCTCCGATCTTTCTCCGATACACCTTGACCTCGGGTATTGACAGCTTCCATAGTCTGCCAGGTTCCATAAAGGTAGCCTTCCTGGGTCATACAAATTTGGGAATTCTTCAGAGCCTTCAAATTCTCCAAGTCTTCGGAGTCTTCAACAGTTGTAGTTTCCATTTACACGGTAAAATCCTCTTCATTCCAAATGGTCTTAGTTGTCCGATATCTTGTCTCCTTGGAGTGGTCTCATCAATCGAATCTTCAAGTGGTTAAAAGGGAAAAAGGGTATGGTCTCACTAGAAGGGAGTATTTTAATAAGCTCAGAAGAGAAGAGAGGTAAGAGATCTTTTTTGAAAAAGAAAGTTGTAGAGAAAAATCTTTCCTATGGGCTTGTCAGTTTCTAGGGTCACGTCCTATAGTCAACATGTGCTCTGATACCATCTTGTAGCGACACGACCCGAATGGATCAAGTCTCAGTGCTTTCGTGTCATCCTCGGATCGGTATGTCGACACACACAAGACTCGAAGGATTTATAACAGAGGTAAATCACATGTATAAAGTAAGCGTAAATACTATTACCTCAATCCAAATATAGCGGAAGCAACAAGGTTGTGGATTCCCATCAACACCAACGGAAAAGTTGAGTATAGGAAATCGTAACCCTAACGTATCACTTACTCGTCGTCTGAAAAGTCTGCAACATGAAAAGTTGCAGCCCAAAAACAGGTCAGCACATGGAATATATGGCAATGTAACACATAGAGAGTAATGAAAGAATAGGCTATACTACATGCATATATGGCTGGTGGAAAGCTCTATGGTTACAGTTTTTGCGAAAAGCCAATTTTCCCTATTTCAAAGGAATAAATTTATTTAACTATCATGGTGGTTGTTAAACATTGAGAATGGTTGACAGCATCCTCAATCCCAATTAAAAGTACTCATTAAACCCAAACAAATTATATTAAGTAACGTGATGAGATCAACAGGATAATCCAAGAACTAGTTACTCAAAATTGTCCATAACCGGGACACGGCTAATCATGATTAGTTTGTACACTCTGCAGAGGTTTATGACTTTTCCCGACAAGACTCGATTGCCTCCGCTTGGTTTCTCGCACTACATGATGTTTGAGAAACGGTTGACCGAGACATAGTCTTTCGGAAGCGCTAGCACCTTACTTGTGGGTAGACCGGTACACCTACTTTCCCCTACATCTGCTTGTCTACCCGTAAGAGTTCGCACAACTTAGTCAACTATGCCAGAGCCCATAATGGCTTGTGGCTGCACACGGAAGTTTCGAGTTTGAATAATCTCATGATCCCTTTGAGCCTGGGTGGCGGTCCGAAGAAATACTGATGGCAAGTCCTCGAAACCTGTGTGCCTAGACAGGCAAGTCCTGGAGTAACCAGGTGCCTCAATCCACCCAGATGTGTGTTTAAGTTGCCACCTTCGATAAACCATTAATTATCAATCTCACATCTGTCATGGATATTCACTCAAACTCAATCCACGTCTACGAGCATAGCATGGCATAATAAGCAAACGTAGAAGTAACTCCCAAGGGTTTTGTAATAAAACAGGTAATAGGTACTACCTCAACTACTTCTCATCCCACAATTTAATTAGATCCTAATCATGCAATGTTTGAGGATAGATCTAATGCATAAAAACTGGGTATGAGAAAAGTATGATCAAAGTGTTACTTGCCTGCAAAGTTGATGAAGATGATTCGCACTGAAAACTCTTGATAGTTCTACTCGTCACACTCCGGTCAATCTATCGTAATCAAGCAATAGTAACCACACATAAGCAATCAATCAAAACATCGGACCGAACGAAGGAAACGATTCGGAAAACATCAAAACAAAGCAAATAACTCTTGCAACATAAAACAATTTCTAACAGTACCAAAATTATGTGAATTTGGCCTTATCAGAAAGTTTAGGTCAAGAGCTTTGATTTGCAAAAAGAATCAACTAAACCGGAGTTACGAAACTCAAGTTATGATCAAACGAAGTTCAAATACAAATCTGTTTGAATTCAAATTTTAAAACTTTCAAAAATATGTTTGAGTTGTTTTACTGGATAGAGGATCAGAACGAAGAAGTGGGCGTTGGTTTCATGGATTCCGACTTACGAGTAAAAAGTTATGAGCGTTTGAAGATTAGGGACTAAAAAATAACACTATGGATAGGTCCCTGACGGAAATTAAAAATAAAAAGAAAAGTCTATCGAGCGAACGCTCGCTAAACAAAACCGGAAAGAAAAACCGGCGAGAAAACCGATCTAGAGTTTCGGAAAGAAAACCGAAACGAAAAACCGATCTAGAAAACCGGAACGGAACCCGGAACAGAAAAAAAAGGTGACGCGGCGCGGGGCTAGTACCTCGAAGAGGCGAGGGGCTCCGGCGGCGGCGGTGTTGGGTGGCGGCGGCGGCACTTGGCGGCGGCGGCGGTGTGGGGCGGCAGCGTAGGGCGGCGGCGGCGGCAAGTGGCGGCGGCAGCGTTAGGAGGGGCGGCGGCGGCTGGTGAGGGGCGGCGGCGGCTATGGCGGCGGCGAGGGCGGCGGCGGCTATGGCGGGCGGCGTAGGGCGGCGGCGGCGCTGGCTATGGCGGCGGGCGAGGGCGGCGGCGGCACTGCTGTCATTGCTGGAGGAGAGGAGAGGAGAGTTGATTTGATGTGTTGGAGGGGGGGTGCTTGGGTATTGATATTGGGGAGGGGAGGGGTTTTGCTTGGGGTAGGGGACAAGAAATAGATTAGGATTAGGAATCCTAGGATTAAAAAACGGAATAACGAAACGGGATCAAATCCTACTAGGATTTGTAAAAGATTAGGAAACCTTGCGGCTCCCTTGCTCCCTGGTGCATGCGATGCTAGCGATGGCCTTGGCCTTCGGCCGGCCGGTGACTTGGCGGCTTGGGCCTTTGGCCCAAGGCGCTGCAGCTCGTTTTTTTTTAATAATTTCCAGACGAAATAAAAATAATAAAACCAAATAAATAAATATATTATATAGGCATATAATATATCAAAATTTTCAGAAAAAGATTTCCTACATGATGAACATTATTCTAGCTTCAAATAAAATACACACAAATTTAAATAAAGGAAAGAGTGCTTCTGCCCTAGTAAAATCCAGTAAAAATCATTTTAAAAATACCAAAATTAATTCAAATTTATTTCTCTCCAATTTTCTGATGTAGGGAATCATGTTACCCTATTTTCCATGTATTTTATTTTTGGAGAAAAATAATTTGAATAAAACTCAAATAACTCCAAGTTGAAAATAATTCAAAGGAACTTTGAATTTAATTCTTTGAAACTCCCAACTCATATTTCATATAATTTGAAGAAGTCATTTTATCTTCGCTCGTGAAAATCATTGAGTTGCATAAAGTTTCAGAATTGAAAATATTCTCAAATGAAATTCAAATATTTTCAACACCCCTTGTCATTTAAATAAATGGAAGAAGTCATGTCATCTTCTCTCCAGGGTTTTGTGATGAAAAGAATTTGAATTCGAAGATCATAAAAGCAAAATGAAAGTTTGGGAAAGTCCTTTTATTCCCTCTCATCTAACTTTCAAAAAGTTTCGAATTCACTCACTTTCAGTCAATCAATCAAGCAATCAATCAAATCTATCTATTTGTTTATAACATTCCAAAATTTAGAATTTTGGGATGTTACAAGTTTCCATTAGGACCCCGCTGCCACGGGAGGGTAGGAAAAAAGATGTCATGCAAGTTCTTTTCCATAAGCATGTATGACTATATTCGGAATACATGCCTACATTACATTGATGAATTGGAGCTAGTTCTGTGTCACCCTATGTTATGATTGTTACATGATGAACCGCATCCGGCATAATTCTCCATCACCGATCCAATGCCTACGAGCTTTTCACATACTGTTCCTCGCTTATTTACTTTTCTGTTGCTACTGTTACAATCACTACAAAACCCAAAAATATTACTTTTGCTACCGTTACCATTACTTCCAGACTACTTTGCTACTAAATACTTTGCTGCAGATATTAAGTTATCCAGGTGTGGTTGAATTGACAACTCAACTACTAATACTTGAGAATATTCTTTGGCTCCCCTTTGTGTCGAATCAATAAATTTGGGTTGAATACTCTACCCTCGAAAACTGTTGCGATCCCCTCTACTTGTGGGTTATCAGTGCGCAGCCCCTGGTCCAAGCCAGGGTGCTATCAGCATCTGATCGGGAAGTGTCGATCCTTCGCATGACGCAGAAAAAATCTCCAACGATGTTGTAACCCTCGAACAGTTGACCGGCTCTCGTCGTATCATGACAGTCAGTTTTCGGCTTTCTCTACTGAGGTGCTCATCCGGTCAAGGCCAGGGCACAATCGCAGTAGTTCTCCCTTTACTACCCTAGCCGATAGAGCGAAACGTAAGGTAGTAAGCACAGGAGCCGGGCAACCCAACTATTGACCAAAGACATGATTTGGAGCCAATGCATAAAGTGCTAAATTCCGGGTGCCGAACTTATATATATAAGAAGTGTTCGGACTTTGCTGCCGTATTGTGGGGCGACAAGTAGCCCCTGGCGAATATGAAACGTACAGAAGAGTATCGATGCCGCAAATAAGCGGATCGAAATAAAACGAAGTAAGAAGCGAAAACCACAGAAACTGGGCCACGAACCATTTTTATTATAACTGGATGGATACGTCAAGGCGTATCTTGTACAGATGGTGCGAGAAGTATCCGGGCTATTTAACATGCCGGGATCAGTAGGGCGCAGCGTGCGGGTCCTGAGAAATAAGTTTGAATATCGTCAAGAAGAACGTATAAAGGTTACCCTACACACCTGTGTTGCTTGCCTCCGTTGTATGCCAATCCTTCTGAAGGACTTGCAGAAAAAGGAACCTGAAACAAGAAAAAGGTACAAGTACGTGTTGGGGAACGTAGTAATTTCTAAAAAAATTCCTACGCACACGCAAGATCATGGTGATGGCATAGCAACCAGAGGGGAGAGTATTTTCCACGTACCCTCGTAGACCGTAAGCGGAAGCGTTATGACAACGCGGTTGATGTAGTCGTACGTCTTCACGATCCGACCGATCCAAGTACCGAACGTACGGCACCTCCGAGTTCAGCACACGTTCAGCTCGATGACGATCCCCGGACTCTGATCCAGCAAAGTGTCGGGGATGAGTTCCGTCAGCACGACGGCATGGTGACGATGATGATGCTCTACCCGCGCAGGGCTTCGCCTAAACTCCGCGACGATATGACCGAGGTGGAATATGGTGGAGGGGGGCACCGCACACGGCTAAGGAACGATCCGTAGATCAACTTGTGTGTCTCTGGGGTGCCCCCTGCCCCCGTATATAAAGGATCAAGGGGGGTTGCGGCCGTCCCTAGGAGGAGGTGCGCCGGAGGAGTCCTACTCCCATCGGGAGTAGGACTCCCCCCTTTCCTAGTTGGACTAGGACTTGGGGGGAAGGAGGAGAGGGGGGAAAAGGAAAGGGGGGGCGCCGCCCCCCTTCCTTGTCCTATTCGGACATGGGGGGGAGGGGCGCGCGGCTGCCCCTTGGCCCCTTCTCCTCTTTCTCCACTTGGCCCACTAAGGCCCATTAGGTCACCGGGGTTCGGTAACCTCCGGTACTCGGTAAAATGCCGATTTCACCCGGAACACTTCCGATGTCCAAACATAGGCTTCCAATATATCAATCTTTATGTCTCGACCATTTCGAGACTCCTCGTCATGTCTGTGATCACATCCAGGACTCGAACAAACTTCGGTACATCAAAACTTATAAACTCATAATGAAACTGTCATCGTAACTTTAAGCGTGCGGACCCTTCGGGTTCGAGAACTATGTAGACATGACCTAGAACTATTCTCGGTCAATAACCAATAGCGGAACCTGGATGCCCATATTGGTTCCTACATATTCTGAAGATCTTTATCGGTCAAACCGCATAACAACATACGTTGTTCCCTTTGTCGTCGGTATGTTACTTGCCCGAGATTTGATCGTTGGTATCCAATACCTAGTTCAATCTCAATTCTTGGCAAGTCTTTACTCGTTATGTAATGCATCATTCCATAACTAACTTATTAGCTACATTGCTTGCAAGGCTTATAGTGATGTGCATTACCGAGAAGGCCCAGAGATACCTCTCCGACAATCGGAGTGACAAAACCTAATCTCGAAATACGCCAACCCAACATGTACCTTTGGAGACACCTGTAGTACTCCTTTATAATCACCCGATTACGTTGTGACGTTTGGTAGCACCCAAAGTGTTCCTCCGGTAAACAGGAGTTGCATAATCTCATAGTTACAGGAACATGTATAAGTCATGAAGAAAGCAATAGCAATATACTAAACGATCAAGTGCTAGGCTAACGGAATGGGTCATGTCAATCACATCATTCTCCTAATGATGTGATCCCATTAATCAAATAACAACACATGTGTATGGTTAGGAAACATAACCATCTTTGATTAATGAGCTAGTCAAGTAGAGCCATACTAGTGACTATATCTTTGTCTATGTATTCACACATGTATCATGTTTCCGGTTAATACAATTCTAGCATGAACAATAAACATTTATCATGATATGAGGAAATAAATAATAACTTTATTATTGCCTCTAGGGCATATTTCCTTCAGTCTCCCACTTGCACTAGTGTCAATAATCTAGATTACACAGTAATGATTCTAACACCCATGGAGTCTTGGTGCTGATCATGTTTTGCTCGTGGAAGAGGCTTAGTCAACGGGTCTACAACATTCAGGTCCGTATGTATTTTGCAAATCTCTATGTCTCCCACCTGGACTTGGCCCCGGATGGAATTGAAGCGTCTCTTGATGTGCTTGGTCCTCTTGTGAAATCTGGATTCCTTTGCCAAGGCAATTGCACCAGTATTGTCACAGAAGATCTTCATTGGTCCCGATGCACTAGGTATGACACCTAGATCAGAAATGAACTCTTTCATCCAGACTCCTTCATTTGCTGCTTCTGAAGCAGCTATGTATTCTGCTTCACATGTAGATCCCGCCACGACGCTTTGTTTAGAACTGCACCAACTAACAGCTCCACCGTTTAATAAAAATACGTATCTGGTTTTGCGATTTAGAATCGTCTCGATCGTTGTCGAAGCTTGCATCGACGTAACCATTTACGACTAGCTCTTTGTCACCTCCATATACGAGAAACATATCCTTAGTCCTTTTCGTATTTCAGGATGTTCTTGACCGCTGTCCACTGATCCACTCCTGGATTACTTTGGTACCTTCCTGCCAAGCTTATTGCTAAGCATACATCAGGTCTGGTACACAGCATTGCATACATGATAGAGCCTATGGCTGAAGCATAGGGAACATCTTTCATTTTCTCTCTATCTCCTGCTGTGGTCGGGCATTGAGTTTGACTCAATTTCACACCTTGTAATATAGGTAAGAAACCTTTCTTTGCCTGATCCATTTTGAACCTTTTCAAAACTTTATCAAGGTATGTGCTTTGTGAAAGTCCAATTAAGCGTCTTGATCTATCTCTATAGATTTTGATGCCCAATATGTAAGCAGCTTCACCGAGGTCTTTCATTGAAAAACTTTTATTCAAGTATCCTTTTATGCTATCCAGAAAATCTATATCATTTCCAATCAATAATATGTCGTCCACATATAATATCGAAATGCTACTGAGCTCCCACTCACTTTCTTGTAAATACAAAGCTTCTCCAAAAGTCTGTATAAAACCATATGCTTTGATCACACTATCAAAGCGTTTATTCCAACTCCGAGAGGCTTGCACTGCACCATAAATTGATCGCTGGAGCTTGCACACTTTGTTAGCACCGTTTGGATCAACAAAACCTTCTGGTTGCATCATATACAACTCTTCTTCTAGAAATCCATTCAAGAATGCAGTTTTGACATCCATTTGCCAAATTTCATAATTATAAAATGCAGCAATTGCTAACATGATTCAGACAGACTTAAGCATCGCTACGGGTGAGAAGGTCTCATTGTAGTCAATCCCTTGAACTTATCGAAAACCTTTTGCAACAAGTCGAGCTTTATAGACAGTAACATTACCATCGTCGGTCTTCTTCTTAAAAATCCATTTATTTTCTATTGCTTGCCGACCATCGGGCAAGTCAAGCAAAGTCCACACTTTGTTCTCATACATGGATCCCATCTGAGATTTGATGGCTTCAAGCCATTTTGCGGAATCTGGGCTCACCATCGCTTCTTCATAGTTCGTAGGTTCACCATGATCTAGTAGCATGACTTCCAGAATAGGATTACCGTACCACTGCAGTGCGGATCTTACTCTAGTTGATCTACGGTTCAGTAATAACTTGATCTGAAGTTTCATGATCATCATCATTAACTTCCTCACTAATTGGTGTAGGTGTCACAGGAACCGATTTCTGTGATGAACCACTTTCCAATAAGGGAGCTGGTACTGTTACCTCATCAAGTTCTACTTTCCTCCCACTCACTTCTTTCGAGAGAAACTCCTTCTCTAGAAAGGATCCATTCTTAGCAACGAATGTCTTGCCTTCGGATCTGTGATAGAAGGTGTACCCAACTGTCTCCTTTGGGTATCCTATGAAGACACATTTTTCCGATTTGGGTTCAAGCTTATCAGGTTGAAGTTTTTCACATAAGCATCGCAGCCCCAAACTTTCGAAGCGACAACTTTGGTTTCTTGCCAAACCATAGTTCATAAGGAGTCGCCTCAACGGATTTTGATGGTGCCCTATTTAACGTGAATGCGCCGTCTCTAAAGCATAACCCCACAAAGATAGCGGTAAATCGGTAAGAGACATCATAGACCGCACCATATCTAGTAAAGTACGATTACGATGTTCGGACACACCATTACGCTGTGGTGTTCCAGGTGGCGTTAGTTGCGAAACTATTCCGCATTGTTTCAAATATAGACCAAACTCGTAACTCAAATATTCTCCTCCACGATCAGATCGTAGAAACTTTATTTTCTTGTTACGATGATTTTCAACTTCACTCTGAAATTCTTTGAACTTTTCAAATGTTTCAGATTTATGCTTCATTAAGAAGATATACCCATATCTGCTTAAATCATCTGTGAAGGTGAGAAAATAACGATATCCGCCACGAGCTTCAACATTCATCGGACCACATACATCTGTATGTATGATCTCCAACAAATCTGTTGCTCTCTCCATAGAACCGGAGAACGGTGTTTTAGTCATCTTGCCTATGAGGCACGGTTCGCAAGTACCAAGTGATTCATAATCAAGTGGTTCCAAAAGTCCATCAGTATGGAGTTTCTTCATGCGCTTTACACCGATATGACCTAAACGGCAGTGCCACAAATAAGTTGCACTATCATTATTAACTCTGCATCTTTTGGCTTCGACATTATGAATATGTGTATCACTACTATCGAGATTTAATAAAAATAGACCACTCTTCAAGGGTGCATGACCATAAAAGATATTACTCATATAAATAGAACAACCATTATTCTCCGATTTAAATGAATAACCGTCTCGCATCAAACAAGATCCAGATATAATGTTCATGCTCAACGCCGCACCAAATAACAATTATTTAGGTCTAAAACTAATCCCGAAGGTAGATGTAGAGGTAGCGTGCCGACCGCGATCACATCGACTTTGGAACCGCTTCCACACGCATCGTCACCTCGTCCTTGGCCGATTGCTCGCTTATTCCGTAGTCCCCTGCTTTGAGTTGCAAATATTAGCAATGTAACCAGTATCAAATACCTAGGTGCTACTACGAGCTCTAGTAAGGTACACATCAATAACATGTATATCACATATACCTTTGTTCACCTTGCCATCCTTCTTATCCGCCAAATACTGGGCAGTTCCGCTTCAAAGGACCAGTTTGCTTGCAGAAACACTCGATTTCAGGCTTAGGTCCAGACTTGGGTTTCTTCTCTTGAGCAGCAACTTGCTTGCTGTTCTTTTTGAAGTTCCCCTTCTTCTTCCCTTTGCCCTTTTTCTTGAAACTAGTGGTCTTGTTGACCATCAACACTTGATGCTCCTTGATTTCTACCCCCGCAGCTTTTAGCATTGTGAAGAGCTCGAGAATTGTTTTGTTCATCCCTTGCATATTATAGTTCATCACGAAGCTCTTGTAGCTTGGTGGCAGTGATTGGAGAATTCTGTCAATGACACTATCATCCGGAAGATTAACTCCCAATTGAATCAAGTGATTATTATACCCAGACATTTTGAGTATATGTTCACTGACAGAACTATTCTCCTCCATATTGCAGCTATAGAACTTATTGGAGACTTCATATCTCTCAATCCGGGCATTTGCTTGAAATATTAACTTCAACTCCTGGAACATCTCATATGCTCCATGACGTTCAAAACGTCGTTGAAGACCCGGTTCTAAGCCGTAAAGCATGGCACACTGAACTATAGAGTAGTCATCAGCTTTGCTCTGCCAGACGTTCACAACTTCTGACGTTGCTCCTGCAGCAGGCCTGGCACCCAACGGTGCTTCCAGGACGTAATTCTTCTGTGCAACAATGAGGATAATCCTCATTTTACGGACCCTCCGTGTAATTGCTACCATCATCTTTCAACTTTGCTTTCTCAAGGAACGCATTAAAATTCAACGGAACAACAGCACGAGCCATCTATCTACAAACATAGATAATCAAAATACTATCAGGTACTAAGTTCATGATAAATTTAAGTTCAATTAATCATATTACTTAAGAACTCCCACTTAGACAGACATCTCTCTAGTCATCTAAGTGATCACGTGATCCAAATCAACTAAACCATAACCGATCATCACGTGAGATGGAGTAGTTTTCAATGGTGAACATCACTATGTTGATCATATCTACTATATGATTCATGCTCGACCTTTCGGTCTCTGTGTTCCGAGGCCATATCTGCATATGCTAGGCTCATCAAGTTTAACCTGAGTATTCTGCGTGTGCAAAACTGGCTTGCACCCGTTGTAGATGGACGTAGAGCTTATCACACCCGATCATCACGTGGTGTTTGGGCACGACGAACTTTGGCAACGGTGCATACTCAGGGGGAACACTTCTTGATAATTTTTTAGTGAGAGATCATCTTAAAATTCTACCGTCAATCAAAGCAAGATAAGATGCATAAAGGATAAACATCACATGCAATTAATATAAGTGATATGATATGGCCATCATCATCTTGTGCTTGTGATCTCCATCTCAAGCAATCGTGATCACCATCGCCACCGGGCGCGACACCTTGATCTCCATCGTAGCATCGTTGTCGCCTCGCCAACTATTGCTTCTACGACTATCGCTACCGCTTAGTGATAAAGTAAAAGCAAGTACATGGCGCTTGCATTTCATACAATAAAGCGACAACCATATGGCTCTCGCCAGCTGCCGATAACTTCGGTTACAAAACATGATCATCTCATACAATAAAATATAGCATCACGTCTTGACCATATCACATCACAACATGCCCTGCAAAAACAAGTTAGACATCCTCTACTTTGTTTGTTGCAAATTTTACGTGGCTGCTACGGGCTGAGCAAGAACCGTTCTTACCTACGCATCAAGAACCACAATGATAGTTTGTCAAGTTGGTGCTGTTTTAACCTTCGCAAGGACCGGGCGTAGCCACACTCGGTTCAACTAAAGTGAGAGAGACAGACACCCGCCAACACCTTTAAGCACGAGTGCTCGCAACGGTGAAACCAGTCTCGGCGTAAGCGTCTGGCGTAATGTCATCCGGGCCGCTTCATCTCACAATACCGCCCGAACCAAAGTATGACATGCCGGTAAGCAATATGACTTGTATCGCCCACAACTCACTTGTGTTCTACTCGTGCATATGACATCTACGCATAAAACCTGGCTCGGATGCCCATCATGGGGAACGTAGTAATTTCAAAAAATTCCTACGCACACGCAAGATCATGGTGATGGCATAGCAACGAGGGGAGATTATTGTCCATGTACCCTCGTGAGACCGTGAAGCGGAAGCGCGTTATGACAACGCGGTTGATGTAGTCGTGCGCCTTCACGATCCGACCGATCCAAGTACCGAACGTATGGCACATCCGGAAGTTCAGCACACGCTCAGCTCGATGACGATCCCGGACTCCGATCTAGCAAAGTGTCGGGATGAGTTCCACAAGACGACGGGCGCAGACGATGATGATGCTCTACCGCGCAGGGCTTCGCCTAAGCTCCGCGACGATATGACCGAAGTGGAATATGGTGGAGGGGGGCACCGCACACGGCTAAGGAACGATCCGTAGATCAACTTGTGTGTCTTGGGTGCCCCCCTGCCCCCGTATATAAAGGAGCAAGGGGGGGTGCGGCCGGCCCTAGGAGGAGGCGCGCCGGAGGAGTCCTACTCCCACCGGGCTTATAGTGATGTGCATTCCGATGTCCCCCCGGAACACTTCCGATATATTAATCTTTATGTCTCGACCATTTCGAGACTCCTCGTCATGTCTGTGATCACATCTAGGACTCCGAACAAACTTCCGTACATCAAAACTTATAAACTCATAATGAAACTGTCATCGTAACGTTAAGCATGCGGACCCTTCGGGTTCGAGAACTATGTAGACATGACCTAGAACTATTCTCGTTCAATAACCAATAGCGGAAACTGGATGCCCATATTGGTTCCTACATATTCTACGAAGATCTTTATCGGTCAAACCGCATAACAACATAAGTTGTTCCCTTTGTCATCGGTATGTTACTTGCCCGAGATTTGATCGTCGGTATCCAATACCTAGTTAAATATAGTTAATAGCAAGTCTCTTTACTCGTTACGTAATGCATCATTCCATAACTAACTTATTAGCTACATTGCTTGCAAGGCTTATAGTGATGTGCATTACCGAGAAGGCCCAGAGATACCTCTCCGACAATCAGAGTGACAAAACCTAATCTCGAAATACGCCAACCCAACATGTACCTTTGGAGACACCTGTAGTACTCCTTTATAATCACCCGATTCGTTGTGACGCTTGGTAGCACCAAAGTGTTTATCCGGTAAACGGGAGTTGCATAATCTCATAGTTACAGGAACATGTATAAGTCATGAAGAAAGCAATAGCAATATACTAAACGATCAAGTGCTAGGATAACGGAATGGGTCATGTCAATCACATCATTCTCCTAATGATGTGATCCCATTAATCAAATAACAACACATGTCTATGGTTAGGAAACATAACCATCTTTGATTAATGAGCTAGTCAAGTAGAGCCATACTAGTGACTATATGTTTGTCTATGTATTCACACATGTATCATGTTTCCGGTTAATACAATTCTAGCATGAATAATAAACATTTATCATGATATGAGGAAATAAATAATAACTTTATTATTGCCTCTAGGGCATATTTCCTTCAGTACGTGTGTCCGGGATCTGTCTTGCCGAACTGTAGACCCCGGGTTATCTTGTGCCTCCGTCAATGTCCATGGAATTTTGTGTGCGTAATTGTGTACGCGTGGTATGAATGCCACTACCTCATTAGGACTGGGACGGAGGCCGGATTGCTAGTCGAGCTCTTGACGAGCCATGCTGTCCTATTGAAGTGTAGTCCGGGACCTCTTAATGATGTCCGAGGGCTCGGCAGCCGTACTATGGTGTTGCTTGAGAAGGCCGCTCTGTACTTCTGCTGCTAGGGCGACGGTGTGCTCCTCTGTTCGGAGGGAGCGTTCCGTATTGCCATTGACTGTTATGACGCCGCGTGGACCGGGCATCTTGAGCTTGAGATAAGCATAGTGTGGCACTGCGTTGAATCTAGCAAACGCGGTTCGTCCGAGCAGTGCGTGATAGCCGCTGCGGAAGGGGACGATATCGAAGATTAACTCTTTGCTTCGGAAGTTGTCCGGAGAACCGAAGACCACCTCCAGCGTGATTGAGCCCGCATACCGGCCTCTACGCCTGGTATGACTCCTTTAAAGGTAGTCTTTGTTGGTTTGATTCGCGAGGGGTTAATGCCCATCTTCCGCACTTTGTCCTGATAAAGCAGGTTGAGGCTGCTACCACCGTCCATCAGGACTCATGTTAGGTGAAACCCATCAATAATTGGGTCGAGGACTAGTGCGGCTGAACTGCCATGGCAGATACTAGTTGGGTGATCCCGGCGATCGAAGGTGATCGGGAATGATGACCACAGATTGAATTTTAGGGCGACTGGCTCTACTGCGTAGACGTCCCTAAGTGCTCGCTTATGCTCCCTTTTGGGGATGTACGTGGCGTATATCATGTTCATCGTTTTGACTGGATGGGGAAATTTCTTCTGCCCCCCAGCGTTCGGCTGTCGGGGCTCTTCGTCCTCGTCCTCACTTTGTGATCCCTTTTCTTTGTTTTCGACATTTAACTTGCCAGCCTGCTTCAAAACCCAACAATCTCTGTTGGTATGATTAGCTTGCTTATCCGAGGTGCCGTGTATATGGCACATATGGTCGAGTATGCGGTCCAGGCTGGAAGGTCCTTCATTGTTCCTTTTGTAGGGCTTCTTCCATTGGCCGGACTTGGAGCCAGTGAATCCGGCGTTGACCGTGGTGTCATCGGTGTTGTTGCCATTACTTCGGCGTTTGTGTCTATTGGGCCGGAGCTTGCTAGTGCTATTCTTAGCCTCGGAGGGGCCTGTCTCGCTGGCTGTGTTTTTACTACGGGCTAGCCAACTGTCCTCTCCCGCGCAAAAGCGGGTCATGAGTGCCGTGAGGGCTGCCATGGACTTCGGCTTTTCTTGGCCGAGGTGGTGGCTAGCCATTCGTCACGGATGCTGTGTTTGAAGGCTGCTAAGGCCTCGGCATCCGGACAGTCAACGATCTGGTTCTTTTTGGTTAGGAACCTAGTCCAGAATTTTCTGGCTGATTCTCCAGGTTGTTGAACTATGTGGCTTAAGTCATCGGCGTCTGGTGGCCGGACATAGGTTCCTTGGAAGTTGTCCAGGAAAGCTTCTTCCAAGTCCTCCCAGCTGCCGATAGAATTTTCAGGCAGGCTGTTGAGCCAGTGCCGAGCTGGCCCTTTGAGCTATAGTGGGAGGTATTTAATGGTGTGGAGGTCATCTCCTCGAGCCATATGGATATGGAGAATGAAATCCTCGACCCATACTGCGGGATCGGTTGTGCCATCGTATGATTCGATATTGACGGACTTGAACCCCTCGGGGAATTCGTGATCCGGTACTTCATCTGTGAAGCACAGAGGGTGTGCGGTGCCTCTATATCGGGCCGCATCATGGCGTAGCTCTGATGGAGTCCGTCTGCGGTATTCGGCCCGGGCATGGTTAGATTTATCACGTCCGAATAGGTAGCCGTCGTCGTGCCTCGAAGCATGCCCTCATGATCCGTAGATCAATCTTGTGTGTCATGTTCTATCATCCAGGATCTGCTGGAGGTCGTATGTGTGACCCCTAACTCTTCCGTCTCGGTTTTTACGAGGCGGTGAGGCAGGCTGCTGTTCGGCCTGTGTTGCCGCTTTATCCCAGCCGCGGGGTGGCCGGCCAGCCACCCTGTCTCGACCACGTGGTGGTCGTTCCGCATGACGCGAGGGAGATGCGTGCTCCGGTGCTTCCTCATCGAATTGAGGTAGCAGTCTGCATTTCGGGTAGCTCTTGGCTGGGCGCCTGGGGTCGTGTTCTTCGGCTGTCAGGACATCAGTCCATCTATCACCGAGCAGATCTTGTTCGGCTTGAAGCTGCTGCTATTTCTTTTTCAGGCTCTTTGAAGTGGCTATGAGCTGAAGCTTAAAGCGCTCCTGCTCCAGAGGATCTTCCGGCACGATGAAGTCTTCGTTGCCGAGGCTTGTCTCCTCCTCGGAGGGTGGACGGTAACTATCATCCTCCGAGTCATCTTCTATGGCCTGTTCATCGGGGTTGTCTTGCCTGTTGTCATGTTCCTCCTGTTCGGATGTGGGTCCGACGGGGTCTTCATTGTTTTTGGCGTCGCCTGGAGTACTATTCTCTCCAGTGTCGGTGTTGCCGTCCTTTGAGTGACGAGGCTTAGAACGACGCTTGGGGCGTCAGCGTTTGGACTGCGTCTCAGAGGTTTGTTCGCATCTGGCTCTTCTTTGTCATCGCCAGATCCTTTGGGTGTGTCAACCACGTACACATCGTACGAAGAGGTAGCCGTCCAACGTCCAGTGAATGGTGGGTCTTGGCCTTGCTCCTGATCGGCATCGTCGTCCATACCGTCGATGTCTTCGGAGCCATAGTCAAGCACGTCGGTTAAGTCATCGACAGTGTCTATGAAGTGGGTGGCGGGTGGGAAGCAAAATTCCTCATCATCCGTCTCTCGCTTAACCCAAACATAGTGCGGCTGTGAGTCCTCCTCCAAGGATAAGTTCTTTAAAGAATTTAGCATGTCACCAAAAGGTGAGTGCTGGAAAACGTCAGCGGCACTGAACTCGAAGATCGATAACCGACCTAGCTCGGTGTCCGCGAGCGTACACAGTCCGGAACGTGTAGCCGTCCGGGTTTCCATTGACGCAAGTATTGCAGGATGTCGAGTCCGTGTGCGGCTCCAACACCGTGGACTTTGTGGCCTCGGAGGGCACGATCTGCTTCAGTTTTGAGGTCGTTGCAGCAACAGGATCCATCTCCTGGGTGTGATCCGATGACAGATTTAAGTCATGTTCATCGGAGAGAGGGCGAGCGACTGCCGCCGTGTCAAACCCATCGAAGATCAAGTCTCCACGGGTATGCGCGGCGCAGTTCAAGCTTCCGAATCTGGCCTGATGGCCAGGGGCATGGCTATCGACCTGCTCCAGATGGCCAAGCGAGTTGGCCCGCAGTACGAAGTCCCCGAACACAAAGGTTCGTCCGGGGAGGAAGGTTTCTCCCTGAACGGCGCCATTACTGACGATCGACGGGGCCATCGAATCCTTTGTCGATGGCACAATGGAACTCTCAATGAAAGCACCAATGTCGGTGTCAAAACCGGTGGATCTCGGGTAGGGAGTCCCGAATTGTACGTCTAGGATCGATGGTAACAGGAGACGGGGGACACGATGTTTACCCAGGTTCGGGCCCACTCTATGGAGGTAATACCCTACTTCCTACTTGATTGATCTTGATGAATATGAGTGTTACAAGAGTTGATCCACCACGAGATCCTAATGGCTAAACCCTAAAAGCCTAGCCTATGAATATGGTAATGAATGTCTCCTATCCAGACTATGCTCCCCGGTTTATATAGACACCGGAGAGATCTAGGGTTACATGGACTCAGTTACATAAGAAGGAATCTTCACAGCTGGTCGCCTAGCTTGCCTTCCACGCCAAGGAAAGTCCAATCCGGACACGGGTATAATCTTCGGCCTTCATGTCTTCGTAGCCCATCAGTCCAGCCCATGGATAACAGGTCGGACGCCCGAGGACCCCTTAGTCCAGGACTCCCTCACCCATGCCCAGCTCCTGGTGATCACCGCACAAATTGAACGAAGCTTCTTTGACAACGGTCGGCAACCCACGGCCGAAGAGCTGGCAATCGTCGAGAGCGTTCGAGCAGCCATTCGTTCCTCCGCCGCATACCTTGCAACGACGGAGCCCGTCCAAGCCCAGATCGCGTCCGCCCACGCCCAGCTCGTGGCGGCCTTTTCCAAAGAGATGGCGAATGCGGATGGCGAGATGCTTGCCGAGTATAGTGTGATGGATGCCATGGAGCCCCTTCCCCAGGAGACCGTCGGGCGCGAGCTGGACATGGAGGCGGCGGCGGAGATCGATGAGCACCAGCCGTAGTAGTACCCTTTGTTTTGTTTAATTAAGATCACCGGTCTTTAATTTGTTAGAGTAATGTTTAGGTCAGCTAGCTCTATTTAATTGCTGAACTTGCTCGATTAAGAAGTGTGGGTGTGATGTAGTCTCCTTTGTGTACCCAAATTATGCAATGATGTGGATGACTATTGTAACCATGGAAATTCAAACCAAAACTTTTGATGTTCAAACTCATCACACACGGGTTAAGCTATCTGAATCGTTTGTGATGTCCACATATCGCATACGATTAGAATAAGGGACCGTGTCCGATGACACTTTGCTACCGGTTTTTGGCTGAAGCGATTCCAAATTTTCGGCTTCATGGAAATATCTACCTCCCGCCTCCCCTTACCAAAAGCCACATTTCCCTCTTTCCGCCTTCCTTTTCAAGTTGAAACCTTCACCCCTTGCTTGCTGACCGCCGCCTCCTCATGGCGACCCTCCTTCACGCTGCTCGGCCTCGTCTATCCAGGCAGGTAATCCACACCGACCCCATTCTCCTCCTCCTTCCACATCCCACATGCCCCGATCACGGCCATGAGCACGACACCTTCCACCCAAATCACCGACCCCTCCACCAAATAAGAGCCGGCCTAAGCCATGGTGCACGCAGTATAGCCAGGACCTCAAGGAGCATTTGGCAGCGGAGAAGCAAATCGCGGGCGTACGCGCGGATGAGGTCGCGATGGCTGCCATTCGTGCCGACACCCAGATCTTGAAGGAGCACCTTGCCAATTGCTAGCTACGCCGGTTAAACATGCTCTGTTTACCCGTTGCGTGTGCTGCTCCTGCATTTCCTTCACAAATTCTAGTGAATTGTGATATCTAATTTCACCATGCAATATGTTGCTCTAGTGTATATGTTCTATATGTCATGCAGTGTGGTGCTCACTTATTAACTATTTTGTTAATTAGTTGTCGTCTTCAGTTAATTGTTTGGTTCAATTCTACAAATGTGATGTTCAATTCTTCAGACTGCAATTTTGTATTGTCTTCCATGTGTAAAATAAATCAAATTTATCTTTACAAAATTGTGGGTGCATTCTGTTATTGTACACCATGTGAGGAATAAATTGAATTTGGCTATAGTAAATAAATGAGAAACAAATACATTTGTTACAATTGGCTATAGTTAACTATTTGGTTAACTCTCTGATCTTCTATTAGGAGTATGTTATATTGTGCAATGTGGTGCTCAGTTAATGTTTGGTTCATTTGTTGTGGTGTTTAGTTAACTGCTTGGTTCAATTCTGCAATGCGATGTCCAATTGTCGTGGGTAGAATTTTGTATTGTTGTGCATGTGAGGAATAAATCGAATTTGGCTGCACTTAATACATGAGAAACATATACAAGTGCTATATTTCCTAGTTCTTAATCGTACTTGGTTTGGGTAAATGGGTTTTCCGTGTGGCTTCAATTAATCTAATGAATCTGCAATGTGCTTATTTTTCACCAACATATTTTACTGATAGCATGTGAACCCTTACTTAACCTGATGACTAACTATATGTGTTGCAGGGAAACAATGGGAAGTACTGAGGTTTACAATCGAGGTTAGCACATGCATGGTCCGTTGTCTAATAGCACATTATTGTGCAATTGCAGGAACCATTCTAATATTTTGGTTTTTAACAATTTGGTCTTGCACATGTAGGTCCTGCTGTTAGAGGTTTTGACCCACTGTTCAACCCGTTTTGCATATGGGAAATGAGTTGTCCATGAATATCAATCAAATCAAGAAACTTGAAAGATTGTTAGGATAAAGAAATTAGTGACAAAAACAACAAGATCTTTGTCTGTACAATGAAGAAGACATCAGTTCACTACAAGATGGTACTAATTATTATACCTTGCCTTTTTTTATTCCTTTGCCCCATTTCCAATATAGAGAAGATATTTATGCACATCCTTGTTTTCAAGCCTTTCCAAAGCAGTTCACTCATGATTACCTCTCAAACCACCTCTATGGTCAGGAGGCGAAGAACGTTTTCATACAACGCTCACGGTTCAATGTTGAAGTGTTCCTGAAGAGGACGAAGGATGGACGGTCAATCATCCACAGGCACTGGCCTAAAGTTGCAAAGACCTTCAACATGAATGAAGGCTCAATATTCGCCTTCCGCTTCAAAGCAGTTTTCCGGATGAGATGCATCTGCCTATATACCGCCTATGATGCTAATTTCAAAGGTTCTACATGTTGCATGTGGAACTTGCTACAATGCGCTTGTGTAATGGGGTAGCTGAGTCTTTGAAGCTATATCATGTTGTACTCTAATGTATTTCAATTATGAAATTCTGCTTCCTTAATATGGAAATGAAATATATTGTGTGCTTAATACGAAATGTCAATTAGATTAATAAATGGATTATTAATAATCGGATAATTAGCCTACTAATGGCGAATTAGCCTGCTAATTGTGTTTTGCTATTGCAAACGGTTGTTGAAAAACACCGTGGGCGATGACCTCAGGCAACGCAAAGAGTTTCTAGGAATAAACGGTGTTGGATAAATGAACAATCACACACGACTTTCTCTTGAAAACTGTTTGCGTTAGGCCACCTTGCGCAAACGTTTACCACATAAAAACTGTGTGTGATGGACAGCCTTTGCCACACAGTTTCTTCTACGGACCGTGTGTGATACATTCAATAATGCAAATGATTTAGCGAGAAAAATTGTGCGTGATGTACCTGTGAACGGAAACGTTTTCTTCGGAGCAATTGTGTGGGTTGTGCATACGAACGGAAACGTTTAGCGGGGACTGACTGTGTGGGATGTACTTGCGACCGGAAACAATTTCGATGTATAATTGTATTTTTTTAGCTCTACTATACGTATTTCTGTATTTGAGCGCTCGCCGGTCGCACACGACCTCATTTTGCCGAATGTGTGTGCCAGGAGGGCATATCCTCGGCGATTCGGTGGGTGGGAAGGACCCCCCTATTACCCACTCACTTGGCGACGGTTTCAAATGTCGTCGCGGAAAGGGGTTAAAAAACGTTTGTTTAGGACCGACGCGCACCAGTGCAACTTTACTCTTGTAGACACGTGTTGGGCCTTAGAGCGCAGAGTTTTGTAGGACAGTAGCAAATTTCTCTCAAGTGGATGACCTAAGGTTTATCAATCCATGGGAGGTGTAGGATGAAGATGGTCTCTCTCAAACAACCCTGCAACCAAATAATAATAAGTCTCTTGTGTCCCCAACACACAAAATACAATGGTAATTTGTATAGGTGCACTAGTTCGGCGAAGAGATGGTGATACAAGCGTAGTATTGATAGTAGATATTGATTTTTGTAATAGGAACAATAAAAAACAGTAAGGTAGCAATTGATAAAATGAAGCACAAACGATATTGCAATGCTTGAAAATGAGGCCTAGGGTCCGTAATTTCACTAGTGCAATCTTCCAACAATGCTAATATAATTGGATCACATAACCATCCCTCAAACTGCGATGAAGAATCACTCCAAAGTTCCTATCTAGCAGAGAACATAAGAAGAATTGTTTGTGGCTATTATTTCCGATCGATCTATCCAAGAGTTCGTACTAAAATAACACCAAGTTATTCTTTCCGATCGATCTATCTAGAGTTCGTACTAAAATAACACCAAGTTATTCTTTCCGATTGATCTATCAAGAGTTCGTACTAAAATAACACCACAACAATTTCAGATTCATAGTACTCAATCCAACACAAGAACCTCAAAGAGTGCCCCAAGATTTCTACCAGAGAAACAAAAGACAAGAACGTGCATCAACCCCTATGCGTAGATTACCCCAATGTCACCTCGGGAATCCGCGAGTTGAGTGCCAAAACACATATCAAGTTAATCAATATGATACCCCATTGTCACCATGAGTATTCATATGCAAGACATATATTAAGTGCTCTTAAATCCATAAAAGTATACAATCCGATAAAACAAAATCTCAACGGGAAAACTCAATTCATCACAACAAGATAGAGAGGGGAAAACACCATATGATCCAACTATATTAACAAAGCCCGCGATACATCAAGATCGTGACATCTTAAGACCACGAGAGAGAGAGAGAGAGAGAGAGATAGAGATATTAAACACATAACTATTGGTACAAACCCTCAGCCTCGAGGGTGGAGTACTCCCTCCTCATCGTGGTGGCTGTCGGGTTGATGAAGATGGCCATCGGTGATGATTCCCCCCTCCGGCAGGATGTCGGAATGGGGTCTAGATTGGTTTTTAGTGGCTATAGAGGCCTGCGGCGGTGGAACTTTTAATCTAGGTTAACCCCGAGGGTTCTTGGAATATTTGGGAATTTGTAGGGTAAAGAGGGGGTGCGGGAGGCCACCGAGATGGGCACAACCCACCTGGGCCCGCCTGGGCCCCCAGGCACACCCTGGTGGGCTGTTCCCCCCTCAGGGCACCCCCAGGTGCTTCTCCGGCCCACTGGATGTCTTCTGGTCCATAAAAAATCCACAAAAAGTTTCGCGGTGTTTGGACTCCATTTGATATTGGTTTCCTGCGATGTAAAAAACAAGCAAAAAAACAACAACTGGCATGGGCACTGGGTTAATAGGTTAGTCCCAATAAATGATATAAAGTTGCTATAAAATGATTGTAAAACATCCAAGAATGATAATATAACAGCATGAATACTTCATAAATTATAGATACATTGGAGACGTATCACCTGTCTTGGGCGTCCTTGAACCCAGCAGCCATGACCTGCAAGAACACATAGTCCTCTTTCTCATTGGCAATGTCTTCAGCATCTGTAGACCGTTGGGCCAAGGGAAGCAAGATACGAGTGACTTCTTCTTCAAAGTTTAGTTCAGTAGTGACAAATGAGCTGGGGGGATCCAAGATTGGCTTGAAAGGTCATTGTCTCTGTGCTGGTTGGCGGGATTGGTGTTGCCACTGACACTGGTTGCTCAACAAACACTGGCGATGGGTCAATGGTGCGTGCCACATCTACGTCCATCCTGGCGGGCTCACACTAGTTGCCGGAGGCCGCCTCCATCGCTACATGGGCCTCTTGGATGTTCCCGTCAGTACGCTCATGATTTTCTGTGGCGGCAATCTTGGTGGCCTCTTCGGCAGCGGCTTTGGCAATGTCGGCTACCTCCATGAGCTCGTCACCTCCCGCGGGAGAAGTTAGGGCTGAAAACCAAGATACAAGAAAGAAAGGAAGTGGTGCAAATCACAAATGGAAACCAAAAGAATTCATATGGAAATGGCTCTGCAACAAGAGGTTACCCGGTTGTACTTGTTGGGAAGGGTCATCCCCTCCCCTAGCAACTTGCGTTGCCGGCACGTGGCCCTCGACGTCCTCCCTCGTCGGGGAGATGCTGGTGTGAACGTAGTCGTCGGTGGAGGCCCTTGCTGGAGAAGTTTCCCCGTGGATAATAGTTGAAGGGGCCCCTGATACGTCTCTGTCGTATCTATAATTTTTGATTGTTCCATGCCAATATTCTACAACTTTCATATACTTTTGGCAACTTTTTATACTATTTTCAGGACTAACATATTGATCCAAAGGCTCAAAGCCGGTGCCTCGCTTGTTGCATGTTTTATGTTTCGCAGAAACCCCATATCAAACGGAATCCAAACAAGATAAAAACGGATAGAGAATATTTTTGGAATATTTCTAAAATCCCGGAAGAAGAATCAACGCGAGACGGTGCCTGAGGTGGCCACGAGGCAGGGGGCGCGCCCCTGACCCTCGTGGGCCACCCATAAGGCAGTTGTTGCCCTTCTTCGGCCGCAAGAAAGCTAATTTTTGGTATAAAATCATGGCGAATGTTTCATTCCAATCAGAGTTACGGATCTCCATATATATACGACACAGTGAAAAAGGGCAGTAGAAGGGAACGCAGAAACAGAGAGAGACAGAGAGACAGATCCAATCTCGAAGGGGCTCTCGCCCCTCCCACTCCATGGAGACCAAGGACCAGAGGGGAAACCCTTCTCCCACCTAGGGAGGAGGTCAAGGAAGAAGAAGAAGAAGGGGGCCTCTCTCCCCCTCTCTTCCGGTGGCGCCAGAACACCGCAGGGGCCATCATCATCACCGCCATCTTCACCAACAACTTCACCGCCATCATCACCAACTCTTCCCCCCTCTATGCAGCGGTGTAACCTCTCTCTTACCCGTTGTAATCTCTACTTAAACATGGTGCTCAAAGCTATATATTATTTCCCAATGATGTATGGCTATCTTATGATGTTTGAGTAGATCCGTTTTGTCCTATGGGTTATTTGATGATCAAGATTGGTTTGAGTTGCATGTTTTATTATTGGTGATGTCCTATGGTGCTCTCCGTGTCACGCAAGCGTGAGGGATTCCCGTTGTAGGGTGTTGCAATACGTTCATGATTCTCTTATAGTGGGTTGCATGAGTGACTGAAACACAAACCCGAGTAAGGGGGTTGTTGCATATGGGATAAAGAGGACTTGATGCTTTAATGCTATGGTTGGGTTTTACCTTAATGATATTTAGTAGTTGCGGATGCTTGCTAGAGTTCCAATCATAAGTGCATATGATCCAAGTAGAGAAAGTATGTTAGCTTATGCCTCTCCCTCAAATAAAATTGCAATAATGATTACCGGTGTAGTTATCGATTACCTAGGGACAAATAACTTTCTCGTGACAAAAAGCTCTCTACTAAAACTAATTTAGTTGTGTCTTTATCTAAACAACCCCTACTTTTTATTTACGTGCTCTTTATTATCTTGCAAACCTATCCAAAAACACCTACAAAGTACTTCTAGTTTCATACTTGTTCTAGGTAAAGCGAACGTCAAGCGTGCGTAGAGTTGTATCGGTGGTCGATAGAACTTGAGGGAATATTTGTTCTACCTTTAGCTCCTCGTTGGGTTCGAAACTCTTACTTACCGAAAGAGGCTACAATTGATCTCCTATACTTGTGGGTTATCAAGACCTTTTTCTGGCGCCGTTGCCGGGAAGCAATAGCATGGGGTGAATATTCTCGTGTGTGCTTGTTTGCTTTATCACTAAGTAATTTTTATTTGTTGTTCTTAGTTGTTCTTTATCTTTAGTTATGGATATGGAACACGAAATACCAAAAAAATTAGGTGTACTTGCTACTCATGGAGATGGGGAACCTACTAAAACCCTCGATGCTCGTTATGTGACAGATATTATGTACTACTTCGATAATCCTGAGAAAACCCCATTCAATCTGGTAATGGGAGACACGTTGGATAAACGTGAATACTTTAGGGATTATCGCTTGACTCAAAAGGGAAACTATTATGGGATCAAATTTATATATTGAAGTGGTATGCTCGGCAACTATGCTTGAGATATGATTATACTTGTTGCTCTAGGATGAAGGCTCCACACCTTCCCTTTTCATGTGAATTTAATGATAATGAAACCTTGGCTTCTTATGCTAGAGTTTGTTGAACAAATTGAAGAATTTAATGATAATGAAACCTTGACTTGCAATTTAATGATATGATTACTATGATGTTGAACAAATTGAAGAATTTGTTGCTTTTAAAGGTGCTTACGAAATTGAATCTTTATTTGAAAAGTATGAAGCTTTTGATGATGATGTTTATAGGCCTGAAAATTTTGCTATATTGAAATATTGCTATGAGAATTATGAATATAATTCCGATATTGATGCTTTTATTGAGAAAGTCTCCGCTGTCCAAGAAGAGACTAATATTTTGCAGGAAACTATGGAAGAAGAAATTACTGAAACTGTGAGCTCATTGGATGAAAAAGATGATGAGGAGAGCGAAGAACAAAAGGAGGAAGAGCGGATTAGCTACCCGTGCCCACCTTCTAATGAGATTAACTCTTCAACTCATACATTGTTTAATTTCCCTTCGTGCTTACCAAAGGATGATTGCTATGATGATTGTTTTGATCCCGTTGATTCTCTTGAAATATCCCTTTTTGATAATGCTTGCTATGCTTGTGGCCAAGATGCCAATATGAATTATGCTTATGGAGATGAACTTGCTATAGTTCCTTATGTTAAACATGAAATTGTTGCTATTGCACCCACGCATGATAGTCCTATTATCTTTTTGAATTCTCCCAACTACACTATATTGGAGAAGTTTGTGCTTATTAAGGATTACATTGATGGGTTGCCTTTTACCGTTGCACATGATGATTTTGATGAATATAATATGCATGTGCTTGCTGATCCTACTTGCAATTATTATGAGAGAGGAACTATATCTCCACCTCTCTATGTTTCTAATATGTTAAAATTGCAAGAAACTGCTTATACTATGTATTGGCCTTTACTAGGTGTGCATGAATTGTTCTTTTATGACATGCCGATGCATAGGAAGAGAGTTAGACTTTATTTTTGCATGATATATGTTACTTTGTGCTCACTACTAAATGCTAAATCATTGCTAATTAAAATTGGCTTTGATATACCTTGGGATCCGGGTGGATTCACTACTTGAGCACTATATGCCTAGCTTAATGGCTTTAAAGAAAGCGCTGCCAGGGAGACAACCCGGAAGTTTTAGAGAGTCATTTATTTCTTTTATGTGATTTTATAAAGTTTAAAAATAAAAATAATGTGCCAAGGTTTGCCTTTAGGATGTTTACAATGCTTGTTGGTTTGTACGGTGCGGGACAGAAACTTAGGCTCTAGTGCACGATTCTTAATTTTTTACTGGAATGTCAAATGGTTCTGATTCTTTTTGCACTGTCTTTATATACAAAGTTTTTATTTTTCCTAATTCTGGAAGAATTTTTCAAGTATCAGAGGCATGGTGAATGTTCAGATTGCTACAGACTGTTCCGTTTTAAACCGATTCTGTTTTTGATGCATAGTTTGCTTGTTTTGATGAAACTATCGATTTATATCAGTGGATTAAGCCATGAAAAAGTTATATTAAAGTAGCTACAATGCCAAAAAAATATGAATTGGTTTGCAACAGTACTTAGAGTAGTGATTTGCTTTTTTATACTAACGGATCTTACTGAGTTTTATGTTGAAGTTTTGTGTGGATGAAGTGTTCGATGATCGAGAAGGTCTCTATGTGAGAAGAAGGAAGGGAGGAAAGAGCTCAATCTTGGGGATGCCCAAGGCACCCCAAGTAATTATTCAAGGAGACTCAAGCATCTAAGCTTGGGGATGCCCCGGAAGGCATCCCCTCTTTCTTCAACAAGTATCGGTATGTTTTCGGATTCGTTTCGTTCATGCGATATGTGCAATCTTGGAGCGTCTTTTGCATTTAGTTTTCACTTTTCTTTTATGCACCATGCTGGTATGAGATAGTCCTTGGTTGATTTATAGAATGATCATTGCACTTCACTTAAATCTTTTGAGCATGGCTTTATAGAATGCTTCATGTGCTTCAGTTATATCATTTGAAGTTTGGATTGCCTGTTTCTCTTCATATAGAAAACCGCCATTTATAGAATGCTCTTCTGCTTCACTTATAATTGTTAGAGCGTGGGAATATCTTTGTAGAAAGAATTGAACTCTCTTGCTTCACTTATATCTATTTAGAGAGATAACAGGAACTGGTCATTCACATGGTTAGTCATAAAATCCTACATAAAACTTGTAGATCACTGAATATGATGTGTTTGATTCCTTGCAATAGTTTTGCGATATAAAGGTGGTGATATTAGAGTCATGCTAGTGGGTAGTTGTGGATTGTAGAAATACTTGTGTTGAAGTTTGTGATTCCCGTAGCATGCACGTATGGTGAACCGTTATGTAACGAAGTTGGAGCATGAGGTATTTATTGATTGTCTTCCTTATGAGTGGTGGTCGGGGACGAGCGATGGTCTTTTCCTACCAATCTATCCCCCTAGGAGCATGCGCAGAGTACTTTGTATTGATGACTAATAGATTTTTGCAATAAGTATGTGAGTTCTTTATGACTAATGTTGAGTCCATGGATTATACACACTCTCACCCTTCCATCATTGCTAGCCTCTTGATGCACTGCATTGCCCTTTCTCACATCGAGAGTTGGTGCAAACTTCGCCGGTGCATCCAAACCCCGTGATACGATACGCTTTGTCACACATAAGCCTCATTATATCTTCCTCAAAATAGCCACCATACCTACCTATTATGGCATTTCCATAGCCATTCCGAGATATATTGCCATGCAACTTCCATCATCATCAGATACATGACTTGAGCATTCATTGTCATATTGCTTTGCATGATCGTAAGATAGCTAGCATGATATTTTCATGGCTTGTCCGTTTTTTATATGATTGCTACGCTAGATCATTGCACATCCTGGTATACCACCGTAGGCATTCATATAGAGTCATATCTTTGTTCTAGTATCGAGTTGTAATATTGAGTTGTAAGTAAATAAAAGTGTGATGATCATCATTATTAGAGCGTTGCCCCAGTGAGGAAAGAATGATGGAGACTATGATTCCCCCACAAGTCGGGATGAGACTCCGGACGAAAAAAATAAAAAAAGAGAAAGGCCAAAAAAAGAGAAGGCCCAAAAATGAGAGAAAAAGAGAGAAGGGGCAATGCTACTATCCTTTTACCACACTTGTGCTTCAGAGTAGCACCATGTTCTTCATATAGAGAGTCTCTTGAGTTATCACTTTCATATACTAGTGGGAATTTTCATTATAGAACTTGGCTTGTATATTCCGATGATGGGCTTCCTCAAATGCCCGAGGTCTTCATGAGCAAGCAAGTTGGATGCACACCCACTTAGTTTTCAGTTTGAGATTTCATATACTTATAGCTCTAGTGCATCCGTTGCATGGCAATCCCTACTCACTCACATTGATATCTATTGATGGGCATCTCCATAGCCCATTGATACGCCTAGTTGATGTGAGACTATCTTCTCCTCTTTGTCTTCTCCACCTAACCCCCATCATCATATTCTATTCCACCTATAGTGCTATGTCCATGGCTCACGCTCATGTATTGCGTGAAAGTTGAAAAGGTTTGAGACGTCAAAAGTATGAAACAATTGCTTGGCTTGTCATCGGGGTTGTGCATGATGTGAATATTTTGTGTGGTGAAGATGGAGCATAGCCAGACTATATGATTTTGTAGGGATAACTTTCTTTGGCCATGTTATTTTGAAAAGACATGATTGCTTTATTAGTAGGCTTGAAGTATTATTGCTTTTATGTCAAATGATAGACTATTGCTTTGAACCACTCGTGTCTTAATATTCATGCCATGATTAGAAATATGATCAAGATTATGCTAGGTAGCATTCCACATCAAAAAATATCTTTGTTATCATTTACCTACTCGAGGACGAGCAGGAATTAAGCTTAGTTCCTATTTGTTGCATTTTTATGTTTCGCAGAAACCCCATATCAAATGGAATCCAAACGGGATAAAAACAGACGGAGAATATTTTTGGAATATTTGGAAAATTCCAGAAGAGGAATCAACGCGAGACGGTGCCCGAGGTGGCCACGAGGCAGGGGGCGCACCCCTGACCCTTGTGGGCCACCCGTAAGGCAGTTGATGCCCTTCTTCGGCCGCAATAAAGCTAATTTTTGGTAAAAAATCACGGCGAAGGTTTCAGTCCAATCGGAGTTACAAATCTCCATATATATACGAAACGGTGAAAGGGCACCAGAAGGGAACGCAGAAACAGAGAGAGACAGAGAGACAGATCAAATCTCAGAGGGGCTCTCGCCCCTCCCACGCCATGGAGACCAAGGACCAAAGGGGAAACCCTTCTCCCACCTAGGGAAGAGATCAAGGAAGAAGAAGAAGATGAAGAAGAAGAAGAAGAAGAAGAAGAATAAGAAGAAGAAGAAGAAGAAGAAGAAGAAGAAGAAGAAGAAGAAGAAGAAGAAGAAGAAGAAGAAGAAGAAGAAGAAGAAGAAGAAGAAGAAGAAGAAGAAGAAGAAGAAGAAGAAGAAGAAGAAGAAGAAGAATAAGAAGAAGAAGAAGAAGAAGAAGAAGGGGGCCTCTCTCCCCCTCTCTTCCGGTGGCGCCGGAACACCACCGGGGCCATCATCATCACCGCCATCTTCACCAACAACTTCACTGCCATCATCACCAACTCTTACCCCCTCTATGTAGTGGTGTGACCTCTCTCTTACCCGCTGTAATCTCTACTTAAACATGGTGCTCAACACTATATATTATTTCCCAATGATGTATGGCTATCTTATGATGTTTGAGTAGATCCGTTTTGTCCTATGGGTTATTTGATGATCAAGATTGGTTTGAGTTGCATGTTTTATTATTGGTGCTGTCCTACGGTGCTCTCCGTGTCGCGCAAGCGTGAGGGATTCCTGCTGTAGGGTGTTGCAATACGTTCATGATTCTCTTATAGTGGGTTGCGTGAATGACTGAAACACAAACCCGAGTAAGGGGGTTGTTGCGTATGGGATAAAGAGGACTTGATGCTTTAATGCTATGGTTGGGTTTTACCTTAATGATCTTTAGTAGTTGCGGATGCTTGCTAGAGTTCCAATCATAAGTGCATATGATTAGAGAAAGTACGTTAGCTTATGCCTCTCCCTCAAATAAAATTTCAATAATGATTACCGTTCTAGTTATCGATTGCCTAGGGACAAATAACTTTCTCGTGACAAAAAGCTCTCTACTAAAACTAACTTAGTTGTGTCTTAACCTAAGCAGCCCCTAGTTTTTATTTACGCTCTCTTTATTATCTTCCAAGCCTATCCAAAAACACCTACAAAGTACTTCTAGTTTCATACTTGTTCTAGGTAAAGCGAACGTCAAGCGTGCGTAGAGTTGTATCGGTGGTCGATAGAACTTGAGGGAATATTTGTTCTACCTTTAGCTCCTCATTGGGTTCGACACTCTTACTTATCAAAAGAGGCTACAATTGATCCCATATACTTGTGGGTTATGAATACCTTTTTCTGAAAAGTAGATACGACGGAGATGTATCAACTCCCCCAAGCTTAAACCTTTGCTTGTCCTCAAGCAATTCAGTTGATAAACTGAAAGTGATAAAGAAAAACTTTTACAAACTATGTTTGCTCTTGTTGTTGTAAATATGTAAAGCCGGCATTCAAGTTTTCACCAAAGATTATAACTAACCATATTCACAATAACATTTAGGTCTCATGTTTACTCATGTCAATGGCATAATCAACTAGCAAGCAATAACAATAAATCTCGGATGACAACACTTTATCAAAACAATCATAATATGATATAATGGGATGGTATCTCGCTAATCCTGTCTGAGACCGAAAAAAATAAATGCAGAGCACCTTTAAAGACCAAGGACTGACTAAACATCGTAATTCATGGTAAAAGATATCCAATCATAGTCATTCCCAATATAAATTAATAGTAATGTATGCAAATGACAACAGTGCTCTCCAGCTGGTGCTTTTTAATAAGAGGGTGATGACTCAACATGAAAGTAAATAGATAGGCCCTTCGCAGAGGGAAGCAGGGATTTGTAGAGGTGCCAGAGCTCGATTTTAAAGCAGAGATAAATAATATTTTGAGTGGCATACTTTCATTGTCAACATAACAACCAAGAGATGGCGATATCTTCCATGCTACACACATTATAGGCGGTTCCCAAACAGAATGGTAAAGCTTATACTCCCGGCTTGCTCGAAACAACGAGTGCCTCCAGCTAGCAACAGCCCCGGGGGAGTTTTGTTTGTAATTATTTTGATTTAGTTTGCATAAAGCATGGGACTGGGCATCCCGGTGACCAGCCATTTTCTCGTGAGTGAGGAGCAGAGTCCACTCCTCTTGAGAATAACCCGCCTAGCATGGAATATACGAACAGCCCTAGTTGATACATGAGCTATTCGAGCATACAAAACAAAATTTCATTTGAAGGTTTAGAGTTTGGCACATACAAATTTACTTGGAACGGCAGGTAGATACCACATATAGGAAGATATTGTGGACTCATATGGAATAACTTTGGGGTTTAAAGGGATTAGATGCACAAGCAATATTCCCGCTTAGTACAAGTGAAGGCTAGCAAAAGACTGGGAAGCGACCAACTAGAGAGCGACAACAGTCATGAACATGCTTTAAAATTAATAAACATTGAGTGCAAGCATGAGTAGGATATAATCCACCATGAACATAAATATCGTGAAGGCTATGTTGATTTTGTTTCAACTACATGTGTGATCATGTGCCAAGTCAAGTTACTTGAATCATTCAAAGGAAGATACCACCCCACTATACCACATCACAACCATTTTAATAGCATGTTGGCACGGAAGGTAAACCATTATAACTCATAGGTAATCAAGCATGGCACGAGCAAATATGATCTCTAATTGTTACTGCAAACATGTTTATTCATAATAGGTTGAATCAGGAACGATGAACTAATCATATTTACAAAAACAAGAGAGATCGAGTTCATACCAGCTTCTCTCATCTCAATCAATCCATCATATATCGTCATAATTGCCTTTCACTTGCACGACCGAACGATGTGAAAATAATAAGAGTGCACGTGCATTGGACTAAGCTGGAATCTGCGAGCATTCAATAAACAGGAGAAAACAAGGCAATAAGGGCTCTTGGTTAAATCAATAATAATGCATATAAGAGCCACTTCAACAATTTCATCATGGTCTTCTCCTATTGACCCCCAAAGAAAAGAAAAGAAAATAAAACTATTTACACGGGAAAGCTCCCAACAAGCAAAAGAAGAACAAGAAATCTATTTGGGTTTTGTTTTTAATTATTACTACAGCAAGAAAAGTGTACTAACTAAAAGCTACAACTATTTTTTTGGTTTTTCTTAAGGTTTATTAAACACACAAGAAAAGCGTAAAAAGAAAATAAACTAGCATGGATATTACAGTGAAAAAGTATGAGCACCGACATCTAGCAATGAGTGTGTGAACATGAATGTAATGTCGGTGAGAAATACATACTCCCCCAAGCTTAGGCTTTTGGCCTAAGTTGGTTTATTGCCACGGATGGCCTGGCGGATATCCAAAGTTATAACCGGGGTCGTACTGAGATGAAGAAGACTCTGATTGCCACTGGTTGGCAATCATCTCCGGATCCCACTGGTAATTAGACTGTCGTGGAGGTTCAAATTGTGGTTCCGGCTCCGGTTCTGTGGCTGATGTAGGGTTCCGGTAGGCGTGAATGGCCGCCAGCGGAACGAGATACGGACATGCAGATAAGTCAAACAAGGAAGGAGCAGGCAAGGTAATAGTCTCAGGATGATGTTTATCAAAGAACAATTTGTGTTTAAGCGCTCCTTCCCTATTCTTAACAATAAAGTCATGTGCTACCATACTCTTATAATCTAAATAAACAGTGGGCAGCAATTTTTCTTCTTTTTCATAGTGCCTAATAGGTATGTTATAGTATGAAGCGAGGCGTGAAGCATATACACCTACAAAGATGGGGCCTTTTGTACAGTTTAGACTTAACCGTTTGGCAATAATACCGCCGATACTAACAGTGTTATCACAGAATAAACCATGGAACAAAATAATAATATCAGGAACACTAAGGTTTCCACAGTTTCCGCGACCAATTAAGAAACGACTATCAGATATTGCAAAGTAGCGTAAAACGGGAAAATATATGCTAGTGATTGTTGCATCGGAAACCTTCCTAGTTTCCCCTACAGTAATAGTGTCAATAAACCCGTCCACATCTTTACGATGTGGTTCCTCTAAGCACCCTCGAAAGGTATTTTGCAAACCTTGCAAAATTCATCTAGTGACATCTTCTTAACCACATCATATAAATGAAACTCTATTGAAGGAGGTGATTCCTTAGGATAATAGTAGAAGTTTTGCACAATAGTATTGGTGAGTAAGAGATAATGTTCGCGTTGGTCGCGGAGGAAGTCGGTGAGGCCTGCATTCTCAGCCAATTCATAAAAATCATCATAAATCCCGGCTGCTCTTAAGAAATCATTGGAAGGCCATTCACACGGTCGAACCTCCGCGGTGCGAGGCAAATTATATTTGGGCCTCTCTGCTTCTTCACTTTGCTTTTCCTTCGAGCTTCGGCTCGATGAGCCCTCAAAAATCTCTTCATTATTTTCTGAAAAATTCTGAAATTTTTAGTAACTTCAAATAAAAGTGAACCAAGCTCAACAAAATTGATAGCAACTTCTCCTACAAGTGCCTAGAGACTATATCAAGCATTAGAACTACTTGGAACCATATAAATTTGACATGCAAGCTGAAGAACATGGTCACCTAGGTGGTACAAATTTGCAATGAATAAAGCACTAGAACAAAAACTAATTGGACCAATGGACGAGTCACATACCAAGGAACAATCCCCCCAAGCAGTTTTGTGAGAGGTGCTTTGAGCAAGGAGATCGAAATCGCAAAGAAATGAGCTAGAACTCGTGCTTGAGCTGGATGGTGATTTTTTGGGAGGAAGAAGAAGTGTGTGGGTGCAGGAATAAGTGGAGGGAGCCACCATGGGCCACGAGGCAGAGGCGCGCCTGGACCCTCCTGGCCAGTTGCTTGCTCCCCCTGCTGTGTTCTCAGTGCCAGATATTCTCAAATATTCCAGAAAAAATCATATTCCAATTTCAGGGCATTTGGAGAACTTTTATTTTTGGGGTATTTTTATATTGCACGGATAATTCAGAAAACAGACAGAGAATACTAGTTTTACTTTATTTCAACTAAATAACAGAAAGTAGAAGGAGGGTACAAAAGGTTGTGCTTTCTAACTTCATCCATCTCATGCTCATCAAAAGGAATCCACTAACAAGGTTGATCAAGTCTTGTTAACAAACTCATCCCGACTAACATGGAACCGGAGAAATTTTGAATAACACTATGTTACCTCAATGGGGATATGCACATCCCCAATAATAATAATAATATCATATTTCTTCTTGACAGTAGGTAGAGGAAATTCAAAACCTCCAAAAACAATTGATGGGATTTTTCCAATAGAATTTATACTATGAACTTGAGGTTGTTTCCTCGGAAAGTGTACCGTATGCTCATTGCCATTAACATGAAAAGTGACATTGCCTTTGCTGCAATCAATAACAGCCCCTACAGTATTCAAAAAGGGTCTTCCAAGAATAATAGACATACTATCGTCCTCGGGAATATCAAGAATGACAAAGTCCGTTAAAATAGTAACGTTTGCAACCACAACAGGCACATCCTCATAAATACCGATAGGTATAGCAGTTGATTTATCATCCATCTGCAAAGATATTTCAGTAGGTGTCAACTTATTCAAATCAAGTCTACGATATAAAGAGAGAGGCATAACACTAACACCGGCTCCAAGATCATACAAAGCAGTTTTAACATAGTTTCTTTTAATAGAGCATGGTATAGTTGGTACGCCTGGATCTCCTAGTTTCTTTGGTATTCCACCCTTAAAAGTATAATTAGCAAGCATGGTGCAAATTTCACCTTCCGGTATCTTTCTCTTATTAGTGATAATTTCTTTCGTATACTTAGCATAAGGATTCATTTTGAGCATATCAGTCAAACGCATACGCAAGAAGATAGGTCTAATCATTTCAGCAAAGCGCTCAAAATCCTCATCATCCTTTTTATTAGATGGTTTGGGAGGAAAAGGCATGGGTTTCTGAACCCAAGGTTCTCTTTCTTTACCATGCTTCCTAGCAACAAAGTCTCTCTTATCATAACGTAGATTCTTTGATTGTGGGTTATCAAGATCAACAGAAGGTTCAATTTCCACATCATTATCATTACTAGGTTGAGCATCATCATGAACATCTTCATTAATATTTTCACTAGTTTCACGTTCATTACCAGATTGTGTTTCAGCATCAGAAATAGAGATATCATTTGGATTCTCGTGTGGTTCAAGAATAGGTTCACTAGAAGCATGCAAAGTCCTATCATTTTTCTTTTTCTTCTTTTTAGAAGGACTAGGTGCATCTAAATTATTTCTCTGAGAATCCTGCTCAATTCTCTTAGGATGGCCTTCAGGATACAAAGGTTCCTGAGTCATTTTACCAGTTCTAGTAGCCACTCTAACAGCAAAATCATTATTCTTACTATTTAGTTGATTGAGCAAATCATTCTGAGCTTTAAGTACTTGTTCTACTTGAGTGGTGACCATAGAAGCATATTTACTAATGAGTTTAAGTTCACCTTTAACTCTAGACATATAATCACCCAAGTGTTCAATCATATAAGCATTTTGTTTTAATTGTCTACCAAAATAAGCATTGAAATCTTCTTGCTTAACCATAAAATTATCAAACTCAACCAAACATTGGCTAGCAAACTTAGTAGGAGGGATTTCAGCTTTATCATATCTATAGAGAGAATTTACCTTTACTACCTGTGTCGGGTTATCAAGACCATGAGTTTCTTTAATAAGTGATGGATTAAGATCATATATTTCTTCAACAGGCGGTAAATTAAGACCATGTATTTCTTTAATAGGAGGTAAATTCTTAACATCTTCATCTTTAATACCCTTTTCCTTCATAGATTTCTTTGCGTCTTGCAGATCTTCAGGACTGAGAAATAGAACACCCCTCTTCTTCGGAGTTGGTTTAGGAATAGGCTTAGGAATTGGCTCAGGAAGTGTCCAATTATTTTCATTTGTCAACATATTATTCAATAAAATTTCAGCTTCATCCGGTGTTCTTTCCCTGAAAACAAAACCAACACAACTATCCAGGTAATCTCTAGAAGCATCGATTAGTCCATTATAAAAGATATCAAGTATTTCATTTTTCTTAAGAGGATGATCAGGCAAAGCATTAAGTAATTGGAGAAGCCTCCCCAAGCTTATGGGAGACTCTCTTCTTAAGTTTGCACAAAATTATACATATATCCCTTAAAGCAACTTGTTTCTTATGAGCAGGGAAATATTTAGCAGAGAAGTAGTAAATCATATCCTGGGGACTACGCACACAACTAGGATCAAGAGAATTAAACCATATCTTAGCATCACCCTTTAATGAGAACGGAAATATTTTAGGGATATAAAAGTAGCGAGTTCTCTCATCATTAGTGAACAGGGAGGCTATATCATTTAATTTAGTAAGATGTGCCACAACAGTTTCAGATTCATAGCCATAAAAAGGATCAGATTCAACCAAAGTAATTATATCAGGATCAACAGAGAATTCATAATCCTTATCAGTAACATAGATAGGTGAAGTAGCAAAAGCAGGGTCAGGTTTCATTCTAGCATTAAGAGATTGCTGCTTCCATTTAGCTAATAACTTCTTAAGATCATATCTATTATTGCAAGCTAAAATAGCTCTAACAGCTTCTTCATCCATAACATAACCCTCAGGAACAACAGGCAATTCATATTTATTAGGGGGAGAGTCTTCATCATCACTATCTTCAATATTATCAGTTTCAGTAATTTCATTCTCTCTAGCCCTAGCAAGTCATCAATAAATTCACCAAGTGGCACAGTAGTATAAAGCATAGAAGTAGTTTCATCATAAGTATCATGCATAGGAGAAGTGGCATCATCAATAACATGTGACATATCAGAATGAATAGCAGAAGCAGGTTTAGGTGTCGCAAGCTTACTCAAAACAGAAGGTGAATCAAGTACAGAGCGAGATGGCAGTTCCTTACCTCCCCTCGTAGTTGAGGGATAAATTGTTGTTTTTCTGTCTTTCAAGTTCTTCATAGTGACCAGCAGATATAAATTCCAAGTGACTCAAAGAATAGAGCTATGTTCCCCGGCAACGGCGCCAGAAAATAGTCTTGATAACCCACAAGTATAGGGGATCGCAACAGTTTTCGAGGGTAGAGAATTCAACCCAAATTTATTGATTCGACACAAGGGGAGCCAAAGAATATTCTCAAGTATTAGCAGTTGAGTTGTCAATTCAATCACACCTGGATAACTTAATATCTGCAGCAAAGTATTTAGTAGCAAAGTAATATGGAAGTAACAGTAACGATAACAAAAAGTAATATTTTTGGGTTTTGTAGTGATTGTAACAGTAGCAACGGAAAAGTAAATAAGCGGAGAACAATATGTGAAAAGCTCGTAGGCATTGGATCGGTGATGGAGAATTATGCCGGATGCGGTTTATCATGTAACAGTCATAACATAGGGTGACATAGAACTAGCTCCAATTCATCAATGTAATGTAGGCATGTATTCCGAATATAGTCATACGTGCTTATGGAAAAGGACTTGCATGACATCTTTTGTCCTACCCTCCCGTGGCAGCGAGGTCCTAATGGAAACTAAGGGATATTAAGGCCTCCTTTTAATAGAGTACTGCATCAAAGCATTAACACATAGTGGATACATGAACTCCTCAAACTATGGTAATCATCAGAGTGGTCCCGATTATTGTCACTTGTGGTTGCGGATCATAACACATAGTAGGTGACTATAGACTTGCAAGATGGGATCAAGAACTCACATATATTCATGAAAACATAATAGGTTCAGATCTGAAATCATGGCACTCGGGCCCTAGTGACAAGCATTAAGCATAGCAAAGTCATACCAACATCAATGTCAGAACATAGTGGATACTAGGGATCAAACCCTAACAAAACTAACTCGATTACATGATAAATCTCATCCAACCCATCACCGTCCAGCAAGCCTATGATGGAATTACTCACGCACGACGATGAGCATCATGAAATTGGTGATGGAGGATGGTTGATGATGACGACGGCGACGGATTCCCCTCTCCGGAGCCCCGAACGGACTCCAGATGAACCCTCCCGAGAGGTTTTAGGGCTTGGCGGTGGCTCCGTATCGTAAAACACGATGAATCCTTCTCTCTGATTTTTTTTCTCCCCGAACACGAATATATGGAGTTGGAGTTGAGGTCGGTGGAGCAACATGGGGCCCACGAGGCAGGGGCGCGCCCCCACCCTCGTGGACAGGTGGAGGCCCCCCTGACGTGGATTCTTCTTCCAGTATTTTTGATATTTTCCAAAAATAAGTTCTGTGGAGTTTCAGGTCATTTCGAGAACTTTTGTTTCTGCACATAAATAACGCCATGGCAATTCTGCTGAAAACAGCGTCAGTCTAGGTTAGTTCCATTCAAATCTTGCAAGTTAGAGTCCAAAACAAGGGCAAAAGTGTTTGGAAAAGTAGATACGACGGAGACGTATCAATTCCCCCAAGCTTAAACCTTTGCTTGTCCTCAAGCAATTCAGTTGATAAACTGAAAGTGATAAAGAAAATCTTTTACAAACTCTATTTGCTCTTGTTGTTGTAAATATGTAAAGCCAGCTGTCGGTGTCAAAACCGGCGGATCTCGGGTAGGGGGTCCCGAACTATGCGTCTAGGCGGATGGTAACAGGAGACAAGGGACATGATGTTTTTACCCAGGTTCGGGCCCTCTCGATGGAGGTAAAACCCTACTCCTGCTTGATTAATATTGATGATATGGGTAGTACAAGAGTAGATCTACCACGAGATCGTAGAGGCTAAACCCTAGAAGCTAGCCTATGGTATGATTGTTGTTCGTCCTCTGGACTAAAACTCTCCGGTTTATATAGGCACCGAATAGGGTTAGGGTTACACAGTCGGTTACAATGGTAGGAGATCCACATATCCAGACGCCAAGCTTGCCTTCCACGCCAAGGAAAGTCCCTTCCGGACACGGGACGAAGTCTTCAATCTTGTATCTTCATAGTCCAGAGTCCGCCAAAGGCTATAGTCCGGCTATTCAGACACCCCTAATCCAGACTCCCTCGGTAGCCCCGAACTAGGCTTCAATGACGCACGAGTCCGGTAGCGTGGGTGTTTTCGGTATTGCAAGGCGGGTTTTTCTCCAAATCCTGTGTACTTGTTGAATAGTGTCCAACTTCTTGTAAATATCGCGCTCCTTGGCTTCCACGCCCAATAATGGCCATCTTCCACGTGTTGAATGAATGCGAAAAGCCTGGGTATTTTTACATTTACCCCCCTAGCTACACAAATGAGCTTCCTATATAAGAGACGAGGATCTAGATCCGAATCACACCACCTTCCCTTCATGAAGCTTTCATCAGGCGCATCGATGTAAAACCCATTCCATCATGGGCCGATCGATGCGGCTCCTCCTCTCGCCCTCCTAGTCCTCGGCCTGGAGATTGGGAGAGATGCTCCGTCTCAAGACAAATGAAGTTAGTGACGCCCAAACCAAGGGGTTTCTTCCCCAGCCTTCATGGTTCGGTTCGAGCAGGACTCGCCACCTATAAGGGCGGAAAACAAGCGGAGAGCGTCCCCAGTCCCTCCCGAGGAGAGCGGGTATGCCTTGTCCCTTATTTGATAAGAGGGCTCGGATTTCCAATTCATCCGTTTCTCCGGGGGCTCCTAGAGTTCTATGGCCTCTAGTTGCACAACCTTACGCCAGCCTCCATTCTGCATATTGCGGGCTTCGTGGCCCTTTGCGAGCTGTTTTTGGGCATCGAGGCTCATTTCGCACTGTGGAAGAGGTTGTTCTGCCTCGCACCCGTTCTCGTGGAGGGGTCGATATATCAAGTGGGCGGAGCCGAACTATGGCGCATCGCCGGGACCGGATATCTATCCGGAACCCCGAAGAAGGCGTCCGAAGACTGGCCTTCGGGATGGTTTTATATAGAAGATGTCCCCCTTCTGGACCCTGTTCAGATCGGCCTCCCGGAGTTCAGTAATGCTCCTTTGAAGAAACGCCTAAGCTGGCGTCCACGGAGCCCTCAGAGGGAAAATGACAGGGACGTCCTTTACCTGATGAGCCGAATAAGGTTGTTGGCTCATTCCGGACTGACCATGATCGGGGTCATGGCCACATGCATTATGCGGGGAGTGCAGCCGCTCCAGTATAGGGGCCATCCCATGTGGGATTTCAACGGGGAGGATGATGCCACCCGCCATGGCCGTAAGGGGCCGGGATCGATCGCCGATCTGATGAAGAGCTTGTCCGCATTGTACAAGGGGGAAGAGGAAGAATTTCTTCGCATCAATCCTCAGGATGGGTTTTCTATGAACAACCCTCCAAGCTGGGTAAGCAGACATTTCTTTATGCCCATCCGTTCCATATTCCCATAGTTAAGTACCTTATCTTGTGATTTTGACGCAGGAATTGCGCCGGGTCGTAAAGGATATAAACAACCCACCTCCACAACCTGAGGATCCGGAACGATCCTCGATCCGGCCTCCCAAGAGGATCCGGACATATCTGTGGAGCTGATCGATGGGGTATTTTACCAACTGAGCATCGACAATGCCTTGGTTGCCATTACGGCCGATTACCCCGGAATATTTCCAGCCTCACAGGTAATTGAGACCGAAGTCCCAATACTTTAGAAATGATCCCTCCGTGCTTATCTTTGACCACCGTATATCAATGGTGTTTTGCAGGGGGAGCCCTTGAGGCGGAAGGCCGAACCTGCGGTGGCTAGCCAAAAAGGGGCAGCAAGGCCTAGCAGGCTGAAAAGAAGTGTGGTCCGGACTGAAGTGTCGGCGCAACGGTATGGCGTGTTGCCTTATTCCCAGGTTTTATTCCGGAAGGCATACTAACGCTCGTGCTCTCTTCAGGAAAAAGAGCGCTCGCCGAACTATATCCGGAGAGGTTGCCAATCGAGCCTCCGCCAGCCAGCTTCAAAGCCGTGCCCGAAGCGGAGGCGAACACTAGGCGTCGTCGGATGCTCCTCGGCGAGAGGATGCCAACAGATTGTCCGCCACCAACTCCGAGGTGGAGAGTGCCATGAATCACAGGCGCCGCCGGATAATTCTTCGTGACACATGTTTCTCCCAAGAGGCGTTGAACGCCTTCAATTCGGGAGATGCGCACCTCCGTGCTACTCAAAATGGTCTAGCCAGAGCCACGGAGCATGTCGGTGTACTAGAGTAGGGGTACCCTAGTACCCCGTACTCGTGCACGGACGGTTGCAGCTCCTCGCGGCAGGGTTTGCCTCGTCACCGCCAAGATCCTTCGTGGCTCCTCTTTGATCCATTCAAGAAGAAAGTATTTGATTGAGAAGACAGGACCCCGACAAGAGGAGCTTGCTGGGAAGGCCTCTCTAGGCACAGACAAGGCCCCGACAAGAGGAGCTTGTCGGGAAGGCCACTCCAGGCACGCAGAAGACAAGGCCCCGACAAGAGGAGCTTGCCAGGAAGGCTCCGGGCGCGACAAGTCTCCGAGCGCGACAAGGATTCGGCCGCGGCATGCAACTTCTCTCCGTCTCCGCTCCAGCTCACCCAGCGACGTGTCTCCATGGGACCGTTCCATGGGCGCGTGTCAAGCGGCTGTGCAGCCAGCGGAGAGCAGCGATACTGTGGCGTGACGACAGGCTCGCCATCGTGGCGGCGGAGGCGCACTGACGGTCTCTGTTACCTTTGTTTGGGCGACAACGACAGGCATTTATTGCTTTTGTCCCTTGCCGTCGAGTTAGGTATTTTGCACCTGTACCTTTGTTCAAGTAGGTGTACCAACTCCTGTTTTACATTTGTACCCCGCCTATGTTGCCACCTGTCGGAGACCCTTGAGCATATAAAAGGAGGCCCGAGTGCAACGTAGAGGGGGTTCGGTTCGCGTCTTTCGCAAGGTTCAGTTCATTCGACTGGCCATAGACTAGATACACTCACGCTAGGTTTTGTAGCCCTCGTGGCTCCCTAGCAAGAACACAATAGATCAAACAAGCAGCAGTAGGAGTTTTATCTCTCCGGAGAGCTCGAAGCTGGGTAAACCGCCGTGTGCATCGCCTCGATCCGCTCTTCGTCGACCTCCGCCCCCTCCGAACCACAAAGGGCACCTTTCTGCCGGGCCCCATAGGTGTCCGTGGGTACGATCAGCCTCCCGACATCTCTGGCGCGCCCGGTAGAAGCGTCGAGGCCGTGTGAATCCGATCCGGCGTTCACGCCGAGCAGCGTCATCAACATCTTCCTCAACATGCCACCGAAGAAGAAGGCTTGGCGGCAGCGAAAGCCGTCAGCGTCGTAGCCACCCTCACCGCAGCAAACAGGTGGTGGGGCAGACGCTGGCGGAGGAACGGGCGCCGACGAAGGTGCTCGCGACGTTGCCAAGTCCAAGGACAAGGCACCGCAAACCTCGGCTTCCGCGCATCCCCCGCGCCCATCTCAGGAGACGCGGGACCAACAACGTCATGGCGTTCACAACGCCATACATTCGTTGGATCGAGACCCTCAAGACCAGCATGCGCGCCAACATGTCGGGCGCTTAGTGAGATCTGATGCGCCGGACGGGCGCTGCTCCTTTAACGTGGTTAGAAGTCCGAGCATGTCCCGCCTCGCACTGCTTCTCCAATGCCGCCTACTACTCCAGCGAAGCTCGCAAGAGCTCAATCGCTCCTCGACTACCCTCCAACGATCGACAAGGTCGACGGTGGAGGGCCACTATCCGAGCCTCATCGGCTTTGCCAGCGGCGACGCCTCATGACAACCAACGCCATCGTTGCAGCGGCGCGGCGACAAAACGCAGGCGGTGGCGACGAGACTGTCAGAGGTGCAACCACCGTGCACTCTCCGCCAAGAAGGCCAAGATCGCCGACTCACCGGATCCACCTCGACAGCGACTCCACTGCATCGTCGGACCCGCGAGTTCGCCGCGATCAGCGCCAAGTTCTTCATGAGCGACAACAAGAGGACGCTCGAACTCGCACCGAGCGCCGAAGAGAAGCGCGACGTCAATCCGACAAGCGCGCTGGGCCTTCTGTTGACATGCACGCGCCGGAGGGACCAGGCGACTTGCCGTACGCGGTGGAAGTTGGCCTCTGGTGACTACTTTCCGATAGAGCTTCCCGATGCCGTCGTTGCAAAGGTCCCCAAGATCAACACCAACAGTGCTGAGGAGCAGTCTGCTCCGACAGACCTCAGGGTTTGTTTCGTTGAAGCAAACGCTCCCGACAAGTCTTGCTCCGGCAAGCTTGTCGGGGAGCATCAAGCTCCGGTAGGGCCGCAGGTCCTCGCCGTGGAAGCTGATGTTCCCGCAGCAGCAGATGTGCCTTTAGTCCTTGTTGTCGAGCCGCAAGCTCCAGCGTGGGCGTAGCAGATTGTCCATTTCCTTCAGACAGGAGAACTTCCCGAAGAGCAGGAAGAAGCGGAAAGAGTAGCCGGCGATCAAGTATGTACCGGTTTGTCGACGGCATACTGCATGTAAGAAGACTCAACGGTGTGAAATTGAAGTGTATTCCTGTGGAAGATGGATGTAAGCTGTTGGCGAAGATACATGGAGGCATATGTGGTCACCACATTGGTGCAAGAGCACTTGCCGCAAAGCTTTCGGCAAGGTTTCTTCCGCCGACAGCCCTCCGGGATGCAACCGCACAAGTAACCAAGTGTGAAGCGTGCGGTTCCATTCCAACAGATACACCAGCCAGCTCAAGCTCTCCAGACGATCCCTTTATCCCGCCATTTTCGGTCCGGGGCTCGACATCCTCGGCCCCTTCCCCGAGCTGTCGGGGCTTTGAGTACTTGTATGTCGCCATCGACAAGTTCACAAAGTGGCGGAAGTGGAAGCGATGAGGAAGGTGACAGACAATCGGCAGTCAAGTTCTTCAGGTCGATTGTTTGCCGTTTCGAATCCCTAACAGGATCATCACCGACAACGGCACGCAATTCTGATCGCACATTCATGCAGTACGTCCAAGACCTTGGCGCCAAGGTCTGCTTTGCTTCTATTGCTCACCCGAGAAGCAACGGTCAAGCAGAGAGGGAAAACGCTGAAGTGCTGCGCGGACTCAAGACCAGAACTTTCGACAGGCTGCACAAGTGCGGAAGAAACTGGATCGAGGAGCTGCCGGTGGTTCTTTGGTCGATCAGGACAACGCCAAATCGAGCCACTGGCCAGGCACCCTTTCCTCTAGTCTATGGAGCAGAGGCAGTTCTCCCCACGGAACTCGTATACGGGTCGCCTCGAGTGCTCGCTTATGATGAGTTTGAGCAAGAGCAGCTGCGACAAGATGACGCTACCGCTCCTTGAGGAGGATCGTCTTCAGGTCAGGCGAGCCGATCGCTACCAAAGAAGCTCTGCGTCGCTACCATGGCCACATGGTTAATGCCGAAGTCTCGAGGAAGGCGACCTTGTTCTTGGTAGCGTTCAGTCCGCCAAGAATTCAAACAAGTTGGCCTTGAAGTGGGAAGGCCCTTATCGGGTGAAACGAGTCACTAGGCCTGGCGCTGTCCGCCTGGAGACCGAAGATGGCATTCCGGTGAGCAACTCCTGGAACATTGAGCATCTTCGTAAGTTTTACCCTAAGGCGCGATTGTCGGGACCCGTCCCGGCAACCACCTTTTGTACAAGTCTTGCCGCTGTTGCATGTGATCCTTTGTACAAAGCCGGGCGCAGACCCCGTGCATCAGTAAAGCCCATGTGTTGCGCACAACCCGTCAAGTTCATGCTTTCATCAATTTATTGCATGTTTTGGCTAACACTTTGTGCAGCAACCACACCCGGTAAGCAGAATCGAGCCACTGGGCTCCATAACGTTATTTCCTCTTCTTTCTCTTGTCGCAAAGAAAGGGAGGCTCCCTCGCGCACAAGTTAACCAGGGGGGAAGGAGGAGATAATACTATGGACCAGGCACCGCTCGAGGAAGTTTCACCTCATCGGGAAGCAAGAGACAGAAAAGCTAAGTTGCCAAAGTTTGAGCAATCAATTTTTAAATTTTCGAGTTATCTTCCTCGAACGATAGTACTTTGTATGGAGAACCCATGCGCAGAGGAACCAAATCGTGACTGGTCGCGCCCTTACTTTGTTTCGAGTCCGCTCAACAACTTAAGTGAGCTGCGGCTAGTCCGCGACAAGGTTGCTTGTCGGTAGCGACCCCCGCCAAAGAAGTCTTTGAAGTTCCGCACTTTTCGGCGCCGAGGCAAGGGTGCCTGCACCGCAAGTTTCCACTGAAATGCGTAAAGGCGTAAACGCATAAAGGAAGGAATCAAGTAGAGGAAATAACGATTGCATTGATCGATTCACCTAAGATAGAGTATATTACAGAATAACTTGTCACTGATCTAACAAAGTTTTCTAAACATGATCAGCAGCGACAAGGGAAAGATAAGGTTGGCGGCCTAGTCCACGCGGTCGCCCTCAATCCTCTTGATCTTGTTCACCTTGTCCACAATGGGTGCGACAAGAGCCTTGAGCTCCTCCACGTTGGCTTCGGCCGGCAAAGATCTGAGGACGCCGTTGAGGTTGAGGCCCGGGTTGCGGAAAGCCACCTTCATCAACACCTTCTCGAGGGCCCCTGTGCAGACCTGGCGTGATTCCTCGGCCAGCTGCTTCGGGACCTCCTCTCGGAGTCACCGGAGGCCCGTCGCCACGCCTTTGAAGAATAGGCTAAGCTTGACGCTGGGTTGGAGATGCTCGTCGGAGGAGTACGCAAGGTCCGCCATCTCCAGCTTCATCAGCTCGTTGTGGATGTCGGCGGCGGTGTCCACAAGACCTTCTCGGTCCAAAGGCTCCACGCTCTCCCTCAAAGTGTTACGGGCGGAGACGGCATTCGCCAGCAGCTCCTCCTTGGCCTTGATCGCCTCCAACAAGCCCGCCTCCGCTCTGGCACCATCCAACGTCTGCGTCGAGTGGTCGATTTCACCGCAGATCCGCCTTGGAGTCCTTGGCGGCGTCGAGCTCCTTGGCCCTGTCAGCGAGACGGACCTGCAGCTCGCCCAGCGTGTGGGCGTCCTTCTCACGCTCGCGCTTGAGCACGGCAAGCTCTTCGCCGCTCTTCTTGAGGGTGGCCTCCAGCTGTGCCACCTTCGCCTTCAGCTCTTCCTTTGCGGCCTCGGCGGCTGCGGCGGCGTCGCCGCTTCTGGCGCCCGCCAGCGACTCGCTCAGCGGCAAGGTCCTCTTCATGGCTGTCCAGGTTGACCTTCCGCTGCGCCAACTCGCTCTCCTGCGCGGCGAGCTTCTCGGCAGCCAGCCGCTGCTCCTCATCAGCTGCGGCCCTCTCAAGGTTGAAGGCCGTGCGCTCTTCTGCGAGCTGCGCCCGCGCGTCCGCCACGTCGCGGAGCGCTTCTTTGTTGGCGCTCCGGAGCTCCTCGGCGCGCTTCTTCATGTCCGCTCCCGCCCTCGCGACAAGGGCTTCCCGGGTCTCTAACTTGGCCTGGCGGGTGCGGTAAAGAGACAACAGCTTCTTCAGCAGCTGCTCCTCCTCGGACTCGCCGCTGCTGCTGCTTGGCGCATCCACCAGCGTCAGCCCAGCGGACGCGAGTAGCTCGCCGTCGAAGGTCTCGCCCTCGACCGGCGCCCTGGAACTCGGTTCCCAGGGGAGCTTGATGAAGACGCCTTCGCCGGCCTTCAGGTAGGCACCGGGCTGGGGCTCCTCGGAGCCTGGCACCGCGGCGGCAGCGGGGGAGTCGGCTGTTGGTGTAGCGCTTGCCGCTCCTGCGGCCCCAGGGCCGTCAGTACGACCGTCCGACCCCTCGCCGGCCTCTGCGTCAGCAGCCTCGGTGGCCTCCTCGCCAACAGGCTCGTCGGCGACGGCCTCTTCCTCCACGATGATGACCTCTTCTTCCTCGATGGCGGCCTCGTCGGTGTTGCCGCGCGTTTCCTCCTCGCCGGCGATTTCAACCTCCATGGGGTCTGCGTCAGACGAAGAAAGAGCAGTTAAGCAGATATCCAAAAAAAGAGAAACAAAAGAAAGCAAGCCCAAGGGAGATTTTCGTGTAAGGGAGTTACCTGCAACGGGATCCGCAGCCATGGCCTCGACCACTGGAGGGTCGGGCCGGGCGCCGTCCCTTGCCGGGTAGCCTCCCTTGCCGGAGTGGCCTCCCTTGCCGGGTGGCCTCCCTTGTCGGAGGGAGCTCCCTTGCCGGGAGTCCTCCCTCGGCGGCGTGAGTGGCGATGGGCAGGATCTCGGAGGCGGCTTCCGAGCCCTCCCGATGAGACTGCTCTGCTCTTGCACAAGCACACACCAAATATCAACAAAGAAAGGGCACCCCCGCACGCCCAATAGCAAGAAGAAAACTGCACGCTTACTCCTGGGGTTGTGCTGGGGGCTGCTCTGGGGAAGGGTTGCGGGTCCGGCAAGGCGGTCTCGGACGCGTCCCCCGTCGCCACGGGAGAATCGTCCTCAACGACGAACGTCGGGATCTTGGCCCTCTTCGCTGCTCTCTGGGCCAGCGTCCTGAAAAGGAAAGAGTCCAGAACGAAGCAAATCAGATTCAAGATGAAGCAATAAAAATTGAAGACATACAAGCACAATCTCGAGAAGCTTACTCTTTGCCTTCCTCCTCGGAGCTGAGCGCGGAGAAGTCAAACTCCGGCCCGCCTCCGGTGCGATGAAGCGGGGGAGTGGGCTCTCTTGGCCGCTATGAGAGGCGTCGGCGGCTCGAGAAGATTCCGCCCGATTGTCGCTGCAGTTTGGGGTGCTCCAGCTGCAACCTCGCTTGCCGCGGTGGAGCGCGTCGAGCGGCGCTGCAGCTGTGGGCCGACCTGTCGCCCTGGCTCGTCTCCAGCCCTGCGGAGACGCCTCCTCGGCGGAGCCGGGGGCTCCGCTGGTGGCAAGTCGCTTGGCGGCAGGGAAGAAGCGCCCTCGGCGGGTCCACTCGTCCCGGCCTCGAGCTCGACAAGCTCGTCCTCGCCGGCGACCTCCCCTCGCTCAGCAGAGCTTGCCGCCTTCGCCGCGTCCGCCTCCTCCACGGTGAACCCGAAGGCTCCAGCAGCAGCGGCTGCTGCCGCCTCCTCCGCTCTGGTGGCGATCCACGCCATCTCCTGCTCGGTGGTGTCTCGGGTGAGCCTCTTCTGCTCGTCGGAGCGGATCGGCACCTCTTGCAAGTTGTCGAAAAATTGCTGCACGACCTCGTCGGGGGGCTCCTGCCAGGTCGGGACGATCCCGTGGGAGTCGCCTGCAGTGGCATCATGGCGCGGATGCGGTCGAGCGCCGAAGTTGTTGCACAACGGACGACCCCGCGGCAACCTGAACCACTCGGGATGTTCGGGTCGTTCTTGAACAGCTCGAGCAGCACTGAATCCAGCTCCATGACGGTGAAGTTCCAATTCAGGCCGGGCGCAGCCTCATGATGTCCGGCGATTCTGAACTCCCAAGCAGGCCTCCGCCTTTCCCGCAAGGGAAGCGATCCGGCGCGAATGAAGTCTGCGCCAACTGCTCCTATCACAACCCGGCAAGCCCGAGGCGCAGAATTGGTCACAGCTATCTTCAACCGCATCCTCCGCGCCAAGTTACTCCAATCCTTGCCGCGCAATTGGGGTTTGGCGCCGGCGGTGAAGGGTTGTGGGTCCTCCTCACGACCCAGCACCAGTTGGCTCTCCACTCCTCCCACTTGTTCCGAACTCCCTCTAGGTAGGCCTCTTTCTTGTCGATCCTAGAGACCTGTGCTATCCCTCCGCAAGGGGCTCTCCTCTCTCTCGGCGGGGAACAAAGAAATGGCGGAAGAGTGCCACGTTCGGGTGGACTCCGACAAAGTTTTCGCACAAATCTTGCGAAAACTGCCATGGTCAAGATGGCATTGGGGGTGAAATCAAGGAGGCGGAGGCCAAAGGTGTTCATTATATCGCAAAAGAACTCGGAATACGGCGGGCAAAGACCGCAATAGAAGAAAAGGGCGAAGAAAGGGTACCCTGTTGGGGCGGATCAGCCGGAGGCGGGGAGCACCCTGCGTGCGCGGATGCGCCCGAGTCTCCGTCGACCGTAAAAGATAGTAGACGTCCGCAGCTCCGTGGCGCCGAGCTGCGGGGAAGACAGTTTCGCTCCTTGCGCAGCGCCATGAGCCGCTGCGCCTCGGCCGACTTGACACCTTCTCCTTATCGGCCTTCGGGGCCATGGCGAGGGGGCGGAGGAGGTCGACGGAGGTGAGTGTGCTTGTGGCGAAAGGGGGCGGGGCGCTGCTCTCTTCGCACCGGAGAAGACGAGGGGAGCGGCGGTGGTTTCTTGACAAGACGGCAATGGCAGGAGTGGTCGGCCTGCCTTTGTTTCCTCCGCTTATAAAGGGGAAGAGGGGGGCGGACATTCCGCTTATATTAATAAAGAACCCCCCCACGACCGCGCCCATGATCTCTCGCACGGCGCCACGTCCGGCGCGTGCCGTTAGTGGGGATCGTGGTGGGTCCGGGGCGGGTTGCGGCGTGGTCGAGGCAGCGTGTCCGTCTGCAGATTACGGGCCTGGCCCGACAAGCACTTTCGGCACCGTGTGCCCAGGCCGGGCTCCTGTCGGTGTACTAGAGTAGGGGTACCCTAGTACCCCGTACTCGTGCACGGACGGTTGCATCCCCCCGCGGCAGGGTTTGCCTCATCACCGCCAAGATCCTTCGTGGCTCCTCTTTGAGCCATTCAAGAACAAAGTATTTGATTGAGAAGACAGGACCCCAACAAGAGGAGCTTGCCGGGAAGGCCTCTCTAGGCACAGACAAGGCCCCGACAAGAGGAGCTTGTCGGGAAGGCCAGTCCAGGCACGCAGAAGACAAGGCCCGGCAAGAGGAGCTTGCCGAAGGCTCGGGCGCGACAAGTCTCCGGCGCGACAAAGGATTCGGCCGCTGCAAGGCGCTTGCCGCTGCATGCAACTTCTCTCCGTCTCCGCTCCAGCTCACCCGGTGGACGTGTCGCCATGGGACCGCTCCATGGGCGCGTGTCAAGCGGCTGTGCAGCCAGCGGAGAGCAGCGATACGCTGTGACGACAAAGCTCGCCATCGTGGCGAAGCGGAGGCGCACTGACGGTCTCTGTTACATCGTTTGGCGACAACGACATGCATTTATTGCTTTTGTCCCTTGCCGCCGAGTTAGGTATTTTGCATCGCATAATCGCTCAAGTAGGTGTACCAACTCCTGTCTTTACATTTGTACCCCCGCCTATGTTGCCACCTGTCGGAGACCTCTTGAGCATATAAAAGGAGGCCCGAGTGCAACGTAGAGGGGGTTCGGTTCGCGTCTTTCGCAAGGTTCAGTTCATTCGACTGGCCATAGACTAGATACACTCACGCTAGGTTTTGTAGCCCTCGTGGCTCCCTAGCAAGAACACAATAGATCAAACAAGCAGCAGTAGGAGTTTTATCTCTCCGGAGAGCTCCGAAGCTGGGTAAACCGCTCGTGTGCATCGCCTCGATCCGCTCTTCGTGCGACCTCCGCCCCCCTCCGAACCACAAAGGGGCCTGCTCCGCCGGGCCCCATAGGTGTCCGTGGGTACGATCAGCCTCCCCGAAAGAGCAGTATGTGAAAGACATACGAGTGAGGAACTTTAACGATTATATATGCCAGTAGCCCCCGAGACTTGAAATAGTTAGAATAACTGATTTAAGGATCATTTATTGTGCAGGATCTTATAGAAAAGAATACCCATCTGTCCCAGGAGCTTGAAGAGTGCAAAGCCCAACTTGAGGCTGCACAAGCCGCGATAGGGGAAGCCAAAGAGACCCCCTCTGGTAATATATGCTTTTAAAAGATAAGTATGTTATGAAGTGCGGCGTGTATATAGATCTGATAATAACATTGCAGATGGCGCCGGGGTAGATCCGGACAAGCAACAACTCTTGCGTCGGTTAAAGGTCAAGGCGAACGTGCTTACGAGGGTGAGGCAGGATAAAAATAATCTCCAAGATGCCAACACCCAGCTGGGTGAGGAACTAAAATATGTTCGTGCCCAGCTGTCTGACTCCGTTAAGGAGAACCGGCGGCTTCGACGCGGCATTTTTAGTAAGTGCTTAAACGAACTTTTGAAAAAAAAAGAGTTCGGCGAGGAAGTCGACTAACAGAGTTATGTCTGTAGGTATGCTCACAGGCCGTCCTGCAGAGGAAATGCCCGGTTCTACGGGTGATCTTCTTCCCGAGCTCTTACAACTGCACGAACCAGTTCGACAGGTGATGAAAGGCGTCGCCCAGGCCTTGTGGCCATCTGTATCCCTGCCCGAAGGCCTTGGGAGCTTGCAGAGAGGCTCCAGGAGCCCGGAGGCGCTTCAATTATGGAAGATATCGGCCTGCCGTCAAAGGCGCCAGGAGGCTCGGGCCATGGTGAAGACGCTGCACACGGTTGTTGACCCAAACCACATGGCCGAGGTCGGACTGTGGAGCCAGATGGGAAGGAGATCCCTGTGAGCTTAATGCGGCCAGTAGAATTGTCCGCATAGTATTCCTAGCAAGACTGTAAACTAGACAGCCTGTTAGATGGCATTGAAGAGGAATACAATCAGTCAAGTTGACTATGTAATTTAAGGTGACATGTAAAATGCCTTCTAGTCAGATTGTAGATCGTTTGTCTTAGCGGACCTTTTCGCTTCAACCTCGGGACCCGATAGTCTGGAGTGTGTCCGAATACCTTCGCGGTTATATAAAAACCGGGGCATGCGTGGAGACCAGGCGTAGGGGTCATTAGTGCTTTATCGCATAAGTGCCCAACTAGTTATGTTATATTACATGGTTAGTAAGAAACATCTTCCAGGAGAATAGTTCCGTTAGGGGTTCCTTTCCACAGGAGGCATGCCCTAAAGTGCATGTCCTTACTGCGAAAAAGCAGAAAAACATCTGGGGCAGATAAATAAATAGGTAAGAAATCTTCTTTTAGTTCACCGACCGAATATTCTCGTAAGAACGCTTAGCTTCGGCTTCACACGATCTGAGGTACACACCCGGTGACCGGCAAGAATAATCGCAGAGGTGCTCTCTTTACCACCTAGCCGAACAATCGGGAACGTGAGGGTAAGCACAGAGCCGAGCAACCCAGCTTGGCCAAAACTTAAGTCATATCGATGCATATAATGGTGAATAAAAGGTACATGCGGAAGTGTGGCACATGTATTGGGCATGAAGCCCTTACAATTAAGCTTCTCTGAAAGAAGCCCCCAGGTACAATGAGCGCTGATAGCGCGTAAAGTTTGTGCGAACAATGCGCTAACGAGCCTTTCAAGGCTTGAAAGAAAAAAAAGAGGGAGAAGGAGAAAAAAATAGAAGACAGCTAAAATGTAAAATATGGACAGAGGAAGGAGACGAACTCAGAATCCGGCGCTAGGCGTAGAATCTTCGGAGACGTGCTGCGTTCCATGGGTTCGGCTCGAGTCGGTTATCCGAATCATCTCGAAGACGGTAGGCTCCACCGGTCAGGACTTGGTCGATGATAAAGGGACCTTCCCATTTGGGCTTTAGTTTGTCCTTTTTCCTGTCCGGCAGGCGTAGAACTAGCTCGCCAACATTGTAAGTTTTGGCCCATACTTCTCTGCTTTGATATCTTCGAGTCTGCTGTTGATAGAATGCGGAACGGGCTTTTGCTACGTCACGCTCCTCCTCCAAGGCGTCCAAACTGTCCTGCCGATCGAGCTTGGCTTCTCTTTCTTCGTACATGCGCACGCGAGGTGAGTCATAAGTTATGTCGCAGGGCAGAACTGCCTCTGCGCCGTATACCATAAAGAATGGTGTGAATCCGGTCGTGCGATTCGGAGTGATCCGCAGCCCCTAGAGTATGGAGTCGAGCTCCTCTACCCAGTGCGTGTTAGATTCCTTGAGGGACCGCACTAATCTAGGTTTGATGCCGCTCATAATTAGACCATTTGCTCGCTCAACTTGACCGTTAGTTTGAGGGTGATAGACTGAAGCGTAGTCGAGCTTAATACCCATGTTTTTGCACCAGAGTTTGACCTCGTCGGCCGTAAAGTTCGTTCCGTTATCAGTGATGATGCTGTGGGGGACACCGTAACGGTGTACGACCCCTGATAAGAAGTCTATCACCGGTCCGGATTCGGCCGTCTTGACAGGCTTGGCCTCTATCCATTTGGTGAATTTATCCACCATGACCAGTAGGTATTTTTGCTTGTGGGTTCCCCCTTTAAGGGGTCCGACCATGCCAAGCCCCCAGACAGCGAAGGGCCAGGCGATGGGTATAGTTTTGAGGGCGGTAGGTGGCATGTGGCTTTGATTAGCAAAGAGCTGGTGTCGGGGAGGCTGATCTGACCCACAAACACCTATGGGACCGGCGGACCGAGCCCCTTTCGGTTCGGCGGGGGGCGGAGGTCGCACGAAGAGCAGATCGAGGCGGTTAATATGAGCAGTTTACCCAGCTTCGGAGCTCTCCGGAGAGATAACACTCCTACTGCTGCATGTCTGAGTGTATTGGGTTCTTGCTCAGGAGCGCTGAGTGCTACAGTACACACAAGCTGCTAACGAGACCGAGCGTGAGTGTTCTCTGGCTTCGAACCTTTCTAACCCACCCCTCCCCTCCCCCCTACGTTGCGCATGGGCCTCCTTTTATATGCTAAAGGGGTCTCCGACAGGTGGCAACGTAGACAAGGGTAAAGATGGAAAAGGAGTGGTTGGCACAGCTACTTGTACAGTGTATCATACCTAACCCTGACGGCAGGGGACAAAGGCATTAAATGCCCGTCTACGTCGCCCTAACAGTGCAGGAAGGGACCGCCAGGGACGCCACCGCTTGCCACGATGGCAATCTTGTCAGCGCCGCTTGCCACCGCGCTCCGCTGGCCGCACGGCCTCTTGCCACGCTACCGAAAGGTCCTGTATGCGACACGTTAGTGGATGTGCCGGAGCGCAGTACAAAGTGGTGGTCTGCCATGATGGCGCCTTGCCGCGTTGTTGTCTTGTCGCGTCCTAAGCTTGTCGCTCATCGGGCCTTCCCGGCAAGCTCCTCTTGCCGGGCCTTGTCTCCTAGGTGCCTTGGGTGGCCTTCCGGCAAGCTCCTCTTGCCGGGCCTTGTCTCCTTGGCTTGAATACTTTGTTCTTGAATGGCTCCAAGGAACCACGGAGGACCTTGGCGGTCACCCAGTAAGCCCTACCGCGGAGGCTGCAACTGCCTTATGCACAAGTTCGGGATACTAGGGTACCCTACTCTAGTACACCGACAGGAGCCCCCGGGCCTGGGCCATACACGGTGCCGAGCGCTGTTGGACTAGGCCCAAAACAGGGCACGGGCATTTCTAGTTCTTCGGCTTGTTGCTTTGTCTTGTATCTGATTTGCTTCACTCTGAACCCATTCCTTTTCAGGACGCTGGCCCAGAGAGCGTCGAAGAGAGCCAAGGCCCCGGTGATTGTCATCGAGGACGAACCCACCGCAACAGCAGGAGGCGCGTCCGAGACCACCTTGCCGGACGCGGCAACTCTTCCTCAAAGCAGCCCCCAGCGTAAGTATATGGTTTACTTCTTGCTGTTAGCGTGCATGGGTGCCCTTTCTTTGCCGATATCCGATCGCTGATTTGTGTAGGAGCAGAGCAGCCTTATCAGAGTGCCTTGAAGCCGCCTCGACATGCCTTCTGCTTCGACTACACCGAAGGAGGATTCCCCGGCAAGGAGCGTTCTCCGGCAAGGGAGACTTCTCTCGCAAGGGGTAGTTCTCCGCAAGGGGCGGCTCTCCGCAAGGGACAGCACCAGCGATCCCCTGGTGGCGGAGACCATGACTGTAGACCCTAGCACAGGTAATCCTCTTGCTTGAAAACTTCCCTTGTGTCCTTCTTCTTCTGATTTTCTTTTTGAATATTTGCTTGACTTTTCTTCATTTTCCGGTCGTCAAATCCATCCGCCACAGAGCCAATGGAGACCGAGGCCGCCGGCGAGGAGGACGCGCGCGGCAATACTGACGACACCGCTGCCATCGAAGAAGAAGCTGACGCTGACGAGCCTGGCCGCGAAGAGGCCGCCAGCTGCCGCCGCAGAGCCGGGCGAGGGGTCCGGCGATCGACCGACGGCCCCGAGGTCGCAGGAGCGCCAGCGCCACGCCGATCACGATCCCTCCGCCGATGCGGCAGCGCTGGCTCAAGAGCCCACCGGCGCTTATTTGAAGGCCGGCGATGGCGTCTTCATCAAGCTCCCATGGGCGTCGAGCCTGTGGCGCCGGCGAAGGAGAAACTTTTGATGAAGAGCTGCTCGCCTCCGCTGGATCGACGCCGTTGACGCACCAAACAAAGAGCGCGGCGAGCCCGAGGAGGAGCAAGCTGCCGCGGAAGTCATTGTCGCTCTACCGCGCCCGACAAGCCAAGCCGAATCTCGGGAAGCGCTTTGTCGCTCTTGGTCATGTTATGAGAACAATCTATTAGAGCTGCGACAAGCTATCTTGTAATATAACTCTATTTCGGTAGCAATTGCTATGTTATTTCCTTTACTTGGTTCCTTCCTTTGTATGTTTTTGCCCACGCTTTTAGGGAACTTGTCGTCACAGACACCGGGTCATGGCGCTGAGTGAGACGTCAAGAGCCTTTGGCGGTGCGGCTACCGACAAGAAACCTTGTCGCAACTAGTCGCAGCTCACTTAAGTTGTTGAGCGGACTCGAAACAAAGTAAGGGCACAATCGCAGCTCACTTAAGTTGTTGAGCAGACTCGAAACAAAGTAAGGGCGCAATCGCAGCTCACTTAAGTTGTTGAGCGGACTCGAAACAAAGTAAGGGCGCAATCGCATCTCACTTAAGTTGTTGAGCGGACTCGAAACAAAGTAAGGGCGCAACTAGCTACGAGTTGGTTCCTCTGCGCATAGGTTTTCCATACAAAGTACGGCCGTTCGAGGAAGATAACTTAAAATTTTTTAAAACTGATTGCTCAAACTTTGGCAACTTAGCTTTTCTGTCGTTTGCTTCCCGGTGAGGCTAGACTTCCTTGAGCGACGCTTGGTCCACACCATTATCTTCTCCTTTCCCCCCGGCAAACTTGTGGGCGAGGGAACCTTCCTTTCTTTGAGAAAGAGAAAGAAGAGAAAATAAAGATATGGAGCCTTATGGCTCGTTATTGCTTACCGGGGGTAGGTGGTGCACAAAGTGTCAGATAACACATGCAAAATAGAAGTAGAAAGCATGAAATTGACACGATGTGCGAAGCACATTAGCTGCACGGGGTCTGCGCCCGGCTTTGTACCAAGGATTACATGCAACATCGGCAAGACTTGTACAAAAGGTGGTTGCCGGAACAGGTTCCGACAACCGCTTTCTGAGTAAAACTTACGAAGATGCTCAATGTTCCAGGAGTTGCTCACCGGAATGCCATCTTCGGTCTCAAGGCGGACAGCGCCAGGCCTAGTGACTCGTTTCACCAGGTAAGGGCCTTCCCACTTCGGCGTCAACTTGTTGGAATTCTTGGCGGATTGAACGCACCGAAGAACAAGGTCGCCTTCCTCGAGACTTCTGGCATTAACTTTGCGGCTATGGTAGCGGCGCAAAGCTTGCTGGTATCGAGCAGCTCGTCTGACAGCTCAAGACGATCCCCTCAAGGAGCAGCGCGTCATCTTGTCGCAATCGCTCTTGCTCAAGCTCATCATAAGCGAGCACTCGAGGTGATCCGTGATCACGAAGTTCCGTGGGGAGAACTGCCTCTGCTCCATAGACTAGAGCGAAAGGTGTCTGGCCAGTGGCTCGATTTGGCGTCGTTCTGATCGACCAAAGAACCACCGGCAGCTCCTCAATCCAGTTCTTTCCGCACTTGTGCAGCCTGTCGAAAGTTCTGGTCTTGAGCCCGTGCAGCACTTCAGCATTCGCCCTCTCCGCTTGACCGTTACTTCTCGGATGAGCAATGAGCGGCGAACCTTGGCGCCAAGATCTTGGACGTCTTTGCATGAAGGTGCGGCTCGTGAATTGCGTGCCGTTGTCGGTGATGATCCCGTTAGGGATTCAAACGGCAAACAATCGACCTAAAGAACTCGACCGCCGATCGTGCTGTCACCTTCCTCATGGCTTCCACTTCCGGCCACTTTGTGAACTCGTCGATTGCAACGCATAAGTACTCAAAGCCCCGACAGCTCGGGGAAAGGGGTCGAGGATGTCGAGCCCCGCACGAAAATGGCCGTGATAAAGGGATCGTCTGGAGAGCTTGAGCTGGCTGGTGTATCTGCTTGGAATGGAACTGCACGCGTCACACTTGGTTACTTGTGCGCTTGCATCTTGGAGGGCTGTCGGCGAAAAGAAACCTTGCTTGCCAAACGCTTTGCTTGGCAAGTGCTCGGCACCAATGTGGTGACCACATATGCCTCCATGTATCTCGCCAACAGCTTTTGTCCGTCTTCCCGGTGAATACACTTCACTTTCACACCGTTGAGTCTTCTTACATGCAGTGTGTAGTCGACAAACTGGTACATACTTGACTGCCGGGCTACTCTTTCCGCTTCTTCTTGCTCTTCGGGAAGTTCTCCTGTCTGAAGGAAACGGACAATCTGTTGTGCCCATCCTGGAGCTTGCGGCTCGACAACAAGGACTAAAGGCACATCTGCTGTTATGGGAACGTCTGCTTCCACGGCGAGAACCTGCGGCTCAACCGGAGCTTGACGTTCCCCGGCAAGCTTGCCGGAGCAGAACTTGTCGGGAGCGTCTGCTTCAACGGAACAAACCCTAGGGCTTGCCGGAGCAGATCGCTGCTCTCGGCACCCTTGGTGTTGATCTTGAGGACCTTCTCGACGGCGACTTCGGGAAGCTCTGCCGGAAAATAGTCACCAGAGATCAACTTCCTCTTCTTGCTCTGTCCGGTTGATGGCGTTACAGACGGTTGAGTCAGCTTGAGCACGAACATCCCTGGTTCCACAGGTAACTTAAGTGCAGCGCACTTCGACAGGCCATCGGCAATGTCATTCTGAGCTCTTGGAACATGTTCCATTTGTAGGCCGTCAAAGTGCTCTTCTAGCTTTGTCACTTCATCAACATAAGCTTCCATCAACGGACTCTGATAACTCTTGTTCACTTGGCGGATGACAAGCTGTGAGTCACCCCTGACAATGAGCTTCTTGATCCCAAGGTCTCATCATGATCTCGAGACCGGCAAGCAAACCTTCATACTCTGCAGATTGTTTGTTGCTTGTTCCTTGGGAAAGTGCATCCGACTACGTACTTGAGGTGCTCTCCGGTGGGTGCAACAAGTAGCACGCCTCAAGACCGCGCCTTTGCAGCGAGAAGGCACCATCAAAGTACATCAGCCACTCTTTGCTTGCTTCCTTGACGGGATGCTCGTTTACGGAATTTCTTCATCTTGTGTTGGCGTCCATTCTGCTATGAACTCCGCCAATGCTCGCTTTGGATAGTTGAAGTGCTCTCAAACTTGAGGCCAAAGCTTGATAGTTCCAAAGTGCCCACTCGACAATCCTGCCTGTTGCCTCTGGATTTTGCAAGATCCTCTTCTTGGAAAACGAGTGACGACTGTGATCTCATGTGCCTGGAAGTAATGGCGCAGCTTTCTCGAGGCCATGAGGAGGCCGAAAAGAAATTTCTGCACACCAGAGTACCTTGACCTAGCCCCCTGCAGAAGGGAACTGACAAAGTAAACTGGGCGCTGCACCATTCTTTTCTGCATCTTCTCATGCGTCTGCGTAGATCCATCCTTGTCGGGACCAGAGCTTGCCGGTGAAGCCCCCTGCTCGTCGCTGGGTGCATCTGCCATGGTTGCTAGCTCATCATCCCACCCCTCTCCTCCCTCCTACGTTGCGCATGGGCCTCCTTTTATATGCTAAAGGGGTCTCCGATAGGTGGCAACGTAGACAAGGGTAAAGATGGAAAAGGAGTGGTTGGCACAGCTACTTGTACAGTGTATCATACCTAACCCCACGGCCTTGGGACAAAGGCATTAAATGCCCGCTTCACGCCGCCTAACAAAGGCAGGAAGGGACCGCCAGGACGCCACCGCTTGCCACGATGGCAATCTTGTCGGCGCCGCTTGCCACCGCCTGCCGCGACGGCCTCTTGCCACGCGCTACCGAAAGGTCCTGTATGACACGTTAGTGGATGTCTGGAGCGCAGGTACAGAGTGGTGGTCTGCATGCAAGCGCCTTGCCGCGTTGTTGTCTTGTCGCGTCCGAAGCTTGTCGCTCATCAGCCTTCCCGGCAAGCTCCTCTTGCCGGGGCCTTGTCTCCTAGGTGCCTTGGGTGGCCTTCCCGGCATGCTCCTCTTGCCGGGGCCTTGTCTCCTTGGCTTGAATACTTTGTTCTTGAATGGCTCCAAGGGAACCACGGAGGACCTTGGCGGTCACCCAGTAAGCCTTGCCGCGCAGGGCTGCAACTTCCCGTGCACAAGTTCGGGATACTAGGGTACCCCTACTCTAGTACACCGACAGCTGGCATCCGACGCATCGTTGGACTAAGTCCTGAGCATCTGCCCGGGCCGTCGGCCAATAAAATCATGTACGGAAGGCCTTGCCTACAAGGGCCCGGGCTGCGGCATGGTGCCCGCCGAGTCCGGCATGTATTTCAGCTAGAATATTCCGCCCTTCCTCTTCGGAGACACACCTTTGAAGGACTCCGGTTGTGCTTTTCTTATAAAGCTCTCCCTCATGGACTTTATAGGCTTTAGATCACCGCACTTTGCAGCGGGCCTCGCTTTTGGTCCTCGGGAAGTTCCTGCCTGGTTAGGTAGGCTAGAATGGTTCGTCCACGGACAATGACCGCCATTATTACGTAATGAGGGTGTTATTTCGGTGGCAGAACCACCAACTGTGTCAGAATGTTCGATGTGGGGTAGTGCGGTTGGGTCCGGGATGTTATTTCCGGACTCTCCCTCCCATAATACGGATGGCTTGAACATCCTCTCTAGGAACATGTTGGGGACAAGATCGCGCTTTTGCCGACAGTGCCAACACGTCAGCTGCCTGGTTGTTATCCCGGGCTATATGGTGAAATTCGAGCCCCTCAAACCGAGCTGACATTTTTAGTACGACATTGCGATAGGCTGCCATTTTCGGATCCTTGGCATCAAAACCGGCGGATCTCGGGTAGGGGGTCCCGAACTGGGCGTCTAGGCGGATGGTAATAGGAGACAAGGGACACGATGTTTTTACCCAGGTTCGGGCCCTCTCGATGGAGGTAAAACTCTACTCCTGCTTGATTAATATTGATGGTATGGGTAGTACAAGAGTAAATCTACCACGAGATCAGAGAGGCTAAACCCTAGAAGCTAGCCTATGGTATGATTGTTGTTCGTCCTACGGACTAAAACCCTCCGGTTTATATAGGCACCGAATAGGGTTAGGGTTACACAGAGTCGGTTACAATGGTAGGAGAAATACAAATACGTATCGCCAAGCATGCCTTCCACGCCAAGGAAAGTCCCAAACCGACACGGGACGAAGTCTTCAATCTTGTATCTTCATAGTCCAGGAGTCCGGCCAAAGGCTATAGTCCGGCTATCCGGACACCCCCTAATCCAGGACTCCCTCACCAGCATTCAAGTTTTCAGCAAACATTATGAACTAACCATATTCACAATAACTCTTAGGTCTCATGTTTACTTATGTCAATGGCATAATCAACTAGCGAGCAATAATAATAAACCTTGAATGACAACACTTTCTCAAAACAATCATAATATGATATAACAGGATGGTATCTCGCTAGCCCTTTCTGAGACCGCAAAACATAAACGCAGAGCACCTTTAAAGACCAAGGACAAACTAAACATTGTAATTCATGGTAAAAGATATCCAATCATAGTCATACCCAATATAAATCAATAGTAATGGATGCAAATGACATCAGTGCTCTCCAGGTGCTGCTTTTTAATAAGAGGGTGATGACTCAACATGAAAGTAAATAGATAGGCCCTTCACAGAGGGAAGCAGGGATTTGTAGAGGTGCCGGAGCTCGATTTTAAAGCAGAGATAAATAATATTTTGAGAGGCATACTTTCATTGTCAACATAACAACCAAGAGATGGCGATATCTTCCATGCTACACACATTATAGGCGGTTCCCAAACAGAATGGTGAAGTTTATGCTCCCCCTCCACCAACAAGCATCAATCCATGGCTTGCTCGAAACAACGAGTGCCTCCAACTAGCAACAGCCCCGGGGGAGTTTTGTTTGCAATTATTTTGATTTAGTTTGCATAAAGCATGAGACTGGGCATCCCGGTGACCAGCCATTTTCTCGTGAGTGAGGAGCGGAGTCCACTCCTCTTGATAATAACCCGCCTAGCATGGAAGATAAGGGCAGCCCTAGTTGATATATGAGCTATTCGAGCATGCAAAACAGAATGTTTATTTGAAGGTTTAGAGTTTGGCACATACAAATTCACTTGGAACGGCAGGTAGATACCGCATATAGGAGTTATGGTGGACTCATATGGAATAACTTTGGGGTTTAAGGGATTGGATGCACAAGCAGTATTCCCGCTTAGTACAAGTGAAGGCTAGCAAAAGACTGGGAAGCGACCAACTAAAGAGCGACAACAGTCATGAACATGCATTAAAATTAATAAACATTGAGTGCAAGCATGAGTAGGATATAATCCACCATGAACATAAATATCGTGAAGGCTATGTTGATTTGTTTCAACTACATGTGTGAACATGTGCCAAGTCAAGTCACTTGAATCATTCAAAGGAGGATACCACCCTACTATACCACATCACAACCATTTTAATAGCATGTTGGCACGCAAGGTAAACCATTATAAGCTCCTAGCTAATTAAGCATGGCATAAGTAACTATAATCTCTAATTGTCATTGCAAACATGTTTATTCACAATAGGCTGAATTAGGAACGATGAACTAATCATATTTACAAATACAAGAGAGGTCGAGTTCATACCATCTTCTCTCATCTCAATCAGTCCATCATATATCGTCATAATTTCCTTTCACTTGCACGACCGAACGATGTGAAAATAATAAGAGTGCATGTGCATTGGACTAAGCTGGAATCTGCGAGCATTCAATAAACCGAGAAGACAAGGCAATATGGGCTCTTGGTTAAATCAACAATAATGCATATAAGAGCCACTTCAAAAATTTCATCATAGTCTTCTCCTATCGACCCCCAAAGAAAAGAAAAGAAAATAAAACTATTTACACGGGAAAGCTCCCAACAAGCAAAAGAAGAACAGGAAATATTTTTGGGTTTTCTTTTTAAATATTACTACAGCAAGAAAAGTGAACTAACTAAAAGCTACAACTAATTTTTTTGGTTTTTCTTAAGGTTTATTAAACACACAAGAAAAGCGTAAAAAGAAAATAAACTAGCATGGATATTACAGTGAAAAAGTATGTGCACCGACATCTAGCAATGAGTATGTGAACATGAATGTAATGTCGGTGAGAAATACGTACTCCCCCAAGCTTAGGCTTTTGGCCTAAGTTGGTTTATTGCCACGGATGGCCTAGCGGATATCCAAAGTTATAACCGGGGTCGTACTGAGATGAAGAAGACTCTGATTGCCACTGGTTGGCAATCATCTTCGGATACCACTGGTAATTAGACTGTCGTGGAGGTTCAAATTGTGGTTCCGGCTCCGGCTCTGTGGCAGATGTAGGGCTCCGGTAGGCGTGAATGGCCGCGAGTGGAACGAGATACGGACCTGCAGATAAATCAAGCAAGGAAGGAGCAGGCAAGATAATAGTCTCAGGATGATGTTTATGAAAGAACAATTTGTATTTAAGCGCTCCTTCCCAATTCTTAACAATAAAGTCATGTGCTACCATACTCTTATAATCTAAATCAACAGTGGGCAGCAATTTTTCTTCTTTTTCATAATGCCTAATAGGTATGTTATAGTATGCAGTGAGGCGTGAAGCATAGACACCTCCAAAGATGGGGCCCTTTGTATGGTTCAGACTTAACCGTTTGGCAATAATACCGCACATACTAACAGTATTATCACAGAATAAACCATGGAACAAAATAATAATATCAGGAACACTAAGCTTTCCACAGTTTCCGCGACCAATTAAGCAAGGACTAGCAAATATTGCAAAGTAGCGTAAAACGGGAAAATGTATGCTAGTGATTCTTGCATCGGAAACCTTCCTAGTTTTCCCTACAGTAATAGTGTCAATAAACCCGTCCACATCTTTACGATGTGCTTCCTCTAAGCTACCCTCGAAAGGTATTTTGCAAGCCTTGAAAAATTCATCTAGTGACATCTTCTTAACCACATCATATAAATTAAACTCTACTGAAGGAGATGATTTCTTAGGATAATAGTAGAAATTTTGCACAAAAGTATTGGTGAGTAAGAGATACTGTTCGCGATGGTCGCGGAGGAAGTCGGTGAGGCCTGCATTCTCAGCCAATTCATAAAAATCATCATAAATCCCTGCTGCTCTCAAGAAATCATTGGAAGGCCATTCACACGGCCGAACCTCCGCGGTGGGAGGCAAATTATATTTGGGCCTCTCTGCTTCTTCACTTCGCTTTTCCTTCGAGCTTCGGCTCGATGAGCCCCTCAAAAATCTCTTCATTATTTTCTAAAAAATTCTGATTTTTTAGTAACTTCAAATAAAAGTGAACCAAGCTCAACAAAATTGATAGCAACTACTCCTACAAGTGCCTAGAGACTATATAAAGCATTAGAACTACTTGGAACCATATAAATTTGACATGCAAACTCAAGAACATGGTCACCTAGGCGGCACAAATTTGCAATTAATAAAGCACTAGAACAAAAACTAATTTGACCAATGGAGGAGTCACATACCAAGGAGCAATCCCCCCAAGCAGTTTTGTGAGAGGTGCTTTGAGCAAGGAGATCAAAAATCGCAGCAAAATGAGCTAGAACTCGTGCTTGAGCTGGATGGTGATTTTTTGGGAGGAAGAAGAAGTGTGTGGGTGCAGGAATAAGTGGAGGGGAGCCACCATGGGCCCACGAGGCAGGGGGGCGCGCCCTGGACCCTCGTGGCCAGGTGCTTGCTCCCCCTGCTGTGTTCTTAGTGCCAGATATTCTCAAATATTCCAGAAAAATCATATTCCAATTTCAGGGCATTTGGAGAACTTTTATTTTCGGGGTATTTTTATATTGCATGGATAATTCAGAAAACAGACAGAGAATACTATTTTTACTTTATTTCAACTAAATAACAGAAAGTAGAAGGAGGGTACAGAAGGTTGTGCTTTCTAACTTCATCCATCTCATGCTCATCAAAAGGAATCCACTAACAAGGTTGATCAAGTCTTGTTAACAAACTCATCCCGACTAACATGGAACCGGAGAAATTTCGAATAACACTATGTTACCTCATCGGGGATATGCACATCCCCAATAATAAGAATATCATATTTCTTCTTGACAGTAGGTAGAGGAAATTCAAAACCTCCAAAAACAATTGATGGGATTTTTCCAATAGAATTTATACTATGAACTTGAGGTTGTTTCCTTGGAAAGTGTACCATATGCTCATTGCCATTAACATGAAAAGTGACATTGCCTTTGCTGCAATCAATAACAGCCCCTGCAGTATTCAAAAAGGGTCTTCCAAGAATAATAGACATACTATCGTCCTCGGGAATATCAAGAATGACAAAGTCCGTTAAAATAGTAACATTTGCAACCACAACAGGCACATCCTCATAAATACCGACAGGTATAGCAGTTGATTTATCAGCCATTTGCAAAGATATTTCAGTAGGTGTCAACTTATTCAAGTCAAGTCTACGATATAAAGAGAGAGGCATAACACTAACACCGGCTCCAAGATCACACAAAGCAGTTTTAACATAGTTTCTTTTAGTAGAGCATGATATAGTTGGTACGCCTGGATCTCCTAGTTTCTTTGGTATTCCACCCTTAAAAGTATAATTAGCAAGCATGGTGGAAATTTCACCTTCCGGTATCCTTCTCTTATTAGTGACAATTTCTTTCATATACTTAGCATCGGGATTCATTTTGAGCATATCAGTCAAACGCATACGCAAGAAGATAGGTCTAATCATTTCAGCAAAGCGCTCAAAATCCTCATCATCCTTTTTCTTGGATGGTTTGGGAGGAAAGGGCATGGGTTTCTGAACCCAAGGTTCTCTTTCTTTACCATGCTTCCTAGCCACAAAGTCTCTCTTATCATAATGTTGATTCTTTGATTGTGGGTTATCAAGATCAACACCAGGTTCAATTTCTACATCATTATCATTACTAGGTTGAGCATCATCATGAACATCTTCATTAATATTTTCACTAGTTTCACGTTCATTACCAGATTGTGTTTCAGCATCAGAAATAGAAATATCATTTGGATTCTCAGGTGGTTCAGTAATAGGTTCACTAGAAGCATGCAAAGTCCTATCATTTTTCTTTTTCTTCTTTTTAGAAGTACTAGGTGCATCTAAATTATTTCTCTGAGAATCCTGCTCAATTCTCTTAGGATGGCCTTCAGGATACAAAGGTTACCGAGTCATTTTACCAGTTCTAGTAGCCACTCTAACAGCAAAATCATTATTCTTACTATTTAATTCATTGAGCAAATCATTCCGAGCTTTAAGTACTTGTTCTACTTGAGTGGTGACCATAGAAGCATATTTACTAACGAGTTTAAGTTCACCTTTAACTCTAGACATATAATCACCCAAGTGTTCAATCATATAAGCATTTTGTTTTAATTTTCTACCCAAATAAGCATTGAAATCTTCTTGCTTAACCATAAAATTATCAAACTCATCCAAACATTGGCTAGCAAACTTAGTAGGAGGGATTTCAGCTTTATCATATCTATAGAGAGGATTTACCTTTACTACCTGTGTCGGGTTATCAAGACCATGAGTTTCTTTAATAGGTGATGGATTAAGATCATATATTTCTTCAACAGGCAGTAAATTAAGACCATTTATTTCTTCAATAGGAGGTAAATTCTTAACATCTCCAGCTTTAATACCCTTTTCTTTCATAGATTTCTTGCCTCTTGCATATCTTCATGACTGAGAAATAGAACACCCCTCTTCTTCGGAGTTGGTTTAGGAATAGGCTCAGGAATTGCCTTAGTAAGTGTCCAATTATTTTCATTTGTCAACATATTATTCAATAAAATTTCAGCTACATCCGGTGTTCTTTCCCTGAAAACAGAACCAGCACAACTATCCAGGTAATCTCTGGAAGCATCGGTTGGTCCGTTATAAAAGATATCAAGTATTTCATTTTTCTTAAGAGGATGATCAGGAAAAGCATTAAGTAATTGGAGAAGCCTCCCCTAAGCTTGTGGGAGACGCTCTTCTTCAATTTGCACAAAATTATATATACCCCTTAAAGCAGCTTGTTTCTTATGAGCAAGGAAATATTTAGCAGAGAAGTAATAAATCATATCCCGGGGACTACGCACACATCCAGGATCAAGAGAATTAAACCATATCTTAGCATCACCCTTTAATGAGAACGGAGATATTTTAAGGATATAAAAGTAGTGAGTTCTCTCATCATTAGTGAACAGGGTGGCCATATCATTTAATTTAGTAAGATGTGCCACAACAGTTTCAGATTCATAGCCATAAAAAGGATCAGATTCAACCAAAGTAATTATATCAGGATCAACAGAGAATTCATAATCCTTATCAAGAATACGTATAGGTGACGTAGCAAAAGCAGGTCAGGTTTCATTCTAGCATTAAGAGATTGCTGCTTCCATTTAGCTAATAACTTCTTAAGATCATATCTATCATTGCAAGCTAAAATAGCTCTAGCAGCTTCTTCATCCATAACATAACCCTCGTGAACAACAAATAATTCATATTTATTAGGGGGAGAGTCTTCATCATCACTATCTTCAATATTATCAGTTTCAATAATTTCATTCTCTCTAGCCCTAGAAAGTTGTTCATCAAGAAATTCACCAAGTGGCACAGTAGTATCAAGCATAGAAGTAGTTTCATCATAAGTATCATGCATAGCAGAAGTGGCATCATCAATAACATGCGACATATCAGAATGAATAGCAGAAGCAGGTTTAGGTGTCGCAAGCTTACTCAAAATAGAAGGTGAATCAAGTGCAGAGCTAGATGGCAGTTCCATACTTCCCTCGTAGTTGAGGGATAAATTGTTGTTTTTCCGTCTTTCAAGTTCTTCATAGTGACCAGCAGATATAAATCCCAAGTGACTCAAAGAATAGAGCTATGCTCCCCGGCAACGGCGCAAGAAATCCTTCTTGCTACCTCTTGAGCACTGCGTTGGTTTTCCCTTGAAGTGGAAAGGGTGATGCAGCAAAGTAGCGTAAGTATTTCCCTTAGTTTTTGAGAACCAAGGTATCAATCCAGTAGGAGGCCACGCATGAGTCCCTCGCACCTACACAAACAAATAAATCCTCGCAACCAACGCGATAAGGGGTTGTCAATCCCTACACGGTCACTTACCAGAGTGAGATCTGATAGATATGATAAGATAATATTTTTGGTATTTTTATGATAAAGATGCAAAATAAAGAATGTAAAATAAAAACGGCGCAAAAAATAACTTCTTGACGGGAGATTAATATGATGGAAAATAGACCCGGGGGCAATAGGTTTCACTAGTGGCTTCTCTCAAGAGCATAAGTATTACGGTGGGTGAACAAATTACTGTTGAGCAATTGACATAATTGAGCATAGTTATGAGAATATCTAGGTATGATCATGTATATAGGCATCACGTCCGAGACAAGTAGACCGACTCCTTCCTGCATTCTACTACTATTACTCCAGACATCGACCGCTATCCAACATGCATCTAGAGTATTAAGTTCATAAGAACAGAGTAACGCTTTAAGCAAGATGTCTATATACATGATCATAGGAGGAAGGAGTATGTCGGTGGAGCAACAGGGGGCCCACGAGGGTGGAGGGCGCGCCTGGGGGGGAGGTAGGCACGCCCCCCTACCTCGTGCCCTCCTGGTTGATGTCTTGACGTAGGGTCCAAGTCCTCTGGATCACGTTCGTTCCGAAAATCACGTTCCCGAAGGTTTCATTCTGTTTGGACTCCGTTTGATATTCTTTTTCTGCGAAATTCTGAAATAGGCAAAAAACAGCAATTCTGGGTTGGGCCTCCGGTTAATAGGTTAGTCCCAAAAATAATATAAAAGTGTATAATAAAGCCCAATAATGTCCAAAACAGAATATAATATAGCATGGAGCAATCAAAAATTATAGATACGTTGGAGACGTATCAAGCATCCCCAAGCTTAATTCCTGCTCATTCTAGTAGGTAAATGATAAAACAGAATTTTTATGTGGAATGCTACTTGGCATAATTTCAATGTAATTCTTCTTAATTGTGTATGAATATTCAGATCCGAAAGATTCAAGATAAAAGTTTAATATTGACATAAAAATAATAATACTTCAAGCATACTAACTAAGCAATTATGTCTTCTCAATATAACATGGCTAAAGAAAGTTATCGCTACAAAATCATATAGTCTGGCTATGCTCTATCTTCACCACACAAAATATTTAAATCATGCACAACCCCAATGACAAGCCAAGCAATTGTTTCATACTTTTAACGTTCTCAAACTTTTTCAATCTTCACGCAATACATGAGCGTGAGCCATGGACATAGCACTATATGTGGAATAGAATGGTGGTTGTGGAGAAGACAAAAAGGAGAAGATGGTCTCACATCAACTAGGTGTATCAACGGGCTATGGAGATGCCCATCAATATATATCAATGTGAGTGAGTAGGGATTGCCATGCAACGGATGCACTAGAGCTATAGGTATATGAAAGCTCAACAAAAGAAACTAAGTGGGTGTGCATCCAACTCGCTTGCTCACGAGGACCTAGGGCATTTTGAGGAAGCCCATCATTGGAATATACAAGCCAAGTTCTATATGAAAAATTCCCACTATTATATGAAAGTGATATCATAGGAGACTCTCTATTATGAAGATAATGGTGCTACTTTGAAGCACAAGTGTGGTAAAAGGATAGTAACATTGTCCCTTCTCTCTTTTTCTCTCATTTTTTTATTTGGGCCTTTTCTTCTTCTTTTTTTATGGCCTCTTTTTTTTCGTCCGGAGTTTCATCCCGACTTGTGGGGGAATCATAGTCTCCATCATCCTTTCCTCACTTGGGACAATGCTCTAAAAATGATGATTATCACACTTTTATTTACTTACAACTCAACAATTACAACTCAATACTTAGAACAAAATATGACTCTATGTGAATGCCTCCATGATGTACCGGGATATGTAATGAATCAAGAGTGACATGTATGAAAGAATTATGAACGGTGGCTTTGCCACAAATACAATGTCAACTACATGATCATGCGAAGCAATATGAAAATGATGGAGCGTGTCATAGTAAACGGAACGGTGGTAAGTTGCATGGCAATATATCTCAGAATGGCTATGGAGATGCCATGATAGGTAGGTATGGTGGCTGTTTTGAGGAAGTTATATGGTGAGTGTATGATACTGGCGAAAAGTGCGCGGTATTAGAGAGGCTAGCAATGGTGGAAGGAGAAAAAGTGCGTATAATCCATGGACTCAACATTAGTCATAAAGAACTCATATACTTATTGAAAAAATCTACAAGTTATCAAAGCAAAGTATTACGCGCATGCTCCTAAGGGGTTAGATTGGTAGGAAAATACCATCGCTCGTCCCCGACCACCACTCATAAGGAAGACAATCAATAAATAAATCATGCTCCGACTTCATCACATAACGGTTCAACATAAGTGCATGCTATGGGAATCACAAACTTTAACAAAAGTATTTCTCAAATTCAAAACTATTCAACTAGCATGACTCTAATATCACCATCCTCATATCTCAAAACAATTATCAAGCATCAAACTTCTCATAGTATTCAACACACTCATAAGATTTTTTCTTTTTTTTTAATCTTGAATGCTTATTATTGTTAAAGCAAACTACCATGCTGTTTTGTAGGACTCTCAAAATAACTAAGTGAAGCATGACAGAATAATAGTTTCTATAAAACAAATCCACCACCGTGCTCTAAAAGATATAAGTGAAGCACTAGAGCAAAAACTATATAACTCAAAAGATATAAGTGAAGCACATAGAGTATTCTAATAATTTCCGAATCAAGTGTGTCTCTCTCAAAAGGTGTGTACAGCAAAGATGATTGTGGTAAACTAACAAGCAAAGACTCAAATAGTACAAGACACTCCAAGCAAAACACATATCATGTGGTGAATAAAAATATAGCTCCAAGTAAAGTTACCGATGGAAGTAGATTTAAAGAGGGATGCCTTCCGGGGCATCCCCAAGCTTTGGCTTTTTGGTGTCCTTAGATTATCTTGGGGTGCCTTGGGCATCCCCAAGCTTAGGCTCTTGCCACTCCTTGTTCCATAATCCATCAAATCTTTCACCCAAAACTTGAAAACTTCACAACACAAAACTCAGCAGAAAATCTCGTGAGCTCCGTTAGCGAAAGAAAACAAAAGACCACTTCAAGGTACAGTAATAAACTCATTATTTATTTATATTGGTGTTAAACCTACTGTATTACAACTTCTATATGGTTTATAAACTACTTTACTAGCCATAGATTCATCAAAATAAGCAAACAACACACGAAAAACAGAATCTGTCAAAAACAGAACAGTCTGTAGTAATCTGTAACTAACGCAAACTTATGGAACTCCAAAAATCCATCCAAAATAGTACGACCTAAAAAATTTGTTTATTGATCAGCAGCAATTGTAATCAATATTTTATCACGTTCTCGTGATTTTTAACAACTATTTTCGTGAACAGGAAGTTTCTGGAAATTACAGCAAGATCAAATAACTATCACCCAAGAAGATCCTATAGGTTTAACTTGGCACAAACACTAATTAAGACATAAAAACACATATAACCAGAGTCTAGATCAAATATTTATTACTAAACAGAAGCAAAAAGAAAAAAAATAAAAATTAAAATTGGGTTGCCTCCCAACAAGAGCTATCGTTTAACGCCCCTAGCTAGGCATAAAAGTAAGGATAGATCTAGGTATTGCCATCTTTGGTAGGCAATCCATAAGTGCCTATCATGATAGATTCATATGGTAATTTTATTTTCTTCCTAGGGAAGTGTTCCATGCCTTTATTTTATAGAAATTGGAATCCAATATTCCCTTCCTTCATATCAATAATTGCACCAATCGTTCTAAGGAAAGGTCTACCAATAATAATAGGGCATGAAGGATTGCAATCTATATCAAGAACAATAAAATCTACGGGCACATAGTTCCTATTTGCAACAATAAGAACATCGTTAATTATTCCCATAGGTTTCTTAATAGTGGAATCCGCAAGGTGCAAGTTTAAAAAGCAATCATCAAAATCACGGAAACCTAGCAAATCACATAAAGTCTTTGGAATCGTGTAAACACTAGCACCCAAATCACACAAAGCATAGCATTCATGATCTTTAATCTTAATTTTAATAGTAGGTTCCCACTCATCATAAAGTTTTCTAGGTATAGAAACTTCCAACTCAAGCTTTTCTTCATGATTGCATCAAAGCCTCAACGATATGTTTGGTAAAAGCTTTATTTTGACTATAAGCATGAGGAGAATTTAGCACGGATTGCAACAAGGAAATACAATCTATCAAAGAGAAATTATCATAATTAAATTCCTTTAAATCCATAATAGTGGGTTTATTAACATCTAATGTTTTGATCTCTTCAATCCCACTTTTATCAATATTAGCATCAAGATCTAAAAACTCCGAATTTTTGGAACGCCTTCTAGGTAAAGGTGGATCATATTCAGTACCATCATTATCAAGATTCATATTACAAAACAAAGATTTAATAGGGGACACATCAATAACTTTTAGATCTTCATCTTTATTTTCATGGAAATTTGAAGAACACGCTTTCATAAAGCAATCTTTCTTAGCACGCATCCTAGCTTTTCTTTCTTTGCACTCATCAATGGAAATTCTCATGGCTTTGAGAGACTCATTGATATCATGCTTAGGAGGAATAGATCTAAGTTTTAAAGAATCAACATCAAGAGAAATTATATCAATGTTCCTAGCCAATTCATCAACTTTAAGCAATTTTTCTTCAAGCGAAGCATTGAAATTCTTTTGCGAATTCATAAATTCCTTAACACTAGTCTCAAATTCAAAAGGCATCTTATTAAAGTTTCCATAAGAATTGTTGTAGGAATTACCATAATTATTAGAGGAATTACTAGGATAAGGCCTAGGATTAAAGTTTCCTCTATACGCGTTGTTACCAAAATTATTCCTACCAACAAAATTCACATCCATAGATTCATTATTATTCTCAATCAAACTAGACAAAGGAATATCATTAGGATCAGAAGAAACACTCTTAGTAGCAAATAATTTCATAAGTTCATCCATCTTTCCACTCAAAACATTAATTTCTTCTATCGCATGCACTTTTTTATTAGTAGATCTTTCAGTGTGCCATTGAGAATAATTGACCATAATATTATCTAGGAGTTTAGTAGCTTCTCCTAAAGTGATTTCCATAAAAGTGCCTCCCGCGGCCGAATCTAAAAGATTTATAGAAGCAAAATTTAATCCAGCATAAATTTTTTGGATAATCATCCACAAATTCAAACCATGTGTAGGGCAATTACGTATCATTAATTTCATCCTCTCCCAAGCTTGTGCAACATGTTCATGATCAAGTTGCTTAAATTTCATAATATTGTTTCTAAGAGAGATGATCTTAGCGGGAGGAAAGTATTTAGAGATAAAAGCATCTTTGCACTTATTCCAAGAATCAATACTAGGATAAGGGTTTGTGATGGGTACTTGTAGGACCTTGAAGTATGTCTAGAGGGGGGGGTGATTAGACTACTTGATCAATTAAAAGCTATGCCTTTTCCCAATTTTAGACTTTGGCAGATTTTAGCTATCTTTGAGCAAGTCAAGCAATCTTCACGCAATTCAAGCAAGCATGCAAAGAGTATATAGGCAGCGGAAAATAAAGCATGCAACTTGCAAGAATGTAAAGGGAAGGGTTTGGAGAATTCAAACGCAAATGGAGACACGGATGTTTTTGTCGTGGTTCCGATAGGTGGTGCTATTGTACATCCACGTTGATGGAGACTTCAACCTACGAAGGGTAACGGTTGTGTGAGTCCACGGAGGGATCCACCCACGAAGGGTCCACGAAGAAGCAACCTTGTCTATCCCACCATGGTCGTCGCCCACGAAGGACTTGCCTCACTAGCGGTAGATCTTCATGAAGTAGGCGATCTCCTTGCCCTTACAAACTCCTTGGTTCAACTCCACAATCTTGTTGGAGGCTCCCAAGTGACACCTAGCCAATCTAGGAGACACCACTCTCCAAGAAGTAACAAATGGTGTGTTGATGATGAACTCCTTGCTCTTGTGCTTCAAATGAGAGTCTCCCCAACACTCAACTCTCTCTCACGGGATTTGGATTTGGTGGAAAGAATATTTGAGTGGAAAGCAACTTGGGGAAGGCTAGAGATCCAGATTCTTGTGGTTGGAATGGAATATCTTGGCCTCAACACATGAGTAGGTGGTTCTCTCTTAGAACTGGTAAGTTGGAAGTGTAGGTTTGTTCTGATGGCTCTCTCCACGAATGAAGAGGAGGTGGAGGGGTATATATAGCCTCCACACAAAATCTAACCGTTACACACAATTTACCAAACTCGGTGGGACCGAATCAACAAACTCGGTCGGACCGATTTAGTAAACCTAGTGACCGTTAGGGTTTTGATTGGGGATCGACATGCAACTCGGTAGGACCGATATGATTAGGGTTAGGGCATAACATAGTCTCGGTAAGACCGATTACACAAACTCGGTGAGATCGATTTTGGTAATTAGCTAACTAGAGAGTTGGTTAGGTAAACTCGGTGGGAGCGATTCGCTCTTTCGGTGAGACCGAAAAGTTACGAAAGGGAAACAGAGAGTTTACATTGTAATCTCGGTGGGACCGATCACTCACTTTGGTTAGACCGAAACGTTACAAAGGGAAACAGAGAGATTACAATCCCATCTCGGTGAGACCGAGATCCCTATCGGTGAGACCGATTTGCCTAGGGTTTGTGGCAGTGGCTATGACATTTGAAATCGGTGGCGCCGGATAGAAAGAATCGGTAGGGCCGAGTTTGACTTTAAGTTTAGGTCATATGTGGATGTGAGAAAGTAGTGGAGGGTTTTGGAGCATATCACTAAGCACATGAAGCAAGAGGCTCATTAAGCAACACCTCATCCCTCCTTGATAGTATTGGCTTTTCCTATAGACTCAATGTGATCTTGGATCACTAAAATGTAAAATGTAGAGTCTTGAGCTTTTGAGCTTGAGCCAATCCTTTGTCCTTAATATTTTGAGGATCCACTTTCATCATCCATGCCATGCCATTCATTGAGCTTTCCTGAAATATTTGTCTTGGAATAGCATTAGCTTAATGAGCTATATGTTGTTATGAATTACCAAAACCACCTAGGGATAGTTGCACTTTCAATCTCCTCCTTTTTGGTAATTGATGACAACATATAGATCAAAGCTTCGACAAATGATAATAAGATTGAAAAACATCGTCGCTTTGAGAAGTATGTGATAAGCAAGAGCTCCCCCTAAATTTGTGCATATTTTAAGATTTGCTTTGCTTTGCAAATGCACAAGGAATTAGGCTCATGGGTTACTCTTCCATGTCACATACATCTTGGTGGAGCGCTCAAAATAATAAAGATTGAATACATGCACTCATCACCAAGCAAAGTGAATGATCATATAAGGATAAGTAAGATAATAACATATAGCAAGCATAAGTGTAGCTTATGATCAAACACATGATCATCAATGTCTCACAGGTAATTGCATAGTATCTCAAGCAATCAAAAGCAAACAAAGTTCAACCAAGAAGACAAGAGAGAACAAAAGCAGCAAATCTCTCTCTCGAAGCCTATGATCTACACATTTTTCTCCCCCTTTGGCAACAAGTTACCAAAAAGTTCCTAGGAAATGCATAGGACTATATCGTCTCTCAGGCTTGGTCTTGGTGGTGGTGTCCGGAGAACTCCAAGAACGAAGGCTTCAATGATGTAGATGGAGTGAAGGAGTTGGTCTGGAGCTGGTTCTTGTTGGAGCTGTAGCTGGAGCTGATGAAGTGACTCTGGTGACTGGCTCTGCAGCTGGTCTCTGAGCTCGAGGCACTCTAGCAAATGCATCAGTTGTTGTCCTGCCCTTCCTCTCCTGCACGTCATCCTGTAGCTGCTCCACAGCTGGCTGAATCTCACTTACCTTGACATCAAGATCATAGAATTTTTGTTCCATGATTCTTTCCAGGCTCTCCTGGTTTTGAGTTAGGGTGGCCAACCCCTTCTCAATCCGCAGAGTTGATGCTATCAATTAACCAAGCTGCTCCTGCTTGTTCTTCAGAAAGTACTCAGATGCCTCTGCTTGAGTTGGCATCTTGGCAGCCTTCTCTTTCCTTGCCTTTTCCTTCTTCTCTTGAGCTTGTACTGATGATGGTTCATTCTCAGTCATGACAACTTGATTGTCCTCAAATTCAGGATAGAGAACCAAGTGTTCCTTATCCAATGATACTTCCTTGTGCCCATCTTTGAGTTAATCAACTCCTGAATCATGGGGCATATCCACAGCTCCTCTTTTGGTCTGCTTCTTTGTCCTCTTGATAGTTTCAACTATGAGGCTCATGACCTTGAATTTCCGGGGCACATCAAAAATGTGAAGAAAATTAATTGCATGCCCTCTGATCATGTTGTGGTCACCTGATTTGGGCAAAAGAGTGTGCCTTAGGATCCAGTTGATCGTAGGCAGCCCTGACAGAAGAAAATGAACTGATCCAAACTTGAAAGTCTCAAGTGCATCATCAGGGATCTCCTTGTACATCTGTGACATTGAGTTATGATCCATTTTCTTCTTGGCATAAATGTCCAAGTCGTTTTCACTCTCCTTGGGGGCATTGATCAGACTTGCCCATTCCTCTATGGTTGATTGGTATCTTGTTCCTTCTGACATCCAAACTATCCTGCCATCTGGATAGAAATGTGTTGTGGAGTAGAATTGCATAATGAGCTCGTCATTCCAGTTTGTGAGCTTCTACCCAACAAAATCTGCAACTCCACACGCACTGAAGCTGTTATACACTCCAGGATAGTGTATTGCATTCTCCTGAATGTAGGTCCAGTCGACCCACCTCATATCACAAACTATGGGCTTCTTATCGAATAGGATGGTCTCATAGAAGTCCTGCTGCTCCTTGGTGTGGAACCTGTAATCTACAACAGTCCTTCTGGTGGCATATGGATCTCACTCTCTCCATAGTCTCAACCCTAGATCTCTCCTGATCTTCATGTCCTCAGCCACAGGATGAGCATCATTGTGGTCTGGAATCTTGGGTTTGAGCTTCCTTAAGACCTGCCCTTCTTCATCTTCCTCAGCAGCAACATCTGGCATTGGGGCCTTGTTCTTCTCAGCTGCTGGTATACTCCTGGTATTCCTCTTTGGTGCACTCTTGGGCTTGGGGCAGCTTTGGGATTTGAAGTTGCAGCCCCTGACTTTATGGCATCACCCATCAGCTTTTGTGCCTTGGGTGCTGGTTCAGCAACCTCTTCTTCTTCCTCTTCCTCCATCATAGAAGGCTTTCCAATCACTCTGGCCATGGTCTTCTTGACCCTTTTCTTCCTTTTCTTTCCTTCAGCGGCAGCAGGCTCTTTGGGTTGGGATTCCAAAGAAGCTTGAGTGGAGACTCTGTCTTTGGACATTGGTTGTCTACCTGCAGGCCTTTTGATCTTCATGCCTGGCTTTACTGCAGTTGAGCTGTACTCCTTTTTGAGCACTTTCTTCTTTGAACTTGCCTCATCCTCAACTGCCACATAATCTTCATCCTCAGACTCTGAGGTCTTCTTCTTTCTTGTCCTTGTGGCAGCCTTGGGCAAATTACTGGGAGTGCTTCTGCTCCCCTCATCTGAGCTACTAGAGGGACTAGTGCCCTCACTCATGTGAATCTGCTCTTCTGACCTGTTCTGGCTGTCACTTTGGTCTGACATGCTGCACACACTGACTGCTGACCCTGTGAATAGTTATAGATGAGGTAGAGTGGATGAGCATCAAAAAATGCAGAGATTTTTGCAAAAGAATGATTCAAAAACTTAGTTTTAGTTTTCCACAGAAAGCATTTCGGATCTACCGATTTTCAAACTCAGTGATACCGAAGCAGTTTTGGAACCTAAACTAGTGAACTCGGTCAGACCGAATCACAGTTCGGTGGCACCGAGACTGCTAGGGTTTCACAAACTTCAAAAATCGGTCACACCGATTTGTAATTCTCGGTCAGACCGAGACTTACTAGTGCAATGGCATTAGCCAAATCGGTGGGACCGAGTTTTTCGACTCGGTGGGTCCGAGATGGTTTCGGCGGAAACCTAACCCTAAATTTTCGAATCATACCTATTCTAAGGATTGTTTTGACTGGATAGAAGTGTTTCAGTCGTGGCAAGATGCATTACGAACACAATGTGCTGAGAATCAGACGAGGATAGCACTGTGATCGAGTTCATACCCTAGTTCAGCGGTGAACTCGCTATGGCGGCAACGGCGAAGAAGAATTCCATTGACGGCGGCGGAGACCAGCGACAGGAGGCGGCTGGCGACGAAGTCGACGATCTGTAGACCTAGTAGGTAGAGCGAGCTATGCGCGGGCAAGAAGTTTCAGAGAAATTTTTCCAAAATTTGCCCGTGAGAATATATATCCCGACACTGTCGGTGTGACCGAGTGGAACAACTCGGTGGCACCGAGATGCATAACTGTTAACAGTTACAACAAATCGGTGTGACCGAAAAGTTCAAATCGGTTGCACCGAGATGAAAACCTAGATCATCTTAGTGATCTCAGTATGACCGAAATGGAGGAATCAGTCAGACCGAAAATCACAAAGAAGTTTTGGAAGTTTAAGTCTATGACGAATCGGGAACTCCGAGTACTCCTCACACAGAGTGGTTCGAATCTGACTTGATCAAATTTTGTGATGTAGCATGAATAGAGTTTGAGACGAGAAAATCATAGATAGCTAGAGAAGGTTCTTAGGCATTCTTGTCCATCCACTTGGCCAAAGAAAAAGAAGCCAATCAATCAAAACAACAAGTGGATGTCCTCGAATGAGTAAAATATGCATCCAACATGCTCAGACAATAAAATGACAAATGAAATATGTGACAAAGCATGCACAACCAATTCTAGCATCTATCAAACAATTGGCGATGATTAGGTCATCTATATATGAGTATAATTACTTAGGAGTCAAATGAGAACATTTGATCATAGGTCATACTCATCGTTTAAGCTCAAGTGGGGTTACCACTTTTACATAAAGCATTTATGTGTTCACATCATTAGAGTTGCTTTGACTCAATTCTTAGAGTGAAGCCCCCCCTAGATGTGAGATCCCCCCTTAGAGGGATAAACTAACCTTGGGTTTTGTCGATGATGACTTCATGTAGGTGTTGAATATGTGGATGCTCAATGTTGATGTAGATCTCTTGGAGCAATCTTTTGGAGTGAGTTGCACTTTCAATACCTACACGGGTTAGTCCCACAAGGAACAAACAAGAATATCCATAGACATAGAGTGATGCACACACAAAATTATGTCCATGAAAACATTAGGTTACCTTGTCCCTTGCCTTACCAACATGAGGGTTTGTGACTCCTTGAACTAGTGCAAGATATGGAAGGTGGTTGCACTTGTCCTTGCCATAATGATATGAGTGAAAATGTTGGCGGAGTCACCCTCAAGAACTCTCTAGTTCTTCTTCTTCGAGATCCACATCATCTTGATGGGAATCCTTGGTGTAGTAGTTGTGCTTGATGAAGTAGAACTTGACGTAGTCTTGGGAACCCACTTGACCAAGGCCTTAGGTGCTTCTTCAAATGCATCAATATCCTCTTGAAGCTTGTCCTTGCCTTTGTTCTTGTGGTCTTGTGGTGGAAGATCATCTTGTGCTTGTGTTCCCTTGAAGGAAGTAGGATCATACTTCTCTTGTTGAGGAACAAACTTCGTCTTGGGGTATTGATCTTCTTCCCACTCAACTCCATTGTCATTGAACTTTCGTTCAAAACCAACACCTTGATTCTTCCGGTGCCTTCCTTGCTTGCGTACAATTTCCTCAAATTGCTTACTCCCGGCAAGACTCTTGTATACACCTTTCTCTATAATTCCCTTCAATAAGCTGTTTTCTTGCTCAAGTGTAACTTGGCTAAGAGAATCATTAGTGGAATCAAGAGAACTACTAGAGGCAACAATATTTGGTTTAGCGTTATTATTGCTACTACTAGAAGAAGAATCTTTCCTGTTCTTGTTACTAGACTTGAATTAAGGCATGTAAGTAGATAAGAGTAAACGCTTGGCAATATAAGAAGAACTTTTCTTACGGAGATCATCATTGATTTCTTTTAGGAACTCATGCTCTTGCTCAAGATTGAGCTTTTCAAAGCGTAACTTCTCATGAGCCCTTAAAAGTTCTCAATGATCTTCGAAGATAGTTTCATGAGCTAACTTAAGAGTGCTTAGTTCTTTAGTTAGACGCTCAATCTTCTCCTTATCGTTTTCATTCGTTTCATCTTGATTAGCATGATTAATTGACGTTCATCATAGTATTCATCACTAGAGTTGTCAATAAGTAAATCATCATCACTTAGAAAGTCATCTTCATCACTATTAAAATCAACATACTCGGGGTGTGTTACCTTAGGACCTTTGGCCATGAAGCATCTTCCAATTCCTTCATTTGGTGATTCAAATATGTCGTAGGAGTTGGTTGACACAAGTGCTAAACCGGCAACACCTTCATCTTGAGTGTATTCGGAGTCGGAGTGATAGCTTCTCTCTGAGTGATTGTCGGAGTCGGAGCCGGATACCCGTTCACCAACATGAGCTTGATGTCTTTGTTTTGTGTAGCTCTTTGATGATTTGTCATTCCTTTCCGAATCCTTGCTTCTCCGTGAGGGTCTTCGTTCATAACGATCATCTCTACTCCTTCTCTCTCTTGGTGGTGATTCTTCTCTTCTACTTCTTCTCTTGGGAGAATCTTCTCTTCTTTTGTAGGATGCCGTACACTCATTGGAATAGTGTCCGGGTCTCCCACAACTGTAGCAATTTCGCTCTCGACTAGAAGAACTTTTTTCATTGTAGGACCTTGACTTGGAGCTTCTTTCTTTGCTTCTACTCTTGTAGAATTTGTTGAAGTTCTTCACCATTAAGCTCAATTCTTCATTGAAGGTTTGTTTCTCACTTGATGATGTGGGGGCTTCACATGAGGCTTTGTAAGCACCACTTGACTTGTTGTGAAGTTCCTCCTTATCCTTGAGTGACATCTCATGAGCAACAATTCTTCCAATGACTTCTGTTGGCTTGAGATCTTTGTAATTTGGCATCATTTGGATCAATGTGCACACGGTATCATATTTTCCATCCAATGCTCTTAGGATCTTCTTGATGATGAATCATCGGTCATCTCTTAACTTCCTAAGCCGGCAATCTCATTTGTGATAAGAGAAATCCTAGAGTACATTTCAGCGACACCTTCACCATCCTTCATTTTGAACTTGTCAAGCTGACTTTAGAGCACATCCAACTTGGATTCCTTGACGGAGTCGGTACCTTCATGCATATAGATCAAAGTATCCCAAATTTCCGTTGCATTCTCAAGACGGTTGATTTTGTTGAATTCTTCGGGGCACAAGCCATTGAAGAGGATATCACAAGCTTGAGCGTTGTATTGCAGCATTTTCAACTCTTCCGCGCTAGCTTCACGGTTCGGTTCTCTCCCATCAAAGAATTCACCTTGCAAGCCAATACACACAATAGCCCAAAAGGCGGGGTTATGTCCAAGAATATGCATTTTCATCTTATGCTTCCAACTAGCAAAATTAGTGCCATCAAAGTAAGGACCTCTACGGTGATAATTTCCCTCGCTAGACACCATACTCTCCTAGGTTGTGAAACCAAGGCTATGACCACCAAAAGCTATGGAAATCAAAGCAAATGGAGACCGTAGCTCTGATACCACTTGTAGGACCTTGAAGTATGTCTAGAGGGGGGGGGGGGTGATTAGACTACTTGATCAATTAAAAGCTATGCCTTTTCCCAATTTTAGACTTTGGCAGATTTTAGCTATCTTTGAGCCACTACTAGGAAAAGGCCTACTAATGGCGCACCTAATTTGGCCATTAATGGCGCATTAGTGGTGCGCCATTAGTGCCACGCCATTAGTATATTTTACTAATGGCGCACCACTGGTGCGCCATTAGTATCTGTATACTAATGGCGGACCTCGATGCGCCATTAGTATATACAACGGCGCCATTAGTATGCCTGTGGGGCCATGTATACCAGTGCTTTGGCATACTAATGGCGCTGCAAGAAGATGCGCCATTAGTAACTTCGGCATACTAATGGCGCAATGTTTAATGATGCGCCATTAGTATCCTTTGGCATACTAATGGCGCATTGTGATGTGATGCGCCATTAGTATGAATATTAGGTTTTTTTTAATTTTTTAATTTTCTGTTTTTTGCACAGGTTACAAAATGTATAATTGGACAAAATATAGACAGCACACATCAACAACAGATTCATCGAATACAATAGAAGATTAGTCTCTGAATACAATTCATCATATTAGTCTCCAAATACAATTCATCATATTAGTCTCCGAATTGAAAAGACCGAACAAAGATAGAACATTATATTACAAGTCTCGAGACCGCGAGTAGCGAGTTTGTCTTCACATTACAAGTCGATATCGATCATCTAAACTACCATCACATAGAAGAGAGCTGCGGTCATCACGATGAGCATCATCACGATGAAACTTCGTCTTCATCTGGTTCCTCCAACGCTCCTCCCTCTCCGCTAGATAGCGGGTGTATCTAGATTCGGCCTCGGCCCTAGTGGTGTACCCTTTGTAACTTATCACTGAATCGGTGAACCTGTCTCCGACACTCCTCCCGGTCATCGTGAACTCAGGAACCTTACCCTTGTACACGACATACGACGGCATCGCTATGAACTAGCAAAACGAAACGTTAGTTCCATTTCACTTACTATACATAAGCAATATATAATTATGCTACAGAACGATCGGATGTGAAATGCAAGACATTAATAGCATCGATTACATCTAAGTTGAACGACTCTCGAAACGAAAGAGACATACTACAAGTTCATTAAAGTTTAATTACAACATGAGCCAATCGATGTTTCAGAACTAGACACAGCATCACTGCTTTCGACTCGACTCAAGGGACCGGAGCGTGGATGAAGCCGCCGTCTATAGTGGGAGTCATGAAATAACAGGCGTTGTCAGCCTGCATTTGTAGCATTGTGTCGATGTCACTGTTGGACGGTTGATTTCTGAGGTAGAACTTCCCCGAGGTACGAAGGACATCTTGATGGATGATTTCCGCAAACTCTGACTGGATGCGAAAGAATTCTTGTCTGATGTCCGTGTCTGGATTCTTGACACGCCGCGCCCAATCTTTGAGTTCACTCGGTGGCGAAGTTGATGATGGTCCCGTCGATCGCCCGCATGTGATGGATGGCGTAGTAGGCACCCTTCTGACCGCCAGCGGTTGCTTGACGCAGCGTAACGTCATATTGTGGGAGAACACATGCTTGCCGTGCTTACGAATAGGCCGGTGAAGGTGCCTCCATATTTTATGGCCGGGAGAACATCATCAAGAACCTTCTTGACATTTGTGTAGTCTACGTTCGACAGACGGTCCGGGTCGAAATACGTGGCCATGGAAAATTTGGGGCTTAGGAGGATGAGCGTGCAATGTGTGTCACTGCAGAAAACACGGAATGTGAAAAGAAAAGCGATCGAAATCTAAGAATTCATATGTTACGGCCGGTTGAGGGGAGGACTTACTCGGGAAAGTAAGGCACGAGGAAGTTATCCTTATCTTGGTTTGCCAAAATGACGCCTTCGAGGTAAGAACTCGCGACTTGCCGGTCCCCAGCGCTGCCCAAGATCTTGGCACGCATGTAGAAGGGGTCGACTATCACGATGTCCGAGGTCTTGTCGCGAATGATTCGCATCTCCATACTCAGCGAAAATAGCCGAACTAAGGTGTAGTGCAGCGGATGAAGGTTCAACATAGCGTGGATGTCATCAAACCGCAGGACGATCGTACGCCCGATGGAGTTATCCACAAAGCCCTTGCCCTCTGGCACCTTGGCCGCGAAAACCGGGTATACCACATCCTTCTCTCTGAGACGCCGCTTCTCCAAAGAAAGAACACTGTCATGCAGACTCCGCATAGCACCGGTTGCAGCATTGAGCATATTTGTCGGTAGCATCGCCCTACCCGCCACATGCACCCTCCTCGAGATATCCTCAGGTGAAGGTGGCCCGACCTGAGCACGGATCATACTCGGTGCCGGCTGGCCCGCACCCTTGTTAGTCTTTCTTTTGCGTGCCTTCTTCTTCTCCTGTAATGGGACCGAGTTCTGCTCACATACCGCCTTCTTGAGTGTGTTGGGGCTGATAATATTTCGCACCTCGCCTATCTGAGGCTCGGTGAAGTCGGCAGCTGGAGGGGTCTCCTGAGAGCTGAACGGCAGACGACGCCTGTTGCAACTTGGCTTCTCCGCGGTACCAGCTAGATCGCGCCGTCTTTTTGTTGGGTTGGGTTCTTGAGAAGGAGGCCCCATCAAGTCGCCACCGTACCCATGATCGGCAAAATCTTGATCGACGTTGCCAAACGTATCGTCGTCGTCGTTGTTCGATCCCATGCCATATGCATGTTTGGATCGATGGCATAGGGATGTCCGCACCGTTCATGGCGGTCTTGCCATGGGGCCGACTTGGCGCCCGGCACGATCGGGCGGTGTTGTCTTTGGGGTGGTGTCCCCGCCCCAAACGAATCTGGCTCTTCGGCCAAAGCAGGGCCAGCTCAGCAAAGGCCCGAGGGTCATCACGTCATCATCATCGGCCCCGACGGGTCGAATCGGAGGTAACAACTTCGTCGCAGCCTGGCAGCACCGAACCAGTTGAACCCTAAACAAGTTGGGTGGCATCCGGTACCGTGGAACAAGGGGTTGCCCGGTTGAACGATTTTGCCCTTGGCGACATCGACCAACTCATTGTTCACGAAGTGCAGGAGAGTGCACGGAACATCGGCGGCGCCCTGCGAAAACATGTAGGGCGTCACGGATGCCCAATCAAAGGCAAGGAGATGAAGTCCTCGGCCGAGAGAGGCTTAATTAGTTACCATGATGATGGCGTCGAGCTCGGCTCAGGTCGAGGCACCGCCAGCAATGGCGTCTGCGATTGACGGAGGGGCCGCTTGCTGCGATGGTGGCGGCGGCGTACACGGGTGCATTAAGCTCCCGTGTCGGCGTCGGAGACACCAATGCCGCCTCCGCCGGAGACACCAATGGCCCCGCCATCGCGTTCTGCGAGTTGCTGGCCGTGAAGCTAGGAATCGGGGGCGGCCCCTGTTGGACGCCCGCAATCCACGCACTCAACCCCTCGATCAAGGTAGGCACAATGGCGGTGATCGTCGCTCCGAGTTGTTGTTGCACTTGCTCTTGGACAATCTCCGGAATCCGCGCCACATGTGCCTTGAGTTCTTGAACCTCGCCTACCGCTTTCCGAGCTGGTCTTTTTCTCCTTTCGCCCACCAGTGTTATAGTATGACGACCATTTTGTCGACAAGCCTTTGCCGGCCACACGACCAGCTGACGTCGGCTTACTGAGCTTATCCTTGTTCTTCATTACATTCAATGCCCTATTTAGAGTGGTGTCCCAAGGGTTGCTCTTAGTCGACCCCGCGCTACTGCTTTCGATGCGCTGCGGAAGGAATGTGAACCATTTAGAAATTTGGCTAAATTAATTAGAATGCAACCATATGGAGCTAATTACGGGGGTGTATTCCTTACGTAACAAGCTCAAGCACCCTGGTCTTGGATCCGTGGTAAGCTCCTTTGTTTCGGGTCCTTCTTGTACGGGCCCGACAAAGTTCCTGGTCCGCTTGTCACCGTATTTATCGAAGAGGCGGTAGGCCTTGCTCGGCACGGTCCGCCTCCTCCTTGTCCCATATAGGCTCCGCCACTCTGTAACCGCCCGGGACCGAGTGTGTGTTCCCCTAAGTTCAGCTCCGCATTTCTTTCCCCCACTGACTTGATTTGGAGTTTGCGGTGCTCGAGCAATTGATCTTGAAGTCGCTTGTAGTCATCTTGGTGATCGAAGGATTTTCTCCTTGATCTTCTCATAACTCTCACCTTTCTCGATCATTCTCTTCACATTGCTTTTCCAAGTAGACAGGGCCTTGCTCATCTTCGTGAGGGCAGCATTGCTCACTTTATTCCCTTTGAGGCTTGTGTTTTCAAATTCAGCGGGGAACTTGTATCGTTCGTGCAGCTTCGTGAAGAGGAGGTTGCGCAAATTCTCTCGGTCAGGATGCCTCAGGTTCTCGGTGTCGATCGAGACGGTGCTCCGGAGAATGCACCCGAGCTGAAGCGAGTACCCCTTGACTATTCGTTCGGGCGCCGTTGGATTCCCGTCGGAGTCCACTTGATAACTTCCTCCTTGAGGGTGCGAACGCAGTCGAGCGCCGGTCCTTCCGCTGCCTCTTCGGTTGGCTGCCATCGTGCGTGCGCCGCCATCATCAGTGGTGGCATCCTCGACGGCACCATCAGTGGTGGCATCAGTGGGGTCATCCTCGGCGGCACCATCAGTGGTCTCAGGATCGGTGGGGAAGGCGGCGTCCTCATACAAGTGAGGTTGTTCCTCCATCTCCTAGGACAGCTCCTGAATGCCTTGCCGCCCGAACCCCGGCCTCATCGTTGTTGGCCATGTTTCTCTTTAAATAGGAACAAAGTTTGGTCAAAAGTTGGTTATTGTCAAGGAACAAGATCATGGTCTCATCATTTCGGTTTTATCGACACCGAGGCACCCTAAAAGCCAAGGTTGTATAATTAATGGTTTGTCGACACCCATGCATTAGTCACAAGTACCCCATATGTCCTATTTTTAGCAAAGTCATGCTAAAATTCACGGAAAATTTCAGCATGACCTTTGCTGAAAATAGGACATATGGAGTAATTCAATTTGCGGAACGGAAGTTAATCGACATTCCAGCAAACTCAAGGGCCTCTCGGTGGACAAGGCAAAAAGGCCTCCATCACAACATGGAAAATACATTGGCATGTGAAGAGGTGAAACAATATATGCATCTCCAAGCAGTATCATTCAACATTTTGGACAAACCACTACAAGCAATCTTTGGATCGGATAAAAGAAGAATGTGAGAAAATGCGCATAAATACTAACAGATTGAGGTGTTTAACTTGTGGTGCTCTACGTGCTATTAACATTTCCAGTCAAAACCTTTTCTCGTTAGTAAGTGTTTCTTGAGCATATGTATGTAGTAAGTGTTTACGCTCTCGGTGTTTGAACACATATTTTAGCTACCTAGTACCCGTGCTATTACCCAGCAGTTAATTAGATTTTGCTTTTGCTTTTCAAAGTGCCAAATTCTAGCTAGTACCAGCAAATTAACATCTAGCAGCAATCATTTTCAAATATATATACATCGGACATTTTAATATTAACCTATGAAAAATGAATAGTTAGGTTAATTACCCACCGTTAGTTATTCACCGATGCTTTGTTCTACACTTTGATGCAAATTAGTATATAGAAGAAGCTATTTACTAGCAGTACCATATATAAAAGACATTCAGTCGATGCTATTTACTAGCAAAGATACTAGCAGTTTTTCTTCTTCTTCAATAATCAGATTGTCCATCAGACTGTAATGGCCATATATAAAAGACATTCAGTCTGATGCTATTTACTAGCAGTAGTAGCAGTTTATTTTCTTCTTCATTAACTGTACTAGTAGTTTTTTTTCTTCTTCATTAACTGTATTAGCTATTTACTAGCAGTACTAGCACTTGGATCATATGCTAACGCTACATTGATACATCATCATCTTTGGGTAATATTAAATCCAAGCAACTTTGTAATCAACCCAAGATACATCAACTCATCGTGCACCGTCTCGCCTAATAAAAACAGTCATGCCAGCATATAGTATATAAATCTGAATTTGTGTTTACAAGAAGAGTGCCCATTGCAATGTAAACCTGAGAACACAACTCACCTCAAGTGCAGGATATAGCGTACACCTACTTCTTCACCAAGTGCAAGAAAAGACCGTTTGCAGAACCTGTTTAGTCAGAGTTGAACATTAGAATCCATACTATGCTTGTAAAGGAACACCTGCTAGCTAGCTGCTGTCGAGTTGCCAGCATTCATCGTCAGTGAAAAAAAATGAAGAAGAAAAAAGGCAAGCATGCACTGGTTTGCCAAAACAGAGCACTTTAGTCCTCTGTTTTGCTAATCGCTACACATACCCCCAAGTGAACCACCACAACATCTAAAAGCTAACAATTGTTTTTGCTTATATAATCAGACTTTTGTGCTAAAAAACCATAGAACAACTGCTCCAAATTTCTAAATAAACTGACATTTCATTTTATTCAATAATGAACTGTACTCTTTATGGGTTTTTAGTTAAATGCAGAAAATCCAAAGTTAATTCCGCGGGCTTTTCTATGTTTTTATACATAACCGCTAAAACCCTAGGAGTTAACCGCCACCAATGTAATGTGGACTTAAAAAGAGAGAGTCACAGACGGTGACATGATACATTTTCATAAAATTAGCTAGTTTTACTTATGGTGCACAAAGGAACAAGTACTGCAGTGCACTTAGAAAAAAATGAAGGAACTTCTCTCTACCACACGTAATCTGATTATTTCACATTGCTTGTCTTTTCCTTTTTTTTACTCAATAACGGTAAGCACTAATACTCTTAACTGCACTATCGAAACTGAACCAAATGAACTCCATGGGTGCTGCCATCTCACCCGTCATTGACGGGGCAATGAAACAATTTTTATAACTGGTGTTTGTTCTTCTCAAAGTATATTCCTTAATCGCAATGGCTAACTGCTGAAACTATACATAACAGTCAAAACACAAACAGAAAGAACCGACGGGATGCAGAACATTGATTTGATCTCCTGCTGCTACCATAAACTTTTTTTGGTCATTGGTATGAAGGGTGGCAGATTAATACTTTGGGCTTTGCAAACATAGCAGAGTACGGTGGAAGAAGAGAAGGATAGGAGACTAGGATATTCTGGACCTTTGACTTGATATATACATGAGCATCTTGAGAAAGTCCACCGCCGCTCATGATTTAAAAATCCGTATCTTGAAGAACTTCGCTGCTCACTCATGAGCATGTATGTATGTATGTATGTATGTATCTTGAAAGAAAAAAAGATTTGTTTGATTTAGAAAACTTGCTGCTAGAATAGAATGAGCATGTATCTTGCCACTGTACATACAAGAATAACTAGGCTAAAAAATGTTCGATTTGATGTCTTTGAACCTTGGTGCCACAAACAAATTTTGAAGTTCAGAAAGATTGATACTTATTTGCCATTGCATTTGACCCAGCCTGCACTGAGAGGAGGAAGAATAGAAGGGGTGGGGGACTCACCTATGTTTGTCAGAAGCCGAGGTGAAGCACCACCAGTCGAGCCGAGGCGACGTGGCCCTCCTCTCCCGGCGTCGTCCTCGTCCTGGTCGCCGCCGGGCGCTCTACCTGCAGAGAGCAGAGACGACACAAGGGTCAGCTAGATGGAGACTGGAGGTACAAGAAGGATCCACAAGCAGCAGCACCTTCTCCTCCTTGGATGAAAGGGAACTCACCAGGTGAGGCGCCGAGGCGGCGCTGGGCGGCGTTAAGGCATCGAGGCGGCTGGGCGCCGAGGCGCGCCGAGGCGCCGAGGCGGGCTGGGCAGCGCCAAGGCGGCGGGCAGCAAGGCCGGGAGAGGAGAGGGAAGGGATTGAGGGCGAGGCGAGGGAGAGAGAGGGATAGGTTTGGGCCGGGAGGAAATATGGATGGGGCGGCACAATACTAATGGCGCACCACACCTCGGTGCGCCATAAAGTACATCCATACTAATGGCGCACCTCACCCTGGTGCGCCATTAGTATTTTTTTTTATTTCTGCTCGAGCAAACAGGTTATCTTCCACCTGACCTGATCCACATCAAGTTCCCTCTAGTAGCTCGACTGGTCAGCAGCCAGTTCCCACACCAGGAGGTCCTGGGTTCGATTCCCAGGCTCCACAATTTTTTTTTATGCATTTAAAATGCTGTTTGATACTTATTTGTGTTTAAATATGTTCAAACTTGTTTAAATCATAGTAGTAATATTTTTTTTATAAGACAGTAATAGTTTTTTACAAAATATCATCAAACAGTAATGCCGGCGGAGCGGGGGAGGGTGCGGGGGGTGCGGGGGGTCGGCGGCGTTGAGTAGGGAGGGTGCGGGGGTCGGCGGCGGTTGAGTAGGGGAATCGAGGGTGCGGGGTTTGCGGCCGGTGGACTGGGGTGCTCGGGGCGAGGGGACCGGATCTGGCGAGGTGGGATAGCGATCGAGATGGAGGGGGATCGAGATCGAGTGTCCATGAAATTTAAAAATATTCATGATAGTTCAAAAGTGCCCATGAAATACAATCGAGAAATGAAGGCTACGATTTAAACACAATCGATCTTAGCTAGCTATCTGCTCACAATCTTCTTGCCCTTGTTTTTCGCAAATGGAGTTCTTCTGTGGAACAGACGTCCTTTAGGTAGGGTGGTCCTGCTTCTTCTTGTGGTGTATGCTGCTACTTCATCATCGTCGTCATGTTCGATCCTCGGGTCGCCTTACTTGTCGAAGTCTTGATCATTGGCTACTCCATCCATTCCGATGATCTTCTTTTTGCCTCTCCTCACGACAAAGACGACCGGGCTTTGACGGGTCGGTAATGAAGAAGCATTGGTCAACTTGGGAAGCCGCACCATGGCTCATTTTTCGCGGTGACGTTTGCGCCCGCGGTCTTTGATTTGGCTTCGGGTATAACCATGGTGGTGAAACACCGGTCTTCTTTTAGGACGCTCTTCGCCCATCCGACACGGAACATCGGGACCTTGTCTCCAGCGTAGCTCAGCTCCCAGATCTCCTCGATCCTTCTGTAGTATCTGCCCTTGTCATTACCGGTGTAGGATTCCATCGTTACCCCGGAGTTCTGATAACCATCGCTCTTCATGTCCTTGGCCTCGGTGTAGAATGTGTAGCCGTTGATATCGTATGCCTCATAGGTCATCAGGTTGTGCTCGGCGCCACGTGACAAGGCGAATATGAGTTGTTCTTCCGCGGAACAATCCTCATGTAAAGGGTACGATGAAGCTTCGCTTGAACCAACGCGTGAAACATGAGTTGTGCTCTTTGATTATATCTCGGTCCGTCCTCTGTTGGCCTCGGTCATTGTATGCGTCTTCTTAATAAAGGTTTTGTGCTCTACCACCCAAGGATCGACCACGTCTATCTGTTGTAGCGACTAGGTTTGCTCTTTCAAAGTCGGCGAGTCGACCCTCTAAGTCGACATGCATTTCGCGGCGACCCTCACGGTGACCCCATCCAGCGAGCCTGTCGAGGTGCCTGTTGACGGGCGGACCAACGGGGTTCTCAATGCCTAGATAATTCGTGCAGTAGGAGATGCACTCTTCGGTCAGAAAGCCCCTAGCTATACTTCCCTCTGGACGTGACATGTTGCGAACGTATCCTTTGATGACACCATTCATCCTTTCGAACGGCATCATGCTGTGCAGGAACGTCGGCCCGAGTTGGATGATATCCTCCACTATATGGACCAGCAGATGCACCATAACGTCGAAGAATGCGGGCGGGAAGTACATCTCAAGCTCGCATAGTATCACCACGATCTCTTCATGTAGCCTTCTGAGTTGCCTCACGCCAATCGACTTCCGAGAGATGACGTCGAAAAAGTTGCATAGGCCAAATAGCGTTTCACGGACGTGCGCGTCCATGATCCCACGGATTGCAACTAGAAGTATCTGCATCATCAGCACGTGAGAGTCGTGAGACTTCATCCCGCTAAACTTCTGCTTCGCTGGGTCTAGGTATCTGCTTATCTTCCCCGCGTAACCGTAAGGAAGTTTTACTCCTAGGAGGCAGGTGAAAAACTGCTCGATCTCCTCGACTTAGAGTGAAGCACGCGGGAGGGTAGTCATTTCGGTCTTCTTGGCCTTTTGCCTTTTGCGACGACTTTCATCGTGTCCTGCTTCGCCTCATCATCATCATCATTAGCGTGAAGCTCCTGCACGATGCCCATTGATTTCAAGTCTGCCCTTGCTTTCGGCCCATCTTTGGTCCTCTCGGCATGTTGAGCAGGGTACCAAGCAGACTCGCACACATCTTCGTGATATGCATGACATCAAGGCTGTGAGGCACACGGTGGATCTTCCAAGACGGCAAGTCCCGTAAAACAGACCTCGTTTTCCATACCTTCAGCAGCCGGCATGGCGCCTTCGCTTCTTTCCGGCTCTGGCGCCTTTTGCTTCTTTCGGCGGTGGGCGGTCTTTCCAATTTTTCAACAGCTTGTCTATTTCCTCGCCGCTCCTCGTACACGCAGGCGTTTTGGGTTCGGTTTCACCATCGAACAGATCCTTGCGTTTCCTCCACGGGTCATCGTCGCGAAGCCACTTTCGATGTCCCATGAACACGGTTTTCAAAGACCCGGGATCTCTATCTAGCTGGTGATACGTTGTGTCATCCATGCACCTTATGCATCCAGAAAATCCGTGGACTACCTACCCCGCGAGATATCCGTAACCGAGATAGTCGTGCACCGTCGTGAGCAGTCACGGCTCTCATAGGGAAATATTCTTTCTGCGGCGTCCCACGTATTGGCTGGCGTTTTCCACAGCGTGTCAAGCTCCTCTTTCAGCAGCCCCAGACATGATTGATGTCGTTCCTGGTTGTTTCGGTCCTTCAATTAGCATACTCATGTGAATGTACTTCCTCTTCATGCACAACCGGGAAGGTTGTACATCCACACAAACACAGGCCAGTGCTATGTGTGCTTCTCACGCTGCCAAACGGATTGACTCCATCGGTGCTCGCGCCCAGCATGATGTTCCTTGGATCGTTCCCAAATACTAGGTCTTGAAGTTCAACGCTTGCCACCGCTCGCATCCTTAGGGTGACTCAGCATCTTGTCTTTTTATCTATCTTCGGATCATTTGCGTCATCTTCTCGCTTCTTCTCCTCCCTATCTGCGTGCAACGCAGGAGCTTTACTACCTTAGGGTCCGCGAAATACCGCTGCAGACGAGGAGTGATCGGAAAGTACCACACCACTTTTCGAGGAGCTTTCTTCCTCTTCTTGTATCAAGTGACGCCGCTGCCGGACATATGGTAGACTCAGCGTGCTCGTCCCGATAAATGATGCAATTGTTCATGCACACATGGTATTTCACGTGTGGTAAATCCAGAGGACACACGATTTTCTTCGCCTCCTCCAAACTGGTCGAGCACTTGTTCCCCTTTGGGAAGACGTTCGTGCTGTAATGACATGTTCTCGCCGAAGCATCGTCCGTCATTTTGTGTTTTAGCTTCATCTCCGAGCCATGAGCGTTACTTTCAAAGCGGGTATCCTCGGGCCTGCATCCTTCATACAATGGAGTAACCGCGTCTAACTCAAGTTGATCCATCTTGGCTTTCTCTCAGGCGGCAGCTCTTGCGTTATCCGTCTGCTTGAGAAGCAGCTCTTGAATATGAGGGTCCTGCACCCAGCCCATCGACGGTCCAGCGTTGTCTGCTTCGCCGGCATCATCATCTTCATGATCATGCCCGTCGTCTGCTCCAACATCTTCCTCATCATCATGTCCTGGATCTTCTACATGATGATCGTGGTATGACATCACCGTCGTGATCATCTCCACGGGATTCTTCGTCTTCTCGCCCGCCCGAGCCAAGGTGGTTGTCTTGCTGCCCTTCCTCATTTCTTGCCCGACCCCCATGGACGACTTCGTAGTCATCTTCATCACCTTGCCACCGATAGCCATCCATCAAACCACGCAAGAGCAGGTGGTCCCGCACCTGCCCGGAATCCGGGTCCGCAATAAGGCTCTTCAGCTTGCATCTTCGACACGGACATCTTATCTCCGTCTCGTTCTTTTGAAGCATATCGGCCTTCGCGGACCTCAAAAACCTATTCACGATGCCTTCGGTCATCGTGCGGACCATGGTCGTCAAGGGTAGAGCAAAACGATATTTTAGAACCAAGAAAAATTTGGCATGACTTTCCCTAAAATAGGACCAAAAGAATGCTTAATGCCAAAATTCTACCAAACGGAAATGAATCAACATTCCGCAAAATATTGGCAACTATCGCATTTCAAATACCGGTACACCTCCAAACACAAACACATATGCAACACCACAAACATATGCAACACCACGAACATACATAGATCTAGCTAGGCCATAAAAAGTGCATGTGCACATTGTTGTAGGGAGAACAACATAAATATAGCTTCCCCTTACTTACCTATCAAAACAAGGTAATTTAAGCACTTAATTTGAATGAATCTATGGTGGAAATGAGGTGAAAAGAGGAGGCACCGAGACAAGGAGGAGGTGGAGAGAATGAAGTGGGGAGAAAGTGAGTGTGGGTAGGAGAGGCTGTCCAAAATATCTTGTTGCTGCCCACTTACTAATGGCGCACCAACTCTAAATGCGCCATTAGTAATCCAGGTTACTAATGGCGCACCTTATACGGTGGTGCGCCATTAGTAGTTTTGCAAAAAAACATACTAATGGCGCCTTTGTTCCACGGTCGACATTACTAGTTTAAACTAGTAATGGCGCACGGTGGAACAGTGCGCCATTAGTAGTTTTGCAAAAAAGGAATAAAAAATATAATAAAAAAACAACCTTAGTGGCACACATTCCGAAAGGTGCGCCATTACTAGTTACAACTAGTAATGGCACACTGAGTCTGGATGCGCCATTAGTATGTTTGGACAGGCGCACTAGTTCAAATAAAAATTGATACTAATGGCGCACCTTGGGCCAAAGCGCCATTAGTAGTTTCAACTCTAATGCAATATCAGAAGGTGGTGCGCCATTAGTATATACTAATGGCGCACCGCTTGTCTGGTGCGCCATTAGTGTCAATCCCATCTATAGCCCTTTTTCTAGTAGTGAGCAAGTCAAGCAATCTTCACGCAATTCAAGCAAGCATGCAAAGAGTATATAGGCAACGGAAAATAAAGCATGCAACTTGCAAGAATGTAAAGGGAAGGGTTTGGAGAATTCAAACGCAATTGGAGACACGGATGTTTTTGTCGTGGTTCCGATAGGTGGTGCTATCGTACATCCACGTTGAAGGAGACTTCAACCCACGAAGGGTAACGGTTGCACGAGTCCACGGAGGGCTCCGCCCACAAAGGGTCCACGAAGAAGCAACCTTGTCTATCCCACCATGGCCGTCACCCACGAAGGACTTGCCTCACTAGCGGTAGATCTTCATGAAGTAGGCGATCTCCTTGCCCTTACAAACTCCTTGGTTCAACTCCACCATCTTGTCAGAGGCTCCCAAGTGACACCTAGCCAATCTAGGAGACACCACTCTCCAAGAAGTAACAAATGGTGTGTTGATGATGAACTCCTTGATCTTGTGCTTCAAATGATAGTCTCCCCAACACTCAACTCTCTCTCACAGGATTTAGATTTGGTGGAAAGAAGATTTGAGTGGAAAGCAACTTGGGGAAGGCTAGAGATCAAGATTCTTGTGGTTGGAATGGAATATCTTGGCCTCAACACATGAGTAGGTGGTTCTCTCTCAGGCTGGTAAGTTGGAAGTGTAGGTTTGTTACGATGGCTCTCTCCACGAATGAAGAGGAGGTGGAGGGGTATATAGCCTCCACACAAAATCTAACCGTTACACACAATTTACCAAACTCGGTGGGACCGAATCAACAAACTCGGTCGGACCGATTTAGTAAACCTAGTGACCGTTAGGGTTTTCGGTGGGACTGACATGCAACTCGGTAGGACCGTTATGATTAGGGTTAGGGCATAACGTAGTCTCGGTGAGACCGATTACACAAACACGGTGAGACCGATTTTGGTAATTAGCTAACCAGATAGTTGGTCAGGTAAACTCGGTGGGACCGATTCGCTCTTTCGGTGAGACCAAAAAGTTACGAAAGGGAAACAGAGAGTTTACATTGTAATCTCGGTGGGAAACAAACTCTGTTTTTGGTGGTATGTTGACTTTTGCGTCGACTCCCCGGCAACGGCGCCAGAAATCCTTCTTGCTACCTCTTGAGCACTGCGTTGGTTTTCCCTTGAAGAGGAAAGGGTGATGCAGCAAAGTAGCATAAGTATTTCCCTCAGTTTTTGAGAACCAAGGTATCAATCCAGCAGGAGGCCACGCACGAGTCCCTCGCACCTAAACAAACAAATAAATCCTCGCAACCAATGCGATAAGGGATTACAACCCTACACGATCACTTACGAGAGTGAGATCTGATAGATATGATAAGATAATATTTTTGGTATTTTTATGATAAAGATGCAAAGTAAAAAACGGCACAAGAAATAACTTGTTGACGAGAGATTAATGTGATGGCAAATAGACCCAGGGGCCATAGGTTTCACTAGTGGCTTATCTCAAGAGCATAAGTATTACGGAGGGTGAACAAATTACTGTTGAGAAATTGACAGAATTGAGCATAGTTATGAGAATATCTAGGTATGATCATGTATATAGGCATCACGTCCGAGACAAGTAGACCGACTCCTGCCTGCATCTACTACTATTACTCCACAGATCGACCACTATCCATCATGCATCTAGAGTATTAAGTTCATAAGAACAGAGTAACGCTTTAAGCAAGATGACATGATGTAGAGGGATAAACTCATGCAATATGGTATAAACCCCATCTTGTTATCCTCGATCGCAACAATACAATACGTGCCTTGCTGCCCCTACTGTCACTGGAAAGGACACCGCAAGATTGAACCCAAAGCTAAGCACTTCTCCGATTGCAAGAAAGATCAATCTAGTAGGCCAAACCAAACTGATAATTCGAAGAGACTTGCAAAGTTAACCAATCATACATAAAAGAAATCAGAGAAGATTCAAATATTGATCATAGATAAACTTGATCATAAACCCACAATTCATCGGTCTCAACAAACACACCGCAAAAGAAGATTACATCGAATAGTTCTCCACAAGAGAGGGGGAGAACATTGTATTGAGATCCAAAAAGAGAGAAGAAGCCATCTAGCTAATAACTATGGACCCGAAGGTCTGAGGTAAACTACTCACACATCATCGGAGAGGCTATGGTATTGATGTAGAAGCCCTCCGTGATCGATGCCCCCTCTGGCGGAGCTCCGGAACAGGCCCCAAGATGGGATCTCATGGGTACAGAAGGTTGTGGTGGTGGAATTAGGTTTTTGGCTCCGTATCTGGTAGTTTGGGGGTACGTAGGTATATCTAGGAGGAAGGAGTATATCGGTGGAGCAACAGGGGGCCCACGAGGGTGGAGGGCGCGCCTGGGGGGTAGGCGCCCCCCTACCTCGTGCCCTTCTGGTTGATGTCATGACGTAGGGTCCAAGTCCTTTGGATCACGTTCGTTTCGAAAATCACGTTCCCGAAGGTTTCATTCCGTTTGGACTCCATTTGATATTCTTTTTCTGCGAAACTCTGAAATAGGAAAAAAACAACAATTCTGGGTTGGGCCTCCGGTTAATAGGTTAGTCCCAATAATAATATAAAAGTGCATAAAAAACCCAATACTGTCCAAAATAGAATATAATATAGCATGGATCAATCAAAATATATAGATACGTCGGAGACGTATAGAAAAAGGTCTTGATAACCCACAAGTATAGGGGATCAATTGTAGCCTCTTTCGATAAGTAAGAGTGTCGAACTCAACGAGGAGCTAAAGGTAGAACAAATATTCCCTCAAGTTCTATCGACCACCAATACAACTCTACGCACGCTTGACGTTTTCTTTACCTAGAACAAGTATGAAACTAGAAGTACTTTGTAGGTGTTTTTGGATAGGTTTGCAAGATAATAAAGAGCACGTAAATAAAAAGTAGGGGCTGTTTAGATAAAGATACAACTAAATTAGTTTTAGTAGAAAGCTTTTTGTCACGAGAAAGTTATTTGTCCCTAGGCAATTGATAACTAGATCGGTAATCATTATTGCAATTTTATTTGAGGGAGAGGCATAAGCTAACATACTTTCTCTACTTGGATCATATGCACCTATGATTGGAACTCTAGCAAGCATCGCAACTACTAAAGATCATTAAGGTAAAACCCAACCATAGCATTAAAGCATCAAGTCCTCTTTATCCCATACGCAACAACCCCCTTACTCGGGTTTGTGTTTGATCACTCACGCAACCCACTATAAGAGAATCATGAACGTATTGCAACACCCTACAGCGGGAATCCCTCACGCTTGCGCGACACGGAGAGCACCATAGGATAGCACCAATAATAAAACATGCAACTCAAACCAATCTTGATCATCAAATAACCCATAGGACAAAACGGATCTACTCAAACATCATAAGATAGCCATACATCATTGGGAAATAATATATAGCGTTGAGCACCATGTTTAAGTAGAAATTACATCGGGTAAGAGAGAGGTTACACCGCTGCATAGAGGGGGGAAGAGTTGGTGATGATGGTGGTGAAGTTGTTGGTGAAGATGGCGGTGACGATGATGGCCCCGGCGGTGTTCCGGCGCCACCGGAAGAGAGTGGGAGAGAGGCCCCCTTCTTCTTCTTCTTCCTTGACCTCCTCCATAGGTGGGAGAAGGGTTTCCCCTCTGGTCCTTGGTCTCCATGGCGTGGGAGGGGCGAGAGCCCCTCCGAGATCGGATCTGTCTCTCTGTCTCTCTTTGTTTCTGTGTTCCCTTCTGCTGCCCTTTCACCGTTTCTTTTATATCCGTAGATCAATAACTCCGATTGGGTTGAATATTTCGCCTAGCTTTTTCTCATAAAATTAGCTTTCTTGCGGCAAAAGAAGAGCATCAACCACCTTACGGGGTGCCCACAAGGGTCCAGGGAGCGCCCCCCTGCCTCGTGGCCCCCTCGGGCACCGTCTCGCGTTGATTTTACTTCCCAAAAATCATAAATATTCCAAAATAATTCTCCGTCCGTTTTTATCCCGTTTGGATTCCGTTCTATATGGGGTTTCTGCAAAACATAAAACATGCAACAAACAGGAACAGGCACTGAGCACTGGATCAATATGTTAGTCCCAAAAATAGTATAAAAAGTTGCCAAAAGTATATGAAAGTTGTATAATATTGGCATGGAACAATCAAAAATTATAGATACGATGGAGACGCATCAACATCAGATACGTCCATTTTGCATCATGCTTTTATATCGATATTTATTGCATTATGGGATGTTATTACACATTATGTCACAATACTTATGCCTATTCTCTCTTATTTTACAAGGTTTACATAAGGAGGAGAATCTTGGCAATTTGGAATTCTAGAAAAGGAGCAAATATTAGAGACCTATTCTGCACAACTCCAAAAGTCCTGAAACTCCACGAAAGTTATTTTTGGAAATAATAAAAAATACTGAGCGGAAGAAATACCAGAGGGGGCCCACACCCTGGCCACGAGGGTGGGGGCGCGCCCTACCCCCCTGGGCGCGCCCCCTGCCTCGTGGGCCCCTATTGGCCCTCCGGTGCCCATCTTCTACTGTATGAAGTCTTTCGTCCAAAGAAAAATCACAAGCAAGCTTTCGGGACGAGACTCCGCCGCCATGAGGCGGAACCTTGGCGGAACCAATCTAGGGCTCCGGCAGAGCTGTTCTTCTGGGGACACTTCCCTCCGGGAGGGGGAAATCATCGCCATCATCATCACCAACGCTCCTCTCATCGGGATAGGGAAATCTCCATCAACATCTTCATCAGCACCATCTCCTCTCAAACCCTAGTTCATCTCTTGTATCCAATTCTTGTCTCTAAGTCTAGGATTGGTACCTGTAGGTTGCTAGTAGTGTTGATTACTCCTTGTGGTTGATGCTAGTTGGTTTATTTGGTGGAAGATCATATGTTCATATCCTATATGCATATTAATACTCCTCTGATTATGAACATGAATATGCTTTGTGCGTAGTTACGTTTGTTCCTGAGGACATGGGAGAAGTCTTGCTATTAGTAGTCATGTGAATTTGGTATTCGTTCGATATTTTGATGAGATGTATGTTGTCTCTCCTCTACTGGTGTTATGTGAACGTCGACTACATGACACTTCACCATTATTTGGGCCTAGAGGAAAGCATAGGGAAGTAATAAGTAGATGATGGGTTGCTAGAGTGACAGAAGCTTAAACCCTAGTTTATGCGTTGCTTCGTAAGGGGCTGATTTGGATCCATATGTTTCATGCTATGGTTAGGTTTGCCTTAATGCTTTTGTTGTAGTTGCGGATGCTTGCAATAGGGGTTAATCATAAGTGGGATGCTTGTTCAAGTAAGGACAACACACAAGCACCGGTCCACCCACATATCAAATTATCAAAGTACCGAACGCTAATCATATGAACGTGATGAAAACTAGCTTGACGATAATTCCCATGTGTCCTCGGGAGCGCTTTTCTCTATATAAGAGTTTGTCCAGGCTTGTCCTTTGCTACAAAAAGGATTGGGCCACCTTGCTGCACTTTATTTACTTTTGTTATTAGTTGCTCATTACAAATTATCTTATCACAAAACTATCTGTTACCTATAATTTCTGTGCTTGAGGAGAATACCTTGCTGAAAACCGCTTATCATTTCCTTCTGCTCCTCGTTGGGTTCGACACTCTTACTTATCGAAAGGACTATGATAGATCCCCTATACTTGTGGGTCATCAAGAATCTTTTCTGGCACCGCTGCCGGGGAGTGAAGCACCTTTGGTAGGTTGAATTTGGTAAGGAAAATTTTATACAATGTGCTGAAATTTTACTGTCACTTGTTACTATGGAAAGTAACCCTCTGAGGGGCTTGTTCGGGGTATCTTCACCCCGACCAGTAGAGCAAAGAGTTGCTCCTCAACCAATTGAACCTACTGAAAATGAAAATGTCTTCTTTGAGATTCCTTTGGGTATGACAGAAAAACTGCTAGCTAATCCCTTTGCAGGAGATGGGACAATGCATCCTGATGAGCACCTAATATATGTGGATGAAGTTTGTGGATTATTTAAGCTTGCAGGTGTGCCCGATGATTTTATTAAGAAGAAGGTCTTCCCTTTATCTTTGAAGGGAGATGCGTTGACATGGTATAGGCTATGTGATGATATGGGATCATGGAACTAAAAACGATTGAAATTGGAATTTCATCAGAAGTTTTATCCTATGCATCTTTTTCAGCATGATCGCAATTATATATATAATTTTTGGCCTCGCGAAGGAGAAAGCATCACTCAAGCTTGGGGGAGGCTTAAATCAATGTTATATTCATGCCCCAATCATGAGCTCCCAAGAGAAATAATTATTCAAAACTTTTATGCTCGGTTTTCTGATAACAATCGCACCATGCTCGATACTTCTTGTCTTTGGCTCTTTTATGATGAAGACTATTGAATTCAAATGGGATTTATTGGAAAGAATTAAACGCAACTCTGAATATTGGGATCTCGACGAAGGTAACGAGTCAGGTATGACACCTAAGTCTGATTGTGTTAGATCTTTTATGGATACCGATGTTTTCCGTAAATTTAGCACTAAATATGGACTTGACTCTGAGATAGTAGCTTCTTTCTGTGAATCTTTTGGTGCTCACATTGATCTCCCTAAGGAGAAGTGGTTTAAATATCATCCTCCATAGAAGTAAAAGTAGCTGCACCTATTAAAGTTGAAGAAAAGACTATCACTTATAATGATCCTATTGTTCCTACCGCTTATGTTGAGAAACCACCTTTTCCTATTAGGATAAAAGATCATGCTAAAGCTTCAACTGTGGTTCGTAAAAGCAATATTAGAACTTATACACCTCCTGAGCAGGTTAAAGTTGAACCTAATATTGCTATTGTTAAAGATCTCTTGGCTGATAATATTGATGGGCATGTTACTTATTTCTGTGATGAAGCTGCTAGAATTGCTAAACCTTGTGCTAAAGATAAACATAGACCTGTGGTAGGCATGCCTGTTATTTCTGTTAAAATAGGAGATCATTGTTATCATGGCTTGTGTGATATGGGTGCTAGTGCTAGTGCAATACCTATTGACTTATACAAGGAAATTATGCATGATATTGCACCGGCCGAGTTAGAAGATATTGATGTCACGATTAAACTTGCCAATAGAGATACTATTTCACCAATGGGAATTGTTAGAGACGTGGAAGTCTTGTGTGGGAAAACTAAATATCCTGCTGATTTTCTTGTTCTTGGTTCCCCACAAGATAGCTTTTGCCCCATTATATTTGGTAGACCCTTCTTGAACACTGTTAATGCTAAGATACACTGCAAAAAGGATGTCGTTACTATTGGTTTGGGTGATATCTCTCATGAGTTTAATTTCTCTAAATTTCGTAGACAACACCATGAAGAGGAATTGCCTAGTAAAGATGAAATTATTGGTCTTGCTTCAATTGTCGTACCTCCTAGTGATCCTTTAGAACAATATTTGCTAGACCATGAAAATGATATGTTTATGAATGAAAGAAGGGAAATAGATGAAGTATTCTTTAAACCGGAACCCATCCCGAAACACAATTTGCCTGTTGAAATCCTAGGGGATCCTCGTCCACCCAAGGGTGATCCCGTGTTTGAGCTTAAACCATTGCATGATACTCTTAAATATGCTTATCTTGATGAGAAAAAGATATATCTTGTTATTATTAGTGCTAACCTTTCAGAGCATGAAGAAGAGAGATTATTGAAAACTCTGAAGAAGCACCGTCTTTGCTATTGGATATACTCTTGATGATCTTAAGGGCATTAGTCCCACTCTATGTCAACACAAAATAAATTTGGAGAAAGATGCCAAACCAGTTCGTGATCACCAATGATGGCTGAATCCTAAGATGAAAGAAGTGGTAAGAAAGGAAATACTAAAGCTCCTTGAGGCAGTTATAATTTATCCCGTTCTTTGATAGTCGATTGGGTAAGTCCTGTCCATTGTGTCCCTAAGAAGGGAGGTATTACCGTCGTTCCTAATGATAAAGATGAATTGATCCTGCAAAGAATTATTACAGGTTATAGGATAGTAATTGATTTCCGCAAATTAAATAAAGCTACTAAAAAAGATCATTACCCCTTACCTTTTATTGATCAAATGCTAGAAAGATTATCCAAACATACACATTTTTGCTTTCTAGATGGTTACTCTGGTTTCTCTCAAATACACATGTGGTGATGATCAATCAAAGACCACTTTTACTTGCCCTTTCGGTACTTTTGCTTATAGAGTATGCCTTTTGGTTTATGTAATGCACCTGCTACCTTTCAAAGATGCATGATGGCTATATTCTCTGACTTTTGTGAAAAGATATGTGAGGTTTTCATGGATGATTTCTCCGTTTATGGATCCTCTTTTGATGATTGCTTGAGCAACCTTGATCGAGTTTTGCAGAGATGTGAAAAAACTAATCTTGTCTTCAATTGGGAGAAGTGCCACTTTATGGTTAATGAAGGTATTGTCTTGGGGCATAAAATTTCTGAGAGAGGTATTGAAGTTGATAAAGCCAAAGTTGATGCTATTGAGAAGATGCCATGCCCCAAGGACATCAAAGGTATAAGAAGTTTCCTTGGTCATGCCGGTTTTTATAGCAGGTTCATTAAAGACTTCTCAAAAATCTCTCAGCCTATGACTAATTTGCTACAAAAAGATATACCATTTGTTTTTGATGATGATTGTGTAGAAGCATTTGAAATACTTAAGAAAGCATTGATCTCTGCACCTATTGTTCAGCCACCTGATTGGAATTTACCCTTTGAAATTATGTGTGATGCTAGTGATTATGCTGTAGGTGTTGTTCTAGGGCAAAGAGTTGATAAGAAATTAAATGTTATTCAATATGCTAGTAAAACTCTAGACAATGCTCAGAGAAATTATGCTACTACTGAAAAAGAATTCTTAGCAGTTGTATTTGCTTGTGATAAGTTCAGGCCTTATATTGTTGATTCTAAAGTAACTATTCACACTGATCATGCTGCTATTAAATATCTTATGGAAAAGAAAGATGCTAAACCTAGACTTGTTAGATGGGTTCTCTTGTTACAAGAATTTGATTTGCATATTATTGATAGAAAGGGAGCTGAGAACCCCGTTGCAGACAACTTGTCTAGGTTGGAAAATGTTCTTGATGACCGACATCTTTATAAAGAAGGAGTAGGTGGTGTTATTAGACGTTGTGTACCTGAGCATGAACAGGAACAAATCCTACGCAAGTGTCACTCCGAGGCTTATGGAGGACACCACGCTGGAGATAGAACTGCACATAAGGTATTGCAATCCGGTTTTTATTGGCATACTCTCTTCAAGGATGCCTGTAAGTTTGTCTTATCTTGTGATGAATGTCAAAGAATTGGTAATATTAGTAGACATCAAGAAATGCCTATGAATTATTCACTTGTTATTGAACCATTTGATGTTTGGGGCTTTGATTATATGGGACCTTTTCCTGCCTCCAATGGGTACACACATATTTTAGTTGTTGTTGATTACGTTACTAAGTGGGTAGAAGCTATTCCAACTAGTAGTGTTGATCATAACACTTCTATTAAGATGCTTAAAGACGTTATTTTTCCTAGGTTTGGAGTCCCTAGATATTTAATGACTGATGGTGGTTCACATTTTATTCATGGTGCTTTTCGTAAATGCTTGCTAAGTATGATGTTAATCATAGAATTGCATCTCCTTATCACCCGCAGTCTAGTGATCAAGTAGAATTGAGTAATAGAGAGCTCAAATTAATTTCGCAAAAGACTGATAATAGATCTAGAAAGAATTGGTCCAAGAAACTTGATGATGCATTATGGGCTTATAGAACTGCATATAAAAATCCTATGGGTATGTCTTCGTATAAAATGGTTTATGGAAAAGCATGTCAGTTACCTCTCGAACTAGAACATAAGGCATATTGGGCCATTAAAGAGCTCAACTATGATTTAAAACTTGCCGGTGAGAAGAGGTTATTTGATATTAGCTCACTTGATGAATGGAGAACCCAAGCCTATGAGAATGCCAAATTGTTTAAAGAAAAGGTTAAAAGATGGCATGACAAAAGGATACAAAAGCGTGAGTTTAATGTAGGTGATTATGTATTGCTATACAACTCTCGTTTAAGATTTTTTGCAGGGAAACTTCTCTCTAAATGGGAAGGCCCCTACGTTATCGAGGAGGTCTATCGTTCCGGTGCCATAAAAATCAACAACTTCGAAGGCACAAATCCGAAGGCGGTAAACGGTCAAAGAATCAAACATTATATCTCAGGTAATCCTATAAATGTTGAAACCAATGTTATTGAAACCGTAACCCTGGAAGAATACATAAGGGACACTTTCCGAAATGTTTCAGACTCCGAAAAGGAATAGGTATGTGGTACGGTGAGTAAACCGACTCCAAAACAGTTCTAAAGGCAATTTTTCTCCGTTTTGGAATATTTAGAAAAATACAAAAATAAGAAGCAGTCCGGGAAGGACACGAGGCCTCCACGAGGGTGGAGGGCGCGCCCTACCCCCTGGGGGCGCCTCCTGCCTCGTGGGCACCTCGTGTGCTCTCCGGACTCCGTTTTCTTGCACGATACATAATTTGGTCGGTAAAAATTCATTATATAATCTCCCAAAGGTTTTGACTCCCTATCACGCAATTGTCCTCTGTTCTTGTTTCGAGCAGTTTTTTGTCAGGGTTGTCAAGGCCAGGCATCATGTCGTCCCCCTCCCCCAACAATGGTGACAACGATGCTTGACTAACGAAGATAGAGCTGAAGAGGGAAGAACCCATGGAGATCAACAAGGATGAAGGGATCAAGAAGGCCACGGAGGACCAAGTTCCGCAATGTAAGACATCCTTCAACTTGATCACAATCTTCTTACCCCAATTGAGATTGAAGCTTTCAAGATGATTGAGTTAGCTCGTATACAAAACAAGTATCTCACACGTGAAAATATTTTGTTGAAGGAGCATATCGTTGCACTCAAGGGCATTATCTGCAAGTTGGAGGATCTCTTACGCTCGATGTGCGACTACCCATCATCACCACCATCTTCTTCACCAGCAAAAGAGATATAATCGCATGGGTATGGGCACTCCCCTTGGCAACTGCCAAGCTTGGGGGAGGTGCCCCGGTATCGTATCACCACCACATCTCCTATCTTTACCATTTTTCTTAGTTCGATCCTTTTTAGTATTATCTTGATCTAGTAGAATAAAGTTTTGGTATGATTTAGTTTTGAGTTTTGCTTTATGATCTTTCTATGTAATCGAGTCCGTGAATTATATATAATAAATATTAGTGTTGAGTCAAGGGCTTGATTGTCTTTCTATGATCTTGAGTGAATAAAAGAAAGAGAAAAGAATAAAAAGAAACGAAGAGATCATATTGATTTTATGGAGAGTAATGACTTCACATAGAAAGAGTATGATGATTAAAAATTGTTGGGAGTTGGCAAACATAGTTTTGGTCATTGTTGCAATTAATAGGAAGCAATAAAGAAAGAGAGGTTTCACATATAAATATACTATCTTGGACATCTTTTATGATTGTGAGCACTCATTAAAATATGATATGCTAAAGAGTTGATGTTGGACAAGGAAGACAACGTAATGGGTTGTGTTTTCTTATATATGAGATAAAGTATATTGTCATGGATCATCCAACATGTTGAGCTTGCCTTTCCCCTCGTGCTAGCCAAATTCTTTGCACCAAGTAGAGATACTACTTGTGCTTCCAAAAACCCTTAAACCCAGTTTTGCCATGAGAGTCCACCATATCTACCTATGGATTGAGTAAGATCCTTCAAGTAAGTTGTCATCGGTGCAAGCAATAAAAATTGCTCTCTAAATATGTATGATTGATTGGTGTGGAGGAAATAAGCTTTATACGATCTTGTGATGTGGAAGAAATAAAAGCGACAGACTACATAACAAAGGTCTATATCACAAGTGGCAATATAAAGTGACGTTCTTTCGCATTAAGATTTTGTGCATCCCACCCTGAAAGCGCATGGCAACCACTACTTCCCTCTGCGAAGGGCCTATCTTTTATTATTATCTTCTACCTTATGCAAGAGTCATGGTGATCTTCACCTTTCCTTTTTTACATTTTATCCTTTGGCAAGCATAGTATGTTGGAAAGATCCTGATATATATCTAATTGGATGTAAGTTAGCATGAACTATTATTGTTGACATTACCCTTGAGGTAAAAGGTTGGGAGGCGAAACTATAAGCCCATATCTTTTTCTGTGTCAGATTAAAACTTCGTAACCACAAGTATTGCGTGAGTGTTAGCAATTATGAAAGACTAAATGATAGTTGAGTATGTGGACTTGCTAGAAAGCTCTGACATAGACTCTTTCTTATGTTATGATAAATTGCAATTGCCTCAATGACTGAGATTATAGTTTGTTAGTTCTCAATAAAGTTTTTGATTCATACTTTGCATTGTGAATAGATTTTTTTTGACTATACACAGTAGGGCAAAACCCCACTGCAATTTTTATATTAAAACAAAGAGGTCCAGCTGTACAAAAGGCTTGAGTTAAGCCAAAAACACAGAGAAAGAAGGAAAGAAAGAAAGAAGGAAAGAAAGAAAGGAAGAAAGAAGGAAGGAAAAAGAAACTAGCCGCTACTAAGAAACAAAAGATTACAGGACAAGATTATCAAGCCGTAGATGTAAAGCTCTAGCATAGCTCTTCTTAATTCTGAACCTAAGCATATTGAGCTCCTCCAAGAAGATGACTTTCCATCCCTGAATGCTTGGTTGGATGTCTTGAAAAATGAGGTTGTTCCTGGAGATCCAGATGGCCCATGATGCTAGCATGATGATTTCCATGAAGAAAGGCACATGAAGTTTAAGTTTTAGGTCAGCAAAAGCTTCAAGAACTGAGACATTTGCCTGCCTAGTGGGGAAAATCATGTCCCAACACTGTGCAGCAAAAGGACATGTCCAAAAGAGGTGATGTAGTGTTTCCTCCTGCTGGCAATTGTTTACAGCACAATTGTAGTTGTCCAAATGAAATGATTTTCTTCTAAGAAGATTCCTGGTATTGAGTCTGTCATGAAGTGGCCTCCAGAAAAAAACCTTGTGCTTGGGTTGACAAGAGCTATTCCAAATCCAGTTAAATTGTTGTGGCACTATTTTAACTCCCATCATCAGTTTATATGCCTTTGCAATGAGAATTGATCACTTCCCCAAATATAGCTCCAGTGTCATGCATTCTAGATATTCGTAACCCTCAAAGTTATACATATGTCTTCCATTGCTTCAAATTCTTGGAATGCTTGCACTGTCAAGGGTAAGTGAAAGAGATCTTCCAGATAATCAGTGTGAATAATGGAGTGCACAGTGGAGTTTCTATTTTTCACAAAAGAAAAGAGATGAGGGAACGTGTCCTGAAGGCAGGCAGAGTGCCAAAGGTCTGACCAAAAAAAGGCACTTTTGCCATCTCCAATGTGGCATCTGGCCATGGATTTGAAATTGTCAATGAGCTTAAGATTAGCCTTCCACCAAAAGGATCCTATCCAACTGTTGCCAGGCAGTGAACCAACACTGTAATATGCTTCCCAGATCAGGTTAACCCATGGGATGTTGTGTCTGTTATAAAACTTGTGCAAGTTCTTGAGGAGCAAAGCTTTGTTTTGGACAAAGATGTCCATTACTCCCAATCCTCCTTGATCCTTTGGCATGCACACAGTACTCCATGCCACCATGGCAGGCCTATGATCCTCCAAATCAGGGCCTCTCCAGAGGCAATGCCTCAACAATTTATTACTTGAGCATAAGAGATCATATGACAATATCCATATATGTTGTTGTTATGAGAATAATCATGATGCCCTCAAGTCCGTATTTTATTTTGTCGACACCTCTACCTCTAAACATGTGGACATATTTATCGTTATCGGCTTCTGCTTGAGGACAAGCGAGGTCTAAGCTTGGGGGAGTTGATACGTCCATTTTGCATCATGCTTTTATATCGATATTTATTGCATTATGGGATGTTATTACACATTATGTCACAATACTTATGCCTATTCTCTCTTACTTTACAAGGTTTACATAAGGAGGGAGAATGCTGGTAGCTGGAATTCTGGGCTGGAAAAGGAGCAAATGTTAGAGACCTATTCTGCACAACTCCAAAAGTCCTGAAACTCCACGAAAGTTATTTTTGGAAATAATAAAAAATACTGAGCAGAAGAAATACCAGAGGGGGCCCACACCCTGGCCACGAGGGTGGGGGCACGCCCTACCCCCCTGGGCGCGCCCCCCTACCTTGTGGGCCCCCTGTTGGCCCTCCAGTGCCCATCTTCTGCTGTATGAAGTCTTTCGTCCGAAGAAAAATCACAAGCAAGCTTTGACGAGACTCATCGCCATGAGGCGGAACCTTGGCGGAACCAATCCAGGCTCCGGCAGAGCTGTTCTGGGACACTTCCCTCAGGAGGGGAAATCATCGCCATCGTCATCACCAACGCTCCTCTCATCGGGAGAGGGCAATCTCCATCAACATCTTCATCAGCACCATCTCCTCTCAAACCCTAGTTCATCTCTTGTATCCAATTCTTGTCTCTAAGTCTGGGTTTGGTACCTGTAGGTTGCTAGTAGTGTTGATTACTCCTTGTAGTTGATGCTAGTTGGTTTATTTGGTGGAAGATCATATGTTCAGATCATATATGCATATTAATACTCCTCTGATTATGAACATGAATATGCTTTGTGAGTAGTTACGTTTGTTCCTGAGGACATGGGAGAACTCTTGCTATTAGTAGTCATGTGAATTTGGTATTCGTTCGATATTTTGATGAGATGTATGTTGTCTCTCCTCTAGTGTTGTTATGTGAACGTCGACTACATGACACTTCACCATTATTTGGGCCTAGAGGAAGGCATTGGGAAGTAATAAGTAGATGATGGGTTGCTAGAGTGATGGCTTAAACCCTAGTTTATGCGTTGCTTCGTAAGGGGCTGATTTGGATCCATATGTTTCATGCTATGGTTAGGTTTACCTTAATACTTCTTTTGTAGTTGCGCATGCTAGCAATAGGGGTTAATCATAAGTGGGATGCTTGTTCAAGTAAGGATAGCACCCAAGCACCGGTCCACCCACATATCAAATTATCAAAGTACCGAACCCGAATCATATGAACGTGATGAAAACTAGCTTGACGATAATTCCCATGTGTCCTCGGGAGAGCTTTTCTCTATATAAGAGTTTGTCCAAGCTTGCCCTTTGCTACAAAAAGGATTGGGCCACCTTTCTGCACTTTATTTACTTTTGTTACTTGTTGCTCGTTACAAATTATCTTATCACAAAACTATCTGTTACCTATAATTTCAGTGCTTGCAGAGAATACCTTGCTGAAAACCGCTTATCATTTCCTTCTCCTTGTTGGGTTCGACACTCTTACTTATCGAAAGGACTATGATAGATCCCCTATACTTGTGGGTCATCAGCCCCCTTGGTAGGATCTACTTCTTGGCGCTCCTTGCCTTGGTGTTCCCCTCCCGTCTCCTTGTAAATGCATGGAAGGATGAACCTCGCATCGGCCGCAGCCGTCTCGAGATGGCGTCCCCGTCTGGAGCAGGGGCTAGCTCAAGGCCAGTGATCGTCGATTCTGTCATTGTCATTTCCTGCCCATCCCTTGACGGCGAATCATGACCCGCCAATGGATTGGCCTGCTTCGCCCACTGGACGAGCTGCTCTTCCTCCGTGAAACAATAGAAATACAAGATCAAAACGAACAAAAGGGATGAATTGAGACATAACAGAAAGAGGCAGAAAATCGCTTACTCACCATCAGATTCAAGGAGGACGCTCATTTTGTACTGGGACGGCGGCGGAGACTCCCTGGCTCTCTTGATAGCTGGTGGCGGCGAGCTTGGCAGGAGCAAGATCTCATCCTCCCCGGTGAGTTCTTCTCGGGAAGATGGAGGCTTGACCTTGACCTACCATGCTGGCTGCCAGCGTATTACCTCCTGCTTCCCGGTCTTGGTGGTAGACTTCCACGTCACGGGAGAGGATCGGGGCGGAGGATTACCTGCACGCTCTTGGCTGCTCCTGCTGCGGAGACGCCGCGGTGGCTCCAAGACCTGGAATTCCTCCTCGTTGGGGTTTCCAGTCGCCTCCGACCCGGCAACCTCATCCCCGGCAAGCCCCTCTTGCCCTTCTTTAGCAGGATATTCATCGTCCTCGTCATCATCCTCTTCATTTCCTTCCTCTTCTTCACCAACATTTTTGGCACTTGTGGCCTTGGCGGTCGCCTGCCTCCGGGCCTCGGCAACCCTGCTGACTATGTATGATGCTTCTTCTGTTGTGGTGCCTTGACGAGGTCGTCCTCCTCTCGCTCGGCTTTCTCCTTTAGCTCGGAGGCCCATTTTGCCTCATCTGCCAGCTTGGGTAGCTTCTAGCTTTCCTTGACCCCTGCGACAGAGTTGTCTGGCATCCATGCCAGGATGACACTCCTCTCTGAGTTCATGTGCAGCGGCACGATCGTGGCCGACAAGTGGAAAGTGCCCAACTTGAGGAATAACTGATGGCAGAGTCAGGAGTGGCCCTGCAACATCAAGTTGCAGCCACGTCATGGATACAGCCGCATCTTATCCCCGACATTCTGGTACAACCAGGTTGGCCTGTCTCACTATTGCAGTGGGCGATGCGGCGCCGCAGGAAGTCAGCTCCGACCATCTCTATGTTCAGACCAGTGTCCCGCAGTCGGGCAATCCTGTTTAGGATCGGGCGGAGCTTCTTCTCGTTGGTGTCGTACTTCTTCCAATCATCGTCACGATTGATATTCTCTATCCATGGCAAGCAGAATGTCGGGAAGTCCTCCTCTTGGATCCAGCACCAGGTTCCCCTCCATTCCTCCCACTTGTCGTGGAGCTGCCCAGGGATGTAGTCCCTCTGATCCTTCCTCCCCCTCGGGAACCATGTTACTCTTCCGGATAGTGTCTTGTCTTCGACCCGAGTGATTTCTACTACGCAACTTGTTCTTGTAGACTCTTGTTGGTCCTCCAAGCCTAGAGTTTTGTAGGACAGTAGCAAATTTCCCTCAAGTGGATGACCTAAGGTTTATCAATCCGCGGGAGGCGTAGGATGAAGATGGTCTCTATCAAACAACCCTACAACCAAATAACAAAGAATATCTTGTGTCCCCAACACACCAAATACTCCCTCCGTTCCTAAATAATTGTCTTTCTAGAGATTTCAACAAATGATTACATGCGGAGAAAAATGAATGAATCTACACTCTAAAACATGTCTACATACATCCGTATGTTGTAGTTCATTTGAGATGGCTAGAAAGACAATTATTTCGGAACGGAGGGAGTACAATGGTAAATTGTATAGGTGCACTAATTCAGTGAATAGATGGTGATACAAGTGTAGTAATGATAGTAGATATTGATTTTTGTAATAGGAACATAATAGCAAGGTAGCAAGTAACAAATGTGAGCACAAATGGTATTGCAATGCTTGAAAATGAGGCCTAGGATTCGTACTTTCACTATTGCAATCTCTCAACAATGCTAATATAATTGGATCATATAACCATCCCTCAATGTGCGATGAAAAATAACTCCAAAGTTCTTATCTAGCGGAGAACACAAGACGCAATTGTTTGTAGGGTACGAAACCACCTCAAAGTTATCCTTTTCGATCGATCTATCGAGCTATCCCTATAAGTGTCACAAACAGCCCAAGAGCCCGTACTAAAATAACACCATATGATACACATCAACCAACTCTAATGTCACCTAGATACTCCAATGTCACCACGAGTATCCATGAGTTGATTATACGATATGCATCAAACAACTTCAGATTCATAATACTCAATCCAACACAAAGAACTTCAAAGAGTGCCCCAAGATTTCTATCGGAGAAACAAAGACGAAAACGTGCATCAACCCATATGCATAGATTACCCCAATGTCACTTCGGGAATTTGTGAGTTGAATGCCAAGACATACATCAAGTGCTCTCAAATCCATAAAAATATCCAATCCGATAATAATGAAATATCAAAGGTAGAACACAATTCATCACAACAAGATAGAGAGGGGAAAATACCATATGATCCAACTATATTAATGTTGTGGAATTGTCACGGCAGATGTCCTCTTGCAAGGACTTAATCGTGGAGCCATCGCAACTAGGAAGCTTAAAGGGGTTAATCGGGACAAAGGACACGAGAGGGTTTATACTAGTTCGGCTCCTTACGGTGAAGGTAAGCCTACGTCTAGTTGGGTTGGTATTACTTGAAGTTTCGATGACCAGGTAGCGAGATACGCTATGCCAGGTTCTCGAAGTGTTGTTTCTCCCCTAAGCCGCCGTGGCTCGTCCCCCTTATATACACGGGTTGACGCCTGCGACTTACAGAGTCCCGACCGGCTCATAAACAGTGTCCGGCTCGGTGACTAGTCAAGTCTACCTTATGATACAAGTCATGCCATTATGGCGGTTTACTACAACGGGCCTTAAGTCGCCTGTGGGCCTTAGGCCCCTTGTTGAGATGCCATCTTCATGCTTGGACTTGGGCTTCTGTCTGGTAACTCTTTACGTAACCCGGCCCCTCCTGGGCGGCTTACACAAATAGTTATATCTCCAACATTAGGCCCCGGATTGATTTGAACCTGCTCATGTCAATCTTAAAATAACTTGAACGTAAATCTTCAATCTTTGGACTGCGCAAAAAGACTTTTTTTAACCCGGCGTGACGTCACTCTTTGGACCCGTGTTAACCTGCCATGACGTCATCTTTCCTTTTATTCCGCCGAATCGGCCCAACGGATCTTTGTCTTTATTGCCCGTTCCGAGAATCGAGGCGTCGGGGCCGCTGGATAGTAATTCTTATCTCCTTGTTTCCCGTGTCGTCTCGGTTACCCTCTCCCTACAAATAGGCGCGACTTTAGGTCTTTCATTCTTCTCCTTCCAATCGTCTTCTTCCTCTCTTCTCTGTCACTCAAGCTCCCCCGCCACCGCCGTCGAACCCCTCGTCTTCATCGACCTTGGCCGCTGCATCAACTTGAATCCGACCAGAGAACGGCAGCGGTGCCCTCCGCACAGATCCAGACCTTTGTAAGTTTCCCCTTTCTGCATCTTATATCTATGCTAGGGTTGACAGTTCTTCTGTACAGTTCGTAGTTCATCCCCTGTTCTTCGTATTTCCTCTGGCGTGGCTCCTTTTGATCCCATAATAGCATAAATCTCGTGCGGTACCTATTCCGCATCCATTTTATATACCAGCAGATCTTCCTTTCTTGCAAGGAATCCTCATTAGGATGCATGAACTCCTCTGCTCTGTTTTAGGTCTAGAAAAAAAATCAGAACAATAATTTGATCCAAAATAATAGTTGTCATCTGTGAAACTTGTTCCTATCACCCGGAAAGCTTCTTATGTTAAATGCCTTCAACATGACTGTCCAAATGTCCGGTTTAAATGCATCCCACTTGGTCTCAGAAACCTTGGCACCTTCTCAGGTCTTTAAAACTTTTGAACTGTCACTAACACTTGTGGCGGATTAAATAATGCTGCCCAATTACCCTTATGTCATTAGGCCCCTTTAAGCCGCCACCATTCAGCAATTTGAATATCTTCTTCCGGGTTAAAATTTAAGCCGGAACTTCTTATTTTGCAATAGGCCAATCTGTTGTCATGGCGCCTAAGCCAACCAAAGCTCTGTAACACTGCAATCGGGTCCCATCCACTCGTCACCAAAAGCAAGCTGGCTGAATTTGTGAAGTCTGGTCATTTGCCAAAAAGGAAGTCATGTCTTATCGTGTTCCTGACCCATCCGAAGAAAAGCCTCAACCAAAAGACGGGAAGTGATAGTTTTCACGGATCACATGAACTGGATTTGCCCTCCCGGCTCAAAAATTTTCAGAGAAGTTCAGAATTTCTTTGACCTTAGACCTCAAGACATCGGGCCCAATTCCGTATCAAATCTTTGCAATTTTCAAGTTTTCTGCGAAGTGTACCAGGGAGAAGAACCAAATCTACTTCTATTCAGAGAACTTTTTTATTTGAACCGGCAAAATGAACGTGCCAACGGGCCTAGTCTTGAACTTGGCGGCATCTCCATCCAGCGGCGAAGTGATTGTCTTTTCCCTTATGCTGAGCTGCCAAGTCACCCGAAAGACTGGAACCAGACGTGGTTCTATTGCCAAGATACATCGCCGGCTGATGAGAAGCCTCTGCCCGGCTTTCGCGCCCTGCGTCTCGAATCTAATCATCCGCTGGCAGATAAGTTATCCGGTATTGAACGGCTGCCTCTCAACCCCACCATCAAGAAGATCAAAGCTTTTCTAGGGAACGGTTTAAATGGCATCGATCTGGTTCGAGTCTGGGTCACCTGGCGTATACTACCATTAAGCCGCCGCTCCGGCTTAATGTGTACTTATACAGGCGAAAAGGATGACTCGATGTGCCATAGCTCTGATGATTTATCAGACGATGCGGTAGATGCTACAGTCCAATCTCTGTTGAAGCAAGGCATCAGAACCAAGAATGCCTTCGCTTACTTCCCTTCAGAAGAAGAACCCGGCTCTATGTAAGTTACTAGTCTTCACAAATACTCTTTTATATGTTACCTTCTTATACTTATGATTCTTTATTTGTTTCCACAGGCCGGCGATGACTTCTGGAAGGTCAAGTATGACCATGAGGCTGCTAAACAGGCCAGGGCGGCCAAGAAGACTGAAAGAAAAACCGCCAGGACGGGCACCTCTAAGAAGAAGAAACCCAGCACCTCTAATATGTTTAAATTGGATGACTCTTCTTCAAATGAGGAAGAGGTAATCTTTTCAAATTTCTTTAACTCCTTTGCCATTACTTTTACTGACATTTGAACCTTTCAGGACGATACAGGAAACAATCAAGCAGCTGGCGAAGAGGTAACTATAATTTCCTCCGACTCAGAGCCTTTGCCAACACAAAAAATCCGAAGGGTGACCCGGAAAGTAAGGTTTTCACGCCCTCTAGCTTACCAAGATTGTCGGTGTCAAAACCGGCGGATCTCGGGTAGGGGGTCCCGAACTGTGCGTCTAGGCGGATGGTAACAGGAGACAAGGGAAACGATGTTTTTACCCAGGTTCGGGCCCTCTCGATGGAGGTAATACCCTACTCCTGCTTGATTAATATTGATGATATGGGTAGTACAAGAGTAGATCTACCACGAGATCGTGAGAGGCTAAACCCTAGAAGCTAGCCTATGGTATGATTGTTGTTCGTCCCTACGGACTAAAACCCTCCGGTTTATATAGACACCGGATAGGTTAGGGTTACCCAGTCGGTTACAATGGTAGGAGATCTACATATCCGTGACGCCAAGCTTGCCTTCCACGCCAAGGAAAGTCCCATCTGGACACGGGACGAAGTCTTCAATCTTGTATCTTCATAGTCCAGAGTCCGCCAACGGTGATAGTTCGCTATCCGGACACCCCTAATCCGGGACTCCTTAGTAGCCCCGAACCAGGCTTCAATGACGATGAGTCCTGCGTTGATTGTCTTCGGCATTGCGAGGCGGGTTCTTCTCCAAATTCCATATACTTGTCGAACAGTGTTCGGCTTCTGATAAATGCTGCGCTCCTTGGCTTCTACGCCCAATAATGGCCATCTTCCACGTGTTTGAATGAATACGAAAAGCTAGGGTATTTTTACACTTACCCCCCTAGCTGCGCAAATGAGCCACCTATAAAAGGGGCGAGGTTCTAGATCTGAGTCACACCATCCCTCCTTCGCGAGCTTTCATCGGAGCGCCTCTGACCAAAGCCCATTCCATCACGGACAGTCAACGCGGTTCCTCCTCTCGCGCTCCCAGCCCTCAGCCTGGAAATTGGGAGAGATGCTCAGTCCCGCATAGCGAGCTAGTTATACTCCAAACCAAGGGATTTCTTCCCCCGGCCTTCATGGTTCCGGTTCGAGCTGGACTTGCCACCTACAAGGGCGGAAAGCAAGCGGAGAGTGTCCCCGATCCCTCTAAATGAGAGCGGGTGTGCTTTATCTCTTATCTAGTAAGAGGACTCGGATTTCCAATCCATCTGTTTCTCCGGGGCTCTTGGAGTTCTCTGACCTCGATTGCACCACCTTACGCCTGCCTCCATTTTGCAAATCGCGGGCTTCGTGGCCCTTTGCGAACTGTTCTTGGGCGTCGAGGCTCATTTTGCGCTGTGGAAGAGATTATTCTGTCTAGTACCCCGTTCTCATGAGGGGTCAATATATCAAGTGGGCGGAGCCGAACTATGGCGCATCACTGGGACCAGATATCTATTCGGAACCCCGAAGAAGGCATCCGAAGACTGGCCTTCAGAATGGTTTTACATAGAGGATGTCCCGCTGCCGGATTCTGTTCGGATCGGCCTTCCGGAGTTTAGCAATGCTCCTCTGAAGAAGCGCCTAAGCCGGGCGCCATGAGCCCCAGAGGGAAAATGATCGGGATGTCCTTTACTTGATGAGCCGAATAAGATTACTGGCTCATGCCGGATTGACCATGATTGGAGTCATGGCAATCTGCACTATGAGGGGAGTGCAACCGCTTCAATATAGGGGCCACCCCATGTGGGACTACAACGGGGAGGACGATGCCACCCGCCATAGCCGCAAAGGGCCGGGATCGGTCACCGAACTGGTGAAGACCTTGTCTGCCATGTATAAAGGGGAGGAGGAGGATTTTCTCCATGTCAACCCACTGAGCGAGTTTTCTTCAAATAATCCTCGAAGTTGGGTAAGCAAACATCTTTGTGGCATGTCCGATCCATGTTCCCCTGATTAAATATCTCATTTCATGGTTTCTGCAGAACTGCCGGATCAGGAGAAGATACACAGCCCACCCCCACAACCCGATGATCCAGAACGGTCCCTCGATCCGGCCTCCGAAGAGGATCCGGATATAAAGGTGGAGCTGATCGACGGGGTGTTCCACCAACTTAGCATCGACAATGCTTTGGTTGCCATTACGGCTGATTACCCCGGAATACTTCCAGCCTCACAGCTAACTGAGACCGAGGTCCCAATACTCCGATAATGACCCATCCGTGCTTATTTTTTGATGACCGTATACCAATGGTGTTTCGCAGGGGGTACCTTCGAGGCAGGAAGCCGAGCCCGCGGCGGCTAGCCAACAAGGGGCAGTGCGGCCCCGCAGGCTAAAAAGAAGTGCGGTCCGGATCGAAACTCTGCCACAACGTTGTTGTCTTGTCACCATATTCCTAGGATTGATTCCTGGAAGGCATACTTACGCTGGTGCTCTTTTCAGGAAAAAGAGCGCTCACCGGACTGAGTCCAAAGAGGTTGCCAATCGAACCTCCGCCGGCCAGGCTTCAAAGCCGGGTCCGTAAGCGGAGGCGAGCACGAGACGTGCGTCGGATGCTCCTCCGACAGAGGATGCCGACAAATTGTCCGCCACCAACTCCGAGGTGGAGAGCGCCATGAATCACAGGCGCCACGGGACAGTTCTTCGTGACGTGTTTCTCCCAAGAGGCCTTGAATGCCTTCAATTCGGAGATGCGCACCTCCGTGCCGCTCAAGATGGTCTAGCCAGAGCCACGGAGCAGTATGTAAAGGACATACGGGTAAGGAAATTTGACAGATTATATATGCCAAGAGTCCCGAGACTTAAAATAGTTAGAATAACTGATTTAAGGATCATTTGTTATCTTGAGGATCTTACAAAAAAGAATACCCAACTGTCCCAGGAGCTTGAAGAGTGCAAGGCCCAACTTGAGGCCGCACTAGCCGCTACAGGGGGAGCCACAGAGACCCCCTCTGGTAATATATGATTCAAAAGATAAATAGCTTATGAAGTGCGGCGTGTGTGTAAATCTGACAATAATATTCAATATGGCACCGGACTAGATCCGGACAAGCAACAGCTCTTGCGTCGGTTGAAGGCCGGCGAGAATGTGCTTACAAGGGTGCGGCAGGAGAAAAATAACCTCTAAGATGCCAACACCCAACTAGGTGAGGAACTATAGGATGTTCATGCCCAGTTGTCTGACTCCGTAAAGGAGAATCGACGGCTTCGTCGCGGCATTGTCAGTAAGTGCTTGAACAAACTTTGAAAGAGTTCGGCGAGGAAGGCGACTAACATAAACATGTATATAGGTTTGCTCACAGGTCGTCCGGAGGAGGAGATGCCCAATTCTTCGGGTGATCTTCTTCCCGAACTGCGTCAGCTGCACGAACGAGTTCGGCAGGTGATGAAAGGCGTCGGCCAGGCCTTGTGGCCATCTATCTCCCTGCCGGAAGGCATTGGGGAGTTGGCAGAGTAGCTTCAAGGAGCACGGCGGCGCTTCCGACTATGGAAGATATCGGCCTGCCGTCAAGGCGCCAGGGAGGCCTGGGCCATGGTGAAGACGCGGTACACGAAGGCTGACCCAAACCACATGGCCGAGGTCGGACCTGTGGGGCTGATGGGAAGGAGATCCTGTAAGCAATGTACGGCCAAGTAGAATTGGCGGCAAGTATTCAACAAGATTGTAAATTAGATAGCCTATTAGATGGCATTGAGGAGGAATACAATGAGTCGAGTTGACTATGTAATTAAATATGACATGAAAACTGTCTTCTAGCCGGATTGTAGATCGTTTGTCATAGCAGACCTTTTCGCTTCGATCTCAGGACCCAACAGTCCGGAGTTTGTCCGAATACCCTCGCGGTTATATAAGAACCGGGGCACGCATGGAGACAAGGCGTAGGGGTCATTGTTGCTGTATCAGACAAGTGCCCAACTAGTTATGTTATATTACATGGATAGTAAGAAACATCTTCCAGGGAGAATAGTTCTGTTAAGGGTTCCTTTCGCTGGGATGCATGCCCTAAAGTGCATGTCAAAACTGCTAAGAAATCAGAAAATCATCTGGGGGCAGATGGATAAATAGTTAAAAATCATCTTTCAGTTCACCAACCGAATATTCCCTTAAGAAGGCTAGCTTTCGGCTTCACCCAGTCTGAGGTACACATCCGGTGACCGGTAGTAACAATCGCAGAAGTGCTCCTTTACCACCTAGCCGAACAATCGGGAACGTGAGGGGTAAGCACAGAGCCGAGCAACCCAGCTTGGCCAAAACTTAAGTCATATCGATGCATATAATGGTGAATAAAAGGTACATGCGGAAGTTTGACGCATGTGTTGGGCATGAAGCCCGTATAAATAAGCTTCTGTGAAAGAAGCCCCCAGGTATAATGAACGCGGACAGTGCGTCAAATATGTGCGAACAAAGCGCAAACGAGCCTCTAAAGGCTTCAGGAAGAAGGAGAAGGAAGGAGAGAAATAAAAGACAACAAAAATAGAAAATGTGGACGGAGGAAGGAGACGAACTTGGAGTCCGGCGCTTAGGCGTAGAATCTTCATAGACGGGCTGCGTTCCATGGGTTCGGCCCGATTCGGTTATCCGATGTGTTTCGCAGACGGTATGCTCCGCCGGTCAGGACCTGGTCGATGATGAAGGGACCTTCCCATTTGGGCTTGAGTTTGTCCTTTTTCTTGTCCAGCAGGCGTAGAACTAGTTCGCCAACGTTGTAAGCTTTGGCCTATACTTCCCTGCTTTGGTATCTTCGAGCCTGCTGTTGATAAAATGCGGAACGAGCCTTTGCCACGTCGCGCTCCTCCTCCAATGCGTCCAAACTGTCCCGCCGATCGATCTCGGCTTCTCTTTCTTCATACATGCGCACGCGAGGTGCGTCATGAATTATGTCGCAGGGCAAAACTGCCTCTGCACCGTACACCATAAAAATGGTGTGAATCCGGTAGTACGATTCGTCGTGGTCCGCAGCCCCCAGAGTACTGGTCGAAGCTCCTCAACCCACGCGTGTTAGATTCCTTATGGGACCGCACTAGTCTGGGTTTAATGCCGCTCATGATTAGACCGTTTGCTCGCTCGACTTGGCCGTTGGTTTGAGGGTGATAGACTGAGGCGTAATCGAGCTTGATGCCCATGTTCTTGCACCATAATTTGACCTCATCGGCCGTAAAGTTGGTGCCATTATCGATGATGATCTTGTGGGGACACCGTAACGGTGCACTACCCTGATATGAAGTCTATCACCGGTCCGGATTCGCCGTTTTAACGAGCTTGGCCTCTATCCATTTGGTGAATTTATCCACCATGACCAATAGGTATTTTTGCTTGTGGGTTCCTCCCTTAAGGGGTCCAACCATGTCAAGACCCCAGACCGCGAACGGCCAGGTGATGGGTATAGTTTTGACGGCGGTGGGTGGCATGTAGCTTTGGTTAGCAAAAAGCTGGCAACCGACGCATCGTCGGACTAAATCCTGCGCATCTTCCCGGGCCGTCGGCCAATAAAATCCTGTACGGAAGGCCTTGCCTACAAGGGCCCGGGCTGCGGCGTGGTGCCCACCCAGTCCGGCATGAATTTCAGCCAGGAGGTTTCGCCCTCCCTCTTCGGAGATACACCTTTGAAGGACTCCTGTAGTGCTTTTCTTATAAAGCTCTCCCTCATGGACTTTATAGGCTTTAGATCGCCGTACTATGCAACGGGCCTCATTTTGGTCTTCGGGGAGTTCCTGCCTAGTTAGGTAGGTTAGGAATGGTTCCGTCCATGGGGCGATAACCGCCATTATTTCATGGGCGGAGGGTGTTATCTCGGTGGCAGAGCCTCCGATTGTGTCAGAGTGTTCGTGTCGAGCGGTGCGGTTGGAGTCTGGATTGTTATTTCGGACTCCCTTCCCATAGTACGGATGGCTTGAATAGCCGTTCCAGGAAGATGTTGGGCGGGACGGCATCGCGTTTTGCACTGATGCGTGCCAATATGTCCGCCGCCTGGTTGTTATCCCGGGCTATATGATGAAATTCGAGCCCTTCAAAGCGTGCTGACATTTGTAGGACCGCATTGCGGTATGCTACCATTTTCGGATCTTTGGCATCAAAGTCTCCGTTTATTTGAGATATCGCGAGGTTCGAATCCCCGCGCACCTCTAGGCGTTTAATGCCCATGGAGACTGCCATCCGGAGGCCGTGCAGAAGGGCCTCGTATTCGGCTGCTGTTGGAGTCCGTATACATTATCTGCGGGACGTATTGGACTGTGTCCCCGATTAGGGGCGTCGGGGACGCCAGCCCCCAGGCCGGCCAACATTTTGGAGCCGTCAAAGTGCATGATCCAATTGTAGTATGCGTCGTACTCTTTAGGGAGTTCGGCCACGAAGTCGGCCAAAACCTGCGACTTAATAGCTCGTCGTGGCTTATAGTTTATGTCGAATGGAAGGAGCTCTATGGCCCATTTAGCAATCCGGCCCGTCGCGTCGCGGTTGTTTATAATGTCGTTAAGAGGTACTTCGGAGGCTACCGTTATCGAACACTCTTGAAAGTAGTGTTGCAGCTTCCGGGATGCCATGAACACCGCGTATGCTATCTTTTGATAATGTGGGTACCGGGACTTGCATGGAGTGAGGACAGTGGACACGTAATAAACCGGTCTTTGAAGAGGGAACCGGTGTCCGTCCGTTTCTCGTTCGACAACGAGCACCGCCGACAACTTGATGTGTTGCGGCGATATATAATAGCATTGGTTCGCCCACGTTGAAGCTGCCAGACCGGATTTGTTGCCAATATGGCTTTTATCTCTTCGAGTCCGGCCGTGGCAGTATCCGTCCACTCGAAGTGTTCGGTGCGGCGGAGGAGGCGGTAAAGGGGTAACGCCTTTTCTCCCAAATGGGAAATAAAGCGGCTTAGAGCTGCTACGCATCCAGTCAATTTTTGTATTTGTTTGAGGTATTTTGGAATATCCAATTGTGATGAGCTCGGATCTTGGCTGGGTTTGCTTCAATTCCTCTACGGACACAATGAAGCCCAGGAGCTTTCCGGCTGGAACGCCGAAGACGCATTTTTCCGGATTGAGCTTGATGTCATATTTTCGAAGATTGTCGAATGTGAGCCTCAAGTCGTCTACTAGATTTTCGACATGCTTGGATTTGACGACCACGTCATCTACATATGCTTCCACTGTTTTGCTGATCTAGTTTGCCAGACATGTCTGAATCATGCGCTGATATGTTGCGCCGGCGTTTTTGAGCCCGAAGGGCATTGTGTTGAAGCAGAATGGGACGTATGGAGTGATGAATGCTGTTGCAACTTGGTCTGGCTCCGCCATCTTGATTTGGCGGTAGCCGGAGTACTCGTCGAGGAAGCACAATGAGTCGTGTCCTGCTGTAGCGTCGATAATTTGATCGATGCGAGGGAGGGGGAAGGGATCCTTTGGGCAAGCCTTATTAAGGTCTTTGAAATCAAAACATAGGCGCCAGGATTTATCCTTCTTTGGTACCATCACCAGGTTTGCTAGCCAGTCCGGATGTTTAATATCTCGATGAATCGGCTTCCGGAAGTTTGGCTAGCTCCTCTCCCATGGCCTGTCTCTTGGGTTCGAAAAGCGCCAAGAGCCTGTTTGGTAGCTTGAATCCTTTTAGGATATTTAGGCTGTGCTCGGCCAGCCGACGTGGGATTCCTGGCATATCTGAAGGGTGCCAGGCAAAAATGTCCCAGTTTTCTCGTAGAAATTCTCGTAGTGCGGCGTCTACATCAGGGTTTAATTGTGCCCCAATGGAGGCCGTCTTTGAAGGGTCCATTGGGTGGACTTGGAACTTGACTATTTCATCCGCTGGTTTAAAAGAGGTGGACTTGGATCTTTTATCAAGTATCACATCGTCCCTGTTCACCGTGGAGCGCATCGCAGTGAGTTCCTCGGCCGCTAGGGCTTCGGATAGTGCCTCGAGGGCTAGTGCGGCTGTCTTGTTTTCGGCGTGGAGTGCTATGTTCGGATCACTAGCGAGAGTGATGATTCCGTTGGGTCCGGGCATTTTAAGCTTCATGTACCCATAGTGGGGTATAGCTTCAAAAATTGTGAATGCCTCTCGCCCTAATAAAGCATGATATCCGCTGATGAACGGGGCCACTTGAAATGTGACCTCCTCGGACCTGTAATTGTCCGTGAGCGAACACTACGTCCAGTGTGATTTTTCCTGTGCAGCATGCTTCCCGGCTAGGGATTATTCCTCTAAAGGTTGTGCTGCTTCGCTCAATGCGGTTCCAGCTATTCCCATTTTTCGGAGGGTTTCCTCGTAGATGAGGTTTAATCTGCTGCCGCCATCCATGAGTACTTTGGTAAGGCGAAAGCCGTCCACTATTGTACTGAGGACCAATGCAGCTGGTGCTCGGGCTGTTCGTAATTTGGGTTCGTCACTGGCATTAAAGGTAATAGCCGTGTCACTCCATGGATGTATTGTTGCTACTTGGTAGACTTCGGCAAGGTTGCGGAGTGTTCGTTTCCGCATGTTATTTGATGCGGAAGTCTCAAGACTATTAACACCGTCTTTGGTATTCTTTGGGCTGGGATTACGAAGCTAGAAGCTCTTCGCCACTTTTGGCCACTGTCGTAGTATCCAACATGCTCGAAGGCTATGAGTTGGAGTGGTGCCCTCTGTGCTATGAATTTTGCGAGGGTCTGCTTAGCCAACCCTCCGGTCTGATTCCATTACCCTTTAGGGGTTTTGGTTTTTGGTGTTTAACCCGGTGCTTGGTGATGATGCACCCTTTTATTTCAGACTAGGGATGTATTCGGGGCGGATTATACCAAAATTTACTTTCGGTTTTCCAAGCACTCTCCATCACGCTTGATACTTTTGTACTATGGTCACCAAGTCATCAAAGTGTGTAATTTAAACGACTTATGGCGTTTAGGATTCCCTTGTCCGTGCAATTATTGCAAAAAGTGAGATTAAATCCTCCTCTCGGCAGTCCTTTATCGGAGGAATATGGCCCAAGAATGATGTCTTTGTTTCAGCGGGCTCTTGCCGAATTCGGGATAGATCGCTAATGTTTGGGTGGGCGGGTGGAACTAGATCCGGAACCCCGTCCAATTTAGGACTCAGGGGCCGAGAAGTTTCCGAACACGGAAGTTTGGATCTTCGAATACTATCCAATGAATCCAACCCGCCGCCTGACTTTAAGTTCAGGGCTTGATCGACATCCGTCCCTCTGCGGGAATCCGGCATGGAGGGTTCGGGAATCCGGACGTAGCTAGTCCTTAAGATAGAAGAAGAATTGCCGTCGCTCCTCTATCACAGCAACATGATGGGTAGCACGGGAGAGTTAATCTCTCTCGAGATCGGTTTTAGGCCCGATCTGGTCGTAGTCTGTGGTGACTCCTGGGGTGGCGATGCGATCCAAGAGCTTCGTTCTTGAGGAGAGCTCGATCGGATCTAACTGTTCGGCAAGTTCGAATTAACGTGAAGATTGGTTTCGATGACTCGAGAAGTCATAAATCGTCGGTATGACGCCAAACCGGCGGTCATAAGAAAACCACCTAGCGAAGAGTCGACCCGATTGGCCAAGGCTCCTTTGGCGATAGTATCGTCTTTAAAAGGCGAGATGAGGCATCCTTCCCGGCGGCGACGCAGAGGAACTCTCAATGAAAGCACCAATGTCGGTGTCAAAACCGGCGGATCTCGGTAGGGGGTCCCGAACTGCGTCTAGGCGGATGGTAACAGGAGACAAGGGACACGATGTTTTTACCCAGGTTCGGGCCCTCTCGATGGAGGTAATACCCTACTCCTTCTTGATTAATATTAATGATATGGGTAGTACAATAGTAGATCTACCACGAGATCACAGAGGCTAAACCCTAGAAGCTAGCCTATGGTATGATTGTTGTTCGTCCTATGGACTAAAACCCTCCGGTTTATATAGACACCGGATAGGTTAGGGTTACCCAGAGTCGGTTACAATGGTAGGAGATCTACATATCCGTATCGCTAAGCTTGCCTTCCACGCCAAGGAAAGTCCCATCCGGACACGAGTCGAAGTCTTCAATCTTGTATCTTCATAGTCCAGGAGTCCGGCCAACGGTGATAGTTCGGCTATCCGGACACCCCCTAATCCGGGACTCCCTCAAAGATCCTCAATTTCTTTTGAAGCAACAACAACTTGAGAACCGGAGGAAAACTCGGGCCACTCAAGACGCAGAACTCTCCTCCGGCTTACCCGATATAACCAGGAAGCGTCGAACTGAGGTCATGTCCGCTTTGCGTTCTGTTTATCCTTTGGCGGGTTTATTTCGTCGACCCCTCAATTCATCTGACTCCAATTATCAGGATACCTCTCTGTCTTCCGGCGAGTCGATGCAATCAAACATGCTGGCTTTTAAGACAGATCCCGGGTAATGCCACCTTTCTTACTTTAAGTTTTTTCATACTTATACGTTGGTACTCATCCTTCCACTTTGACTGACAGCCTGCAAGTGAAGCCTAGCAAGAAGGCCAAAAAGAATAATTTGTTCCGAGACCCGGTGGTCACTGAACCGGCAATTGACTCATCCATTCCTGATAGCTCCACTCATCAGCCACCGCCTGAACCGGCTTTTGACATTCCGTTGTCAACCTCTGACCCGCCTGCAGAAGACGTTGTCCACGATTCTGATAAGTCGGAAATTCCTAGCCCGGTCAAGAGGACTGAACCAGAAGTTGAATTTATGAAAAGCCAATATGTTGAACCGGGCCGGCCTACTGTCCTTGCTCGATGCACTGCCAAGGAGGAGTTTGCCCAACGTCGGAAAACCAAACAGGACATCACCGATTATTCTCACCTAAGCATTGTTGATATTGTCTCTGGCTATCTGAACCAAGTGCACAATAGCCGTGACACAGAAATTGACATGGTGAAGCAAATACAACATAAATCTGAGGTATACCTTTAACTTTTCCTGAACCTTACTTACTGTATCAGCCCCCAAGTCTATTGCTTATGAATGAATATGCTGTAGACTTAGAAATCTACTTACTGCTAGTTTGTCCGGCTTAAATTGAATATATTTAACTCGGTGATAGCATGAAACTTTGAATTTGGGTAACACATTAGCCCCCAAGTGTCAAGTTCCTTTAGTTGTAAAGTTCTTGAGACTTAATATACATGACCCGGTAAAATAGGTTAAGAACTCTTTAAGCATACATTAGCCCCCAAGTGCCAACTATCTTTACTTGTAAAGTGTTTGGGACTTGAATGTAATCTTACCGTGATTCTTACCATAACCTGATGTCGATGCAGGCCGCCATAAGTCAATTTGTGGCGGAGATTGCTGATCTGAAGAGTCAGTTGAAAACCCAAGAGCTTGAAACTCAGAAAGCCAACTCCAAGTTTGAATTCGGTGTCTCCGAACAAGAGAAACTGAAGAAAAATTTTGAATCGGAGAAGAAAACTTGGGTTGAGGAGAGGGCTTCACTGGTGACTCGGGCTGAAACAGCAGAGGCATCTCTTGCCGAGGCGACCGCCAAGCTGTCCGGCTTAAAGCGCCAGATATCTCAAATGGTCTCAGCAATCTTCGGTAAGTTACTATGTATAACTCTGAATATCACAATGGTTCCTTTGATGTCTATTTTAATTGTTAACTCTGGCTCACCTTATATGTATAAACACAGGCCCCAGGAGCACGAACCTTAAGCAGAATATGCTGGTCAAGCTTAAGGCGGTGTACACTCTGGTGGAACAACTATACACCGGGTCACAACGTGCTTTAGCCGTTGTGGCTTTACCAAATGATGCTCTTTATCTCCTGCAAGATGTACTCAAGCGGCTTACCATGTTACCTCAACGGATTTAGGAGTTAAGGCGAGCATCTGGTAGAGCCGGGGCCATAGCCGCCTTAAGCCGGGCCAAAGCATTGGCTCCAGAGCTAGACTTAAACGATGTTGCTCTTGGATACCCCAGCTTAAAGGAGGACGGCTCTGCATTCAGTCAATTAGACTTCACCACCTGTGTGAGAGTCGTACGTCCTGTGGCCACCATCATCGGCAAGGATATTGATCTTACAAAGTACCAGCCGGGTTATGACAACGAGAACCGGAGGATTCCAACTCCGCATTATGATGACGTCGGCTGATCCCTCCAACTCGTAAGCATACCTTTGCTCACGAAGTTGACCCGGCCGGTTTAATAGATGATGAGGCTGAATCTGAAGCCTTAAGCGGCATTGGTGGACCTCGTCAACCTTTCGTGACAAAACAACCGAAGGAGAGGCGGGGAAGGATAACCCGGAGTCATCAAGCCACCGGAGGAATGAGCCGCCCAGATGTGTTATGAATTTTACAAAACAATGCTTTACTTACTTTAGACTCGGGGAGTCTTGTAATAGGATAGAAAAAACTCCTTAACTCTATCATGCCTTCGCGCATGTTTTGCGGTGCTTAACAATGTCTCAAGCCGCCAGCAATGTGCACTGTTGGCTTACTTGAATCATCCAAAAAGCTTTCTGCTTTACTCTGTGCATAAAACAAAAATTTCCTTTGGCATCTCACCACATCCGGGGTCATGTAAGATAACGTTAATCCGGAGTAGGAACCAAAACATCATAAGTATCAGCCGGTTTAAGGCGTACCTTACCGGCTTACTTGATCCCAAAAAAGCAGACAGTTATACTTAACTTCTGAAAATTGGCACATATAATGTTTACCTGGCCCTTAGTATTATTTACTCTTATAGAATAAAGTAAACCTGATTTTCAAAGGCCTCTGATTCGAATACAATCAGTACAACCGTTCCAGAGGGGTTAAGCTAAGATTCGGATACGATCATATAGCCCCCTATGTTCTCTTTGGTTCGAATACGACCTATGTTTGAACAGGAAGCCCCCAAGTGACCACGAGAGTTGTTTAATGATGCTGATTCGAATACGATCCACGTCAGGCCCAAAGAGGTTAAGCTATGATTCAAATATGATCAAGAAGCCCCCAAGTGGGTTCGGCAGTGTGCCAATCAATTGGGTATCAACAGCTATGTTCTCTTTGGTTCGAATCGACCTATGTTTGAACAGGAAGCCCCCAAATGACCATGGCTTGATTCAGATATGATCATAAGCGGACCAAGGGAAAACCGGATTCAGATATGATCCGCTCCCTGTTAGTCGTTTCCATCACCTGGTCAAGAAGACACATAAAGCTTGTAGGATGGAAAAGAAAGAGGTCCTGCTTTATTGCTTTATATAATATATACATTGCTAAAAAACAAAAGGTAAATATACTCTGAAAGCCAGCAGCTTAAGTATAGTAGGGCCGGAGATGTGCTATGTTCCACGGCCGGCGGGTCTCCTCCTCCGACTTACGTGAGTCTTTGTGCTCTCGAACATCGATGAGGTAATATGACCCGTTGTTGAGATTCTTCTTGACCACGAAAGGTCCTTCCCAAGGAGGGACAACTTGTGCATATCAGTTTGATCTGGATGAGCCGGAGCACCAAATCTCCTTCTGGAAAGTTACGCTTCTAACCGGCTGTGATAACGGCGCAGGTCTTCTTCAGTAAATCACCGAAGCGGGCTATGGCCAAGTCTCGCTCTTCATCCAACAAGTCAAGTGCATCCTGTCGAGCTTTTTCGTTATCGGCCTCAATGTAAGCCACCACCGGGGTGAATCATGTCGGATGTCACTTGGTAGAACCGCCTACGCTCCGTACACCATGAAGAAAGGTGTATAACCGATGAGACTGTTGGGCGTTGTGTTGATGCTCCATAGCACGTAAGGTAATTCCTCCACCCAACAACCTGGAGTTCATTTGTAAAGGAACTAAGAGCCGGGTTTGATACCTTCAAGATCTCTTGATTAGCTCTTTCTGCTGACCATTAGGTGGGGTGAGCAACAGCTGAAACATCAAGCCGGATGTGCTCTTGTTGATGAGAACTCTTCCATGGCACCCTTGGAGAGATTAGTACCATTATCGGTTATAATCTTGTGCGGAAAACCAAAGCGAAAGATCACCTTTTGATGAACTGAACTGCCGTGGCTGCATCACACTTCTTGACCGGCTCTGCTTCAACCCACTTGGTGAATTTATCCACCGCCACCAACAGTGTGTCTTCTTATCTTTAGACCTTTTGAAAGGTCCAACCATATCAAGCCCCAGACTGCAAAGCGGCCAAGTAATTGGAATCATCCTCAATTCTTGAGCGGCACATGAGCTCGTCTTGAGAATTTTGACATCCATCACATTTCTTGACCAGATCCTCCGCATCGGCATGAGCCGTCGACCAATAAAAACCATGACGAAAAGCCTTGGACACCGAGACTTTGAACCGGCATGATGACCGCAATCACCTTCATGAATCTCACGAAGTATCTCCTGACCCTCCGTAGGTGATACACAACGCTGAAACGCCCCAGTGACGCTGCGGTGATGCAACTCGCCGTGAACAATCATCATGGATTTGGACCGCCTCATGATTTGTCTTGCCAAGGTCTCGTCCTCAGGCAACTCTCCCCGGGTCATATAAGCTAAGTATGGAACCTTCCAGTCCGGGATGGCATGGAGAGCCGCCACCAAGGCGCCTCCGGTGCAGTCGCAAGCTCTTCCTTTGTAGGCACTCGGACAGAAGGGTTATGCAAAGCGTCAAGGAAAGTATTCGGTGGCACCGGCTTACGCTGAGACCCGGCCGGCTTAAAGCATCGGCCGCCTCGTTCTTCCTTCGATCAATGTGCTCTACTTGATAACCCTTGAAGTGCCCGACCACCGCATCAACTTCACGATGGTAAGCCGCCATAAGGGGATCCTTAGAATCCCACGTGCCTGACACCTGTTGAGCAACGAGGTCTGAATCGCCCAAGCATCTTACCCGGCTTAAATTCATCTCCTTGGCCATCCGGAGGCCATGGAGTAAGGCCTCATATTCAGCTGCATTGTTAGTATAGGGAAACATAAGCCGGAGCACATAACAAAATTTGTCACCTCGAGGGGAAGTTAAAACAACCCCAGCCCCTGAGCCTTCCAACTGTCTGGACCCATCAAAGTGAATAGTCCAATACGTGTTATCCGGCTTCTCCTCTGGTGCCTGCAACTCCGTCCAATCATTAATAAAGTCCACTAGGGCTTGAGACTTGATAGCTGTGCGCGGAATATACTTCAAACCGTGAGGCCCAAGCTCGATGGCCCACTTGGTAACTCGTCATGTGGCCTCCCTATTCTGGATGATGTCTCCCAAGGGGGCTGAACTTACCACAGTTATAGGATGACCCAGGAAGTACTGTTTTAGCTTCCGGCTCGCCATGAACACCCCATAAACCAGTTTCTGCCAATGCGGATACCTTTGCTTGGACTCTATGAGCACCTCATCGATGTAATAAACCGTATTTGGACGGATGCTCCTTGCCAGTCTCCTTACGCTCCACCACAATAGCCACACTAACAGCACGTGAGTTAGCAACAACATACAATAGCAACGGCTCTTTATCAATTGGAGTTGCGAGAACCGGCAGCTCAGCCAATTGTCTCTTGAAATCCTCAAAAGCAGCATCAGCAGCCTCACTCCAGACAAAGGTGTCTGCTTTCTTCATCATCGATACAACGGTAAAGCCTTCTCCCTAGCGGCTTATGAATCGGCTTAAAAAGCAACGCGACCCGCCATCGCTGAACATCATTGATGCACGCCCGGCTTAGCCGGAGAGGTAATCGCCTTTATCTTATCCGTGTTATCTTCAATGCGACTGTTTGAGAACAGGAATCCCAAAAGTTTGCCTGCAGGTACAACAAATATGCACTTATCCGGGTTAAGCATCATCTTGTAGACCCGGAGATTATCAAAGGTTTCCTTTAAATCGGAGATCAAGGTTTCCTTCTCTCTGGACTTCACCACAATGTCATCCACATAAGCATGAACATTGCACCCAATCTGATTGTGGAGACAATTCTGCACAAACCGCTGATAAGTCGCCTGGGCACTCTTGAGCCCAAACGGCATAGACACATAGCAGAAGGCTCCAAATGGAGTAATGAAAGCTGTCTTCTCCTGGTCCTTAACTGCCATCTTGATCTGATGATAACCAGAGTAAGCATCCAAAAAGCTCAACCGCTCGCAACCCACAGTGGCATCGATGATTTGATCAATGCGGGGCAAAGCAAAGGGATCAGCCGGACAAGCTTTATTTAGGTCCGTGTAATCGACACACATCCGCCAGGTGCCGTTTTTCTTGAGCACAAGCACCGGGTTAGCCAACCACTCCGGGTGAAAAACTTCCACGATGAACCCTGCTGCTAAGAGCCGAGCGACCTCTTCTCCTATAGCCTTTCGCCTTTCCTCATTGAATCGCCGGAGAAACTGCCTGACCGGCTTATACTTTGGATCAATATTAAGAGTGTGCTCAGCGAGTTCTCTCGGGACACCCGGCATGTCAGAAGGTTTCCATGCAAAGATGTCCCGGTTCTCACGGATGAACTCGATGAGCGCACTTTCCTATTTGGGATCCAAATTGGTACTGATGCTGAACTGCTTGGAAGAGTCACACAGGTGAAGTCAACCAGTTTTGTCTCGGTGACGACTTAAATTTCAAAGCCGAGTCTTGCTCGTGGTTGGCTTCTTCAAAGAGGTCATATCTGCCGGGTCAACATTAGTTTGATAAAACTTTAGCTCCTCTTGACACAAAGCGGATTTAGCATAAGCCGCATCTCCTTCCTCGCACTCCAAGGCCACCTTTCGACTCACAAGCACAGTGATGGTGCCCTAGTAACCCGTCATCTTGATCTGCAGATAAACATAACACGGACGTGCCATAAACTTGGCATAAGTCGGCCGTCCAAACAGAAAGCACGATATGGCCTTCGATTTTGACTACCTCAAGCGTCGACTTCTCAGCCACAGAATCGTATTCGTCTCCAAAAGCCACTTCCAGTTCGATCTTTCCAACAGGATACGCCGACTTACCGGGTACCACCCCATGGAAAACAGTGTTAGATGTCCTCAAGTCTTTATCAGTCAGACCCATACGGCGAAAGGTCTCATAATAGAGAATATTGATGCTGCTTCCGCCGTCCATGAGCACCTTAGTGAATTCATATCCACCAACCTGAGGGGCCACCACCAAGGCTAACTGACCCTGGTTATCAACCCGGGGGGGTGATCTTCTCTACTCCAAATGATAGGCTGTTCTGACCACCTCAGATAACGGGGAACCGCCGGTTCAACCGAATTCACAGCCCTTTTATGAACCTTCTGGTCACGTTTACACAAGTTAGTGGTAAACACATGGTATTGCCCACCGTTTAACTGTTTTGGATGGCTCTGATAACCTGACTGCTGCTGCTGCTGTCCTCCTTGACCGGACTGCTGCTGATTATAGCCACCTTGACCACCTTGAAAACTGGAACTTGAGCCGCCACCTGGGCCATGGAAACCACCTGCTCCTGAACCGCCGCCTGACCCATGATTGCCATCAAACATGTTTGAATTCTTGAAAGCCTTCATGATCGCGCAGTCCTTCCATAAGTGGGTGGCAGGATTTTCTTGAGTACCGTGTCTTGGACAAGGCTCATTCAAAAGCTGCTCAAGAGATGGACCTGAGCCACCAGACCGAGGAGGTCCTCTCCCCTTACGCTTATTGTTATTACCTTGAGCATTAGCATTGGCCACAAACGCCGGGTTACCGTCCGGTTTACGCTTGCTACCACCTTGACTTGCCGGCTTTTGCTGCTGACCCTTTCCGTTGCCGTTCTTCTTTCCCTTCCCTGTCTTTTCCTCCTCAGACACAGGATCTTCAGTAGTATCAGAATCGGCATACTTAACCAAAGCCGCCATCAGCATACCCATGTCATTGCAATCACGCTTAAGGCGCCCTAGTTTTACCTTGTTGACACAAAACGACAATTCTGATGGAGCATAAGTACCGCAGAGCCGGCATCCATCTTGTCAGATGAATGTATTATTTCCTTGACCCGGCGCACCCAATGAGTTGTGGACTCACCCTCCTCCTGCTTACAATTGGTCAAGTACACAATGGACATAGATTGCTTGCAAGTATCTTTAAATTCTGGATAAACCGGGCCTTTAACTCGGCCCATGAACTTATGGAATTGGGAGGCAAGCTTTTCAACCAAGTTCAGGCCGTTCCATCTAACATCATGGTAAAATACTTAGCCATTGTCGCGTCGCTGATTTCCAATAATTCCATGGCCATCTCGTAACTTTCAATCCACGCCCCCGGTTGTAAGTCGGACGTGTAATTCGGCACCTTTCGAGGACCCTTGAAATCCTTGGGCAGACGCACATCTCGAAGAGCCGGCACCAGACAAGGGACACCGCCGGTTCTAGTGGCCACCCCGGCTCCAACAGAAGTCATTGGATACTCTGGGAAACCATCATACGCCGTCTGCTGAGCCGCTAATTGAGCCGCCCGTTCATCCTCCTGACGCAATCGATCCTGCACCAGGTTATAGCCGCCGGGTTGGTTGCGACGCTGGGCATTACTTGATAAAGCCTCTGACTCCATGTGTCTGCTGTAACTCGGGCTCCGGTTTGGTCGAGGTGCTACCCAAGGCTGAGGAGTGGAATGAATCATGTCCCTGCTTTGTAGAATAGGCCTCTTGTTGTGCCAAGGCCGTCTGAAGAAGCTCCCTAACCCTCCGGGTTTCCACCGCCGTCGGTCGTCACCATCCACGGGAAGAGCCGCCATCGGCGCCGATGCTTTGCTATCAGGTTCTCCATGGGGTTGGAAAAGTGGCCCGGAGGTGTTGGTATGTATCGGGGCGGGGCCATGCTCCCGTGAAGAGGTGCCGTCTCTCGAGGCTGAACCGGCCCTCCTGCTCCGGGTGTCATAAATTGATTGGCTTCGGGTGGATTGCTAGGACCGGCTCCGGGTGTCGTGAAAAGATTCCGAGGATTGTAAACCGGAGGCAGACGGGACTGGGTTTTCTGATGTCTCCTTATCATCACCTCATTGGATGCATTTAGACTCATGTTAATTTGGAAAGCCTCGATTTGGAGTCGCTGCGCCCGTCGTCTAAAAGCCGCCCGCTCGCATGCCTAGCTTTGGTGTCCTCGGCCGCCAAGGCCTCCTTGGCATGAGCTATCTCCTCACGCACCTTTGCCACCTCCGCGTTATGCTCATCTGGATTTGCAGGAATAAGCGTGGAGGTTAACAAGGCCGTCAATTTGTCCATAAGATCTATCGATTACACGAGCGGGCGGCGGGGCCTCCGGCCGCCCCTAACCCGGACGTTATTGCTGTCGCAGTCGTCGTGTTTTGGCCGGGTTGGGTACCAGCCATGAAGACTCCTGCCCAGCTAGGCGGCTCATAGCAATCTGGAACGCTAGAGTCGTCAGAACAGCCTCCTAGCATGCCTTCTTGGACCTGATACAGAGAATCTGTTGAGCCGGAGGACGAATCATCATCTGATGGGACTGCCGTCTCTTCGCCATCTTTAGATCCTTCAGAAAGTGCCTCTCCATGAACACAGCCCACAAAGGCATGCTTTTATGACATGTTGAATCGGGGCGGGTCTCGCACACTGAGCCATCTCAATGAGGTCGGTGCAGCTGACCGGCTCTGGGCCCGGCTCACCAATCCGGCCGATGAAGACGTGGATTCCTCCAAAGGGGACCCGGTACCCGTACTCAATTGAGTCGGCGTCGGGGCCCCAGCCTTCGTTGTTGATGTAGATCTTGCCGCGATGACTCTTGGTCATCCGGCCCTCTGCGTATCCCTTGAGCCCTTCGAAGCTGCCCTTCAAGAACTCAAATCCACTGCGTACCTTTGGCCCCATGGTGGGCGCCAACCGTCGTGGAATTGTCACGGCAGATGTCCTCTTGCAAGGACTTAATCATGGAGCCATCGCAACTAGGAAGCTTAAAGGGGTTAATCGGGACAAAGGACACGAGAGGGTTTATACTAGTTCGGCTCCTTACGGTGAACGTAAGCATGACTTGTATCATAAGGTATTACTTGAAGTTTCGATGACCAGGGAGCGAGATACGCTATGCCCGGTTCTCGAAGTGTTGTTTCTCTCCCCCTAAGCCGCCGGCGGGTCATCCCCTTATATACACGGGTTGGCGCCCTGCGGCTAACAGAGTCCCGGCCGGCTCATAAATAGTGTCCGGCTCGGTGACTAGTCAAGTCTACCTTATGATACAAGTCATGCCATTATGGCGGTTTACTACAATGGGCCTTAAGTCGCCTGTGGGCCTTAGGCCCCTTGTTGAGACCCCATCTTCATGCTTGGACTTGGGCTTCTGTCTGGTAACTCTTTACGTAACCCGGCCCCTCCTGGGCGGTTTACACAAATAGTTATATCCCCAACAATTAACAAAGCTCGCGATACATGAAGACCGTGCCAAATCTAGAACACGAGAGAGAGAGAGAGAGAGAGAGAGATAGAGAGATCAAACACATAGCTACTAGTACAAACGCTCAGCCCCAAGGGTGGAATACTCCCTCCTCATCATGGTGGCTGCCGAGATGATGAAGATGGCCTCCGGTGATGATTTCCCCCTCCGGCAGGGTGCCGGAACAGGGTCCAGATTGGTTTTTCGTGGCTACAAAGGCTTGCAACGGTGGAACTTCTGATCTACGGTTATTTCTGGTGGTTTCTATATTTATAGAATTTATTGGTATCGGTTTCATGTGAAGATGCGCCACGAGGTGCCCACTACCCGCCAGCCCACCACTATGGCAGTTGGCGCGCCCTGGCGAGTAGTAGCCACCTCATGGCTCTTCTGGTCCTCCCATAAAGCTTCGAGGGTATCTTTTGTTAAAGAAATCATCAATTTTTTTTGCTGCATTTGGAGAACTTTTATTTCTGCACAAAAAACAACACCACGATAGTTCTGCTGAACAGCTTCAGTCCGGGTTAGTTCCATTTAAAATACCAAAACCATATAAAATTGTTGTAAACATGGCATGAATACTTCATAAATTATAGATACATTGGAGACGTATCAGCATCCCCAAGCTTAATTCCTGCTCGTCCTCGAGTAGGTAAATGATAAAAGAAATAATTTATAAAGTGTGAATGCTAGCATAGTGCATAAGTTTGATCGATGATAATTTCAATCACTTATCCTAGCATCATAACAACAACTCTTTCTCATAAAGTAGCAATCAATTCATATGTTATGATTCAAACAATGTATTCTCTTGAAACTTAGCAACCTATGTTCTTAGTCACCAAGCAATTGCAATTAACTTATTCAACAAAGTCTAAGTAAGAGCTCCACATACTCAATCATCATATAGTCTTCTATGATTGCGAGTACTCAAAGCATATTTTTAGAACAAATGGCATCCATCGAACACAGATAAAGATAGGGGCTTAATGTTTCACCTCCCAAATCATTTATCATAGAGATAATTGTCAACAATAATAAATCATGATAATATATTTGACTGGCCAGATGTGCCTAGATCTTTCCCCACCACATGATGCTTGCCAGCTAGAGAATAATTGAGGTTGAAATGAGAATGCATACTATTGACTCTTGCATAAAAGTAAATACTAAAAAGTAAAAGATAGGCCCTTCGCAGAGGGAAGCAGAGGTTGTCATGCACTTTTTATTTTTGGATGCACAATCTCATAATGCAAAGGAACATCAAGTTATATTGCCCCTTATGATAGCAACCTTTACTATGTAGCCCGTCGCTTTTATTACTTTGCCATTGTACAACGCTTATTTTCCCTTACAATAAAATATCAAACATGTTTAGGAGCAATTTTTATTGCTTTATGCTACTTGAAGGATCTTATTCAATCCATAGGTAGGTATGGTGGACACTCATGGCAAGAAACTGGGTTTAAGGGGTTTTGGATGCACAAGTGTGGTGACAATGGGGTATTATATTGATTCATGATACGTCTCCGTCTTATCTATAATTTTTTATTATTTCATGCCAATATTATACAACTTTCACATACTTTTGGCAACAGTTTATATGATATATTAAACTAACCTATTGATCCAGTGCCCAGCGTCAGTTCCTGTTTGTTCCATGTTTTTTGTTTCGCAGAATATCCATATCAAACTAAGTCCAAACGCGATAAAATTTACGGAGAATTATTTTGGAATATTTGTGATTTTGGGGAGGTGGAATCGTCACAAAGGGGGCCCACAGCCACCACAGGATACCTGGGTGCGCCAGGCAGCCCAGACGCATGGTGGTGGGTTGTGCCCACCTCATAAGTCAGTTGGAGCTCTACTTCGGGTGCAAGGAAGCTTATATCCGGAAAAAAAAATCGTGTTAAAATCTCAGCGCAAACGGAGTTACGGATCTTCGGGAATATAAGAAATGGTTTTCGTCCGGAAACTAGGAGCACGAAATAGAAGAGAACAAAGAGGGAGATCCAATCTCGGAGGGGCTCCTACCCCTCCGCCACAACGGAGGCCATGGACAAGAGGGGGAACTCTCCTCCCATCTAGGGGGGAGGCCAAGGAAGAAGAAGAAGGAAGGGGGCTCTCTCCCGGTAGCGACGAAACACCGTCGGGGCAATCATCATGTGACGGCGATCTACTCCAACAACTCCATCATCTTCACCAACATCTTCAACACCTCCCCACATCTATATTCAGTGGTCCACTCTCCCGCAACCCGCCATACCCTCTACTTGAACATGGTGCTTTATGCATCATACTATTGTCCAATGATATGTTGCCATCCTATGATGTCTGAGTAGATTTTTGTTGTCCTATCGGTAATTGGTGAATTTCTATGGTTCGTTTAATTTTCTTGTGGTTATGTTGTTGTCTTTTGGTGCCCATCATATGAGCGTGCTTGTGGATCACACCATAGGGTTAGTAGTATGTCGATAGAACTATGCATTGGAGGGCAAGGGTGACAGCAGCTTCAGCCTAAACATAGAAATTGATACGTACAGGATGGAAAGGAGACCAATATATATCTTAATGCTATGGTTAGGTTTTACCTTAATGAACATTAATAGTTGCGGATGCATGCTAATAGTTCCAATCATAAGTGCATAGAATTCCAAGCAAGGGACAACATGCTAGCAGTGGCCTCTCCCACATAAAAACTTGCTATCGGTCTAGCAACGTAGTCAATTGCTAAGGGACAATTTCGCAAATCCTACCACCACTAATCCACACTCGTTTTACCAAACTTAATTGTTTCTTTATTTAAACAAAACCTAACTTCTATTTTCACGTTCTTTATTATCTTGCAAACCTATCCACACCTACAAAGTACTTCTAGTTTTATTCTTGTTCTAGGTAAAGCAAACGTTAAGTGTGTGTAGAGTTGTATTGGTGGTCGATAGAACTTGAGGGAACATTTGTTCTTCCTTTAGCTCCTCGTTGGGTTTGACACTCTTATTTATCGAAAAAAGGCTACAAAAGATCCCCTATACTTGTGGGTTATCAAGACCTTTTTCTGGCGCCGTTGCCGGGGAGCAATAGCGTGGGGTGAATATTCTCGTGTGTGCTTGTTTGCTTTATCACTAAGTAGTTTTTATTTTCAGTTCTAAGTTGTTCTCTATATTTAGTTATGGATATGGAACATGAAATACCAAAAAAATAGTTGTACTTGCTACTCATGGATATAGGAAACCTCCTAAAACCCTCGATGCTCGTTATGTGAAAAATATTAAACACCACTTTGATAATCCTGAGAAACCCCATTCAACATGATAATCGGGGACACGTTGGACCAATGTATGCTTTCCTCGCTAACTGTCTCCAATTAATGTGTGTTTCATGCGGGGTTTTTTTTACTTCTCAAACATGTATAATGTGTTCCACACACGCAACATATAGTGTAATCCCATTTAGACATTAATTGCATTTAAACCATGCATTGTTTGTAATTGAAGAATATATGGATCACCAATATTGATAAACTATATAACATTACACGTGTGCCCAAATTCAAATGAATATGCATGTTTGATACACCAATTTGCGTTATGATATTATCGATGTCGTGATCTCCAGTTTAAATTTGAATCCCATTTAATCCAGATATTCGTCTCATATAGCTATCACTCGTGCATATATAGGACTATCTCTCTGGACCTATACGCGTTCATCGTCTCTCAGGTATCTCTCATGCTACCTGTATGTCAACAATGATCTTTTATCTTCGTAAGACACTGACGGTACTCTCTCCCTCAACCTTCATCACTCTATCTCTCTCTAAGTATATCTCGCTCCCTGCTATGTGTCTCTAACTATGATTCTCCATGTGGAATCTCTTTCTCTCTCACACACACAAAACTTTGTCTCCCGGGGTCTCATTTCTCTCTACTATTCCCATGTGTGCCACTCGCACACCCCTCATACAGAGATGTCTTTCGCTCCTTAGATATGAGAACCTCTGACTCTTCCTCTTCAATATCTCTTTCTCACACACAAACAAAAACTACTGTCTCCTGTGGTCTCATATTTCTCCATTGTTCTCTTGTATGTCGCTCACACACACCCTCTCTCCCTAGAGATATCTTGCGTTCCCTCGTTTGTCCCTCTAGCTATCACTCTTGTTGTGAAATATCTTTCTCTCTCGCAAACACAAAACTCCGTCTCTCTGGATCTCATTTCTCTCTGATATCTGTTTGTATGTGACTCACAAGCACCCTCTCTCTATCTCTCTCACACCCACACACATAACACAGCCTTCTGATCCACTCGACTCCTATCTCTAACGCACACTAGCTAGCATCTTTATCTTTCTATTTATCTATTTCTCCATCAACCTTCTTTCTCGCCCTCACTCTTGATTCCTATCACGCACACTACATATGTTTCTCTCTACATGCAGTCAAGTGCCCTCTCACACACATATATAACTTCACCCTTTGAACCACCCGACGGTCATCTCCAACACCCAAACTAGCGGATGTCCCTCTAGCTAGCATCTCCATCTCTGTATCTATCTGTCGTTTCTCCGTCAACATTTCTTTCTCGCACGGAGTCTTGCTTCCTATCACCCATACTATATATGTCTCTCCATACATATGCATTTATAGGTCGGTCTCTTTTGCACAATCGTTGCGCCTCACTCCCTCTGCTCGCCATAGATGCATGCTCCAGCCCACGCCACTATCTCTTAAAGACAAAAACACATGCTCAATTGTCGGGCCTTCTTCCCTGCATTCTCACATGCATGCATATTGTCATACCGATTCGTCTCTCCCATGTCGTTGATCTTATGACTTATGTCTTCTTTCTTTTATCTCGATCATGCACGCGCACACACACACACATCCCACGTATACATGTATACGTCTCACACATGTCTGCGTTCAAGGTCTCTATGTCTCCATACGTAGTTAATTACCCTCAATCCTAACGCATACATCGAACCATTCTCCTCTTTTGTGCACATAACTTCCGCTGGATGGGTAAAACATACACTCACACTTAACAATCTCCTTCTAGGTACCCCCCGCCTCTCACTGCCCCTATATCCCCGAAACCAATAAGACCATCCCTTTGTTTAATTCCGCCTACATGCACCATCGATATATAGTAGTCTTCCTCGGTGTCTCTCGAACAAACACGTTCTCTCGATGTCAACTCCTCTCACATGCACACACCTTCTCTTCCTTCTCTACGGGCATTTTCTCTCTCGCACCCCATCGTTGGTGGCCTCTGCCATACACATCACCTCTCTATGATGAAGCCATGCACACTTAAATTACATCCGCCACAGAGGACCCCGCGACACACACACACACGCACACACACACACACACGCACGAACGCACCCCCCCACACACACACTAAGACTCCATCTCTCTCTCTCTCACACACACACACAAACACACACACGCATGCACACCCCCCCCACACACACACACTAAGACTCCATCTCTCTCTCTCACACACACACACAAAAACTAAGACTCCATCTCTCTCCTCTCTCTCTCTCTCACACACACACACCCCACACACACACTAAGACTCCATCTCTCACACACACATGCTCTAGGCGGAGCATTTGTTCCTACCACCCTTCATCCAACCTTACCCGTATGATAAACAATCACCTTTATTTACTTGCATAACATGGAAAAATTCCACTTTACTTTAGTAGTCAGCAAACTTATCATCTCTACCCTTATAAAAAAGCGAGTTGGCGGTGATGGTGTGCACTGCCATCTTGAAATACGAACCGTATGATCTATATCTGAGGATAGAAAGCAAACTATGATAATTTTACAAAGATACCCGCACCTCTCTCCACATCATTATCTCCATAACCTCATTGCTCAACAATTAAAAAAGGAATAAGTCTCTGGAACAATCTAGCATGCATGGTGGCCGTTGCCCGCCTACCGGCGCCGTCCATCCCCATGCCTCCGCCCATTCCGACCACCAGTCACCACCATGCTCTACTCCTCCTCGCCTTATCTCTCATCTTTCATTTTTCGATGACATTCTCGAGATACCAGTTTTCCGATAAAATTCTTGAGATATCATTAGTTTTTACACATGGGATTACTCCTGCATGGGTTAATCACAACAGTGTTACGTAAAAAATGCATATTGATGTTCCGTGCAATGCACGAGAATCTTTCTTGTAATTATATAACGCTATTCACGAGCAGGAAGTGACAAATTTTTGACACAACCACGTTAACATGGCCACGTAAATATCTAGCTAAAGTAAGTACCATTATACTTATATCCCGATGCAAAAGGTTAAGTACATGTCCGAAGAGTAGAGTCGCACACACGCACTCTCTCGTAATCTCTCTCACACACACCAGTTACGTGACGCCCACTTAAGCAGACACGTATGTTACAATTTGTGCACCCGCGGGTACACGTGATGTTGCGCATTTATTTAAGCCAGAAGTTGAACCCAAACAATAGCCGCATTCATTCCCCTCCCGCCGCCTCTTCTCTGGTCGCCGTCGCCCGGTAGCCATGGGCCGGCCGAAGGTAACAACATACGCCATACTCCCGCCGGAGCGGCGCTTTAATATGGAAATTTTAGTGGTCATGCATGCATCTTTTTGTGCTAGCACTCCTATATAAGGGTTGACCGGTCGCTTACCGCGGACGTGCACGGGTGGTGGAAGATGAAGGAGAAGGGAAGCGGGCTGTGGAGTAACGTTTTTTACCACAATTTCTTAGGAAACTGAGTGCAATAATTGAGTAGTTTTGCAAACTACCAGTACTACACCTGAAACGGTTCAAAACATATACTCCCTTGCCAGCGCGCGCTTCCCGCATGAAACGGTCAGCATGGCCCTGGAGCGTTAGTGCCGAATTAATGCCCGGCCAGAGCGGAGGCGACCTCTCACTGGCGCCGGCTTTGAAGTGGCGCGACGGCCGAGGGAGCGCCGCTTCCGGTCACGCGATCGCCTGCCGAGACTGGCCATAGGCCCTGTTTGGGTCCATGGGTTAGAGTTAGTTTGAGCTAGTTGGGGCTCAAATATCCCTAAAGTATCCAAGCATGAGGATTTAAATTGGAGCAAGTTGCACCGAACCCACCAAAAAAAACTATCCCACCCAAGAGGTGCTAATCGAGATAGTTCTCATTGGGACCACTGAAAAATCACTTTTCTCTCTCCATGAAGTGCATTTATTGTCAATCTAACCCTGTCACCCAAACACCTCTTTGGCTACAGTTAGTTCAGCGATAGTCATGAGTTAGTCTAACCTCTAGCTAAGTTAGAGTATCAAACAGGAGCAGTATAGGACATGCAAGTTGCTCAAAGCATACAGGCAAATTCATACGTGAAAGGATTTTTTCTTTTTGAAAACGGAACGTGAAAGGAATTTTTTTCATAATGCTCTTGGCATGTCGCTAACATGTGATAGTTAACCGACCTCAATAGACGGCAGAAACGCCAGCCCGCCGCACTTTGATAGAGACGAGGAGGGAGAAGAGATACAGGCTGCTGGATTACTAGAGATAGGTGTTGCACGGAAGCCAAGAAATATGGTGATAGCGTGGGTTAGCCATGTACTAGTATGATGTAACTACACTTTGGGCTGTCGTGTTTCGTACTCTTCCAAATCCTTTGTGGAGATGATTGGTTAATTTTATATCGCTGAATAATATTAAATATATGAGTGCAGACGCTCCACCACGAGGTTCCTTGCTCCTTCTCGGTCGTCCTAATCTATGTTCTTCCACTCTATTTTTTACGTGAGCTTTGTTCATCCTTTTGCCAACACGCGAGACATCTAGCATCAAGGTGCACGTGTTATGCAAGGATTATTCCATCTATATGAAGAACGCGTGGACTGGAACTACGAGGCGGACATGTACCCGGGGAGTGGACGTCTGAACCTGAGTAATGTAAGCGCGATAAGTGAAGTAGAAATGCACAAATGGTATGAACATGCGTGGCATATAGGGTGTGTTTGGTTGCGTTCTCGTCTCAAAGATAGTTGTTCCCTCTTCATGCATGCTCAACTCAACACCCCTCTTCATGCATGCTCTCTTCATGCATGCTTCTAGTGTATTTGTGCTAAACTAGTGTGGACTCATGCACCCTCCATACACTCTACCAAACACCCAAAAGTAGGTCGAGAAGGGAACTCTTGGGCGATATTTGTCTCTTACTACGTACTTCCACTAAATGTTGCACGTGCAATGCACGGTGATGTTATGGAGTACGTGCCTAAGTACTCTACTACTACTATATTAGTTGGAGGCACATATTAACTTTTATATTTGTTTACGTGTATGCCCCGAGACCTTCTAACTAGACGTGTCTTTCTCTCCAGGTTGCACTTTGTATCGTTCATACCACTAAGTACTACTACGTGTGGTCTCCACCCGAAGTGGAAGAAGTGGAGACGCTCTACCATGCTGTTTTTTATCTTTGGGCTCTACCACGCTGTTCATGTCCCACTCCTTTCACGACGTGTGGGACATCCAAAGGACGCGTCCGTGTTTGGCACCCTTCATCGTAAGAGTTGAAATGCTAGCATTCATCGTAAATAAAAATAATTATAAATCGGCAGTGACACTATTTTTTGCGAACCAATTAGCAGTGATACTATACCACGTGGTTTCGTTGCTCCTCGATATCGGAAAGAATACTTCCATTCGCCAACATGTGGGACGTCGACCATCCTGGTCCACTTGCCATGCACGCAGAACTCCAAGGGAGAGTCACCCAGGTCGTCGCGCCGCAGTAACAATGACTAACGAGCCATCAAATCATAGGCCCACTTCCCACTTTGAAGTTGCTCGGATGAAGGAACCATCAAGACTTCGTTGAATTCCGATTCTTGAAGAAAACTACTGTACCAGTAGTACTGCTACCTACAATAGTTACTCCAACAGAGGCCTCCTTTCGTTCATAGGATAGGAATATGAAAATCATAGGACGTGAGATGACACGCATCTCAATTCCTATAGAGAAAGAGATGCCATTTGATGCTTAGGATAGGAATTTTTCCATTTAGTCTAGGCTAATGTACTGGCAATTTGCTCTAAAAACTACAGTAGTAACTAGTAGTATTGGTACATGCTCGTACTCAGACACAGACACACACACTAACTACTAGTACTACTTCTCACATGCTGGCCAGACGCTGTCGTTCTCCTTCCCGGCTTTGTCGGCGACACCCCACCATACTTGGATCTCCACCGACCTCTCCGCAGCAGCGCGTGCGTCCTTTTCTTTCTTACGGCGGCGGGCCTCTCTTTTCTTGAGTGCTTTCTAAATTTTCCGCTCCCTCTGTGCGGCTTTGGGCGCCTCTTGCTCTACCGCCCATTCGGCCTTGGCATATTCAAATTCCTCCCACATAGTTGTGAGGTCGCGAGCGGCGATGAACTCAGCACGGTGGGATGCCATCGCTTCCCTACCATTTTGTGTAAGGTCGTGGGCGGCGAGGAACTCGGTGCGGCGGGATGCCATCGCTGCCTTACCGGTTAGTGTGCGGCGCGGTGGCATGAACGACGCTTGGTGAGAGCTCTGGGGTGGAGTGGCCGGACAACCATATAGTGCATGGGTTTGTCAAGAGCTCAAGGACGTAAGGCGAAGCAAATTTGGATTCCCCTTCAATCCTGGTCATTTATTACCGAGTAAAATGCATAGGCGGTCATCGAACTTGTCTTGATAGCTCACTTTGATCATTGTATACGAGATATGGTGATTATATGGTCACTGGCTCAGCATATAGCTCCGTATTTATGCAGTTGACCGATCAAACAGTCCACATGCGCCTCATCAGCTCGTGTTCTTTATCTATCTACGCGGGCCTACATGTCAATGGAGAAAGAAATACTGTAAAATCCAGAGGGGACACGCATTGTCTTGCAATTTCACTGACATGTGGGACCATAATTGAATAAACCGTCGATAGCCGAAATCTAATCGCTCGGCGGGCGTCGGCTGAGAAAGAGAGAAACGGGGGAGGGAGAAGAGATTGCCCGCCCGCCGCGCACGGACTCCAAGAAATATATGGTGATAATGTGAGGTGGGCCATGCTGGAGTCCGGACTGCTTCCGGAGCCCGCTCTCACCGCCTGCCCCTCAAGGCGCCACTGCCGCCGCATGCATGCATAGCAAGTAGTACCCCTTATGTGGAGGAGAGAGGCATTGACAAAGTCAAGGAGTGGGCTCTGCAAGAGCCCGTCTCTATGTGCTCCTAGGTATAAAAATAATTCTAAAAAGGCATAAAAAACAATTGTGTCTTAAAAAAGAAAGGTAAAAAACATTTGAGAGGAAATAGATAGAGAGAAACTGAAAAAAGTTGTAACTGGGCATTACATGAGGAAGGAGGGAGTGGTGCACATGCCAAGTTCACTTCGGGCTGCCGTGTTTCACACTCCTCCGTCGTAATGGAGACAATAGATTTCATAAAAATAAACAATGAACACTCGTTGCTCGTCCTCTATATCGGAAAGAATACTTTCATTCGCCAACATGTGGGACGTCGACCATCCTGGTCCACCTGCCATGCACAAAATTATCCTGGTCTACCCCGGTCGTATCGCAGGCCCAACCTTTCCCAATGTAAGTTGTTCGGATGAAGGAACCATCATGACTTCGTTGAATTCCGCTTCTTCAAGAAAACTTCTTTGCATAATACTGCTACCACACGTGATTTAATGGGACGGCACTTTGGTACCACGTCATATCACTTTGAAACCCACTAGGCCAAACTAGCCCGCCTAGGTCATCTATTTTGGAGCGGAGGAGTACGTCTCTCTGATTGCTATGATTTTGTGTTGCACGTTCTCTGTACTTTTGCTATGATTTTCCTACCCTATGAACCAAATGAGGCATGAATGTATGTCGACTATTGTCTGATCGATCGCTAAGCCTACAATTTTAGGAGCTAGGGCTATTGGTCGATCGACGAGGGATAAGTATAAGCGTACCACGAGCTCATCAGCCCCAACGTTCCTCTTCGGTGAGTGTTTTGCAAGTACTATAGCTCTCACAGTAGCTAGCCTACTAACACCAAGAATCATCAAACAAGCCCTGCTTATATGATAAACAGTTCAAACTTACATTTAAGCATGCCATATATTACATCAAAAGCTAGTGAGGATACATCTGTTTCCATAACTCGGAGAGGGTTCGCATGATGCATCGCATGATTCACTATCAAACAAATGTAGCAAGATCCGCAACACAAGACAGTGCACTAGCCCTAAGATGGTTTGATAACATGCATAGTTCTGGTAATTGAACACAGGGCAATGCAAACTACCCTGAAGGATTAGCGGGACCAACTATTTCTTGTCATCGATCTCTCGGGCAATGACCACAGCACGGACAGCGGCATGGGAATCGATTTCTGGGGCGATGTCCACAGGACTGACCACGACATCGGAATTGATCTGTGGGGCAATGTCCACAGGATGGACAACGGCATCGGAATCGATCTGCGGGGCGATGCCAACAGGACGGGCCACGACATCGGAATCATCAAGGACGTCCACTGGCACCTGCACAACCCTAACATATTAGCAAGCACATTCCAAATAATAAAAAACCACAACTATGGTAATAAGCCATTATTTTTTACCTTGCGCAGCTCACCAGGGGATCTCATCCCTCCGGGGGCCATCTCCTCGTCCTCGATGGGGGCCATCACCTTGACAGGGGAATACTACTTCTCAACGGCGACTATCTCCTCAAACTCGGTCTTGAGCCTCACATAGGTGGCAATCAGAGTTCCTGGGGTAGGCACGGTGGGGCCCTTCTTTGTTCTTCCAACTTTCTTTGAGGAGTTCGTCCGCCAACGTCCTCAACTCTTTGGCCGATGCTTGTTTCTTGGAGTTCTTCATCTCCATGGGTTGGCCCGCCAACATGGTCAACTTCGTTGGTCGGTGCTTGCTTCACGGAGATCGCTGTCTCCGATGGGTTGTCATGGCAACTCTTTGCCTAGTGCTCCAGGATCCATCAATGAACTGACAAACAAAAAGCAATCGAAAGGAAACCACAATCGCAATGAAAACAGGAAAAGAATAGGATGTGAGAATCGGTCGGTGCTTCGCAAAAAGAAGATTCTTGGAATGAAAATATAGCAGCATAACTGATTCGCCCACCTTTCCTTCGTCGGCAGTGTAAGAAAAATGGCGAAGTGAGTAGCACAGGAGTGAGGTTTTCTTCAAGAAAGGGAAGAAAGGGTTTGAATGAGCGTTCCAAATGAAATGATGGTTGCTTCGTCCAGTCCAACTTGGAGGCCACCTTACCACTGCTGGTAAAGGTGTGGGTTTTGTGATATGGTCATGACGGCCACACCGGGGTGACAGGTGAGTCTCGACTGTAGCACCTCGCTGTGATTTGGTGGATGGCACGCGGGCTCGGATGCTTTGAAATGTCCCGCATGTAGATAGAGCGGCTAGTCATATAGGAGTGCTCAATATTGTGCACCACGACCAAGGCGGAGAGGAAAACGAGAGAACTACGTAATTAATGCATGAGTTTAACTAGGGTAGTTTTCTAAAGTACGAGATACATTCCTCCAATCGCAAGATGCCTTGGTTCATGAGATTTGAGATTTGAGCCCTATAAACCGGAAGGGAGGAGTATCGCACACGGTGTAGTCTAGTCACTTGTTGAAATCTCTAGAAAGGCAAATACTCCTTTCCGGTTCTGGGCTATACTACTCCCTCCGTCTAGGTGTGTAAGTCATCTTACGAAAACCAAATAGTCCCAAAACACTTAGGCGCGATGCATTAACTTCTACCTTGTTTCTTGTTTCTTGACATATCAACAAATAAGAAATGAGAGGTGTGCATGCTTTTAATGACTTGCAATGGCTAGTTCATTGCATGCAATGCTATTAATTAGCCAATAAACATTGGTGACCCCAGGAGGAAATGGTGCTAAGTGCGTGGACCTATGCAGAATGAGTATCAACCAATGGATAATGGAGTTTAATTGTCAAACAATAGCAATTTTGTCTCATGCAAGAGCCTGGCTAGTACTCCAAGGAACCGCACCACGCGAGCGTCCGCAACTGCCACGTTCGGGTTGCGCTTGGCTCTTCGCCTCTTCGAGAAGACAAACAATGATGTTACTCCTACTTCTACAGTATCGAATCCACTGCTGCATGTCCGTCCACCTCGTGCGGGAGGGATAGCATGTAGCGAAAGCTTCTACTTACTGCTCCTGCCTTTGCGTCTATGATAGGCGGGCCCAATAGGAGGTTGGCCCTCCTGTCATGCAGCCAAAGGCAGGTGCAGTTAAGGCACCGGAGCTCGATCCCATGAGGAGAGGCGTTGTAATAATCAAATTTCTCGGTCTTGTATGAGTTGGCCTTGAGACATCAAAAAGCAAGCACTCGATATAAGTCTTTTTACACATTTCAAATGGGCTACTTCATTATGTAGGAGTAGACATATTCTGCCGGTATGTAGTCACTTGTTGCAATCTCTAAAAGACTTATATTTGGAAAGCGGAGGGAGTACAACGCATGCATGCATGTCGTGACTTTCCTTTTGATACTTGCATGTGTTGATTTGATGCACCTTGCCAAATTTTGACTATAAATTTAACTAACCAAATTTTCATGCATGTCACAAAAATTATGGGGCTGTTTGGATTGTGGCTATGTTTGTCTTATGTTGCCACATTATTTTTCCCACACTTGCCACACTTGCCTAACCTGAGTTGCTCAAATTGTTAGACACACTTTGGCTTGCCTAAGGGAATCTTGCCACAATTTTTGTGTCTATGACATGTCACTGCTAATAAAAAAAATCTTGTCTTAGGTGTGGCTAATAAAAAAGACTTATATTTAGGAACGGAGGGAGTAGAAAATATAAATAATAATGCATGTTGGGGCAACCCACGTTTTCGCTAATTTTAGCCGTGGGCTTGTTCACAATTTTTACGAGGGGGTGGTTGTTCATTTAATAGTGGGACTTCTAGTACCAGACTTGAATGATACAAAGTGCAACCTGGCACACCGTAAAAAAACAATCAACAACTAAAAAAACCGCGACCTGGCATGTAGTAGTACACAATTTTAAACGATTGTTTTGATGGAGTGAAAAAGGAAAACTACCCCACTGCGTATATATAGGCCGGAGCCTCCGCGCTTGCTCGCTAGGGTTGCTCTATTCACACACTCTCATCCTCTCCAGATCTAAACAATATAGGGGTAGTAACACTGTCTTTCTCCCTTCAAAAACACCGGCTTTCTATCCTCACCACGGTTATAGATCCGAACGTATCCCCCTCCGCCGATGAAGGGAGGAGGGGTAGCGTTTAAACCGTCGTCGGCAATGAGGAGGAGACCCACCGTCGGCCGCACCGTTATCTACGGCGAGCGCCGTAGCGGGAGGTCCTTGATCTCTTAAATGCGTTGCACTGTGGGTGGATCCGGCTGCCCGCCGCCCACCTATCCACACCCGACGACCTTCGTGTATATCTTCGTTGAAACCGCTTTAGCTCTACTTCCCCATTTCGCTACGTCGCTGCATGTGCATCATTTTCTACCTCTCAGCCCCTCTCGATCGGATGGTCCAACGTCACATTTTTTTTTCTTCTATTGTTAGAGGTAAAGCTACTTCATGGAATCGAATCTTGTACTCCCTTCGTCCGAAAATACTTGTCATTGATATGGATGTATCTAGATGTATTTTAGTTCTAGACACATCCATTTTGATGACAAGTAATTCCGGACGAAGGGAGTACTTGGTTCAAACAAGAAATAAAGTGGGGGTGGGGGAATTTAGTATGTACATCGGACTTGGTACAAACAGGAAGGAAAGGGGGTGAAAGTAGTACAAACTGGTCATCCAACCAGTCTCTTGGTTGAAAAGGGAAATATAGGGGTAACGCTATACACAGTGGTATGACCAGGACTAGATTTGCTATCCACACATAGGAGTAGGTGTCCAGAGTGAACAAAAATGGGACCAACCCAGATATGTTTCTTGGATGTTTGTTTCTCGGGGCAACAAACTATGAATCACCACTTTATGCCCATGTTTACCCACATGGTGCTGGACTGCTGGTGCACCCACTGTCCCATGCCCTTATACCAAATTTTTAGGGTCCGTTCGGAATAAAGGGGCAGAAAACATAGGTCTTGATGAAAATAGAGGAATAGGAAAGGAATGTAGGTATAAAACTATGGAACAGTGAACCGGAGGAAACTCTCAAGAGAATGTGTTCGGATGGACTACGAAATGTACAGATTTGTTTTTTAGAGCAGCATGCTTGGCAGTATGAGATGCTATTTGTTTATTCAGCTGCACAGTGACTACTCTTGTCCTCACCTCACGTACCACATAGGTTGATTCTTTTTATTCCGGCAACACAGCACAAAGCAACATGTCTAACGCATGGCAGCGAAGGCGCTGCCTCGGGCTTCCGCCCAAAAAATGAGCAGCGCGTGGATGTTTCTAATCCTATGGAATCAGTACTACCAGACTAGCATTCCTATGAAACACTATTCACCTTTCCCGTGTTCCGAACGGTTGGAAGGGAAAAAATATTGTAGGAATTGTGTTCCTACGAAAATCCTGCACCAAACCTGTGAACCGAACGCAGCCTTAGCTGTTCTTAATCTAATGTCCCTGGTAAAAATGAAGCCATGCCACTATTATAAGCCATGACAAGTTTAGCCAAATGTTTTTGCCTGTAATTGTTTGAGACTCTGACTGTTTCCTCTGTGCCTTTTTGTGCAAACAGGGATATCCAATTCACACAGTTCTTTGTTGTGACCTTTTGGTGCCTTTGCACAAAACTCTTCTTAAAAGAAGTGACTTTTGTGTTGTTTAAGCTGGAATGTCGAATGGAACAGTTGGTTCATTTTGGTGGAACTGCACAAAGGGAGATCGTGTTACAATCCTCATCAGCCATATTGGCCCATAACCTTCCTTTAGGTAAGAATGATATTTAATGCATGTGTTCATCTCTATTTTCCATTGCCATGAGAAAATAATGTTGTTTTTTACTAGTACACTTGTACTCCCTCACTGACAAAACCAATTCTGAATTAGAAGGCCAATCATGTACTTGGTTTCACCAACTGGTGAGGAGAAAGAGAAACATAGCATGAAGAGGAAGAAGAAGAAGAATAAACAGTGCCAATGCGATCTTCTTTGAAGCGGAGGCCTCGGCCGAGGCCATTCAAGGGCTCGACAGCGACTACCTTACATGTGAGACGATCCTCCGAGGCCCTTCCACTTCTGTGTCTCACTTAATTAATTAGGAGTACTTAAGTACCACTAATTTATTCTTGCCTAATTTTCTGTTGAGTTAAACAAATCTTTAGTAGGACCCTATGTTGAATCATGTATGTGTGTATGTTCGTCTATGGAGGTGAATCATGTGGTGGAGCAGGGAGGGAATATTATTAGTGTCATGACATAATAGTGCTATTATTTTGCATGTCAATTTATTGCCATTGGTTCAATGAGGCAATGTTTTGCGTATTGTCCATCATGAATTTGATGCTACTGTTGGAGTAATATGGAAATGTCTTCCTATCCTTTCTCACTAAGCTAATGAAGGTTTCACCTTGTTCCTACTTGTGCAAACAGGGATCATGTTGTGCCAATCATACATTTTAGTGGAACTACACAAGACAATACAATGAACTGTATCCCAGCCAGTGCTTTAACTCTGCTGGAAGTTCTTGATAATCTTCCGATATAATCTCAGCACTGGTAAGCAAGAGTGATTTCAACCATACATTTGAAATGCACAAAAATATATACTATTGTGTGCCAGTGAGTGCTTTATCATCTCTTAGGGGACTACATGAATAAGCTTTTTTTCTCAGGTTGGTACGGGCCTAAGGCCTTCATCCATATTAGTTTATTGTCATCTCTATTTGTATCGTGCTACTGTCATGAGAAACTCCTTTACCTTTGCACGTTAAAGCTTTGCAACCTATGATAAATGGCAATGCTTTGAGTGTTGAGTTGAGCTAATTGGCACTGATTAAATAAACTAATACCTCTCTTTAAGCAAGACTACTATGTTGCTAACTTTAACCATTAAGATAATGAGGGTGCTTCTATTTGTTAGTGTATGTTTCATCAACTAGTCCCACTATTACAGCAATCTCACTCTCTCAATATATGTGCCAACAGGGATGCTCGATTTTGGTGGAACTGCACAAAAACTTTTGGTGCTTCATTGCCTCGACAGCTTCCGTCCTTTCCTGTCAGTCGCTAATCTCCGCTTGCTTTCTTCCTTTGCTGTCAGTCGCTTGGCTTATGTCGGCTTCTAGTCAAAGGAAATAGTAATTGATATGCTACCTCACACAGGTTGGTACTGGTCTTTATCCTGATTATTGTGCCTGTCATATGTATTGGTGATTTGGTATTGTGCTACTTTTTGCCGATTTCATAGAAGGAGTAATTTGGAGCCTGAACTCGCGGGCAAATCATTACATCGGGTGATTTCAGTAGAACTGCACAAAATGATCAGATGGACAGGTACTTATGTTGCTGCTATGTACTCCAAAGTTCACTCAGACAAGCATCGATGTTGACAAGAAGTGCCTATATTCATTCGGTATCAACCGGCGTCAACCAATTGTCAAACTCCAAGTAGTAGGAGAGTGAACGCCAAATATATTGCTTGGTGCATAGCCCAGAAAAACGCAGTCCAGTCTTTGGTCCCAACTTGTGCCTTTTGGTTATCGGCACATATGCTAGCGAACTAGATGGCATGGAGTCTAAAGATTCCAGACAAGTTGGTTGATGCATATATTCATCTGGCACTTAATCAGTCTGCACGCCAAGTGTAACATCCCAAATTTTCAATTTGGAATGTTATACATTAGGTCATCATGCATATCATATTTTTCTCGCATTTTCCGATCCTAGAAAATTTCACGCAACTCAGGGACCCTCGGAGAGAGTTGGAAGTTTCATAATTTTCATATTTGGGATTTCTCAAATATTGGAAATAGGATCATTGGATTTATTTAATTATCTTCATAAAGTTTTTCCCATAAAAATCTCAAGAGAGGGAATAATATGACTTTCCCAACATTTAGGAAAAACGAAGATTTTATAAATAAATCAAATTTGGTTTTGAAGATTTATTTTGCTTAGGCAAAATGAGCATTTAAAAATTTTATGCATGTTTTCCGTTTTTAAAGTTCATTTTGTTCGACTCATTTTTAGGAGTCGGGAAAATTTGTTTTATTTAAATCGGAGCTCGTTTGATATTTTTTAATTCGTTTTGTTTTATTTAAAAAAAAGCAGCGCCTCCCACAGGCCAAGGCCCGGCCATTGCCCAGCCGGGGCCCGGCCAGCGCCCAGCCCACCTCCTCCTCCTCCCTCGCTCGGCCGCCCGGCCGAACCCGCCGCCACGCCACCGTCGCCCCCTCACCCAAGCAGCCGGGCCCCCCTTTAAAACCCACGGACCCCCTCTCCCTCAACTCGCCCGTCGCCGCCGCCTCCCAACCCGAGCCGCCCGCCCAAGGCCGCCCGTCGCCCTCGCCGCCCCTCGCCCGGCCGGACCACCCGGGAGCCCTCGTCGCCCTCGCCGCCCCCTACGCCGCCCGACCTCCCGACCCATGGGACCCAGCCGTGAGAGAGACCACCGGAGGTAGCCGCCGCCCCGCGCCGCCAGATCCGGTTTTCCCCTAATAAACCGACCCGGTTTTTTTTTTTAAAAAAAAAGATGTTCGGTTTTTTTAAAAAAAAACCTAGATTGGTTTTATTTTTTTTCGGTTTTCTTAATTAACGAACGTTCACCGACCCGTTCGTTTCAATGAACGCGTTCGTTGGATTAGTTCTGTTAACGAACGTCCGTTATTTAGTTCGTTAAATGCGTTTTCTTTTAAATCGGAATTAATCCGTTATTTTTCAGATTTGATTTACGATCCGATTTTCAAATCTGTTTTATTTCTTGCTCGTTTATCTAATCGGGTGATTCAAGCGCTGGAGTTTCATAACGAAACCGCCGTTCAACTAACCTACTTTCACAGAAGTTTTGCTCTTTGTGAAATTTTGACCTAATTTCAGATTTGCTAAACCGAGTCGTTCTCTCTCGAGTTCCGACTTCCGATGCTTTATTTGATTCGATTCTTTTGCAACCAGGGTTCTTAAGATGAACTATCTGGTTAGATCTTTATTCGAGATTTCCCTGTGCATTAGATGAGTACTTATTGTATGCTTGTTGTTTGTCTGCGTTAGATCACCCGGAGTCGCCGCTTGTTACTTGAATCTCTAGGACTCGCGGATCATCAGCAAGGCAAGTAACACTTTGATCATGCCTTTTCTACTACCCAGTTTTTATGCATTAGATCAAACCCTCAAACACTTGCATGTATAGGATCTAATTAAATTGTGGGATGGGAAGTAGATTGAGGTAGTACCTATTACTGTTTTACTTATGAAACCTTGGGAGTTACTTCTCGTTTGCTTGATTATGCCATGCTATGCTAGTAGGCGTGGATTGGGTGAGTGAATATCCATGATGATGTGAGATGGTTTATCTAAGGTGGCAACCTAAACACACATCTGGGTGGATTGAGGCACCTGGTTTCTATCGAGGACTTGCCTGCATTTCTTGGACCGCCACCCGGGCTCTAAGGGATCATAAGATTATTCAAACTAGAAACTTCCGTGTGCAGCCACAAGCCAATTATGGGCTCTGGCGTAGTTGACTAAGTTGTGCGAACTCTTACGGGTAGGCTAGCTGATGTAGGGGATGTAGGTTGGTACGGTCTACCCACATGTAAGGTGCTAAGCGCTTACGAAAGACTATGTCTCGGTCATCCGCTTTCTCAAACACCATGTAGTCACGAGAACCAAGCGGAGGCGATCGAGTCTTGTGGGGAAAAGTGCGCAAACCTCTGCAGAGTTTATAAACTAATCATGATTAGCCGTGTCCCCGGTTATGGACGTTTTGAGTATCTAGTATTTGAATATCATGTGAATCTCAACATGTTACTTCTAATAATAAGCTATTGGGTTTTAATGAGTACTTTTTAATTGGGATTGAGGATGCTGTCAACCATTCTCAATGTTTAACAACCACCATGATAGTTAAATAAAATTATTCCTTTGATGTAGGGAAAAATCAGCTTTATGCAAAAATAAAGCATAGAGCCTTACCACCAGCCAAATATGCATGTAGTATAGGCTTATTGCTTCATTGTTCTCTATGTGTTACATTGCGGCATATTCCATGTCTTTGACCCGTTTTCGGGCTGCAACTTTTCATGTTGCGAGACTTTTCGCAACGATGAATAAGGTGTTAGGCCGTGGTTCTATACTCAGTGATGCCGTTGGAGTTGATGGACTCACTCGTTTTCCAAGCCTTCCGCTGTTATCATTAGATGGCCTTAAGCCATATTATTGTATTAAGTTCCCTTGTGGACAACGATGTAATAAGTGTGTGATTGCTACTCTGCTATAAATCCTTCAATCTTGTGTGGTGTCGGCATTCTTGATCCAGGATGACACGAGCACGAGCGCTAGATCCATTCGGTCCTGCAGTCGCGACGAGAGAATGGTATCAGAGCACACCGGCGTAGGACACGACCACTACGAAAAAGCCATAGATCACAATTCTCTTCCCATTTTCTAACTCCTCATCTTTTCTACTCTCTTTAGGATGAAGGACGCGAAGATCAAGTACACCCAACCGGATGAAGGCACACCTTTTGGATTTCACTTGAAGGAAGTTACCAAATACCTGAATATTGGATTACCAAGCTTCACCGGAACTTTCAACGCCACTCTGCCTGAAGAGGAGAGCTGGAAGATTCACGCTCACGTTCCAGGAAGGACATTCGCCCCAATCACCAAGCCTATAGATAGTGTTTTCAGTGCACCAACTTGGAGTCTGGGAAAGAGCATGGCAGCTCACATCACCATGGGACGCATTGGAGAAGTTTATCAAGAAGACCTCAAGGACACAATCTACCAGATTTGTGGACGCCGAGACGACAAATGGGACGTCGTCAACACCAAGAAGCATAGATCCATTGCAGCATTTATCCAGGAGTTAAACCAGCACATTCGACGTCAGGAGAACCAGATGTGCAATGATATGTTGGAGTTGCAGAATGCGAAGGGAAGGATCATCGAGCTTGAAGAAGAACTAAAGACAACTCGCAAGGACTATATGGACGAGATCGTAGCCCTAGCAAGACACAATAACGATCTTAAGTACGCGATTGAAGAACTCAAGAAGAAGTTGGCACTCAGGAATGAAGACCAGTATGTCAATTGCCCAAGCGACTACATCAACATCGACGACACCGATTCGGATCCAAGCGAACCCGACTTTGAAGACGAAGCTGGGCGGACATTATGGAGTCTTCCACCGGTTCAAATTAGTAGAAGTCCCCACATATTAGTAGTATTCCTCCATGTAAATCCTTATAGTACACGCACTTTTGCGATAGTTAGATCGTTGTAAGCCTTTGTTTGATTGAATGAAGTGATATTGTGTGTATTTGATCATGTGCATTTGGTTAGTGATTCAACTTAGACCTCATTCTATTCTAAATTCTCATCTTTTCTAAACCCATAAGATGCCTCCGAGACGCGACCCCGGATTCGTTTTTCCGCCAGAGATCACCCAACTGATCCAGCAGCAGAACACCCTGATTCAAACATTGGTACAGAACCAGGGCAACAACAACAACAACAACAACAACCCACCGCCACCACCACCTGCGGATCATCTGACTCGTTTCCTTAGACTGAACCCGCCGGTGTATTCCAGTAGCACCGAGCCAATTGTAGCAGATGGTAGCTCCGCAAGATAGGAAGGGAGCTGACCTTTGCAGGATGCACGGATGGAGAAAGAGTGAAGTTTGCGGCACATCGGCTTGAAGGACCCATAGCGGCATGGTGGGAGAATTTCACAGCCACTTACCACTGTGACACCTTTGTCACATGGGATCAATTTCAGCAAGCTTTTCAGACCGCCCATGTTTCAGCAGGAGCTATGGCCATAAAGAAGCGTGAGTTTGCAATTTACGCCAAGGAGGAAGGATCATTGGCGATCGTGGATGACTTTAGTAAACTAGCACGTTATGCCCCGGATGACGTTGCTACGGATGCAGCTAAGCGGAGAAGTTTCTAGAAGGACTGAATGATGAGTTGACATGCCGTTGATGGTAGCCAGTTTCAATAACTACCGGAGTTAGTAGATCGAGCCCTCATGATTGAAGGAAAGCAGCGACAAATTGAGAATGCATGGCGGAAGTATGGGCAAGGGAAGTATAACTCTGGAGCTCAGCAGAAACCTCGTTATATCCCTAAATCAGGAATTACGTTTCAGCATACCCATGGAGGAGGAAATTCGCATAACCATAACAGCACCAAGAATGGGAACGGGAATGGAGGAAACATTGATTGCACCACAAAGTCAATTTTGCTCACCACACCAGAAGGAAGAAGGATTAAGTATGTATCACGGCACGAGCCGAGGAGAGCACAAGTAAATTGCTTATCAGGAGTGGTATAGGAAGAAGTACCAGTGGTGAAGGATTTTCCTGATGTATTTCCGGAAGAGTTGCCGTGAATGCCACGGATAGAGACATTGAGTTTTTGATCGAGCTGTTGCCGAGGAACAGGCCCGATATCGAAGCGGCCGTATAGGATGCCAAAGACAGATTTGGCGGAAATCAAGAAGCAGATTAAAGAACTATTGGATAAAGGTTTTATACGCCCAAGCTCTTCACCTTGGGGATCACCCGTTTTGCTAGTGGAGAAGAAAGATGGATCGTTAAGAATGGTTGTTGATTATCGTGGATTGAATGAAGTAACAATCAAGAACAAGTACCCACTACCTATGATAAATGATCTGTTTGATCGCTTGCAAGGAGCCAAGGTGTTTTCCAAGATCGACTTGCGATCAGGGTACCATCAGTTGAAGATTCGGGAGCGGGACATACCCAAGACAGCATTTACCACGAGATATGGACTATATGAGTATACCGTTATGTCATTTGGGTGACTAACGCACCAGCCTATTTCATGAACACGATGAACAAAGTGTTTATGGAGTTTTTGGATAAGTTCGTCGTGGTGTTCATTGATGACATTTTGATTTTCTCGAAGAATGAAGAGGAACACAAGGAACATTTGCGATTGGTTTTGGAGAAACTGAGGGAACACCAGTTGTATGCCAAGTTCAGCAAATGTGAGTTTTGGCTAAAGGAAGTTGGATTTCTCGGACATGTTATATCCGGAGAAGGAATAGCAGTTGACCCCATGAAAGTTGAGACCGTAACCAAATGGGAAGCACCAACGACAGTTGGAGAGATTCGGAGTTTCCTTGGACTCGCAGGATACTACCGAAGGTTCATTGAGAATTTCTCAAGGATTGCCAAGCCTATGACAGAATTGTTGAAGAAGGAAAACAAATTCATATGGACAGAGGACTGTGAGGCAAGTTTTCAGGAGTTGAAGAAAAGATTAGTTACCTCACCAGTTTTGATATTGCGGATCGGACTAAGGATTATGAGGTGTATTACGGCGCTTCACGCCGAGGACTTGGAGCAGTGCTTATGCAGGAAGGAAGAGTTGTTTCGTATGCTTCCACGACAACTTAAGCCCCATGAGTTGAATTATGCCACTCATGATTTGGAGCTAGCAGCCGTTGTGCATGCCACGAAGGCGTGGAGACATTTTCTCATTGGAAATCATTGTGAAGTATATACGGATCACAAGAGTTTGAAGTACATCTTCACACGTAAGAATTGAATCTCGGACAAAGGAGATGGTTAGAGCTTATCAAGGATTATGACATGAGATTGCATTATCACCCCGGGAAGGCTAATGTCGTAGCAGGCGCATTGAGCCGTAAGAGCCACGTCAATACCTTAATGATGGGAGGAATACCCAATGAGTTAGCCGAGGACCTTGAGAGCTATGTTTGGAAATAGTTCCGAGAGGCTATGTAGCAGCATTGGAGATTCAACAACAACGATGGACAAAATCAGAGAAGCCCAAAAGGCGAGATAAGGAAGTTGCCTCTATAAAGGAGAAAATGAGCAAAGGAAAAGCTAAAGGATTTCGTGAGGATGAGCACGATACCCTATGGTTTGAGGACCGTGTTTATGTGCCCAATGACCCAGAGATCAGGAAGTTGATTTTACAAGAAGCCCATGATTCACCCTATTCGATTCACCCAGGAAATACCAAGATGTATTTGGATTTGAAGAATACTACGGTGGACCGGAATGAAGAAGGATATTCTTGAGTACGTAGCAGTTTGCGGCGTATGTCGAAAGTAAAGGCGAGAACATCGAAGCCGGCAGGATTGTTACAACCATTGCCGATACCGAATGGAAGTGGGATAAACTAGGCATGGATTTTATCACAGGATTGCCAAAGACTCGTTCGAGGATATGACTCGATTTGGGTTATAGTCGACCGTTTAACAAAGGTAGCCCATTTTATTCCGATCGAAGACTACCTATAGCGATTGCTAAGTTGGCAAAGATATACATGACCAGAATTGTGTGCTTACACGGAGTTCCGAGGAGCATCGTATCGAGATAGAGAACCCGGTTTACCTCGAAATTTTGGAACCGGTTACACGAAACATTGGGAACCCGATTGGAATTCAAAGACAGCTTTCCACCCACGACCGATGGATGCACCGAGAGAGTCAATCAGATTTTGGAAGATATCTTTGAGAGCTTGTGCCCTAGATTATGGATCTAGCTGGGATGAAATTTGCCGTATGCCGAATTTTCCTACAACAACAGTTACCAAACCAGCTTGAAGATGGCACCTTTCGAGGCTTTGTATGGAAGAAGGTGCAGGACACCGTTGTCATGGGATGAAACTGGAGATCGTCAGTTGTTTGGACCAGATTTGATTAAGGAGTCTGAACAGAAAGTTAAGTTGATTCGAGATGTGCTCAAGGTAGCCCAGTCCGGACAAAAGAGCTATGCCGATTCAAAGCGCCAAAGCGATTGAGTATGAAGTTAGAGATGCAGTATATCTCGAGTATCCCCGCTTGAGGAGTTAAGCGTTTTGGAGTTAAAGGAAAGTTAGCACCACGTTTCGTTGGACCGTATAAGATTTTGCAACGCATGGGAGAAGTTGCTTATAAGTTGGAGTTACGGAAGGGACTGTCGGGGAGTTCATGATGTATTCCATGTTTCTCGATTGAAGAAATGTCACCCGAGATAAGCAGAGGTACCGTTAAGAGACACAAAGCCCTTTGAAGCAATTCAGTTGAAGGATGATTTGACATATGAGGAAAAACCGGTTAAGATTCTCGATTATGCCAGCAGAGTTACCCGCAGCAAGGTTATCAAGTTTTGCAAAGTTCAAAGGAGCCACCACACCGAGGATGAAGCCACACAGGAAAGAGAGGAAGTTTTGCTCAAGGACCACCCTCACCTATTTTCTAGCCAACCCGAATCTCGAGGGCGAGATTCATCTTAAAGAAGGGTAGGTTTGTAACATCCCAAATTTTCAATTTGGAATGTTATACATTAGGTCATCATGCATATCATATTTTTCTCGCATTTTCCGATCCTAGAAAATTTCACGCAACTCGGGGACCCTCGGAGAGTTGGAAGTTTCATAATTTTCATATTTGGGATTTCTCAAATATTGGAAATAGGATCATTGGATTTATTTAATTATCTTCATAAAGTTTTTCCCATAAAAATCTCAAGAGAGGGAATAATATGACTTTCCCAACATTTAGGAAAAACGAAGATTTTATAAAAAAATCAAATTTGGTTTCGGAAGATTTATTTTGCTTAGGCAAAAATGAGCATTTAAAAATTTTATGCATGTTTTCCATTTTTAAAGTTCATTTTGTTCGACTCATTTTAGGAGTCGGGGAAAATTTGTTTTATTTAAATCGAGCTCGTTTGATATTTTTTAATTCGTTTTGTTTTATTTAAAAAAGCAGCGCGCACCCACAGGCCAAGGCCCGGCCCGGCCAACCGGCCAGCCCGACCCGGCGCCCGGCCCACCTCCTCCTCCCTCGCGCTCGGCCGCCCGTGAACCCCGCCGCCGCCGCGCCACCGCCGTCGCCCCTCCCCAAACAGCCGAGCCCCCCTTTAAAACCCGCGGACCCCCTCTCCCCTCAACTTCGCCCGTCGCCGCCGCTTGCCAACCCGCCGCCCGCGCCCGCCGCCGTCGTCGCCCTCGCCGCCCCTCGCCCGGCCGGACCACCGAGCCCCTCGTCGCCCTCGCCCTCGCCGCCCCCTCGCCGCCGTCGCCCGACCTCCCGACCCCGCCGGACCCCGCCGGCGAGAGAGACCACCGGAGGTAGCCGCCGCCCCGCGCCGCCCGATCCGGTTTTCCCCTAATAAACCGACCCGGTTTTTTTTTTTAAAAAAAAGATGTTCAGTTTTTTTTTAAAAAAACCTAGATTGGTTTTATTTTTTTTTTTGGGTTTTGTTAATTAACGAACGTTCACCGACCCGTTCGTTTCAATGAACGCGGTGGTTGGATTAGTTACGATTAACGAGCGTCCGTTATTTAGTTCGTTAAATCGTTTTCTTTTAAATCGGAATTAATCCGTTATTTTTTGATTCGATTTACGATCCGATTTTCAAATCTGTTTTATTTCTTGCTCGTTTATCGGAATCAGGTGATTCAAGCGCTGGAGTTTAAATATGAAACGCCGTTCCAACTAACCTACTTTCACAGAGTTTTGCTACTGTGAAATTTTGACCTAATTTCAGATTTGCTAAACCGAGTCGTTCTCTCTCGAGTTCCGACTTCCGATGCTTTATTTGATTCGATTCTTTTGCAACCTTGTGGTTCTTAAGATGAACTATCTGGTTAGATCTTTATTCGAGATTTCCTGTGCATTAGATGAGTACTTATTGTATGCTTGTTGTTTGTCTGCGTTAGATCACCCGGAGTCTTGCGCTTGTTACTTGAATCTCTAGGACTCGCGGATCATCGACAAGGCAAGTAACACTTTGATCATGCCTTTTCTACTACCCGGTTTTATGCATTAGATCAAACCCTCAAACACTTGCATGTATAGGATCTAATTAAATTGTGGGATGGGAAGTAGATTGAGGTAGTACCTATTACCTGTTTTACTTATGAAACCTTGGGAGTTACTTCTACGTTTGCTTGATTATGCCATGCTATGCTAGTAGGCGTGGATTGGGTGAGTGAATATCCATGACGGATGTGAGATGGTTTATCTAAGGTGGCAACCTAAACACACATCTGGGTGGATTGAGGCACTGGTTTCTATCGAGGACTTACTGTATTTCTTGGACCGCCACCCAGGCTCTAAGGGATCATAAGATTATTCAAACTAGAAACTTCCGTGTGCAGCCACAAGCCAATTATGGGCTCTGGCGTAGTTGACTAAGTTGTGCGAACTCTTACGGGTAGGCTAGCTGATGTAGGGGATGTAGGTTGGTACGGTCTACCCACATGTAAGGTGCTAAGCGCTTACGAAAGACTATGTCTCGGTCATCCGTTTCTCAAACACCATGTAGTGCGAGAACCAAGCGGAGGCGATCGAGTCTTGTGGGGAAAAGTCATAAACCTCTGCGAGTTTATAAACTAATCATGATTAGCCGTGTCCCCGGTTATGGGACGTTTGAGTATCTAGTATTTGAATATCATGTGAATCTCAACATGTTACTTCTAATAATAAGCTATTGGGTTTTAATGAGTACTTTTTAATTGGGATTGAGGATCTTTGTCAACCATTCTCAATGTTTAACAACCACCATGATAGTTAAATAAAATTATTCCTTTGATGTAGGGAAAAATCAGCTTTATGCAAAAATAAAGCGTAGAGCCTTACCACCAGCCAAATATGCATGTAGTATAGGCTTATTGCTTCATTGTTCTCTATGTGTTACATTGCGGCATATTCCATGTCTTTGACCCGTTTCGGGCTGCAACTTTTCATGTTGCAGACTTTTAGAACGACGAATAAGGTGTTAGGCGTGGTTCTATACTCGATGATGCCGTTGGAGTTGATGGACTCACTTTCGTTTTCCAAGCCTTCATTTGTTATCATTAGATGGCCTTAAGCCATATTATTGTATTAAGTTCCCTTGTGGACAACGATGTAATAAGTGTGTGATTGCTACTCTGCTATAAATCCTTGAAATCTTGTGTGGTGTCGGCATTCTTGATCCGGGGATGACCGAGCACGCAGGCGCTAGATCCATTATTCGGTGCAGTCATGACGAGAGAATGGTATCGAGCACCTGTTGGCTGAGGACACGACCACTAAGATAAAGCCATAGATCACAATTCTCTTCCCATTTTCTAACTCCTCATCTTTTCTACTCTCTTTAGGATGAAGGGCGCTTGAAGATCAAGTACACCCAACCGGATGAAGGCACACCTTTTGGATTTCACTTGAAGGAAGTTACCAAATACACGAATATTGGATTACCAAGCTTCACCGAACTTTCAACGCCACTACTGCACGAAGAGGAGCTGGAAGATTCACGCTCACGTTCGGGAAGGACATTACGCCCCAATCACCAAGCCTATAGATAGTGTTTTCATTGCACCAACTTGGAGTGCAGGAAAGAGCATGGCAGCTCACATCACCATGGGACGCATTGGAGAAGTTTATCAAGAAGACCTCAAGGACACAATCTACCAGATTTGCGGACACCGAGACGACAAATGGGACGTCGTCAACACCAAGAAGGATAGATCCATTGCAGCATTTATCCATGAGTTAAACCAGCACATTCGACGTCAGGAGAACCAGATGTGCAATGATATGTTGGAGTTGCAGAATGCGAAGGGAAGGATCATCGAGCTTGAAGAAGAACTAAAGACAACTCGCAAGGACTATATGGACGAGATCGTAGCCCTAGCAAGACACAATAACGATCTTAAGTACGAGATTGAAGAACTCAAGAAGAAGTTGGCGCTCGAGAATGAAGACCAGTATGTCAATTGCCCAAGCGACTACATCAACATCGGCGACACCGATTCGGATCCAAGTGAACCCGACTTTGAAGGCGAATTTGGGCGGAACATTATGGAGTCTTCCACGGTTCAAATTAGTAGAAGTCCCCCACATATTAGTAGTATTCCCTCCATGTAAATCCTTATAGTACACGCACTTTTTGCGATAGTTAGATCGTTGTAAGCCTTTGTTTGATTGAATGAAGTGATTTTGTGTGTATTTGCTCATGTGCATTTGGGTAGTGATTCCCCTTAGACCTCATTCTATTCTAAATTCTCATCTTTTCTAAACCCATCAGATGCCTCCGAGACGCGACCCCGGATTCGTTTTTCCGCCAGAGATCACCCAACTGATCCAGCAGCAGAACACCCTGATTCAAACATTGGTACAGAACCAGGGCAACAACAACAACAACAACAACAACCCACCGCCACCACCACCTGCGGATCATCTGACTCGTTTCCTTAGACCGAACCCGCCGTGTATTCCGAGTACCCGAGCCAATTGTAGCGGATGGACCGCTCCGCAAGATAGGAAGGGAGGCTGACCACTTTGCAGGATGCACGGATGGAGAAAGAGTGAAGTTTGCAGCACATCGACTTGAAGGACCCGCAATGACATGGTGGGAGAATTTCACAGCCACTTACCACTCAGACAACATCACATGGGATCAATTTCAGCAAGCTTTTCGCCTTGCCCATGTTTCAGCGGGAGCTATGGCCATGAAGAAGCGTGAGTTTCGCCAATTTACGCCAAGGAGGAAGGATCATGTTGGCCAGTATGTGGATGACTTTAGTAAACTAGCACGTTATGCCCCAGATGACGTTGCTACGGATGCAACTAAGCAGGAGAAGTTTCTAGAAGGACTGAATGATGAGTTCAGCATGCCGTTGATGGTAGCCAGTTTCAATAACTACCAGGAGTTAGTAGATCGAGCCCTCATGATTGAAGGAAAGCAGCAGCAAATTGAGAATCGCAAGCGGAAGTATGGGCAAGGAAAGTATAACTCGAGCTCGGCAGAAACCTCGTTATATCCCTAAATCAGGAATTCGGTTTGAGCATACCCATGGAGGAGGAAATTCGCATAACCATAACACCAAGAATGGGAACGGAATGGAGGAAACATTGATTGCACCACAAAGTCAATTTTGCTCACCACACCGGAAGGAAGAAGGATTAAGTATGTATCACGGCACGAGCCGAGGAGAGCACAAGTAAATTGCTTATCGGGGAGTGGTATAGGAAGAAGTACCAAGGTGAAGGATTTTCCTGATGTATTTCCGGAAGAGTTGCCAGGAATGCCACCGGATAGAGACATTGAGTTTTTGATCGAACTGTTGCCAGGAACAGGCCCGATATTGAAGCGACCGTATAGGATGCCAGCACAGGATTTGGCGGAAATCAAGAAGCAGATTAAAGAACTATTGGATAAAGGTTTTATACGCCCAAGCTCTTCACCTTGGGGATCACCCGTTTTGCTAGTGGAGAAGAAGGATGGATCGTTAAGAATGGTTGTTGATTATCGTGGATTGAATGAAGTAACAATCAAGAACAAGTACCCACTACCTATGATAAATGATCTGTTTGATCGCTTGCAAGGAGCCAAGGTGTTTTCCAAGATCGACTTGCGATCGTGGTACCATCAGTTGAAGATTCGGGAGCGTGACATACCCAAGACAGCATTTACCACGAGATATGGACTATACGAGTATACCGTTATGTCATTTGGATCGACTAACGCACCAGCCTATTTCATGAACCTGATGAACAAAGTGTTTATGGAGTTTTGGATAAGTTCGTCGTGGTGTTCATTGATGACATTTTGATTTTCTCGAAGAATGAAGAGGAACACAAGGAACATTTATGCGATTGGTTTTGGAGAAACCGAGGGAACACCAGTTGTATGCCAAGTTCAGCAAATGTGAGTTTTGGCTAAAGGAAGTTGGATTTCTCGGACATGTTATATCCGGAGAAGGAATAGCAGTTGACCCTGAAAGTTGAGACCGTAACCAAATGGGAAGCACCAACGACAGCTTGGAGAGATTCGGAGTTTCCTTGGACTTGCGAGGATACTACCAAGGTTCATTGAGAATTTCTCAAGGATTGCCAAGCCTATGACAGAATTGTTGAAGAAGGAAAACAAATTCATATGGACCGAGGACCGTGAGGCAAGTTTTCAGAGTTGAAGAAAAGATTAGTTACCTCACCAGGTTTGATATTGCCGATCGCACTAAGGATTATGAGGTGTATTACACGCTTCACGCCGAGGACTTGGAGCAGTGCTTATGCAGGAAGGAAGAGTTGTTTCGTATGCTTCACGACAACTTAAGCCCCATGAGTTGAATTATGCCACTCATGATTTGGAGCTAGCAGCCGTTGTGCATGCCACGAGACGTGGAGACATTTTCTCATTGGAAATCATTGTGAAGTATATACGGATCACAAGAGTTTGAAGTACATCTTCACACGTATGAAATTGAATCTCAGACAAAGGAGATGGTTAGAGCTTATCAAGGATTATGACATGAGATTGCATTATCACCCCGGGAAGGCTAATGTCGTAGCAGACGCATTGAGCCGTAAGAGCCACGTCAATACCTTAATGATGGGAGGAATACCCAATGAGTTAGCCGAGGACCTTCGAGAGCTATGTTTGGAAATAGTTCCGAGAGGCTATGTAGCAGCATTGGAGATTCAGTCAACACTGATGGACAAAATCAGAGAAGCCCAAAAGGCAGATAAGGAAGTTGCCTCTATAAAGGAGAAAATGAGCAAAGGAAAAGCTAAAGGATTTCGTGAGGATGAGCACGATACCCTATGGTTTGAGGACCGTGTTTATGTGCCCAATGACCCGTAGATCGGGAAGTTGATTTTACAAGAAGCCCATGATTCACCCTATTCGATTCACCCAGGAAATACCAAGATGTATTTGGATTTGAAGAATACTTTTTGGTGGACCGGAATGAAGAAGGATATTGCGGAGTACGTAGCAGTTTGCGACGTATGTCAGAAAGTAAAGGCAGAACATCAGAAGCCAGCAGGATTGTTACAACCATTGCCGATACCCGAATGGAAGTGGGATAAACTAGGCATGGATTTTATCACAGGATTGCCAAAGACTCGTTCAGGATATGACTCGATTTGGGTTATAGTCGACCGTTTAACAAAGGTAGCCCATTTTATTCCAGTCAAGACTACCTATAGCAGTGCTAAGTTGGCAAAGATATACATGACCAGAATTGTGTGCTTACACGGAGTTCGAGGAGCATCGTGTCGAGATAGAGGAACCCAGTTTACCTCGAAATTTTGGAACCGGTTGCACCGAAACATTGGGAACCCGATTGGAATTGATGCGACTTTCCACCCACGTAATCGATGGATGCACCGAGAGAGTCAATCAGATTTTGGAAGATATGCTGAGAGCTTGTGCCCTAGATTATGGATCTAGCTGGGATGAAAATTTGCCGTATGCCGAATTTTCCTACAACAACAGTTACCAAACCAGCTTGAAGATGGCACCTTTCGAGGCTTTGTATGGAAGAAGGTGCAGGACACCGTTGTCATGGGATGAAACCGAGATGCGTCGATTGTTTGGACCAGATTTGATTAAGGAGTCTGAACGAGAAAGTTAAGTTGATTCGAGATGTGCTCAAGGTAGCCCAGTCCGGACAAAGAGCTATGCCGATTCAAAGCGCCAGCGATTGAGTATGAAGTTGGAGCAGTATATCTCGAGTATCCCCGCTTGAGGAGTTAAGCGTTTTGGAGTTAAAGGAAAGTTAGCACCACGTTTCGTTGGACCGTATAAGATTTTGCAACGCATGGGAGAAGTTGCTTATAAGTTGGAGTTACCAGAAGGACTGTCAGGAGTTCATGATGTATTCCATGTTTCTCAGTTGAAGAAATGTCACCCCGAGATAGCAGAGGTACCGTTAAGAGACACAGTGCCACTGGAAGCAATTCAGTTGAAGGATGATTTGACATATGAGGAAAAACCGGTTAAGATTCTCGATTATGCCAGCAGAGTTACCCGCAGCAAGAAGGTTATCAAGTTTTGCAAAGTTCGATTGGAGCCACCACACTGAGGATGAAGCCACACAGGAAAGAGAGGAAGTTTTGCTCAAGGACCACCCTCACCTATTTTCTAGCCAACCCGAATCTCGAGGGCGAGATTCATCTTAAAGAGGTAGGTTTGTAACATCCCAAATTTTCAATTTGGAATGTTATACATTAGGTCATCATGCATATCATATTTTTCTCGCATTTTCCGATCCTAGAAAATTTCACGCAACTCAGGGACCCTCGGAGAGAGTTGGAAGTTTCATAATTTTCATATTTGGGATTTCTCAAATATTGGAAATAGGATCATTGGATTTATTTAATTATCTTCATAAAGTTTTTCCCATAAAAATCTCAAGAGAGGGAATAATATGACTTTCCCAACATTTAGGAAAAACGAAGATTTTATAAATAAATCAAATTTGGTTTCGGAAGATTTATTTTGCTTAGGCAAAAATGAGCATTTAAAAATTTTATGCATGTTTTCCGTTTTTAAAGTTCATTTTGTTCGACTCATTTTTAGGAGTCGGGGAAAATTTGTTTTATTTAAATCGGAGCTCGTTTGATATTTTTTTAATTCGTTTTGTTTTATTTAAAAAAACGCGCGCGCACACAGGCCAAGGCCCGGCCAACCAGCTCAGCCGGGCCCGACCCGGCGCCCGACCCACCTCCCCTCCTCCCTCGCTCGGCCGCCCGGCGGAACCCCGCCGCCACGCCACGCCGTCGCCCCCTCCCAAGCAACCGGAGCCCCCCTTTAAAACCCGCCGGACCCCCTCTCCCCTCAACTCGCCCGTCGCTGCCTCCCAACCCGAGCCGCCCGCCCGCCCCGAAGGCAGCCGTCGTCGCCCTCGCCGCCCCTGACGCCGGGACCACCTCGGAGCCCCTCGTCGCCCTCGCCGCCCCCCCGCCGTCGCGACCTCCCGACCCAGCCGGGACCCAGCCGTGAGAGAGACCACCGGAGGTAGCCGCCGCCCCGCGCCGCCCGATCCGTTTTTCCCCTAATAAACCGACCCGTTTTTTTTTTAAAAAAAAGATGTTCAGTTTTTTTTTAAAAAAACCTAGATTGGTTTTATTTTTTTTCGGTTTTCTTAATTAAAGAACGGTCACCGACCCGGTCGTTTCAATGAACGCGGTCGGTGGATTAGTTGTGTTAATGAGCGTCCGTTATTTAGTTCGTTAAATGCGTTTTCTTTTAAATCGGAATTAATCCGTTATTTTTCGATTCGATTTACGATCCGATTTTCAAATCTGTTTTATTTCTTGCTCGTTTATCTAATCAGGTGACTCAAGCGCTGGAGTTTAAATATGAAACCGCCGTTCCAACTAACCTACTTTCACAGAGTTTTGCTACTGTGAAATTTTGACCTAATTTCAGATTTGCTAAACCGAGTCGTTCTCTCTCGAGTTCCGACTTCCGATGCTTTATTTGATTCGATTCTTTTGCAACCAGGGTTCTTAAGATGAACTATCTGGTTAGATCTTTATTCGAGATTTCCTGTGCATTAGATGAGTACTTATTGTATGCTTGTTGTTTGTCTGCGTTAGATCACCCGAGTGCGCCGCTTGTTACTTCGAATCTCTAGGACTCGCGGATCATCAGCAAGGCAAGTAACACTTTGATCATGCCTTTTCTACTACCCAGTTTTTATGCATTAGATCAAACCCTCAAACACTTGCATGTATAGGATCTAATTAAATTGTGGGATGGGAAGTAGATTGAGGTAGTACCTATTACCTGTTTTACTTATGAAACCTTGGGAGTTACTTCTACGTTTGCTTGATTATGCCATGCTATGCTAGTAGACGTGGATTGGGTGAGTGAATATCCATGACAGATGTGAGATGGTTTATCTAAGGTGGCAACCTAAACACACATCTGGGTGGATTGAGGCACCTGGTTTCTATCAGGACTTGCCTGTATTTCTTCGGACCGCCACCCAGGCTCTAAGGGATCATAAGATTATTCAAACTAGAAACTTCCGTGTGCAGCCACAAGCCAATTATGGGCTCTGGCGTAGTTGACTAAGTTGTGCGAACTCTTACGGGTAGGCTAGCTGATGTAGGGATGTAGGTTGGTACTGTCTACCCACATGTAAGGTGCTAGCGCTTAAAGACTATGTCTCGGTCATCCGTTTCTCAAACACCATGTAGTGCGAGAACCAAGCGAAGGCGATCGAGTCTTGTGGGGAAAAGTGCGCAAACCTCTGCAGAGTGTATAAACTAATCATGATTAGCCGTGTCCCCGGTTATGGACGTTTTGAATATCTAGTATTTGAATATCATGTGAATCTCAACATGTTACTTCTAATAATAAGCTATTGGGTTTTAATGAGTACTTTTTAATTGGGATTGAGGATGCTGTCAACCATTCTCAATGTTTAACAACCACCATGATAGTTAAATAAAATTATTCCTTTGATGTAGGGAAAAATCAGCTTTATGCAAAAATAAAGCGTAGAGCCTTACCACCAGCCAAATATGCATGTAGTATAGGCTTATTGCTTCATTGTTCTCTATGTGTTACATTGCCAGCATATTCCATGTGCTGACCCGTTTCGGGCTGCAACTTTTCATGTTGCGCACTTTTCAGACGCATTTAATAAGGTGTTAGGCCGTGGTTCTATACTCGATGATGCCGTTGGAGTTGATGGACTCACTGTTTTTCCAAGCCTTCCATGTTATCATTAGATGGCCTTAAGCCATATTATTGTATTAAGTTCCCTTGTGGACAACGATGTAATAAGTGTGTGATTGCTACTCTGCTATAAATCCTTCGAAGTACTGTGTGGTGTCAGCATTACTGATCCAGGGATGACACTGAGCACAGAGCGCTAGATCCATTCGGGTCTGGTCGCGACACCAAGGATGCTCCATCTCAGTTGAACTGCACAAAAAATTTGGGTGGTTCATTTTCTCAACCGCCTCCTTTCTCGTCTGCAATGTAGAATTTTGGCGAGATATACAGAACCAAGATGAGCCAGTAAACTAGTTGGATGAAAGTAGTGGCCAAGTTGCTCAAACCTCCCTCGGCACGAGGCCACTATTTGAGGATAAACCTACAAGCAAAGTTCAGATTGTTTGTCTTTGCCTCTTATGTACTCAAAAGTTTACTCGTACAAGAACTAATTTTAGCAAGAAGTACCTCCGATTGAACACCATTTACCCAAGTATGTACCCTAGGTACTTAAAGTTCATCCATGGATCATATTGGCTGTGATCTCAATCATTTGGATGCATAAACATACTTGAACATGTGTATATCTGAATCTTTTTGTGAATTATGTATGAATATTGTCGTGTGATCTATCAATCATTTGGATGCATAGATATGCTTTGAGCTTGTGTATATATGAATCTTTTGAGTTGTTGATAGTGAATGTTGGCTATGAATATGAACGTGTCCTGTGAACCTGAGTTTGATATGAATGTTTACCTTTTACATTTGTATTTGTGTGTGAACTTGTTAGTATGCCTACCGTGGGGTATAAAACACGTGTCTCTTATAAAAGTAATGTTGTGTCCAATTTATGTTTTCCCTTCTAACCACATTATATATATTTATATTATTACTATTATCGTATATTTTATAGAGACTTATATATACATTATAAAAACATCCCACGTGTTACTAACTTATAAAGGTAAATGTTTAACGGAAGTTGGCAAGGAAAATCCTGGTTGTTTTTGACTCACAGGCAAGGAAAATCCTGGTGATTGCGTACAAAAGCTTGCGAAGATTTTAAGGACCAATTTAATAATAACACGCTCATTTTTATTTTGAGCAATAACTTGCTAATTTCTTAATTATATATATATAATGTGCCTCTTTGCTTTATTATTTGATATTAATTGCTCCTTCTAACATAACATTATATATATAACGAGCCCACCTAATACGTGTATTTCGAGGAAGTGCAAATGGGCTGGGATTTCTTAGAAAATATAAATGGGCCTGATTGACGCGAAATTATTTGTTCACCCAGCCCAGCATGGACTATACATTCTAGAAAACATGGGTTAAATATATGCCACATTTTTGCAGGCTGGCATGTGGGCCAATAGGTTGAAGCCTACGTAGGGCGTTGTCAACTTGGTCAACAAATGATTGTGTCATCCACAGCCATTGGATTTATATCCAACGGCCGGCATGCACCTTCAATCTCTCGTCTTCTTCCTCCAGCGTCGCCGGGACCGCCTGGTTCGGCCTCCGGCTAAGCGGCTCTGCTTATACGCATCGCGAAGCACTACCCCACCGCCGGCCGGGCTATCCCTCTACCCTCGACACCTCCTGTTATTTTCCACAGACTACACAGCCCCACGCCGCAATGTAACCAGTTATAACCCTTCTCCTCCTCTCAATCTGCGACTCCACCGCCGTGTTTTCCCATCTTCGAAGTCGTTCCCGTCCGGGCCTCATTGCCGTCCACCGCCTTTTGCGTTCGGTGCAGCATAATGGTCAACAAACGAGTCATCGGAAGAGGATCAGACGTGGAGAGCTCGACGGCCGGGACCCACGAGGTCCATGGTCGCATGCAAGGAAAGTTCCTCCTTATTAAGCTGAAAAATGTTTCCTCCACTGATAGCTGGGACCCACCGGCTGTATCTTCGCACGGAAGGAAGTGCCTCCTTGTTTCTTGCGAAAAAATATTCATCCTGTTGACAAATGGGACCCGTCGGTTGGTGGTGACTTGTGGGCCTACTAAGCGGGGCGATGTACACGGCTTTGTCAACTTAATCAACAAATGATTCTAGCAGCTGGACCGTTGGATGTTAATCCAACAGCCTTGCTCCTTCTTCAACCTCTGTTCTTGCTCCTGTCTCCCGTGGGTGGCACCGCGGTTGTGCTGCCGCCCACCCGAACCAGTGAAGTTTCCCACTCCTCTCCATCTGCGACTCCACTGTCCCATCTTCCCCATCTCTGGGTCGTTCCAACTGGAGTGCGCTCGACGCAGTGTGGTCAACATGGTCAACAACCAAGAGTCATCGGAAGATGACCATGCGTGAGAGGTCGACAATGGGGGCGCACCACGCCCATGGACGCATGCATGCAGCGGGCAGCGGCGAGGTCAACGTGGTCAAGGAACGACTTCCATCGGAAGTATCTTGTCGTGGAGAGTCTCACCTGGGTCCACGCCGCAGCAAGTAAGTGCCTCCTTATTACGCTGAAAATAATGATTCCTCCAATCGGCAAATAGGGACCCACTGGACGGGCCACCGTATTTTGCAAAAAAAATGTTTGCCCCCTGACTGTTGGGACCCACCTGACAGGCTACCGTATTTTGCGAAAAAAACGTTCCCCCGCTGTGAGCTCGGACCCACCAGAAGTGCCTCCTTATTACGCACAAAAAAATGAATACTCCCCCGGCTAGCTAGGACCCACCTTGGTGGGAAGCTAACTTGTGGGCCTACTAAGTCGACGGGGACGAAGGGCTTTGTCAACTTAGTCAATATGAACGATTCTAGCTCCAGAGATCGTACGATGTCCATCTAACGGCCGTAGTGCTTCTTCAACCTCTGGTCTTCTTGCTCCAGCCGCCCAAAGTAGCGCCGGTCGTGCCACATGCCCCTGCCTCCCATGGCCGGGTCTTTGCCTTGAGGCCTCACCGCCCTACTATTCCCACCGGCGGCCAGCCCTGCGGCGGAAGCCTCACACCGCAGCCGAACCGGTGAACCCTCGTACTCCTCTCCGCGGGCTTCCACTTTCGCGTCTTCCCTGCTCAGTCGTCCCCTTCCTAGGCCTCGCCGCCGTCCACCGCCTGGTGCTCTCCGCGCAGCGTGGTCAACGTGGTCAAGGAACGACTTCCATCGGAAGAGTATTGTACGTGGAGAGGCTGACAGCTGGGTCCATGGCCACAGCCTAGTTTTCTTGTGATTTGCCAAGTAAGTCGCCTGTTGGGCTGCAAATCTTTCAAGATGAGGAGAGCTTTCATTCGGCTGGCCGAGAAAATAGCCCATCAGTAATGAGAAATGGGTTGTACATTTTTAAAACACATCAGACCGGCAATTAGTTTCAAATATCTTTTTTTTATTTCAAGATTTTAAATTACATTAATTTTTATGCGTGGAGAATTTGTTGGATTTTATATTGATATACATTTTTTTAAATCAGTTTGAATGTGAGTCAAAATTTCGGGATTAAAAACAGTTCGGACCGCTTGAAATATGCAAAATTTTGTATAATTTTTTAACCGTGGCCACAATATGGGTTGTAATGCTAACAAAAAGAATATGGGCTCCAAAAAAACCTTAATAATTAGCAAATGGGCTGTAGATTATTAGAAGTAATGGCAGATAGGTTGTATGCTATTTTCCACAGATTTGAGGCTTTCCTAAAAAAAGGTTGACGCATAAGCAGTGACTGATTCCAACGGCCGTCGTGCTTCTTCAACCTCTGCTATTCCTTCTCCAGCCGCTCAAACAAGCGCCGGCGGGACTGCCTGCTCCCTCCTCCCCGCTGCCGGCTCTGCTGCCGCGCAGGCCTCACCGCCCCACCGTACTCCCATCGCTGGCCTAGCCATCCCTCTACTCACCCACACCTGCTGTTATTCTCCGTGACAGCCAGATGAACGATAAACCGCCCGTGCAACAGACTCCCCTCCGCGTCGGAAACAATCTGCGAAGTCTTCCCACGCCTTGTCGTGTCGTTCCTTCCTAGGCCTCGCCGTCAGTCCACCGCCCTAGTGCTCTCGGCGGCCTGGTCAACATGATCAATGACCGACATGCATCTGAAGTGGATCATGCGTGGAGAGGCCGGCTTTGGGTCCACGGTCGCACGCAAGGAAATGCCTCCTTATTACGCGCAAAATAATGATTCCTCCACACGACATCGTGGACCCACCGAAAGAGGGCCTCTCAGATTTCGCGAAAAAAAAACATTACCGCCGTGATAGCTCGGACCCACCAGCTATATCTTCGCACGCAAGGAAGTGCCTCCTTATTACGCACAAAAAAAGTACTCCCCATTGGCTGGGACCTAGTATAGTGGCAGGCTGACTTGTGGGCCTACTAAATTGACAGGGACGGAGGGCTTTGTCAACTTAGTCAATATGCACGATTCTAGCTCCAGTGACCGTACGATGTCCATCCAACGGCCGTAGTGCTTCTTCAACCTTTGGTCTTCTTGCTCCAGCCGCCCAAACCAGCACCGGTCGTGCATCGTGCTCCTGCCTCCCGTGGCCGGCTGTGATGCGGCGGAGGCCTCACCGCTTCTACTACTCCCACCATCGCCAGGCCATCCCTCTACTCACACACACCCCTGTTATTCTGCGGGCGACGGCAGCCTCACACCGCAGCGAACAGTGAACCCTTGTACTCCTCTATGCGTGGGCATCCATCGTCGCGTCTTCCCGGCTCAGCGCCTAGGCCTCGCCGTCGTCGCTGCCACGGGTGCTCTCGGTAGCGGCGTGGTCAACGTGGTCAAGGAACGGCTTCCATCGGACGTGGAGTGTACGTGGAGAGGCTGACAGCTGGGTCCACGGCCGCAGCAAGGTAGTGCCTCCTTATTACGTGCAAAATAATTATTCCTCCACCTGACAGCGGGGCCCCACCGGACGGGCCACCGTATTTCACGAAAAAAACGTTTGCCCCTGACTGCTGGGAACCACCAGCTACATCTTCGCATGCAAGGAAGTGCGTCCGGGCAAAAAAACGATTCGCCCCCCTGACTGCTGGGACCCACCAGCTACATCTTCGCAGGCAAGGAAGTGCCTGACAGTCGGGACCCACGTGGTCGAAGCGTACGTAGCATTGTCATTCTGGTCGCGAGCGACGTATGCGTACATATATCTTTGGTGGATGTAGAGGCGCCGCACGTGTCGTAGTAGAGGCGCCGCACGTAGCATGTACGTCGTCTGTTGACGCCAGGGTGCAAGAAAGAAAATACAGCCACGTATGTGTACATATGGGCGGGTCTCGAACGCCTACTGCTGCGCTCACGTCTGGCGAGGGCTCGTGTACATGGCTGGGTCGGAACGGAGAAACAACATCGTCGTCGTGTTCATGGGGAGGCAACGGAATGCGTCGTGTTCATGGGGAGGCAACGGAATGCGTCGTGTTCTTCGGGAGGCAACGGAATGCGTCGTGTTCATCGGGAGGCGACGGAACACGTGGGAGCCAACCAGCTAGGTCGAAACGGAATGTGTGGTCGTGTTCATCGGAGGGCTTGGATGGAACAGGCGATGGAAATTAGGCCTGGCGTACCGCAGAACGGAGGAAACGGACCTCCTATGGTCGAAACGGGGGTCATGTTGATCGGGAAGAGTGTGGCGTACCGCAAAACGGAGGAAACGGACCTCCTACGGTCGAAACGGGGGTCCTGTTGATTGGGAAGGGTGTGGCGTACCGTAAAACGGACGAAACGGACCTCCTACGGTCAAGCAGGGGTCCTGTTCGCCGGGAGGGTGTGGCGTGCGCAAAAGCAGGACTCCACGGGATACTATTCATCTCCACCGTCGACCTCCTCCGGCCTCCACAGGCTCCTGTTCATCCAGCCTCCACTGCCGCTACTCCACCGGCTCTTGTTCAACCACCCTCCACCTTCTCTGTTCATCCAGCCCTCCACACCACGGGGTCCTGTTCAACCACCCCTCCACGGGCACCCCTCCATCGTCTACTGTTCATCCAGCCCTCCACACCACGGGGTCCTGTTCAACCACCCCTCCACGGGCACCCCTCCACCGTCTACTGTTCATCCAGCCCTCCACACCACGGCGTCATGTTCAACCACCCTCCACGGGCACCCCTCCATCGCTTCACTGCTCATCCAGCCCACCACACCACGGGGTCCTGTTCATCTAGAGGCAACGCGCCACCGCTCCTTTATTCATTCAACCCCCCCCCGCAACGCCACCGCTCATCCAATCGATCGGCTTCGATTAGCGCAGCAAGTGGCGAAGAATCGCCGATCGAGCTCGATTAACGACCATCGATCGATCGCCGGGTTCGATAACGCGTAACTGCAAAGGTCAATCGCTCGGGTTCAGTTAGAGCCCAACGCCTCGCCGGGTTCGATTAGAGCCAACCTCGCACACACGCAGCAGCGTGCGTTAATACGAGAAAGCGTGCATCACTCGGCCCGACCTCCCACCGTAACCGGAACTCCCGAAATTTTCCTCGCCCTCGCTTCTACCACGGTTTTTCCGTCATGGACGGCCCAAAGAATGTCATGCGGCTGCGTCTCCGCCCGCCAGACGAAAAGCCCATTTTCTCGTCATGATTTTTGTCATAGAAGTAGGAGCCCACCACATCTATGATGATACCGGGTTTTGTCACAATTATCGTCATAGAAGTGTCATATGTATGACAGAAAAAAATTCGTTCGGCCCAAAATGTCACGGATGTGTCTTTTTTTTGTAGTTTCACTAGGGTAGATCTTCACAAAGTAGGCAATCTCCTTGCCCGTACAAACTCCTTGGTTCAACTCCACAATCTTGACGGAGGCTCCCAAGTGACACCTAACCAATCTAGGAGACACCACTCTCCAAAAGGTAATAGATGGTGTGTTGATGATGAACTCCTTGCTCTTGTGCTTCAAATGATAGTCTCCCCAACACTCAACTCCCTCTCACAGATTTGGATTTGGTGAAAAGATGATTTGAGTGGAAAGCAAGTTGGAGAAGGCTAGAGCTCAAGATTTATGTGGTTGGAATGGAATATCTTGACCTCAACACATGAGTAGGTGGTTCTCTCTTAGAAAATGTATGCTGGAAGTGTAGGCATGTTCTGATGGCTCTCCTCACGAATGAAGAGTGGGTGGAGGGGTATATATAGCCTCCAAACAAAATCTAACTGTTACACACAAATCACCAAACTCGGTGGGACCGAATCAGAAAACTCGGTCAGACCGATTTAGTTCATAATGTGACCGTTAGGCATTTCAATGGGACCGATGTGCTAGGGTTAGGGTAAAACCTCGTCTCGGTTTGACCGATTACACAAACTCGGTGGGACCGAATTTGGTAATAAGCTAACCAGAGAGTTGGTCAGGCAAACTCGGTGAGACCGATTACAAGTCACGGTAAGACCGAAATTATTGCAACAGGCAACAGAGAGTTTGCACGCCCATCTCGGTGAGACCGAGATCCCATCGGTGAGACCGAATTGACTAGGGTTTTGGCAGTGGCTATGTCAAGTGAACTCGGTGGCGCCGGATAGAATGTTTCGGTGGGGTCGAGCTTGACTTTTGGTTTGGGACATATGTGGATATGAGAAAGTGGTTGAGGGTTTTGGAGCATCTCACTAAGCACTTTGAGCAAGCAAGCCATTAAGCAACACCTCACCCCCTTTTAATAGTCTTGGCTTTCCTATGGACTCAATGTGATCTTGGTTCACTAAAAGTAAAATGTAGAGTCTTGAGCTTTTGAGCTTGAGCCAATCCTTCGTCCTTAGCATCTTGAATGGGTTCCACATCCTCTTGTCCACACCACTCCATCTGTTGAACTTGTCTGAAATATTCTAGATAAATAGGAGATATGTTGACATTAATTACCAAAACCACCCAGGGAGCACTTGTGCTTTCACTTTTATTTTCAGATCTATTAATCCAAAAACCCAAACATACCTTGCTGCAATTTTTTGTTATTTATTTTACTTCGCGTTTCCGCGAGATCTATTCATCCAATCTACTACAAACCAATCTATCTTTTTAAGCGGGAGGGATTGACAACCCCCCTTACGCGTCGGGTTACAAGTATTTGTTCTTTGTGTGCATGTAATGTTTACATAGTGTTGCGTGGTTCTCCTACTGGTTCGATAACCTTGGTCTCATCACTGAGGGAAATACCTACCGTAGATGTGTTGCATCATCCCTTCCTCTTTGAGGAAATACCACGTAGTTCAAGCCGCATCAAAAGGAATTTTTGGCATCGTTTTGCCGGGGAGACATCATCAACATCTATCATATTCCTAATCATGTCGGGGGTTGGGTGCGACATATGCCAAAGGATGGCTTATCATGGTGGGGGTGAGTAGAACGTCACCGGTGCCTGGAAACGGGATGAGGCGAAGGCATGCACGCCCGGCGGATTTTACCCAACTTGTGGCTCTCCGTGGAGATAACACCCCTCGCCGCTCTGCGGGGTCTCCGCATGATCACTATGGCAAAGTGGGTACAAGGTTGCTCCTTGAGCTGTTCGGGGTGAGGAAGGAGAAGGGCAAGGCTAGCTCTTCTCTTCCCTCTATATGTGTCTAAAACTATTAGGGTCCAACCTCTTGCATGGGTGACCCGGGGGGTTTAAATAGGCCTACCCCTGTGGGTACAATGGTAATTCGGCTGGGCGCGGGTCCCAGCCGTCTGTCTCTCTGGTCGTCGTCTTCTCCGCCGACTGCTGGGGCCCGCCGACTAGTGGGCCCCGCCGATGGTCTAGCATGGGGCCGACAAGCCTTGTCCGCCGCGGGCGGGCCTTGCCAGCTGTGGATTACTGTAGCCGCGCTTCTAATGATGCGGGCTTGGTCATGGGGTCATGGCACCAGTGCCGCCGCCTGACGGGCGATCACTGTTGCCATTCCCTGTCTTGTCTGGTTAATGGCGTGTGGAGCCCATGTGAGGGGCCGGCCGACTCTCGGGGGCCGACTCCCAGCGGGTCCGTCTTGGGGCGCTCTCGCCGTCTTCTGCACTCCTGCCGACAGGCGGGTCCCGCCGTCTGGAGTGCAGACGGTAGTGCCGTGGAATGCGGATCTGCATCGAGCGATGTCGAGGGGCAGCGTGGCAACAGTGCCGCCACGGACGGAGATCTTCGTCGACGGCGCCTTGATGGCCATGCTCGCGCTTCGTGAGCACGGGCGGGATGGGCCTGGCCACATCCCATCCCGTCCGTAGTTGCATAGGCAGGAGGTGATTGGAGTCGCGGGCCGACTCCACATAGCCGGCTTCTCCGGAAGCCGCCAGTTGGGAGTCGGCTAATCTCGAGGCCGTCTCTGGGACTCGGCTGGGAGGGGCAGTCGGCGGCTCTGCCGCCGACTCTCAGAAGGCGGCTCTTCGTCTTGGGTTCTTGAGGGGCGCAGTCTGCCCTGATGTTTTGAAAATTCCAGGGGCTCGGGTTTGCCTACCCGTGGCCCATTACTCTGACAGTAGTCCCCGAAGCTGGTGAGGTGCCGAGATCAACATGTCGAGGAGCCTCAACAGTTTCATCCCCTCTGATGGAAGAACCTGGGCTTGGCTCGCCGTCTTTCTCTAGGCCGACTAGCTGGAGTCGGACACGCAGGAGGCCGTCTTGCTCCTCCAAGGGTGGAAGGTCGGGGCGGGATTCAGGCAGCGTGCCTAATAAGCTTCCAGGCAGCTGCCCGTCGCGGGCCCGTCACGCGACGCCATGTGGCAGGGTCAGTCTGCCCACCCACGCACGTGACGAGACAGGCCTGTCAGGCGGGGCCCGCCACTACTGCGCCTCGGCGCACGGGCGAATCCGTTGCAGCCGCACGGGTGGTTGGGTTCCCCACGTCGTTACAGCGCGCAGTAACTTCGTGGGTTAAATCGTGGGGGGCGTGGGGTACTGGGCGCAGTTAATCCCACGCCCGCCCCATCGGCTTCTCAGCCCGTGGGCCTATAAGTAGGCGTGGAGGAGGGGGGCGGCGAAGCACGCGCACCCATCTCCCTGCTTCCCCCGCTTCCTCTTGCCCCTTCTTCCTCTCACTTCTTCTTCCTCTCGCTTCTTCTTCCTCTCGCTTCTTCTTCTTCTTGCTGCCGTCACACCGAACCACGCCGCGCCGCGGAGATGAGTTCCTCATCCGCCGCTGCGCCTCCCAGCCTTTCCGGCGTGTGGGGCGGCTCACGAGGTGGACGACGACCACATCGAGTTCCTCCGCCAGACGCGCCGCATCCCCGGCAAGAACCTAGTGCAGACCCGCGCCGCGCCGGCGGGCGAAATTAGGCCGGTGCCGGAGGAGGGCGAGCGGGTCATATTCCGCTCGCACCTCATGCGCGCTCTAGGGCTGCCGGCGAGCGGCTTCTTCCGCGCATTCTTGGAGTTTCACGGGCTCCAGCCGCACCACCTCACTCCGAACACGGTGGTGCTGTTGGCTGCCTTCGCTGCCTTGTGCGAGGAATTCCTCAGCGTTCTCCCCACCATCGAGCTGTGGGGGGAATTTTTCCAGGCCAAGCTCGGCACGCACGTTGCCGGCATGCCAGCTTCGTGCGGCACATTCATCGCGATGCGAAGGCCGTTGGGCGGCAACCCTTTCCCCGCCATCCCGCTGATCAAGTCGGTGAAGATGTGGCAGCGCTCCCACTTCTACGTGAAGAACGACGCCCCGGAAGGCGACTGGGTCAATCTGCCGCTTTACGAAGCCTGCGTGTTGTCGGGGCGGCTCCCCAGCTGGTCCCATCGGGCCAGGACGCTGACTCCTGCAGGTGCCGCCCGCCGTCAGCGACCTCAAGTCTTGGCCGATCGGAGGGCTGGCCCAGGGGCCGACTTTGCTGGCCGCCTTCATGGCGCTGGCCGAAGTCCTTCCGCTCAAGGCCGACCTCATCTCGATCTGTCGATGAGTGGCCACCGACCCCAAATGGGTCAGGCTCCAAGGACATGCCCCACGCGGAGGTGGCGGACACGGTGAACTTCTGGCGACCAGAATCTTGGCGGCGGATTGGCAGTTCGGCAATGAGCCATACTCGCGCGCCAACCCCCCGCCTGTGGTAAGTCATCTCTTTTCCTCTTCTGTTTTCTTTTTCAGCCGAATCCGACTTCTTATCTTCTTTGGTTTTTTCCGAGTCAGAACCCCCTCATGCAGCCCTCTGCCGGCACCACGGGGCCGGCCCACAGGTCGTCCCGACCGGGCGGAGAGCGATGTCGACGACTCGACTTGGGGGCGGCGCGATGGAGGCCGACGCCGAAGGAGGGGGAGGAGGAGGGGCTGACGACTTCAGGCCCTCGGTTACCTTCGCCGACTGGCCTGAAGATGACGGCGAGAGGGAAGTCGTCCCCCGCCGCCAACCAATGGTCGGTCATCCGGGCGCAAGTTCCTCCGCCGGCTTGGGTGGTCGAGGCGACGCGAAGAAGCGCCGGGCCGGGCCGAGCCCGCTAGGCGGCCGGCCGAAAAAGTTTAAGGGGACGGCCGCCACGACCCAACGGGAAGAGGCGGTCGTGAAGGCTAACCGCTTCCGCAAGGAAGTGAAGAAGCCGCCTCTGGTCTCCGCGTAAGTGCTTTTACTTTGTCTTGTTTTCTTCTGATTCATCTTGTCCAAATCTTTACATGTCTTCTTCGCATCAGGGCTCCCCTTACTCTAGAGAGGGTCGCCGCCGCCTCCGTCATGGGGTCGGGCAGAGACGTCCGCTAATACTCGGCGGATTGACCCGGCCACGACCTCCGGGAGGCGACGGAGCGGAACGCGCAGGAGAAGCGCGACGACGAGGAGGCCGCCCGCCTGGAGAAGGCGGAGGCCGAGAAGGCCGCGGCTTCCGCCCAGAAGAAACTAGAGGAGGCCGAGGCCGCCGTCGCGGCTAAGCGGCGAGCCGAGGAGGTCGCGCGCCTTCAATCAGCGTTGTTCGTCACCCCGCTGAGCTCTGCGCCGCCACCGCCGGAGTTCACGGGGCAGACGGAGGGAGCCGGCAGCGAGTTCCCCATCATGGAGAGGGGAGGCGGCGAGACCTCCATGTCGGGCACGGCCGCGCCGTCGCCGTCGCCTTCGCCGCCGTCCGAGAGCGCGCGAGGTAAACAAGAAGCGGACCACGGGCGCCGCCGGCCCGAAGACGGTTGTGGCGGTTGCTCCTTCAAGTCGCCTCGCCAAAGACGCCGCCGTCTTGAGAAGGCGACTTGCGCCACGCCCCGAGACCGGCGCCGCCAGCTTCGCCATTCCAGACGCCGAGGCGACAAGCGCCGCTCCCGTTGGGTGGGTGCGAGGAGGCGCACAGCCCGCTGGAACCAGCGCTTCGACATTCAGCGGTTGCGCGCGCTGAAGGCGGCGCCATCCGTAATCGTATCAAAGGCGCACTTACGCCATGAACCGCCGTTCGGGTATGTTTCTTCTTTGAATTTTTCCTTGTTCTTTCTTCTCAGGCGCGCAAATACACCCACCGGGTGTAGTCCTCGAAGTTTTGGGCCGGTCGAAAGCAGGCGGCTCGGAACTCTATCTGTCGATTTCCAAATTTTTACCTTTGTCTGAAATGCTTATCGCAGGAGTATCACAACCTCCGCGTCACTGCCTTCAACCGCAACGTTGAGGAGCTGGGCAAGCGGATCGCCGACTTGTCGAGAAGCCGGGGTGAGTCTTCTTTCTTCTTAGCGGGCGCGGCCGGGCGCACTCATGGCGTAGTCCTCGAGATTCGGGCCGACGGCTGAGCAGCCGGGCGGATCTTCTGGCGACCTTTCTTAGTTGACGACTTAACGTCCTTTTTCTTTTTATTCTTCAGAGGCCAACGCCACTCTCCGACGGGAGCTGAGCACAGCCGACACCGCCTTGCGCATCAAGGGGGAGGAGTGCAGCAAGCTCGCCGCAGAGCGTGACCTGCTGGCTACGCAGCTGGCGGAGCAAAGGGAGCTGCTTAAGAAGGCGCAGGACGAGGTGGAGCAGAGAGAGGCCGCTCTCCTGGCCGAGTTCGAAAACGAGCGCTCCTCCTGGACCGACAAGGAGGCACAGCTGACCTCCGGCTTCCATGAAATCGAGGACATCGTCGACGGTGAGTTTCTTGACTTCCCTTCTTTGAGCCGCTGACTATTGGTCAGGCTGACTCCTGGTTTTTTGACTTGCTTCTTCTTCGTCTTGGCAGACTTCTTCCCCGGCCATACGCAGGCGGCCAATCAAGCCATCAAGGCTGATCGCGAGGCGCGGAGGGCGAGTGGTGTTGAGATCGCTGCCAATGCCCCCCGGACCCTTGACGAGCAGCTTCTGAGCATTGAGGCTCGTCTGCGGCCGGCCCATCGGATGCTGCGCCGGCTTCAACGTGTCGGCGCCCAGGCGATTGCTGCCCTATGGCCGAACATGCCGGCTCTGCGTACTCCCAGTCGGACTGCTGACTGGTTGGAGGTCGCGGTTGGCAGTCTTGAGGCCTGGAAGGGTTCCGCGGCCCGGGCTGGAGCGTGCCGGGCCTTGGAATTCGTCAAGGCGTGGTATCCAGGGCTAGATCTGGACCGGCTGGCCGCGTTCCGGTCAGAGGCCCAGCGGAGCTGCTGGCTGCGGAAGACGCCTGGTTGAGAGCTGCTGGCGGCGATCGCCGACTACACGGACACCAAGATCTTCGTCCCCCGAAAGGGCCGAGGACGGCAGGGAGGCACCGCCGGAGTGGTTCGGGATGAACCCGGATTACGACGAGGACTCGGTGGAGGTGATCGGCTCCAGCACCGAGGAGGAAGGCGAGGCGGAGGACGGAGATGAGATGGAGGCGCAAGAAGACGGAGCGAGCGACCAGCCTCAGCTCGACCGCGCCTCCAGCAACGAGCCGCGCCCGTCTGGGCCAGCTGCCGCCGGAGATGATCAAGCCGAGATCGCCAGCCGGCCGCCCGGCGCCTCGACGCCGTCTCCTCCGCCCTCCAAACCCGTCTGCCGCTTCCTAGGCTGCTGTCTCGTCTTTATTTTATCTGCTTTGGTAGTCTTTTGAAAAAACTTGTTAATTCGCACAATTCCACCAGCGGGGTGTATTTTGAACTTCTGCTCGAAGATTTGGCCAAGGGCCTATGCTGTGTAAATATTATCCTAATTCTATCTTGCCTTGCTCATTGCTCTTATGGCTCTTTCCTTTGCCGCCTTCCCTTAGTCGCCGCCTTGCCCATCGGACAACCGCTCATGGATCGCTGCTTGGATCAAGTGCTTGGCTACTCTTGGGAAGGCAAGTACTTGGCCATTTTTTAGAGTCTTTTAAACAAGTTGGATGAAGCGGCAAGTCGACTACTCAAGAGTCGGTTTTTGAGAAGGGGCTGAAAGTCGGCTTAAGCTTATGTTTATGCTTTGGGTCCTTAGCCATTTTTCATGTGGGCGCCCATTCTTCCTTACTCCTGCCCACTAATCACCAGCTCATGAAGCCGCGGCTTCCGACAGAGATACTTAGGCACCGCACACTACTTGTCCCGATCAGAGAAGCATTCATAGCGCATAGGCGGCGAGTCCCCGGCCGACTAGTCGAGCCCGTGCCAAGCGGCATAACAAAGAGTAACATACTCAAGGCATAATTCTTGTCATACAGATAACAAAAAAGGGCAGTCCCGAGCTCGTCTCGGGGCCCAAAGTCTTGGTACTTTAACACAAAAGGTAGCGTGGTACATATCAGATCAATCAGTAAAATCTTCGGAGAAGATTTGCGTTCCATAACGCCTCCGTCTCTTTGCCGGAGTCGTCCCTCTTGCGTGCTCGGGGCTTCTGAGCGTCTATTAGGTAGTAGGAGTCATTGCCCAGCACTTTGCTGATAATGAAGGGGCCTTCGCAAGGCGCCCACAGCTTGTGCTGGCCGGCTGTTCGATGTATCAGCCGGAGCACAAGGTCGCCCTCTTGCAAAGATCTCGGCTTGACCTTCCTGTTGTAGTAGCGGCGCAGGCTCTACTGGTAGATGCTGGACCGGCTGAGTGCCAACAGCCAGCCCTCTTCCAGCAGATCAACGCCGTCTTGTCGTGCTTCTTCCGCTTCCTCCTCGGTGTACATGGTGACTCGCGGGGAGTCGAACTCTATGTCCGTTGGGATGATGGCTTCGGCACCATAGACGAGGAAGAAGGGTGTGAAGCCGTTGACTTGTTTGGAGTCGTGCGCAAACTCCAGAGGACCGCTGGCAACTCCTCAAGCCAACAGTCGGCCGAACGCTCCAGTGGTTCGACCAGTCGAGGCTTGATGCCGCATAGATGAGGCCGCTTGCCCGCTCCACCTGGCCGCTTGATTGCGGATGGGAAACGGATGCTAAGTCCAACAGATGCCTTATGCCGTCGCAGAACGAGCTGTGGCGCCTTTGGCAAAATTCGTGCCATTGTCGGTAATGATGCAGTGTGGTACGCCGTACCGAGTCGTGATGTCGGCGATGAAAGTTACTGCAATTGGACCATTCAGCTTCTTGATGGGCTTTACTTCTATCCACTTGGTGAACTTGTCCACCGCGACAAGTAAGTGAGTTAAGCCGCCTCGTGCTGCTTTGAATGGTCCCACCATGTCCGGGCCCCAAACATCAAAGGGCCAAAGCGATGGGGATAGTCTTGAGTGCGGAAGCCGGTGAAACGGCTTGGAGCGGAACATCCGCACCCCTTGCATTTTTGAACTAATTCCTTGGCCTCTTCTAGGGCGGTTGGCCGAAGAAACCGTGGTCGGAAGGCTTTGGCGACGAGTGCTCTTGAGGCCACATGGTGGCCGCACTTTTCATTGATGAATGTCTTCGAGAATCGCTTGGCCTTGCTCTGGCTCGACGCAACGCTGGTAGACACCAGTGACGCTGCACCTGACCAGCTCTCTGTTGATTATAGTGTAGGCTGCCGCTCGGCGTTGTACATGCCAAGCCAGGATTTCATCGGTTGGTAGCTCTCGCCACTAGAACTTCGTGATGGGCTGGGCCCATGAGGGTGCTGCTATTTCTTCAACCGCCAAGATCGCCACTTGGACGAGGTCGGCTGGCCGGGAGGCGGCGGGCCTGGAGTCCGCAACCGCTTCGGGTTGATGAAGTCCCCGGCCGACCGGGTGCAGTCCCCGGCCGAAGTTCGAGTCTTCGTGATGGTCGTCAGCAGTCCCCCGGGCCGGTTACGAAGTCCCCGGGCCGCTTCGATCAAGGCATTCTTGGGGCCGTCTGCAAGAATTCTCGTGCCGTCTGCTGAGGCTTTGGAGTCGGATCCGACTTCTTCAGGGGGGGCTGGCACAAAAATGGAGTCTAATTCTGGTGAAGGCTTGACAGATGGCTTGAGGAGGCGCTGAAGGGCGACGCCGGATGGTATTGCCTGGCGGGTGGAGCCGATTCTTGCTGTGGTATCTCGCTGGTCGTTGTCGCTTTCTTGGCACGTGGAGGAACTCCCGCCTCAAAATATCCACTCAATTGTTGTACCAGAAAGCGGTAGCTCGCCATGTTTGCATCTTTGGCGCCCCAAATCACGGATGACTGTTGGACTACCAAGTCGAGTCGCCATAACACAGGATCCGGCGAATGCCAAGTTCTTTTGGCAAGCCGAGCCCGTGAATGAGCGCCAGATTCGCCGACGTTGTTGGAGGCGGCGAAATGGATCTGCAGCGCATACTTGAGCTTGTCGCCTTTGGGGGAAGTAAGGACGACGCCGGCTCCCAAGCCGGTGCGCATCTTGGAGCCATCGAAATGCATCCGCCAATGGGTGGAGTCGGTATTTGGCGGCAGTATCGGGTCTCGGCCCAGTCGACGAGGAAGTCGGCCAGTGCTTGCGACTTGATTGCGGTGTGGGGCTGGTAATAGATGGTGTAGGGGGCCAGCTCTATGGCCCATTTGGCCACTCGGCCAGAGGCATCTCGGCTTCCGATGATCTCGGCTAGTGGGGCTGTGCAAACCACAGTGATTGGATGCTCTTGAAAGTAAGGTTTCAACTTCTTGGCGGCAAAGTGCACGTCGTAGCACATCTTCTGGTAGTGGGGGTAGTTCTGCTTGGAGGCCGACAGTACTTCGCTCAGGTAATATACTGGTCTCTGGACAGGTAGCACCTTGCCTTCCTCCTTGTGCTCAACTACAATGACCGTGCTGACTACCCTGCTGGTGGCGGCAATGTACAAGAGCATGGGCTCCTTAGGAGTCGGGGCCGCCAGCACGGGGGGAGTAGTCAGCATCTTCTTCAACTGGAGAAAAGCTTCATCTGCCTTGTGGTTCCATTCGAAGAAGGTGGTCTTCTTCATGAGCTGGTACAACGGGAGAGCTTTCTCGCCCAACCGACTGATGAATCGGCTGATGGACGCCAAGAAGCCTGTGAACTTCTGCACATCTAGCGCCATGAGGTACTTCCATCCTCTCAATGGCCTTGATCTTCACTGTGGTTGCACTCTATGCCGCTGCTCGGAGACCAGGAAACCAAGGAGCTGGCCGGCCGGTACTCAAGACGCACTTCTCGTGGTTGAGCTTGATCCGAATCGGGCGCAGTTCTCAAAGGTCTCCTTGAGGTCTTCCAGCAGTTGTTCCTTGCTTTTCCGTCTTCACCACCACATCATCACGTGAGCGTGGGCGTTCCTGCCGAGCTTCTTGAGGAGGCACTTCTGCATGCAACGCTGAAAGGTGGCGCCCGCATTCCTCAAGCCGAACGTCATGGTCAGGTAGCAGAAAGCTCCAAACAGCGTGATGAAGGCGGTCTTCAGTCTGTCGGCCGGGTTCAGCTTGATCTGGTGATATCCTGAATATGCATCTAAGAAGCTCAACAGCTCGCATCCGGCTGTGGAGTCTATCACCTGATCAATTCTCGGCAGAGCGAACGGGTCCTTGGGGCAAGCTTTGTTGAGGCTTGTGTAGTCAATACACATCCGCCACTGCTTGTTCTTCTTCAGTACCAAGACCAGGTTTGCTAACCATTCTGGAAAGAACACTTCCATGATGAAACCGGCTGCTAGGAGCCGGGCTATCTTTTCTCCAACAACTCTTCTCTTCTCTTCTGACAGGCGGTGCAAAGGCTGCCTGACGGGCTTCACATCAGATCGGACATGTAACTTGTGCTCGGTGAATTCCGTCGGTACACCTGGAATGTATTTAGGGGACCATGAGAAAATGTCCCGATTCTCACGAACGAAATCGACGAGCTCGCCTTCCTATTTACTGTCAAGGTTCGCACCTATGACAGCATACCTCTCCGGGTGCTCCGGGTCCAAGGGTATCTTCTTCGTCTCTTTGGCCGGCTTGAACGAGCCCTCAGCTTTCGACTCCTTGGGGTCGGGCGATATTTCGGGCTGCTTGCCGGCCATCGCCACGACCCGATCAAGAAGCCGCTTCTCACCGCGATCACTGTGGACTCGCCAGCCGATCGCTTTCACCGCATAGCGGGACGACTTTCTATAGTCGCCGGCTACAGTCAGGATCCCCTTGGAACTTGGCATCTTCATCTTGAGGTAGGCGTAGTGGGGGACCGCCATGAACTTGGCCAAAGCAGGTCGGCCAAGCAGAGCGTGGTACGGGCTTTCGAGGTCCACCACTTCGAACCAGACTGGCTCTCGGCGGAAATGATCTTTGTCCCCAAAAAGGACGTCTATCAGGATTTTGCCGGTCGGTGAGTAGGAAAGGCCAGGTACAATGCCGTGGAACACAGTCCGGCTACTCTGAAGCTGTCTTTGCTTGATTCCTAACTTCTCCTTCGTGTCCTTGTACAGGATGTTGATGTTGCCGCCTCCGCCTATCAAGACTCGCGAGAAGCGAGCGCCCTCCTATCCGTGGGCAAGGGTGGCCCCCAAGACCGTGGCGAGGGAGCTCGGATTCGCATCACCTCTAGGTGATCAGCCCCGCCCAACCGATAGGTTTCTTGGACCAAAGGCATGAACTCGAGTATCCGATGCTATCAGATTCACTTCTTCTTCTTTGCCACCGCCTTCTTGGTCATCGGCCACACCGGTGAACACCACATAAGCTCCATGCTCTTCCGGGTACTGCCTTGCATTGCGCCGACCGGCTCGACAGCCGGCCGGGCGGCGGTGGAGGCGGCGGCCCAAAGAAAGCGGGGAGGCAGGAGGCCGCCTCCCTTGGCGATCCCGGTGAGCCAAAGGACACTTCCGGGTGGTGTGGTTTGACGGTTTCGCTACCGCTATGGAACTTGGCAGGACCATCTAGAGTCTGCTTTCGTATGAGAAGGCCGGCAACCAGTTGGACTTGCCGCCTTTGCCGCTATCGAGGCTGCCCCTCCGCTGCTGGTCTTCGATCACGCCACCTGCCGGCTGGAAGCCGGGTGGGGCCTTGCGCCAGGATCAGATATCACCGACCGGGTGTCTCCAAATGAGTTCGGGAGCCCGAGGAGCCACCTTGCCGTCGCCGACCGACTCCAATCTCCGCCTTCATGGAGGAGTCGGCCGTGGCGTGCATTTGTTCTGCTATGATCAGCAGCTCGTCGAGGGTCTCCGCTGCCGCAAAGGAGCTTGTGCTTGAGGAGGGTGCCTTCTCGCACCCGGCAGTGAAGTACTCGATAGCTCTGCACCTCGTGCACGCCGCAGGAATTCCTGAGCTCGGCCCAGCGCGTGAGGTAGTCGCGAGTTGACTCATTGGGGCCTTGCACGCACAAGGAAAGCTGGCGAGGCTTGGGAGGTCGCTCGTACGTGCTCGTGAAGTTGCGGACGAAGGCCTCGGTGAAGTCGACCCAACTGTTGATGCTGCGGGGCTTCAGGCTGTTCAACCATGTCCGGGCCGTGCTCTCGAGCATGAGGGGAACATACTTCACGGCAACACGCTTGTTGCCGTTCGCTATGTTGATGGCCGTGGAGTAGTCAACTAGCCAGTCTTCCGGCTTTACGGAGCCGGTGTACTTGGGCGTGTCTCGGGGGAGTGTGAACCCTCTGGGGAAGGGCTCGTCTCGGATGCGAGGTCCGAAACAGGGCGGACCCAACTCGTCTTCTTCTTCCAGCGCCAGGGATCGGTGGAGTCGGTCGATCCGGTGGCGGGCGTTTTTCTCCGACTCCTCTCGGCGGCCAAGGCGGTCGCCGAGAGTCGGATGCTCGACGGTGGCGGGGAGACTTCGCCTTTCTCTGCGGGAGGAGGAGGCAGATAGTCGCCCCGCCGCCCATCGCTTCTTGGGCGGCCGTCTTGGTCGCGCCGATGGAGATGTGAGTCCGACTATGGCTGACAGCCGGATCCTTGTTTTTTTCTTCCGCGACACCGCCACCGGCATTCGAGACGCCGCGCCTTGTTCTCGGTGGGGAGGCAAGTCGTCGTTTTGTCGCCGCGCGCCTGCGGCGGCAAGCCGGCCCGCGCGAAGCCGCTGCCGAGGAGCTGCTGGACTCGCTCCGTCATCAGCGGCGCTCCTCACCTCGGTTGTCCAGCTCGTCCGCCGCCGCTCGGGTGGCGCGGATGTTCTCCGCAGCGTGGCATACAGCCGATTGGCCCCGAACAGGTTGGCGATGGCTATGTCGCTCTGGACCGCCGCCTAGGCGGTTAGGCCCGCCGGGCTGGCGAGCCGCCCACAGCGTGATCCATCTCACGCTGGTAGGCTTCTGACAAGCGTCTCATGCTTGCCAGCTACCTCGCGCCTTCAAGAAGCTGAAGGCGGCGCGCCTCCAGCATCTCTGCGTCAGCGTCTTCCGGAATAGGCGCGGTCAGGTCTCGCAGAGCCGCGTCGAGAGGGTCATGAGCTCCTTCGCCGGAATGCTCGCTATGACCGATGACGAGCACCTCTGTGACGGTGCTTCCGCCGCTCCCCTCATGAGGGAGCGGCTCGTCGTAGACCACCATGTTGATGGGGAACGTGTCGAGCGACGCGGTGTCGGAGTCGACCAGCATCGGGTCGGTGGAGCCTATGGACTCCAGGTCCGCGGCAGGCTCGCCGACGACGTGGAGTTGCTCGAGGAGGCCCGCGAGGAGGCTCTTAAGTCGCCTGCGTCGCATCGGATGCAGGCTCGTCGGAGAGGCGAACCTCGCCGACAAGTTCGGGCGAGGCAGCCGGTCGCGAGCGATCTCAGCGTCAGCAGCTGCGGCCGGGCGCAGACTCCATCTAGCGTGCGGTGCCGCTGCGCCGCCAGGAGGAAAAGGGTTCCCGCCCGCAGCAGGTCTCGACGACGGTGCACCTAGCCCCACGGTGGGCGCCAAATGTCGGGGTTGGGTGCGACATATGCCAAAGGATGGCTTATCATGGTGGGGGCGAGTAGAACGTCACGGTGCTCGAAACGGGATGAGGCGAAGGCATGCACGCCGCGGATCTTACCTAGCTTCGTGGCTCTCCGTGGAGATAACACCCCTCATCGCTGCTCAAGGGGTCTCCGCATGATCACTATGGCAAAGTGGGTACAAGGTTGCTCCTTGAGCTGTTCGGGGTGAGGAAGGAGAAGGGCAAGGCTAGCTCTTCTCTTCCCTCTATATGTGTCTAAAACTATTAGGGTCCAACCTCTTGCATGGGTGCTCCGAGGGATTTATAAAGGCCTAACCCCCAAGGGTACAATGGTAATCCGGCTGGGCGCGGGTCCCAGCCGTCTGTCTCTCTGGTCGCCGTCTTCTCCGCCGACTGCTGGGGCCCGCCGACTGGTGGGCCCCGCCGATGGTCCAAAGATGGGGCCGATAAGCCTTGTCCACCACGCGGGTCTTGCTGCCGGTCATGATTACCGTAGCCGCGCTTCTAATGATGCGGCTTGGTCATGGGGTCATGGCAATGTCGCCGCTCGACGGCGATCATCATCGCTGCCATTCCATGTCTTGTCTGGTTAATGGCGTGCGGAGCCCATGGGAGGGGCCGGCCGACTCTCGGGGGCCGACTCCCAGCGGGTCCGTCTTGGGGCGCTCTCGCCGTCTTCTGCACTCCCGCCGATAGGCGGGTCCCGCCGTCTCTGGGTCGTATGCAGACAGCCGTGGGTACAGGGATCTGCCCACGGGCTGATGTCAGGGCCGGCGTGGCAACAGTCCCGCACCGGACGGAGATCTTCGTCAGTACGGCACACTGTGGCCATGCCTGCCCTTCGTGAACGGGGCGGGGATGGGCCGCGCGGCGGTCACATCCCATCCCGTCCGTAGTTGCATAGGCAGGAGGTGATTGGAGTCGCGGGCCGACTCCACATAGCCGGCTTCTCCGGAAGCCGCCACTTGGGAGTCGGCTGGGAGGGGCAGTCGGCGGCTTTGCCGCCGACTCTCACAAGGCGGCTCTTCGTCTTGGGGTCTTGAGGGGCGCAGTCTGCCCTGATGTTTTGAAAGGTCCAGGGGCTCGGGTTTGCCTACCCGTGGCCCATTACTCCGACAAATCACCAATCTCGTCTTCTTGCAATTTACATTATTTTCCATTTGCCTCTCATTTTCATCTCCCCCACTTCACAAAAATTTGTCGTTTTATTCGCCCTCTTTTTCGTTCGGCGTTTCTCGTTGGATCTCTTATTTGCTTGAACTTGTCATCATGAGTGACTTTGGTATGGCGGAAACAAATGATGACCTAACTCCTAAAATTGGACGATATGCCAATGTCGATGCTAAAATTTTTGTTTTGGGGCAAGGGAATGTTATGGGAAAAGATCATATCCAAGATTTTTTCAATTGTGTTGGAAATTTAAGTCTTGACGATGCTCCTATACATAACAGGACTAAATCTTATGCAGAAGCTATTTCAGCACTAGTTCTGAAACTTGAAAATAAATTTACCCGTACCCATCCTACCTTGCAAAGATTGTTTTATGAGCTACCCATCTATCTATCTATTATCTATCTATCTATTATATTATTAAAACGATAGAAAACTAACGGCTTAGATCTAACAATTGAAAAAGAGTTTAAAAGAACGGCTGTGATTTGCAACAAAGAAGTAAAAAAAATAAAACGATAGAAAACTAACGGCTTAGATCTAACAATTGAAAAAGAGTTTAAAAGAATGGCTGTGATTTGCAACAAAGAAGTAAAAAAAATAGGCAGCCTCTCACGGTATTGGAATCGGCCGGACAAGCAAAACACGATGGAAAAAAGTAAAGCTGAGTCCGAACTCAATACTATACGTGTATTGGAATCGCCAGACAATCAAAACACGATGAAAAAGGAAAAAAACTGGAGTCCGGACTAAATATGTTACATATACAAATAGTGCAATGTGTCACGTCCAAATAAGTATACGTGTGGAACAGAGCCGAACAAGTTGAGAGGGAAAAAAGAGCAGTCTGATTAGCACATGTTCATAGGCATTAGGCACCATCGGCAGCGTGGTGTAATCCGTTTTGTATTGGCATCCATGTGCAAACGATGACATCGCCTGCCGTTATCTAATTAATAGTATTTTATTTTGCATGACGTAGGAAATCATGTACAAGCGTTTTGTATTTTAAAAAAGTTATACAATATTTTTTTACGGGAAAATGTATAGAATGTTGCTACAGTAAAAGCAAAAAAAGGCTGATATATGAAAAACCCACAATGAATAACGAAAGCACTATTTTAGTATTAGAAAACATTTGTAACATGGAAATATAGATAATTAAAAAATTAAGGTGTCTACAATCTTATAAAATTTGCAAAAAATTATTATAAAAATAGAACGTACAACAATAACCATGTAGACAGTTTCTTAATCTTCAGCTTGACAGTTTCTTAATCTGATTAGGAAGTTTAAGAAGGAAAACAAAAATATTGGCTAGGAACGTACGTAGGCTTCGAAGATGATGCATCGGTTCCCATGGAGACCATAGCTATCGGGATTGAGGGCAAAGTATGTCACTGCTGGCCAACTTAATCGGAGAGATCGTTGTTATGAATTCTTGATGCTTAACGCCGGCGGCGATGGAAGGCAAAAGAGCAGCGACCCATCATATTTGTCACAAAATCCAATACATCTCAGTTCAAAGTATTAAGTTTCACATATAAACTCATATCAGCTGGCACCTGCCAGGCTATACTAAACCGTGTGCACGCGACGAAGACAACACTACAATGATATGATCACTAGCCTGCCTAACATTGTATAAAATACCACGGACCATCATCGTCGGTCCAGCTTTTTGAGAACGCTGCAACCCTTTGGATCAGGCTGGAGTAGATCACTGTGACACATTGTCGGTGCTAATCAGCAAGGTGTGTCAAATCTATCAATGCATTTAAATTTACCAATTTTTCTCTTAGGCTCTTTCTGTAAGGGTAGATTTTTGTGCTCTCAAAGTTAAGCTCATGGTTAAGCTTAAATATCATGGAGCAAAAAACGACCCAAATCAAAATACGCATGATTTTACAAGAACACGTAAATAATTTTGAACTACCCTTATAGTTGTTTTATTAAGAGCCTTTCCTAATGATCTTATCGAGCATACAACAGTTCCAATTGTCTTTTGCAAAAACTAAGAAGAAAATAAATAGACGAACAACTTGAACTTGGGATTCGCTATATAAGTATGTATTATCTTCGCCCAAGTAAATAACTGCATGCTTTCTTCATGGACATGAGAAACCAACAACCTAAACTGACATGCGAAATAACGTTGGCATCAAAACAGACAAACAAAATTTCATACTTACACATTATATTGCAACTACCAAAGTGTTTCACTAATAAACACATATGTCAGTATATTAAATATACTTATATATAATGCCTATTCATGATATCATATTTAATCAAGCCACAAGATTCCATTTTTCTAAGAAAGTAAATAGGAATATCCAAATTTGTGGGCAAATTCACAATAATAATGCCAAAATTAACCAATGATTTCAGTTCGAAGAGAGAACACAAGTTGGAATGAGAAGAACACGGTAAATAAAAGAACTCGCTAAATGGAAAACATGCAAATTATTTCCTTCCCACATAGGTCGGTCCTATTAACATCGTTAGACATAGCCAAGTGTAGCAAAATTTATCATGTAGTCAATATATATAGCTCACTCAACCTCAAATGGAACCTACATCCACCTAAAAGAGTTTGGGTTGGAAACAAAATTACGTTCTTGGAAATTTTTGAGTTGTTGGTTTGAGGCAATGATTGAGAAAAAAATTCAATCACAAAAAAAAGAGAAACAAATGCAATCATTTTTTTTTAAATTTCAATGAAATTACTTTCAACTGAAGGAACTTGACCTAGACGGTGTCAAATGTCTAATGATCCAAGAGAGGAGCGAAAAAGACTAAGAAACACATGAGATGTTTTGTGAATAATAAATTTTATATGGCAAGACAAAAATCATATGGTGCATCGGGTCAATAGAGAAAAATAGGAGAAAGTTACACTAAGATGATGAGCATACTCCTCCGACTTTGGATCGTTAGCAAAAAAATCATAAGAACAAATTAACCACTTTTTGATGTGATGATATAGATTTGGTGTGATAATTATTTATGTAATACAAATAAATACGTAAACAACTATTTCAACAAAAAGGTGTCCACTAAGCGATAGAAATTGTATAAGAACCAATGATTATTTAATTAATTGAACTACATGGAACCTTACTCATATTAAAATGATTCTTGCATCTCAAATGTGGAAGAAGTCCACTAAGCATTGAAAATATTGAACTTAAAATTCTAGCATAATCCATAAGCAAATCCATTTTGTTGACGCAACATGAAATATACTATAATTTAAGTACCACATATAATTGAAATGATAAAAGGAATAACTACAATAGTCTAGCCGCGCAAATGCGCGGGTGGCCCTGCTAGTTATAAAGAATCCAGAAGCTAAAAAGTTGGCCACCCTTGTTCTTATGAATGAATTTGATTACATAATACGAGAAACTAGGGAAAATTTTGGTTTCTATGGTATGAATCGTGAAAAACCGGTGATAGATGAGATTCTTTATAATAGTGATTATGTGCTAAGACATTTTCTTGGGGATAATCGAAGAATCTTAAAAAGGAAATCCCTGTTTTAGATATAATCCAACAAGTTTTCAATGATGTTAATCAACACTATTCTTGGATTGTTGCCAGAAATCAAAGGGGATATGATGATAAGCAACTTGATAGTGCTAAAGTTTCTATGGATAATGTGTTCTACGTTGTTTTTGCAAAACCTCCTGACAAAAACACCTCTGAGGTAAATGAAACTAAAGATGACAACACTTAGATCTATGCATTATGCCTAGCTAGGGGCATAAAATGATAGCGCCTGTTGGGAGGCAACCCAATGAATAAAATTTATTTTTGTCTTTTTTCTTTCTATTCTTGAGTGTTTGCACAATTATGCTACTCTTTTGATTGTGTTTTTATGTTTTAATTAGTGTTTGTGCCAAGCAAAGCCTTTGGGAGCATGTTGGCTGATAGTTGATTTGATCTTGTTGAAAAACAGAAACTTTGTGCGCCAGTCACAGAATTATTAAAAATCACAGAATCGTGATAAAATTCTGATTTTTTTACACAAGATTGATATACAAATTGCCTGCGTTGTCCTAATTCAGAATTTTTGGAGTTACAGAAGTATACGAAGTTTTCAGATTGCTACAGACTGTTTTGTTTTTGACAGATTCTGTTTTCTTTGCGTTGTGTGCTTATTTTGATAAATCTATGGTTTGTATTGGAGGGTACAAGCCATAGTAAAGTTGGAATATAGTAGATATAATGCAAAAAAAATATGAATGGGTTTGCAACAGTACTTAGAGTAGTGATTTGCTTTGTTATACTAATGGATCTCACGAAGGTTTTGTTGAGTTTTGTGTGATTGAAGTTTTCAAGTTTTGGGTGAGATCACGATGGATGAAGGAATAAGGAGTAAGAAGAACCTAAGCTTGGTAATGCCTAGGACACCCCAAGTTATTATCCAAAGAGGAACAAGCAACTAAGCTTGGGGATGCCCCCTGATAACCCACAAGTATAGGGGATCGCAATAGCTTTCGAGGGTAGAGTATTCAACCCAAATTTATTGATTCGACACAAGGGGAGCCAAAGAATATTCTTGAGTATTAGCAGTTGAGTTGTCAATTCAACCACACCTGGATAACTTAGTATCTGCAGCAAAGTGTTTAGTAGCAAAAGTGGTATGATAATAAAGGTAACAAGAGCAAAAGTAAAGATAAATCTTTTGGGTTTTTGTAGTAGTTGTAACAAAGAGTAGCAACGGAAAAGTAAATAAGCGAAGAACAATATGTGAAAAGCTCATAGGCAATGGATCAGTGATGGATAATTATGCCGGATGCGATTCCTCATGCAATAGTTATAACATAGGGTGATATAGAACTAGCTCCAATTCATCAATGTAATGTAGGCATGTATTCCGTAAATAGTCATACGTGCTTATGGAAAAGAACTTGTATGACATCTTTGTCCTACCCTCCCGTGGCAGCGGGTCCTTACGGAAACTAAGGGATATTAAGGCCTCCTTTTAATAGAGAACCGGAACAAAGCATTAGCACATAGTGAATACATGAACTCCTCAAACTACGGTCATCACCGAGAAGTATCCAGATTATTGTCACTTCGGGGTTGTCGGATCATAACACATAATATGTGACTATAGACTTGTAAGATAGGATCAAGAACACACATATATTCATGAAAACATAATAGGTTCAGATCTGAAATCATGGCACTCGGGCCCTAGTGACAAGGATTAAGCATAGCAAAGTCATAGCAACATCAATCTCAGAACATAGTGGATACTAGGGATCAAACCCTAACAAAACTAACTTGATTACATGGTAAATCTCATCCAACCCATCACCGCCCAGCAAGCCTACGATGGAATTACTCACGCACGGCGGTGAGCATCATGAAATTGGTGATGGAGGATGGATGATGATGACGATGGCGACGAATCCCCCTCTCCGGAGCCCCGAACGGGCTCCAGATCAGCCCTCCCAAGAGAGATTAGGGCTTGGCGGCGGCTCCATGTCGTGAAACGTGATGAAACTTTCTCTCTGATTTTTTTCTCCCCGAGACGGAATATATGGAGTTGGAGTTGAGGTCGGAGGAGGTCCAGGGGGGCCACGAGATAGGGGCGTGTTCTAGGGAGGGCGCCTGCCTCATGGACAGTCAGGCCCCTGGTGTATTTCTTTTCACCTAATAATTCTTATAAATTCCAAAAGTGCCTCCGTTGATTTCCAGGACATTCCGAGAACTTTTCTTTTCTACACATAAAACAACATCATGGTAGTTCTATCGAAAACAGCGTCAGTCCGGGTTAGTTTCATTCAAATCATGCAAGTTAGAGTCCAAAACAAGGGCAAAAGTGTTTGGAAAAGTAGATAAGTTGGAGACGTATCAACTCCCCCAAGCTTAAACCTTTGCTTGTCCTCAAGCAATTCAGTTGATAAACTGAAAGTGATAAAGAAAAACTTTTACAAACTCTTTTTGCTCTTGTTGTTGTAAACATGAAAAGCCAGCATTCAAGTTTCAGCATATATTATGAACTAACCATACTCACAATAACACATAGTCTCACAGTTACTCATGTCAATAACATAATCAGCTAGCGAGCCATAATAATAAAACTCAGATGACAACACTTTCTCAAAATAATCATAACATGATATAACAAAATGGTATCTCGCTAGCCCTTTTGAGACCAAGAAACATAAATGCAGAGCACCTTTAAAGATCAAGGACTGACTAAACATTGTAATTCATGGTAAAAGAGATCCAGTCAAGTCATACCCAATATAAACTAATAATAATGAATGCAAATGACAGTGTGCTCTCCAGCGGGTGCTTTTAATAAGAAGGGTGATGACTCAACATAAAAGTAAATAGATAGGCCCTTCACAGAGGGAAGCAGGGATTTGTAGAGGTGCCAGAGCTCGATTTTAAATTAGAGATTGAATAACATTTTGAGCGGCATACTTTCGCTGTCAACGCAACAACTATGAGATGGATGTATCTTCCATACTACATCCATTATAGGCAGTTCCCAAACAGAATGGTAAAGGTTTATACTCCCCCAACCACCAACAAGCATCAATCCATGGCTTGCTCGAAACAACGAGTGCCTCCAACATACAACAGCCCTGGGAGTTTTGTTTAATTATTTTGATTTGCTTTGATCTTTTTGGATCATGGGACTGGGCATCCCTTGCCACGCCCTTTCTCGTGAATGAGGAGCGGAGTCCACCTCGCTGAGAATAACCCACCTAGCATGGAAGATATAGGCAGCCCTAGTTGAAACATGAGCTGCTCAAGCATACAGAACAGAATTTCATTTGAAGGTTTGGAGTTTGGCACATACAAATTTACTTGGAACGGCAGGTAGATACCGCATATAGGAAGGTATAGTTGACTCATATGGAACAACTTTGGGGTTTAAGGAGTTTGGATGCACAAGCAGTGTTCCCGCGTAGTACAAGTGAAGGCTAGCAAAAGACTGGGAAGCGACCAACTGAGAGAGCGACAACAAATAAACATGCATTAAAATTAATTCACACCGAGTACAAGCATGAGTAGGATATAATCTACCATGAACATAAATATCATGAAGGCTATGTTGATTTGATTCAACTACATGTGTGAACATTTGCCAAGTCGAGTCACTCAATTCATTCAAAGGAGGATACCATCCCATCATACCACATCATAATCATTCTAATAGCATGTTGGCACGCAAGGTAAATCATTATAACTCATAGCTAATCAAGCATGGCACAAGTAACTATAATCTCTAAATGTCATTGCAAATATGTTTACTTCATAATAACTGATCAGAAACGATGAACTCATCATATTTACAAAAACAAGAGAGGTCGAGTTCATACCAGCTTTTCTCATCCCAATAAGTCCATCATATATCGTCATTATTGCCTTTCACTCACACGACCGAACGATGTGTATAATAATAAGAGTGCACGTGCATTGGACTAAGCTGGAATCTGCAAGCATTCAACTCAAGAGAGAAGACCGGGTAATATGGGCTCTAATTAAATAAACAATCATGCATATGAGAGCCACTAAGCATTTTCAATATGGTCTTCTCGGCCCCCAAAAGAAAGAAAAGAAAAATAAAACTATTTACACGGGAAAGCTCCCAACAAGTAAGAAGAAGAACTAGAAATATTTTTGGTTTTTCATTTTAATTTCTACTACAAGCATGGAAATTAAGCTAACTAATTTTTTTGGTTTTTCTTAAGGTTTATCAAACGCATAAGAAGAAAACTAGAAAAAGAAAATTAAACTAACATGGATAACACAATGAAAGAGTTATGAGCACCGACGACTAGTGTGTGAACATGAATGTAAAGTCGGTGAGAAATACGTACTCCCCCAAGCTTAGGCTTTTGGCCTAAGTTGGTCTAGTACCAAGGACCGCTGCTACTCTCCCCGGTGTAGTGGGAGGTGTAATTAGGATACCACTGGCTGGTCATCTTCGGGTCCCACTGGACAGATGATGCACGATAAAGATCCATCTCAGGTTCCGGTTCAGGTTCTGGTTCTAGAGTAAAAGTTTGAGATCGATGGTTGTTCACCACTTCCGGTGTGACAAGAAAATTATCTGCAGTCAAATCAAACAACAGAGGCACAGGCAAAATAATAGTCTCATTGTATTTCTTATTAAATCTAAGGTTATACAAGAGCATCTTCTCTTCGTTGTCAACAGTAAACTTGTGTGCTACCATGCTCTTGTAATCTAAAATGTGAGGAGGTAATTTTGTCTCCTCCTCCTCATAGTGCCTAATTAATGGGTATCTGAAAATGTTCAGCGAGACGCAAAAGATAGATACCCCCAAATATGGGGCCTTTTGTACGATTCAGGGCTAGCCGTTTAGCAATGACGGCACCCATACTGAAAGTGTTATCTCCTAGCAAAGCATGTTGAAGAATAATAATATCTAGAATGCTCAAATTTCCACAATTTCCATGACCCATCAAGCATCTACTAGCAAATATGGCGAAGTAGCGTAAAACAGGAAAGTGTATGCTAGAGACTTTTGCCTCAGAGCCCTTCTTTGGCTCTTCCACGGCAAAAGCTTTAACGAAGCCATCCACATCTTCACGATGGGGTTACTCTAATTCTCCCTCATAAGGTATCCTACATACCGCGCAAAAATGACGTAAAGACATTTCTTTGAATTCATCATATAAATGAAATGATACTGCAGGCGGTGACTTCTTAGGATAATAATAAAAGTTTTGCACGAAAATATTGGTGAGCAAGAGATACTGATCGATTCGGTCGTTGATGAAACCGGTGAGGCCTGCAGTCTCGATTAAAACATAAAAATCTTCATGAATTCCGGCTTCTTTCAAGCAATCTTCGCATGGCCATTCACACGACCATACTTCCGCTAAGCGAGGGAGATTATACTTGGGTTTTTCCTTCTCTTTGTCTTGTTTTTCCTTAGAGCTTTGGCTAGAAGAACCTTTAAAGAGCCTCCTTAACATTTTCTGAAAAATTCCGAAATTTTAGTAACTTCAAAATAAAAGTGCATAAAACTAAACAAGATTGATAGCAACTACTCCTACAAGTGCCTAGAGCCTATATCATGCATTGGAATTGCTTGGGACCTCCAAAATTTAACATGCAAGCTCAAGAACATGGTCACCTATGCAGCAAAAATTTGCAATGAATAAAGCACTAGAACAAAAACTAATTGGACCAGTGGAGGAGTCACATACCAAGCAACAATCTCCCAAAGCAGTTTTGCGAATGGAGCTTTGAGCTAAGAGATCGAAAATCGCAGCAAGAAGTGCTAGAACTCGTGCTTGAGATGGATGGGGATTTTTTGGGTAGAATATGAAGTGTGTGGGTGCTGGCATAAGTGGAGGGGGCCACCAGGGGCCCACGAGACAGGGGGTGCGTCCTAAGGGGGGCGCGCCCTCCTCTCTCGTGGCCTGGTGCTTGCCCCTTCTGCAGTGTTTTCAGTGCCTAAAATCGTCAAATAATCCAAAAAAATCATACTAAGTTTGCAGGGCATTTGGAGCACTTTTATTTTCGGGCTATTTTTTAATGCACGGATAATTCAGAAAACAGACGGATAATACTATTTTTGCTTTATTTAATCTAAATAACAGAAAGTAAAAGGAGGGCATAGAAGGTTGTGCCTTCTAGTTTCATCCATCTCGTGATCATCAAAATGAAACCACTAACAAGGTTGATCAAGTCTTGTTAATGAACTCATTCCGAATAACACGGAACCAGAGAAATTTCGAATAACACTAAGTTACCTCAACGGGGATATGAAAATCCCCAACAATAAGAATATCATACTTTTCTTGACAACAGGGAGAGGAAATTCAAAACCTCCAAAAATGATAGTTGGAACTTTTCCAATTGAATTGATGCTATGAACTTGAGATTGTTTCCTCGGAAAGTGTACCGTATGCTCATTACCATTAACATGAAAAGTGACATTGCCTTTGTTGCAATCAATAACAGCCCCTGCGGTATTAAGAAAAGGTCTACCAAGCATAATAGACATACTATCGTCCTCGGGGATATCAAGAATAACAAAGTCCGTTAAAATAGTGACATTTGCAACCACAACAGGCACATCCTCACAAATACCGACAGATATATCAGTTGATTTATCAGCCATTTGCAAAGATATTTCAAGAGGGCGCCAACTTATTCAATTCAAGTCTACGATATAAAGAGAGAGGCATAACACTAACACCGGCTCCAAGATCACATAAAGCAGTTCTAACATAATTTCTTTTAATAGAGCAAGGTATAGTTGGTACACCTGGATCTCCAAGTTTCTTTGGTATTCCACCCTTAAAAGTGTAATTAGCAAGCATGGTGGAAATTTCAGCTTCCGGTATATTTATTTTATTTGTGATGATATCCTTCATATACTTAGCATAAGGATTTACTTTAAGCGTGTCGATTAAACGACACGTAAGAAAATAGGTCTAATCATTTCAGCAAAGCACTCAAAATCCTCATCATCCTTTGACTTGGATGGTTTAGGAGGAAAGGGCATGGGTTTCTAAACCCATGGTTCTCTTTCTTTACCGTGCTTCCTAGCAACAAAATCTCTCTTATCATAACGTTGATTCTTTGATTGTGGGTTATCAAGATCAACAGCAGGTTCAATCTCTACATCATTGTCTTTGCTAGTTTGAGCATCAACATGAACATTATCATTAACATTATCACTAGGTTCGTGTTCATCACCTAATTGAGTTTCAGCATCAGAAATAGAAATATTATTGGGATTCTCAGGTGTGTCTACAGTAGGTTCATTAGAAGCATGCATAGTTCTATCGTTTTTCTTCTTCTTTTTAGAAGAACTAGGTGCCTCTAAATTATTTCTCTGAGAATCTTGCTCGATTCTCTTAGGGTGGCCTTCAGGATACAAAGGTTCCTGAATCATTCTACCAGTTCTAGTAGCCACTCTAACAGCAAAGTAATTTTTATTATTTAATTCATCAAGCAAATCATTTTGAGCTCTAAGTACTTTCTCAGCTTGAGTAGCAACCATAGAAGCATATTTAATAACGCGGCGAAGTTCATCTTTAACTCTAGCCAGATTATCACCTACGCGTCCTATCTCGAAAGCATTATTCTTTAACTCTCTACCAACATAAGCATTAAAACTTTCTTGCCTAGCCATAAATTCATCAAATTCATCTAAGCATGGGCTATGAAATTTAGTAGATGGTATTTCAACTTTATCAGATCTATAGAGAGAATTTACCTTTACTACCTGTGTCGGGTTATCAAGACAATGTGGTTCTTCAGGCGGTCAATTAAGACCATGTATTTCTTCAATAGGAGGTAAATTCTTAACATCTTCAGCTTTAACACCTTTTTCTTTCATTGATTTCTTTGCCTCTTGCATATCTTCAGATCGAGAAATAAAACACCTCTCTTCTTCGGAGTGGGTTTAGGAATAGGCTCAGGAGTTGGCTCAATTGGTTCAGGAATTACTTGAGAACTGGCTCGGAAGAGTCCAATTGTTTTCATTAGTCAACATATTATTCAATAGTATTTCAGCTTCACGATCGTTTCTTTCCTGAAAACACAACCAGCACAACTATCCAAGTAGTCCTTGGAAGCATCGGTTAGTCCATTATAAAAGATATCAAGTATTTCACTTTTCTTAAGAGGATGATCGTGCAAAGCATTAAGTAGTCGGAGAAGCCTCCCCAAGCTTGTGGGAGACTCTCTTCTTTGATTTGCACAAAATTATATATTTCCGCAAGGCAGCTTGTTTCTTATGAGCAGGGAAATATTTAGCGAGAAGTAATAAATCATATCCTGGGGACTACGCACACAACCAAGAGCAAGAGAATTATACCAAGTCTTAGCATCACCCTTTAATGAGAACGGAAATATCTTAAGGATATATAGATAGCGAGACTTCTCATCATGAGTAAACAGGGTGGCTATATCATTCAACTTGGTAAGATGTGCCACAACAGTTTCAGATTCAAGACCATAAAAAGGATCAGATTCAACTAAAGTAATAATATCAGGATCAACAGAGAATTCATAATCCTTATCAAGAATACGTATAGGTGAAGTAGCAAAAGCAGGATCGGGTTTCATTCTAGCATTAAGAGACTGCTGCTTCCATATAGCTAATAATTTCTTAAGATCATTTCTATCATTGCAAGCAAGGATTTCAAGAGAAGCTTTTTCATTCATAACATAACCCTTAGGAACAACAGGTAAAACATAATCATTGGGGGAACCTTCATCATCACTATCATCAGTAATAGGATCTTCAGTAATTTCATCCCCTCTAACTCTAGCAAGTTGTTCATCTAGAAATTCACCTAATGGAAAAGTAGTATCAAGCACACAAGTAGTTTCATCATGCATAGCAGAAGTGGCATCGTCAATAACATGCGACGTATCAGAACTCATAGCAGTAGTAGGTTTAGGTGTCGCAAGCTTACTAATAACGGAAAGAGAATCTAGTGCAGAGCTAGATGGCAATTCCTTACCTCCCCTCGTAGTTGAGGGCAAAATAGTAGTTCAGTCGTCTTTCAAGTTCTTCATAGTGATCAACAGATATAAATCCCAAGTGACTCAGAGAATAGAGCTATGCTCCCCTCAATGGCACCAGAAATTAGTCTTGATAACCCACAAGTATAGGGGATCGCAACAGCTTTCGAGGGTAGAGTATTCAACCCAAATTTATTGATTCGACACAAGGGGAGCCAAGAATATTCTTGAGTATTAGCAGTTGAGTTGTCAATTCAACCACACCTGGATAACTTAATATCTGCAGCAAAGTGTTTAGTAGCAAAAGTGGTATGATAATAAAGGTAACGGTAGCAAAAGTAAAGATAAATGTTTTGGGGTTTTTGTAGTAGTAGTAACAGTAGCAACAGAAAAGTAAATAAGCGAAGAACAATATGTGAAAAGCTCGTAGGCAATGGATCAGTGATGGATAATTATGCCGGATGCGATTCTTCATGCAATAGTTATAACATAGGGTGATATAGAACTAGCTCCAATTCATCAATGTAATGTAGGCATGTATTCCGTAAATAGTCATACGTGCTTATGGAAAAGAACTTGTATGACATCTTTTGTCCTACCCTCCCGTGGCAGCGGGTCCTTATGGAAACTAAGGGATATTAAGGCCTCCTTTTAATAGAGAACCGAACAAAGCATTAGCACATAGTGAATACATGAACTCCTCAAACTACGGTCATCACCAAGAAGTATCCCGATTATTGTCACTTGAGGTTGTCGGATCATAACACATAATAGGTGACTATAGACTTGCAAGATAGGATCAAGAACACACATATATTCATGAAAACATAATAGGTTCAGATCTGAAATCATGGCACTCGGGCCCTAGTGACAAGCATTAAGCATAGCAAAGTCATAGCAACATCAATCTCGTAACATAGTGGATACTAGGGATCAAACCCTAACAAAACTAACTTGATTACATGGTAAATCTCATCCAACCCATCACCGTCCAGCAAGCCTACGATGGAATTACTCACGCACGGCGGTGAGCATCATGAAATTGGTGCTGGAGGATGGTTGATGATGACGACGGCGACGAATCCCCCTCTCCGGAGCCCCGAACGGACTCCAGATCAGCCCTCCCGAGAGAAATTAGGGCTTGGCGGCGGCTCCGTGTCGTGAAACGCGATGAAACTTTCTCTCTGATTTTTTTCTCCCCGAGACGGAATATATGGAGTTGGAGTTGAGGTCGGAGGAGGTCCAAGGGGCCCACGAGATTGGGGGGCGCGCCGTAGGGGGGCGTGCCCCCTGTCTCATGGACAGGCTGTGGGCCCCCTGGTGTATTTCTTTCGCCCAATAATTCTTATAAATTCCAAAAAGTGCCTCTGTTGATTTCCAGGACATTCCAAGAACTTTTCTTTTCTACACATAAAACAACATCATGGTAGTTCTGCTGAAAACAGCGTCAGTCCGGGTTAGTTTCATTCAAATCATGCAAGTTAGAGTCCAAAACAAGGGCAAAAGTGTTTGGAAAAGTAGATACGTTGGAGACGTATCACCCCTGAGTGGCATCCCCTCTTTCTTCTAACGAGCATCGATATTTTACTTGGAGCTATATTTTTATTAGTCACATATCATGAGTTTTGCTTGGAGCGTCTTGTATCATATGAGTCTTTGCTTGTTTTGCTTTTTAGTTTGTGTCATCTATCCTTGCTAGACACACCTATTTGAGAGAGCCAAAATTATTCTATGATTTGTTAGAATTGCTCTTTATGCTTCACTTAAATTTTTTGAGCTATGGAATTGCTCTAGTGCTTCACTTATATCTTTTTTAGCATGGTGTGCTTTAATATTTTTGAAGAAATGCTCATGCTTCACTTAGATTTATTTGAGAGTTAGTAAATTTTGAATAAATTATCTCATGCTTCACTTAAATTATTTTGAGAAAAGAAATTGTTATGCTCATGTTCTTCACTTAGATTTGTTTGAGCTATCAAAAGCAACATATGAAATTAGTCCCAAAGTGATAGATTCAAGATGGATATAATAAAAACTTTCATGAAGATATTTTGACAAAATAAACTTGATTCTTTGTAATCGTTTTTTGGTATGATGATATAATATGTGAGTCATGTTGATGAGTAATTATGCTTTAGTAAGAATATTGATGTTAAGGTTTGTGATTCCCTATGCAAGCACGAAAGTCAATATGAAATTACATCCTACTTGTGGTGCATTATTCGGTGTTAGTTATGCTAATGCTCGCTTATGAGATTTTTTGTTTCTTGGTTGGATAATTCTCAATCTTTTGCTAGCCTTCACTTGTACTAATTAAGTGGGATTACTACTTGTACATCCAAAATCCTTAAACCCAGTTTTTGCCATATGAGTCCACTATACCTACCTATTTGCGGCATTCTTTTGCCATTCTAAGAAAATTTGTATGTGCCATCTCTAATCTTCAAAATAAATTTCCTTTTTGTGTGCTCGTACCGCTCATGAAACGGTAGGGGGCGGCTGATATTTTCCATGCTAGATGTGTTATTCTCAAGATGAGTGTTTATTCACTTGTCATTGCATGAGAGTATGTCAAAGGTATTAGGGATGACCAGTCTCGAAATGAAAAATGAATTTAATTTATGTTGTCAAATAGTAATAAATTCCTTGGAAAGTGTTGGTATGGACGGCACCCGTGGATACGGTTAGCCGTGGAATGTGAAAGTATGGTGTAAAAAAGGAATGAACTTTATTTTCTGTTTGGGAACCGCCTATGATATATCTAGCATGGAAAATATTGGGAAATCCTCGATCATTTTCGTTGACAGGAAAAGCATGCCACCCAAAATGTTTTATCTCTATCTTTTTCCGCTTTAAGCTGTGGCACCTCTACAAATCCCTACTTCCCTCTGCGAAGGGCCTTTCTATTTACTTTATGCAATTTTTATTTTTTATTTTTTAGTCTCCATCTTCTCTTACAAGGCACCAACTAAGGGGCACTATGATCGTACTTGAGCATTGGATGTAGCTAATATGCGAGTGTGTTTCATAAATGGATCAATGATTGAGCATAATGGGCTAGGGATAACTTGCTTTAGTGTTGATATTTTGAAAGACATTGTTGCTTGTTGATATGCTTGAGTATTCAAATCTTCATGTTAAAACTAGACTATTGCTTTGAATCATATAAAAGTCCAAATGTCCATGCCACAAAAGAAATGAATATGTGATGAACATGATAGGCAGCATTCCACATCAAAAATTCTGTTTTTATCATTTACCTACTCGAGGACGAGCAGGAATTAAGCTTGGGGATGCTGATACGTCTCCAAGGTATCTATAATTTTTTATTGTTCCATGCTGTTATATGATCATTCTTGGATGTTTTACAATCATTTTATAGCAACTTTATATCATTTTTTGGGACTAACCTATTGACATAGTGCCCAGTGCGAGTTGCTGTTTTTTGCTTGTTTTTTACTTCACAGAAAATCAATACCAAACGAAGTCCAAACGCAGCGAAATTTTTTGGAGATTTTTTCTGGACCAGAAGACACCTGTTGGGCCAAAGAAGTACCAGAGGGGGGCTCCGAGGGGAGCACAACCCACGTGGGCGCACCCAGGCGCGCCCTGGTTGGTCGTGCCCACCTCGGCCGCCTCCCGCACCGCCTCTTTGCTCTATAAATACCCCGAAAATCCAAAAACCCTAGGGGAGTCGACGAAACACAATTCCAGCCGCCGCAAGTTCTAGAAACACCAGATCCAATCTAGACGCCATCACGGAGGGGTTCATCATCCTCATTGGTGCCTCTCCGATGATGCATGAGTAGTTCATTGTAGACCTTCGGGCCCGTAGTTAGTAGCTAGATGGCTTCCTCTCTCTCTTTTGATTCTCAATACAATGGTCTCTTGGAGATCTATTTGATGTAACTCTTTTTGCAGTGTGTTTGTTGGGATCCGATGAACTTTGAGTTTATGATTAGATTTATTTTATCCATGAAAGTTATTTGAGTTTTGATCTCTTATATGCATGATTGCTTATAGCCTTGTATTTCTTCTTCGAATCTTTGGTTTAGTTAGGCCAACTAGATCAATTTTTCTTGCCATGGGAAGAGGTGCTTTGTGATGGGTTCGATCTTACGGTGCTCAATCCCAGTGACAGATGGGGACATGTGTGACAGCCTGATTTTTGCCCTTTTCTATTTGCCGGAATTTCATTTGGATTTATTTTGAAATTTGGAGTTTTTGAATCTTTTCATATGGACTTAAACACTTGGGTACCCTTAGCTTCCACCCAAGTGCCTCATTTCCCTCTCTAATCATCATTCCCTCTCTGGTTCACACCAAAATAATATTTGGAATATTTTTCTTTAATGAAAAATATTCATTTTCCTCTCTAAAACCCTAGCTAGCTCAATGTGCTCCAAAGCAACCGCAATTTTACTTGCCCACCAAAATCTAAGAAAATTCACAAATATTCTTTGAACCCTAGGGCACCTTCCTGAGCAAAAATATTTCATCACTTTTTGGAATATTTTTGCTACAGAAAATATTTTCAATTCTTGACAAAAATGGTGGTTTCTACAACAACTATCATTTTACTTGCTCCATTGTGGCTGATTTTTTTTTTTGCATCATCACCTTAGTAGATGATTGCTAGCCTCCAAAGCACAGCCCCCAACTCCCAACCATTTGACCTCAGTAACCTCTCAAAGTTACTGGTCAGAAACTTACTAAACGTGTGAAATCTTTTCTACTGCATATGGATCCAAACCAAAGCGTGGTAATCTTCAAAACTACCACGAAAAACAAGCCAGACATGAACTTTGGACGTAGGTCGGCCTGAGGGCAGAGTTCAAGCGGTGACCATGCGTGTACATGATGCCAGCCTACGTGTCGATGCGCTCTGAGTGCCGCCGAGCGCTCTGTTTCGCGCGTGCTCGCTTCCCCGACTGCCATAGCGCGCCAAACCTCGCCACCATCTTCGTCCAAACCCCCTTAACTCTCCCACGGCACTTTTCGCCGCTGGAGCTTGCCGCGGCAAAGCAGGCGTGATCCGGCCAACATAACAAGGGTGCGCCTTTGTGCTCGTCGCCACCCCAGTGCCCCTGTGCTCGTCCCCGTTCGCCCACAGTCCCCGCATGAGCTGCGTCGCCTTCTCCCCCTCTCACTGACGCCGCTTGTCACCGGGCGCCGTGTCCAGGTGTCCACCGGCGGAGCTCGAACCCCCTCGGTGCTCGCCTATAAATGGAGCCCTCCCCAGCCTCCTCGAGCATCATCCTCCACTCCCACACACTCCACAACCTCGTAGGAAACCGTAGCCCGGCCGGGCAGGCCGCGGGCCGCCGTCCCCGAGCTCGAGCTCTCCGGTGATCCCCTCGGGTCGTCGCGGTAGCTCCAGCCCCTCCCTGGCCTGGACGACCCTTCCAGAGCCTCCGCCACTCTTCGGTGAAGCCGTTCCGTCAACTTGGAGCCCCTAGAGTTGCCTATGTTCGTCGTCGTCCTCGTCACGGACGACCACCGCTCTCTGCCTCCGCTAGAGAGGACGATTTCGACGCCGTCCGACCACCCCTAGCTACTCTACGGGTACGGGCAGGTGCACCTCCGTCTCCTCTCTCGATTCCTCCCTCTTGTTTTGGCCAAGGAGCCCTCGCCACCGGCGTGAGCTCCGGCGAAGCCGCGCCACTCTCTGTTCCCCTCTCCCCCTCCCCCTCACCTGACTAGCGGGCCTCGCTAGTTAGCCACTCAGTACGCGCGCGAAGCGGTACGAGTGGTGGCGCCCCGAGGCTTTACGCCTTCGACGTCACCCCCCTAGTTGGTTTTATTTAAATTCAAATTCATATATATTTTCCAGAGAGCTTCAAACAGCTATAACTCTTCAACCATAAATCCAAATGAATTGATTCTTTTTGCATTGTGTTCTTTGCAAAGAAATCTAGCAGCTCACCAAAAATGAGATTTTTCTGTGCTGTCTAGATTTTCTGGTGATTTTCAGAAGGGTTCTTGATATTCTCTTCTTGTGTTTAAAATTATTTTCAGAGGGTGAGGCTTGTCTTGAGGATCACCAAAAGGCTTGTGAACCTCATATGCACTAAGGCAAGCCACAGCAACATTTTCATGGTGCCATTTCAATATTTATGATTTTCTTGCTTGAATGAAAGATTTAAACCATGCATTTAAATAACTATTATGTTATTTATATTCTATTAAGTGCTTGTTTTAGTTAATATGCTTGATTTACAGAATGTTTGAAACTAACTTAGTTGGTAAAGAAACTAGGATTCATTTGTGGTGATGAAAAAATAATATTGTTATGCATATGAGTAATTACTTGAAGTTATTTTCTTGCATGAGTAAAATAATAAAATTTGCTAGAAAATATTCTGTTTAAAGTGAGGTTTATCCTAACCAGAAAAGTGGCATGAGTTGTTCATGTTTATGCTTAGTGTGAATATAGTTGACTCAGTCATTTCCGTTAATATGTGCTGCATATGTAGTGTTGCATTTCATGGCATGTGATGACACCGGTCATTTTTACTTTAAGTTGAACCTGCATATAACTCAACTTGAATATATCATTGGCCGGGTCATCGTGCCACTGAATCGAGTTTTTCCCAGTGCAACCACATTTGCCTTTATGGGAAGGCCTTGATTTAGTCCGTTGTCATGCCTCTGGTCGGTGCCTCCAACTAGGGAAGGTTATGGGCATGCTTACCCGGGCCCGGTAAGCAGACATAACCTTGTGTGGCCGTTGTTGAGATTATGGTACCGGGTCCCCTTGTGGGATCGTTTTGGCCACGACGGTGGTCGTTGTGTCTTTGGTAGACATGGGGCCACCCAGGACTAGCCTGGTGGGGATTGAGTCGGAGTGGTCGGGAGAGTGTCATGGCAATTGAGGGGTTTCGTTGGAATGCCGTTGGTCCACCCGAATGGGAGTGCGAGGCCATGGGTTCCGTGGTGTGGGTACAGTGTGCTACCTCTGCAGGGTGTAATAATCTATCGATAGCCGAGTCCACGGTTATGGGCACGCTCGTAGTAGGTCCCACCATGGGTCAACGTTTAATAAATTTTGCACACTAAGTTATGAACTTTGCACTGTTGATGATGGTGGGAAGGCCATCAAGATGTTCGAGACCAAGTATTGGTCGTGGTTGTGATCGCTGTAAGGATCACGAGATACCCCTAGTCTAGACCACGACGGTGGTACGTTTGTGATCCAAGAACGATCACGGTTGGTAAGCCAGTCCCGAGGGACTTTTATCACAAGAGCATGATCACAGTATGTTGAAACATTATTGCATTATTAATTGGTTAATTATCATGATATTGTTTGTCATTATGATTATGCCTGTTGTGAGCTTGCAAGTATATTCCATGTACTGACCTGGCGTGTCATGCCAGATTTCAGGAAAATCTTGTTGGAAAGGAGTGCTGCTCGAGTCTAGATCGTGTCCACATCGGTGTCCCTGTGCTATGGAGTTTCCGCTGCGACGTTGTTCCCCTGCCGCGTAGTTGTTATGATCGAGGGCCCTTTATGTTCACTAAATAATGTACATATTGTGCAGCCGCACCATGTGTGCCGCTTGGCCTCGACACCTGTTGTAATATAAACTATGATCCGCAAGCATCAATAAAGCGGTTGTTTTCTGTACCAAGATGTTGTGTGTTGCTAGAAGACATGGTCTCTGGGCTGGCAATGCATGGTAAACCGGTCGCTCTGAGCCAGGGTACCACAATGCTTGGTATCAGAGCCACGCTGACTGTAGGCCACACTAGACTACGACGTGTTAACTGGACGTTAGATACGAGTTAAGTTGAGTGCCAGTAGCATTTATAGCTGGTTGTTGCATTGTATGCACTTGTTTTATTTTTATGCTAACCTGCTAACGGTTGTGAGTGTAGATGGCTCCGGTGCCGTATCCGTGCCAGTTGCAGCTGATGCCGTACATGTCACCGCACCTCCTACGCAACGTGTGGCGTTGGCTGTATCCTCTCGGTGACGACCCAGTCTGTCGTGTGTACCGGGAGCATCTAGCAGACTCAGTTTATGAGTATCACGCAGTGGTTACTCTGCGCACCAATTCCGATTCTAGCACTTACACTCGTACTTCTCGGAGTGGTTATGCTTCTACCGCTTCTCAGGCTGTCCAGTTTGCTACATTCGAGGTCCTTATCGAGCTTCGCTACAACGGGGTCCGGATGCAAAACCACCCAGGTTTCTACTACTACCCTTCTCTGCACGAAAATGGTCGTGTACGTTTCCCTATCATTGATCCGGAGTCTGATAGTGTTGCTAGCCACCTTGCTCGTTATATCACTGCTAGCTATCTGATGATCTACGAGCTGGCTCGAGAGCTGACTCGTGCTCGTACTGCTTTAGCCTCTACTAGATCTGTCACTGCTCCATCCTCCCTGGGATTTACTCCATATATTCCAGCTAGTTCTAGTTCCCCTATTTCGCCGGTTACTCCTCCGAGTAGCTCGGGCGCCTCGACCGTAAATCCTCTCAGTGCTCCTGCTGAGTGGGTTTCACTTCTCACTACTCATGTAGCCCCGATGCTTCACCCTACCCCTGCCCCTGAGGGAGAGGCCTCGAGGCAGCGCCGTCGTGTTACCTTTAACCCGGAGGTTTCTGTTAACCTCGTCAGTTCAGGATCCAAGTCCACTTCAGGAGAGGACACCGCAGCACCAGCAGAGCAGTAGTGCCCCTGAGTATTCGCAGTCGTCAGGATGGTGTACGGATGTAGTCGTACGAGTCATGATGTTTCGTTGCTTGTATGAGAGTAGTTGAACCTGGCATGTTGGTTATCTTTCATGTATGAGTCTATGTATAATTATGTTGGAACTCTATTTTATTCGCCGTGTTTTCTTTGTCATTTCGGTTTTTCTCGGGCTTTTGTTGCTAGCTTTTCCCTAATTTATTTTGAATGTGTCTCATCTCGGTTGCGTTGCCTTGGGAAAAATCATAATAGGATGCCGCGGGGAGGCAATAGTAGCAACGTCATGAGGGTACTGTTCGCTGCTCCGCACGACGTGCGTGACACTCCCTCGAGCCGTACGTTCCGCCATCGCCTCCACCGCCAAACCCGCCCTCCACCGAGCAAATTCTGTGTATGTTTGAGGAAAGAAGGAACAATGATCTGATTGAAATATTAAGAAGTGTGCAAGCTATGGTTGGACAGAATGGAAATCAGAATGGCCATTACTCCAAGCAGTCAGATTTTCAGAGGACCAAGCCCCCCAGTTTCAGTCAGGTTGTTGATCCCTTGGATGCAGACGATTGGTTGCGTACCATTGAGAAAAAGCTTGAGATTGCTCGTACTGAAGAAAATGATAAAGATCCATTTGCAACTCATTATCTTGAAGATGTTGCTGCCATATGGTGGGAAAATGCAAAAGCCATGTGGCCTGCTGATGAAGAAATCACCTGGTCAAAATTCAAGGATCGGGCCGGAAATATCATATCCCTACTGGAATTATGAAGACTAAGCAGCGAGAATTTCTCGCACTCATCCAAGGAAATCAGTCTATGGGTGAATATTTGCAAAAATTCAATCATCTGGCCCGTTACTCCCTTTATGACGTGGCCACCGAAGAAAGAAAGATTGACATATTTCTTGGTGGATTAAATTCGCAACTCCGGGGTACTCTCAGTATGTTTGATTTCCCAGATTTCCAAACTCTGGTGAACAAGGCTTTCATTGCTGAAAGGGAACACAAGCTTGTATCAGATAATAGGCCTACTAACAACGAGCGCAAGCATAAGTTTGAGCCAAAGAAGGATGGAAAACCAGTGCAAAAGGCTCGTACCTGGCAGCACACGCAGGTGAATACAAGCCCAATTGGCAACAGAATGTTAACAAGACCACCACTCAAGTCAAGAATGTCATGACCAACCCAGTGCACGAGGAGCGCCAGCGCAACAATTCTTGCTTCAGTTGTGGGCAAAACGGACATTATGCCAGACAGTGCCCCAAGAACATCAAGGCGAATGCCCTATTCAGGCCACAAGTCAACTATATGGAGTCATGCCTGACCCAGCAAAACGTCATTGGGCACGTTCATCACCTCTCCGCCGATGAAGCCCAAGAGAACCCCGAAGTCGTCGTTGGTATGTTCTCTGTTAATAACATACCTGCAGTAATTTTATTTTACTCTGGGGCTTCCCACTCTTTTATTTCTCGGAGTTTTGTTGCCCAAAACAAATTTCCTTGTTCGCTTTTGGGCAAAAATATGCTGGTACAAACCCCGGGATCCTTAATCAAGAGCAATCTGGTCTGCCATAATCTAGAAATCAATATCAGCGGAGTCGGTTTTCCAACTTCTTTGATAATTATTGAGTTCGCCAAGTTGGATGTTATATTCGGTATGAATTGGTTGACCCAATATCAAGTTTGCATAAACCGCGACCGAGAAGTCACTTTGACCCGGTCAGAATGGGCAGACTACAAAATTCTATGCTCGCAAAAGTATACCCAAGAAAGAAATGGTCTTCACCACGGTGACTGGTGAATTGGAATTAATTCCTGTGGTCAGCGAGTATCCTAATGTATTTCCAGAAGAGTTGCCAGGTATGTCACCAGATCACGAGCTTGAGTTTGCAATAGATCTTGTGCCCGGAACCGCACCTTTATACAAGAAGTATTACCGGATGCCCTCATCAGAATTAGTGGAGCTAAAGAAACAGCTTGATGAACTGCTCCAGAAAGGATATATCCGTCCCTGTTCCTCACCATGGGGATCACCTGCTATTTTCATGGACAAAAAGGATGGCAGCCTCCGCATGTGTGTAGATTTCCGTCAGCTGAATGAGGTCACCATCAAAAATAAATATCCGCTGCCAAGGATTGATGATCTATTTGATCAGCTCAGTGGGGCCAAGGTATTCTCTAAGATTGATTTACGGACGGGATATCATCAGCTCAAGATTAAAAAGGAAGATATTCCTAAGACCGCATTCACTACTCGGTACGGTCTTTATGAATATACAGTTATGTCCTTTGGTCTCACCAATGCCCCTGCCTTCTTCATGCATATGATGAACAAAGTATTCATGGACTTTCTCGATAAGTTTGTGGTAGTCTTCATCGATGACATACTCATTTACTCCAAGAGTGAAAAAGATCACAAGGGTCACCTCCGAGCAGTGCTACAACGACTCCGCGACCATCAGCTATACGCCAAATTCAAGAATGCGAGTTTTGGCTCAAGCAAGTTGGGTTTCTTCGGACATGTACTATCCCCTAAGGTATAGCCGTGGACCCGAGCAAAGTAAAGGATGTGCTCGATTGGTTGCCACCCATGATCGTAATACGTATCCGGAGTTTCCTTGGATTAGCCGGATATTATCGTCGTTTCATTGAAGGATTTTCCAAGATTGCTAAACCCATGACGGAGCTGCTCAAAAAGGATAAGAAGTTTGAATGGACTGAGGACTGTGAGAAAAGTTTCAATGAGCTAAAGATACGGCTGACGACCGCACCTGTATTGACTCTTCCAGATATCTACCGTAGTTTTGATGTGTACTGTGACTGATAAACCACAAGTATAGGGGATCGCAACAGTTTTAGAGGGTAGAGTATTCAACCCAAATTTATTGATTCGACACAAGGGGAGCCAAAGAATATTCTCAAGTATTAGCAGTTGAGTTGTCAATTCAACCACACCTGGATAACTTAATATCTACAGCAAATTATTTAGTAGCAAAGTAATATGGAAGTAACGGTAACGGTAACAAAGGTAACGGTAGCAAAAGTAATATTTTTGGTATTTTGTAGTGATTGTAACAGTAACAACGGGAAAGTAAATAATCGAAGAACAATATATGAAAAGCTCGTAGGCATTGGATCGGTGATGGAGAATTATGCCGGATGTGGTTCATCATGTAACAGTCATAACATAGGGTGACACAGAACTAGCTCCAATTCATGAATGTAATGTAGGCATGTATTCCAAATATAGTCATGCGTGCTTATGGAAAAGAACTTGCATGACATCTTTTGTCCTACCCTCCCGTGGCAGCGGGGTCCTAATGGAAACTAAGGGATATTAAGGCCTCCTTTTAATAGAGTACCGGAACAAAGCATTAGCACATAGTGAATACATGAACTCCTCAAACTATGGTCATCACCGGAGTGGTCCTGATTATTGTCACTTGGGTTGCGGATCATAACACATAGTAGATGACTATAGACTTGCAAGATAGGATCAAGAACTCACATATATTCATGAAAACATAATAGGTTCAGATCTGAAGTCATGGGACTCGGGCCCTAGTGACAAGCATTAAGCATAGCAAAGTCATAGCAACATCAATCTCATAACATAGTGGATACTAGGGATCAAACCCTAACAAAACTAACTCGATTACATGATAGATCTCATCCAACCCATCACCGGCCAGCAAGCCTACGATGGAATTACTCACGCACGGCAGTGAGCATCATGAAATTGGTGATGGAGGATGGTTGATGATGACGACGGCGACGAATTCCCCTCTCCGGAGCCCCGAACGGACGCCGGATCAGCCCTCCCGAGAGGTTTTAGGGCTTGGCGGCGGCTCCGTATCGTAAAACGCGATGATTTCTTCTCTCTTATTTTTTTCTCCCCGAAAGCAAATATATAGAGTTGGAGTTGAGGTCGGAGGAGCTCCAGGGGGCCCACGAGGTAGGGGGTGCTCCCTAGGGGGGAGGGCGCGCCCTCCACCCTCGTGGACATGGTGTGGGCCCCCTGGTCTTCATCTTTTGCAAGGATTTTTTATTATTTCCAAATAGACGTTCCCTGGAGTTTCAGGTCATTCCGAGAACTTCTGTTTCTGCACATAGATAACACCATGGAAAGTCTGCTGAAAAAAAGCATCAATCCGGGTTAGTTCCATTCAAATCATGCGAGTTAGAGTCCAAAACAAGGGCAAAAGTGTTTGGAAAAGTAGATATGACGGAGACGTATCAACTCCCCCAATCTTAAACCTTTGCTTGTCCTCAAGCAATTTAGTTGATAAACTGAAAGTGATAGAGAAAAACTTTTACAAACTCTGTTTGCTCTTGTTGTTGTAAATATGTAAAGCCAGCATTCAAGTTTTTAGCAAAGATTATGGCTAACCACATTCAGAATAACTCTTAGCTCTCATGTTTACTCATATCACTGGCATAATCAACTAGCAAGCCATAATAATAAATCTCGGATGACAACACTTTCTCAAAACAATCATAATATGATATAACAAGATGGTATCTCGCTAGCCCTTTCTGAGACCGCAAAACATAAATGCAGAGCACCCTTAAAGATCAAGGACTGACTAGACATTGTAATTCATGGTAAAAGAGATCCAATCATAGTCATACCCAATATAAATTAATAGTAATGGATGCAAATGACAGATGTGCTCCCCAGCTAGTGCTTTTTAATAAGAGGGTGATGACTCAACATAAAAGTAAATAGATAGGCCCTTCATAAAGGGAAGGTGGATTTGTAGAGGTGCCAGAGCTCGGTTTTGAAATAGAGATAAATAATATTTTGAGCGGCATACTTTCATTGTCAACATAACAACCAAGAGATGGCGATATCTTCCATGCTACACACATTATAGGTGGTTCCCAAACAGAATGGTAAAGTTTATACTCCCCTCCACCAACAAGCATCAATCCATGACTTGCTCGAAACAACGAGTGTCTCCAACTAGCAACAGTCCCAGGGGGAGTTTTGTTTGCAATTATTTTGATTTAGTTTGCATAAAGCATGGGACTGGGCATCCCGGTGACCCGCATTTTCTCGTGAGTGAGGAGCGGAGTCCACTCATCTTGAGAATAACGCGCCTAACATGGAAGATACAGACAGCCCTAGTTGATACATGAGCTATTCAAGCATACAAAACATAATTTCATTTGAAGGTTTAGAGTTTGGCACATACAAATTTACTTGGAACGGCAGGTAGATACCGCATATAGGAAGGTATAGTGGACTCATATGGAATAACTTTGGGGTTTAAGGGATTGGATGCACAAGCAGTATTCCCGCTTAGTACAAGTGAAGGCTAGCAAAATACTGGGAAGCGACCAACTAGAGAGCGACAACAGTCATGAACATGCATTAAAATGAATAAACATTGGATGCAAGCATGAGTAGGATATAATCCACCATGAACATAAATATCGTGAAGGATATGTTGATTTGTTTCAACTACATGTGTGAACATGTGCCAAGTCAAGTCACTCAAATCATTCAAAGGAGGATACCACCCCATCATACCACATCACAACCATTTTAATAGCATGTTGGCACGCAAGGTAAACCATTATAACTCATAGCTAATCAAGCATGGCATAAGCAACTATGATCTCTAATTGTCATTGCAAACATGTTTATTCAAAATAAAATTTGAATCAGGAACGATGAAATCATCATATTTACAAAAACAAGAGAGGTCGAGTTCATACCAGCTTTTCTCATCTCAGTCAGTCCATCATATATCGTCATAATTGCCTTTCACTTGCACGACCGAACGGTGTGAATAATAATAAGAGTGCACGTGCATTGGACTAAGCTGGAATCTGCGAGCATTCAATAAACAGGAGAAGACAAGGCAATATGGACCATTGTTAAATCAACTATAATGCATATAAGAGCCACTTCAACAATTTAATCTATGGTCTTCTCCTATCGACCCCCAAAGAAAAGAAAAGAAATAAAACTATTTACACGGGAAAGCTCCCAACAAGCAAAAGAAGAACGGGAAATCTTTTTGGGTTTTCTTTTTAATTATTACTACTACAGCAAGAAAAGTAAACTAACTAAAAGCTACACTAATTTTTTTGTTTTTCTTAAGGTTTAACAAACACACAAGAAGAAAGCAGGAAAAAGAAAATAAACTAGCATGGATATTACAGTGAAAGAGTATGAGCACCGACATTTAGCAATGAGTGTGTGAACATAAATGTAATGTCGGTGAGAAATACGTACTCCCCCAAGCTTAGGCTTTTGTCCTAAGTTGGTTTATTGCTAAGGATGGCTTGGCGGATACCCGTAGGTGTAGCTGGGGTCGTACTGCGATGCAGCGGTTATCGCCTCCTGAGCTGCAGCATGGCGACGAGCTGCCTCCGCCCTCCTCTCGTAGTCATCTGCCTCCTCTCTGGTGATAAAATGTCTTCCTTTTGCCTGATAATCAAAGAAGGCAGGAGCATGAAGAGTAATACGAAAAGCATGACGTCTGTCAAAGATTAAGCGATATCGGAGAGGTGATTCATTCCTCTCGACAAACTGGTGATAGACCATAGAATTGTAGTCTAAATAAGTAGGAGGCAACTCAATGTCATCCTCTGAACATCCACACCAAGAAAATCAACTAAGCGGGTTGCATAAATTCCTCCAAAGAAATCTCCATTAAATCTATTATTATGCAACCTACGTGCAACAATGGCTCCCAAATAATAAGTTTGGTCACCTAAGACAGCACTCCTAAGAATACTAAGATCAGGGACACACATGTGACATGCTTCATCTTTACCATTTATGCACCTACCTATGAAAAGAGCAAAATAATGTATAGCAGGAAAATGGATGCTCCCTATGGTAGCTTGTGCTATATCTCTGGATTCCCCCACGGTTATACCAGCAAGAAAGTTTCTAAATTCAGATTTACGGGGTTCACTAACACTACCCCATTGTGGAAGTTTGCAAGCGTAAGTAAAATCCTCTAAGTCCATGGTATAAGATTTTTCATAAAGATCAAACAGGACAGTTGGAGAATTACGTGAAGATGAAAATTCAAACCTCCTCACAAATGTACTAGTGAGATAGTGGTACTGGTGGCATTTGTCTGCCTCAAAGCTCACAAGATCGGTGTTATGCAAATATGCGTTAAATTCTTCCTTGATTCCCGCTCGATCCATAAAATTTTCTGAAGGCCATTCACAGGTCAAGACCGAGGCCCCTTGGTGGCTCCTCGTCAACATCACGCATTGCAAGCCTGGGTCCTTGCTTCCTTGAAGAACCACCTTGGAACATTTTCCTAAGCATATTTCTTCCTCTGAAAAATTTCTGAAATTTTTAGTAACTTCAAATAAAAGTGAACCAAGCTCCACAAAATTGATAGCAACTACTCCTACAAGTGCCTAGAGCCTATATCAAGCATTAGAACTACTTGGAACCATATAAATTTGACATGCAAGCTCAAGAACATGGTCACCTAGGCAGCACAAATTTGCAATGAATAAAGCACTAGAACAAAATCTAATTGGACCAATGGAGGAGTCACATACCAAGGAACAATCTCCCCAAGCAGTTTTGTGAGAGGTGCTTTGAGCAAGGAGATCAAAAATCGCAGCAAAATGAGCTAGAACTCGTGCTTGAGCTGGATAGTGATTTTTTGGGAGGAAGAAGGAGTGTATGGGTGCAGGAATAAGTGGAGGAGGACCACCGTGGGCCTACGAGGCAGGGGAGCGCGCCCTCCACCCTCGTGGCCAGGTGCTTGCCCCACCTGTTGTGTTCTCAGTGCCAGAAATTCTCAAAAATTCTAGAAAAAATCAATTCCATTTTCAGGGCATTTGGAGAACTTTTATTTTCGGGGTATTTTAATATTGCACAGATAAATCAGAAAACGGACAGAAAAATACTATTTTTACTTTATTTCAACTAAATAACAGAAAGTAGAAAGAGGGTACAGAAGGTTGTGCCTTCTAGTTTCATCCATCTCATGCTCATCAAAAGGAATCCATTAACAAGGTTGATCAAGTCTTGTTAACAAACTCATTCCGACTTAACATGGAACCGGAGAAATTTCGAATAACACTATGTTACCTCAACGGGGATATGCACATCCCCAATAATAAGAATATCATATTTCTTCTTGACAAGAGGGAAGAGGAAATTCAAAACCTCCAAAATAATCGATGGAACTTTTCCAATAGAATTGATACTGTGGACTTGAGGTTGTTTCCTCGGAAAGTGTATCGTATGCTCATTACCATTAACATGAAAAGTGACATTGCCTTTGTTGCAATCAATAACAGCCCCTGCAGTATTCAAAAAAGGTCTTCCAAGAATAATAGACATACTATCGTCCTCAGGAATATCAAGAATAACAAAGTTTGTTAAAATAGTAACGTTTGCAACTACAACAGGCACATCCTGACAAATATCGACAGGTATAGCAATTGATTTATCAGCCATTTGCAAAGATATTTCAGTAGGTGTCAACTTATTCAAGTCAAGTCTACGATATAAAGAGAGAGGCATAACACTAACACCGGCTCCAAGATCACATAAAGCAGTTTTAACATAGTTTCTTCTAATGGAGCATGGTATAGTGGGTACTCCTGGATCTCCAGGTTTCTTTGGTATTCCACCCTTAAAAGTGTAATTAGCAAGCATGGTGGAAATTTCAGCTTCCGGTATCTTCCTTTTATTAGTAACAATATCTTTCATGTACTTAGCATAAGGATTCATTTTGAGCATATCAGTTAATCGCATACGCAAAAAGATAGATCTAATAATTTCAGCAAAAGCGCTCAAAATCTTCATCGTCCTTTTTCTTGGATGGTTTGGGAGGAAAAGGCATGGGTTTCTGAACCCATGGTTCCCTTTCTTTACCATTTTCCTAGCAACGAAGTCTCTCTTATCATAACGTTGATTCTTTGATTGTGGGTTATCAAGACCAACAGCAGGTTCAACTTCTACATCATTGTCATTACTAGGTTGAGCATCATCATTAGCATTTTCATTAGGTTCATGTTCATTACCAGATTGTGTTTCAGCATCAGAAATAGATATATCATTAGGATTCTCAGGTGGTTCATCAATAGGTTCACTAGAAGCATGCAAAGTCCTATCATTTTTATTTTTCTTCTTTTTAGAAGAGCTAGGTGCATCAATATTATTTCTCTGAGAATCTTGCTCAATTCTCTTAGGGTGGCCTTCATGATACAAAGGTTCCTGAGTCATTCTACCAGTTCTAGTAGCCACTCTAACAGCATAATCATTTTTCTTACTATTCATTTCATTGAGCAAATCATTTTGAGCCTTAAGTACTTGTTCTACTTGGGTGGTAACCATAGAAGCATGTTTACTAATGAGTTTAAGTTCACCTTTAACATTAGACATGTAATTACTCAAGTGTTCAAGCGTATCAGAATTGTATTTCAATTCTCTACCAAAATAAGCATTGAAGTTTTCTTGTTTGACAATAAAATTATCAAACTCTTCTAAGCATTGTCTAGCAGACTTATAGTGAGGAATATCACCTTCATCAAATCTATAGAGAGAATTTACCTTTACTACCTGTGTCGGGTTATCAAGACCATGAGTTTCTTCAATTGGTAATGGTTTAAGATCACATGTTTCTTCAACAGGCGGTAAATTAAGACTATATATTTATTCAATCGGAGGTAAATTCTTAACATCTTCAGCTTTAATACTTTTCTCTTTCATAGCTTTCTTTGCCTCTTGCATATCTTCAGGACTGAGAATAGAACACCTCTCTTCTTCGGAGTTGGTTTAGGAATAGGCTCAGGATTTAGCTCAGGAAGTGTCCAATTATTTTCATTTGTCAACATATTATTCAATAGAATTTCAGCTTCATCCGGTGTTCTTTCCCTAAAAACAGAACCAGCACAACTATCCAGGTAATCTCTGGAAGCATCGGTTAGTCCATTATAAAAGATATCAAGTATTTCATTTTTCTTAAGAGGATGATCAGCAAAGCATTAAGTAACTTGAGAAGCCTCCCCAAGCTTGTGGGAGACTCTCTTCTTCAATTTGCACAAAATTGTATATTTCCCTCAAAGCAGCTTGTTTCTTATGAGCAGGGAAATATTTAGCGAGAAGTAATAAATCATATCCTGGGGACTACGCACACAACCAGGATCAAGAGAATTAAACCATATCTTAGCATCACCCTTTAATGAGAACGGAAATATTTTAAGGATATAAAAATAGCGAGATCTCTCATCATTAGTGAACAGGGTGGCTATATCATTTAATTTAGTAAGATGTGCCACAACAGTTTCAGATTCATAACCATGAAAAGGATCAGATTCAACCAAAGTAATTATATCAGGATCAACAGAGAATTCATAATCCTTATCGGTAACACAGATAGGTGAAGTTGCAAAAGCAGGGTCAGGTCTCATTTTATCATTAAGAGATTGCTTCTTCCATTTAGCTAATAACCTCTTGAGTTCATATCTATCTTTGCAGGCTAAAATAGCTAAAGAAGCTTCTTTATCAAAAACATAACCCTCAGGAATAACAGGCAAGTCTTCATCATCAATTTCATCACTATAATCAGTTTCAATAATTTCTTTCTCTCTAGCCCTAGCAATTTGTTCATCGAGAAATTCACTAAGGGGCACAGTAGTATCAAGCATAGTAGAAGTGGCATCATCAATAACATGTGACATATCAGAACGAATAGCAGAAGCAGGTTTAGGTGTCGCAAGCTTACTCAAAACAGAAGGTGAATCAAGTGCAGAGCTAGATGGCAGTTCCTTACCTCCCCTCGTAGTTGAGGGATAAATTGTTGTCTTAGCGTCTTTCAAGTTCTTCATAGTGACCAGCAGATATAAATCCCAAGTGACTCAAAGAATAGAGCTATGCTCCCCGGAAACGGCGCCAGAAAATAGCCTTGATTACCCACAAGTATAGGGGATCGCAACAGTTTTCGAGGGTAGAGTATTCAACCCAAATTTATTGATTCGACACAAGGGGAGCCAAAGAATATTCTCAAGTATTAGCAGCTGAGTTGTCAATTCAACCACACCTGGATAACTTAATATCTGCAGCAAAGTATTTAGTAGCAAAGTAATATGATAGTAGTGGTAACGGTAACAAAAGTAAAGGTAGCAAAAGTAATATTTTTGGTGTTTTGTAGTGATTGTAACAGTAACAACGGGAAAGTAAATAAGCGAAGAACAATATATGAAAAGCTCGTAGGCATTGGATCGGTGATGGAGAATTATGCCGGATGCGGTTCATCATGTAACAGTCATAACATAGGGTTACACAGAACTAGCTCCAATTCATCAATCTAATGTAGGCATGTATTCCGAATATAGTCATACATGCTTATGGAAAAGAACTTGCATGACATCTTTTGTCCTACCCTCCCGTGGCAGCGGGGTCCTAATGGAAACTAATGGATATTAATGCCTCCTTTTAATAGAGTACCTGTACAAAGCATTAGCACTTAGTGAATTCATGAACTCCTCAAACTATGGTCATCACCGGGAGTGGTCCCGATTATTGTCACTTTGGGGTTGCCGGATCATAACACATAGTAGGTGACTATAGACTTGCAACATAGGATCAAGAACTCACATATATTCATGAAAACATAATAGGTTCAGATCTGAAATCATGGCATTCGGGCCCTAGTGACAAGCATTAAGCATAGCAAAGTCATAGCAACATCAATCTCATAACATAGTGGATACTAGGGATCAAACCCTAACAAAACTAACTCAATTACATGATAGATCTCATCTAACCCATCATCGTCCAGCAAGCCTACGATGGAATTACTCATGCACAGCGGTGAGCATCATGAAATTGGTGATGGAGGATGGTTGATGATGACGACGGCGACGAATCTCCCTCTTCGGAGCCCCGAACGGACTCCAGATCAGCCCTCCCGAGAGGTTTTAGGGCTTGGCGGCGGCTCCGTATCGTAAAACGCGATGATTTCTTCTCTCTGATTTTTTTCTCCCCGAAAGCAAATATATAGAGTTGGAGTTGAGGTCGGAGGAGCTCCAGGGGGCCCACGAGGTAGGGGGCGCGCCCCCCACCCTCGTGGACAGGGTGTGGGCCCCCTGGTCTTCATCTTTTGCAAGGATTTTTTATTATTTCCAAATAGACGTTCCGTGGATTTTCGTGTAATTTCGAGAACTTATGTTTACTGCACATAGATAACACCATGGAAAGTCTGCTTTAAAACAGTCGATCCGGGTTAGTTCCATTCAAATCATGCGAGTTAGAGTCCAAAACAAGGGCAAAAGTGTTTGGAAAAGTAGATACGACGGAGACGTATCAGTGACACCTCCAGACAAGGACTTGGATGCATACTTATGCAAGACGGCAAGGTAGTAGCATATGCATCGCGACAGCTATGACCCCACGAGGGAAATTATCCTACTCATGATTTGGAATTGGCCACGGTGGTTCATGCTCTAAAAATTTGGAGGCACTACCTCATCGAGAAGAGGTGCCAAATTTTTACCGATCACAAAAGTCTCAAGTATATATTTACTCAGCCGGATTTAAATCTCCGTCAACGAAGATGGCTTGAGTTGGTCAAGGATTATGATCTTGGAATATATTACCACCCGGGTAAGGCCAACGTGGTCGCCGATGCACTCAGTCGAAAGCATGTCAGCCTGAATGTCATATTGGAATCCTTGCCTCCTGAACTTCAAGAGGAGATTGCATAGCTGTATGTATCCAGAATAGTCAATCTGCATGGAGTACCTCGAACCATCACTTCTAACCGAGGTTCACTCTTTACCTCCGCTTTTTGGTCACGTCTCCATCAAGCCTTGGGGACAGCACTGAAATACAGTACCGCTTATCATCCTCAGACAGATGGACAGACAGAGCGGGTAAACCAAATACTCGAAGATATGCTACGAGCCTGCATCTTGGCCCAAGGTCCTAAATGGGAAGACTGCTTGTCAGATGCGAAGTTTTCTTATAACAACAGCTTCCGCACCAGTCTAAAAATGTCACCGTATGAAGCCTTGTATGGCCGTAAGTGCCGCACTCCTTTAAATTGGTCTCAAAGCGGAGATAGTCGTATCTTCTAACAGATCTCATGATGGAAGCCGAGAAACAAGTTAAGGAGATCGAGAGACTGATTGCAATTGGCCAAATCTCGACAGAAGAGTTATTATGATGCAAAGCACCGACAAATCAGTTTTGAACCTGGAGAACACGTATACCTCCGAGTCACTCCTATGAAAGGAGTCAAGAGATTCCAGACTCGTGGAAAGTTGGCACCCAGATTTATTGGCCCATTTCCAGTTATGTCTCGAGTGGGTACTGTTGCATATCAGTTAGAACTACCCCCTGAATTGGCAGACGTGCACAACGTGTTTCATGTTTCACGATTGAGGCGATGCATATCACTGCCTGAGAAAAAGACTGCTATGACTGAGATAGAGTTGGCAAGGGATTTAACATATGAAGAGAGGCCGGTTAGAATTTTTGGATCAGATGGAAAGAGTCACTCGTAGTAAAGTAAGAAGTTTTACAAAGTTTAGTGGGAGCATCACACGGAGTCAGAATCAACGTGGGAACGGGAAGAATTCCTAAGGGCACATTATCCAGAATGGTTTTCCCAAGCAAACGAATCTCGAGAACGAGATTCATTCTAAGAGGGGGAGGTTTGTGACAGCCTCATTTTTGCCCTTTTCTATTTGCCTGATTTTCATTTGGATTTATTTTGAAATTTGGAGTTTTTGAATCTTTTCATATGGACTTAAACACTTGGGTACCCTTGGCTTTCACCCAAGTGCCTCATTTCCCCCTCTAATCATCATTCCCTCTCTGGTTCACTCCAAAATAATATTTGGAATATTTTTCTTTAGTGAAAAATATTCATTTTCCTCTCTAAAACCCTAGCTAGCTCAATGTGCTCCAAAGCAACCCCAATTTTTCTTGCCCACAAAAATCTGAGAAAATTCACAAATATTCTTTGAACCCTAGGTCACCTTCCTGAGCAAAAATATTTCATCACTTTTTGGAATATTTTTGCTACAGAAAATATTTTCTGTTCTGGACAGAAATGGTGGTTTCTATAGCAACTACCATTTTACTTGCTCCATTGTGGCCGATTTTTCTTGTGCGTCATCACCTTAGTAGATGATTGCTAGCCTCAAAAGCACAGCCCCCAACTCCCAGCCATTTGACCTCAGTAACCTCTCAAAGTTACTGGTCAGAAACTTACTAAACGTGTGAAATCTTTTCTACTGCATGTGGATCCAAACCAAAGCGTGGTAATCTTCAAAACTACCACGAACAACAAGACAGACATGAACATTGGACGTTGGTCGGCCTGAGGGCAGAGTTCACGCGGTGACCACGCGTGTACATGATGCCAGCTTGCGTGTCGACACGCTCTGAGTGCCGCTGAGCGCTCTGTTTCGCGCGTGCTCTCTTCACCGACTGCCATAGCGCGCCAAACCTCGCCACCATCTTCGTCCAAACCCCCTTAACTCTCCCCTGGCACTCGCCGACGCCGGAGCTCGCCGCAGCGAGCACGGGCGCGGTCCGGCCAACGTAACAGTGCGGTGCGCACTGTGCTCGTCGCCACCCCAGTGCCCCTGTGCTCGTCCCCGTTCGCCCACAGTCCCCGCGTGAGCTGCGTCGCCTTCTCCCCCTCTCACTGACGCCGCTCGTCGCCGGGCGCCGTGTCCAGGTGTCCACCGGCGGAGCCCGAACCCCCTCGGTGCTCGCCTATAAATGGAGCCCTCCCCAGCCTCCTCGAGCATCATCCTCCACTCCCACACACTCCACAACCTCGTAGGAAACCGTAGCCCGTCCGGGCAGGCCGCGGGCCGCCGTCCCCGAGCTCGAGCTCGCCGGCGATCCCCTCGGGTCATCGTAGTAGCTCCAACCCCTCCCTAGCCTGGGCAACCCTTCCAGAGCCTCCGCCACTCTTGGTGGGTTGCCCACAACTTGGAGCCCCGAGTTGCCCACTGTCAGCCTTCGTCTCCGGCGACCACCGCTCTCTGCCTCCGCTAGAGAGGACGATTCCGATGCCGTCAGACCACCCCTAGCTACCCTACGGGTACGGGCAGGTGCGCCTCCGTCTCCTCTCTTGATTTCTCCCTCTCGTTTTGGCCAAGGAGCCCTCGCCGCTGGCGTGAGCTCCAGCGAAGCCGCGCCACTCTCTGTTCCCCTCTCCCCTCACCTCACGACTAAGCGGGCCTTCTAGTCGGCAACTCAAGACGCTGTGGCCAATGCGATTGGTGGCGCCCCGAGGCTTTACGCCTTCGACGTCACCCCCCTAGTTTGTTTTATTTAAATTAAAATTCATTTATATTTTCCAGAGAGCTTCAAACATCTATAACTCTTCAACCATAAGTCCAAGTGAATTGATTCTTTTTGCATTGTGTTCCTTGCAAAGAAATCTAACAACTCACCAAAATGAGATTTCTTTTTTTTGTGATGTCTAGATTTTTTGGTGATTTTCAGAAGGGTTCTTGATATTCTCTTCTTGTGTTTAAAATTATTTTCAGAGGGTGAGGCTTGTCTTGAGGATCACCAGAAGGCTTGTGAACCTCATCTGCAATCAGGCAAGCCACAGCAACATTTTCATGGTGCCATTTCAATATTTATGATTTTCTTACTTGAATGAAAGATTTAACCCATGCATTTAAATAACTATTATGTTATTTATATTCTGTTAAGTGCTTGTTTTAGTTAATATGCTTGATTTACAGAATGTTTGAAACTAACTTAGTTGGTAAAGAAACTAGGATTCATTTGTGGTGATGAAAAAATAATATTGTTATGCATATGAGTAATTACTTGAAGTTATTTTCTTGCATGAGTAAAATAATAAAATTTGCTAGAAAATATTCTGTTTAAAGTGAGGTTTATCCTAACAGAAAAGTGGCATGAGTTGTTGATGTTTATGCTTAGTGTGATTATAGTTGACTCAGTCATTTTCATTAATATGTGATGCATATGTAGTGTTGCATTTCATGGCATGCGATGACACCGGTCATTTTTACTTTAAGTTGAACCTGCATATAACTCAACTTGAATATATTGTTGGTCGGGTCATGGTGCCACTGAATCGAGTTTTTCCTAGTGCAACCACATTTCCCTTTATGGGAAGGCCTTGATTCGGTCCGTTGTCATGCCTCTGGTCGGTGCCTCCAACTAGGAAAGGTTATGAGCATGCTTACCTTGGCCCGGTAAGCAGACATAACCTTGTGTGCCCGTTGTTGAGATTATGGTACTGGGTCCCCTTGTGGGATCGTTTTGGCCACGACGGTAGTCGTTGTGTCTTTGGTAGACACGGGGCCACCCAGGACTAGTCCGGTGGGGATTGAGTCGGAGTGGTCGGGAGAGTGTCATGGCAATGGAGGAGTTCCGTCGGAATGCCATGAACTTAATACACTACACTACTAGGAAAAGGGCTATAGATGATATGGACACTAATGGCGCACCAGACATGTGGTGCGCCACTACTATATACTAATGGCGCACCATGTGTTGGTGCGCCATTAGTGTCCAAATACTAATGGCGCACCACATCCACGGTGCGCCATTAGTAACAAAAAAAATTAATTTTTTTTCAAAACTAGTAATGGCGCACGAGGGGATAGTGTGCCATTACTAGTTAAACTAGTAATGGCGCACCACATCCACGGTGCGCCACTAGTAATTTTTTTCAAAAAATTTTTTGATTTTTTTTCAAAACTAGTAATGGCGCACCAGGGGATAGTGCACCATTACTAGTTACACTAGTAATGGCGCACCACATCCACGGTGCGCCACTACTATTTTTTTACAATTTTTTTTCATTTTTTTTTCAAAACTAGTAATGGCGCACCAGGGGATAGTGCACCATTACTAGTGTAACTAGGAATGGTGTACCACTCCCACGGTGCGTCATTACTAACTTGGCCCAAAAAATCCACCGAATGCACCCCCCCCCCCCCCGTGGACCGCCTTTTCAGTTTTAAAAAAATAAAAGAAAATGATGGAAATGCCAAAAAAAATTAAAAGAAAATAAGTTTCCCATCTGATATGTGGTCTACTTGTTGAGAAAATTTACAAATATGAATTTCGACTTTATTTGCAAAATCTCTCTGGAATTTGTAAAATGGGCATAACTTTTGCATACGAACTCGGATTAAAAAGTTTTTTATATGAAAAATCGTCTACTCGAAAAGTTACATCTGAATTTAACAGGAGGCACCCGTTAAACATTTTCAAAATCCTCAAAAACCTAACAGAAAAAAGTTACGGGGCTTTTAAGATCTAGAAGGGAAAAATGGAAAAAAATTCAAACTTACTAGTGGCGCGCAATTTGCTAGGTGCGCCACTAGTAACAGAAAATAAATAGTTTCGATTTTTTTTTGGAATTTTTTTTCAAAAAATGATACGTAATATGACCGGGAAGTTTGAAATATTTTTCAAAATTTCATCATATTCATGAACATGAACAAAGTCCTAGACATCAACAAGGTTTAATAGGATTGATATGATAGATATATCAACAAGTGCCTGTTAAGTGAGGTGGTGCTGGGGTTGGATAGAATTGGAAGTTAAGCGTGCTCGGGCTGGAGTAGTGTGAGGATGGGTGACCTTCCAAGAAGTTTGACCACTTAGTGCGATTTGACTTCAGATTAAGCATATTGACCCGAGATTAAGCAATAGTGACCCGAGATTAAGAAAAAAAGAAAAAAAAATGAAAAAAAATTTAGAAAAAATTTGAAAAAAATTGTTAGTAATGGCGCACTTCTATGTGGTGCGCCATTACTAAGTGAGATAGTAATGGCGCATCGTGTGATATACTAATGGCGCACCAGGGTTGCGCCATTAGTATTAAATTCTAATGGCGTGATGCTAGTGGCGCACCTGTAGTGCGCCATTAGTAGCCAAAACAGGTGCGCCACTAGCAGGACTTTTTCTAGTAGTGCTAGATTCATGCTGGATAGCGGTCGATGTGTGCAGTAATAGTAGTAGATGCACGCAGGAATTGGTCTACTAATTTGGGACGTGGTGCCTATATAATGTTCATTGCCTAGATATCGCCATGATTATTTGAAGTTCTATCAATTGCCCGGTAGTAATTTGTTTACCCGCTGTATGCTATTTTTCTTGAGAGAAGACACTAGTGAAATCTACGGCCCCCGGGTCTATTATTTATCATGTTTGCTTCGAGATCTATTTTTCTTTGCTTTTATTTTCAGATCTATTAATCCAAAAACCCAAAAATATCTTGCTGCAATTTTTTGTTATTTATTTTATTTTGCGTTTCCACGAGATCTATTTATCCAATCTACTACAAGCCAATCTATCTTTTTACCCGGGAGGGATTGACAACCCCTCTTACGCGTCGGGTTGCAAGTATTTGTTCTTTCTGTGCATGTACCGTTTACATAGTGTTGTGTGATTCTTCTGCTGGTTCGATAACCTTGGTATCATCACTGAGGGAAATACCTACCGTAGCTGTGCTACATCATCCCTTCCTCTTTAGGGAAATACCGACGTAGTTCAAGCCGCATCAATGCACACCCACTTAGTTTTCATGAGCTTTCATACACTTATAGCTCTTAGTGCATTCGTTGCATGGCTATCCATACTCCTCGCATTGATATCAATTGATGGGCATCTCTATAGCCCGTTGGTCAGCCGTGTCGATGTGAGACTTTCTTACTTTTTGTCTTCTCTATATTTACCCCTATCATCATACTCTATTCCACCCATAGTGCTATATCCATGGCTTACGCTCATGTATTGTGTGAGGGTTGAAAAAGCTGAAGTGCATTAAAAAGTATGAACCAGTTGCTCGTCTTGTCATCGGGGTTGTGCATGATAAATACTTTGTGTTAAGAAGACAGAGCATGACAATACTATATGATTTTGTAGGGATAGCTTTCTTTAGGGGTGATATTTTGAAAGACACGATTGTTTGTTGGGATGCCTGAGTATTGCTGTCTTTATGTCAAATTATAGACTATTGCTTTGATTCACTCTTGTCTTAATATTCATGCCATGATTAAATATCTGATCAAGATTATGCTAGGTAGCATTCCACATCAAAAATTATCTTTTTATCATTTACCTACTCGAGGATGAGCAGGAATTAAGCTTGGGGATGTTGATACTGTTGGGGAACGTAGTAATTTCAAAAAAATTCCTACGCACACACAAGATCATGGTGTTGCATAGCAACGAGAGGGGAGAGTGTTGTCCACATACCCTCGTAGACCGAAAGCGGAAGCGTTATAACAACGCGGTTGATGTAGTCGTACGTCTTCACGGCCCGACCGATCAAGCACCGAAACTACGGCACCTCCGAGTTCTAGCACACGTTCAGCTCGGTGATGATCCCCGAACTCTGATCCAGCAAAGTGTCGGGGATGAGTTCCGTCAGCACAACGGCGTGGTGACGATCTTGATGTTCTACCATCGCAGGGCTTCGCCTAAGCACCGCTACAATATTATCGAGGACTATGGTGGAGGGGGGCACCGCACACGGCTAAGAGATCTCAAGGATCAATTGTTGTCTCTTTAGGGTGCCCCCCTGCCCCGTATATAAAGGAGCAAGGGGGAGGTGCGGCCGGCCAGAGGAGGCGCGGCCAGAGGAGTCCTACTCCCACCGGGAGTAGGACTCCCTTCCTTCCTTGTTGGAGTAGGAGAGGAGAGAGAAGGAGAGAGAGGGGGAAAGGAAAGGGGGGCGCCGCCGCCCCTCATTGTCCAATTCGGACTTGGGGGGAGGGGCGCGCGGCTGCCCCTTGGCCGCCTCTCCTCTTCCTCCACTTGGGCCCATGAGGCCCATTAACCTCCGGGGGGTTCCGGTAACCCCCCGATACTCCGGTATATATTTGATAACTCCCGGAACTATTCCAGTGTCCGAATATAGTCATCCAATATATCAATCTTCATGTCTCGACCATTTCAAGACTCCTCGCCATGTCCGTGATCACATCCGGGACTCCGAACAACCTTCAGTACATCAAAAACTATAAACTCATAATAAAACTGTCATCGTAACGTTAAGCGTGCGGACCCTACGGGTTCGAGAACAATGTAGACATGACCTAGAACTGTTTCCGGTCAATAACCAATAGCGGAACCCGGATGCTCATATTGGCTCCTACATATTCTACGAGATCTTTATCGGTCAAACCGCATAACAACATACGTTGTTCCCTTTGTCATCGGTATGTTACTTGCCCGAGATTCGATCGTCGGTATCCAATACCTAGTTCAATCTCGTTACCGGCAAGTCTCTTTACTCATTACATAATGCATCATTCCGTAACTAACTCATTAGCTACATTGCTTGCAAGGCTTATAGTGATGTGCATTACCGAGAGGGCCGAGAGATACCTCTCCGACAATTGGAGTGACAAAACCTAATCTCGAAATACGCAAACCCAACATGTACCTTTGGAGACAACTGTAGAGCTCCTTTATAATCACCCAGTTATGTTGTGACGTTTGGTAGCATACAAAGTGTTCCTCCGGTAAACGGGAGTTGCTTAATCTCATAGTTATAGGAACTTGTATAAGTCATGAAGAAAGCAATAGCAATATACTAAACGATCAAGTGCTAAGCTAACGGAATGGGTCAAGTCAATCACATCATTCTCCTAATGATGTGATCCCATTAATCAAATAACAACACATGTCTATGGCTAGGAAACATAAACATCTTTGATTAATGAGCTAGTCAAGTAGAGGCATACTAGTGACATTAAGTTTTGTCTATGTATTCACACATGTATCAAGTTTCCGTTAATACAATTCTAGCATGAATAATAAACATTTATCATGATATGAGGAAATAAATAATAACTTTATTATTGCCTCTAGGGCATATTTCCTTGATCTCCCACTTGCACTAGAGTCAATAATCTAGATTACATAGTAATGATTCTAACACACATGGAGTCTTGGTGCTGATCATGTTTTGCTCGTGGAAGAGGCTTAGTCAACGGGTCTACAACATTCAGATCCGTATGTATCTTGCAAATCTCTATGTCTCCCACCTGGACTTGGTCCCGAATGGAATTGAAGCGTCTCTTGATGTGCTTGGTCCTCTTGTGAAATCCGGATTCCTTTGCCAAGGCAATTGCACCAGTATTGTCACAAAATATCTTCATTGGTCCCGATGCACTAGGTATGACACCTAGATCGGAAATGAACTCTTTCATCCAGACTCCTTCATTTGCTGCTTCCGAAGCAGCTATGTACTCCGCTTCGCATGTAGATCCCGCCACGACGCTTTGTTTAGAACTGCACCAACTGACAGCTCCACCATTCATTATAAACACGTATCCGGTTTGTGATTTAGAATCGTCCGGATCAGTGTCAAAGCTTGCATCGACGTAACCATTTACGACTAGATCTTTGTCACCTCCATAAACAAGAAACATATCCTTAGTCCTTTTCAGGTATTTCAGGATATTCTTGACCGATGTCCAGTGATCCACTCATGGATTACTTTGGTACCTACCTGCCAACCTTATTGGTAAGCATACGTCAGGTCTGGTACATAGCATTGCATACATGATAGAGCCTATGGCTGAAGCATAGGGAACATCTTTCATTTTCTCTCTATCTTCCTGCCGTGGTCGGGCATTGATTCGACTCAACTTCACACCTTGTAACACGGGCAAGAACCCTTTCTTTGCTCGATCCATTTTGAACTTTTTCAAAACTTTATCAAGGTATGTGCTTTGTGAAAGTCCAATTAAGTGTCTTGATCTATCTCTATAGATCTTGATGCCCAATATGTAAGCAGCTTCACCGAGGTCTTCCATTGAAAAACTTTTAATCAAGTATCCCTTTATGCCATCCAGAAATTCTATATCATTTCCAATTAACAATATGTCATCTACATATAATATTAGAAATGCTACAGAGCTCCCACTCACTTTCTTGTAAATACAGGCTTCTCAAAAGTCTATACAAAACCATATGCTTTGATCACACTATCAAAGCGTTTATTCCAACTCCGAGATGCTTGCACCAGTCCATAAATGGATCGCTGGAGCTTGCACACTTTGTTAGCACCTTTTGGATCGACAAAACCTTCCGGTTGCATCATATACAACTCTTCTTCTAGAAATCCATTCAGGAATGCAGTTTTGACATCCATTTGCCAAATTTCATAATCATAAAATGCGGCAATTGCTAACATGATTCGGACAGACTTAAGCATCGCTACGGGTGAGAAAGTCTCATCGTAGTCAACCCCTTGAACTTGTCGAAAACCTTTTGCAACAAGTCGAGCTTTGTAGACAGTTACATTACCATCAGCGTCAGTCTTCTTCTTGAAGATCCATTTATTTTCTATGGCTTGCCGATCATCGGGCAAGTCAACCAAAGTCCATACTTTGTTCTCATACATGGATCCCATCTCAGATTTCATGGCCTCTAGCCATTTTGCGGAATCTGGGCTCATCATCGCTTCCTCATAGTTCGTGGGTTCGCCATGGTCAAGTAACATGACTTCCAGAATAGGATTACCGTACCACTCTGGTGCGGATCTTACTTTGGTAGACCTACGAAGTTTTGTAGTAACTTGATCTGAAGTTTCATGATCAGTATCATTAGTTTCCTCACTGATTGGTGTAGTTGTCACAGGAACCGGTTCTTGTGATGAACTACTTTCCAATAAGGGAGCAGGTATGATTACCTCATCAAGTTCTACTTTCCTCCCACTCACTTCTTTCGAGAGAAACTCCTTCTCTAGAAAGGATCCGAATTTAGCAACAAAAATCTTGCCCTCGGATCTGTGATAGAAGGTGTACCCAATAGTCTCTTTTGGGTATCCTATGAAGACACATTTCTCGACTTGGGTTCGAGCTTATCTGGTTGAAGTTTCTTCACATAAGCATCGCAGCCCCAAACTTTAAGAAACGACAACTTTGGTTTCTTGCCAAACCATAGTTCATAAGGTGTCGTCTCAACGGATTTTGATGGTGCCCTATTTAACGTGAATGCGGCCGTCTCTAAAGCATAACCCCAAAACGATAGCGGTAAATCAAGAAGAGACATCATAGATCTAGTAAAGCACGATTCTGACGTTCGGACACACCATTTCATTGTGGTGTTCCGGTATGGAGTTGTGAAACTATTCCGCATTGTTTCAAATGTAAACCAAACTCGTAACTCAAATATTCTCGTCCACGATCAGATCGCAGAAATTTTATTTTCTTGTTACGATGATTTTCTACTTCACTTTGAAATTCTTTGAACTTTTCAAATGTTTCAGACTTGTGTTTCATCAAGTAGATATACCCATATCTGCTCAAATCATCTGTGAAGGTGAGAAAATAACGATACCCGCCATGAGCCACAATATTCATCGGACCACATACATCAAGATGTATGATTTCCAATAAATCAGTTGCTCGCTCCATAGTTCCGGAGAACGGCGTTTTAGTCATCTTGCCCATGAGGCACGGTTACGCAAGTACCAAGTGATTCATAATCAAGTGATTCCGTAAGTCCATCAAGATGGAGTTTCTTCATGCGTTTAACACTGATATGACCTAAACGACAGTGCCACAAATAAGTTGCACTATCATTATCAACTCTGCATCTTTTGGCTTCAACATTATGAATATGTGTATCACTACTATCGAGATTCAATAAAAATAGACCACTCTTCAAGGGTGCATGACCATAAAAGATATTACTCATATAAATGGAACAACCCTTATTCTCTGATTTAAATGAATAACCGTCTCACATCAAACAAGATCCAGATATAATGTTCATGCTTAACGTTGGCACCAAATAACAATTATTTAGGTCTAAAACTAATCCCGATGGTAGATGTAGAGGTAGTGTGCCGACCGCGATCACATCGACTCTGGAACCATTTCCCACGCGCATCGTCACCTCGTCCTTAGCAAATCTTCGCTTAATCCGTAGTCCCTATTTCGAGTTGCAAATATTAGCAACAGAACCAGTATCAAATACCCAGGTGCTACTGTGAGCATTAGTAAGGTACACATCAATAACATGTATATCACATATACCTTTGTTCACCTTGCCATCCTTCTTATCCGCCAAATACTTGGGGCAGTTCCGTTTCGATGTCCAAGATGCTTGCAAGAGAAGCACTCAGTTTCGTGCTTAGGTCCGCACTTGGGTTTCTTCTCCTGAGCAGCAACTTGCTTGATGTTCTTCTTGAAGTTCCCCTTCTTATTCCCTTTGCCCTTCTTCTTGAAACTGGTGGTCTTATTGACCATCAACACTTGATGCTCCTTCTTGATTTCTACCTCCGCAGCCTTTAGCACTGCGAAGAGCTCGGGAATAGTCTTGTCCATCCCTTGCATATTATAGTTCATCACGAAGCTCTTGTAGCTTGGTGGCGATGATTGAAGAATTACATCAATGACACTATCATCGTGAAGATTAACTACCAGTTGACTCAAGTGATTATTATACCCGGACATTTTGAGTATATGTTCACCGACGTAACTATTCTCCTCCATCTTACAACTATAGAACTTATTGGAGACTTCATATCTCTCAATCCGGGCATTTGCTTGAAATATTAACTTCAACTCCTGGAACATCTCATATGCTCCATGACGTTCAAAACGTCGTTGAAGACCCGGTTCTAAAACGTAAAGCATGGCACACTGAACTATCGAGTAGTCATCAGCTTTGCTCTACCAGACATTCTTAACGTCGTCAGTTGCATCTGCAGCAGGCCTGGCACCCAGCGGTGCTTCCAGGTCGTAATTCTTCTGTGCAGCAATGAAGATAATCCTCGGGTTACGGACCCAGTCCGTGTAATTGCTACCATCATCTTTCAACTTATCTTTCTCAAGGAACGCATTAAAATTCAACGGAACAACAGCACGAGCCATCTATCTACAACAAACATAGACAAGCAAAATACTATCAGTACTAAGTTCATGATAAATTTAAGTTCAATTTAATCATATTACTTAAGAACTCCCACTTACAGACATCTCTCTAGTCATCTAAGTGATCACGTGATCCAAATCAACTAAACCATGTCCGATCATCACGTGAGATGGAGTAGTTTCAATGGTGAACATCACTATGTTGATCATATCTACTATATGATTCACGCTCGACCTTTCGGTCTCAGTGTTCCGAGGCCATATATGTATATGCTAGGCTCGTCAAGTTTAACCTGAGTATTCCGCGTGTGCAACTGTTTTGCACCCGTTGTATTTGAACGTAGAGCCTATCACACCCGATCATCACGTGGTTTCTCAGCACGAAGAACTTACGCAACGGTGCATACTCAGGGAGAACACTTCTTGATATTTAGTGAGAGATCATCTTAAAATGCTACTGTCAATCAAAGCAAGATAAGATGCATAAAGGATAAACATCACATGCAATCAATATAAGTGATATGATATGGCCATCATCATCTTGTGCTTGTGATCTCCATCTCAAGCACCGTCGTGATCACCATCGCCACCGGCGCCGATACCTTGATCTCCATCGTAGCATCGTTGTTGTCTCGCCAATCTTATGCTTCTACGACTATCGCTACCGCTTAGTGATAAAGTAAAGCATTACGTATGCGATTGCATTGCATACAATAAGCGACAACCATATGGCTCCTGCCAGTTGCCGATAACTCGATTACAAAACATGATCATCTCATACAATAAAATATAGCATCACGTCTTGACCATATCACATCACAACATGCCCTGCAAAAACAAGTTAGACGTCCTCTACTTTGTTGTTGCAAGTTTTACGTGGCTGCTACGGGCTTAGCAAGAACCGTTCTTACCTACGCATCAAAACCACAACGATAGTTTGTCAAGTTAGTGTTATTTTAACCTTCGCAAGGACCGGGCGTAGCCACACTCGGTTCAACTAAAGTTGGAGAAACTGACACCCGCTAGCCACCTCTATGCTAAGCACGTCGGGAGAACCGGTCTCGCGTAAGCGTCTGGCGTAATGTCGGTCCGGGCGCTTCATCCAACAATACCGCCCGAACCAAAGTATGACATGCTAGTAAGCGGTATGACTTGTATCGCCCACAACTCACTTGTGTTCTACTCGTGCATATAACATCTACGCATAAAACCAGGCTCGGATGCCATCGTTGGGGAACGTAGTAATTTCAAAAAATTCCTACGCTACGCGAAGATCATGGTGTTGCATAGCAACGAGAGGGAGAGTGTTGTCCACGCATCTCGTGAGACCGAAAGCGGAAGCGTTATAACAACGCGGTTGATGTATTAATCGTCTTCACGGCCCGACCGATCAAGCAATCGAAACTACGGCACCTCCGAGTTCTAGCACACGCTCAGCTCGATAACGATCCCGGACTCCGATCTAGCAAAGTGTCGGGATGAGTTCCACAAGACGACGGTGTGGTGACGATCTTGATGTTCTACCATCGCAGGGCTTCGCCTAAGCACCGCTACAATATTATCGAGGACTATGGTGGAGGGGGGCACCGCACACGGCTAAGAGATCTCAAGGATCAATTGTTGTCTCTCTAGGGTGCCCCCCTGCCCCCGTATATAAAGGAGCAAGGGGGGAGGTGCGGCCGGCCAGGAGGAGGCCCAGAGGAGTCCTACTCCCACCGGGAGTAGGACTCCCTCCCTTCCTTGTTGAAGTAGGAGAGGAGAGAGAAGGAGAGAGAGGGGGAAAGGAAAGGGGGGGCGCCGCCCCCCTCCTTGTCCAATTCGGACTTGGGGGGGAGGGGCGCGTGGCTGCCCCTTGGCCGCCTCTCCTCTTCCTCCACTTGGGCCCATGAGGCCCATTAACCTTCGGGGGTTCTGTAACCCCCGGTACTCCGATATATCTCGATAACTCCGGAACTATTCCAAAGGTCCGAATATAGTCATCCAATATATCAATCTTCATGTCTCGACCATTTCGAGACTCCTCGTCATGTCCGTGATCACATCCGAGACTCCGAACAACCTTCGGTACATCAAAAACTATAAACTCATAATACTGTCATTGTAACGTTAAGCGTGCGAACCCTACGGGTTCGAGAACAATGTAGACATGAGCTAGAACTGTTTCTGGTCAATAACCAATAGCGGAACCTGGATGCTCATATTGGCTCCTACATATTCTACGAAGATCTTTATCGGTCAAACCGCATAACAACATACGTTGTTCCCTTTGTCATCGGTATGTTACTTGCCCGAGATTCGATCGTCGGTATCCAATACCTAGTTCAATCTCGTTACCGCAAGTCTCTTTACTCGTTCGTAATGCATCATTCTGTAACTAACTCATTAGCTACATTGCTTGCAAGGCTTATAGTGATGTGCATTACCGAGAGGGCCCAGAGATACCTCTCCGACAATCGGATTGACAAAACCTAATCTCGAAATACGCCAACCCAACATGTACCTTTGGAGACAACTGTAGAGCTCCTTTATAATCACCCAGTTACGTTGTGACGTTTTGTAGCACACAAAGTGTTCCTCCGATAAACGGGAGTTGCATAATCTCATAGTTATAGGAACTTGTATAAGTCATGAAGAAAGCAATAGCAATATACTAAACGATTAAGTGCTAAGCTAACGGAATGGGTCAAGTCAATCACATCATTCTCCTAATGATGTGATCCCATTAATCAAATAACAACACATGTCTATGGCTAGGAAACATAACCATCTTTGATTAATGAGCTAGTCAAGTAGAGGCATACTAGTGACATTAAGTTTTGTCTATGTATTCACACATGTATCAAGTTTCCGGTTAATACAATTCTAGCATGAATAATAAACATTTATCATGATATGAGGAAATAAATAATAACTTTATTATTGCCTCTAGGGCATATTTCCTTCAGATACATCTTCGTCGTATCTATAATTTTTGATTGTCTCATGCCAATATTATACAGCTTTCACATACTTTTGACAACATTTTATATGATTTATTGGACTAACCTATTGATCCAGTGCCCAGTGCCAGTTCCTATTTGTTGCATGTTTTTTGTTTCACAGAATATCCATATCAAACAAATTCCAAACGCGATAAAAATCTATGGAGAATTATTTTGGAATATTTGTGGTTTTTGGTAGGTGGAATCCTCGCAAACGGGCCCCACAACCACCACAAGACACCTGGGTGTGCCAGGCAGCCCAGACGCATGATGGTGGGTTGTGCCCTCTTTGTAAGTCGGTTGGAGATCTACTTCGGGCGCAAGGAAGCTTATATCCGCAAAAAATCGTGTTAAAATCTCAGCACAATCGGAGTTACGGATCTCCGGGAATATAAGAAACGGTTTTCGGCCAGAAACCCGGAGCATGAAACAGAAGAGAACAGAGAGGAAGATCCAATCTCGGAGGGGCTCCCGCCGCGATGGAGGCCATGGACCAGAGGGGGAACTCTCCTCCCATCTAGGGGGAGGCCAAGGAAGAAGAAGAAGGATGGGGGCTCTCTCCCGGTGGCGTCGGAACACCGCCGGGGCAATCATCGTGTGACGGCGATCTACTCCAACAACTCTGTCATCTTCACCAACATCTTCAACAACTTCCCCCTTCTATATTCAGCGATCCACTCTCCTGCAACCCGTTGTACCCTCTACTTGAACATGGTGCTTTATGCTTCATACTATTATCCTGTCACATCCCTAGCTTTACCTTGGCCTTGGTCTAGCTTGGTTGTTGCATCATGTTTAAATTCAAATGAAATTTGAATTGAGGAATTTTCAAAAGCCTCAGAAAAACCTCTAAAAATAACCAACATTTAAATCTCATCAAATGAGTCCAAGAAAGTGTTCCTGTTATTCTGAGAAAATATTGGCATGAGATAAAATTCAAACCAATATTTTCAGAGTCACAGAAATAATTTATTTTGGGCCATTGATTTAAATCAATAACGTATTTGGGTTGGAATTATTTCTTCTATATAAGAAATAATGTTCAAGTATTTTTGTAAATTTGCATGTGGCCTTGGAATATCTCTCTGAGCTCACACAAAAATTTATAGAAAGTTTTAAAATGATTTAGTTCCCAAACTAAATCAAAACAAAATAACAGAAAATAAAAATAGGAAAAGAACAGAGGCTCACACTACTAGGGAAAAGCTTATAGGCAGACGCTTACTAGTAGCGTAGGTTTATACCCCTCGCTACTGCTACTTACTAGTAGCGCGTGTTTATAACCGCCGCTACTACTAAGTTTATAGTAGTAGCGCGGGTTTATAACCCTCGCTACTACTAAGTGATTTCCACCATGCCTCTCGAGACCAGCTATAGTAGTAGCGCGGGTTATAAACCCACGCTACTACTAACTTGATAGTAGTAGCGCGGGTTATATACCCCACGCTACTACTAAGTGGTCTTCATCGTGCACCCAGGACATGCCATTGTAGTAGCGTTGGGTTAGCGTGGGGTATAAACCCAACGCTACTGCTAACTGATCTCCTTGCCGCCGCCACCTCCGCCTCTCACCCCTCCTCCGCCTTTGTCTCTGTGTTTCTCCTCCACTCCCCACGATTCCCCCAACCAACCCAATCGCCGTCGCCGATGCCGACGACCTCCTCTCCCCCAACCCCACCGCCGGTGCCCCCCACCTCACCAGCAACCACTGCCATGGACAGAGCCGCTGCGACCCACCCGATGCGTCCCACATTCACGCGCGAGATCCGCCCCATGGCGATGCTCGATCCAGGCAGGCCCGAGGAAGGAGAGCAGTCGGCTCCCTTCCTCCTCTCCGGTGAGCCTGAGCGAGCACCCCCTCCCTTCACCGCCCACCGGCGCCGACGCCGCGACCCACCCGCTCCGGCAAGGTCAGTCCCCCTCCTCCTCCCACACCCCTCCCCGCGAATCGCGCGCTCAGATCGGGCGCCCGCCGCAGGGCGTGGAAGCGGTGCGTCCACTCCGGCCACCACGACAGCGCCACCTGGGGCCACGCCGCCGCCGCTGACTTCACGCCCGTGCCCAGGATGTGCCGCCTTGTCATGGCCAACTACGCCCCTCCCGACCTCCTCGCCGCGCCGCCCCTCCTCCTCGACCCCTCAAACATCGTGCGCCGCTGCACCTACGCCGACACGGGGGGTAGGTCACGCCCTACCTCGTCTACCTCGACCACGCGCACGCCGACATCGTGCTCGCGCTGCGCTGCCTCAACCTCGACCGCGAGTCCGACTACACGCTGCTCCTCAACAACCGCCTCGGCAAGCGCCGCTTCGACGGCGGCTACGCCCCTAACGGCCTCCTCCAGCGCCGTCGGTGGGTGCTCGACAGAAGTGCGACACCTTTCCGGACCTCCTCGACCGGTACCCCGCCTACACGCTCACCTTCACGGGCCACTCCCTCGGCGCCGGCGTCGCCACCATGCTCACCATCGTCGTCGTGCTCAACCTCGACAAGCTCAGCAAGGTCGAGAGGGGCCGCACCAGGTGCTACGCCATGGCCCTCGCCCGATGTATGTCGCTCAACCTCGTCGTTAGATACGCCGATGTCATCAACTCCGTCGTGCTGCAGGTGACTCACTAATGACCCAATCGATTTGGTTGCTTGCTTGTCTGAATTTGGTGGTTACAAGTTCAGTTGTAGAAGAATTTGGGTTACATGTAGTATGTGTGAATTTTGGTTACATGTAGTCGCTGACCGAATTTTGGTGGATACTTGCTCGCTTCCGAGTAAGATAAACATTGCATTGCAGAATCTAGTATAATGCCTATCTGAATTTTCTTGGGTGCTTCCTTGTTGCTAGAAATTCAGTTGCGTAATTTAGTTACATGCCTATCTGAATTTTGTTGGGTGCTACTTTCTTTGCTAAATTCGGTTATTACTGAAGTTAGTTACATGCATGTCTGAATTTTGGTGAGTGCTTGCTTCCTGCTAAAAGTTCAGTTGCATAATTTAGTTACATGTCTATCTGCATTTTGTTTGGTGCTACTTACATCGATAAGAATCTGGTTCGATTAAAACTGCCTTTGTCAAATCTGGACAGCCAGCTTCTAGGTGAAAAACGAGTTAGTTATTCTCAGAATTTCGAGTTGCCTCTATATGAAATTTGTAAATCAAGTTCCAAGCTTTCCGTAGAGTATTTATTTGCATCGTTTGGATGTATGGTTTGAGAGCAGCCATCGTTTTAGTTTGCTGTCCCGAAAGTTAGTATCCTGAGCGCATTGTTTTCGTATGCCGCCACGGCCTTGTAGAGGTTGTTTTAAAAAAGTTTCAATATGAATTTTGCAGAGGGTTTGTAGTAGATTGGAAGGCCGATTTCAGTTTCAGTTTGCTCCACATTGTGAAAGGTGGAGGAGCCTAGATTGCAAGGCCGATTTCGATTTCAGTTTTGATCGAGCCTAGATTGCAAGCCCGATTTTAATACTAGCACTCTCCATGCAGCTCCTCAATAATTGTAGTCAATTGGTTGGACAGTCTTCTTGTTTTCATCTTTTTCTAGTTATATCGTAGTTGGCTGGGATTATAATGCTATCTTTGCTTCTCGTTAACTGTCCAAATTGATGTAGGAAGATAAACAGTTGTTGATCGCTTCCACGATTAGCACAAACTAAGTTTCCTTAGATGTTTGCACCTTAGAAAGTGGTATCTGATTAATATTAAGATCATTTGTCAGTTATTTATCTGTAATATTACAAGTAAGAATGGATATTGGCTATCAAGAGTATCAACTTTTATCTCATTTACTGAATGCGCACGCAGATCTTCACTTCTTGCCTTGCACATTCCTGTTAAGGAAGCAAAGGTAACCCTGCTATCCTGGTATATACAGATAGAATAAAAATATAATACAGTATTTGACTACCAATGAAACACATAGAATTAGTTGTTGAACATGAACGGTATGGGACTCCTTAAGGGATCACGATGTTTTCCTACTTATTCTGCTTGAAGGGATGGCGTTGATAGTGTTGCTACCAGTGCTGCTGTTTTATTTTGTTGAGACTACCAATGCTGCTGCAGTCAATTAATTACAACTCACACTTGTTGAGGGGGGACCACAACTTAATTAAGTGTCGATGTTCATTGCGAGTTTAGTAGTACCATATGAGGAGGTGAAGTAATGTTCTTATAGTTCACATCAAGTGGTCTGATGGGCCATTGTTTGTCCTTATTGGTCTGCTTTCATTTTGGAAAATCATCCTATAAGATTTGTGATGTCCTATCGAGCAATTGATCTGATGGGTTGTGAGCTTTTTTAGCTGTCCAGCATCACCCTGTGGCAGATAATCATTTCTATTATGTGTTAATGCTTTCCTTTTAAACTACTTAAAAAACAAAGAAATTGGAAATGATCTAAGTTTAAGTATATTTAGTTTTGAAGAAAACTAAAGGCAATTAATGTGAAAATTAGATATGTCCTATTACCTGGCAATATATAGTTCATCTAGGCTTGGTTGGCAATATGTATTATCTAGACATTAATTTTATTTGTTTGTAGCTATTACATAGGCGATCTCTTGTTAATAGAAATCACTCACTTTTTGTTTTCGTATATTTATCCCGTAGCTACTGTACATCACAACATGCAAGGAAATATATGTCAGCTGAAATTTAATTTTATTTGTTCTTTGCTTTTTACAGAAATCTTGGATTCATAAATGGGATAAGCACATAAGGGAGAAGAAGATGATTGCAAGGATGGAGAGGGAGCAAATCATTTGGAGGGATAGAATGCCACTGTTTGGTATTTTTATGCATTTTTGTTTGCTTTCAACTGTGGTTGCACTAGCTGGGAATAAGTGACTAGGCAATAAGTGTAGATGTATGGATATGCTCTAATGCTCCTGGTTTACTATAAATCTTTGATTTGGAATAATGTGTAATGCTGCTGGTTTATTACAAATCTGGGCTTGTTTTAGTTGTTAGAATTGTATGCATAAAATGGAATTGATGGATTTTTTTTATTCCTAATTAGTTAGTAGTAGCGTGGGGGTGAAATGGAGCGCTACTAGTATTCAGGATACTAGTAGCGTGTGGTACTATAGACGCGCTACTACTATTTCGTTAGTAGTAGCGGGTGACATCCGCGCTACTAGTAAAATGTTAGTAGTAGCGCGGGTTTACCCGCGCTACTACTAACTATTAGTTGTAGCGCGATACTAGTAGCGCTGGTACCGCCTGCTAGTAGCTATTTTACCCGCGCTGCTAGTAGCCTTTTCCTAGTAGTGCTCACCGACCCTACGGCACTTACTGCGATCCGGCCAGGCCGGCCCGGCCGGTGGTCGTGCCACGTCCCCTTCCTCCCGCCAGAGGGAGGTGAGGGCGTGTGCTCGGACAGCGTCCCACGCGAGGCCACCTCCCGCTTCGCCGACGCAGAGAGGCTCCAGCCGCCACGCCACCCCGGTCCCTCTCGCCCATCGCCGTCCTCGTCCCTTCCCTAGCCCCTCTCTCTCTCGCGGTAGGCGCCGTCAGAAACATAGCCGTCACCGCCGCTCGCTATTGCCGTAGCCACCGCCTCCCCCTCGCTTCTCTGACCGGTCCAGAGGCTCCGCCTCGACCCCCTCTTTCTTCCACCCCGAGCCACGCCACCGCGGGAGCCCCACATCGCCGCCACGAGTCGTCTTCCCCGAGCACGGCCGCCAGACTCCATCGACGGATTCGTCGCCTTCCGGTCGTCCCCGAGCCAGCTGAGCCTGTCGTCGGCCTCACCGTGAGCTCCCGGTCCTTTCCCCCTTAAGCACGTCGTCGTTATCGTTCCGTAGCCGTCGATTCCACCGGAGCATGAAGCTTCGGCTCCGCCCGGCCATGTCGCCGCCGTGGCTGAGGCCACCGCAGCTCATACCACAAGACGCCATCGCACTCAGCAACCTCCCAGAAGGCCAACACCGCCGCCCACACCTCCTGCCGTGCCCCGCAGCACCCCGCGTGCACATGGCCGAACTCCGGCCACCGCCTATGAGCTCGCCGCCGTCGATATAGGTTGCCCCGGCATAACTGACTGCACCACTCGACGCGCGGGATCTCCAGCGTCACGTAGATGCCCTCCGTCGGCCATTTGGTCGCCGGAGGAGGAATCCCGAGCCCCTCCACCGCGTCTGGCCTCGCCGGCGTCATGTCGCCGGTGGGTTTGACCCCGCTGACCGTTGATTGGGTGGGCCCAGTTTGACCCCCGATCAGCAGCGTGTGGGCCACCCTTGTTAGTTATTAGTTAGGTTAGTTTAGCGCTAATTAACCTAGATTAGTGTTTAACCTAACACTAACTAACTCTGTTTAGTTAGTTAACTAACCACTGACACATGGGTCCCACAGGTCAGGTTTGACCTGGCCGACCCAGTTGACTGCTGACATCACAGTGACGTCATGCTGACGCAGTAAGTCATTTTCTGGATTTAAGTTAATTCAGGAAATTCCAGAAAATAGTACTAACCTCTAAAAATCATAGTAATTCAACCATAGCTCCAAATCAAACAAATTATATATGAAAAATGATCAGAAAAATCCAATCTTTCCATCTGTACTAGTCTCATGCATGTCAGAACACTTTAACCTTGCTGTTTAGGTGGAACAAGCTAATGCACTTATATCACTTATTATTTTGGGTGATCATTTGAATCCTTGGTTCAAATGGACTCAAACCTTTCAATCCCAAGTTGCATTAGACCTATCACACATCATATTGCCATGTCATAGCATGCATCATATTGTCGCATTGCATTGATTGTTTCCTTCTGTGTTTGCCGGTAACCGTCCCCTCTCAAAGAGATGTTATGTTCGACGACGAGATCGATGACACCAATGAAGAACTATATTATCTTCAAGTGCTGTGCAAGCAAAACCCCTTGTTCATTCCGATACAATCCCACTCTCTCGCTCCTGCTCTCTTTTCTTTGCATTAGGACAACAACGACATATTTGTTACTTGCTGCGGTAGCTGAACCCTTTTCCTCTGCATGACCTGTCATTGCCACGATGAAATAGATGAAACCCACTAGCATGAGTAGGAGTTGTTTGAGCCCTGATGTGCCTACTCATACATGCTTGTTTGTCATGCCCGCTCTTGCTTAGAGTTGAGTCGTGTCCGATTCATCGAGGATGAATCGGAGGTGTGTGAACATGTCCTACTGTTGAGAGCTAAGTGTGTGAACACGATTTGGTAAAGGTAGCGGTGAGAGGCCATGTAGGAGTACATGGTGGGTTGTCTCATTGCAGCCGTCCCCAGAAACTAAATTCTGTGTTTGTGATCCATGAAACAGTTACTACCACACATTGGGTTCCGATAACTCGGCCCCTCTCGGCTTATTAATCGCCTCGATCTCTGTTCAGGGGTTGCAACTAGTTTCTGGTGTTTGTAGGATATGTGTTGGGGGCCGTATGTGGCTGACCCTAGGGGTGGGCTATGTTGCGGTAGAGACACGAGGCACGGTGTACCGGACGCCTGCTTGGTGCCTCGGGAACCCTGCTCTCATCGTTTGGGGCCGTGAGCGAAACCCCGGCCGGATCTCCTTGCGGATGGAACCTGAATAGGCGATAAACCTGGACTAGAGACTTGTGTGGTTAGTCAGGTCGTGGCCGACTCCCTCGCCAGGCTTCCGCTTGAAGGTTGCTGAGATACACGACGTGTACATGGTGGTAAGTGGCGAGAGCGTGTGTGAAGAAGTACACCCCTGCAGGGTTAACATCATCTATTCGAATAGCCGTGTCCGCGGTAAAGGACTTCTAGGTTGCATGTACAGTTCATAGACAAGTGAAAGTGGATACTCTAAAATACGCAAGATAAGCATGAGTGCTATGGATGGCGTTCTCGTAGGAAGACGAGATCGGATCCATAGTGGTGTATTGATATGGTGAATATGTGGACTCGTGCGCCACCTCAAAAGAGTTACTTGCAAATGTAGTTCAGGATAGCCACCGAGTCAAAGCTGGCTTGCCGCAGTCAAACTCCACCACCCCCTTTGTTGATAATGATGCATATGTAGTTAGTTACGATGTAAGTCTTCTTTGAGTACCTTTGTACTCACGTTTGCTTATTTTATGTTTTGCGAGGGACTTGGTCTCACTAGTAGTTCCGCGTGGACTTCGACGTTTAGCTTGTTACCTCAGCTACGATCTTGTGCCCTCGGCAGGATCTGGTAGATAGTCGGGCTTCTCAGCCTTTTTCATTTATAGTTGTCTGTACTCAGACATGTTAAGCTTCCGCATGTGTTTGAGTTGTATGCTCTGAATGCTGGGTCGAGAGACTCATGTTTGTAATATCTCGCTCCTCGGAGCCTAATGAATAAATACTTTGAGTCATAGAGTTATGTTGTGATGCCGTGTTGTATTTGCACATATCGAGCATATTGTGTGTATGTTTGAAATGCTTGGTATGTGTGGGATCTGACAATCTAGTTGTTTATCCTTGGCAGCCTCTCTTATGGGGAAATGTAGTCTAGTGCTTCCTTTAGCCATAGTAGTCCGCTTCTGCCCCGGTTCACCGGAGTCCCGCTAGCCCAAAGACTATTGCTCGGGACACTTGACTGGCGGCATGTGTTTCACTTCGTTCGTGTTCTGCTCCTTCGGGAAATGTCATGCGGTGACATCCGGAGTCCTGCCTAGCCTGCTACAGCCCGGGTTACCGGAGTCCTGTTAGCCCAGTGCTACAGCCCGGATTCACACGTTGATGACCGACATGCTCGATGTGATTCATGTATGCTTGTCCCCATGGGTTAGTGCCTCTTTGGGTTCACGACTAGCCATGTCGGCCCGGGTTCTCTATCATATGGATGCTAGCGACACAATCATATACGTGAGCCAAAAGGCGCAAACGGTCCCGGGCCATGGTAAGGCGACACCCGTGGAAATACCGTGCGTGAGGCCGCAAAGTGATATGAGGTGTTACCGGCTAGATCGATGTGACGTGGAATCGTGGTCCCGGCAGCTTTGGTATCGAGCTTTGCTGTAGGATTACCAAGCCAAACCGGGTCGAAGTTGTGTCTAGAAATGCTTTAGTTATGTAAGGGAATTGATTGTGGAAGGGAACATAAGGCTCTTTTTACTCCTTATACCTCATGGCCTTCTGATCTGGGTCATCCTCTTCTCTTCTACGAGGATTAAGAACTAGGCCTTCTCATCTATCTATTAGGATGACGTGTTACTAATCCATAGACTTGTAGGATTGTTGGTTTCAAGCCCCAATTCAGTTCCTACTACTTCCGTGTGTTGTTAGTTGATCTCAGAACCTTGTTATTGTGATGTTGGGTGGTCATGCCACTATTTTGCAGGATGTCTCAAATCATTTTGAGTGTTTACAGCCGTTATGTTGTCCGAGTCATCCCAGGTTTCTAAAACAATCTGAAGCATTTGCAAAATCCCTTCCTCTCATTTTGATGTCCCTTTGGGCCAGATTAACCACACTAATCAGTGAGTTGAGGTACTTTGTTGCCTCGGCATATATGTTGGAGCTACTATTATGACCCTAGGTGTCTTAGAGAACCACCTAGTAATCTAGCCATGTTTTGTGTCCCGGTGTGATAATTCTGGCTACCATTCTCAAAAGTATCCCGTGATGCCATTTAGTAGTAGGTATTCTATCCATGGGTTCTTGAACCTGAGATTCACCCTACTTACCTAATGTTGATAGTGTTGCTAGTTCCTTTAGGATATTAGTAACTTTGCGATAGTCCTCGAGGTCCGTGGTATTTCTTTCTTCCAAATACTACGAACCGCTTATGGCAGAAGTTCCTCGCTGAACCGAAGGATCACAATCAGAGTACTCTTGAGGAGTTCTCCATTCATAATTGTGAATCTGCCAGTTCTACCTTCTCTTCATGGGTTATCCGGAAGAAATGTTGAGCTTTACTCGACATACTACTCTATGCATCCACAACTCAGAAAATTATATGTTCCTTTGAGTTGCTCTTTTTAGTTGTTTTCTGACCTTCGTCTATCAATTGATAGTCAAGGGTATGTGTGCGATCGTGTTTATCGATGCCTATTATTCTTGTGGTCCGTCAAGCCATTACATTGCTCGAATGACTAGGAGAAACAAACTCCAAAGACCTCATCCATTTCTTGGAGTGGTCAAAGTAGTTGTTTTCCGCAGATCAAAATGCCAATTCAGCTTTTGTTCTGTTCTACCCTGAAGTATTACCCACTTTATGTCAGGAACGTCATGAGAATTGCACCTTTTCTTATGAATTCTTGACGCAGTGATACTTCTCACCATCATTATTCATTCCTTGGTCATGTGTTGTTTTAACCGGAATGCCGACAAGTGAATTGTGGTGTGTGAAATCAATACGCCTAGCAACCCCCTTGCTTGGTAGTTAATGGACAATATTCTCATTCTTAGCGTGTTGATTATTGAATCATCACCCTAAGGTTGATCGTGCCACCTAGTCCTTATTTCTGGTGCACCCTTCGATCAATGAGTTAGGATTTTTCCATCCCTTGCTTATTTGATCATATCGTCTTGCCCTGAAAAGCAAGATTATTCTCGAGCTTAGTAGCATATTGGTGGTTCATGATTTTCCGAATATCTTCTCGGAAGTATTACCACGTTGTCACTTGACCGCTATGTTAAGTTCGTGATCAAGTTGGTTTCTTGTTAACCACCCCTTCTCCAAGAATCCGTGTTGGATATCCCTGAGCTGGTTTGTTAAGCTAAACAACAACTTGGAGAGTTGGAAGATAAAAGCTTTGCTGAATTTAGTTCATTCTGAAGGGATATCTTTGCATTTGTGCGTGTGTTGAAGAAAGATGATATCTTCATCGATTGGTCCTCGTGATCAGTTGTTGAACCTATTGTCTTATCAAACTTTGACTTGAGTTTGGGCTATCGTCAAGTCAAATCAGAACCAACGATGTTCGTAATGTTGTCTTACTCGTGGTTGATCCCTTGAGCATACACCATTACATCTTTTGGTCTGACCAATGCTATCACCGTGTTCACATGATGGTGGAAGTCCAGTGATATGGAAATTCCGATGAGTTGCTGTTGAGTCCATCAGCAGCATTCTGTCTCCCCCATGAGTCATGTTGAACATCAACCTAGTGTTGGAAACTTGTGTAAGCATTTCTTCGTGTTTCGTTCATGAAGCATATGTTTGGATGAAAGTAGTGACTTCCTCTAATTCATGTGCATCTGATGCAATTTGCCGCCGTGGATTCGAGAAAGTCAATGTCGCTTCTTTTGGAATCATCCCAAATCGGTCATGCATACGTCATGAAGTATTCGTGGTTCGTAGACTTGCAACCTTCGCTCTACATGTGTCCCTAGCACACCAAGCCACCGATTGATTTGTTCAAGGAAAAGGAGTTGTTGTGCAAATCCTAGGTCATGCACAAGACTTCGTTACCCTAGATGATGGTTCCCCACCTGAACTCGGTAGTGTTTTATCATAAGACTACTATGTGGTCATGCTTGTCTGGGACAGCGTGTTCACATGTGTTTAGCAAAACCAGCTCATGTTTTGGAGCTTGCTATTGTAGTTCATATCTCGAGAATCTCGCGACGTCATCTCGTCGATTTGTGTTGCAAATTTTCTTTTCGGACATGCTGAGTCTGAAGTATCCTATTACCAATCGGATCTGAATCTCAGGCAGATATGATGGTTGGAACATTCCCAACAGTTGCATCTTGTTCCCAGCTTGCATCGCCATTGTGCCATCCAACCATGGACTACCCTTCTCGGTAATTTCTGGTCAGGATCGCCTTCAAAAGTGGTCCTACCATGGGTCCCATCCATTTCCGGTGATAAGCAAAGGTCATCCATTGCGTTGTCTTCAACAAGGTAGTCCACATCATCCATCCTAGTCCGAGTATGCCATTTCTTCGAGCTCTTTCAAACGATCAATTGTAAATTGCCTTAAGCTGGTATGAAGGGTTTCAATGATCTATGGATAATAAGTAATTCTTTTTGCCACTTAAGGGAACAGTTCAACGAGTCACCTTTTTCAAGGTGCCCCGTTACGGGATCATGGAAATTATTTCCTCGCCACCTTGACACCATCCACCATCTTTCTAAGCGTGGAATTGTTGCCCACCAAATCAAACCCCGTCGCTTGTTCTTCCATTCCTCTCGATGTGTTTCAATGTCTCACTCGATGAGTGATCCTGAGTTGTTCGATCTTCGAGAAGATCCGTCCTTCTGGAGTTTTTCCTTTCCACTCGTTGTCATGTTGGATATAGTTCTCAAAGCAAGACGTCGAGATAAATTTGAAGCAATGAATCAACATCTTCGAGAAATGCAATGGATCATGAAGACTGTGTCAGTTTCGTGTCCCCTCTGTCTTCTTACCTCACGTCTTGAATCTCGGGACGAGATTCTTGTTTACTGGGGGTGAGTTGTCACATCCCTAGCTTTACCTTGGCCTTGGTCTAGCTTGGTTGTTGCATCATGTTTAAATTCAAATGAAATTTGAATTGAGGAATTTTCAAAAGCCTCAGAAAAACCTCTAAAAATAACCAACATTTAAATCTCATCAAATGAGTCCAAGAAAATGTTCCTGTTATTCTGAGAAATATTGGCATGAGATAAAATTCAAACCAATATTTTCAGAGTCACAGAAATAATTTATTTTGGGCCTTTGATTTAAATCAATAACGTATTTGGGTTGGAATTATTTCTGCTATATAAGAAATAATGTTCAAATATTTTTGTAAATTTGCATGTGGCCTTGGAATTCTCTCTGAGCTCACACAAAAATTTACAGAAAGTTTTAAAATGATTTAGTTCCCAAACTAAATCAAAACAAAATAACAGAAAATAAAAATAGGAAAAGAACAGAGGCTCACCTGACCCTACCTGCCACTTACCGCAGCCCAGCAGGCCGGCCCAGCCAGCTTGCCGTGCCAGTCGTCCCCTTCCTCCCGCCAGGAGGATGAGGGGCGTGTGCTCGCCGCGCGCGTCCACGCGCGAGGCCACCTCCTGCTTCTGCCGACACAGGAGAGGCTCCAGAAGCCGCCACGCGCCACCCCGGTCCCTCTCGCCCATCGCTCGTCCTCGTCCCTTCCCCTAGCACGCTCTCTCTCTCGCAGCCGAGCGCCGTCCGAGCATAGCCGTCGCCGCCGCTCGCTATTGCCGTAGCCACCGCCTCCCCCTCGCTTCTCTGACCGGTCCAGAGGCTCCGCCTCGACCCCCTCTTTCTTCCACCCTGAGCCACGCCACCGCGGGAGCCCCACATCGCTGCCACGAGTCGTCTTCCTCGAGCACGGTCGCCGGACTCCATCAACGGATTCGTCGCCTTCCGGTCGTCCCCTAGCCAGCTGAGCCTGTCGTCGGCCTCACCGTGAGCTCCCGGCCCTTTCCCCCTTAAGCACGTCGTTGTTTTCATTCCATAGCCGCCGATTCCACCGGAGCCGCGAGCTCGGCTCCGCCGGCCATGTCGCCGCCGTGGCCAGGGCCACCGCAGCTCATACCCGCGCACGTCATTGCACTCAGCTACCTCCCAGAAGGCCAACGCCGCCGCCCGGCTCTGCCGTGCCCGCAGCACCCAGCGCACATGGCGAACTCGGCCGCCGCCTATGAGCTCGCCGCCCGTCGATATAGGTTGCCCCGGCATAATCGACCGCACCACTCGACGCTGGATCTCCAAAGATCACGTAGATGCCCTCCGCCGGCCATTTGGTCGCCGGAGGAGGAATCCCGAGCCCCTCCACCGCGTCTGGCCTCGCCGGCATCATGTCGCCGGTGGGTTTGACCCGCTGACCGTTGACTGGGTGGGCCCAGTTTGACCCCCTGATCACTGACGTGTGGGCCACCCTTGTTAGTTATTAGTTAGGTTAGTTTAGCGCTAATTAACCTAGATTAGTGCTTAACCTAACACTAACTAACTCTGTTTAGTTAGTTAACTAACCACTGACACGTGGGTCCCACTGGTCAGGTTTGACCTGGCCGACCCAGTTGACTGCTGACATCACAGTGACGTCATGCTGACGCGGTAAGTCATTTTCTGGATTTAAGTTAATTCAGGAAATTCCAAAAAATAGTGCTAACTTCTAAAAATCATAGTAATTCAACCATAGCTCCAAATCAAACAAATTATATATGAAAAATGATCAGAAAAATCCAATCTTTCCATCTGTACTAGTCTCATGCATGTCAGAACACTTTAAGCTTGCTGTTTAGGTGGAACAAGCTAATGCACTTATATCACTTATTATTTTGGGTGATCATTTGAATCCTTGGTTCAAATGGACTCAAACCTTTAAATCCCAAGTTGCATTAGACCTATCACACATCATATTGCCATGTCATAGCATGCATCATATTGTCGCATTGCATTGATTGTGTCATACATGTTTTTGCAGTAACCGTCCCCTCTCGATGAGACGATGTTAAACGACGAGATCGATGACACCAATGAAGAACTATATTATCTTCAGAAGTGCCAGGCAAGCAAAACCCCCTTGTTCATTCTGATACAATCCCGCTCTCGCTCCTGCTCTCTTTTACTGCATTAGGACAACAACGACATATTTGTTACTTGCTGCGGTAGCTGAACCCTTTTCCTCTGCATGACCTGCCATTGCCACAGTAATAGATGAAACCCACTAGCATGAGTAGGAGTTGTTTGAGCCCTGATGTGCCTACTCATACATGCTTGTTTGTCATGCCTGCTACTGCTTAGAGTTGAGTCAGTCCGATTCATCGAGGATGAATCGGAGGTGTGTGAACATGTCCTCTTGTTGAGAGCTAAGTGTGTGAACACGATTTGGTAAAGGTAGCGGTGAGAGGCCATGTAGGAGTACATGGTGGGTTGTCTCATTGCAGCCGTCCCCGTAAACTAAATTACGTGTTTGTGATCCATGAAACAGTTACTACCACACATTGGGTTCCGATAACTCGGCCCCTCTCGGCTTATTAATCGCCTCGATCTCTGTTCAGGGGTTGCAACTAGTTTCTGGTGTTTGTAGGATATGTGTTGGGGGCCGTGCGTAGCGCTGACCCTAGGGGTGGGCTATGTTGCGGTAGAGACACGAGGCACGGTGTCTACCGGGGCCTGCTTGGTGCCTCGGGAACCCTGCTCTCATCGTTTGGGGCCGTGGCGAAACCCGGCGGATCTCCTTGCGGATGGAACCTGAATAGGCGATAAACCTGGACTAGAGACTTGTGTGGTTAGTCGGTCGTGGCCGACTCCCTCGCCAAAGCTTCCGCTTGAAGGTTCTTTGAGATACACGACGTGTACATGGTGGTAAGTGGCGAGAGCGTGTGTGAAGAAGTACACCCCTGCAGGTTAACATCATCTATTCGAATAGCCGTGTCCATGTAAAGGACTTCTAGGTTGCATGTATAGTTCATAGACAAGTGAAAGTGGATACTCTAAAATACGCAAGATAAGCATGAGTGCTATGGATGGCGTTCTCGTAGGAAGACGAGATCGGATCCATAGTGGTGTATTGATATGGTGAATATGTGGACTCGTGTGCGCCACCTCAAAAGAGTTACTTGCAGTCGTAGTTCAGGATAGCCACCGAGTCAAAGCTGGCTTGCTGCAGTCAAACTCCACCACCCCCTTTGTTGATAATGATGCATATGTAGTTAGTTCTGATGTAAGTCTTGCTGAGTACCTTTGTACTCACGTTTGCTTATTTTATGTTTTGCAGAGGGACTTCAGTCTCACTAGTAGTTCCGCGTGGACTTCGACGTTTAGCTTGTTACCTCAGCTACGATCTTGTGCCCTCGGCAGGATCTGGTAGATAGTCGGGCTTCTCAGCCTTTTTCATTTATAGTTGTCTGTACTCAGACATGTTAAGCTTCCGCATGTGTGTACTTGTATGCTCTGAATGCTGGGTCGAGAGACCCATGTTTGTAATATCTCGCTCCTCGGAGCCTAATGAATAAATACTTTGAGTCATAGAGTTATGTTGTGATGTCGTGTTGTATTTGCACATATCGAGCATATTGTGTGTATGTTTGAAATGCTTGGTATGCGTGGGATCCGACAATCTAGTTGTTTATCCTTGGCAGCCTCTCTTATGGGGAAATGTAGTCTAGTGCTTCCTTGAGCCATAGTAGTCCGTGAAGGAAATATGCCCTAGAGGCAATAATAAAGTTATTATTTATTTCCTTATTTCATGATAAATGTTTATTATTCATGCTAGAATTGTATTAACCGGAAACATGATACATGTGTGAATACATAGAAAAACCGAGTGTCACTAGTATGCCTCTACTTGACTAGCTCATTAATCAAAGATGGTTATGTTTCCTAGCCATGGACAAAGAGTTGTCATTTGATTAACGGGATCACATCATTAGGAGAATGATGTGATTGACATGACCCATTCCGTTAGCCTAGCACTTGATCGTTTAGTATGTTGCTATTGCTTTCTTCATGACTTATACATGTTCCCTGTAACTATGAGATTATGCAACTCCGTTTACGGAGGAACACTTTGGTGCTACCAAAGCGTCGAGCGTAAGGGTGATTATAAAGGAGTACTACAGGTGTCTCCAAAGGTACATGTTGGGTTGGCGTATTTCGAGATTAGGTTTTGTCACTCCGATTGTCGGAGAGGTATCTCTGGGCCCTCTCGGTAATGCAGATCACTATAAGCCTTGCAAGCAATGTAGCTAATGAGTTAGTTACGGAATGATGCATTACGTAACGAGTAAAGAGACTTGCCGATAACGAGATTGAACTAGGTATTGAGATACCGACGATCGAATCTCGGGCAAGTAACATACCGATGACAAAGGGAACAACGTATGTTGTTATGCGGTTTGACCGATAAAGATCTTCGTAGAATATGTGGGAGCCAATATGAGCATCCAGGTTCCGCTATTGGTTATTAACCGGGTACGTGTCTCGGTCATGTCTACATTGTTCTCGAACCTGTAGGGTCCGCACGCTTAAGGTTTCGATGACAGTTATATTATGAGTTTATGAGTTTTGATGTACCTAAGGAGTTCGGAGTCCCGGATGAGATCGGGGACATGACGAGGAGTCTCGAAATGGTCGAGACGTAAAGATCGATATATTGGACGACTATATTCGGACTTGGAAAGGTTCCGAGTGATTCGGTAATTTTTGGAGTACCGGAGAGTTACGGGAATACGCCGGGGAGTATATGGGCCTTATTGGGCCATACGGGAATAGAGGAGAGAGGCCAAAAGGAAGGAGGCCTGCGCCCACCCTCTGGTCCGAATTGGACAAGGGGGGCAGCCCACTTTTCCTTCTCCCTCTCCTCCTCTTTCCTACTCTAACAAGGAAAGGAGGAGTCCTACTCCTCCTCTTTCCTTCTCCTACAAGGAAAGGAGGAGTCCTACTCCCGGTGGGAGTAGGACTCCCCCCTTGGCGCGCCTCCTCCATAGCCGGCCGCCTTCCCCCTTGCTCCTATTTATATGGGGGCAGGGGGGCACCCCAGACACAACAACAATTGATCATTGAGATTTATTAGCCGTGTGCGGTGCCCCCCTCCACCATAGTCCTCCTCGATAATATTGTAGCGGTGCTTAGGCGAAGCCCTGCAACGGTAGAACATCAAGATCGTCACCACGGCGTCGTGCTGACAGAACTCTCCCTCGACACTCGGCTGGATCGGAGTTCGAGGGACGTCATCGAGCTGAACGTGTGCTAGAACTCGGAGGTGCCGTAGTTTCGGCGCTTGATCAGTCGGGCCGTGAAGACGTACGACTACATCAACCGCGTTGTTCTAACGCTTCCGCTTATGATCTACGAGGGTACGTAGACAACACTCTCCCCTCTCGTTGCTATGCATCACCATGATCTTGCATGTGCGTAGGAATTTTTTTGAAATTACTACGTTCCCCATCAGTGGTATCACAGCCTAGGTTTTATGCGTAGATGTCATATGCACGAGTAGAACACAAGTGAGTTGTGTGCGATATAAGTCATACTGCTTACCAGCATGTCATACTTTGGTTCGGCGGTATTGTTGGATGAAGCGGCCCAGACCGACATTACGCGTATGCTTACGCGAGACTGGTTTTACCGCCGTGCTTTGCACACAGTTGACTAGCGGGTGTCAGTTTCTCCAACTTTAGTTGAACCGAGTGTGGCTACGCCCGGTCCTTGTGAAGGTTAGAACAGCACCAACTTGACAAACTATCGTTGTGGTTTTGATGCGTAGGTAAGAAGGTTCTTGCTAAGCCCGTAGCAGCCACATAAAACTTGCAACAACAAAGTAGAGGACGTCTAACTTGTTTTTGCAGGGCATGTTGTGATGTGATATGGTCAAGACGTGATGATATAAGTTGTTGTATGAGATGATCATGTTTTGTTGAAGTTATCGGCAACTGGCAGAAGCCTTATGGTTGTCTCTTTATTGCATAAGATGCAAGCGCCAAATAATTGCTTTACTTTATCGCTATGCGATAGCAATAGTTGCAAGAGCAATAGTTGGTGAGACGACCATGTGACGACACATTGATATAGATCAAGATGATGGAGATCATGGTGTCATGCCGGTGACAATGGAAATCATGACGATGCTTTGGAGATGGAGATCAAAGGCACAAGATGATGATGGCCATATCATGTCACATATTTTGATTGCATGTGATGTTTATCTTTTATACATCTTATTTTGCTTAGTTCGGTGGTAGCTTTATAAGATGATCTCTCACTAAATTATCAAGGTATAAGTGTTCTCCCCAGTATGCACCGTTATGAAAGTTCTTCGTCTTTGAGACACCACGTGAAGATCGGGTGTGATAGGCTCTACGTTCAAATATAACGGGTGCAAAATAGTTGCACACGCGGAATACTCGAGTTAAACTTGGACGAGCCTAGCATATAACAGATATGGCCTCGGAACACGGAGACCGAAAGGTCGGCGTGAATCATATAGTAGATATGATCAACATAGTGATGTTCACCATTGAAACTACTCCATCTCACGTGATGATCGGACATGGTTTAGTTGATATGGATCACGTGATCACTTAGAAGATTAGAGGAATGTCTATCTAAGTGGGAGTTCTTAAGTAATATGATTAATTGAACTTAAATTTATCATGAACTTAGTCCTGGTAGTATTTTGCAAATTATGTTGTAGACCAATAGCTCGCGTTGTTGCTTTCATATGTTTATTTTGATATGTTCCTAGAGAAAACTGAGTTGGAAGATGTTAGTAGCAATGATACGGATTGGATCCGTGATCGGAGGATTATCCTCATTGCTGCACAGAATAATTATGTCCTTAGTGCACCGCTAGAGGACAGACCTATTGCAGGAGCAGATGCAGACGTTATGAACGTTTTGCTAGCTCAATATGATGACTACTTAATAGTTTAGTGCACCATGCTTAACGGCTTAGAATCGGGACTTCAAAGACGTTTTGAACGTCATGGACCATATGAGATGTTCCAGAATTGAAGTTAATATTTCAAGCAAAATACCGAGTTGAGAGATATGAAATCTCCAACAAGTTCTATAGCTAAAAGATGGAGGAGAATCGCTCAACTAGTGAGCATGTGCTCAGATTATGCAGGTACTACAATCGCTTGAATCAAGTGGGAGTTAATCTTCCAGATAAAATAGTGATTGACAGAATTCTCTAGTCACCATCACCAAGTTAGTAGAACTTCGTGATGAACTATAATATGCAAGGGATAACAGAAACAATTCCTAAGCTCTTCCTGATGCTGAAATCGACGAAGGTAGAAATCAAGAAAAACATCAAGTGTTGATGGTTGATGAGAACACTAGTTTAAAGAAAAGGGCAAAGGGAAGAAAGGGAACTTCAAGAAGAACGGCAAGCAAGTTGCTGCTCAAGTGAAGAAGCCCAAGTCTGGACCTAAGCCTGAGACTAAGTGCTTTTGCTGCAATGGAACTGGTCACTTTGGAGCGGAACTACCCCAAGTTTTTGGCGAGATAAGAAGGATGGCAAAGTGAACAAAGGTATATTTGATATACAGATTATTGATGTGTATTTTACTAGCGTTTGTAGCAACCCCTCGGTATTTGATACTGGTTCAGTTGCTAAGAGTAGTAACTCGAAACGGGAATTGCAGAATGAACAGAAACTAGTTAAGGGTAAAGTGACGATGTGTATTGGAAATAGTTCCAAGATTGATATGATCATCATCGCACACTCCCTATACTTTCGGGGTTAGTGTTGAACCTAAATAAGTGTTATTTGGTGTTTGCGTTGAGCATGAATATGATTTGATCATGTTTATTCCAAAACGGTTATTCATTTAAGTTAGAGAATAATTGTTGTTCTGTTTACATGAATAAAACCTTATATGGTTACACACCCAATGAAAATGGTTCGTTGGATCTCGATCATAGTGATACACATATTCATAATATTGAAACCAAAAGATGCAAAGTTAATAATGATAGTGCAACTTATTTGTGGCTTTGCCGTTTAGGTCATATTGGTGTAAAGCGCATGAAGAAACTCCATGCTAATGGACTTTTGGAATCACTTGATTATGAATCACTTGATGCTTGCGAACCATGCCTCATGGGCAAGATGACTAAGACTCCGTTCTCCGGAACAATAAAGCGAGCAACATATTTGTTGGAAATCATACATACTGATGTATCTGGTCCGATGAATATTAAGGCTCGCGACAAGTATCATTATTTTCTGACCTTCACAGATGATTTGAGCAGATATGGGTATATCTACTTGATGAAACATAAGTCTGAAACATTTGAAAAGTTCAAAGAATTTCAGAGTGAAGTGGAGAATCATCATAACAAGAAAATAAAAGTTTTCTACGATATGATCGCAGAAGTAAAATATTTGAGTTACGAGTTTGGCCTTGGTTAAACAATGTGGAATAGTTTCACAAACTCATGCCACCGGAACACCACAAAGATAACGGTGTGTCCGAACTTCATAACCGCACTTTATTTGATATGGTGCGATCAACGATGTCTCTTACCGATTTACCAATATCATTTTGGGGTTATGCATTAGAGACAGCTACATTCACGTTAAATAGAGCACCATCTAAATCCGTTGAGACGACACTGTATGAACTATGGTTTAGCAATAAACCTAAGCTATCGTTTCTTAAAGTTTGGGGCTGCGATTCTTATGTTAAAAAGTTTCAAAATTATAAGCTCGAACCCAAATCGGAGAAGTGCATCTTCATAAGATACCCAAACGAAATTGTTGGGTACACCTTCTATCACAGATCCGAAGGCAAATTTGTTGCTGAGAATAGATCCTTTCTAGAGAAGGAGTTTCTCTCGAAAGAAGTGAGTGGGAGGAAAGTAGAACTTGATAAGGTAATTGTGCCTTCTCACGAATTGGAAAGTAGTACATCACAGAAGTCAGTTCCAGTGATTCCTACACCAATTAGTGAGGAAGTTAATGATGATGATCATGAAACTTGATTAAGTTACTACAGAACCTCGTAGGTCTTCCAGAGTAAGATCCGCACCAGAGTGGTACGGTAATCCTGTTCTGGAAGTTATGTTACTAAAACATGACGAACCTACGAACTTTGAAGAAGCGATGGTGAGCCCAGATTCCGCAAAATGGCTTGAAGCCATGAAATCTGAGATGGGATCCATGTATGAGAACAAAGTGTGGACTTTGGTTGACTTGACCGATGATCGGCAAGCAATTGAGATTAAATGGATCTTCAAGAGGAAGACAGACCCTGATAGTAGTGTTACTATCTACAAAGCTAGAATTGTCACAAAAGGTTTTCGACAAGTTCAAGGTGTTGACTACGATGAGAGTTTCTCACTCGTATCTATGCTTAAGTCTGTCCGAATCATGTTAACAATTGCCGCATTTTATGAAATCTGGCAAATGGATAAACAAAACTACATTCCTTAATGGAATTATTAAAGAAGCGTTGTATATGATGCAACCAGAAGGTTTTGTCGATCCTAAAGGTGTTAACAAAATGTGCAAGCTCCAGCGATCCATCTATGGACGGGTGCAAGCATCTCAGAGTTGGAATATATGCTTGATGATTTGATCAAAGCATATGGTTTTATCTGAACTTTTGGAAAAGCCTGTATTTACAAGAAAGTGAGTGGGAGCACTACAACATTTCCGATAAGTATATGTGAATGACATATTGTTGATCGGAAATAATGTAGAATTATTCTGCAAAGCATAAAGGAGTATTTGAAAGGAGTTTTTCAAAGAAGGACCTCGGTGAAGCTGCTTACATATTGAGCATCAAGATCTATAGAGATAGATCAAGACGCTTATAAGTTTTTCATTAAGTACATACCTTGACAAAATTTTGAAGTAGTTCAAAATGGAACAGTCAAAGAAAGAGTTTCTTGCCTGTGTTACAAGGTGTGAAATTGAGTAAGACTCAAAACCCGACCACGACAGAAAATAGAAAGAGAATGAAAAGTCATTCCCTATGCCTCAGTCATAGGTTCTATAAAGTATGCTATCTTTGTGAACTGGACCTATTGTATACCTTACTACGAGTTCGGCAAAGGAATACAATTTTGATCTAATAGTAGATCCTTTGGACAGCGGTCAAGAATATCCTTAGTGAGGACTAAGGAAATATTTCTCGATTATGGAGGTGATAAAAGAGCCCGTCGTAAAGAGTTACAACAAGGTGCAAGCTTTTACACCGATCCGGATGACTATAAGTCTCAATCTGGATACATATTGAAAATGGGAGCAATTAGCTATAGTGGCTCCGCAAGTGAGCATTGTAGACATAAAATATTTTGCAAAATACATACGGCTCTGAATATGACAGACCCGTTGACTAAGCCTCTCTCACGAGCAAAACATGATCACACCTTAGTACTCTTTTGGGTGTTAATCACATAGCGATGTGAACTAGATTATTGACTCTAGTAAACCCTTTTGGGTGTTGGTCACATGACGATGTGAACTATAGGTGTTAATTATATACAGATATGAATATTGGTGTTAAATCACATGGCGATGTGAACTAGATTATTGACTCTAGTGCAAGTGGGAGATCAAGGAAATATGCCCTAGAGGCAATAATAAAGTTATTATTTATTTCCTTATTTCATGATAAATGTTTATTATTCATGCTAGAATTGTATTAATCGGAAACATGATACATGTGTGAATACATAGACAAACTGAGTGTCACTAGTACGCCTCTACTTGACTAGCTCATTAATCAAAGATGGTTATGTTTCCTAGCCATGGACAAAGAGTTGTCATTTGATTAATGGGATCGCATCATTAGGAGAATGATGTGATTGACATGACCCATTCCGTTAGCCTAGCACTTGATCGTTTAGTATGTTGCTATTGCTTTCTTCATGACTTATACATGTTCCTGTAACTATGAGATTATGCAACTCCGTTTACGGAGGAACACTTTGGGTGCTACCAAACGTCGAGCGTAATCGGGTGATTATAAAGGAGTACTACAGGTGTCTCCAAAGGTACATGTTGGGTTAGCGTATTTCGAGATTAGGTTTTGTCACTCCGATTGTCGGAGAGGTATCTCTGGGCCCTCTCGGTAATGCACATCACTATAAGCCTTGCAAGCAATGTAGCTAATGAGTTAGTTACGGAATGATGCATTACGTAACGAGTAAATAGACTTGCCGGTAACGAGATTGAACTAGGTATTGAAATACCGACGATCGAATCTCGGGCAAGTAACATACCGATGACAAAGGGAACAACGTATGTTGTTATGCGGTTTGACCGATAAAGATCTTCGTAGAATATGTGGGAGCCAATATGAGCATCCAGGTTCCGCTATTGGTTATTGACCGGATACGTGTCTCGGTCATGTCTACATTGTTCTCGAACCCGTAGGGTCCGCACGCTTAAGGTTTAGATGACAGTTATATTATGAGTTTATGAGTTTTGATGTACCAAAGGAGTTCGGAGTTCCAGATGAGATCGGGGACATGACGAGGAGTCTCGAAATGGCCGAGACGTAAAGATCGATATATTGGACGACTATATTCGGACTTCGGAAAGGTTCCGAGTGATTCGGGTATTTTTTGGAGTACCGGAGAGTTACGGGAATTCGCCGGGGAGTATATGGGCCTTATTGGGCCATACGGGAATAGAGGAGAGAGGCCAAAAGGAAGGAGGCCTGCGCCCACCCTCTGGTCCGAATTGGACAAGGGGGGCAGCCCACTTTTCCTTCTCCCTCTCCTCCTCTTTCCTTCTCCAACAAGGACTCTTTCCTTCTCCTGCAAGGAAAGGAGGAGTCCTACTCCCGGTGGGAGTAGGACTCCCCCCTTGGCGCGCCTCCTCCATAGGCCGGCCGCCTTCCCCCTTGCTCCTATATATATGGGGGTAGGGGGGCGCCCCAGACACAACAACAATTGATCATTGAGATCTATTAGCCGTGTGCGGTGCCTCCCTCCACCATAGTCCTCGATAATATTGTAGTGGTGCTTAGGTGAAGCCCTGCAACGGTAGAAAATCAAGATCGTCACCACGCCGTCGTGCTGACAGAACTCTCCCTCGACACTCGGCTGGATCGGAGTTCGAGGGACGTCATCGAGCTGAACGTGTGCTAGAACTCGGAGGTGCTGTAGTTTCGGCGCTTGATCGGTCGGGCCGTTAAGACATACGACTACATCAACCGCGTTGTTCTAACGCTTCCGCTTACGGTCTACGAGGGTACGTAGACAACACTCTCCCCTCTCGTTGCTATGCATCACCATGATCTTGCGTGTGCGTAGGAATTTTTGAAATTACTCGTTCCCCATCAATCACTTCTGACCGGTTCACCGGAGTCCTGCTAGCCCAAAGACTCTTGCTCGGGACACTTGGTGGCGGCATGTGTTTCACTTCGCTCGTGGTTCCGTCCTTCGGGGAAATGTCACGCGGTGACATCCGAGTCCTGCCTAGCCTGCTACAGCCCGGGTTACCGGAGTCCTGTTAGCCCAGTGCTACAGCCCGGATTCACACGTTGATGACCGACATGCTCGATGTGATTCATGTATGCCTGTCCCCATGGGTTAGTGCCGCTTTGGGTTCACGACTAGCCATGTCGGCCGGGTTCTTCATCATATGGATGCTAGCGACACAATCATATACGTGAGCCAAAAGGCTAAACGGTCCCGGGCCATGGTAAGGCGACACCCGTGGGAATACCGTGCGTGAGGCCGCAAAGTGATATGAGGTGTTACCGGCTAGATCGATGTGACTTGGAATCGGGGTCCTGACATATCCAATGTTATGTTGCCATCCTATGATGTCCGAGTATATTTTTGTTGTCCTATCGATAATTGGTGAATTGCTATGGTTGGTTTAATTTGCTTGTGGTTATGTTGCTATCCTTTGGTGCCCATCATATGAGCTCGTGTGTGGATCACACCATAGGCTTAGTAGTATGTTGATAGGACTATGCATTGGAGGGCAAGGGTGACAACAACTTCAGCCTAAACATAAAAATTGATACGTACGGGATTGAAGGGGGACCAATATATATCTTAATTCTATGGTTGGGTTTTACCTTAGTGAACATTATTAGTTGTGGATGCTTGATAATAGTTCCAATCATAAGTGCATAGAATTCCAAGTAAGGGACGACATGCCAACAGTGGCCTCTCCCACATAAAAACTTGCTATAGGTCTAGCAACGTAGTCTATTGCTAAGGGACAATTCCGCAAATCCTACCACCACTTATCCACACTCGTTTTACTAAACATAATTGTTTCCTTATTTAAACAGCACTTAACTTTTATTTTCACGTTCTTTATTATCGTGCAAACCTATCCACACCTACAAAGTACTTCTAGGTTTATTCTTGTTCTAGGTAAAGAAAACATTAAGTGTGCGTAGAGTTATATTGGTGGTCGATAGAACTTGAGGGAATATTTGTTCTGCCTTTAGCTCCTCGTTGGGTTCGATACTCTTATTTATCAGAAAAGGTTACAAACGATCCCCTATACTTGTGGGTTATCAATTCACTTGATGTATGTTTTGGCACTCGACTTGCGGATTCCCGAGGTGACATTGGGGTAATCTAGCTATGCATAGGGGTTGATGCACGTTTTTGTCCTACTTTCTTCGGTAGAAATCTTGGGACACTCTTTGAAGTTCTTTGTGTTGGATTGAATATTATGAATCTGAAGTTGTTTGATGCATATCGTATAATCAACTCATGGATACTTGTGGTGACATTGGAGTATCTAGGTGACATTAGAGTTGGTTGATGTGTATCATATGGTGTTATTTTAGTACGAACTCTAGGGCTGTTTGTGGCTCTTATAGGGATGGCTCGATAGATTGATCAGAAGAGATAACTTTGAGGTGGTTTCGTACCCTAAAACAATTTCATCTTATGTTCTCTCCGCTAGATAAGAACTTTGGAGTGACTCTTTGTCACATGTTGAGGAGTTGTTATATGATTCAATTATGTTAGCACTGTTGAGAGATTGCACTAGTGAAAGTATGAACCCTAGGCCTTGTTTTTATGCATTGCAATACCGTTTGTGTTCCGTTTTATCACTTGCTACCTTGCTGTTTTTATATTTTCAGATTACAAAAACCTATATCTACTATCCATACTACACTTGTATCATCATCTCTTCGCCAAACTACTGCACCCATACAATTTGCCATTGTGTTGGGTGTGTTGGGGACACAAGAGATTTCTTGTATTTGATTGCAAGGTTGTTTGAGAGAGACCATCTTCATCCTATGCCTCCTACGGATTGATAAACATTAGGTCATCCACTTGAGGGAAATTTGCTATTGTCCTACAAAACTCTGCGCTTGGAGGCCCAACAGAGTCTACAATAAGTAAAGTTGCGTAGTAGACATCAATGCATGTTGATGACCCACAAGTATAGGGGATCAATCATAGTCCTTTAGACAAGTAAGAGTGTCGAACCCAACGAGGAGTAGAAGGAAATGAGATGCGGTTTTCAGCAAGGTATATTTTTCAAGTATTAAAGGTAACAGTGATAGATAGTTTTGTAGCAAGATAATTCGTGACAAGTAGAAGTAGTAACAAAGGTGCAGCAAGGTAGCCCAATCCTTTTTATAGCAAAGGACAGGCCGAAACGTTCTCTTATAGTAAGCAAAGCGTTCTCGAGGACACATGGAAATTTCATCTAGTCACTTTCATCATGTTTATTTGATTCCGTTCGCTACTTTGATAATTTGATATGTGGGTGGACTGGTGCTTGGGTGTTGTTCTTACTTGAATAAGCCTCCCACTTATGATTACCCCTTCTCGCAAGCATCCGCAACTATGAAAGAAGAATTAAGATAAATCTAATCATAGCATGAAACATATCGATCCGAATCAGCCCCTTATAGAATAGCGCATAAAATAGGGTTTAAGCTTCTGTCACTCTAGCAACCCATCATCTAATTACTACTCCACAATGCATTCCTTTAGGCCCAAGTATGGTGAAATGTCATGTAGTCGACGTTCACATGACACCACTAAAGAAAGCAACAACATACATATCATCAAAATATCGCATGAATACCAAATTCACATGATTACTTATAACAAGACTTCTCCCATGTCCTCAAGAACAAAAATAACTAATCACAAATCATATCCATGTTCAAGATCAGAGGGGTATTGATTATCATTAAGGATCTGAACATATAATCTTCCACCAAATATACCAACTAGAATCAACTACAAGATGTAATCAACACTACTAGCAACCCACAAGTACCAATCTAAGGTTTTGAGACAAAGATTGAATACAAGGTATGAGCTAGGGTTTGACAAGAGATGGTGCTAGTGAACATGTTGATGAATATTTGTCCTCCCATGATGAGAGGATCATTGGTGATGACGATGGCTTCGGTTTCCCCCTCCCGGAGGGAAGTGTCCTCGGCGGAATCGCTCCGCCGGAGAGCAAAAGTGCTCCTACCTAGGTTCCACATCGAGACGGCGGTGCTTCATCCCAAAAGTTCTCTCTTTATTTTTTTCTAGGTCAAAACTCTCCACATAGCAGAAGATGGGGGCCAGAGGCCAGCCAGTGGCCCGACAAGGCACTAGGGCGCACCCCCTGGGCCCTGCTGCCTTGTGGGCAGCTGGTGGGTCCCCTCTGGTACTTCTTTGCTCCAGCACTTTTTATATATTCTATAAAAATTCTTCGTGAGATTTCAGCTCATTTGAAGTTCTGCAGTATAGGTATCTCTAACGTAGCTTTTCCAGGTCCAGAATTCCAGCTGTTGACAATCTCCTTCTTCATGTAAATCTTGCAAATTAAGAGAGAAAAGGCATTAGAATTGCATCACAAAGTATTATAATGATAAAAAAACGTTGTAAATATTAGTAGGAAAACATGATGCAAAATGGACGTATCACGCGTCTCGATCTCTCCCGAAGCTTCCTTTGTTTCTTGTTGCCCAAAAAGTTGTGTTAAACTGACAACATATTTTGACCTCCGTAGATATTGATTTCTCGTGAAACCGAAAACAAGCAGAAAACATGATCTGACACTGGGCACTAAATTAATAGGTTAGTCCATAAAAATAATATAAGTTCCTATAAAAAGTATATAAAAGTGATATATAATAGCATGAAACAGTAAAAAATTATAGATACGTTTGAGATGTATCAGTCCCGCATCTCTGCGCCGAAATCCTCGACCTCCTCAGTGTCGCTGACCTCCTCCTCCAGGACGACATGGAGAGTCTCGACGTTGGCCACGACATGGGGCATCAACGGGTTTGTGAAGTTTGTCGGTCGCTCCAGGGCTGGGCTAGGAATCATGCCTTGGAGGATGAGCTTGCCGCGCGAATCGGTAATGAGTTCTAGATTGCTGAAGTGGACAATCTGGCTTGGTGCATAGGTCTCGACAAGCCCGATACGGCCCGCTGAGTCGGCGGCGAAAGAAATCGAGTCGAACACGGAGATCTGGCCCATCATTATGGCACCGACGTCAACAAAAGATGTCGTCAGATCTCTGGGTTCACCTAGTACAACCCTTAACTCGCGCGCCACTATCGGATTATTTTCCGACAGATCCCTCTATAGTGTATCTGACCAGGCGAGTAGATCCGATGGAAACAGAGGCAGAGTTTTACCTAGGTCCAGGCCCTCGTGGAAGAGGTAATACCCTACTCCTTCTTGTTGCTCTTGTTGGTATAGGGGTTGCAAGTATCGAGGTATTGAGCAATAGCTCTAGGATTCTTTTTCTATTTGACTATCCCTGACCTCGACTTATATGGGCACCGAGGTCTAGGGCTACATGTTTAAGTTGGTTGGGGGAGTCCTCCTTGACGTTGGTAATCTCATCGTACGCTCCAAGTCTTCCGGGTCCATCTGGTTGTAGGGCCATGGGCCGGGTTAATCAGCCCATGGCGTAACCGATCTGTGGGGGCTACTCGGTAGGCTTTCGATCAGGTGAGGCACCACTGGAACATAACACCGTCAATCTCCATCGGCATCATGGCATGGCCCCATCGCTAGTGCACCGCGGGTTTGCATGACAGCATCCTGCCCCGAGTGGAATCAATAGAAGGCCCACCTACAACGAAACATGGACAATATTGTAGCTATATAATAGAAATGCCCATACAAAGCGGGCACCTGCTCCACACCTTATATATAGCGCTTATTAACAAGGAAAACGTTATCTCGTGAAAGTTTCTTGGGAGCGTTTTCCCAGCGGACGCCCCGGACTTGCCATGGCAACTTCAGTAAATGTGCCATGATAGAAGACAAAAGTTGCCATGTAGCGCAAACAAAAAAGTAGAAAAATTGCCACGTCATGTAAAGAAATTGCCATCTGTTGGATCGTGATTCAATGGCTTTTGACGGTGTTCCCTGGGAACCCTAAATTTCTTACGTTTGCTCGGCGTTGGGGTCCATTAATAATGACATATGTGGCAAACTATTAATTAAGAAAAAAATGGAATGCCTTTTTTGTTATATAGTACTTATTAATAGTGACACATGTAGCAAACTATCAAGGAGAAAGATTGTGCCTTTTTGGTTTGAACAAAAGGGCCATTATTCTAGTCGAACTACTTATGCACGTTCACAGCTCGAAAACTATGAGGTGTGTCCGGAATAAAATCCATTTAAACAATATATTTTCCAATCAGCTGAAAATAATTAAATGCTGATAACTCAAGTTTGTTACATATTTCAAATTTCACAAAAAATGCGAGCAGTGGGAAATAAAAAAGTCAGACACTTTCTTCATGGAATTGCAAACAAAGAATTTCCCCACACAAAAAATAAGTTGTACAAAGCACGGTAGTGCCATTTTCAAAACAGCAATATTTTTGCAACCCAAAAGAATCCAAACTAGACTAGAGAGGGGGCAGAGGAGAGGAGAGCCCGTTGATCCCGTTCACCCTCCTCTGGCTGGCGTTCCCGATCCAAGGCGAGCCAATCCTTCCCACCCAGGCAGCCGTCACCGTCAAGTAACGGCCCCCCACCCTCCCCCTCGTCCCGGCTCCTTCTGGGGGAGGCTGCCTCCGCCCCCCGCCCCGGCTCCTTCTGCGCCCACCGGCGCCTTTAACTCCCCCCTCCTCCGTTACCGTCTCCCCCCTTCCCACCTCCCCCACCCGCTGCTCATCAAAATTCAACAGGAATTCGATTTTTTGATTGATTGGAACAACGCTGCGGGTGTGGAGGGGGAGGCCTTCGTTTCGTTATAGCCGGGGCTGTTGTTCTTCGATTTTAGGGTTTGCGGAGCCCTTGGATTTCGCGTAGGTACGTGGCTTTCCTCGGGCCGGATCTCGAATTCGTGGGATTTCTCGTTAGATTTGGGTTTGGAATGGGAGATTGATGTGGTTTTTTTTCGTGTGATTTGCAGGGAGAGCCTCCTCCCGACCGTGTGATGGACGCGAGGGAGATGTGAAGCCTGGCTGTTAACTGATGCTCGTGGAGAGATTCGGAGGAGAGGAGCGCGCGGTGAGGAGGCGGTGGAGGCGGAAGCGCCGGAGAGTTGGGCACCAGCGCAGCCACGGACGACGCGCAGCCGCCGGGGGACGAGGCCTGGAACAGGGCTGCTCCGCCCCTCACGGCCGCCGCCGCCGCCGCCTCCATGGGGGAGTCGCTGCTCACCGCGCTCTCCATGGACACCGCCACGGCCCACCACCCGCACCAGGGCCCCTCCACCTTCCTCTCCATGGACACTGCCTCCCACGACGAGTTCGACCTCTTCCTCCCGCCGCCAGGCCCCTTCCAGCGCTGCCTCCATGCCGCCGCAGCCGCCCCCCCTGACATCAACCTCCCCCTCGCCGCTGACCCGTCGCCTCCCCCTCCGGCCATGCAGACCACCAACCTCCATGAATCCAACGTCGACATGCTGGATGTTGGCCTCGGCTGCCCGCAGCTCTATGATTCGGACTCGCCTGCTGCTGCTGCCGTGACCTCAGCCCCGGTGTCCACCACAACAACTGTCCATGTGTCTCACACCAAGAGCTCCGGTTCCAGCGCCGCGCGCAAGTGCGTGAAGCGGAATGATAGCATCTGGGGTGCATGGTTCTTCTTCACCCACTACTTCAAGCCGGTCATGTCGGCTGATAAGGGTGGCAAGACGAAGGTACCCACTGCTGCTGGGAATGGTAATAGTGCCACACTGGATGCTTTCCTGGTGCAGCATGACATGGAGAACATGTACATGTGGGTGTTTAAGGACCGGCCGGAGAATGCCCTGGGGAAGATGCAGCTGAGGAGCTTCATGAACGGTCACTCGCGCCTTGGGGAGCCACAGTTTCCTTTCAGCGCAGACAAAGGGTTTGTGCGCTCACACCGGATGCAGCGTAAGCACTACCGGGGGTTGTCAAACCCGCAGTGCCTTCATGGGATTGAGATCGTGCGGGCACCAAACTTAGTGGGTGTTCCTGAGGCTGATATGAAGAGGTGGTTCGAGCTCACTGGGAGAGATGCCAATTTCTCGGTTCCCACTGAGGCGGATGATTTTGAATCATGGAGGAATCTGCCGACCACGGAATCTGAGCTCGAGAGGCCTGCAACTGCTGCTCCAGCAAAGAGCACCTCACATGGCCATCACAAGAAGGTGCTGAATGGTTCTGGCCTTAACCTGTCAACACATGCATCAAAGCATGGTTCTGGGGATGGTATGGACATCTCAGGCGTGTGCCACAAACGTAGGAAGGATTCCTCCCCCTCTGCCATGGAAGAGGATTGCAGCAATTCAAATTCAGACAAGGTTCAGGACATGGATGTGAGCCACACTTTTGAGCCATCATGGACGAATGACTTCACTGGTGTGATGCGTCATGCTTCTGGGCCAGTAACTGCCGCAAAAACAATATATGAAGATAGCAAGGGCTACTTGATCATCATTAGCCTGCCATTTGCTGATATACAGAAGGTGAAGGTTACCTGGAAGAACACTCTTACGAATGGTGTCGTTAAGATATCATGCACTAGTGTCGGACGGATGCCATTCTTGAAGCGACATGACCGGACCTTCAAGTTGACGGATCCTTCACCTGAGCATTGTCCACCAGGGAGTTCATCCGGGAAGTTCCATTGCCTACCCGGATCCCAGAAGATGCTACTCTGGAAGCATACTGTGATGAATCAGGAACAGGCCTAGAGATTATTGTCCCTAAACACCGTGCTGGACCTGAAGAACATGAAGTCCGTGTGTCCCTGAGGCCTCCCTCATCATGGTGCCAATGAAAACATGTTGAAGGTGTGTGATAGATGTTCATGTACTCCCTCCGTTCGGAATTACTTGTCTCGGAAATGAATGTATCTAGAACTAGATACATTCATTTCCGAGACAAGTAATTCCGAACGGAGGGAGTAGTAGTTAGAGTGTCTATTATTGTCAGCTGCTCTTGACTGATCCTTTGCTGTCTTGGCTGCTAACCCTCTAGTATGCGGGGAGACAAGGTGTGGATGTTACCATACAACAAATGCAGCTCAGTTTTGCTAATTGTGACGGAGCAGTCCTAGTCGATTGAAGCATTCTGGTAGTTGGAAGTTGGCAGCTGTCGAAATTTAGGGGCATGCTACAGGCCACAAGGAACATAGCGCCCTATGTTTTGGTATCGTTGCTGGGGAGTACCTTGTGTATTATGTTTTGATTTGTGGAATTTTTCTTTGTATTAAAAGGTTTGTCGCCTGCTCAATGTGCTTCCATCTGTGCATTACTCTGGTGAGCCGTCTGTTAGGCATTTATAGTCAGTTTTCATAGGTTGGTGAGAAGTCTGCTTTGTGGGCATTCTTGGAAATTTCATCCAAGAAAGGAGCTCATGCAAGTGTTTGTAGGATTTGTCCATGTTTTGTCGGTGCTATTGTTTTTATCAGCATTCGAACGCTTTCCAGGAATTTGCTGGAAGGCGAGTGCAATTGTTTGAAGGTACCAATGTAAACAATCTGTCATCAATATAGATTTTAGTCTTTATCAGTTATGTGCACTGCTGTAGTAATTTGAATTCACTTTCATATGCTTTGGTATTATGTTCAGTTCAACTTCAACCCCGCTGAAGTGATCGCAGTGTTCGCAACGCTGAGTTGTATCTGCATTTTTCTTTTGCTGAAGTGAAGTATCTGCAAGGATAGGATTAGCCCCATTTGGAGGTATTTACCTATTCTGGTGTCCTACGTCTCACGCAACACCTTGTTAGCAACCAGAGAATTTTTCTCATAACAAAGTGGCAACTGTTATGATATTAAGGTTTTGCCCTGGGACAACAAAGTGGCAACTGTTATGATATTAAGGTTTTGCCCTGGGACTGCCAGCTGCTGCTCACCCTGCATCTTCTTTTGAGAACCTTTTTTTTTTCCGAACCACTCACGATGTGGGTGAGTAAATGAGGTACAAGATGCAGGGCGGGCAGCATCGTTGTCATCTTATCTTGCAAGTTGGTGTGTTATATGATTCTTCCTTTGGAGGCGACTCGGTTCCACGACCGATTGGTCTTAAATGACATAGACAGCCGGCGCGGCGTCATTTCTGGCCAGGTTGCATTATAATTCCTGGACGCATGGATAGGACTGTCGAAAGGTGTGTGCTGAGGCCTGAGGATCTCGCGCATATCCACTTGCGATTAGCGTTATCGACGATAATCATTTGTTAATCCGATCCTGTTGACCTACAAAGGATGGCGTTGCGATGTGGCAACTTGACACCGTCGTTTTGTTTGTTTTGTTTACCTTTTGTGTTGCTGTTGCTGGGCGTGCGTATGGTTTATATGCGCGCCCCCTCTTATCTGCACGTTTCGATAAGCCGGCCTTTCCTCCTCTCAAGGGCCGCTTTATAAGGTGCGCCTCTTCTGTGGCTGCTCCACCCACGGAAGAGCTTTGCCATGGCTCCGGGGCCGCGAGTAGTAGGAGGAGCTTTTGATAAGCTCTCGGATTGTTGAGTGCTTATTATTTGGCACACTCGGCAGTCCTGTAGTAGATAATAATCCAGTAAATAGTGCTGCTTTTTCCTGGTTGCTGTCTCAACTGGATAAAGCCCCTCCTCTTGTTTGTGGAACGATTCGACCTATGACTAAAGAAAAGGTGCCCTTGCATTCTTTAAGGACCGACAAATAGAGGGAGCCGAGGGTCAAATTTTGCAGAACTATGCTATGCATACATATGGTGGCAGTACTATGAATCCGTACAGTGTTAGACTGTTTCCTGGCCTTGTAAGTTGTAACCAAATTGTATCCGTAGGGATAAATTGGGCTTCTGTACCTTTCTCGTACGGCCTGTCAGCGCATGGTATCGTACATACATGCAGGCCAGGCAGAAATCATATATTTGACCTGAGGCAGAAATCAAATCATAAACTGACCTGGTCACGAAATTTTTTTACTTTGCTGACCTTTTGGTGTGGCGATACCCAAGGCCAGACCTCTACCGCGCCCTTCCTTAGGGCGTCAGACGTCTCCGCCAAATGGCAGCCTGGTTCGATTATGCCCCATTGACAAGACTGCGGCGCTTAAGACTTAGGCGCCACATCTCAGAATGTGCGCCTAGCTCTTGGCGCCGACACTGTATTCCACTTGGGCTGGCCTCACCTCTCTCCTCCCACCCCATTCTACACACCCCCACCCCACCCAAACCCTTAGACTTGCGGCCTCCTCTCTTCCCTCTCACTCTCAAATCTTTCTCAAATCTTGCAAATCCGGAGTATTTGACCGTGGATTTCAAGCCAACCCTCCTTAAGGTAATCTCCTCCGATCCCTCGTTTTCATCCATAGGAATTGTCACATTTGCTCAAATCTTGCTAGTTTGGGGAAACCCTAGTTTTTGCTTGGATTTGCAAATTTATGTTGAATGATGTTATGTTTCTTTGCTAATTTGGGTTGTTTAGGCTTCCATAGTATGCTAGGGTTAGGGTTATGTGTGTTTGATGTTGGTGTTAGGGTTATGTTATGGTTAAGGTTGTGGTAATTGTTATGTGGGGTTAGGGTTATTAATTCATATATATGTTAGGGCATATGTGTGCAAATATTTTTCTTAAGTATTTACTTGATATATGTGTGTTTTTGATTATTGTAGGGATGGGGAGAACATGTGTTTATGTTCATCATGTGGATAAAGAGGCCTTTTTGAAAGGCAATGTTGAGACGGACCCGGATGAGCTTGACATGGTGTTTAAGAGTAGTCCTAGCTATGCGAAGCTTTTGGAACAAGTGAGGAAAGATTTGAATTGGATGGACCCAAGTGACGTTGTTGAGTTCGAGGGAAGGCATAATGTTGGTTTTGGAATGCACATCCGTTGGAAGACAATGCGTGTGAACTCCGAGCAACGTTTGGTTGCATACAAGAAGAGGCGGTTGCGAATCTCTAGACAAGGCTCTTGAGTTATTTGCCTCCAAGAAGGTTGAGTCTACTTTGAATGTAGACTTGAACCGAACCCTCCCCGTTGGTTGCTAGCACTCCCCACCCATGAACCAAGATCAAATGAGTGAACCTCAATTCACGCAACAAGATTGGCCAACATTGAGCCCGACTCCAAACAACCAAAATGAAGGTTTTGAAGAGGAGAATGATGAGTACGAGGAGGATGACAACGAAGTTGACCTCCATGACAACAATGTGGGTGATCTCGACCAATATCATGTGCAAGAGACAATGGACCAATCCATCCCTTTTTCCCGTGCATATGCATCGGACTCGGATGACGATGGTCCCGATGAAGAAGTTGATGAGGAGGGGTTCACGCCGAAGGAGGCCGAAGCATTCAAGAAGGTATTCGGGCGGGATCACAAGACACCATTGTTCAAGGATCTTAGTCTCGGGGATGAAGCCGTTGTGGATGGTGGCAAATGCATATCTCTTGGAGCTAGGCCAAGTTCTCACCGTGATTTGGAAGACGGCAAGAACGGGATATATCCCGGTTGTGAGTTTCAATCCTTCTTGGAATGAAGATGTGGCTCGACAACTACTCGGTTACACATTATCGTCCACATAAAGTGGCCAACTCGGACGTGAATGTCGTTACTGGTCAAATGTGAAGTGCCAACATGTCCATGGATTGTGCGTGCAAGGCCATGGAAAGGAGGTCCCACTTGGCGCATAGTGAGTTGTCTACCAACTCACATGTGCCGGCACAAGAGAGCGGATGGCAAGCTTGTGTACCAACAACACGCACAACTCACATCCGAGTTCATCGCCATGTGCTTTCCAACCAAATATCCACACTTCCAACAATGAGCATCAAGAGTGTCATTGACCTTGTGAAAGCCATCTTTCATTACAAGGTGAAATGCGGCAAGGCATGTAAGGCTAAGCAAGCCGCATTCAAGATGTTGTATGGCAATTGGGAGGAAGCATACAACCGACTCCCTAGGTTGTTGTTAGCTATGGCCGCCACAAACCCAGGAATGGTTCACGTGGTTGAGCCTCATGGGCACCAAACATTGATTCATAACGGGAGGATCGTGCGAGTATTTGGCCGTGCATTTTGGGCCTTTGAGCAATGCGTGAGGGCTTTTGAGCATTGTCGGCCCGTCATCGCCATTGATGGCACGTTCTTGACCCGGACAATACAAGGGCACTTTATTGGTTGCAATAGCAAGTGATGCCAATAACCGGGTGTTGCCTTTGGCTTTCGCTTTGGTTGAGGTGGAGAAGAATGATAACTGGGAGTGGTTCTTGCGTCAACTGAGAACAAGGGTATTACCTACTGAAAGGGAAATTTGTGTCATATCGGATCGCCATCGTAGAATTCTAAATGCGGTGGTGGTTGACATTCCTGGACATACAAAGTTGCATCATCGATGGTGCATGAGGCACTTTTGTGCAAACTTCTATAGGGCATGTGGTATCAAGGAGTTGGCCGATGATCTTCAGGATTGTTGTCTCGCTTTCACCAACAAGCGGTTTGCCGCATTGTTCAATGCATTGCTCGGACACAAGAAACTTGACCTCGGCGGTCAGGAGTTTCTCAATAGGAACATTGCCGAAAGGAATATGTGGGCACGTGCTTTCGATGAAGATGGCGGAATGCGGTCAAATGACAAGCAATATGGCGTAATGCTTCAATAAGGTGCTCAAGGGTGTACGTGCATTACCCGTGACGGCAATAGTTCAATACACATTTGACAAGATGAATGCATACTTTTTAAAGTACTCAATGGAGACCGATAAGCGATTCTTTGGTGAGAACAAGGATAAGCACAAGTACAATTTCCCACCAAAGGTTGAAGAATGGTTGGAATTTCAATCACGAAAGGCGGACTACAAGAAGCTGTACTATATGGCGACAACGAGTGGAAGTATGAGGTGAAAGAGCCGGAGGAACCACAAACGATGGCCGCCAACACGAAGGCCGGGCTTTCAAGGTCTCCCTAACACGGTGTGATTGCAGCTGCATGAGGCCGTCTTTGCTTCATCTCCCATGCTCGCACTTGTTAAATGCATCCCGGGTTAGGAATGTGGACGTCGATCACCCTCTTACCGTGAGGGAGTCCGAGTTCTCAATCATGACGGTAAAGAATACATGGACTCCACGGTTCCAGCCATACTTGGACCAATCACAATGGCCGGAGTATCATGGAGTTCAACTATGGCCGGACCCAGAATTGAAGATCGTTAGACGGGGAAGACGTAAGACAAAGCGTCTTAGAGGTGACATGGACGGATGGGGCCGTGGTGGCGGTGGAGAATACGACATCGGCCAATTCCAAGAGCCTCGTGAGCAATCCCGTTGTGGGGGCTGCGGTAATGGGGACACAACACAAGAACTTGTCCCAAACCAAGAAAGAGATCAAAGAAAAATGGTGCAAGCACAAGCCAAACAAATGATAGCCAACCAAGTGAACCAAGGGGTAGCCAACCAAGTCAAACAAGTGGTGGAGTGCCAAACCACTCAAATCAAACAAGCCAACGAGGAACTAGGCAACAAAGAGGGAGTCATCTTGGTCTTAGAAGAGGCCGTGGTGGTGGTCTTGGCCGTGGTGATGGTCTTGGCCGTGGTGGTGGTAGAGATCGTGGTGATGGTCTTGGCCGTGGTGAAGGTCTTGGCCGTGGTGATGGTCTTGGTCGTCTTTGGTGGTAGAGGTCGTGGTGATGGTGTTGGTCGTGGTGAAGGTCTTGGCCGTGGTGGTGGTAGAGGTCGTGGTGGTGGTCTTGGCCGTCTTTCTTGGTAGAGGCCGTGGTGGTGGTGGTGGTATAGGCCGTGGTGGTGGCGGTAGAGGCCGCGGTGGTGGTGTAGGCCGTGGTGATGGTGGAGGCGGTGGTGATCTTGGCCTTGGCGGCCGTAGTGGAGGAATGTTCACTTGGCTCAATGGACCATTGTCGTATGTGACTTACTATGATCTTGTTATTTTGGCTCAATGCTTGTGTTGTCATTTTGTATTGTGTGACTAACTATTATATTGCCATTTTCATAGGTATGGAAACAATGAAGGGGGTGGAGGACACGGAGGGGGAAGGTGAGATCCCTTGGTGGTGGGAGGAGGGAGAAGTATATGTGCTATTTGTGTATGACTATGTGAGGGACTAATATTTACGTGTATGACTATGTGAGATCCCTATGTGTGTATGACTATGTGATTTAGACTACTATTTCTGTGTATGACTATGTGAGATCCCTATGTGTGTATGACTATGTGATTTGGACAAGTATATGTGCTATGTGTGTATGACTATGTGATTTAGACTACTATTTCTGTGTTTTGGACGCCTACATTTAATTTTATCATTGCCAGTTCCAACCGGTGTCTTCTCCAGAATAGACTGGCTCTCATCAGCTGCTTTCTTGATCTCGGTGCGCTGCGGATGAGAAAGAATGAATGCGTTAGCCATTCAAACATGTGTAATCTGATCAGCGAAAGTAAAGAGGGAACACTTTTGTTGGGGAACGCAGTAATTTCAAAATTTTCCTCGCACACACAGGACCATGGTGATGGCATAGCAACGAGAGGGATAGTGTTGTCTACGTACCCTCGTGAACCGTGGCGGAAGCGATCTGGCGTAGAGGAAGTAGTCGTACTTTCTCCTCGCGATCCTGCCGATCCCAGCGCCGTTACTCCGGCACCTCCGAGTCGATGATGACGTAGAGGAAGTAGTCGTCGTTCTCCTCACGATCCGGCCGATCACAATAGCCGTTACTCCGGCGCCTCGAGTTCTTGGCACACATTCAGCTCGATGGCGCTCCACGGGCTTCGATCCGGCAAAGCTCGGGGAGGGAGTTCCGTCGACCTGACGGCGTGGTGGCGATCTTGATGTTTCACCGTCGCAGGCTTCGCCTAAGCACCGCTACAATATGACCGAGGTGGAATATGGTGGAGGGGGCACCGCACTGCAGCTAAGGAGCGATCTCAAGGATCAACTTGTGTGTCCTAGGGTGCCCCCCTCCCGTATATAAAGGAGGGAGGGAGGAGGTGGCCGGCCCAAGGGGAGGCGCGCAAGGAGGGAAACCTACTCCAAGTAGGTTTCCTCTCCTTTTCCTTATCTTATTTGGAGGGAAGGAAAGAGTACTAGTAGTTAGGAAGTAGTACTAGTAGTAGGAATAGGAAGAGGGGAAGGAGAAAGGAAGGGGGCGGCCCCTCCCCAATTCGGATTGGGCTAGGGCGCGCCTCCCTTGCTCCTTCTCCCTTCTTCCTACATGGGCCCAATAAGGCCCATATACCTCCCGGGGTTCGGTAACCTCCGAGCTCCAAACTTCTCCGGAACCTTTCCGGTGTCCAAATATATCCGTCCAATATATCAATCTTTATGTCTCGACCATTTCGAGACTCCTCGTCATGTCCGTGATCATATCCGGGACTCGAACAACCTTCGGTACATCAAAATACACAAACTCATAATATAACCGTCATCGAAACCTTAAGCGTGCGGACCCTACGGTTCGAGAACAATGTAGACATGACCGAGACACATCTCCGGTCAATAACCAATAGCGGGACCTGGATGCCCATATTGGTTCCTACATATTCTCTGAAGATCTTTATCGGTCGGACCGCATAACAACATACGTTGTTCCTTTTGTCATCGGTATGTTACTTGCCCGAGATTCGATCGTCGGTATCCAATACCTAGTTCAATCTCGTTACCGCAAGTCTCTTTACTCGTTCCGTAATACATCATCTCACAACTAACTCATTAGTTGTGATGCTTGCAAGGCTTATGTGATGTGTATTACCGAGAAGGCCCAGAGATACCTCTCCGAGCAATCGGAGTGACAAAACCTAATCTCGAAATCGCCAACCCAACAAGTACCTTTGGAGACACTTGTAGTACTCCTTTATAATCACCCGATTCGTTGTGACGTTTGGTAGTACCCAAAGTGTTCCTCCGTAAACGGAGTTGCATAATCTCATAGTTATAGGAACATGTATAAGTCATGAAGAAAGCAATAGCAACATACTAAGCGATCAAGTGCTAGGCTAACGGAATGGGTCATGTCAATCAGATCATTCTCACGATGATGTGATCCCGTTAATCAAATGACAACTCATGTCTATGGTTAGGAAACATAACCATCTTTGATTAACGAGCTAGTCAAGTAGAGGCATACTAGTGACACTGCTTGTCTATGTATTCACACATGTATTATGTTTCCGGTTAATACAATTCTAGCATGAATAATAAACATTTATCATGATATAAGGAAATAAATAATAACTTTATTATTGCCTCTAGGGCATATTTCCTTCATCTCCCACTTGCACTAGAGTCAATAATCTAGTTTACTCAAGAATGATTCTAACACCCATGGAGTCTTGGTGCTGATCATGTTTTGCTCGTGGAAGAGGCTTAGTCAACGGGTCTGCAATGTTCAGATCCGTATGTACTTTGCAAATCTCTATGTCTCCCACTTGGACTTGGTCCCGAATGGAATTGAAGCGTCTCTTGATATGCTTGGTCCTCTTGTGAAATCTGGATTCCTTTGCCAAGGCAATTGCACCGATATTGTCACGGAAGATCTTCATTGGTCCCGATGCACTAGGTATAACACCTAGATCGGAAATGAACTCTTTCATCCAGACTCCTTCATTTGCTGCTTCCAAGCAGCTATGTACTCCGCTTCACATGTAGATCCCGCTGACGCTTTGTTTAGAACTGCACTAACCGACAGCTCCACCGTTTAACAAAAACACGTATCCGGTTTGCGATTTAGAATCGTCGGATCGATTGTCAAAGCTTACATCGACGTAACCATTTACGACTAGCTCTTTGTCACCTCCATATACGAGAAACATATCCTTAGTCCTTTTCGTATTTCAGATGTTCTTGACCGCTGTCCGATGATCCACTCTGGATTACTTTGGTACCTTCTGCCAAGCTTATCGCTAAGCATACGTCAGTGTCTGGTACACAGCATTGCATACATGATAGAGCCTATGGCTGAAGCATAGGGGATATCTTTCATTTTCTCTCTATCTTCTGCGTGGTCGGGCATTGAGTCCGACTCAATTTCACACCTTGTAATACTGGTAAAAACCTTTCTTTGCACGATCCATTTTGAACTTCTTCAAAACTTTATCAAGGTATGTGCTTTGTGAAAGTCCAATTAAGCGTCTTGATCTATCTCTATAGATCTTGATGCCCAATATGTAAGTAGCTTCACCAAGGTCTTTCATCGAAAAACTCTTGTTCAAGTATCCCTTTATGCTATCCGGAAATTCTATATCATTTTCGATCAATAATATGTCATCTACATATAAGATCGTAAATGCTATAGAGCTCCCACTCACTTTCTTGTAAATACGAGCTTCTCCATAAGTGCAGATAAACCCAAATGCTTTGATCACACTATCAGCGTTTATTCCAACTCCGAGATGCTTGCACCAGTCCATAAATGGATCGCTGGAGCTTGCACACTTTGTTAGCTCCCTTTGGATCGATAAAACCTTCTCGTTGCATCATATACAACTCTTCTTCCGTAAACCCATTCAGGAATGCGGTCTTTACATCCATTTGCCATATTTCATAATCATAAAATGCGGCAATTGCTAACATGATTCGGACAGACTTAAGCATCGCTACGGGTGAGAAGGTCTCATCGTAGTCAATCCCTTGAACTTGTCGAAAACCCTTTGCGACAAGTCGAGCTTTGTAGACAACAATATTACCGTCGGCGTCGGTCTTCTTCTTGAAGATCCACTTGTTTTCTATTGCTTGCCGACCCTCGGGCAAGTCAACCAAAGTCCATACTTTGTTTTCATACATGGATCCTATCTCGGATTTCATGGCCTCAAGCCATTTTGCGGAATCTGGGCTCACCATCGCTTCTTCATAGTTCGTAGGTTCATCATGATCTAGTAGCATGACTTCCAGAACAGGATTGCCGTACCACTCTGGTGCGGATTTTATTCTGGTTGATCTACGAGGTTACGTAGTAACTTGATCTGAAGTTTCATGATCAACATCATCAACTTCCTCACTATTTGGTGTAGATGTCGCAAACTGGTTTACGTGATGAACTACTTTCCAATAAGGGAGCAGGTACAGTTACTTCATCAAGTTCTACTTTCCTCCCACTCACTTCTTTTGAGAGAAACTCCTTCTATAGAAAGGATCCATTCTTAGCAACAAATGTTTTGCCTTCGGATCTGTGATAGAAGGTTTACCCAACAGTCTCCTTTGGGTATCCTATGAAGACACATTTCTCCGATTTGGGTTCGAGCTTATCAGGTTGAAGCTTTTTCACATAAGCATCGCAACCCCAAACTTTAAGAAAGCGACAACTTTGGTTTCTTGCTAAACCACAGTTCATAAGGTGTCGTCTCAGCAGTTTGACGGTGTTCTATTTAGCGTGAATGCGGCCGTCTCAAGAGCATAACCCCAAAAGCGATAGCGGTAAATCTGTAAGAGACATCATAGATCGCACCATATCTAGTAAAGTGCGATTCTGACGTTCGGACACACCATTGCGCTGTGGTGTTCCGGGTGGCGTGAGTTCTTGAAACTATTCCGCATTGTTTCAAATGTAGACCAAACTCGTAACTCAAATATTCGCCTCCACGATCAGATCGAAGAAACTTTATTTTCTTATTACAATGATTTTCAACTTCATTCTGAAATTCTTTGAACTTTTCAAATATCTCAGACTTATGTTTCATTAAGAAGATATACCCATATCTGCTTAAATCATCTGTGAAGGTGAGAAAATAACGATATCCATACGAGCCTCAATATTCATTGGACCACATACATCTGTATGTATGATTTCCAACAAATCTGATGCTCTCTCCATAGTACCGGAGAACGGTGTTTTAGTCATCTTGCCCATGAGGCACGGTTCGCAAGTGCCAAGTGATTCATAATCAAGTGACTCCAAAAGTCCATCAGTATGGAGTTTCTTCATGCGCTTTACACCGATATGACCTAAACGGCAATGCCACAAATAAGTCGCACTATCATTATCAACTCTGCATCTTTAGTAAGGTACACATCAATAACATGTATATCACATATACCTTTGTTCACCTTGCCATCCTTCTTATCCGCCAAATACTTGGGGCAGTTCCGCTTCAGTGACGATGCTTGCGGTAGAAGCACTCGATTTCAGGTTTAGGTCCAGACTTGGGTTTCTTCACTTGAGCAGCAACTTGTTTGCTGTTCTTCTTGAAGTTCCCCTTCTTCTTCCCTTTGCCTTTCTTCTTGAAACTAGTGGTCTTATTGACCATCAACACTTGATGCTCCTTCTTGATTTCTACCTCCATGACTTTCAGCATTGCGAAGAGCTCAAGTATAGTCTTTACTAACCCTTGCATATTATAGTTCATCACGAAGCCTTTGTAGCTTGGTGGCGGTGATTGAAGAATTACATCAATGACACAATCATTCGGAAGATCAACTCCCGGTTGAGTCAAGTGATTGTAATACCGGACATTACGAGTATGTGCTCCTTGTGACCCATTCTCCTCCATCTTGCAGCTATAGAACTTATTGGAGACTTCATATCTCTCAATCCGGGCATTACTGTTGAAATATCAACTTCAACTCTTGGAACATCTCATATGCTCCACGACTTTCAAAACGTCGTTGAAGACCCGGTTCTAAGCCGTAAAGCATGGCACACTGAACTATAGAGTAGTCATCGACTTTGCTGCCAGACGTTCTTAACGTAAATCGGTTACATCGGCGAGTCTGGCACCTAGCGGTGCATCCGGGGCGTAACTCTTACGTGCAGCAATGAGGATAATCCTCGAATTCTGGACCCGATCCGTGTAATTGCTACCATCATCTTTCAACTTTGCTTTCTCAAGGAACGCATTAAAATTCAGCGGAACAACAACATGAGCCATCTATCTACAAGCAGAGACATAGACAAGCAAGATACTATCGGTACTAAGTTCATGATAAATTTAAGTTCAATTAATCATATTACTTAAGAACTCCCACTTAGATAGACATCTCTCTAGTCATCTAAGTGATCACGTAATCCAAATCAACTAAACCATAACCGATCATCACGTGAGATGGAGTAGTTTTTAATGGTGAACATCTTATGTTGATCATATCTACTATATGATTCACGCTCGACCTTTCGGTCTCCGTGTTCCGAGGCCATATCTGCATATCTTTGGGCTCGTCAAGTATAACTCGAGTATTCTGCGTGTGCAAAACTGGCTTGCACCCGTTGTAGATGGACGTGAGCTTATCACACCCGATCATCACGTGGTGTCTCGACACGACGAACTTTGGCAGCAGTGCATACTCAGGAGAACACTACTTGATAATTTTAGTGAGAGATCATCTTAAAATGCTACCGTCAATCAAGCAAAATAAGATGCATAAAGGATAAACATCACATGCAATCAATATAAGTGATATGATATGGCCATCATCATCTTGCGCTTGTGATCTCCATCTCCGAAGCACCGTCATGATCACCATCGTCACCGGTAGCGACACCTTGATCTCCATCGTAGCATCATTGTCGTCTCGCCAACTATTGCTTCTACGAGTATCGCTACCGCTTAGTGATAAAGTAAAGCAATTACAGGACGTTTGCATTTCATACAATAAAGCGACAACCATATGGCTCCTGCCAGTTACCGATAACTTCGGTTACAAAACATGATCATCTCATACAATAAAATATAGCATCACGTCTTGACCATATCACATCACAACATGCCCTGCAAAAACAAGTTAGACGTCCTCTACTTTGTTGTTGCAAGTTTTACGTGGCTGCTACGGGCTGAGCAAGAACCGTTCTTACCTACGCATCAAAACCACAACGATACTTCGTCAAATAGACTCCGTTTAACCTTCTCAAGGACGGGCGTAGCCACTCAGTTCAACTAAAGTGAGAGAGACAGACACCCGCCACCACCTTTAAGCCACGAATGCTCGTAGCGGTGAAACCGGTCTCAGCGTAAGCGTCTGGCGTAATGTCGGTCGGGCGCTTCATCTCACAATACCGCTGAACCAAAGTATGACATGCTGGTAGGTAGTATGACTTGTATCGCCCACAACTCACTTGTGTTCTACTCGTGCATATGACATCAACGCATAAAACCAGGCTCGGATGCCACTGTTGGGGAGCAGCGGTAATTTCAAAATTTTCCCTCGCACACGGGACCATGGTGATGGCATAGCAACGAGAGGGAGAGTGTTGTCTACGTACCCTCGTGAACCGTGGCGGAAGCGATCTGGCGTAGAGGAAGTAGTCGTACTTTCTCCTCGCGATCCTGCCGATCCCAGCGCCCGTTACTCCGGCACCTCCGAGTCGATGATGGCGTAGAGGAAGTAGTCGTCGTTCTCCTCACGATCCAGCCGATCACAGCGCCCGTTACTCCGGCGCCTCGAGTTCTTGGCTGCGTTCAGCTCGATGGCGCTCCACGGGCTTCGATCCGGCAAAGCTCGGGGAGGGAGTTCCGTCGACGACGGCGTGGTAGCGATCTTGATGTTTCACCGTCGCGAGGCTTCGCCTAAGCACCGCTACAATATGACCGAGGTGGAATATGGTGGAGGGGGCACCGACACGGCTAAGGAACGATCTCAAGGATCAACTTGTGTGTCCTAGGGTGCCCCCTCCCGTATATAAAGGAGGGAGGGAGGAGGTGGCGGCCCAAGGGGAGGCGCGCACCAGGAGGGGAAACCTACTCCAAGTAGGTTTCCCTCTCCTTTTCCTTTTCTTATTTGGAGGGTGAAGGAAAGAGTACTAGTAGTTTGGAAGTAGTACTAGTAGTAGGAATAGGATGAGGGGAAGGAGAAAGGAAGGGGCGGCCCCCTCCCCAGTCGGATTGGGCTGGGGGCGCGCCCCTCCCTTGCTCCTTCTCCCTTCTTCCTACATGGGCCTAATAAGGCCCATATACCTCCCGGGGGGTTCCGGTAACCTCCTGGAGCTCCAAACTTCTCCGGAACCTTTCCGGTGTCCAAATATATCCGTCCAATATATCAATCTTTATGTCTCGACCATTTCGAGACTCCTCGTCATGTCCGTGATCATATCCGGGACTCGAACAACCTTCGGTACATCAAAATACACAAACTCATAATATAACCGTCCTTGAAACCTTAAGCGTGCGGACCCTACGGTTCGAGAACAATGTAGACATGACCGAGACACATCTCCGGTCAATAACCAATAAGCGGGACCTGGATGCCCATATTGGTTCCTACATATTCTCTGAAGATCTTTATCGGTCGAGACCGCATAACAACATACGTTGTTCCTTTTGTCATCGGTATGTTACTTGCCGAGATTCGATCGTCGGTATCCAATACCTAGTTCAATCTCGTTACGGCAAGTCTCTTTACTCGTTCCGTAATACATCATCTCACAACTAACTCATTAGTTGTGATGCTTGCAAGGCTTATGTGATGTGTATTACCGAGAAGGCCCAGATACCTCTCCGACAATCGGAGTGACAAAACCTAATCTCGAAATACGCCAACCCAACAAGTACCTTTGGAGACACTTGTAGTACTCCTTTATAATCACCCGATTCACGTTGTGACGTTTGGTAGTACCCAAAGTGTTCCTCCGATGGCAGGAGTTGCATAATCTCATAGTTATAGGAACATGTATAAGTCATGAAGAAAGCAATAGCAACATACTAAAGCGATCAAGTGCTAGGCTAACGGAATGGGTCATGTCAATCAGATCATTCTCCTAATGATGTGATCCCGTTAATCAAATGACAACTCATGTCTATGGTTAGGAAACATAACCATCTTTGATTAACGAGCTAGTCAAGTAGAGGCATACTAGTGACACTCTGTTTGTCTATGTATTCACACATGTATTATGTTTCCGGTTAATACAATTCTAGCATGAATAATAAACATTTATCATGATATAAGGAAATAAATAATAACTTTATTATTGCCTCTAGGGCATATTTCCTTCACTTTTACCACATAGTTAATCACCGGAACAGCAGGGACTCCTTGCCCTTGCCTGACATCTCTGTTGTACTTCCCCTTTGCTAGATCCTCAAAGTTTACGGGTTCTTCAAGAATATCCTCATTATATGCCGGCGGGCATATCTCAACTCGAGTAGTTCCAATAAACCATCGTACGTAGTTATCAAAAGCAATTGGGTTGTGCTCACGAAGCGGGGCGCGTGCAGTGCTACGAGCTTGCTCCACACAAAGCTGGAAGCGGGTAACATACGCAGAATGATGCTTGTCCCGGTCCTTTATCTTCCGTTGCCTTCTCTGTCCAACTGCGTGGTATAAAACCAAACATTAGCACAATCAAAAGGAGTCCCGATGATTAGACAATACGCAGACATGCTTGCTTACCTATGAAGTGCTTTATCCGTGTCCACCCAATCCGGCGGGTGAGGCTGGAAAAGACCAAACTGACGATACACACGATGCGGCAAATGAAACTCAACCGCCCAGTTGCATATCGATTAGGCGCCGCATAAGCCGTAGATCCTTATCCCATAAGCACATCGGGTTGAGGCGGAACTCCAGCGGTGTACCCCAAGCTCTCACCGCGCCATATGGCTGCCATTCCACCTATGAAATAGGGCAACAATGCAAATTTGATGACTATTTTTCAAGCAAGCATGAGAAAGGACTAACGTAATGACCTCCTTACCCTTTCGAGGCGTAATCGTGTCCAACTTCGGCAATGTACTTTTGGTACATGAGATTGACATCGTTCGTCATCTCGGAAACGATATCCCACTTGTAAGCCCAATGGGGCACCGTAATTCGTCATGTTCATCTGCATACCAAGGATCAAACACGGCGCTCTTGAGGCGTCCAACGAGCAGACGCTCGGCTCCATACAGAAAGTAGAAGCAGATTACCACCAATGCACGCACTAGGTGTGATCACGCAACACGCATCGTCAGCTACATATGAAAGAAAAACAATGTTAACTTGACATCAAGCTTGCATTGCTAATGAAGAAATGAGTTGATCACGAGCGGACCAACTACACTGTCGGTACAAGTAGGCAAGAGTCGGCTGAACCCCGGCTCCATTTGCTATCGAAGGCGGTCAACGCCTTCAGCCACATCCATGGAGCGTTCTTGCCGGTGGAGTCGAAACAAAGTCCTCGACACAATGTACCACATATACACACGAGCATGTGTCCGGATCACATCATCGATGGCATCCGGAGAACGCGTCGCAAAGTTATTTTGAATCCACGTGAAAGCAGCTCCGGCTGCTTTCCTTTCCGTCTTCTTCTTCTCTTCTCCCTCCTCTACATCATCCCCAGCCTCGGTAGGAGCCATACCGATAAGAGCAATCATCTGCTCGCGCCACCCATCAGAATCGGTGCTCATACAGAGAGGCCTCCGTCGATAGCAAGACCGGTGATCAACGAGACATCCTCGAAAGCGTCACGGTCATCTCCCCCGTCCAAGATGGAAACTGTGGGTCTCTCGGCCTCCACCGATCAACAAGAGCGGACACCGGTGGGCGTTCAGATTCGGCGTGGACCGGTGACCAGCAGAATCCACGGGAGTAGTCACCTGCTTGATGTACGGTGTGTACCGCTCATCGTAAGGCATGGCGAGACCAGAGACCCGTGATACCGGATCTTGAGAGGTTCAAGCTTACGCAAAAAACAAGTAATGACAAATCTTAGGGCATGTAAATTTCAACTAAAGGCAAATTTGCAAAATATTTAGATTACTCATTATTACCTTATCATTCTCGCGCATCATGTAGGCCCGGTGTTGCACGTCGTAGACATCGTCCAGAAGCCAAACCATCCTTACAATTTCAAACAATAAACATATAAGAGTTCATCTTCATCTTAAATATCGGTATACACTAAACATATAACATGTGTTCAACTACAAGAATCTCAACATCTCCTTCTCACACAATGAATATGTCATATGTGTTCAAATAAACTAAACATCTAATGTTTCAAATAAACTCAACATCTAATATTTGAAATAAACTCAACATCTAATATATATCTAAACAAACTTCTCATATATGTCTACAAAAATCAACATCTCATAGTTATCTATAGAAATAGGCATCTCATACATATCTAAAAAAACTAAACAATATAGGCTTTCACCAACAAGAATCATATATTGTGAACTAATAAATAACACTACGGTACTACCAATATGAACACACATCCTAAATCGAGCAAACCAAACAAATCAAGGGTTCCATCAAATCTTGGACAAATCTCTAGAATGGCAACAATTTTACGGAGCAAAAGAAAGAGAAGGGAAGAGTTTACCTAGTAGGATGGATTGGGGATCGAATCCACGGATCAAATCTTACGATCCGAGAGGGATGTGTGGGGATTAGATGGGGCGGCGCCGCTTCTCTCTGTCGAGAGGAGAGATGAAGAAGCTGCACTGGTAGAAATTTTGGGTCGGCAGCTTAAGTATTTGTCACGATTGCCCAAGGGCTACTGCTGCGTCAAAGTGTGGCGCTAAGCCCTTAAGTGCTACTGCAGTCGTGTGGAACAAGCGGGGGCTACTTATTTGGCGGGGCGTCGCGGCAGCCTTTATGGAAAGGCGGCGATGGGGTCGTAGTGAAATTTTTTCGTGACCAGGTCAGTTTATGATTTCATTTCTGCCTCAGGTCAGATATGTGATTTCTGCCTGCAGGCCGCAGCTGTTTCCTCGATGATGTACTGTACTATCCCCCAGGTTCTTATTATACTCCAAACCGCTGGTGCATTATGTCGTCGCAGGAGTATGCACCGAGTGCTGATCCCGTCATGGTATCCCTCTCGAATATACTCTCCACGTTATTGCTCGCCCGGTCTAGGAATCTGTCTTTACCTGAAACCTTTCTGAATTCTGAACATGCTTTTTTCTCTTCTAATAATGGTTTACACGGGGTGGTGATGGCTCCTCTCTCCTCCCCTTCCCTCCCTCTCCCCTCTCCTCCCTGCTCCCCGCTTCTCTCTCGCCCTGATCTCGCCTCCGTCCATGGCCCCTCCCCGCAGCGCGCGCCTCCCCCCCCCCCCCCTCCCCTGTCGACCCCCCGCCGCCTGGTGCTCGGGGTGGTTCCCCATGCTCTGTGGGCGCGGCAGCCCGTTCGGTGGTCTTGCTAGGTTCATCGGCATTTCCTCGATCTCGTTTCTGGGCGCTGGGGGATGCGGAGGATTCGGCCTCTGATTCGGAGGAGTGCGCTTCGTCCGCCGTGGTGGCGCTGGTGCCGGCCGTCCCTGCGTCGGGCCGTGCCCGGAAGTTTGCCCCGGGGGGCCGGGGCCGGCCGGTGGCGGTGCCTTCTGGGTCGTCGGGGTGGATGCGCGTTGGTCATCGCCGGCACAAGGCGGGCAGGGGCCCGGCTCCGTCCCCTGATCGCGGTCTCCTCGGCCCTCTTCCCTCCTTCAATGGTGTGGCTGCGTGTGACTTGGGATCTCCGGCCGCTGGTGCTGCTCCTTCTTCTCCTCTCCGGCTGGGGCCGTTGCCGTTGGCGGCGGCGGCGGCGGGTGCGGGGGCGGCGGTCGGCCAAACCCTAGATCGGGCGCATCCTGTGGTGGGGGTGGTTCCCCTTGGTCCGGTGGGCCTGGAGGCTCCTGGGCCGGCTCGGGATGGGCCGCCTGGGCCTCCGGTCTTGTCCTCTTTCGCTGCTTTCCCCCCACTCCCTTCTCCACGTGTCTCCCCTCCCCCGGCCCAAGTCTCCCCCCGGCCCAGTCTGACCTGGCTAGCCTTGGCTACTTATGGGTGCGACGCGGTTCCCTTCCCCCCTCCTAGGGTTTTGGGCCTCTGCCGCTGATATCCGCAGAGCGCGTCGTCCTGTTCGCCATTTTCTCAGATCCAACTCCTCTCCCCCTCCTCTCCACCTCTCCTTCGTGGAAGTGCTCGCCATGGACAAGTCCAGGGGGTCGTCCTCCGAGGCCCTCTCGGGTAGCAAGCGTGCTCGTGAAGATTTGCCGGGCATTGGTGCAGATCTGGTGTATGAAGCTGAGTTGCGGTCTAAGCTGGAGGCTGAGCGTGTGGTCTTGAGGAGGTTTAGCCTTGTGTGAGCTTAAGCGATTGGGCCGGAGTGGCTCAATGCGACAGCGAGGCGTTCATTGCCGGTCTGGTAGCGCTCACAGATCTGAGTGGCCTTGGCGATGTCTGAAATTTGGATCCGTGGGAGGCTGCCGCCGCTTTGGCTGGTGGCGGCTCTTCCTCGTCGGCGCCGCGTCCGGCTCCGGCCAAGAGTCCGGTGCCCCCGCCTCGGCCGCCTCCTCATTCCTTCCTTGGTGGTCTTTGGCTCACTTGAACCTTCGCCTGGTTCCTCTTCTGTCTTTGGCGGAGATCGGCGTGGTCATACGCTCGGGCGCTTCTTCTGCGGGCCTTGGTGATGGCATCTCGCTTTGTCTCTGCCTCCCCGCCAAGACATCCTGTTGCTTCAAGCCCCTCTCCGTCCCTGACATGCTTCGCCTGCCATCGCCCGCGCCACTTCCAGTCCAGATGCACCAATCCTCCCTTTTGCCTTATCTGTCGCTCGGATGGGCACCTGGCGGTGGATTACCGCAATCGTTCCAAGAGTCCTTCATTCAGTTTGGGACGGGTTTGCCAGGCTGCTCTTTCTTCACCTTGGATTCCGATGTTTCTGTGGTGATGGTTGCGCCCTCTCTCTCCAACGCGGCCGTCATTACTGTTTGTGGCCAGAAGATTTCCCCACAGACTCTCCTGGATGGCCTGAAGATTTGGGGCGAGGGGGGTTGGGACTGGCAGGTGCGCCAACTGTCAGAGTTCGAGTTTGCAGTGGTCTTTCCCTCCAAGGAGTGTTTAAGGATGATTTCCTCTTGTACTAGCTTCACTCTACCTCTAAACCAACTGGTTGTGTCAGTCAAGGCGGCTACTTATGGTGCAAAGGCGGTTGGCCCTCTGTCCAAGATATGGCTGCTAGTGGATGACGTGCCAGTCGGCTTATGCTCTGTTGAGTTCGTGATGGCGTTTGGGAATCTCATTGGCAAGCCCGTTGAAGTTGATGCGGGGTCTTTGGGCAAGGTTGGTTCGGTTCATCTCAATGTGTGGTGCATTGACCCCGTCTGTGTGCATGGTGCTGTGGATGTTTTCCCATCTCCTGAGGGTGTGCGCTTACGAGTTCGGGTCGAGGGTGCTGATCTCCATGCTCCTCCTCCGCCTCCTTCTCCCAAGCCGTCTGATCGGGATGACAAGCAGGGTGATGGTTCGGCTGGTGGACAAAACCCGAGTGGTGGCATAGATCCCCGGTTTACTCAGTCTGAATGGGATGGAATGGATCCGGAGGAACGGGAGCTGTTCAAGGCCAACGCCCTGGTTGCTCATCCTCAGAAGGATGATTTGGCTCCTCATGTGATTGCTGCTAGCAAGGGTATGCCTTTCTCTCGTGTTTGCTCCAACGCGCCTTCTTGTCCGCAGTCCCCTTCCTTCTCTGGGATTGAATATATTCCTGCCTTCCCCCCGCGATCCACTGGGCCCACAACTAAGAAGAAGAAGAAGAAGTCGTCGGTTCGGAAATTCTCTGCTAAGAGTAGGGCGTTTTCTAGCTCCAAGCAATCTATGGCGGGTCTGGCTCGTCGTCTGGATAAGGACATGGGGTCTGCTTTGGGATCTGGTCTGGGTCCGGCGTTGCCTGTGCGGTGCTCCCCGATGCTGCGCTCTCCTGCGTCCACGGCGCGCAAGGGACGGCACGTGCGTGACTCTGGCGTGTCGGTGGCGGTGAAATTTGAGAGGCGGCGCTTCTGACGAGGATCTTCCGCCAGTACATCTGTCCGTTCCCCTCTCCCTGCCTCCCCTATTCGCCTCGTTTTGCCCGCGCTTTCGGATGATCATTTGCTTCATATTATGTCTGATGTTGGGGTGTCTGTTGACCCGGGGATGCGCTCTCCTTCTCATCTTCTTTCCGTCATTAGGGAAAATGAGGTTGCCCAGGCAGCTATTGCCAAGGCCATGGAGGCGTGACATTGCGGGAACTCTTGAGGCCTGTGGTCGATCTGGGAGGCTGGAGCGATAAATGGTTGTGGCCAGTCGCCTCCACCTCCCACTCAAGGGAAGAGAGGTCATTCCAAGCGTTCTAAACCTTGTCTGGCCCAGTGCAGATCGAGTCTCCGTATTAAGAACCTTTCTTATAAATGAAAGCTCTCTTCTGGAATGTTAGAGGTTTCGACGCTAGGGGGCGTCGAGACCAGATTCATGACTTGGTGTGTGGCGAGGATATTGACATTTTAAGGCTTGTTGAAACGTTTAAGGAATCTTTTTCCTCTTCTGATCTGTCTGCGGTGGCAGGCATGGACAGGTTGGACTGACACTTTCTCCCTGCCTCGGGCCATTCTGGGGGTATCTTGATAGGTTCTAAAAGGGACGTGTTTGATTTCATTACCTTTGATCATGGCATCTTTTGGGCTAGTTTTGTGGTACACCATCGTCAGCTAAACACGTTATGGGAATTCATGGTGGTCTATGGTCCCGCTGATCATTCTCTCGCTCCTCTGTTTCTGGATGAGCTTTCTATTAAGATTGAATTATGTAATATTCCTCTATTAGTCGGTGGTGATTTCAACCTGTTACATTCCCCGGCGGATAAAAATAGCCCTAACTTCTCCTGGCCCCTTGCCAATGCCTTTAATGAGTTCATTAGTAATTGCGCGCTCCGTGAGCTCCCTAGGGTGGGGGCGCGGTTCACCTGGTCTAACCATCAATCCTCTCCTGTCCGGTCGGTGCTGGATCGGGTCTTTGTTTGTGATAGGAAATCCCCAATTTTAGTTTCAATAGACCGATACTGAAAAGTCATGTATAACTATTGGGCCAAATCTAGCCCATGTTGAACTTTCTCCATTTGATTAAAGATGGATCGGGTTCCACTATTAAAGATAACATAATATAAATAAAAGAGAAACAACATCCTAGTGCAAATCAAAAACTAAAAGAGGCTCAAGAACTAAAGAACGTAGAAAAACCTAGAGGAACACACAAAAAACCTAGCAGTATATATATATATATATTACCCAAGAGTGTATCTCCATGATCATTCCAACATTTCACAATCGTCCTTATGAACAGCTCTCAGTTATCGCCATCCATTGCTTCAGCATCATCGTCTTCTCTATCTTCATCTTTATCCTCTTTGGGTCTCCTCGCCTCTGGCATGAGTGTGCCTTTCCCCGATCTAGCCTCACTGCTATCATGCATTCCCATTACCTTGTTCTTCAAAGTTTCAACCCCTTTCTCCGGCGCTAGTCGATGTCCTTCATTTTTTAATCCTGCCCAATAACGCATAAATGAGCGATCATAGCAAATAAATTCAGTCATGAAGCGAACCAATTTCCTCAAAGTAGGCTCAGTTACTTAGTTTCTAGATAACTCAGCACACCGCAACAATTCCTACAATGTGTAGGTTCCTGCTTTGTGAAATAAAGTTGGGGATCCACCAAAAATATTGTGTAAAATATGCAAGACATCTAAAGAAGAGGTGGTTAATATTCTCAACTTCAGGACAAACACGACAAAGAGGGTTGTCAGTCCGCTTTCTTTTCAGAATTATCTGTTGTGGCGACTACATTATGCCATACTGTATTAGCCAGAACCAAATGTTAATTTTTAGAGAAAATTTAGCTTTCCACGGATGTTTAAATGATCTACCAGGACCACTTAATTGATTTAACTGTGAATTTTCCTTTCCTATTCCAAATCCATCTTGGTATATCTTCCTCCCCAGGCACTAGACTAATAGATTGCATCATAATTCTAAATCAACCGGATCATATGGTTAGAGTCGAGCCATCTTCTAATAAATATAAGATATAAGATTCTAGATGTTCTTAGCCATTTGTTTCACATATTTAGTTTGTTCAATACAAATCCCAAAGAGATTGAGAAACTGGTCTTTTAATGAGCCATTACCAATCTAATTATCTATTCAAAAATCAGTCTGCTTACCATCCTTCCCTATCATGATCATGCCCCTGACATAAATTTGCTAGTTTTTAATAGATCAAACCAGCAGGGGAGTCTCAGTAAATTTAGCCGACGTTGCCATTGCAAAAACCCTTGCCGAGGAGATGGTGTGAAGCCGCCAACAGTACCGCAAAGTCTCCCAAGGTTGGGTAGCAGAACTCGTCTTCGCTCAGCCTGAACGGAACTAGGGCGCGGGGGAGGGGGAGGGTGGATGGCACAGACGATAAGTCGGCGAGAGGAGCCAAACCATAACGCAAGGGAACATTTTAGCTGAGCAATAGCCAATACGGTCAATTAATGTCAACCAATAGTATTGCGACTTTTACTAGCTTGTGTGCTTCAAGATTCAGCTCCCGCTTCTCATGAATCACATTGACCATTTCAAGACTTCCTGTCTTTAGTTTGCTCTCCTGAATAATCATTCAATAATACGTTGGTTTGCTACCACTATTTGGCATTGCTAATATTTCGCAAAATCAAAAGTTGCAAGCATTGATAATATTTTGTAAGATTGGCAACGAAAATTGATATGCAACCAATCTTTAGTCAACATTTCGCAGTTGTCAAATTTTAGAATGTCAACTTTTAGCATCAAAGTTCCTATTTGACACTCAAGGCGCGAGTTAAAGGCTATTTGGTAGTTGGCGCACACCTGTTCAATTTTACGGAAGCATTTCCACCACGGTTTTGTGGAGCTTCTGCCTTTTTTTTTTCTTTTTCTATTTTTTTGGGTTTACTCGCTGGCTGTTTTCTTTCTCTAGTTTGTGTTTCACCGGTTTTTGTTTGTTTGGTTTGTTTTCCATTTTTTCCGTGAACATTTTTGCAAATTTATGATTGTTTTCGAGTTCACAAACTTTTTCAAATCTTTGAACTTTTTCCAAATTCATGAACTTTCTTTAAAATCGTGATTTTTTTTTCAAATTCACTCACTTCTTAAAATTAGTGAACTTTTTTAGATTCACGAACTTTCTTCAAATATTTTTTTTTTAAAATTGGTGAACATTTTTCGAACTCACACATTTTAAAAATTTGTGAACTGTTTGTGGTAATATAAAGCGGGCAAACCCTTTTTCGGTAATCAAGGACAACGAACATATTTCTCATCTCCTGAACTCAGGCAAAAACAACATTGTAGTACAAGAACCACATGTGTATGTCGTTCTTGCGTTTACACATTATTTATCATTTCCTCTACTAACCTAGTACTACATCATTAATAACTACACTCATACAAGCATCCTCGTTATTCGACAGAACCACACACGACCACAGGCAACAGAACACACTACCACTCCAGGACCTGTCACGACTCACTCAGTCCACTTCTTCGATCTTGGGCCCGGCACCGCTCCCACCGCCGGTGCCCGCGCCCGCGCCGCCGGGCATGTCCTCGTCCATGCCGGCCGCGCCGTCCGGGCCGGCGCCCTGGTACATCTTGGAGATGATGGGGTTGCAGATGTTCTCCAGCTCCTTCGTCTTGTCCTCGAACTCGTCGGCCTCAGCGAGCTGGTTGCCGTCGAGCCACTTGATGGCGTCCTCGATCGAGTCCTCGATCTTCTTCTTGTCAGCGGCGGGGAGCTTGGACGCGATCTTGTCGTCCCGCACCGTGTTGCGCATGTTGTACGCGTAGTTCTCCAGCGCGTTGCGGGCCTCCACCTTGTGCCGCACCTGCTCGTCCTCCGACTTGTACTTCTCCGCCTCCTGCACCATGCGCTCGATCTCCTCCTTGCTCAGCCGCCCCTTGTCGTTGGTGATCGTGATCTTGTTCTCCTTGCCCGTCGACTTCTCCACGGCCGACACGTTCAGGATGCCGTTAGCGTCGATGTCGAACGTCACCGTGATCTGGGGACGCCCCTGGGCGCCGGCGGGATGCCGGACAGCTCGAACTTGCCCAGCAGGTTGTTGTCCTTGGTCCTCGTCCTCTCGCCCTCGTACACCTGGATCAGCACGCCGGGCTGGTTGTCCGAGTAGGTGGAGAAGACCTGCTCCTTCTTGGTGGGGATGGTGGTGTTCCTTGGGATCAGAGTGGTCATCACGCCTCCGGCCGTCTCCAGCCCGAGCGAGAGCGGCGTCACGTCGAGCAGGAGCAGGTCCTGCACCTTCTGGTTGCCCTCGCCGCTGAGGATGGCGGCCTGCACGGCGGCGCCGTACGCGACGGCCTCGTCTGGGTTGATGCTCTTGCAGAGCTCCTTCCCGTTGAACAAGTCCTGGAGGAGCTGCTGCACCTTGGGGATCCGGGTGGAGCCTCCGACGAGCACGATGTCGTGGATTTGGGTCTTGTCCATCTTGGCGTCCCGGAGGCACTTCTCGACGGGCTCCATGCACTTGCGGAAGAGGTCCATGTTGAGCTCCTCGAACCTGGCACGGGTGATGGTCGCGTAGAAGTCGATCCCCTCGTAGAGCGAGTCGATCTCAATGGTGGTCTGGGCGGTGGAAGAGAGCGTTCTCTTGGCCCTCTCGCAGGCCGTCCTCAGCCGCCGGAGCGCCCTCGGGTTGCCGCTGATGTCCTTCTTGTTCTTCCTCTTGAACTCTTGCACGAAGTGGTTCACCATCCGGTTGTCGAAGTCCTCGCCTCCCAGGTGTGTGTCGCCGGCGGTGGACTTGACCTCGAATATGCCTTCCTCGATGGTGAGGATGGACACATCGAAGGTGCCGCCGCCGAGGTCGAAGATGAGCACGTTCTTCTCCCCGGTGCTGGTGGCCTTCTTGTCGAGGCCGTAAGCAATGGCCGCGGCGGTGGGCTCGTTGATTATGCGCATGACGTTGAGACCCGCGATCACGCCGGCGTCTTTGGTGGCCTGGCGCTGGGAGTCGTTGAAGTAGGCCGGGACAGTGACGACGGCGTTGTTGATGGTCGTGCTGAGGAAGGCCTCGGCGATCTCCCTCATCTTGGTGAGCACCATGGAGGATATCTCCTCGGCAGAGAAGGTCTTCTCCTCCCCCTTGTAGGTGACCACGATCATCGGCTTGTCGCCGGCGCCGGGGACCACCTTGAACGGCCACATCTTCATGTCCGACTGCACGGATGCGTCCGAGAAGCGCCGCCCGATGAGCCGCTTGGCATCTGCATGGCAGAGCAGAGTGGTAAGTGACTGCTCATTAGCGTAAAACAGAGCAAAAGGCAGAGCACGTACTCTCACTACACGAGCATGGATTCTAGTATAAGATAAGAGACCGCGGCAGGCGGGGCTTACCAAAAACGGTGTTGGTGGGGTTCATGGCGACCTGGTTCTTGGCGGCGTCGCCGATGAGGCGCTCGGTGTCGGTGAAGGCGACGTAGGACGGCGTGGTGCGGTTGCCTTGGTCGTTGGCGACGATCTCCACCCGGTCGTGCTGCCAGACGCCGACGCAGGAGTAGGTGGTGCCGAGGTCGATGCCGATCGCAGGGCCCTCCCCCTTGCTCGCCATCTTCTCCGATCAAATCGAACGCAAGATTCGAGACTCTGTCTGTGACTGATCGAGTTGTTCTTTCAGTTCGCTCGGTGGATGTGGATATGCTCTGGTTTGCTCTCTGAGTTGAGTTGAATTGATGATGGAAGGGAACGAAGGGGGTGGGGTTCTTATATACCCGCTAGAGCGGTGGGAGTTCGGGAAGGTTCGCGCGGGAGATGAGGTGGGCGGTTCAGGCTCGGCGCCGGGTGGAGGGTTCGGGTGCAGGCGCGACACATCCAGAGCGGTGCCTGCTTCTCTCGATCGGTCCCAGGTTTCGTGCGCCGCTTTGGGTTGGGTTGGTTTGGTGAGTCCGCTCTAGTGGGTTCCGGCGCCAAGTGGAGATTACTAGAATTATGTAGTGATTACGGCTTGGACCCAAGTGGCGAGTTTAGGATGAGTCGTTTTGTTTAAGGCACGCACGTGCTCATGCACACGCCGCTGGTAGTGCCTACAAATTACATGAGTATTTGTTTTGTTTTGTTTTGAGGGAAACAACATACTTAAATTAAACAGAGTCAGGTAGCTCGTCCGCTATTACAGAGAGAATACAATCAGGAGGAGCATGCCTCCAAACTTGAGAAATGCCATTACAGGAGTATTTGTTGCAGTATGTGCAGAAAGTAAAATTGTTTTTTTTCTTGGAGAAAGCCAAAGATTTTTTTTAATAAAAAGCGTTTTTATTTTTTTTAATAAAAAGCGTTTTTATTAACTTCAAATATAACATCAATTGGATACAAAGTATGCGAAAATTCGTAAGGGCACGCACTTACAGGGCAAGCAGTTGCATCTGTTTGCACCAGGATTCGTGCACTGGAAAATTGTGAAAAAGCACTGGTAATTCATATACGCTATGATACATCCGAATACGGTCTAGTATACATGTCGTATGTACTGTTGTCTATTATTCTTTTATTTACAACAGGAGGACCTTACATGTTTACTTTTTATTTCCTGTTCATCTCCTTCCTCATGTCTCACATTCTTAATCTGAGCGAACTGTTCTTCCTTCTGCATATCACCATTGTTCTTTTATTGTCTCATCCATTGCTTTCTATTCTGTTTGGATTCACCTAATTTCTTTGCTTCGTTTCTTCGTCTACTGTTGGTATGGGATCTTTCGGACCGGAGTTTGATGGATTAAAGTTGTAATTTGACAGGTAATTTATTCTGTTACTCCTTCTTTTCTGCTACTATTCTTGCTTACTCACATAGGCCGTAAATATCTTTCCATCTCCTATTTTATCGACCGAGTGGATTTGTTGATGCATATCTATGGACCTTAGATCATCTGATGCAAAGTCTTGTTTATCTACTCATGTGTGTGCGAAGGATTTCGATATTACTAACGTTTAGTCATCAGACGATTCTGAATCGACAACTGGGGAAAATAGTCATTTCGTGCAACCAACTTCTTTCACGGATCGATACATTCGAGAATCTAAATCTGTTCGTGTTGTCGATTCAGTGCCAATGGATCAGTCAGTTACTAGCTGATTCTGAAATCTCTTCCATCCATATTAATAGTTTATTTCTTTATTTTTCAAGTTACATTATTTGAAACTTGCTGCATTTAAGTTTCATTCATGATGCAGAGCAGACAAGCACACAATGTAGCGAAACTGCAAACCATTTATTGAAAAGTTATATACCTACTCTTTCTCGAGTGAATAGCATAAAACTACCACAATTCGTGTTAGGGTTCCAAAAACTATCAAAAATTTGTTTGTGACTAATAACTACCAGAACCGGTGTCGGTTGTTTAAAAAAAACCCAAATGGTCGAGTGCTTTACAATTGATCACGATTATGATAGTTGGGGCCCACGTGTAGGAGAACTGATTGTTTGACCGTTTGTTTAGCCGTTAACTGACATGTGGGGCCTACATGTCAGTGTCTCTTACACCCTAATAAAAAAATATCATGTAATTTTTTTCTTCAACCCCTGGTTCTTTTATAAATTTAAAATTGTGCCCTTATTTTACAGAATAACCCCTACAAAGATTTAAAACAAGCAATCGGGTCCTTCAATCATTTTTCAAAAAAGCAATCCAGCCCCTGTATAAGGCGGCCGTGGTTGTGGTCGGCAGCCATGGCTGCGGCCAGGCCAGCCCAGCCCGTGGCTGTGGCAGCTGCGAGCAGTGGCCGACCGTGAGCCCTCTTCTACCCCTCGAGCGGCCCGTGCACCTCCTTTGCGGCGGCATAGCCGACCTCGGCGCCAGGTTGAGGTGGTGGTCCGTGACGGCGGCGGGCGGCGGCTCGAGGTGGTGGTCCATGGCGGCAGCGGCTCGAGGTGGTGGCGCCGGCCTCGGCGCGGAGGCGGGCTCCTCCAGGTGGGCGACGACATCGGTCCAAAGTGAGCTCCTTGCCGTCGCGCTACCGCTTCTCGTGATTGCTCCTTGGCCGATCAGGCCGCTTCCTTGCCGCTACCGCCGCTATTCGCTGTCGGGTCAGCTGCTGCTCCTTGCCTTGCCGGCCGACGCAGAGGGGCGCACCGCTACGCACTGGCGAGAGGGGCGCCGCCGCATGCAATGGAGGGGCGCACCGCCGCCCTGTTGGAGGTCGTGCTCCGGCCAGAGGAGGAGAGGGAGGAGGAGGGTCGGCCGGGGGGAGGAGGGCTAGCTCACGGAGAGGGGGAGAGGGAGGAGGAGGAGCGGCCGGTGCATATCTGACGGGCTCGCTCAGAGGGAGAGAAAGAGATAAGGGAGGAGAAGAAGGAAGAGATAACGGACATGTGGTCCCCACATGTTAGTTAACGGTCAAACTAACGGTTTGTTTAAGGGTGGGCCTGACCTGTCGTAAACCAGCTTAATTTCTTAGCAACGGGGTTTTTTGGATTTTTTGAAACAGCCGTCGCCGGTTCTGGTAGTTATTAGTCACAAACAAATTTTTGGTAGTTTTTTGAAACCCTAACGCGAATTGTGGTAGTTTTATGCTATTCACTCCTCTTTCTCCCATGCAGAACGTCATCAAACAATACTAGAAAATGCAATTTGACCGAGTGTCCGAAGAAAGTTGTGAAGAGAAAAGAACAACCCTTGTAAGATTTTATTCATTACTTATATATGTTTTTACAGTTTTCTTTCGTTCGGTTTATGCAATCGTTCAATTCCATATTAATTTCACTAGTTTATTACAATATTACACTAAAGTGTTACTAAATCGTCGGAAGTGGACCACGCTCTTTCTTTCTTCCACCAGAAGAAAGAGGACCTTTGGCTAGGGTCTCAGGTGCCTCCCACAGGTGCTGCCGCCGGTCTACCTCATCTTATGTGGTCTTAGGGCCATGGAGGCGTGGTGGATCCCGATCCTTGCCGACGGGAGGGCTCCGTTTTTTTATAATCTTTTGAGTTTCGTTAGGGTCGGTGTCCTGCTTAGAGAGGCAAGGTGGCAGCGTCTCTCTGCAGATGGAATAAGGTTATCCCCGCCTTGTCCCCGTCGTGGTGGTGTTTCTGGCATCGTCGGAGCGTGTGTGGAGGTTTGTCTCCGGCGGATCTCACGGGATTCGGTCGGCGTTTGCCTTCGGTGGATTCACGTGGATCTTTTCTTCGTTCGTCTTTGTTCATGTGTCTACATGTTGGATCCTTCTGATGTACGCTTCTCTTCATCGGTGCCGGTTGTTGTTCTGGTGCGCTAGTCCTATGGGGCCTTAGCACGACGACTTTCTGACTATCTACTACAACAAGGTTTGCCCGTCTCCGATGAAGGAGGGGTGAAGACGGCGGCGCGCCTTCGGCTTGCTCCAGTGATAGTAGCCGTCGCTAGTTGGTCTACGGACATAGATGTATGTTTTACTTCTGGTGTTCTTTGTATTCTCGCAAAAAAAGTGTTACTAAATCGTCAATAGTTACTACAAGCTGCAACGAGTATTATATTAATTGTAAATATGGTGTTTAAATTTGATTAAGGTAATATAGAAACCAATTACCGAGACTCGAAAATGTTATAACAATAACACTTAATGAAATATTATAAAAACATATGAATACTCAAGTTTAGTCCATAATGAATTAAAATTTTCATTTCACTACAAACCATATTTTACAGTATGGCATCAGTGTTCAGTAGTAAAAAAATTGAGACATTGGTTCGTAGTTGTACAGATTTGTGCTTCCAAATATTACGGTTGCCAATTATGACAATGACACACACAATGACAAGTTTTGTTTTGCTTAGCACAATTGTTGATTTTCAGTGCCATATATGATGACACTTTCCACTGTTATCACGTTAAGTGATCATTCTGAACATACCTTCGTCTATATATGAATGTTGATAGGATTATTACATTTCATGTGCACTACAGGCATCTTGAGACGACATACTGATTTTTATCTTTTGTATGTGCGTTATTTAAATAAGTTACCCAAACTCTATTTTCATTATCTAGTAAATTTCAAGAAGTTTGATTCCTTTCTCGTAAGAGAAACAATCACCACCATAATAGAGCCATAACTATCTATTTACTTAGAACAAAACCGCGTGTGTACAGTGTATTAGTACATGTATGCAAATTTAAATACCACAGATACTATGTATTTCCCATACTATTATATATATATATATATATATATATATATATATATATATATATATATATAGGGAAAATGCATCCTACCACCCGGTGGTAGTTACCCCACATATCTCATATACTACCATGTGGTCCCATATATACTATTTTATTATTTTAAATATGTTCATATACTATATCTAAGATATTTCAAAGCAAGTTACATGAAAAAATTATATATAAGTCCATAGTTTTTGTTATATTTGTGAAATATGTACATATTTATGTACGTAAAAAAGAACATACTCAAAACATGGTACATACTACCTAAAAATTAGTATATATACTACCTAATCAATGTTATATACTACATACTACACGTACATACTCTCGGTTTCGATAGATACTACATACAACATACAAAACGCAAGTGGTGGTAACTACCACTGCTTGTAGGAAACATTTGTCCTATATATATATATATATATATATAGGACAAATTTTATCATCAATGGTAGTTACCATCACTTTAGTTTTGTATGTTGTATGTAGTATCTATCAAATCGGAAAGTATGTACGTGTAGTATGTAGTATATAAGAATATTGAGGTAGTATATATAATATTTTTTGGTAGTATGTATCATATTTTGAGTATACTCTCTTTTACGTACGTATTTCACAAATATAATAAAAACCATGGGCCAACTTGCAATTTTTACATGTAACTCAATTTGAAGTATCTTATATATAATATATGAACATACTTAAAATAATAAATTAGAATATACTACCACCCGGTGGTAGTTACCCCACATGTCTCATATACTATCATGTGGTACTATATATACTATTTTATTATTTTAAATATGTTCATATACTATATCTAAAATATTTCAAAGGAAGTTACATGAAAAAATTGCATATGAGCCCATAGTTTTTGTTATATTTGTACGTAAAAATGAGCATACTGAAAAAATGATACATACTACTTAAAAATTAGTATATATACTACCTAATCATTGTTATATACTACATACTACACGTATATATTCTCGGTTCCGACAGATAGTACATACAATATACAAAACGCAAGTGGTGGTAACTACCACTGTTTGTAGGAAACATTTGTCCTATATATATATATATATAGGGAAAATGCATATATATATTTATATATATAGGATCAAAAAAAAATGGAACTATGATTCATACTCACTATTAAGACCTCGCAACCAGACTGAAAAATTCAAGTAGTTCTTAAATAAAAATAAAAAAGAAATTTTCTTCCTTCCAATTTTGTTTGCCCAAAAGACAACTTTTTTTCTCTCGATTTTGTCGAGTCATTACACTGATTCAATAAATGATTATCAAGCGGTTCTTATTCGAAGAACCCTTGCCTTTAAAAGAATAAAATAATTTCATTTAAGTAAGAAGTCCCCCTATCTGGGAGACTTCTTACTTAAATTAGTCTCCGTGTTCTTCGAATGGATCTCTTAATTGTTGAGAGGGTTGCCCAAACGCGGTATATAAGGCATACCCAGTAAAGCTTACAAGTAAACCAGATATGGAGATGGCGACTAAAGTTGCTGTTTCCATTTTTATAGAATTTCAAGATTACAATGGATCTACGAAAAGATCGTGTATTTACAACTACAACGGAATAGTATACAAAGTCAACACCAATGATTAAATAGAATTTATGGCTACACAAACCGTTGAAGATAGTTCTAAACCTAGGCCAAAACGAACTGGTGCAGGTAGTTTACTGAAACCCTTGAATTGAATATGGGAAAGTCGCCCGGTTGGGGGACTACTCCTTTTATGGGGATCGCAATGGCTTTATTCGCTATATTCCTATCTATCATTTTAGAAATTTATAATTCTTCCGCTTTTACTGGACGGAATTTTAACCAATTAGGTTTCTACTAACTAAAACTAGGAAGTCAGAGTTTTTCCATCCAAAAAAGCCTTTCTAGTTTAAGATCTACATTTCTAGATATTATGGTAGTTCGACCGCGGAATTTTTTTGTTTCGGTATCTCTGGAATATGAGTAGGATTTTCTACAAGTGCTTGCCACAGAACTAGTTAAGGGTTTCAACGGTGCAAAAGTTTTCAAAAATTCTAAAAAAATACTGAACCAACACACCGATAATATAACATGATCCAACGGAGGGATTAAAAAAATACGACTGTATGTGTCCTGGACAAAAAACAAATATTCCAGTATATATTTATGTCGCAGTGAGCTGAAATGCTTATTACTTTTGCCGAGGACACATAGATGCATATTTTAACTATCCCTCCGTTGGATCATCTTATTACATTAGAGAGATGGTCCCATATTTATTTCATATTTTTTGATAACTTTTAAACCGTTAAAAGTTTAGCGACCCTTAACTAGTTCTGTGGCAAGCTATGGTAGACACAGTTTTACCTATATATATCCTTCTTCATATCCTCATGCAAGCCAACGTGTAAATCATGTATTCGTTGCGCAATATAATTTGTATTTCTCGTACCACAAAAATTCAGCTATACTGGTCACGTAAGTTTCTGCAAATGAAACTTACAGTATGCGTTCAGTTTTGTACCCTGAAACACACTCACATTTTCCTTACAAAAACTATTTATTCATTTCTGTGCGTATTGGGTGCGAAAGTTGGCGGTTCAACTCATGATCAATACTTTCTCGACTTAATGCAACCACTGTGCACAAGTTTCAACCGTCTCAGTTCTTCAACTGCAGCCACTTCCTCTTCTTGCCCTTTTCTCCCACGAGAAACCACCAGTAGTTTTTCAACTCCAGCCGCTTCCTTTCTGCAAGAACTAGACAACACACACGCAGGGACGCAAAGACAACCAAGAAGAACAACACATTATCAAAGGCAGGCAACCCCACATGGAGGACGAACAAGGTTCAGTCCCACGTTCTCTTGGTTGGATTCCTATCATACAGGGAGTAACTTCTCAGTCCGATTTCTTTTCTACTTGTCGCTTTGGTGGTTCCTCAATTGAGTTAAAAAAGGCTGTACCATCTGATCATTCCCTTCCTCTGAATATTCCTTGTGTGCTGCAACCTGATGTTAGTCTATAGGGACCTAGAGTAGGTCAATCTGGAGATAGTTGTACTTTGGTTCCCTTGGACAAGGAAATCTTTCAAGCATTGATGCCGTTTGAGAAATCCAAAGAATTAATTGGTGGGAAAGATGATTGGCTTATTATGATACGTGGTCACTGTAATTTATATAACTACAATGTGTATACAGGCGACAAAGTTATGCTCCCACCTTTGTCAGCCATTGGTTTTGAATCTCTCGGCCATTCAAATCCAACACAATTTATGTATTAGAACTTCCAACTTAGAAGGCTTAAGAAAGTTACACTCTACAAAACTCCAATTGAAACAAAGGGGTACAAGGATTACTATGTCATAGTAGTGTTTGATATTGCTATTGCAATTTTGAGATCACCTGACATAAATTGGTTGATGTTGAAAAACACTGATGTTCCGCAACACAACTATGCGGATGCTCTGCTCCATTGGAACTGTATTTTTGTAGTTAGTGCTGAAGGTTCAATGTTCTGCTGGAACCTTAAAACTTTGGGTAAGTATATTTACATTTGAAATCTTTAAATTTTGCGTAATTTGGTTCACCAACATTTGTTTTACTGTCGACAGGTGTAGATACTGTTCCAACACGTGTGGAGTCGCCAATAATTAATGAATTGCCTCAACATATTGCATCAAACTCATATTGGTACTTATGCCCACGTAGTGCTCATCATACTTCCATCCTACTGATTCGTAGGTCTGGTGATGCATCAGTTCATGGAAAAGAAACCAACTAGCCAGCCGGCCAAATAATGCATTTGTTCCATTATGTTGGTCAGTCTGTGTTCCAGTACAAACAATTACGATGCAGTATGTTTGAGATAAATGTGAATGCAGTTTATATGTCGAGTGAAAAATGGGTGAGAAGGCATAATGTTGGTGGCTTATTTGTTTTCGTTGGCATGAACTATCCTCTTGTGGGTGTCGGTCCAGAAATACACACAGAAAATGAAATTGTGCCAATGTTGAGGAATGGTTTTATCTACATTTTTTGTGGAGACTGTTACATGAATGGGCAACCAACACAAAGAGATCCTGATGTTTGCCGGTTGGAATTAGATGGACAAGTTACTGTCGGTTTCCAACTGAAAGTGAACGGATAGGGGGTTCCTGGCAACGTATTATGGTTTTGGCAACTCTAAAAAAAATGCAAAATCCTAGAGTGACAAGACTAAATTCATGTGTTGACATTCTATTCGTTCATAACATCTCGTTTCTTGAGATGTGTGTTATGGTTTCTGTATCTTCACTTGCGCAACGTATACAAGTTTGCATAATGTTGTTTCTACTGTTTGCGTGATGTATAATATTATAAGTGTGTTGTGTTATGGTATCTTGAGAATGATGGCAAAATATGTGTTATGTTATCGTGGTTTCAATACTCGCTAGAAGAGTATGTTCATTGCAATGTATCCTTACTTTGTTCCATTACTATTTTCTACAACATATGCATAATCGGTTGTTTTTCTGAAGAAAAGAAAACTATGGCTATCATGTGAATATAAAATTGATCATAGTTAGGCACATATGTGGTGATGCAACAATTGGATTAATCCTAAACCAATGATTAACATATTATTAACCTAGTATTACATGATGAAGATTATGATATCAATCTACACAAGTGTTATATGTGACACACATTTTATAGCAAAATGTTTGCTCTATGGACTATCAGATATAGTACATCAAACAAAAGACTCAATAGTGTCATACTAAATACATTTGTCTTTTCATGCGTTTTGAATCCTAGATAACATGATCAAAGAACATAGTGGCCATACCATTGCGTACAACAATATCCATTTGGAATTTTGATCCTTCAACAACTACACACTGTTGTACAAAACTCTTTCATCTAATGCTATCTGAAGACATCCTTCATTCTAAGATTTTTTTGTACTTCCCTTCAACTTGTACGTTGCCATTACATGTGCGGAGCAGAATTACATCTTTGTTCTGATCTTTAGGATTCCTACCAAAAATTTCTTAATTTTCTACGAAAAAGATAGCCTTGTGTAAATAACTCAAATTGTATGTTCAGATATATGAATAGAGAAGTACTTGCTTACAAGAATGGAGCTTATCTCGCTTGGCCTCATCTCATGTAGGAATGAAGAATGTATTGTACTATTATACTTTGGATCAATTGGATATGCAACTGTTGAACCATTTAATTTTGTCAAATCATAAATTAAGTTCCAATAAGAGAAGCACAATACAATACTGCTAATGTTAAAACTTACCCTGAAGGTTCATTGAAAGATCCCTTTTGTACCTGTAAACATATGTGAACAGAGATGTCGAATTATGCATGAAATGAAAGAAAACCTGATCACGTTCCCTAATTTTGTGCACATAAGTGTCGATGTGAAATTTGGCAGACCTCGGGGTAGGGATCCTGAGCTATGGATCTCGGATCGATGGTAACAGGAACAGTGGAGACGATGTTTACCCAGGTTCGAGCCCTCTTGATGGAGGTGTTGGGGAACGTAGTATGTAATTTTAAAAAAAATTCTACGACCACGCAAGATCTATCTAGGAGAAGCACAGCAACGGGAGGGGGAGAGTGTGTCCACGTACCCTCATAGACCGAAAGCGGAAGCGTTAGCTTAACGTGGTTGATGTAGTCGAACGCCTTCTCGATTCAAACCGATCAAGCACCGAATGTACGGCACCTCCGAGTTCTACACACGTTTAGCTCGATGATGTCCCTCGAACTCTTGATCTAGCAAAGTGTCGAGGGAGAGTTTCGTCAGCACAACGACATGGTGACGGTGATGGTGAAGTGATTTGCGCAGGGTTCGCCTAAGCACTATAACAATATGACCGGAGGAGTAAACGGTGGAGGGGGGGGGGGGGGCTGCACACGGCTAAGAACAATATTGGTGTGTCTTAGAGGCGCCCCCGCCCTCGTATATAAAGGAGGGAGAGGGGAGGAGGCCGGCCTAGGGGCGCCCCAAGTGGGGGGATTCCCACTTGGGCTCCTAGTCCAATTCGGCCCCTTCCTTTTATCGGAGGGGGAAAGAGGGAAGGAGAGGGAGAAGGAGAAGGAAAGAGGGGCGCCGCCCCCTCCCCTAGTCCAATTCGGACTCCTCCCTTGGGGGGGGGGGGGCGCAACCCTTGTGGGCTTCCTTGCATCCCTCCTATGGCCCATATGGCCCATATCTTCCCCCCGGGGGTTCCGGTAAACCCCCCGGTACTCCAGTACGTACCCGATACATTCTGAAACACTTCCGCTGTCCGAATACTATCATCCAATATATCAATCTTGACCTCTCGACCATTTCGAGACTTTTCGTCATGTCCATGATCTCATTCGGGACTCCGAACAATCTTCGGTCACCGAAACACATAACTCATAATACAAATCGTCATCGAACGTTAAGCGTGTGGATCCTATGGGTTCGAGAACTATGTAGACATGACTGATACACATCTCCGGTCAATAACAAACAGCGGAACCTGGATGCTCATATTGGTTCCTACATATTCTACGAAGATTTTTATCGGTCAAACCGCAATGACAACATACGTCATTCCCTTTGTCATCGGTATGTTACTTGCCCGAGATTCGATCGTCGGTATCTTCATACCTAGTTAAATCTCATTACCGGCAAGTCTCTTTACTCGTTTTGTAATACATCATCCCACAACTAACTCATTAGTCACATTGCTTGCAAGGCTTATCATGATGTGTATTAGCGAGAGGGCCCAGAGATACCTCTCCGATACTCGGAGTGACAAATCCTAATCTCGATCTATGCCAACCCAACAAACACCTTCAGATATATCTATAGAGCATATTTATGATCACCCGGTTATGTTGTGATGTTTGATAGCACACAAGGTATTCCTCTGATATTCGGGAGTTGCATAATCTCATCGTCAAAGGAATATGTATAAGTCATGAAGAAAGCAATAGCAATAAAACTTAACGATCATTATGCTAAGCTAATATCATTCTCCTAATGATGTGACCCCGTTGATCAAATGACAACACATGTCTATGGTTAGGAAACTTAACCATCTTTGACTAACGAGCTAGTTTAGTAGAGGCATACTAGGGACACTGTGTTTTGTTTATGTATTCACACATGTATCAAGTTTCCGGTTAATACAATTCTAGCATGAATAATAAACATTTATCATGATATAAGGAAATATAAATAACAACTTTATTATTGCATCTAGGGCATATTTCCTTCAGTCTGCCACTTGCACTAGAGTCCTTAATCTAGATTACATTGTAATGATTCTAACACCCATGGAGTCTTGGTGCTGATCATGTTTTGCTCGTGGAAGAGGCTTAGTCAACGGGTCTGCAACATTTAGATCCATATGTATTTTGAAAATCTCTATGTCTCCCTCCTTGACTTGATCACGGATGGAGTTGAAGCGTCTCTTGATGTGTTTGGTTCTCTTGTGAAATCTGGATTCCTTCGCCAAGGCAATTGCTCCAGTATTGTCACAAAAGATTCTCATTGGACCCGATGCACTAGGTATTACACCTAGATTGGATAGGAACTCCTTCATCCAGACTCCTTCATTTGCTACTTCCGAAGCAGCTATATACTCCGCTTCACACGTAGATCCCGCCACGATACTTTGCTTGGAACTGCACCAACTGATAGCTCCACCATTCAATATAAATACGTATACAGTTTGTGACTTAGAGTCATCCAGATCAGCGTCAAAGCTAGCATCAACGTAATCATTTATGACGAGCTCTTTGTCACCTCCATAAACAAGAGACATATCCTTAGTATTTTTCATGTACTTCAGGATGTTCTTGACCGATGTCTAGTGATCCACTCCTGGATTACTTTGGTACCTCCCTGCTAGACTTATAGCAAGGCACACGTCAGGTCTGGTACACAACATTGCATACATGATAGAACCTATGGCTGAGGCATAGGGGATGACTTTCATTTTCTCTCTATCTTTTGCAGTGGTCGGGCATTGAGTATGACCCAACTTCACACCTTGTAACACAGGCAAGAACCCTTTCTTTGTTTGATCCATTTTTAACTTCTTCAAAACTTTATGAAGGTATGTGCTTTGTGAAAGTCCAATTAAGCGTCTTGATCTATCTCTATAGATCTTGATGCCCAATATATAAGCAGCTTCACCGAGGTCTTTCATTGAAAAACTCTTATTCAAGTATCCTTTTATGCTATCCAGAAATTCTATATCATTTCCAATCAACAATATGTCATCCACATATAATATTAGAAATGCTACAGAGCTCCCACTCACTTTCTTGTAAATACATGCTTCTCCAAAAGTCTGTATAAAACCATATGCTTTGATCACATCATCAAAGCGTATATTCCAACTCTGAGATGCTTGCACCAGTCCATATATGGATCGCTGGAGCTTGCACACTTTGTTAGCACCTTTAGGATCGACAAAACCTTATGGTTGCATCATATACAACTTTCTTTAAGAAATCCATGAAGGAATGCAGTTTTGACGTCCATTTGCCAGATTTCATAATCATAAAATGCAGCAATTGCTAACATGATTCGGACAGACTTAAGCATCGCTACGGGTGAGAAGGTCTCATCGTAGTCAACTCCTTGAACTTGTCGAAAACCTTTCACAACAAGTCGAGCTTTGTAGACAGTAACATTACCATCAGTGTCAGTCTTCCTCTTGAAGATCCATTTATTCTCTATGGCTTGCCGATCATCGGGCAATTCAACCAAAGTCCACACTTTGTTCTCATACATGGATCCCATCTCAGATTTCATGGCCTCAAGCCATTTCACAGAATCTGGGCTTATCATCGCTTCCTCATAGTTCGTAGGTTCGTCATGGTCTATTAATATGACTTTAGGATTACCGTACCATTCTGGTGCAAAACGTACTCTGGTTGACCTACGAGGTTTGGTAGTAACTTGATCTGAAGTTTTATGATCATCATCATTAGCTCCTCACTAATTGGTGTAGGCATCACGGGAACGGTTTTCTGGGATGAGCTACTTTCCAATTCGAGAGAAGGTATAATTACCTCATCAAGTTCTACTTTCCTCCCACTCACTTCTTTCGAGAGAAACTCCTTCTCTAGAAAGGATCCATTCTTAGCAACAAGTATCTTGCCTTCGGATCTGTGATAGAAGGTGTACCCAACAGTTTCTTTTGGGTATCCTATGAAGACGCACTTCTCCAATTTGGGTTCGAGTTTATCAGGATGAAGCTTTTTCACATAAGCATCGCAACCCCAAACTTTAAGAAACGACAGCTTAGGTTTCTTGCCAAACCACAGTTCATACGGTGTCATCTCAATGGATTTAGATGGTGCCCTATTTAACGTGAATGCAACTGTCTCTAATGCATAACCCCGGAACGATGATGCTAGATCGGCAAGAGACATCATAGATCGCACCATATCTAATAAAGTACGGTTACGACGTTCAGACACACCATTACGCTGTGGTGTTCCAGGTGGCGTGAGTTGTGAAACTATTCCACATTGTTTTAAATGAAGGCCAAACTCATAACTCAAATATTCGCCTCCGTGATCATATCGTAGAAACTTCATTTTCTTGTTACGATGATTTTCCACTTCACTCTGAAATTCTTTGAACTTTTCAAATGTTTCAGACTTGTGTTTCATTAAGTAGATAGACCCATATCTGCTCAAATCATCTGTGAAGGTCAGAAAATAACAATACCCGCCGCGAGCCTCAACACTCATAGGACCGCATACATCATATGTATTATTTCCAATAAGTCAGTGGCTCGCTCCATTGTTCCGGAGAACGGAGTCTTAGTCATCTTGCCCATGATGCATGGTTCGCAAGCATCAAATGATTCATAATCAAGTGATTCCAAAAGTCCATCTGCATGGAGTCTCTTCATGCGCTTTACACCAATATGACCTAAATGGCAGTGCCATAAATATGTTGCACTATCATTATCAACTTTGCATCTTTTGGCATCAATATTATGAATATGTGTATCATCGCGATCGAGATTCAACAAAAATAGACCACTCTTCAAGGGTGCATGACTATAAAAGATATTACTCATAAATAGAATAACCATTATTCTCTGATTTAAATGAATAATCGTCTCGCATCAAACAAGATCCAGATATAATGTTCATGCTCAACGCTGGCACCAAATAATAATTATTCAGGTCTAAAACTAATCCCAAAGGTAGATGTAGAGGTAGCGTGCCTACGGTGATCACATCGACCTTGGAACCATTCCTGACGTGCACCGTCACCTCGTCCTTAGCCAATCTTCATTTAATTCGTAGCACCTGTTTCGAGTTGCAAATATGAGCAATGTAACCAAAGATCAAATACCCAGGCGCTACTATGAGCATTAGTAAGGTACACATCAATAACATGTATATCAAATATACCTTTCACTTTGCCATCCTTCTTATCTGCCAAATACTTGGGGATGTTCCACTTCCAGTGACCGACCTTTGCAGTAGAAGCACTCAGTCTCAGGCTTAGGTCCAGACATGGTCTTATTCACTTGAGCAGCAACTTGCTTGCTGTTCTTCTTGAAGTTCCCCTTCTTCCCTTTGCCCTTTTTCTTGAAACTAGTGGTCTTGTTAACCATCAACACTTGATGCTCTTTCTTGATTTCTACCTCTGCAGCTTTGAGCATAGCGAAGAGCTCTGGAATTGTCTTATCCATCCTTTGCATATTATAGTTCATCACGAAGCCTTTGTAGCTTGGTGGCAGTGATTAAAGAACTCTGTCAATAACACTATCATCCGGAAGATTAACTCCCAGCTGAGTCAAGTGGTTATGGTACCCAGACATTCTGAGTATGTGTTCACTGACAGAATTGTTCTCCTCCATCTTGCAGCTATAGAACTTGTTGGATACTTCATATCTCTCAACTCGGGCATTTGCTTGAAATATTAACTTCAAATCCTGGAACATCTCATATGGTCCATGATGTTCAAAACGTCTTTGAAGTCCCGATTCTAAGCCGTAGAGCATGGCACACTGAACTATAGAGTAGTCAGCAGACCGCGTCTGCCAGATGTTCAAAGCGTCCAAATTAGCGGGAGGGGGCTTTTCACCTAGTGGTGCATCAAGGACATAATTCTTCTGTGCAGCAATGAGGATAATCCTCAAGTTATGGACCCAGTCCGTGTAGTTGCTACCATCATCTTTCAACTTAGCTTTCTCTAGGAACGCATTAAAATTCAAGGGGACGGTAGCACGGGCCATTGATCTACAACATAGATATGCAAAAACTATCAGGACTAAGTTCATGATAAATTAAGTTCAATTAATCATATTACTTAAGAACTCCCACTTAGATAAACATCCCTCGAGTCATCTAAATGATCACGTGATCCATATCAACTAACCCATGTCTGATCATCACGTGAGATGGAGTAGTTTTCAATGGTGAACATCTCTATGTTGATCATATCTACTATATGATTCACGTTTGACCTTTCGGTCTCCAGTGTTCCGAGGCCATGTCTGTACATGCTAGGCTCGTCAAGTTTAACCCGAGTATTCCGCATGTGCAAAACTGTCTTGCACCCGTAGCTGGTTCTCCTACTGGATTGATACTTTGGTTTCACAATTGAGGGAAATACCTACCGTAGCTGTAGTGCATCATCCTTCCTCTTTGGAGAAATACCGACGCAGTTTCAGGCGACATCAATGTCATGTGAGAGCCGGCTTACAGAAAGATAGGATAAACCAAAGGCTACCACGCCAGCATCATTGAAGCAAGACTCGAGCCTCGGAAGCCGGTTTTTCTGTCGTGCCTCGAAAGCCGGCATTTTTATACTCCGTTATCATACACATACATCATCATACATTGCATCATCATTGCATCATATACATTTGCAAATTGGATTGTAATGATGCTACAAAGGAGAACAAAGCACGCAGCAACATCATCCAAACAGTGGATGATTTTATTATACAATGGAAGGAATAGTCCCGAGTCGCTACAGGCACACGACCCGACACTTGGGGGCTACATTATTCAAATCAAGATTACATCAAGTATGAAAGTCCCATGTCACTACAAGCATGCACCCGACACTTGGGGGCTACTGTACTATCGTTTTCAAGTTGAGGGATCATAAGAAGACCCGACCCATAATATAATGATGAGCCGGACCTTGAGGACTACACATTGCTCCTCACGTCTACATAATCAGATCTACAAATTCCCTGCTCATTATTGCATCATGACCCGGCGCTTGGGGACTATGATTGCATACTGCAGAAAGACGGGTCAAGGATCTCAACCCGGAATTCCACAAGTCAGAAGTATTTCATAAGTAAAGGTCCCGAGTCGCCACATGCAATCGATCCGGCACTTGGGGGCTACATTGACTGAAGTTTTATGAGCATAAGATAATTACAAGCCATAGGTTGCTGCAGGCAAGACAACCCGGCACTTGGGTGCTACAACATTCAGTTGTTTAACCAGATCATAAGGTCCAAATTGAAGACTCGACCCATCACATACTGATGAGCCGGCCCTTGGGGGCTACACATGTTAAAAGCAAACACTCAGTTTATGACTAGTGACTCAGATGAACAACCCGAATTTCTCAAAAGTTGAAACATTCATATTTAAGCAAGTCTTAAGCTATCACTACGTTCTACTCTTAAGGCTTGGGGGCTAAAGGTAATATGGATAAAAGGGAGGAACACCTTCAAGTTCCCAATTTTGAGCAAGTAGGGTATCATATTCTTGGTAAAAAATTGTGAAGTTTATATGCTCAAAGTTACTCATAGAGGTCCCGGAAAGCCGGCTCAAGATCATATGGAATTCTTATTCCCAAAAAATTTCATCAAGCCAAAGCACTGGATGCTGACTCAACGGCAGATGGGTGTTTTATTTCCCAATATTTTTCTGCGAGGAACTAGCATGAGCAAGTTGATTATGAAAGCAGGTTTGTTGATGACAAAGAGGCCCGAAATTTCCAGGAGTCCAATTCTATGACCCCGTGGCGTCAACCTCAATGACCTGGCAACCTCAATGCTCGTAACTTGACAAGTTCTACACCCACAAGCCGGTGACTATTTCATCCGTAAATTTGACATTTACTATGTCAAACGACCTGACAAGCACTCCGTGTCTCAGGAAGATGACATCCTCAAACTGAAGTATTTGAAAACTGGCTCAATGACGGATGGGTTATTATTCCCAATATTTGCCTGCAAAGAATATGCACCAGCAAGTTGATTGTGAAGTCGTCTCGTTGATATGAAAAGGATCTTACCATGAGTAAATTCAAGCTAACCTGGGGGCTAATGTTGGGGATATACCCCACGGTATGACCCGGCCAGAAGTACGACCCGGCCGAGACTTGGCGCCTCATTGGTAACCCGACTGGACTTAGCGGATCATTGGTGATCCGGTTAGTGGGTTGGACAAGCAGCAAGGCCCAAGGCCCAGAAGGTGGCTAGTGAGAAGGCTGGCTCAAGGAGAGGCTTGGAGGGCCGGCTCGCAGAGAAGATTCATGAAGAGGAGAAGTTTCCTAACAAGGGAAGCAAGACCTGAACTAGGATTCAAATTCTAATAGACTAGGCCTAATCCTGCTAGGACTCTACATGTAAGCTTGCCCCTTCAACTTATATGAGGAGGGGAAGGGCACCCAAAGAGGGAGAAGTTTCTAGAGAGAGACAAGGCAATAGCTCCCGAGATAGAGGTAGCGAAACACCGCCCTTGTAATCGAGATCATCATCATCAATATCAATCAAGCAGGATGTAGGCTTTTACCTCCACCTAGAGGGGCCGAACCTGGGTAAAACTCGTGTCTCTCGATTCCGACCAACCCCGTTCAAGCTACCACCTAGCAGCGATGGCCTCACGACTAAGTCCTTTCACGAGGACATCTGCCGTGATAAAACCACGACATATTGTCTCCCATATACTTTAGGTCTTCAAATACTGTATATAGTTGCACTCGCTTACTTTACAACACTTCTAGAGCAGGAAAATTCATAGAAATTTATATATGTGTACATAATATTTCTGTTTAGAACCTCATATACATCTCTTCACACTACATAGTATAAGCAAACCCTATTAATTTTCAAAGATTAGTATCTAAACTAACTGAAGTTAATTTGCCATATTTCTAATACGTTCATTGTAAATCATTATTTAATTCAACTCAACATTGTTCCTAAAGCAGTTTAAAGATTCTAAATAGGAACCAGTTTATTTTATTATATCATCATGGTTTATGTTCGACGAACAAAGATGTTAATTCTCATGTATAGCATTGAAAGATATTCACAATATTTTCCAAATAAGATTTGCGCTACCTTCCTAACCTGGTACATTCACTTGCAAAGTACAATGTAAAACACATAGACACAAGTTGGATTAAGATGCATCACTGATTTTCTCAACCGACTGACTCCACTATAGGAAGAGAAACTCCAAAATCTTTCGTTGTAGTAAAAACTTAGGGATTAAGGAAAATAAAGAGAAGCTTGTTGTTGGAAGCAAGTGGAGCTAGTACTGGTTCTTATATAGACTAAAAAAGTGGGAGCGTGATGCTCAGAAAAGAATTTTCATTTTTCACTTAGTCACTACGCTATAATTTATTCAATAACACGAAATGAAGTTTCCTCCACCCATGCTCACAAGTTCGTACATACAGAACTTAATCCGCAATAAAAACGAATTGCATTGCACACGAAAATTTTAAATAATTTCCTTTTTTATATTAGAGACAAACTATAGAAATCGTTGTACTAGTATTATGTTATAATTTTATGTCCGGGGATAATTTTCATTATTATTTTATGCTTATAATTGAAAAATTAAGGCGTTTGAAATCCCATCGCTCGAGTGTAACTATTGAATGCTTGTATGTTTTGTATTATACTTTAGCTTTGTTAAGCTTTGGGTGTAAGATTTAAAATTTAAATGTTATGGTTATGCATCATTTTTGTTTTATTTTACAATGTCCTAGGTTAACGATTTCAGATTGGGTTAGTGTTTAGGGTTTTACTGTTAGCTATGATCTTGAAAAAAAATCGATACTATTTAAGGATTTACACACAATCTTTAGTGTTAGGGTTTTAATGGTTTAGGAGTTTTAGGGATAAGGTTTCTTAGGGTTTGGGGTTTTCATGTTTTAGCTTTTTTTAAGCTTTAGCGTTCTTAGGGTTTGAACTTGTGTACCGTTTGTACATAAAATCTACATTTTAAACGAGATAAGATGTATATAATAATATCAAAACTTACATTTTAAATCAATAAGCAAGACAAAGAGTTGAAATATTGTTCTACAAAAACAATTTCAAAATAGTTAACCACATGATTTCATGTTTGAATTTATGTATGGTATGTTTATCATTAGCTACACTTGTACATCCAATATTAGAATATCGATAAACAACTTGTTCTTCTCTTTGACAATATTCACTTCTATGAAAGATCCGACAGAAACTGGAAATTCTTGAAGAAATAGATCCCACCCACGTGTCAAAGCAAGACAACCATCATGATGACCAATGGAACGTCGACCTTCTACTTTAACATCACCTCTTCGATTGATAAGTGTTACTTATCCTTATTTTGGCACATGAAATGCTTGAGTAATACTTTCATTAAATGTCTATAAATAAACATATTTGGTACCATAGTTTGTACAAAATATGACACAGTATTATGAAAATTAGATGTGCACTTGTATTAATTCATATTTTGGACTTAAAATGAATGGATGACTTACAAGAATCCCATCGATGTCAATATTGCTCATTTCTATTTTGAAATAACGAACCAAACATTTCATGTAACTAGGCTCAACTTGTTTGTCACTGTGGATTACAAGATAATGATATTCAGTAAAGAATTAGTGTTCATTGATATTAAATTTGTATACAGTTATAAATCTTACGAATAAAGGTCTTGCCATACTTTGAATGAGTCACATCTCTATGGACTTGTGCAACCATACTGACTAAGTCATCCATGAACCAAAAAGATACTCGATCACCTTCTTGAATATCATTGATGGAAATATGCCCTAGAGGCAATGATAAAATGGTTATTATTATATTTCCAAAATCATGATAAATGTTTATTATTCATGCTAGAATTGTATTGACCGAAAACTTAAATACATGTGTGGATACATAATCAAATACTGTGTCCCTAGTGAGCCTCTACTAGACTAGCTCGTTGATCAAATATGGTTAAGGTTTCCTAACCATAGACATGAGTTGTCATTTGATAACGGGATCACATCATTAGGAAAATGATGTGATGGACAAGACCCATCCGTTAGCTTAGCATTATGATCATTCAGTTTTATTGCTATTGCTTTCTTCATGTCAAATACATATTCCTTCGACTATGAGATTATGCAACTCTCGGATACCGGAGGAATGCCTTGTGTGCTATCAAACGTCACAACATAACTGGGTGATTATAAAGATACTCTACAGGTATCTCTGAAGGTGTTTGTTGAATTGGCATAGATCACGTAGGGCAACTATCATTCTTGCAGAAGTAATACCTAGTCTTGGCGGAAAGCTCCCTAGCGCTCCCACCGCCGCCCCTTCCCCCGCTCCCGCCGCCGGCCACTCAGCGGCGTCAACCCCACCCCCACGACCACTCCGGGTGTGGCGGCCACCTCCTCCGGCGACGGCGGACGGTCCTTGTGACGCCCTATAATCAAGCTACAGTAAACCTCTGCTGAAGATGCCACGTCACCTCTGTTACTGTTGCTAATCTCGCGTTAGTTCGAAACCGATTCGAATTCAAATTCTAAATTAAGCAAACAATAAAAGTTTTCAAATAATAAAAAGTAAAATGTTCAAAAGGTAGCAAATAAATCATGGGTAATATTGGTGGAGAAATCACACTTTTAAAAGTAGCTAAATACTCTAAAATAAATAAACTATGGCTTAGACTATTATTTTAATTCTTTTAAAATAGTAAATATGTTTTAACTAAAATTAATTGGGTACCAAACTTTTGGTGGCAGTAGTATATTTAGAAAGAACTAATTTAGATACTAATTATATAGTTTACGAAATTAAGGTAAATTGGAAAATAGGATAAAGCAGAAAAGAATTAAATGGAAAACATAAAACTAAAACAACAAGAAAAAGAGAAGGAAAAGTGCCCCTGGCCCAACTGGGCCAACCGGCCCAGCTGGCCACTTCCGCCGGCCCGGTCGAACCGGCCCAGCCAACGCCTACAGCCCCCTGGGGCGACCGAACCCTAGCGATCTCCTCCCCACTTCCCTCACGACTCCCCACTCTTCTCTCTGCCTCCCCCCGACTCCCTCTGGATCGAGGCAACGACCCCCCGACCCCATCGTCGATACCGCCGCCCGTTGCCCCCGAACAGCCACCGCGCTCCCCCGTCCTCCTCTGGACGCCGCCGCGCCGTCGTCCATCGCCCCCGCCGCGCCACCTCTCTACATTCGACCTCGCCTCCGCCCACGACCACCGCATGACCCCACGGTCGATCTACTTCACCAGAGCCTCCCCACCGGTCTGCCTCCTCGCCGCATGTCGTCCCCGACGACCTCCTCGACCCCTGCTGCCTGAATCCCTACCGCCCCTGTGAGCTCCCCCTCTCCTCTCTCCCCTGTGCGCCCTGCCTCTCCCCCGCGCTCGGCTCGGGCGCCCGCCGGCTCCCGCGGACAACCGCACCCGGCCAACCCCACGGTGCCCCGCCCACACGCGCTTGTCTTGTTGCAGCCCGCCGCTGCCTGTGCCCCGCCTCCGCCTCTGGCCCCGCGGGCCATCGCCGCGCTGGCGGCCAACTCCGGTGCCCACCCTGGGCTCTCTCCTTCCTGCTGCCGCCCTGTTCAGCCACCACATCCGCCGCGGCACCCCCGCTCCGACCGGCCACGCCGGCTTGCATCGCCGCGCCCAGCGTGCCTGGTTCTACAGGGGCGCTGGCGCCCGTTGCCCGTTCGCCCACGCCCGCTATGGCCCCAGGGGCCTATGACAGCTGGGCCCTGCCCCCTAAACGGTTTATATAAAAAAGAGAATAAATGATAATAATAATTAAGAAAATAATTAATTAATTAATTAACTTAACTAATCCTGATTAGGTTAACCTAATCACTTAGGTTAGTTAATTAATCAGTTAGGTTAGTTAACAGTCAATGACAGCTGGGACCCACACGTCCGTTTGACCCGATCAGCATACATTGACTGGCGTTATGATGACGTTAGCATACACTATTCTGGATAATGTAAGAATTAAATAGATAAATAAATTCAGAAAATGATTAAATCTTTTAAAATTAATACAAAATAAACCGTAGCTCGGATGGAAAAACTTTGTACATGAAAATTGCTGAGAACGACGAGACGAATCTAGATACGCAGCCCGTTCGTCCGCCACATATCCCTAGCATAGAGAACACGCAACTTTCCCCCCTCCGGATCACCTGTCCGAAAACCGTGAAACACCGGGGATACTTTCCCGGTTGTTTCCCCCTCTCGTCGGTATCACCTACTACCGCGTTAGGGCACACCTAGCACCGCTCATTGTCATGTCATACATCGTCATGCTTATGTTTGCATTGTATTCATTGTTTCTTCCCCCTCTTCTCTCCAGTAGACTACGAGACCGACGCTGCTGTTGCCCAGTTCGACTACGGAGTTGACGACCCCCTCCTTCTTGCCAGAGCAACCAGGCAAGCCCCCCCTTGATCACCAGATATCGCCTATTCCTTCTCTTTACTGCTTGCATTAGAGTAGTTTAGCATGTTACTGCTTTCGCTTAATCCTATTCTGCTGCATAGCCTGTCATTGTGGCTACAGTTGTTACCCTTACCTACTATCCTAATGCTTAGAATAGGATGCTAGTGTTCCATCAGTGGCCCTACACTCTTGTCCGTCTGCCATGCTATACTACTGCCCCGTGATCACTTCGGGAGGTGATCACGGGCATATGCTATGTACTTTGTATTGTTACATTACTTATGATAATCTTGTTAGGAGATGGGGTGAAGGCGGTGGCTCCATCCCGGTAGAGGTGGGCCTGGGTTCCCGACGGCCCCCGGCTGTTACTTTGTGGCGGAGCGACAGTGCAGGTTGAGACCACCTAGGAGAGAGGTGGGCCTGGCCCTGGTTGGCGTTCGCGGTTACTTCATAATAACACGCTTAATGAGATCTTGGTATTTGATCTGAGTCCGGCCACTGGCCTGTACGCACTAACCAACTACGCGGGAACGGTTATGGGCACTCGATATTGTGGTATCAGCCGAAGACTTTGTGACGTCAGCGACTGAGCGGCGCGGGCCGAATTGGACCGTAAGCCTGCTCTTGTATTAAGGGGGCTAGGTCTGCTTCCGGCCGCGTTCGCAACATGCAGGTGTGCAAAGGGTGATGGGCCCAGACCCCTGCGCCATAGGATTTAGACCAGCGTGCTGACCTCTCTGTTGTGCCTAGGTAGGGCTGCGGCATGTTGATCTTTTGAGGCCGGGCATGACCCAGGAAAGTGTGTCCGGCTAAATGGGATCGAGCGTGTTGGGTAATTTGGTGTACCCCTGCAGGGAAGTTTATCTATTCGAATAGCCGTGATCTTGATAGCAGGCGACTTGGAGTTGTACCTTGACCTTATGACAACTAGAATCGGATACTTAATAAAACACACTCTTCCAAGTGCCAGATATAACCCGGTGATTGCTCTCACACAGGGCGACGAGGAGAGGATCGCCGGGTAGGATTATGTTATGCGATGCTACTTGGAGGACTTCAATCTACTCTCTTCTACATGCTGCAAGACGGAGGCTGCCAGAAGCGTAGTCTTCAATATAGGACTAGCTATCCCCCTCTTATTCTGGCATTCTACAGCTCAGTCCATCGTATGGCCCTTTACACATATACCCATGCATATTTAGTGTAGCTCCTTGCTTGCGAGTACTTTGGATGAGTACTCACGGTTGCTTTTCTTCCTCTTTTCTCCCTTTCCCTTCTACCTGGTTGTCGCAACCAGATGCCGGAGCCCAGGAGCCAGACGCCACCGTCGACGATGACTCCTACTACACCGGAGGTGCCTACTACTACGTGCAGGCCGCTGACGACGACCAGGAGTAGTTTAGGAGGATCCCAGGCAGGAGGCCTGCGCCTCTTTTGATCTGTATCCCAGTTTGTGCTAGCCTTCTTAAGGCAAACTTGTTTAACTTATGTCTGTACTCAGATATTGTTGCTTCTGCTGACTCGTCTACTACCGAGCACTTGTATTCGAGCCTTCGAGGCCCTGGCTTTTATTATGATGCTTGTATGACTTATTTATGTTTTTAGAGTTGTGTTGTGATATCTTCCCGTGAGTCCCTGATCTTGATCGTACACGTTTGCGTGCATGATTAGTGTATGATTGAATCGGGGGCGTCACGAGTTGGTATCAGAGCCGATTGCCTGTAGGAATTCCCTTTCCAAACTCCTTGGCCGAAGTTGAGTCTAGTCATTGAAAAAGTTTTTACTAACTTGGCTGTGCGACTTACGGGCCCACGTCGCCATTGGGTGGTATTAGGATCTTTTACTCCTCGTCTATACTCTGGGACTCTGATCTCTCTTCTATTCAAGTTAAATTATTTTGCTAACTCTAACTCTAGGTTCTCATAACTATTTCTCTCGGAGAGCCCTCATTCCAGAAGATCACCTGCTTCGTCAGAAGATTCTGAGGATATCCCTCGATATTTTCCCGAGACCCCTGTGCTCATCGCCTTTACAATTCACTGCCACCGATATATCTCTATGGATATCTGCATGCACTTGTCATTCTCTTGATCATTCCCCATCACTCTTGTTGTTACAAGATGCCTCGAACTATTCTCCGTTGCCCCGAGAATCCTTTGAGTTTACTGTCTTGCAGTTTTATTTCGCATGAAAACCCTTACGGGTTTTTCCTCACATTTATCGAGGATCCGTTCTTCTCAATTGTTCATGTGTCTCACATAATTCTTCGGAATACTTTTCGATATTTCGAAATTCTCTACAGCCTGTTACTCTTGAAACTCTTGCCTGCTTGCATTATGGTTAATTCCATATGAATAGTAGTCCTCAATAACATCCCTTGTCTTAGTCATTTTGAGCCTATTGATTCAATATGTGCGTACGCATGCAGTCATCAGGTTATCCTTTTTAAGATCATCTTTCCGGCTCAGGCGTCATTCCGGACATGAGTTGGTTCTCGGCCATTCAAACCTTTATTGATTGTTCAACTAAGTGTTTTCAACTTATCCATCCTTGATCAGAGCGTCCGCTTCTGATCCTTCATTTTGGAAACCATAATTTCTTTCTACCTAAGCATCAGACTAATCAGGTGATTCTTGAATCTGATGCCTCTGCATTCTTTCTTTCTCTAAGTGAGTACCGATACTCACATCATCTTTGTTGTGGATTGCCCGATCCATTGTTGGATTTTTATCCGACAGTCTCCTTCATATTCAATCACCTTATGAGTTCTTCCCCTGATACATAATGCCTTTGGTAAATTGTATCCTCTGCTTGGCTAACCATGCTCTGCTTTCGAGCTTGTGTATTTACTTTTGAAACTTGTGGTATATGTTACTAAGATGCCCGATGGGTTGAACCTATGCCTTCCCCTAATCCATGAGAACCCGAAAGTTTTCACGAGTCATACTCTTCCGGTGTTCTACCAGATAAAATTCCAACACTACAGTTATATCAAAGTGAGAGGTGAATGAAATGATCTGTATTAAAGAAGTGGGAGTCGACCTTGAACTTTGTGTTCATGCCCATGAAAATGATGTAGACCCCGTCTTGGAAGCTTCTTGCAAAATGATTATCCAGCTTTGATTCGTTCGGTATTCTTGAAATTGATTCCTTACAGTTATGGTTCCGACCATGCTGTCTTGATCTAATATATCTTATGGGAATTCATTCCAGTGGCTCGTCTATTTTTGGCAAGGTTGAAGTATCTACTGTCATAGGTCAATGAACCGGTTCTACTTCTATCATGTTCTACCTTTGAGTATTACCTCCTGGTATCTCGGAGATGTCTTGCCATTGCACCTGACTTACTAACTTTGTTGAAGTAATGTCTTTCCTTGTCGTAATCACTCTCTACGGGTTACGGGTTGTTATCAACCGAGGACACCGACTAGTGAAATTATTCCGCACTACAAATCAAATACCCCTAGTATTTTTACTAGGAAATTCTGAACTCAATCTGGTCATTCCTAGACTATCGGCTGCATCCTGGTCTTGCTACCTTTGACTGTGCTACCTCGTCCTTCTCTGGTGCACGTATTCTTCAGTGTGTGAGCACGACTTATGTCAAGCTTTCAACATCTTGTTGCTTGCCTTGAAAGGAAACTTTGGTTCCGAGCTTGCCTCTTATATATTGATCCTATAACTTGCCACTTCGTCATTTCCTTGCTTGTTGCCATTGTTATTTGATTGCATCCTCTTGAAACCTCCCAGCAAATGTGTCGGGTCACCTTCAACACTTTGACTTCTTCCGAGATGTCAACTGTGTTCATGATGAGAAATACCCTCCTTGCCCTCGATGATTTTTATTATCATCGACAACACCCTTGACTTCCTTTCATCGCGAACTTGTCCACATTATGAATGCAACTTGCTCTCCAGCTAGTGTTGTGTTCTGCCTTGAAGTATTACTGTCTATTATGTCAAGAATGTTGTTGGGATTGCTCCACCTCTTACAAATTCTCGGCATGATGATACTTCTCACCATCACCATTCTTCCTGGGTCCCCTTGTTGTTTTTAACTAGGATACCAATATGCTAACGATGCTGTTTGAGTTCTGTACTTCTAGCAACCCTATTGCTTTGAAGTTAACGATCGACAATTCATTCTTAGACTGTTGGTTATTGAATCATCACTCTAACATTGATCTTGCTGCCTAAGGTCATACTTCGGGCACACCTATCAACTAATGATTGATGGTGTATGTTTTCCTAGAGCATGCAACATTATATCATTTGAATTGACAAGTGTCATCTTCTTGTTCACATTATTGTGGAAAGCCATCCGTTTGGAATTCTCGATGAATTGTCGCTGAGCCCATCAGCCACCTTCTCATCCCCTCCTTGGTTTAATGATGAACTATTGTTTCAGGAACCCGCTCCCATAGTTCATTTCCCGAGATTCTTGCAATGTCATTTCATCTATTTGTGTTGCACCTTTTCTTCTCGGACATCCCGAGTCTGAGGTATCATGACACCAATCGGATCTGAATCTCGGTCAGATATGATGGTTGGGACAACTTTCTAGTTGTTATGATATTGGTTCTTAGATGACCCGGTAATATGATGTCATGCCTAGCACCCCCCTGGCTGGAGGACCTATCATTATAATTTGTTTTGCAAGGATAATCATTCTTCCTGGAGGAAATTGTAAGACTTATTTTATAAGTTGCTCCTGATGGATCATTTGTGTATCCAAAGTCAGGCCCTTGATTGAAACACCATACCATTGCTACCTCGAAGAATGACTATGATACCCCGCTCATCAACAAGAACATTGGAGGCGCGATGCTAAATGTTTCTTGGTCAGTTATCCAAACACCGTTGTATGGGTAACATCTTGATTAATCCTTGCCTCTTTATCTGAATGGTTGGGTACTTGATCTCCTACCCTGTATGCCATGTTCTGCTTGTCCATGGGAAGGATATGCTCCTAATAATTGTGTGTAATCATGGTTTTCCTTTCCATTATTCTGTTTAATCTGATAATCGTGTTTCCCTTTCCATTCTTTTGTTTAACCTTTCCTGTAATCTGACTTAGCTGAGAAGAGATAATTCCCTGCTTAGGTAAGCACCTTGTTGTACCACTCTGTCGGTAAGACCCTGTTACTATTGTTGATGACATTCCGGTAACCACTGATGGGTGAGAACTTTGCCAATTGGTTTGCCTCGTTCAACGAGCAGGAAAATGGTTCTCTTTGTTCCCCGTCCTTGGTACCGACATTATTGCCGACATAGCTGACAAGCTATCCACTGACATGCCTCCCTGTCGCGGCAGTGCAAGATGTCACCACCCTTCCTATTTTCATCGCACATGGTGGGCCCATAACCCACAGGTCCACTGGATCGAAACCTGTCTCTTCTTTACAACCCGGATTCTAATGTATCATTTGCACCTGGCTTCGTATGTGATTCACGAGCTAAATTCTATACCATTATTCATCCTGGAATCAAACACCATGTTATTCTCGTTGTTCAAACCCCCATTCCAGCTTCTGTCTAGTCATGGACTGATTGCCTACCCGTTAGAAACTTTGGTACCATCGTATATTGCACTCAACGAATTCACTGAAATACAACTCGTGGGGTACCTCGTGTATTTCCCATTGAATTCACCGCCAGATGCCCAGCTTTGGGGAGATGCGTTCTTCCGGAGTTTTTTCCCCTTGGTCGCGTTCGTAGGACGATGGAGATCCCGAAGAAAGGATGACGACTTGATCATGGTGACTTGAAGCAGAGAAATGAAGACATCAACATAAGGGATCAACCTCTTCAAAAGGGCAGCAAGGACCGAGAAGACTCGTTAGGTTTTTCGCTACCAGCACTTTCCCCCTTACTCCACCGCTTAAATCTCGGGACGAGATTTCTTATAGTGGAGGAGAATTGTGACGCCCGGATAATCAAGCTACAGTAAACCTCTGCTAAAGATGCCACGTCACCTCTATTACTGTTGCTAATCTCGCGTTAGTTCCAAACCGATTCGAATTCAAATTCTAAATTAAGCAAACAATAAAAGTTTTCAAATAATAAAAAATAAAATGTTCAAAAGGTAGCAAATGAATCATGGGTAATATTGGTGGAGAAATCACACTTTTATAAAGTAGCTAGATGCTCTAAAATAAATAAACTATGGCTTAGACTATTATTTTAGTTCTTTTAAAATAGTAAATATGTTTTAACTAAAATTAATTGGGTACCAAACTTTTGGTGGCAGTAGTATATTTAGAAAGAACTAATTTAGATACTAATTATATAGTTTACAAAATTAAGGTAAATTGGAAAAATAGGATAAAGCAGAAAAGAATTAAATGGAAAACAGAAAACTAAAACAACAAGAAAAAGAGAAGGAAAAGTGCCCTGCCCAATCAGGTTAACTCGCCCAGGTGGCCACTTCCTGGCCGGTCGAACTGCCCGGCCCAGTGCCTCTGACCCCTAGGGCGACCGAACCCTAGCGATCTCCTCCCCACTTCCCCCACGACTCCCCACTCTTCTCTCTGCCTTCCCCCGACTCCCTCTGGATCGAGGCAACGACCCCCCCGACCCCATCGTCGATCCCGTCGCACGTCGCCCACGGACCGCCACCGGTCTCCCCCGTCCTCCTCTGGACGCCGCCGCGCCGTCGTCCATCGCCCTCGACGCGCCACCTCGCCGCATTCGACCTCGCCTCCGCCCACGGCCACCGCACGACCCCACGGTCGATCTACTTCACCGGAGCCTCCCCACCGGTCTGCCTCCTCGCCGCATGTCGTCCCCGACGACCTCCTCGACCCCCGCTGCCCGAATCCCTACCGCCCCTGTGAGCTCCCCCTCTCCTCTCTCCCCTGTGCGCCCTGCCTCTCCCCACGCTCGCTCACGCCGCCATGCGGACAACCGCACCAGCCAACCCCGGTGCCCGCCCGCCTCGTCTGTTGCAGCCCACACATGTGCCCCCTCTCTGGCCCCCACGGGCCATCGCCCGCGCCAATGCCAACTCTGGCGCCCACCCTGGGCTCTCTCCTTCCCGCTGCCGCCCTGTTCAGCCACCACATCCGCCGCGGCACCCACGCTCCGTCCGGCCACTCCGGCTTGCATCGCCGCGCCCAGCACGCCTGGTTCTACATGGGCGCTAGCGCCCGTTGCCCGTTCGCCCACGCCCGCTATGGCCCAGGGGCCTATGACAGCTGGGCCCCGCCCCCTAAACGTTTTATATAAAAAAGAGAATAAAAAATATATTTAAGAAATTAATTAATTAATTAATTAAGTTAACTAATCCTGATTAGGTTAACCTAATCACTTAGGTTAGTTAATCACAGTCAATGACAGCTCGGACCCACACGTCCGTTTGACCCAGTCAACGCCCTGTTGACTGCTGTCGTTATGATTACGTCAGCATACACTATTCTGGATAATGTTAGAATGAAATAGATAAATAAATTCAGAAAATGATTAAATCTTTTAAAATTAATATAAAATAAACCGTAGCTCGGATGGAAAAACTTTGTACATGAAAATTGCTGAGAACGACAAGACGAATCCGGATACGCAGCCCGTTCGTCCGCCACATATCTCTAGCATAGAGAACACGCAACTTTCCCCCTCCGGATCACCTGTCGGTATCACCTACTACCGCGTTAGGGCACACCTAGCACCGCTCGTTGTCATGTCATACATCATCATGCTTATGTTTGCATTGTATTTATTGTTTCTTCCCCCTCTTCTCTCCGGTAGACTACGAGACCGACGCTGCTGTTGCCCAGTTCGACTACGGAGTTGAGGACCCCCTCCTTCTTGCCAGAGCAGCCAGGCAAGCCCCCCCTTGATCAACAGATATCGCCTATTCCTTCTCTTTACTGCTTGCATTAGAGTAGTGTAGCATGTTACTGCTTTCGGTTAATCCTATTCTGCTGCATAGCCTGTCATTGTTGCTACAGTTGTTACCCTTGCCTGCTATCCTAATGCTTAGTATAGGATGCTAGTGTTCCATCAGTGGCCCTACATTGTCTGCATGCGCCATGCTATACTACTGCCCCGTGATCACTTCGGGAGGTGATCACGGGCATATGCTATGTACTTTGTATTGTTACATTACTTATGATACTGTTCGGAGATGGGGGCTGAAGGGGCAGGTGGCTCCATCCCGGTAGAGGTGGGCCTGGGTTCCTGACAGCCCCCGACTTTTACTTGTGGCGGAGCGACAGGGCAGGTTGAGACCACCTAGGAGAGAGGTGGGCCTAGGCCTGGTCGGCATTCACGGTTACTTCATAATAACACGCTCAACGAGATCTTGGTATTTGATCTGAGTCTGGCCACTGGCCTATACGCACTAACCAACTATGCGGGAACAGTTATGGGCACTCGGCGTCGTGGTATCAGCCGAAGCCTTCGTGACGTCAGCGACTGAGCGGCGCGCGCCGGATTGGACCGTAAGCCTGCTCTTGTATTAAGGGGGCTAGGTCTGCTTCCGGCCGCGTTTGCAACGTGCAGGTGTACAAAGGGCGATGGGCCCAGACCCCTGCGCCATAGGATTTAGACCGGCGTGCTGACCTCTCTGTTGTGCCTAGGTAGGTCTGCGACATGTTGATCTTCGAGGCCGGGCATGACCCAGGAAAGTGTGTTCGGCCAAATGGGATCGAGCGTGTTGGGTAATGTGGTGCACCCATGCAGGGAAGTTTATCTATTCGAATAGCCGTGATCTTCGGTAACAGGACAACTTGGAGTTGTACCTTGACCTTATGACAACTAGAACTGGATACTTAATGAAACACACCCTTCCAAGTGCCAGATATAACCCGGTGATCGCTCTCACACAGGGCGACAAGGAGAGGATCGCCGGGTAGGATTATGTTATGCGATGCTACTTGGAGGACTTCAATCTACTCTCTTCTACATCTTTTGCAAGGCAGCGCTGCCAGAAGCGTAGTCTTCGATAGGACTAGCTATCCCCCTCTTATTCTGGAATTCTGCAGTTCAGTCCACCGATATGGCCCTTTACACATATACCCTTTATACCGAAGTGTAGCTCCTTGCTTGCGAGTACTTTGGATGAGTACTCACGGTTGATTTTCTTCCTCTTTTCCCCCTTTACCTTCTACCTGGTTGTCGCAACCAGATGCCGGAGCCCAGGAGCCAGACGCCACCATCGAGGACGACTCCTACTACACCGGAGGTGCCTACTACTACGTGCAGGCCACTAACGACGACCGGGAGTAGGTTAGGAGGATCCCAGGCAGGAGACCTGCACCTCTTTCGATCTGTATCCCAGTTTGTGCTAGCCTTCTTAAGGAAAACTTGTTTAACTTATGTCTGTACTCAGATATTGTTGCTTCCGCTGACTCATCTATTATCGAGCACTTGTATTCGAGCCCTCGAGGCCCCTGGCTTGTATTATGATGCTTGTATGACTTATTTATGTTTTTAGAGTTGTGTTGTGATATCTTCCCGTGAGTCCCTTATCTTGATCGTACATGTTTGCGTGCATGATTAGTGTACGATTGAATCGGGGGTGTCACAGTCCCTCCAGCCCGCCCTCGGTCTCTTCGGTGTTTCCTCGATCGCAGTCGGTGGTTTCCGATCTGGGCCTCTCGGGGTCCCCTGGATCCAGTCGCGCTGCGTCTACTGGTGGGGCGAGCCAGCAGGTGGCTGGCCCGTCGGCGGCTCCGGTGGATGGATTCTGCCGCCCCAGGCCCACCCGCAAGGCGATGTGGCGCCGTCGGCATGCTCTGCAGCGTCAGCAGGAGGCTGGCCCGTCTGCTCACAGGGCGCCGCCCTCGCCATCTTCTTCGTGGGAGCGGAGGGAGTTCCCGATCGAGCTGCAAGGTCTCTGCTTTAAGTGCTTTGGGGACGACCACAAGAAGGAGGATTGCCCAAACCGCCCCATGTGTTACCGCTATGGTGTGGAAGGTCATGAATCGTTCCAATGCAAGCGTCCTCGGAGCCCAGCCTCGGAGAGGGAGCTGATCCGGTCGGTCCTGGCCAAGATGGGCCGCCTGGACCCGTCTGTGGTGATAGCTGGTGCTGTGCGGCAGACCTCACCGGCGCCCAGGCAGGAGGTACCTGTAGTGCCTCCCTCGCCAGCGGTGGCTGAGCCTTTTGTCCTTAGCATGGTCAGCAGCCCAGGCTTCTTCGGGGGGCATCTGCGTGCTCCAACGCTCCCTGGAGATGGATGATATGGAGCGGCGGCTTCATCTGGCAGTGGTGGCATACATTGGAGGTGTGAGGCCATTGGTCTCCTGTGTGGAGGCCATTTCGGTGCAGGTGAAGATTCCGCGTCACCGCTTTTCAGTTCATCGATTCCAGCCGGAGGATTTCCTGATCATCTTTGCCACCCCAGAGCTTCGCAACATCGCCCTCCGCTCCATCCCGGTTGACAATGGAAGCTTCAAGATTTTCGTTAAGCCTTGGTTGCGGCAGGCGCAAGCTACTGCCAAGGAAATGAGGGTGCAGGTGGATCTCATGATTGAAGGAACCCCTTCGCATGCGTGGTCTCATGATATGGCTGCAGAGATTCTGGGAAACGCTTGCAAAATTGACAGCTTGGCACCGGAAACAGCGGACAGATCGGATTTGTCGCTGTTCAAGGTGCGTGCCTGGTGTGTGCAACCGGAGGATATCCCGATGGACAAGCGGTTGTGGATCCCTGAACCGGAGTTGGAAGATGCACGGCAGCGGCGTGCTTCGTCTCGCCAATTCTTGGAGTACTTTGGTAGGCTGTGGGATTTCAACGCCCCGGAGAACTGGCGCCGTTCGGCGAGCTCCGGCAGTAGCGGGCAGAGTGGGTTGCCGGATGATTCTGACGGCTTCTCAGGAGGAGGGGAGCGCCAGGTGCTGCCTTGGATGCGCGGCCAGAGGGATGACCATGGTGGTGCGACTAGGGCTATCGGAGTTGGAGCCACTGGCAGATCCTTCAGGCAAGTTCTGACGGGCAGGTTGGGTGAATCCAACTAGCGGCTGTCGGCAATTGGCTCCGGCAACAAGCAGATGGCAGGAGCGCTGGATAACGGGATCAGCACCTGCGGTGAGCCCCCTGCTTCGAGGCAGACGTTGGTGGTGCCAGCGTCCCCGGCTGGCGCACTGGATCTTGGTGGCCGTCCTGTGGCTGCAGAGGCGCCGGCCACAGCGGCGCCCCCACGGCTTCTGGTTGCTGTAGATCCTGTGCCAGAGACAGTTGTCCCGCTGGCACGGGTGACGCCTCCAGTGGGTGTGGGACCCGAGATGGCTGTGGTGGTTTCGCCAGTAGTGATGGAGATTCCCTCTATCCACTTGCCGTTGGCCAATCAGAAGGTGGTCGTGCCATCTGTGGCAGCCGACGAAGGTGAGGTGGTTCTGGAAGGAGACATTGGCTATGGCCCTCAGGATCCCGAGGCGGAAGTGGTGGGTTCATCGGGCAAGCTGATTGCTGCAATCATTGCCGAGCCTGAGACGCGGGTGGTGGAGAGCGACAAGTTGATGGGGGCAAAGCAGATTGATGCCTTGCCAGAGGAGATGGGGATTGGTTGCATGTCGCGGGACGAGGGTGGGGATGAGGCCAGTAACCGAGATGCTGCTGCCCTCCGCCCCCCTGCTGCGGGCTGGGCCCCGGTGGAAGAGATCTTGTCGGCCACCTCCGCTTTGGTGCCAGCGGGTGGGCCCCAAGAGATTCTCCTGCAGATGGATGTGACTCTGCCATGCAACCTATCGCTGGCGGGCATGCAGGGTGAGACGTGCACATGCAACATGATTGCGCTGGCCACCACGCCTCCCATGGCTCAGAACGTGCTACCTGGTATGGTTGGTGGCGATCAGTTGGTGCATTGCCTGACGAAAAAAGAAAGAGTGGCGATGTTGAAACTTAAGTCCTTTTGTGCGGGACTGCTAAATAAATTAGCACCACCTCTTCTTAAGGAGATTGAAGCTGTTAAAGGGGTGCAGATGGGACAGGAGCCGTGCACTCCTAGACGCACCACCCGCTCGGTGAGCACTGCAGCGCCAAGGAAACTAAAGGCCTCTGTGGCTGAAGCGGTGCTTCTCAAGACCCTGGGTGTTGCGGAGGATGATCTCGTGGTCCAGGACGGTGCTATAGGATTGCTCAAAGAAATTTTTGACTCACCTATTCATGAGTGGCAGCTTAGAGGGATAGCAGCAATCTTTGGCAAGTCCATTCCCATGGACTTGGAGAGGCTGGATGGAGGGACAATTGTGGGCATTGCGTGAGTTAGTTTGACATGCGCCTATTGGATGCTAGACGTCTTGATGTCTGGCACCGATGTGGAGTTGGTGTGTTGGAACGTGAGAGGGCTTAATAGCCCGGCCAAGAAGAAGGCCCTTAGAGAATTCTTAGATTCTATCAATGTTGCTATCATCTGTATCCAGGAGACCAAATTGTTTGTTGTGGACCGCTTTACTATTCTGCAATGTCTTGGCCCGGCGTATGATGACTTCGCTTATCTCCCGACCAATGTGACACATGGAGGCATTTTGTTAGCGTGGAAATCTACTCTTGTCCACATCTCTAACCTAGTCAATGACTCAAACTTCATCACGGGTTATATTACTCCCCTGGTGGCTATCGATGGTGTATGGCCCACAGGAGGACGCGGCGAAAATTGCCTTTCTAGATGATTTGGTGGAAAGGCGTGCACTTTGCCCGGGACCTTGGATGGTAATTGGCGATTTCCACCTCATCCTTTGTGCTTTTGACAAGAGCAACGCCAACATCGACAGGAGAATGATGGGACGATTTAGGCGTTTTATCGACAACATGGAGCTGAAAGAACTATTCCTTCATGGGCGCAAATTCACTTGGAGCAATGAAAGAGAGCTTGCCACCCTCACCAAGATCGATCGCGCTCTCGTTTCGGTTGACTGGGAGCTGGAATACCCAAATTGCGTGCTCCAAGCGCTGTCCACGGTTGTATCTGACCATTGCCCCCTGCACCTCACGTTGGAGGAACACATTCTCACTCCTAGGCGCTTCAGGTTTGAAGTCTTCTGGACCAAGGTCGATGGATTTGAGGAGGCTGTGAAGGAGGCCTGGGTCTGTGAGCCGGGCATCACGGATCCGTATAAGCGCCTTGATGAGCTTCTTAGGAACACTGCCAAATTCTTCATGGCTTGGGGACAGAAAAAGATTGGCAATGTCAAAATTTAGATGGCAACCGCGAGGTTGGTCATCAAGCTGTTTGATAAGGCCATGGAAGATAGAAGCCTGACTACTGAGGAGAGATGGCTCCGTGGGATATTGAAAAAGACCTTACCTGGCCTGGATTCGCTGGAAAGAACGATTGCTAGTCAACATTCTCGGGTTAAATGGCTTCGGGAGGGCGATGCAAACTCAAAATTCTTCCAGCTGTATGCGAGCGGGAGGAAGGCTAATAACTTCATCCCGGCGATCTTGGTCAGAGGACAGATCATCACAGATCAACATGGAAAGGAGTCAGTTTCCAATCAGGTGTATGAGGAGATCTTGGTCTCTGCGAAGGTGACGGAGTTCACTATTGACTTGCAATACCTGAACATGGAGTGATGGAGTCCTGGATTAGGGGGTATCCGGACAGCCGGACTATATCCTTTGGCCGGACTGTTGGACTATGAAGATACAAGATTGAAAACTTCATCCCGTGTCCGGATGGGACTCTCCTTGGTGTGAAAGGCAAGCTTGGAAAATATGGATATGTAGATCTCCTCCCTTGTAACCGACTCTGTGTAACCCTAGCCCCCTCCGGTGTCTATATAAACCGGAGGGTTTAGTCCGTGGGACAACAACAATCATACCATAGGCTAGCTTCTAGGGTTTAGCCTCTACAATCTCGTGGTAGATCAACTCTTGTAATACTCGTATTATCAAGATCAATCAAGCAGGAAGTAGGGTATTACCTCCATCGAGAGGGCCCGAACACAGGTAAACATTGTGTCCCCGCCTCCTATTACCATCCACCTTAGGCGCACGATTCGGGACCCCCTACCGAGATCCGCGGTTTTGACACCGACATTGGTGCTTTCATTGAGAGTTCCAAAGGTGCCGTCACCATAAGGCTTGATGGATCCTTCAATCATCGATAATGATGCGATCCGAGTGAGGTCTTCCTCCCGGACAGATCTTTGTATTCGGCGGCCGCTTGCTGCGGGCCGACTTCCGCAACCATCTGGAGCAGATCGAGAGCTTCGCCCCACGGCCACCGGTCGAGTTTGGAAACTTGAACTACACTGCCGACATCCGCGGAGACTTGATCTTCGACGTATTCGAGCCCTTGCCAGGTGCGCCGCACAATCACGACGAGCATGATATAGCTCTGCCGTCGGATGGTGTTCGGTAGATCACACCGGCAACTACTCCGGCCTTCAATCTGGAGCAATTTGCGCCGTCCAGGGACGGGGGGATAGACCCCACCATGGAGGCCGTACTCTCTGTGGCGATAGAGCCGAACACTGACCTTACCCCTCGCAAGGGCTGTCGGGTGGTAGGTGCGACATATGCCAGCGCGAGGCTAATCATAGTGGGAGCCAATAAGACGTCGTCGGTGCCTGGAAACGAGATGAGGCGAAGACATGCACGCCGGCGAATCTTACCCAGCTTCGGGGCTCTCCGTGGAGATAACACCCCTACTGCTGCTCTACAGGGTCTCCGCATGATCACTAGATGAACAAGGGCTACAAGAGGCTCCTTGAGCTGTTCGGGGTAAGGAAGAAGAAGGGCACGACTAGCTCTCTTCTTCCCTCTATGTGGTGTCTAAAACTATCAGAGTCCAACCCTTTGCATGGGTGCCTTGGGGGGTTTATATAGGCCTACCCCCAAGGGTACAATGGTAATCCGGCTAGGTGTGGGCCCTAGCCGTCAGTGTCTTCATTAAATGGACTTCTCATGACGGCTGGGGCCCGCCGACTAGTGGGCCCGCCGTGCCCGGCTTCTTGGTCGACAGGCTGGCCCCACCGATGAGGGCTTTGTCGGGGGCTGGTTACTGTTGCCTCAATCCTGAGGATGAGGGCTTTGTCGGGGTAAGCATGGCTACAGTGCCGCCGCCTTGGCGGCGATCACTGTAGCCTCACTTCGTCTTGTCTCCTTAATGAGGCTTTTCCTTCGAGGGAGGGAACAAGCCGGCTATGGGGAGCTGGCCATATCTCAGGCCGAGCCGCCTTTGGGCATCTCTCTGACTAGAGGGACCCGCCCGCTGCAGTAGTCTGAACAGACTGTCGTGGGTGGCGTCACGATCAACATGGCAACAATGGCGCCCGTCTGGTGATGGCTGCCCGTCTGGCCTTGATCAGAAGCCTGTAGCGCTCCGGGATGCGGTGGTGGCAGGCTTCACTGTAGCCACGCCCCATCCCATCGCCGTCATGTGGGTGCAGATTCTGAGGGCGCGGTCTTGGCCGCCTGCGGGGTGGCCGACTCCTTGGAGTCGGCCTTCTCGTGGCCGGTTCCTTGGAGTCGGCCCTCTGGTAGCCGGCTCCTCGGAAGCCGGCCATGTTGTGGCCTTCTTCTATGGGTCTTGGGGCCAGGCCGTCTCCTGACAGCCGTCATGGATGACTGCCGGCTGGGGGAAGGCGGTCCAACGTCTTGGATGTTGGATGACTTGATTGGCTTGTAATTTTTTCAGAAGCCCTAGGGGGAGCCGGCTAGGCTACTCATGGTCATTTACTCCGACAGTAGTCCCCGAAGCTGATTGTGCTTCGAGGTTGAAGGGAGGACGAGAAGCTCGATCAACTTCCTATCCTGGGAAGCCGGCAGCTAGGAGCCGGCCTTGAACGGGTGCGCCGTCTTCGGGGAGATCCGTGGTTTAAAAGGGGAAAACGTGAGCCGGCTTGCGCGTTGACTGCGCGCCACCTCACGTGCCGTGTGGCCAGAAAAGCCTGCGAGCCCACGCAACGACAGGACGCCGCTTCAGGCCAGGGCCTACCAAGCCTACGCCTCGGCCCACACACGGATTCTCTGCGGCCCAAATGGTCCGCACGTCTTCTCGCGGCGGTTACAGCACGCCTTTAGGGCGCCATAAACGCGGGACGTGGGGGGAGTGGGCGCAGTTAATCCCATGCTCCCCCATGCCTCGCCTCCTCGGCTCCGCCGCCCGAGCCTATAAGTAGGGGGAGGAGGGGAGCGGCAGGGGCTCGCACGCTCGCCCTCGCTCCTCTCCTTCCTCAACTTTCTTCCTCACTCTCTAAATGCCGCGCCTTTGCCGCCACACTGCCCGTTCCGCCGCGAGTTTTCTTGGCTCGCCGCGGTTCCTTCGTCGCGTGGCCGCGCTCTCCGCCGCCGCGGCTCTTCCTTCCGCCCGTTCCCATGGCGTTGTCGAGCTCATGGGACGGCTCCAACGTCCACGAAGATCATATTGATTGGCTCCGCCGGACGCGGCGGTTGCCGAGCGAGGACCTCGTGAAGACCCGCCTCGCGCCGGAGGCGGAGATCTCGCCCGCGCCAGAGGAGGGCGAGCGGGTCATCTTCCGCTCGCCTTGCTGCGCGACCTCGGCCTGCCGGCGGCGGGTTCTTCTGCTTTCGTTCCTGGACTTCTATCATCTTGACCGCATCACATCACCCCCAACCACGGTGATGCTGCTGTCGACGCTTCGTCACTCGTGCGAAGATTTTCTTGGCGTCCTCCGACCCTCGAGCTCTGGGGAGTTCTTCCGGTAAGCTCGGCACTGTCTCTGCTTGGCGTGCCGCCCCTGGCGCCTTCATCGCCAAGCGGAGGACGACCGACAACAACCCTTTTCCGCCTATCCCGCTGATCCAGTCGGTGAAGCTTTGGCAGCAGTCGTACTTCTACATGAAGAACCTCGCTGCGCAAGGCGACTACCTCAACCTGCCGGCTTACGTAGCCAGCCCGCCACCTGCAAGGCCGGTGTCTTGGTCCTTCCGAGCCCGGTCTCTCACCTTGGCCGGGAACGCCGCCGTCACCCAGCTCTGGGTGATGGTCCAGTTGGAGGGCTTGGTGGGGGCCGACTTGGTGGCCGCCTTCGTGGAGCGTCGGGTGCTCCCGCTCCAGAGCCGTCCGCACATGATATGCCAAATGAGCGGCCGCTTCGACCCATGCCGGCTGAGCACCAGGGAGATGCCTCGCGACGAGTTATCTTACATGGTGAACTATATCTCCAACTGCAAACTCACCGTGGAGTGGCAGTATCACAAGGCGCCATATTCTCGGGCCAACCCGCCGCCCGTGGTGAGTTTTTCTTCGTTCTCTTCTTCTTTTGTTGTCGTGTTCGATAGCCGACTCTTGACTAACCGGCTTTGTCCTTGGGCAGAGCCCTCTTCTTCGACCGGCGCCCGGAGTCGTGGGGCGGGCGCCCGGTCATGACGGCCGACCGCGCCGTGGGCGACCCGGCGACCGGATCTGGGCGGCCACCATGGACGATGCCGTAGTCGCAACCGGCGGAGAGGCAGGCGGCCTCGACCTTACGGCCGGCTTCGAGGACTGGCCGGAGGAGGACAAAGCCGAAACCGTCCTGCGCCGCCAGCCGGCGGCCGATCGCCATGGCGCGGGGCCTTCCGCCGCGCCAACTGCTCGGAGCGGCGCGCAGAAGCATTGGGCCGTGTCGGGTCTCTTCGGCAGCTGGCTGAAGAAACCCAAGAGCTCCGCGGCGGCAACCAAGCGAGACGAGGCGGCAGCGAAGGCGGCCCGCTTCCGCAAGGTAGTGAAGCAGCCACAAGCGGTTTCGGTGTAAGTGTCGTGTGTCTTGCATTTTTGTTGTCTTATTTAGTTGAGGCTCATCTGAGCCGTCTTCTTGGCTTGTTGATCAGGGCGCCGCTTTCCCTTGAGCGGGTTGACGCCGCCTCCATAGTCGCACCGACGGGAGGGTCTTCGAGCTCCCGCCGAGTGGACCCCCGCGCCGACCTCATGGAGGCAACGGAGCGGAACACGCGAGAGGCTCGGGAGGAGCGGGAAGCGGCGGAGCGGAGGGCCGCCCAGGAGGCGGTGGAGAAGTCGGCCGAGGCACAAGCCGACGCGGCGGCCAAGGCCCAGGCGGAGGCCGTGGCCGCGGAGAGGGAGGCGGAGGCTTCGCGCAATCAGCCTTCGCAGCTCGTCATTCCCCTTCGCGCCATGGCTCATGACGTCCCCGTACCTCCGTCAGAGGAACCCGACCGCGACCAGCCGGTGATGGAGAGGATGGAGGATGACGTGATGATCCTGGGGGAGGCGCCACAGTCGGCGCCGACTAGAAGCGAGCCAAAGGCGGCCGACCTCTGCGGCGCTGGGCAGCGGCTGGCGGTCGTGGCAGGGCCGGATCTCGTGGTGCAGTCAGTGCCTCGCCAGCGCGTGGGAGAAGCGTCCTCGATGCCGGAGCCGCAAAGGGCTGCGGGCGCCAGCTCGACGGCACAGGACCTGGAGGCGGCCAGCGCCGGCACCTCTGAGTGGACGCCCAATGGCGGGACGGCCGAGCTGAACGGGGCGGCACAGGAGGTCCGACGCCGGCTTCAGGCTCAGGCCGGCTTGCTGCAACGATACACCCAGGAATTCCTCGCTACGCACGCGGTCGTTCGGGTGAGTCTTCTGGCTTTGATCGATTTCTTCTTTGATTTCTTCCGTGAAGCGGCGTCAGTACCCACTGAGTGTCAGTCCCCGAGTTTGAGTCACCGCCGAAAGCAGCGGCTTGAAACTTCTTAGCAGGCCTTGATAGCAACCTTGTTCTTATACACACTCCATCTGATTTTCAGGAGTACCACAATCTTCGCGCGGCCGCCTTCAACTCCCAGGCCCAGGAGCTGAGCCAGAAGGCCGCCGATCTGACGAATAGCCGGAGTAAGAACTTGGTTTCTTCTATCTCAAGTGGGCGGCGTCAGTGCCTGCTGGGTGTAGTCCCGAGATTCGGGCAGTGGCTGAGCAGCCGGGTCGGATCTTCCTGAGACGACTTTTCCCTTCATCGCTTTTTTTCTTTTCTCTTCATGTTTGCAGGAGCTAATGCTGACTTGAGGGGGCAGCTAGGCGAGGCCCAGACCGCTCTTCGCGCCAAGGAAGCCGAGATCGCCGCCTTGGCCCAGGAACGCGACCGCCTGGCCAAGAGGCTGGCCGACCAGGAGGAGAGCCACCAGGCGGCCCTGAAGAAGGCGCAGGACAACGAGGCTGCCCTTAAGGCCGAGTTTGAGACCGAGGCGGCTGGCTGGGCCGACGCAAGGCAAGCGTTGAGCGAAGGTTATGGGCGGGTGGAGGATCTGATCGACGGTAGGCCGCCTTCTTCTTCTCACTCCTTTGCTTGCTCTTTGACCTCTTGTTCGTCTTCTGATTTTTGTGCCGTTTTCTTGTTTTTCACGTAGACTACTTCCCCGGCCACTCCGTCGCTGCTAGCCAAGCCATCGAGGCCCACCGCGAGATGCGTCGGCAAGTAGGGGTTGCAATCGCGCCAGATGCCAGCCGGACACTCGAGGAACAGCTCTTGGCGATCCAGGCTCGGCTGCAGCCGGCTCACCGCATGCTCCGCCCGGCTTGATGTGCGGTCGCGCAAGTGTTAGCGCTCTCTGGCGGCGAGGTGATCCCGTACCCCGGTCGGACTGCCGGTGGCCGGAGGTTGCGGTTGGCGCTTGAGGCTGGAAGGCCTCCGCTACTCGATCGGCGCCCGGGCGGTATTGGAGTTCGTCCGAGCCTGGTATCCTGGGTTGAACCTGCGCCACCGGTGAGCACTTGGAAGTAGGAGGCTGGCGAGGAGGCTGGTGGTGGTGCGGCCGGCTATCATCCGGTAGCGCCTCGGCTATCACCGAGTACACCGACACCAGCGTCTTCGCTCCTGAAGTGAACGACAGTGGAGTCGCCCAGCCGGAGGAATGGTTCGGGCTAAACCCGGCGGAAGGCGAGGACTCGACGGAGGAGATCGCTTCTAGCGATGAAGCCGAAGACGACGAGGAGGAGGGCGGCGAAGATGCTGCGCCAGACGGCGAAGTGACCAGCCAGCTTCAGCCTGATCATGCCTCTAGCAATGAGGCACGCGCGAGCGCGCCGCCTGCCAGGGGCGAAGATCCGACCGAGACTCACCAGCCAGCCACTCCTCTGGCCCGCACTGCCGCCTCCGCGGACCTGCCCGACTACTTTGTTGCTCCGCAGCTTGACACTGCCGCTCTTGCTTTTACCTTTTGCTCTTTGAACAAATTTTATTAACTTTATGATTCCACCTTTGGGGTGTATTCATACTATGTTGGATGCCGGCCTTTCGAAGGCTTTTGTGTAAATATAATTAAGCATGTGTTTGGCTACCATTCGAGTTTGCTTTTTATCCTTAGGCTGTTTCCTTTGCTGCCTTCCCTTGATTGCCGCCTTCTTAGCCGAGCAATTTGCTCTGCGATCTGCGGTGGGGAGGAACAACTATTTGTGGGAAGGCAAGTACTTGAGCTTTGTTGGATTGTGGCAGGGTTGAATGGAAGCGGACAGCCAACTACTCTGGTAGCCGATTCGGCAATGGGAGGAAACCGGCTTTTGTTATATAAGTTCGTTAGTCCTTAGCCATTTTTAGTGTGGGCATCCTTTCACGCCTTTGACTCTTGCCCGGCCGGACGGTCGGTTCTTGAGCTGCGGCTTTTGACAAGAAGAGGGCTTGGAGTGCCGGCACACTACTTGTCCGACTGCAGGTGGAACTTAAATATAACTCAAAGCGGCGGTCCCGGGCGACTAGTCGAACCGGTATTGGGACGAAAAAAGGTGAAATGACAAAATCATAGGCATGATACTCGTCATTCATAGATAAAAGGTGGCAGTCCCCGAGTGCTCCTCGGGGGGCCCATTGTCTCATACTTAGTACAAAAGGTAGCGTGATACATACTGCATTTTAACTGTAAAATCTTCGGAGGAGGTTGGCGTTCCATGGTCGTTCCGACTCCTTGCCGGAATCATCTCTCTTTCGTGCCTTCGGCTTCTGTGCGTCAATTAGGTAGTAGGAGTCGTTTCCCAATGCTCTGCTGACGATGAAGGGACCTTCCCAAGGTGCCGAGAGCTTGTGCTGGCTGGCTGTTCGCTGGATCAGCCGGAGCACAAGGTCGCCCTCTTGAAAGGATCTTGGCTTGACCTTCCAGCTATGGTAGCGGCGCAAACCCTGCTGGTAGATGCCAGACCAGCTGAGGGCTAACAGCCGGCTTTCTTCCAGCAGGTCGACGCCGTCTTCTCGTGCTTCTTTGGCCTCTGCTTCCGTGTACATGGCCACCCGAGGCGAATCGAACTCGATGTCGGTTGGGATGATAGCCTCGGCGCCATACACAAGGAAGAAAGGGGTGAAGCCGGTTGACTTGTTTGGGGTAGTGCGCAGACTCCAGAGGACGGCCGACAGCTCGTCGAGCCAACAGCCGGTCGAGCGCTCCAGCAGCATCACCAGCCGGGGCTTGATGCCGGAAAGGATGAGGCCGTTAGCTTGCTCAACTTGGCCGTTTGACTGCGGGTGGGCAACGGACGCTAGGTCTAGTCAGATGCCCTGCGTCGCGCAGAAACGTGCCAATGCTCCCTTGACAAAATTTGTGCCGTTGTCGGTGATGATGCTGTGTGGCATGCCGTACCGAGTTGTGATGTCTGCGATGAATGTCACTGCAGTCGGCCCATTCAGCTTCTTGATCGACTTCGCTTTGATCCATTTGGTGAATTTATCCACGGCGACAAGTAAGTGTGTCATGCCGCCGCGCGCCGTCTTGAATGCGCCCACCATGTCCAATCCCCAGACGGCAAAAGGCCAGGTGAGGGGGATGGTCTTGAGTTCTGAAGCCGGCAGATGTTGCTTGGAGCTGAAGACTTGGCAGCCTTTGCAATGTTTGACCAACTCCTTGGCATCGTCCAAGGCGGTCGGCCAAAAGAAACCATGGCGGAAAGCCTTGGCAACAAGGGATCTTGAGGCTGCGTGGTGGCCGCATTCGCCTTGGTGAATGTCTTTGAGGATTGCTACGCCCTTCTGCGGCTCGGCCTTGGCAGGCTGGAAGACTCCAGTGACACTGCGCCTAACGAGCTCTCTGTTGGCAATTGTATACGCGCCGGCTCGGCGTTGGACTTGTCTTGCCGCGATCTCGTTAGCCGACAGTTCTCTGTTTATCAGGAAGTTGAAGATGGGCTGAGCCCATGATGGAGCTGTGACTTCTTCTATAGTCAACACGGCTACTGCAACCAGGGCGGGTGGGCTGGGTGGTGATGAGCTAGAGCTGGCCACCGCCTGGGGCGTTGAAGCAGTCCCCGGGCCGACTACCGTAGTCCTCGAGCTGGGTTCTGAAGTCCTCGGGCCGGGTGCGACTATGGCAGTCCCCGAGCTGCCTATCGAAGTCCCCGGACCGCCTGCTTGGCTCCCCAAGCCGGATCCGGCTGCGTCGGGGTTAGGCGGCACGAAGATGGAGTCGGATTCTGGAGACGGCTTGATAGACGGTTTGAGGAGGCGTTGGAGAGACACGGTTGGTATAGCTTGTCGGGTTGAGCCTATCCGTGCAGGGCATCTGCTTGCTTTCGTTGTCGGCCCGTGTACGTGGAGGAACTCGCATCCTTCAAAGTAGCCGCTGATTTGCTTAACGAGGAAACAATAGCTCGCCATGTTTGCGTCCTTGGCGTCCCAGTCGCCAGATGACTGCTGGACCACCAAATCTGAGTCGCCATAGCACAGGATCCGGCGGATGCCGAGCTCCTTGGCTAGCCGGAGTCCGTGTATGAGCGCCTCATACTCGGCCACGTTGTTGGAGGCGGCGAAGTGAATCTGCAGCGTGTATCTGAGTTTGTCGCCTTTGGGAGAGGTGAGGACGATGCCGGCTCCCAAGCCGGTGCGCATCTTGGACCCGTCGAAGTGCATCCGCCAATTAGTGGAGTCGGGAGCCGGCGGCAGGTACTTGGTCTCGGCCCAGTCGACGAGGAAGTCGGCCAATGCTTGCGACTTGATGGCGGTGTGAGGCTGGTAGAAGATCGTGTAGGGGGCCAGCTCAATGGCCCATTTTGCCACCCGGCCGGACGCGTCCCGGCTGCCTATGATCTCGGCGAGCGGGGCGGTGCATACGACCGTGATGGAGTGCTCTTGAAAGTAGGGCTTCAGCTTCTTGGCGGCGAAGTACACGCCGTAGCACATCTTCTGGTAATGCGGGTAGTTCTGCTTCGAGGCGGATAGTACTTCGCTTAAGTAGTAGACCGGCCTCTGGACCGGCTGGGCTCGGCCCTCTTCTGGGTGTTGGACTACGATGACGGTGCTGACCACCCGGCTGGTGGCGGCGATATAAAGGCGCATGTGCTCTTTCTGAGTCGGCGCTGCCAAGACAGGCGGCGTGGCAAACATCTTCTTCAGCTCATGAAAGGCTTGGTCGGCTTGGTCGTTCCACTCAAAGTGAGTGCTCTTCTTCATGAGTCGGCAGAGGGGGAGAGCCTTTTCTCCCAGCCGGCTGATGGAGCGGTTCAGGGGGGCCAGGCACCCGGTAAACTTCTGGACGTCACACAGCTTGGTAGGAATCTCCATTCTCTCGATGGCCTTGATCTTCACAGGGTTGCATTCAATGCCGCGTTCAGAGACCAGGAAGCCTAGGAGCTGGCCGGCTGGCACTCCGAACACGCATTTCTCGGGGTTGAGCTTGATCTGGAACCGGCGCAGGTTCTCAAAGGTTTCCTTGAGGTCTTCTAGCAAGGTGTTGCGCCTCTCCGTCTTCACCATGATATCGTCTACATAGACGTGGGCATTTCTGCCGAGTTGCTTGAGGAGGCGATTACGCATGCAACGCTGAAAGGTGGCACCGACATTTCTCAAGCCGAATGTCATCGTCAGGTAGCAGAAAGCTCCGAATGGCGTGATGAAGGCGGTCTTCAGGCGGTCGGCCGGGTCCATCTTTATCTGGTGGTAGCCCGAGTAGGCATCCAAGAAACTCAACAGCTTGCATCCAGCTGTGGAGTCTATTACTTGATCAATCCTGGGTAAGGCAAAGGGATCTTTGGGGCAGGCTTTGTTGAGGCTCATGTAATCTATACACATGCGCCACTTGTTATTCTTCTTCAGCACGAGGACCGGGTTGGCGAGCCACTCGGGAAGAAGACTTCCATGATGAAGCGGCTACCAAGAGCCGGGCTATCTCTTCCCCTCGATCCTTCTCTTCTCCTCCGACGGTCGGCGGAGGGGCTGTGGATCGGCTTGGCGTCTGATCGGACGTGTAGCTTGTGCTCGGCGAAATCCTTCGGAACACCCGACATGTCCTTGGGGGACCATGCGAAGATGTCCCGATTCTCACGGAGGAAATCGACGAGCTCGCTTTCCTATTTACTGTCCAAGTTTGCCCCGATGACGGCAAACCTTTCCGGGTGCTCTGGGTCCAGGGGTATCTTCTTTGTTTCCTTAGACGGCTGAAAGGAACCTTGGGCATCACACTCTCTGGGGTCGGGAGACAGGGCAGGCTGCTTGCCGGCCATGGCCACGACCCGGTCCAACATCTTCTTCTCTTCGGCGACTACGAGGGACTCGGCCAGCCCATTTCTTGGCTTCTGGCCTTTCGGAGGACTTCTTGTAGTCGCCGGCTATGGTGATGATGCCCTTGGTACTCGGCATCTTCATCTTGAGGTAGGCATAGTGGGGTACAGCCATGAACTTGGCCAGAGCAGGCCGGCCAAGTAGCGCATGGTAAGGGCTCTCGAGGTCCACCACTTCAAACCAGATTGCTTCTCAGCGGAAGTGATCCTTGTCTCCAAAGAGAACATCTATCTTGATCTTGCCAATGGGTGAACAGGACAGGCCGGGTACAATGCCATGGAACACGGTCCAGCTTGGCATGAGGTGCTTGGCCTTGATGTTCAACTTCTCCATGGTATCCCGGTACATGATGTTGATGCTACTCCCGCCGTCTATCAGTATGCGGGAGAATCGGGCAGCAAGCCTGTCCGTTGCTAGGGTCGCTTCCAAAACCAAGGCATAGGAGCAGGGGCGGCATCACCGCTGGGTGGTCGGCCCGACTCGGTGATAGGCCTCTCGACCGATGCATGAATTGGGTTGTTGGAAGCAAGCGCATTGACTTCTTGGTGTTGTTAGGCGCGGGCTCGCTGCCCGATCTTCGGCTGGCTTGTAAGCAGCGTGGCGGCGTGCTTGTTGGGGAACTCATCTTGGGCCGGTTCCGATTGCTGGTCGGCGGCCGATTGTTGGGGAGCCGGAGGCGGCTATCCAAAGAAAGCGGAGGCGGCACCAGCCCTTCACCCTTGGTGATTCGGGTGAGCCAGTGGCACTTCCGGATTGTATGGTTAGACGGCTTCGCGCCACTGTGGAACTTGCATGGGGCATCAAGGGCTTGCTCGTAGGAGAAAGCCGGCTGCCAAGCCGGCCTGCCGCCCTTCGGCTTCTTGGGCGCGGGCCACTCTTCAGGTTGCTCGTCTTCGACTGTGGCCACCTGCCGAATGGCTGGAGGCGGCATTGGGCCCTTGCGCTTGTTGTCGTGCTGGTACGGGCGTCGTCTAGAGTCGCCAACCGGCGTTTTAGGATCCGGGCTGATTACTTTCCCGGCGGCGTCTACCCGGAGCTCGGTCTTCATTGAGGAGTCAGCAGTGGCATACTTGTCGGCAATGACGAGTAGCTCGTCGAGGGTAGCCGGCTCGTCGCAGAGGAGCTTGTGCTTGAGGAGGGTGCCTTCTCGTTACCCGGCGGTGAAGTACTCTACCGCTTAAACCTCGTGCACCCCCTCGCAGGAGTTGCGGAGCTCGGCCCAACGCGTGAGGTAGTCGCGGGTCGACTTGGTGGGCCCTTGTACGCACAAGGAGAGTTGCCTGGGCTTGGGAGCCTGCTTGTAGGTGCTGGTGAAGTTGCGGATGAAGGCTTCGCTGAAGTCTAGCCAGCTGTTGATGCTGTACGGCTTGAGGCTGTTGAGCCAGGTTAAGCGCCGCGTGCCACGGAGCATGAGGGGCACATATTTCACGGCAGCAGCGCTGTTGCCGTTCGCGATCTTGGACGGCGGTCGAGTAGTCGATCAGCCAATCCTCCGGCTTCACAGAGCCGTTGTACTTGGGCGTATCTCTCGGGAGCGAGAACCCTTTGGGGAAGGGCTCGTCGCGTATGCGGGGGCCAAAGCAAGGCAGCCCGACATCATCTTCTTCCAACGCTAGGGATCGCGCCAGGCGGTCGATCCGGTGGCGGGCGTCGTTTTCGCTGACTCCTTCGCGGCGGCCAAGTCGGCCGCTGAGAGTCGGATGCATGACAGGCGGCGGGGTGGGATATCTTTCCCCGCAAGGTGGAGGAGGGGGCAGGTTGCCTCGCCATTCCACGGCTCGAGGGCGACCTTCGGCGTCGCGCTCGATGGAGATCCGGGTCCGGCTGCGACTGGCAGCCGGCTCCTTTTCTTCCCGTGCGCGGGCGTTGCCCGTAGTCTGCGTGCGTGACGTTGCGCCGTGCTCTCGGCGCGGGGGAAGGCTTTCGGCGCGGGCACTGTCTTCTTGCCGCTCTGCGGCCGTGCCGATTAATTGCTGAATGCGTCTTGCCATGTAGGGAAGCTCGTCGGGCCCTAGCCCGTTCAGCTCTTCTACGACCGCCTAGGCGGCACGCAGGTTCTCGAGGGGCATGGTGTAGACGTGGCGGTCAACGCCCAACATGTCGGCGATGGCTGCGCCGCGTTTCTTGACAATGCCTAGCCGGCTCAGCCCTTCGAGAAGCGGCGTGCCGAAGGCGGCGCGGTCGACTTTGCGCTGGTGGGCCTCGGCGAGGCGTCTCAGGGAGGCTATCCTCCAGCCCTCCGCGTGGAGGGCGAGGCGGCGTGCCTCCAGCGCCTCGGCATCGGCGTCAGCCGGGAGAGGGGCGGACAGGTCGTGTGGCGCCGCTTGTGGGGCATCCTGGGCATTCTCGCCCGAGGGGCCGCCGTGGCTGATGACCATAGTGGGAGCCAATAAGACGTCGCCGGTGCCTGGAAACGGGATGAGGCGAAGACATGCACGCCGGCGAATCTTACCCAACTTCGGGGCTCTCCGTGGAGATAACACCCCTACTGCTGCTCTGCGGGGTCTCCGCATGATCACTAGATGAACAAGGGCTACAAGAGGCTCCTTGAGCTGTTCGGGGTGAGGAAGAAGAAGGGCACGGTAGCTCTCCTCTTCGCTCTATGTGGTGTCTAAAACAATCAGAGTCCAACCCTTTGCATGGGTGCCTTGGGGGGTTTATATAGGCCTACCCCCCAAGGGTACAATGGTAATCCGGCTAGGTGTGGGCCCTAGCCGTCAGTGTCTTCATCCGCCGGCTTCTCCACCGGCCGCTGGGGCCCGCCGACTAGTGGGCCCCGCCGGCTGCCGGCTTCCTGGTCGACAGGCTGGCCCCACCGATGAGGGCTTTGTCGGGGGCTGGTTACTATTGCCTCAATCCTGAGGATGAGGGCTTTGTCGGGGTAAGCATGGCTACAGTGCCGCCGCCTTGGCGGCGATCACTGTAGCCTCACTTCGTCTTGTCTCCTTAATGAGGCGCTTCCTTCGAGGGAGGGAACAAGCCGGCTCTGGGGAGCCGACCATATCTCGAGCCGATTGGGGAGGGCAGGCACGCCTTGGGCATCTCTCTGTGGAGGGACCCGCCGCTGCGGTAGTAAGTCTGAACACACTGTCGTGGGTGACGTCCACGGTCAACATAGCAACTTGATGATCGCCGGACGGGTGATGGCTGCCCGTGCAGACGGAGCTTAATCGTAGCCACAGCTACGCTTCCGGGATGCGGTGGTGGCAGGCTTCACTGTAGCCATGCCTTGTCCCATCGCCGTCATGTGGGTGCAGATTCTAAGGGTGCGGCCTTGGCTGCCTGCGGGGTGGCCGGCTCCTTGGAGTCGGCCTTCTCGTGGCCGGTTCCTTGGAGTCGGCCCTCTGGTAGCCGGCTCCTTGAAAGCCGGCCATCTTGTGGCCTTCTTCTATGGGTCTTGGGGCCAGGCCGCCTCCTGACAGCCGGCATGGATGACAGCCGGCTGTGGGAAGGCAGCCCAACGTCTTGGATGTTGGATGACTTGATTGGCTTGTAATTTTTCAGAAGCCCCAGGGGGAGCCGGCTAGGCTACCCGTGGTCATTTACTCCGACTAGGGCTGTGCTGCCGAACCACTAGATTCGTCCCCGGCCACAGGCTCTGAACCGCCTACGTCCGTGCCTATCGAATCCAATTGGGCACCGACCAGGGAGTTTAACTCCGCGGATATCTTTCAGCACTAGCCTTTCGGCGACGTGCTAAATTCATTAAGGTCCCTCTCCTTGTCAGGGGAACCTTGGCCGAACTATGTCCGGCTAGAGTGGGATGCGGACAATGAAGAAATTCGCTGCCCACCCACCACCCACTTAGTAGCCACTGTCGATGCTTTAACCGACATGCTCGACTTCGACTCCGAAGACATCGACGTTATGGACGACGATGCAGGAGACGAACAGGAACCACCGCCACGTGGCGCTGGACCACCAATTCATCACATGACATATACCTGGTGGATACACCCAAGGAAAACAATGACGAGGAACGGAAAGAAGCAGCGAAGAACAGCTCCATCGAGAAGCAAACAAAGCGTCGACGTAGGCGCCGCTCTAAACCTCGCCTCGGCAAAAACAGCGATAACAACGAAAGAGAAAATAACACCCTGGTTGACTCCAGAGGAAACGACGACCACACTGACCCAGCGACAGAGCAAAATGAAGCTGCGAACGGCGAACATAGTTCGGATCCGATGTCCGAACATGGTGACGCCGAGGATAAAGCTGACAAAACTCCCTCCGAGGAGGAAAATAGTCCGGACGAAGCTGTGCACATCATCCCGGAAAAGCACTTGGAACAAGAGAACCTCCGCAGAAGGCTTATTGCCACAACGAAGAGTCTGAAGAAGCAGAAGCAACGGCTCAAGGCCGCACAAAATACGCTCAACAGCAGATGGAACAAAGTGCTCGACAACGAAGAAATGCATGGTGGAAGTTACCATGTAAAGAGCTATCCAAAGCGCAAGCTATTGCCCGAATTCGACGACGAGGCCGCCGAGCCCACACAGACGAAAAAAAAAACAGCCAACCGGTCGGATCAACCACCCCGTGGCCGCGATAGAGCGGCTAACTGGGCCGCACATAAGTCAAAACACGGCCTACGTGAGGACTTGCGCCAAAAATCTAGTATGACCAGATCCATCTATGGATCTAGGAGGCGCGCTACGGCACAATATCAAAACCGAATACCGCAACGGTCTGAACACCTCGATAAATCTAAATACAGGGGTGCCACACACCCACTATGTTTCACCGATGAGGTGCTGGACCACGAATTTGCAGAAGGATTCAAACCAGTAAACATGGAGGCATACGATGGGGCCACAGACCCTGGGGTCTGGATTGAGGACTTTATCCTCCATATCCATATGGCTCACGGAGATGATCTCCACGCCATCAAGTACTTGCCCCTCAAGCTTAAAGGACCATCTCGGCACTGGCTAAAAAGCCTCCTCAAAAACTCCATTGGAAGTTGGGAGGAGCTCGAGGATGCTTTTCGGGCTAATTTTCAAGGGACCTATGTCCGACCTCCGGATGCAGGCGATTTAAGTCATATAATTCAACAGCCCGGAGAGTCAGCCCAAAAGCTCTGGAACATGTTTCTCACTAAGAAGAACCAAATCGTCGACTGTCCGGACGCCGAAGCCTTAGCAGCTTTCAAGCACAACGTCCGAGACGAATGGCTCGCTAGACACCTCGACCGAGAAAAGCCGAGAACAATGGCAACCCTAACAAGCCTCATGACCCGCTTTTGCACGGGCGAGGATAGCTGGTTAGCCCGCAGTAGCACCAGCGACCCAAGCACATCCGAAGTCAGGGATGGCAATGGAAAACCATGACGCAGTAAAAACAAGCGCCAGAATAAGGAAGACAACCCAGATAACACAGCGGTAAACGCCGGATTCAGGGGCTCTCGACCAGGCCAGCGGAAAAAGCCTTTCAAAGGCAACAGAGATGGACCGTCCAGCCTAAACAAGATTCTAGACAAACTATGTCAGATTCACGGAACCCCCGAGAAACCTGCAAATCATACCTACAGAGAATGCTGGGTCTTCAAGCAGGCCGGTAAGCTAAACGCCGAACACAAGGGGAGGGAGACGCCAAGTGAAGACGAGGACGAGCCTCGCCAGCAAAGCACTGGGGGACAGAAAAAATTCCCACCAGAGGTCAAAACAGTGAACATGATCCATGTGACGACGAGGAGAAGCAAACATGCACTCCGAAACACACGAGCCGTAGTGCCCGTCACCCGTAAGCCCAACCCCTGGTTGACCCATCCGATCACTTTTGATCGTAGGGATCACCTGACAAACATCTGGCACGAAGGATTGGCTGCCTTGATGTTAGACCCAATAATAAACGGCTACCATCTCACACGAGTCCTTATGGACGGCGGCAGTAGTCTAAATCTGATATATCAGGACACAGTCCGCAAAATGGGGATAGACCCGACAAAAATCAGCCACAGTAATACTACCTTCAAGGGAGTAATACCAGGCCCAGAGGCCCGCTCCACGGGCTCTCTAATACTAGAGGTCGTATTCGGTTCACCCGACAACTACCGAAGTGAAAAGTTAAACTTCGACATCGCTCCATTCCGAAGCGGCTATCAAGCACTACTCAGACGAACAACTTTCGCTCGTTTCAACGCTATACCGCATTACGCTTCTCTTAAGCTTAAGATGCATGGTCTGCGCGGCACCATCACAGTAAATGGAAACATTGAGCGTTCCTTACGCGCAGAAGAACGTGCGGCTGCTTTAACAGCCAAACACTAGACGGCCTCACCAACCAGAATAAATGACCGGTCGTTAAGACCACGAACACGGTTAGAAGAGTCCGACACATCATTAGATATACTTGAGATTGGTTTGATGGTTATACCCTTATAGACGGTACCAGGGGCTTCCCACGCGTAAATAGCGCTAGTTCGGCTCAACTTTACTTATCTTGAATTTTAAATGGTTTATTTAGAATAACCAATTTTTTGCACAACAATTTTCAACTAAGTTCCTCTCTTTCACAGATGGCAATCGTGCTACACCCGTCCAGGATACGGCACAACGGAGGCACAGGCGCAGACGTGCAGCAGGGACCCGCTCAAAGGTTTCTCTTTAGATTAAGACCCTGCGTAAACCTTTTTTACTGTCTCTTGTTGTTCACATCCTCCGGATTCTCAGTACAACCGGGAAGGATGCTGGCGTTATTGGCATTTGGCCACATCAGAATATTGCACGTACCTGGACACTCGGGGTTTATTATCAAGGGCATTGTTCAGCCCAGCATACGTTATAAAGACTGAATACCTTAGGGAGTGTTCGGCGTCGCGAGTTTGGCCTTATATGCATCAGCTCCGAATCATGTCTTTGGTCAAATGTTGGGTTTTCCCGGCTCCTGTGTTTTGCTACCTTATGTTCCGCTCCATCAGCTAAGGTGGCACCAGGAGAACTACTGCGATTGTGCCCTGGTTCATCCGGACGAGCACCTCAGTAGAGAAAGCCGAAAACTGACTGTCATGATAAAGCGCGAGACTGGTCAACCACTCGATGACTTAGCGGAATCTTCGGGATTCCTCCGCATTAACGAAGGGCCGTTTCCTGGCCAGGCATGTATACGCCCCGTATTCGGACGAGCGCCGAGCCACCAGGGGCTATATAGTAGCCCCACTGTCAAACTCCTATGGCTAAGTGAAAGTGTTAAAGCAATATAGTCCGATTGCCTAGTTCGCTGCGCTATCACCTCCTTAATGGACCAAGACGTTGGATCAAGTGTGAACACACGTCTTCTGCGAACACCCCTGCATTATATGCGTGGGGGATGAAGCCGACGACTGCAAACTTTCAGGTTATATACATATATACACAAACGGCCGCACATGTGGCATCATAGTACTTTCAGGCAAAAAGTATAAACGCAGCCTTTATAATTTAATAAACATTGTTTTTACAATGGGAATACATGTCATTAGAACATAATATTCTTCGAGCACTGAGCTTCTATTGAACAAGCGCCTTCAAGGACTTCTTCAAAGTAGTGCTCGGCAGCTACTCGCCAACGATCGAACCACAGGTTGCAATAACGGTGGCCTCCATGTTCCGCCTTCAAAGATGTCTTGACACGGGCAAGTGCCATCCGCGTGCCCTCTATGCACGCCGACCTCTTCATAGCGTCGATACGCGACACAGCACCAAGGAACTGCTGCACCAAACCAAAATAACTGTTCAGCCTTGGCCCTTCTGGCCACAGGTGATCCACAACAGACCTCATGGCAAGCCCGGACAACCTATGGGGCTCAGCCCATTCGGCCATCCACTCATTCAACGGAAGCGGACGCGTTGGAACATTAAATTGCGACCAGAACAACTTTTCCACTTCACGATCTTTTTGGTCTTTGAAGTATTCGGCCGCATCAGCGGCACTTGCTGCCAAATCCAGATATGCGTCTGCAGAACTCCACAGCCGATCAAGAGGAGCGTACTTAGGATCTCCGAACTTCATCCACAGCACAAAGGGCTTCCCAGCCGAGATATCCCCGGCCTGACGCAGCTCCTCCTTCATCGCTCTAATTGTAGAGCGGGCGTCCTTGGCCACCACCGTGGCCTTCTCCAGGTCCATCATGTTCGCTCGATTTTCATTTTCGAGAAGCTCGTAGCGGCCGGTGGCATCCTTCAATTCCACAGCCATCTTGGCTATTTCATCCTTGCTTCAACTATGCGCAGCCTGTTCGGCTCTCAGCTCTTCGACCGCCTTTAGGGCGGCCGCATCACTTTTCCTGGCTTGTTCCTTGGCTCGGGCAAGTTCCGCCCGAAGGTCCTCCACGGCGGCAGCCCCATCTGCAGTCAAAACATATTAAAGATATTAGCGTTATACTCCCCTTACTATGTGTTGATCACAGGAGAAATAACGTACCATGTGCCTCGTCGAGCCGTTCGTTCACAAGCATGATGACGGCATCTGCCGCATCAAGTTGCCGCTTTAACTCGGCAAACTCAACAGTCCGGCTAGACACCGGACCTTCCGCCACCTGCATATGAAAGCGGCCTGATTATTACTTGGGACTATGATCCTCTGTTTACCGCTGTTCTTGACAACAACCAGAGTCTCAGGGGCTACTATCTGCACAGGGCACACCTAACGTGTGCGGTACCGTAAAAAACATACACTATTTCACGTACCTCAAAGCCTTTCAGCAGACTCATAAAAGCTTCATGCAACCCGCTCTCGGCGGATGAAATCCTCTCAATCACCGTACCCATTAGCGTACGATGCACTTCTGAGATAGCCGCTTGCTCTAGCAGATCCTTCAGTGCGTCCGGTTGCACACCGAACGGTGCCGAACTCTTTCGGTTGCTCTCTTCAGGAGCCGAATACTGAGGACTTCGGGCGGCCGAAGGATTACTCTCTGGCCTTGCCGGATCAGGAGAAGCCCTCCACGACGACACATCGGGGTCGCCCGCCTCATGAGGCCAGATGGCATGGGGAGGCGTTTCGCTCTCCATCATCTCCGGCAGAAGATCCCCCAAACACAAACTCTTCCGAGAAGGGCTATGATCCGAACTACAAGATAAATTCTTCGGTTATTTTCCTCAGAAGTAAAGCAGGATATTTTTACTATTAAGTCCCCTTTTACTTACAGCTCATTGGAGGGCTGATCCCCTTGCAGGCACTGTGTGGCAAGGGTACCCCCGGGGGCAGGACCCTCTGGCGAAGATTTCTTCCCCAGTTTGGAAACCATTGTTTCCGGGTCTTCAAAGGCGGTCCTCTTCCTTCCTCGGGGAGAGGGAATTTCAGATTCTTCTCCCAGGTTATCCTCCTTCGCGGAGGCACTAACTCCCCCGGTTTGGATAAACAGTGAGAGAGGTCCGCTTTCGGCCTCTTTATTCCCCCTTTATCTTCCCCTGAGAGCGCTTGATAATGCACAAGCTCCAGCGTCCTGGCTAGTACAGGATCCGGTGAGACCTCAGGGAGGGGGGCCGGACACCTGATCATTTTCGCCTTTGTTACCCAGTCCTGGTCAAAGAGCGACTTTTTAGAATAATGTTATGATAAATAAAAAGACAACGTGTTCGGCTACGCGACTGCTTACTTGGGTATCTGGACGATTGCATCTCAGACCCGCATCCTCGGTGGTGTCTGGACACCTTATTTGTGGTCCGAGGAACAACTTGTACATCTCTTCGAGTGTCATGCCGAGGAAGTGCTGAATAGCTCGCGGTCCTTCCGGGTTGAACTCCCACATACGGAGGGGTCGACGTTTGCAGGGCAGGGCTCGGGGAACTAACATGACTTGCATTACCGTGGCGGTGACCGACATCTCTCTCGAGGAGATCTCGGATGCGGCTCTGCAGTGTCGGCACATCCTTTACTGGCCCCCAGTCCAGCCCCTTCCTGATCCATGACGTCAGTCGTGGTGGGGGACCCGAGCGAAAGGCAGGGGCGGCCACCCACTTGGTACCCCGGGGAGCTGTGATGTAAAACCGCTCCCGTTGCCATAAGCTGGACACCTCCTGGAGGGAGCCCTCTGGCCATAGGACGTCAGCACTTTTTCTTATTATGGCACCTCCGCACTCTGCGTGTCGCCCCTCGATCATCTTAGGCTCCACATTGAAAGTCTTGAGCCACAGGCCGAAGTGAGGGGTAATGCGGAGGAAGGCCTCACATACGACGAAAAACGACGAAATATGAAGGACCGAGTTCGGGGCTAGGTCATGGAAATCCAGCCCATAATAGTACATGAGCCCCCTGATAGAAGGATTTAGAGCGAGGCCTAGCCCTCGGAGGAAGTGAGAGATGAATACAACGCTCTCCCCGGGTTCAAGAGTGGGAATGACCTGCCCTCGAGCAGGCAGCCGGTGTGAGATCTCGCCGGTCAGAAACCTGGTCTCTCTTAGCTTCTTGACGTCCTCCTCTGTGACAGAGGAAGGCATCCACCGACCTTGAAGGTTGGATCCGGACATGGTTGGAGGTCCAAAGCGCCTGACCTAAGCCTCGGGTGTTGGAACTCGAAGCAGGGGGGGGGGGAGGATTCGATTGAGTTCGAGGAAAAAGGATAGGCCTTGGTCTCTTTATAAAGAGGGTGAATACCAAGCATCCTCCTCGTGACCGTTTGGGACTTGCCTACAATCGAGGAGTCATACCAACAGGCACGATTGGGTTACCCACGTCCGTGTTGATGAGAATCCCGTAATAAGGGGGACACGATCTCTGCTCCGACAAGACGTGCCAGTAAAATTGCCTCGCAAAGCGTGCGGGCTAATTGGAAAATGGTTCATGTAAAGAACAGGCCATGGCGTGATGTCACGCTATGAAGGGTCGTCAAAAAATTATATTTTTGGAATATTATTCTCTCTACGGTGGTATGTGGAACTTGTTTTTCAGAGCCGGACACTGTCCTTGTGTTCAAAATCTTCTATGGAGTATTCGGAGGAGGAACCCGCCTTGCAATGCCGAAGACAAACTGCGCGCCAGACTCATCGTCATTGAAGCCTGGTTCAGGGGCTACTGAGGGAGTCCTGGATTAGGGGGTATCCGGACAGCCGGACTATATCCTTTGGCCGGACTGTTGGACTATGAAGATACAAGATTGAAGACTTCGTCACGTGTCCGGATGGGACTCTCCTTGGCGTGGAAGGCAAGCTTGACAAATACGGATATGTAGATCTCCTCCCTTGTAAGCGACTCTGTGTAACCCTAGCCCCCTCCAGTGTCTATATAAACCAGAGGGTTTAGTCCGTAGGACAACAACAATCATACCATAGGCTAGCTTCTAGGGTTTAGCCTCTACGATCTCGTGGTAGATCAACTCTTGTAATACTCATATCATCAAGATCAATCAAGCAGGAAGTAGGGTATTGCCTCCATCGAGAGGGCCTGAACCTGGGTAAACATTGTGTCCCCCGCCTCCTGTTACCATCCACCTTAGACGCACAGTTCGGGACCCCCTACCCGAGATCCGCCGGTTTTGATACCGACATGGAGCCTATCAACTTATCAGATCAGGATGCCATCTTCTCTGAGGAGGAATTTTGGGAGGTCATTAAAGGCATGCCTACTGATAGAGCACCTGGGCCGGACGGATTCATTGGGCTTTTCTTCCACAAAGCCTGGCCCGTTATCAAGGGTGATGTGATCGCTGTGATCCAGAAGTTCATGTTGGACAATGGACGAGGTTTTGGCAGATTCAATAAGGCACTGATTACTCTAATCCCCAAAAAACCGGATGCTTCAGAGATTGGTGATTTTAGACCGACCAGCTTGCTTCGTAGCATCCCTAAAATCTGTTCAAAGCTTTTAGCTACCAAAGTGTGTGGGCGTATGGAGGAGATGATTCACCCAAACCAATCTGCCTTTATCAAGAGCAGAAATCTCCATGAAAACTTCATGATGGTGCGTCAAGTGGCGAGGAATCTGCACAAACAGAAAGCTAAGGGAGTTTTGGTTAAGATGGACATCTCGAGAGCGTTTGATTCGTTGTCCTGGCCGTTCCTTTTTGAAGTGCTTCGTGCGAAAGGTTTCTCGAAGAGATGGAGCTTGCTCATTGCCACACTGTTATCCTCGGCTAGCTCGAGAGTGATTGTCAATAGTAGCATTGGAGATAAGATCTTGCATGCTTGTGGCTTGAGGCAGGGCGATCTAATCTCACCTCTCCTGTTTGTCATTGCGATGGATGCCCTGTCTGCCCTCATCGTTCGGGCCCAAGTTACTGGAGTTCTAAGCCTGATGCCAGGATGCTCTCCGTCCCAACGGCTGTCGATCTATGCGGATGATGTCGTTCTCTTCATCAGGCCGACACACATGGATCTCGCATTTGTCAAGGAAGTAATGCAAATCTTTGGAGAGGCATCGGTCTGAAGATTAACTATCAAAAGTCCTCGATGATCATGATTAGGCTGGGAGCGGGGGACACCGAAAGAGTTGCTGCAGCGCTGCCGTGGAGGATTCAAACTTTTCCGTGTAAATACCTCGGCCTCCAACTCTCGATCAAGCAACAAACTCGCAATCAGTGACAACCTATGTTGGATGCGGTGCTCAACTTCCTGCCAGGATGGTCGAGAGGTCTGATAACTAGGCCTGGCAGGTTGATTCTTATCAACATCGTCGTTAGAGCGAGGCCTATCCATCATCTTATCATGGCCAATGCACCAAAATGGGCCTTGGATAGCATTGACAGAGGGTGTAAGGCGTTATTTTGGGCCGGTTCAGAGGAGATTCACGGTGGACAGTGCCTAGTGGCCTGGAGCCGGGTTTGCCGACCTAAGGAGCTTGGAGGTTGGGTGTGTTGAATTTGCATACACAAGGAATTGCCCTCAGGCTCAGATGGGAATGGCTCAGACGTACTGACAACTCCAAACCTTGGCAGGGACTAGCTATGTCGGCAGACAAGGAGATGCAAGAAGCCTTCGCTAGCTTGGTGCATTGGACTCTGGGCAATGGAAGCCAAATCTTATTCTGGAAGGATAGATGGATCCAGGGTCTCCGCATTGTGGAAATTGCACCGCTGGTGGTAGCGCAAGTTAGAACCTAAACAGTGAATCGGCGGTTGGCAGAGGATGGGTTGACCTCAAGAAATTGGATAAATGGCAGGATGGAGGTCATCGTGGAGCCCAGGACGGCGTCACCGTCAGAGTCTTTGGCAGCCGAAGACCAACTTTAGTCAGGATAAGTGTACTAGATGTTCCCCTTCAAAATGGCCAATTGTTGGCGCCCTTCCCGCTCATTATTTGGGAAGAGGCCCAGGGCCTCCCTCTATAAATAGGACTAGCCACCACAAAGAGAAGGGGCATACTGAAAACAAGTCGAACCCCCTAGAGAGAGAGAGAGGCGATTGAACTCACCCAAGCAGTTCATCGCACCAGCCCAAGAACACCCCTCGCGAGGCTGTTCTCCCTTTCTATTGTTCATCATCAGCCCCTGAGGCAATCCACCACACCACACACTGGAGTAGGGTATTAAACCACAACGGTGGCCTGAACCAGTATAAACCTCGTGTCTCTTGTGTTGTTCATCGCTCGTAGTTTAGATCCCTCGCTAACCATCAACGCGTGAGCTGGTAGGGGAAAGATCTCCACGCGCACCCCAGTGTTCGAACCTCAGGGGTTTGCCGGAACCCGAAATCCGACATTTGGCGCGCCAGGTAGGGGTGCGCCAGAATCTTTCTTCCGCTGGTCGCGTGTGATCTTCCGTCGTGTCCATGGCTGACGCTCGCCGAGCTCGCGCCGAGCGCCGGGCTGCTCGCGCCGCTCGAGTCGCCCAGACGGCTCCCATCGGCGGACACCCCCATCGTTCCCCGTCGGCGGACACCCTCGTCGTTCCCCGTCGCCTGCCACCAACGCCGCCACCGGCCCGGCGGGGAACGAGCAGCAGGCTTCATCCCCGCATCCATCGGTGAGGCGAGAAGGCCGCACCGCCACTCCTTCGCTCGCCCCTGCTGGTTCTTCGTCCCGCGCACCGCGCTCCCATGGAGGCTCGAGCCACACTCATCGCGGCAAACAAGCTCCTGCGCTACCGCCCCGTCGACGATGTCTACGAGGAGTGGCTCGACCGCGTCGCCGAGCTTGTCCGCGCCGCAGGGGGCTCCCCCGCGCCGTCCCTCTTGATGCCTCGCCCTTCACCCCGCGCGCGAGGCAGGGAGCCGGAGGTGCCCCTACCACCTCCTCCCCAAGAAGGCGCCCTGGCTCCAAGGCGCGTGGCCCCGGGCCGAGACCCTCCGTGTCCGGCCCCCGCGCACCAAGAAAGGAGCTGCCAGGAGATCCCTCGTCCCCAAGAAGGTGCTCGCGTGCTCCCAGCACCGGAGCGCCGCGACCGCGCTCCAGCGTCACCGCGTCAAGACCCCACGCTGCTCTAGGCAGCAGTGCGCGGGAACCCAAAAGAGCAAGCTCCGCATCAGCAGAGAGCCCTGGTCGCCACTGCAGGCTGCCGCGCCTTCACCGCCGAGCTATGCAGCATCGCGTGGCCCGACAAGTTCAAGCCCGACCTGCCTCCTCGCTACGACGGCACTGCCGACCCTGTGGAGTTCCTTCAGCTCTACGAGCTGGGCATCGAAGCCGCCAACGTGGACGAAAAGGTCATGGCGAATTGGTTCCCCATGGCGCTGGCGACGTAGCTTGAACCTGGCTCTCGAACTGGCTCCCGCACGATCTCCTCCTCTGGGCGAGATGGGCACCCACTTCATCGCCAACTTCCAAGGCACTCCGTCGCGGCGACATGCGCCGTGATCAAGCAAAGCAGCCGTGAGAGACCCCGCAGTAAGTACATCCAGCGCTTCAACAACGCCGCCTCAAGATTCCCAAGGTGATCGAGGAGGCCATCATCTCAGCCTTCTCCGATGGCGGCGTGACGTCAAGATGAAGGAGGAGCTAGCAATGCATGAAGATCTGTGCACATCTTCGAGCTGTTCAACTTGGCGACCAAATGCGCCAGGGCTGAGGAAGGGCGCCTCTCCCTCCTCGAGCTTCCAGCTGCCGATCCAGAAGAGAAGAAGCCCAAGGCCAAGGACGTGAAGCGCAAGGGGGCTGTCGTGCTCCCGGCAGAACTAGACACCAAGCAAGGCAGTGATCAGCCCGAGTCATCCAAGGGCAGCCGGTACTGCGTGTACCACGATCTCCACACCCACAACACCAATGAGTGCCAGGAGCTCAGGGCCGTGCGAGAAGGGCGTATCGGCCGACGCCCCGAACGCAATGATCGAGGCTACGACCGAGGAGGAGGAAGAGGCACAGGACGCTCGGAACACCGTGGCCCTCGCTAAGGATGGCGTGACAGACCTCGCGAGGACCGCTGGCAGGACCAGCCTCGCGAGGGAGGTTGGAGAGACCAACCTCGCGAGGATCGCCCTCAAGGCAACATAGGGCTCCCACCTCTGCCGCAGCCGCCAAGGAGGTACGAAGACAATCATCAGGACGAAGGGGCTGGGGGCTTCCAGGAGCCGCGCGAGATCACTTGCATCCTGGGTGGCGCTCAGGCCCCAGCCTCTCAGCGCATCTTCTAGCAGTTTGCTCGCGAGGTGAATGCAGTCCTCCCTAAGCCAGAGGCCACACGCCCTCTCAGGTGGTCGTCGTGCGCTATCACGTTCAGTTCAGCGGATCAGCTCAAGTGCGCGACAACGGCAGGAGTCCTCCTCATGCTCTGCTCACCGGTCATCAGCAACGTGCAAGTCACCAGGACCCTCATCGACGGCGGAGCAGGACTCAACGTCCTATGTGTCGAGACATTCAACGATTTCCAAGTGCCATACGATCAGCTTCAGCCGACCAAGCCTTTCTCAGGAGTCACGGATGGTTCCACCATCCCGATAGGGCAAGTTTGTCTTCCCGTCACCTTCGTACAGCGCAACAACTACCGCACCGAGCTCATCGACTTCGACGTCGCCCACATTCGCCTGACGTACAATACCATCCTCGGGTACCCAGCTCTGGCTAAGTTCATGGCGGTGACTCACCATGGCTACAATGTCCTCAAGATGCCAGGAAGCGGAGGAGTCATCACAGTGCCTTGTGAGGAAAGGGATGCAGTGTGCTCTCTTGAGCGTGCCTTCCAAGCCGCAGCAGTCGAAGACCCAGATCACAGGAGCGGGAGACTTCCCGAGGCGATCCCCAAGAAGAAGAAGGCTTCGCCTAGTCCAGGCCCTCTTGGGGCAGGCACCTCTGGAGGCGTGGCAACAGGACCTGCGCCCGTTCAAGGGGCGCCACCCTCTGGCGCATAGGAAGGCGCGCCCGGCGCCCTCCTCGGGCAGGGCTCGGGGGCTCTTTCATGGCGAGCCACCGACCTAGCCGGGGTCGCGAGGGAGGCGCTCGGGCACCACTTGGAGGCGTGCTTCGAGGCACATTTCCCTCAGAAAGGTACGAGGCAAGGAGGGCCAAACCCTCAGGAGTTCATCACAAGGAGCACCCAGGAGCTACAGGAGTCAAGAGTCATGCGCGGCTGTCGCCGCTTGCCCGCCGTGGCCCCACATCCAGGCGAGGATGCTGGGCTGCGAATCTGCATCGACATACCAGGGCTCAACCGAGCCGCGTCTCAGGAGCGCCTCTGGCCCTCACGCGTGGGGCGTTGCGAGGGTCCCCCTCACAACTACGTTCGCATGCCTTTCGGCCTGCCGAACGCGGTTGCTGCCCATCAGCGCCTGCTGAGGTGCGCTCTAGAGGTTCAGGAGGTCAAGCAGCGCGCGGTCCTGGCGGAGATGGAGATGGCTCTCGAGGAACCCCCCGTACCCCCGGAGCCTCCTGAGGCTCCCGGTCCGGAGGGCTCGTGAGGGCCGGCGTCCTCGTCACGCGTCATCCGCTACCTCAACACCCCGCCGTATCCGACCATATCAGCTGACACCTTTCCAAGTTTCGTTTTCAGCTGGGTGCACCCCTCGGGCTGCATCATTCCCAGGCTGCGTGGGTCCGTCCCTGCGGCATGTATCCGTTTTGCTTATGTTCTTTACTTACCTTGTTGGGGGCGCCCCTCGGGCTGCATTATCCCCAAGCTGCTCGGGCCAGACCCAGTGGCGCATGCTTTCTCCGCACCTATCTAGATGAATTTGCTTATTCATACATAACATGCTTGACCTCATCGCCTGCTTGATTGACACCTACCTTTGGAGCCGCTCGCTCCGGCACGGTGCTTGCACACGGGTCCGTCCCTGCAACACTGATATATCTGAGTGGCTGAGCTCTGGCTGCGGCAGCCCCGCAAGGCGCCACCTCACCAAGCCCTCGCGTGCCCCGATCACTCCCTCGGAGCGACCAATGGTTGGCTGGCAGCCGTAACGACGAACCTTGTTTCCCCTCGTGATTGGTACGCAGGACCTGCTCCAGGATTAATGCTGGCGGCCTCACGAGCCTTCTCTCCTCCTCTCCAGCGCGATTCGCTTGCACGTTACAAGGGGGGTACCTGAGCATCGCGACTCATGGGCTCTTACTGGCTCTCCAGCCCTCACCCCCTGGCCTTGACCCACGGCATCGCGACCTGTCATACCAGCGGCAGCTGAGCTCGCTCGAGGGCTGGGACCTGAGGATGTAGAGCATTAAGGAAAGCACGGGGGAGAGGGAAGAAGCTCGCGAGGACCCAACCCAGCAACACCTCAGCTGCCGTCGCGCAGACACGACACCTCATCGAACGCCGCTCCAAACTCGCAAGATAAGTCATGCCAAAAACTGATCCGACTCAGCACTAAACCCTCGCCTACTGCTGCTCTGTCACGACAAAGCTGCCTACCTTTCTTGCCCAGCGGAGGCTGCTTGAGCACTAAAGGGGACCTCCTGAGCATCGCGACTCAGGGGCTCTTACTGGAACTCAGGCCGCTCACCTCCTGGCCTTGACCCACGGCATCGCGACCTGTCATACCAGCGATGGCTGAAGCCTACCTGGGGACCGGGACCTGTCAGCGCAGAGCACCAAAGCCCTCGTGGGGAAAGAAAGGGGGAGCTGAGCTGGGGCAGAACAAGCATCTCGCACTGATTCATCATAAGGACATAATATTCACAAAACATGGCCGACACCTTACATACCCCCGCGGGGTGCTATTTCGATTCTTTGCAGGAAATAAAAGGTGCTAATCCTAAGGAACGCCGACTACGCGTGTCTCCGCAAGAGACGCCATAATCAACAGTGGGCTGCCGGGCGCCAGCGCCAACCCCATCCAGATCACCGGCGCCGGTAGCCTGAAGCGCCCGCCTGGCTCCGGGCACGACGCAAGCTCGGAGGCTCGTAGCTGTCGTTGCTCGTCTCCGGAGTCGCCAGAAGCTCGGCGGAGGCGCTGGACCCTCCGGTCCCTTCGCTGCTGCCCGAGGAGCTGCTGAGGGGTCGACCGGCGGGCCTGGTCCTTGCCACGACGACGCCCTGACCGCCCTTCTCGGGGCAACATTCCAGCCGGCGTCCTTCCACGTCGAAGACCTTGAAGAACATCAAGGAAGCGCCATCGTATTCCAGATGGATCACAAGGGCTCCCCTCGTCCGGCAGACCCGGGCGATCCCGCCCCAGCCTCGGGTCATGTAGACCTTGCCCGGAGCGACAACCGCAACCTCCGCTCCGGTCGCAGGGGTGCTGCAGCCAGCATGCTGCAACCAGAGCTCCAGAGAGCCCCTCCGCGATCTCGAAGGCAAAGGAGGGAGGAAGGCGAATCTAAGATTGAGGAGGCATGGCGGCGTGGAGCACAAGCTCTCGGGAAGAGCCCTCGGCATGGACCCCAGGAGGAACGACGCGCCCCGTCGTGACCCGCCGGCGCCGACGGCGGCGTCGCCCGTGGCGCTCGGCGTCTACTCCTTCAGGGCCCTCAATGCGCGCGTACAAGGGCAGCGGGAACCCCGGCGGTGGCTGCTCATGCCAGGGCCTCGACACCTCCTACCGGGCGCCCTCATCTCGGAGGCAGAGGGCTAGCCGTTTCTTCGGCGGAAGCGGGTCGGGATCCTCTCGGGGGGACTTTCCCTTCTCTTCGGCAGAAAACCGGCGGATTGGAGCCATTGTCGCAATGCGGAGCAAGGGCGAGGATGGAGAAGAAGGAGCAACAAGAAGAGATGGACTGGAAGGGCTCACGCCGTTCCGTACATATAGCCGGAGGAGGCCAACCGCCGGCCTCCATGATCACAGGTAATCACGACCCATTTCTGCATGCAGGGACTTGTCAAGTCGGACGGTTGCCGAGGTATCATGGGGAAGCGGAGACGCCCACGACCAATCAATCGCCATGCGGCGCCCAAGGCCGCAGGCTGTTGGGGCCCGCGGCGCTTCGCACTTGCCCCTTCGCTTCTCTGCTAAGCCAAGCCCGGGCGTGCCTTGGGCCTGGGGGCTACTGTCGGCGTTCTGGGAAATGGGTTCCCCAGACTTGCCTGCCTGCGGCGTGCGGCGTGGCTCAAGTGGGGGCCCAGCACGGCCCAGCTTCATCAGCTCAAGCTCAAGACCCTCGCGAGGGGCCAACCTTGCGGGGCGGACGACAGGAACCTCCCTCAGGAACAGCCTCGTCAGGCAGGCTCGCGAGGAGGCGGAGAGATCAAGGCAGGGTACCGCACGAGGGTGCCCCATGACGCAAGCCATGACGATCAAGGCCAGGCGGGCGCCAGCCCGTGCAGTGTCCTCATTTCCCCTTTGGTGCAAAGGAGGCAAGCACAGGCCAAGGCGTCAGGCAAAGGTTACCGCTTCGGTGCAACAAGACCAAGACCAGCAGAACGGCAGGATGGAGGTCATCGTGGAGCCAGACGGCGTCACCGTCGAGTCTTTGGCAGCCAAGACCAACTTTAGTCAGGGTAAGTGTACTAGATGTTCCCCTTCAAAATGGCCAATTGTTGGCACCCTTCCCGCTCATTATTTGGGAAGAGGCCCAGGGCCTCCCTCTATAAATAGGACTAGCCACCACAAAGAGAAGGGGCAGACTGAAAACAAGTCGAACCCCCTTGAGAGAGAGAGAGAGAGAGGCGATCGAACTCACCCAAGCAGTTCATCGCACCAGCCCAAGAACACCCCTCGCGTGGCTGTTCTCCCTTTATATTGTTCATCATCAGCCCCTGAGGCAATCCACCACACCACACACTGGAGTAGGGTATTACACCACAACGGTGGCCCGAACCAGTATAAACCTCGTGTCTCTTGTGTTGTTCATCGCTCGTAGTTTAGATCCCTCGCTAACCATCAACGCGTGAGTCGGTAGGGGAAGATCTCCGCGCGCACCCCAGTGTTCGAACCTCAGGGGTCTGCCGGAACCCGAAATCCGACAAAATGCTGGGCTCCACTAGGGTGTAGACTGTTCATGTGGTTGGCACTGCAGCGAATACTTTGGACCTCCGATCATAGACTCCGACATGGACTTCAGGATGCTACTTCAGTATGTTTCCCGTGTGATTAAGAGGAGGACTCGGTGGACCATATAATTCTCCAATGTGTCTACTCGAGGCAAGTGTGGTTCCAATGCTTCAGGTGGGCTAAGATCGACATGCGGATGATGCCCTCGGCGACGGATATATTACATGAATGGTGGCCAATTGCCCGGAAGCGGATCCCCAAGGGGTATCGAAAGGGATTTGATTCGCCGGTGCTACTGACTTGTTGGAGTATTTGGAAGCAAAGGAATGGAAGAGTTTTTGGTGGCCTAGGCATTAGCAAGGAAGAGGAACTCTCCACAAAGATCTACCAAGAGCTGCGACTTTGGCTAGCGGCAGGAGCAAGGAGTGTACAACACTTGTGTGAGTAGTCGTGTATGGTAGGAGTAGGAGTGGGAGTCTCTTTGGCTTCGCCGACTTGTGGTGACGGCCAGAACAATCCTCTTGTAATTATTTCTCCCTTCTATAAAGCTTAGGTACGCTCTTGGCGTACTCTCAATTTTTTTTGGCATAGATCAAGATTAGGATTTGTCACTCTGAGTCGGAGAGGTATCTCTGGGCCCTCTCGGTAATACACATCATAAGCTTGCAAGCAAACGACTAAGGAGTTTAGTCACGAGGTGATGTATTACAGAATGAGTAAAGAGACTTGTCGGTAACGAGATTGAACTAGGTATAAAGATACCGACGATCGAATCTCGGGCAAGTAACATACCGATAGACAAAGGGAATAACGTATGTTGTTGATACGTCCATTTTGCATCATGTTTTCCTACTATTATCTATGATGTTTTTATCCATAATAATGCTTTTTGGAGTAATTATAATGCCTTTTCTCTCATAATATGCAAGGTATACACAAAGAGAGAGAATTCCGGCAGCTGGAAATCTGGACCTGGAAAAGCTACGTCAGGCCACCTATTCTGCAGAACTCCAAACAAGCTGAAACTTCACGGAGATTTTTATTGAATATTTGAAGAATATTGGAACAAATAACTACCGGAGGGGGCCCACCAGGTGGGAACAACCCACCTGGGCGTGCTAGGGAGCCCAGGCATGCCCTTGTGGGTTGTGCTCACCCAGGACCACCTCCGGTGCCCGTCTTCTGCTATATAGGTCATTTTGACCTAGAAAAAAAATAAGGAGAGGACTTTTGGGATGGAGGGCCACCATCTCGAGGTGGAACTTGGGTAGGAGCACTTTTGCCCTCCGGCGAAGCGATTCCGCCGGGGGAACTTCCCTCCCGAAGGAGGAAATCATCGCCATCATCATCACCACCAACTCTCCCATCTTGGGGAGGGCTATCTCCATCAACATCTTCAACAGCACCATCTCATCTCAAATCCTAGTTCATCTCTTGTGTTCAATCTTGTTACCAGAACTATAGATTGGTACTCGTGGGTGACTAGTAGCGTTGATTACATCTTGTAGTTGATTATTACTATATGGTTTATTTGGTGGAAGATTATATGTTCAAATCCAATATGCTATTTAATACTCCTATGATCATGAGCATGATTATCATTTGTGAGTAGTTACTTTTGTTCTTGAGGTTACGGGAGAAATCATGTTGCAAGTAATCATGTGAACTTGATATGTGTTCGATATTTTCATAGTATGTATGTTGTGATTTCCTTAGTGGTGTCATGTGAACTTCGACTACATGACACTTCACCATATTTGGGACTAAGGGAATGCATTTTGGAGTAGCAATTAGATGATGGGTTGCGAGAGTGACAGAAGCTTAAACCCCAGTTTATGCGCTATTCTGTAAGGGACCGGTTGGATCCAAAAGTTTAATGCTATGGTTAGAATTTATTCTTAATACTTTTCTCGTAGTTGCGGATGCTTATGGAGGGTTAATCATAAGTAGGAGGTTTGTTCAAGTAAGAACAGCACCTAAGCACCGGTCCACCCACATATCAAATTATCAAAGTAGCGAACACAAATCGAACCAACATGGTGAAAGTGACTAGATGAAATTCCGTGTACCCTCAAGAACGCTTTGCTTATCATAAGAGACCATTTTGGCCTGTCCTTTGCCTCAAAAGGATTGGGCTACCTTGCTGCACTTTTGTTACTACTATTGTTACTTGCTCGTTACAAATTATCTTGCTATCCAACTACTATGCTGCTTACAATTTCAGCACTTGCAGACATTACCTTGCTGAAAACCATTTGTCATTTCCTTTTGCTCCTCGTTGGGTTCGACACTCTTAATTATCAAAAAGATCTACAATTGATCCCCTATACTTGTGGGTCATCAAGGCTATTTTCTGGCGCCGTTGCTGGGGACTGAAGCGCCTTTGGTAAGGAAACATCTATATAGTGTGCTGAAATTTATTGTCACTTGTTACTATGGAAAACAATCCTTTGTGGGGTTTGTTCAGGGTATTTTCACCTTGACTGGAACCACAATTAGCTACCCCTAAACCTACTGCACCTACTGAAAGTATTGAATACGAAATTCCTTCGGGTATGATAGTACATCTGCTAGCTAAACCTTATGCAGGAGATGGAACCGAACACCCTGATATGCACTTGATATATGTAGAACAAATTTGTGGATTATTTAAGCTTGCAGGTTTACCCGGAGATGAAGTTAGGAAGAAGGTTTTACCTTTATCTTTGAAGGGAAAAGCATTGGCATGGTATAGGCTATGCGGTGATATTGGATCCTGGAATTGGAATCGATTGAAATTGGAGTTCCACCAAAAAATTTATCCTATGCATCTAGTTCATCGTGATCGGAACTACATATATAATTTTTGGCCTCGTGAAGGAGAAAGTATCGCTCTAGCTTGGGGGAGGCTTAAGTCAATGTTATATTCATGCCCCAATCATGAGCTCTCAAGAGAAATTATTATCCAGAATTTTTATGCTCGGCTTTCTCGTAATGATCAAACCATGCTTGATACTTCTTCTGCTGGTTCTTTTATGACGAAGACTATTGAATTCCGGTGGTATCTTTTGGAAAGAATTAAACGCAACTATGAAGATTGGGAACTCAACGAAGGTAAAGAGTCAAGTATTAAACTTTAAGTATGATTGTGTTAAATCTTTTATGAATACCGATGCTTTTCAAAAGTTTAGCACTAAATATGGACTTGACTCTGAGATAGTAGCTTCCTTTTGTGAGTCATTTTCTACTCATGTTGATATCCCTAAAGAGAAGTGGTTTAAATATCTCCCACCTATTAAATAAGAAATCAAAGAACCGGTACCTCTTGGGGATATAACTATTGGATATGACGCGCCCAGGAGGGGGCGGGTTATCCTAATGGCGGTTCATTTAAAGAAAGCCCATGAGCGTGATGAAGTGCTACCTCTTGAGCATGCGTTGGTTCCCTTGAAAAGGAAAAGGTGATGCAGCAAAGTAGCATAAGTATTTCCCTCAGTTTTGAGAACCAAGGTATCAATCCAGTAGGAGACTACACACAAATCCCTAGTACCTGCTCAAACAATTAAGAACCTTGCAACCAACGCGATAAAGGGGTTGTCAATCCCTTCACGACCACTTGCAAAAGTGAGATCTGATAGAGATAATAAGATAAATATTTTTGGTATTTTTGTTGTATAGATTGAAAAGTAAAGATTGCAAAATAAACAGCGACAAAAATAGCTAGTTGGCGGGAGATTAATATGATGGAAAATAGACCCGGGAGCCATAGGTTTCACGAGTGGCTTCTCTCAAGATAGCATATTTTACGGTGGGTGCACAAATTACTGTCGAGCAATTGATAGAAACATAGTTATGAGAATATCTAGGCATGATCATGAACATAGGCATCACGTCCGTGACAAGTAGACCGAAATGATTCTGCATCTACTACTATTACTCCACACATAGACCGCTATCCAGCATGCATCTAGAGTATTAATTTCATAAGAACAGAGTAACGCATTAGGCAAGATGACATCATGTAGAGTGATAAACTCAAGCAATATGATATAAACCCCATCTTTTTATCCTTGATGGCAACAATACAATACGTGCCTTGCTGCCCCTGCTATCACTGGGAAAGGACACCGCAAGATTGAACCCAAAGCTAAGCACTTCTCCCATTGCAAGAAAGATCAATCTAGTAGGCCAAACTAAACCGATAATTCGAAGAGACTTGCAAAGATATCAAATCATACATATAAGAATTCAGAAAAGAATCAAATATTGTTCATATATAATCTTGAGCATAAACCCACAATTCATCGGATCTTGAATAACACACCGCAAAAAGTATTACATCGAATAGATCTCCAAGAGAATCGAGGAGAACTTTGTATTGAGATCCAAAGAGAGAGAAGAAGCCATCTAGCTAATAACTATGGACCCGAAGGTCCGTGATAAACTAATCATGCATCATCGGAGAGGCCATGGTGTTGATGTAGAAGCCCTCCATGATCGATTCCCCCTCCGACGGAGCACCGGAAAAGGCCCCAAGATGGGATCTCACGGGTACAGAAGGTTGCGGCGGTGGAAAAAGTGTTTCGTGGCTCCCCTGGATGTTTTCAGGGTATAAGAGTATATATATAGGCGAAGGAAGTAGGTCGGTGGAGCTACGAGGGGCCCATGAGGGTGGGGGCGCGCCTCCCTGCCTCGTTGCTACCTCGTTGCTTCCTTGACGTCCACTCCAAGTCTCCTGGATTGCGTTTGTTCCAAAAACGATCCTCGCGAAGGTTTCATTCCGTTTGGATTCCGTTTGATATTCCTTTTTCGCGAAACACTGAAATAGGCAAAAAACAACAATTTCCACTGGGCCTTCGGTTAATAGGTTAGTCCCAAAAATAATATAAAAGGTATATTAAAGCCCATTAAACATCCAATACAGATAATATAATAGCATGGAACAATAAAAAATTATAGATACGTTGGAGACGTATCAAGCATCCCCAAGCTTAATTCCTGCTCGTCGTCGAGTAGGTAAATGATAGAAACATAATTTTTGATGTGGAATGCTACCCAACATAATTTTCAATGTAATTCTCTTTATTGTGGCATGAATTTTCAGATCCAAGAAATTCAAGATAAAAGTTCAATATTGACATAAAAATAGTAATACTTCAAGCATGCTAACCAAGCAATTATGTCTTATCAAAATAACATAGCCAAAGAAAGATTATCCCTACAAAATCATATAGTTTGGCCATGCTTCATTTTCGTCACACAAAATGCTCCCATCATGCATAACCCCGATGACAAGCCGAGCAATTGGTTCATACTTTCTAACGCGCTTCAGCCTTTTCAACCCTTACGCAATACATGAGCGCAATCCATGGATATAGCACTATGGGTGGAGTAGAGTATGATGATAGGGGTTATGTGAGGAGACAAAAAAGGGAGAAAGTCTCACATTGACGCGGCTAATCAACGGGCTATGGAGATTCCCATCAATTGATGTCAATTGGAGGAGTAGGGATTGCCATGCAACGGATGCACTAGAGCTATAAGTGTATGAAAGCTCATCAAAAGAAACTAAGTGGGTGTGCATCAAACTTGCTTGCTCACGAAGACATAGGGCATTTTAAGGAAGCCCATCATTGGAATATACAAGCCAAGTTCTATAATGAAAAATTCCCACTAGTATATGAAAGTGACAAAATAGGGAACTCTCTATCATAAAGATCATGGTGCTACTTTGAAGCACAAGGGTGTAAAAAGGATAGTAACATTGTCCCTTCTCTCTTTTTCTCTCATTTTTTTCTTTTTTTATTTGAGCTTCTTTGGCCTCTTTTTTTATTTGGGCTTCTTTGGCCTCTTTTTTTTCATACGGAGTCTCATCCCGACTTGTGGGGGAATCATAGTACCCATCATCCTTTCCTCACATGGGACAATGCTCTAATAATGAAAATCATCACACTTCTATTTACTTACAACTCAATACTTAGAACAAAATATGAATCTATGTGAATGCCTCCGGCAGTGTACCAGGATATGCAATGAATCAAGAGCGACATGTATGAAAGAATTATAAAGGTGGCTTTGCCACAAATACGATGTCAACTACATGATCATGCAAAGCAATATGACAATCATGGAGCGTGTCATAATAAAGGAACGGTGGAAAGTTGCATGGAAATATATCTCGGAATGGCTATGGAAATGCCATAGTAGGTAGGTATGGTGGCTGTTTTGAGGAATATATAAGGAGGCTTATGTGTGATAGAGCGTATCATATCACGGGGTTTGGATGCACCAGCGAAGTTTGCACCAACTCTCGAGGTGAGAAAGGGCAATGCACGGTACCGTAGAGGCTAGCAAATTGCGAAAAGGTAAGAGTGCGTATAATCCATGGACTCACATTATTCATAAAGAACTCATATACTTATTGAAAAAGTTTTTTAGCCCTTGAAGCAAAGTGCTACTACGCATGCCCCTAGAGGGATAGATTGGTAGGAAAACACCATCACTTGTCCCCGACCGCCACTCATAAGGAAGGCAATCAAAGAACACCCCATGCTTCAAATTTGTCACACAACGTTTACCATACATGCATGCTACGGGACATGCCAACCTTAACACAAGTATTTCTCAATTTCACAATTACCCAACTAGCATGACTCTAACATTACCACCTTTATATCTCAAAACCATTATCAAGTATCAAATTTATAATAGTATTTAATGCACTCTATATGAAAGTTTTTATTATACCCATCTTGGATGGCTATCATATTAGGACTAATTTTCTAGCCAAAGAAAATTACCATGTTGTTCTAAAAGACTCTCAAAAATAATATAAGTGAAGCATGAGACATCAATAATTTTTACAAAATAAAACCACCACCGTGCTCTAAAAAGGTACAAGTGAAGCACTAGAGCAAAATTATCTAGCTCAAAAGATATAAGTGAAGCACATAGAATATTCTAATAAATTCCGATTCAGGTGTGTCTCTCCCAAAAGGTGTGTACAGCAAGGATGATTGTGGTAAACTAAAAAGCAAAGACTCAAATAATACAAGACGCTCCAAGCAAAACACATGTCATGTGGTGAATAAAAATATAGCATCGAGTAAAGTTACCGGTAGATGAAGACGAAAGAGGGGATGCGTTCTGGGGCATTCCCAATCTTAGGCTCTTGCCACTCCTTGTTCCAAAATCCATCAAATCTTTACCCAAAAACTTGAAAACTTCACAACACAAAATTCAACAGAAAATCTCATGAGCTCCGTTAGCGAAATAAAACAAACTACCACTTTAAGGTACTGTTTGAACTCATTATTTATTTATATTGGTGTTAAGCCTACTGTATTCCAACTTATCTGTGGTTCATACCCCCGATACTAACCATAGATTCATCAAAATAAGCAAACAACACACGAAAAACAGAATCTGTCAAAAACAGAACAGTCTGTAGTAATCTGTATCAAACGCAAACTTCTGTAACTCAGAAAAATCTCCCGAAATAGGAAGACCTATATAATTTGTTTATTGATCTAATTCAATTGGAATCAGTATTTTATCACTTCCTGGTGACTTTTAACAATTGTTTTTGTGAGCAGAAAGTTTCTGTCTTTTTCAGCAAGATCAAATAATTATCACCCAAGAAGATCCTATAGGTTTTACTTGGCACCAACACTAATTAAAACATAAAACCACATATAACCAGAGACTATATGAAATATTTATTACTAAACATGAACAAAAATCCAGGAACAAAAATAAAATTGGGTTGCCTCCCAACAAGCGCTATCGTTTAACGCCCCTAGCTAGGCATAAAAACAAGAATAGATGTAGGTATTGTCATCTTTTGTATGCAATCCATAAGTGGCTCTCATAATAGATTCATAAGGTAATTTAATTTTCTTCCTAGGAAAGTGTTCCATGCCCTTCATTAATGGAAATTGGAATCTAATATTTCCTTCTTTCATATCAATAATTGCACCAGTCGTTCTAAGGAAAGGTCTACCAAGAATAATAGGACATGTAGGATTGCAATCTATATCAAGAACAATGAAATCTACGGGCACATAATGCCTATTTGAAACAATAATAACATCATTAATCCTTCCCATAGGTTTCTTAATGGTGGAATCCGCAAGATGCAAATTTAAAGAACAATCATCAAATTCACGAAAACCTAACACATCACACAAAGTTTTTGGAATCGTGGAAACACTAGCACCCAAATCACACAAAACATAGCATTCATGATCTTTAATCTTAATTTTAATAGTAGGTTCCCACTCATTATAAAGTTTTCTAGGGATAGAAACTTCTAATTCAAGTTTTTCTTAATAGGATTGCATTAAAGCATCAACGATATGTTTGGTAAAAGCTTTATTTTGACTATAAGCATGAGGAGAATTTAACACGGATTGCAACAAGGAAATACAATCTATCACCTAACAATTTTCATAATTAAATTCCTTGAAATCCAAAATAGTGGGTTCATTGCTATCTAAAGTTTTGACCTCTTCAATCCCACTTTTACCAATTTTTGCATCAAGATCTAAAAACTCCAAATCATTGGGACGCCTTTTAACTAAAGTTGACTCATCTCCAGTCCCATCATTATCAAGATTCATATTGGAAAACAAAGATTTAATAGGAGACACATCAATCACTTTTAGATCTTCATCATTATTATCATGAAAACTAGAAGAACACGCTTTCACAAAACAACCTTTTTTAGCACGCATCCTAGCGGTTCTTTCTTTACACTCATCAATGGAAATTATCATGGCTTTGAGAGACTCATTGATATCATGCTTAGGTGGGATAGATCTAAGTTTCAAAGAATCAACATCAAGAGAAATTCTATCCACGTTCCTAGCCAACTCATAAATCTTAGGCAATTTTTCTTCAAGCAAAGCATTGAAATTCTCCTGCGAATTCATAATTTCTTTAACACTAGTCTCAAAATCAGAGGGCATCTTATTAAAATTTCCATAAGAGTTGTTGTAGGAATTACCATAATTAATAGAGGAAATTACTAGGGGACGGCCTAGAATTAAAGTTTCCTCTATACGTGTTGTTACCAAAATTGTTCCTACTAACAAAATTCACATCCATAGATTGATTATTATTCTCAATCAAAGTGGACAAGGGCATATCATTACGATCAGAAGAAACACTCTTATTAGCAAACAATTTCATAAGTTCATCCATCTTTCCACTCAAAACATTAATCTCTTCAATTGCATGAACCTTTTTACTAGTAGATATTTCGGTGTGCCATTGAGAATAATTAACCATAATATTATCTAGGAGTTTAGTAGATTCTCCTAAAGTGATTTCCATAAAAGTGCCTCCCGCGGCTGAATCTAAAAGATTTATAGAAGCAAAATTCAATCCGGCATAAATTTTTGGTATAATCATCCATAAATTCAAACCATGTGTAGGGAAATTACGTATCATTAATTTCATCTCTCCCAAGCTTGTACAACATGCTCATGATCAAGTTGCTTAAAATTCATGATATCGTTTCTAAGAGAGATGATCTTAGCGGGAGGAAAATACTTAGAGATAAAAGCATCTTTGCACTAATTCCATGAATCATTACTATTTTTAGGCAAAAAAGAGAACCAAGTTTTGGCACGATCTCTAAGCGAAAAAGGAAATAGCTTCAATTTAACAATATCATTATCCATATCTTTCTTCTTTTGCATATCGCACAAATCAACATAGTTGTTCAGATGGGTAGCGGCATCTTCACTAGGAAGGCCAGAAAATTTATCTTTCATGACAAGATTCAACAAAGCAACATTAATTTCACAAGATTCAACATCCGTAATAGGAGTAATCAGAGTGCTAATAAAATCATTGTTGTTGGTATTGGAAAGGTCACACAATTTAGTATTGTCTTGAGCCATTGTGACAAAACAATCAATCCAACACACAAGCAAACAAGAAGCAAACAAAAAGAAGCGAACAAAAAAGGGCGAATAAAACGGCAAGGGTGAAGTGGGGATAGGAAAACGAGAGCCAAATGGCAAATAATGTAATGCGAGGGATAAGAGTTTGTGATGGGTACTTGGTATGTCTTGACTTGTGGTAGACCCCCCCCGGCAATGGCGCAAGAAATCCTTCTTGGTACCTCTTGACCATGCGTTGGTTTTCCCTTGAAGAGGAAAGGGTGATGCAACAAAGTAGCGTAAGTATTTCCCTCAGTTTTGAGAACCAAGGTATCAATCCAGTAGGAGACTACACGCAAATCCCTAGTACCTGCACAAACAATTAAGAACCTTGCAACCAACGCGATAAAGGGGTTGTCAATCCCTTCACGGCCACTTGCAAAAGTGAGATCTGATAGAGATAATAAGATAAATATTTTTGGTATTTTTGTTGTATAGATTGAAAAGTAAAGATTGCAAAATAAACGGCGACAAAAATAGCTAGTTGGCGGGAGATTAATATGATGGAAAATAGACCCCGGGGCCATAGGTTTCACGAGTGGCTTCTCTCAAGATAGCATATTTTACGGTGGGTGAACAAATTACTGTCGAGCAATTGATAGAAACATAGTTATAAGAATATCTAGGCATGATCATGAACATAGGCATCACGTCCGTGACAAGTAGACCGAAATGATTCTGCATCTACTACTATTACGCCACACATAGAACGCTATCCAGCATGCATCTAGAGTATTAAGTTCATAAGAACAGAGTAACACATTAGGCAAGATGACATGATGTAGAGGGATAAACTCAAGCAATATGATATAAAACCCATCTTTTTATCCTCGATGGCAACAATACAATACGTGCCTTGCTGCCCCTGCTGTCATTAGGAAAGGACACCGCAAGACTGAACCCAAAGCTAAGCACTTCTCCCATTGCAAGAAAGATCAATCTAGTAGGCCAAACTAAACCGATAATTCAAAGAGACTTGCAAAGATATTAAATCATGCATATAAGAATTCAGAAAAGAATCAAATATTGTTCATAGATAATCTTGAGCATAAACCCACAATTCATCGGATCTTGACAAACACACCGCAAAAAGTATTACATCGAATAGATCTCCAAGAGAACCGAGGAGAACTTTGTATTGAGATCCAAAGAGAGAGAATAAGCCATCTAGCTAATAACTATCACTACAAAAAAATACACTTCCGTGATGATACGTGTTTGTCACAGTAGGTCGCATTTTTTGTCATGCATGTACATCCATGACAAATTTATGACAGAATCAAGATAGTCATACCTGTGTTGTCGTAGAAGTGTTCCATGACATTACCAAAATTATCATCACGGAAGTGTCCACTTCCATGACGATAAATCGGCGTCACGAAGTGCTTTTCGTCAAGGGTGACCGGCACGTGGCATCCACCGTAATGGAACGCCATTAAGCTATCAGGTCGGGTTTTGGATCCGATAACCCGTTAACATCCCCGACCAATGGGGATTTCCACGTGTAAAATCATCATTGGCTAGAGGAAACACGTGTCGGCTCACCGTTGGGACAGATGTCATCCGCTCATTGGACCGAAGGCGCCTATGATACGGTGACACGTGGCACGGCCCAACAGAGGCCCATTCCTGTGAAAAGGCCGGCCCGTTTGACTTGGTCAAAAGGTGGCGGGCCGGCCCACGGAAAGCCTGTTAACGGCCTGTTCGCATATAGCCCATTTACAACCCGCTAACCCAGGGCCCGTTACGCCCTATCCGAATTAGGCCCAGTAGCATCATCTGGGTCGTCCAATATGATTCAGCCCGTTTTAACTTCCGGCCCATGTGTGGCCCATGACTTCTTTCGGCCCATATGAGGACCTTTGTAACTCTTGGCCCATTAACGGCCCGTGGTGAAACTGGCCCGTAATGAACAGTGTATCATTTATACCCATTAACGGCCCGTTATTCCATTGGGCCGTTTCCAGCCCAAGTTATCTTTCGGCCTTCTCAGGGCCCATTGATTCTTGGGCTCATTTGCAGCATTCGGTTACATACGGCCCGTTACTGTCATTTTCTGCTTCTGGGCCAAATTCAGCCCGTCGTTACGGTCGGCCCGTTTGCGGACCGTTAATACGTTGGGCCGTTTTCATGTCAAAAAAACCCGTTGGACTGTTTTCATAGAGTTATCAAATACGGCCTATTAACGGCCCGTTATGATCCACGAATAGTACGGCCCATGATTGGCAAAATGATGATACACCCTGTAGAAGGCCCATGGATCCTACGGCCCGTATGAGGCCCATGGATAGTACGGCCCGTAGAAGGCCCATGGATCGTACGACCCGTAGAAGGCCCATGGACCCTACGGCCCGTAGAAGGCCCATTGATCCCTAAGGCCCGTATAGAAGGCCGATGGATCCTCTGACCCGTAGAGAAGGCCAATGGTCCCTACGGCCGAACGAAGGCCCATGGATCATACGACTGCAGGAGGCCCATGGTTACAACGATCCGTGTGTTGCCATGATTATTTTGGCCTAGTTACCAAAAATAGGCTATTGTGGCCACTAGAAAAACACAGAACAAGACAATAAGGAAATAAATAAGCAAGCAATTAAGGCTAGCCTATTACCGCTATTACACATATTACATCCACTGGGCATCAAAGTTCGCCACCAGTGCAAATATAGGGAACAAAGCAGCATATTACATACGGCCGTCAAAATTGGCCACCAAAGCAAATAAACGCGGCGAGAAAAACAAGAGCATAACTGAAACAACTTCGTAAGACTTCAAGAAAGCGTTATCCTCGGTATCCACCATGTCGGGCAATAAGCTTAGCAAGCTGATTAGCTTTGTTACATTTGGCGCTAAAATCCTCCAACGCTTCTTTGTTGCACCGGAAAGTATGCATCCGAATGCTCCGAGGACTTCCTAGTCCTTCCGCTTCTTGTCGCAAAGACACCTGATCGATGTCTTTCAAATTTTGTAGTTGAGACTTAAGAAACCGAACTGATTCACGGTGAGTTTGAATAGCTTGTGCATGCGGTTGTGGCGATGCTTTCGAACACTAAACCAAGACAGGACTTTGGGGTTGTCTCACTATCTTCAAGATAGTCTTTCTTAGCTGTTTTATCAGCTTTGTTGGAGACCAACAAGGATGTGTCACTATCCTGAACCTTATCTGCATTACTTCCTTTACCATTGCTTAATAAGGCACTCTTCCCCAATATTCTCACAAGATTCTAAAAGAAGAAACAAGCAGACACATAACAAGTTTAGCATGTACTAGTATATGAAACTCATTTTGGTGAACCAGTTCATTAGTAAGGTGGACAGGATTAAACTACCAAGTCTTCTATTGCAAAGTACTAGTACATAATAAAAGCATCAAACAAACATATATCAATGTCCTATGGTCACTGCATTGTCTTGCAAAATCAAAATAGAGACACGGTTCAAATCATATCAGTTCAAGACAAAGCAGCAGTGAAATAATACAAAGCGTGGGAAACTACACGTCACAACAAAATTTCAGATGGGTACCACGGGTCTACATGTACAACAACACTATTGGCTCTGTTGTGATGCTAGTAATGTGCATGATATGAAAGTCAACTGTTGAAAGTGCAACTATCCCTAGGTGGTTTTGGTAATTCATAACAACATATAGCTCATTGAGCTAATGCTATTCCAAGACTATTATTTCAGGAAAGCTCAATGAATGGCATAGCATGGATGATGAAAGTGAATCCCTCAAAATACTAAGGACAAAGGATTGGCTCAAGCTCAAAAGCTCAAGACTCTTCATTTTACATTTTAGTGATCCAAGATCACATTGAGTCTATAGGAAAAGCCAATACTATCAAGAAGGGATGAGGTGTTGCTTAATGAGCCTTTTGCTTCATGTGCTTAGTGATATGCTCCAAAACCCTCAACTACTTTCCCACATCCACAAATGACCTAAACCTAAAGCCAAAATCGGTCACACCGATTCTTTCTATCCGGCGCCACTGATTCCAAAAGTCACAGCCAGTGCCACAAACCCAAAGCAAATCGGTCTTACCGATGGGGATCTCGGTCTCACCGAGATGGGGTTGGAATCTCTCTGTTTCCCTTCGTAACGTTTCGGTCCAACCGAAGTGAGCGATCGGTCCCACCGAGATTGCAATGTAAACTCTCTGTTTCCTTTTTGTAACATTTCGGTCTCACCGAAAAGAGCAAATCGGTCCCACCGAGTTTACCTGACCAACTCTCTGGAAGCTTATTACCAAAATCGGTCCCACCGAGTTTGTGTAATCGGTCTCACCGAGATTACGTTATGCCATAACCCTAACCATATCGGCCTTACCGAGATGCATGTCAGTCCCACCGAAAATCACTAACGGTCACTAGGTTTACTAAATCGGTCAGACCGAGTTTAACGATTCGGTCCCACCGAGTTTGGTAAATTGTGTGTAACGGTTAGATTTTGTGTGGAGGCTATATATACCCCTCCACCTCCTCTTCATTCGTTGAGAGAGCCATCAGAACGAACCTACACTTCCAACTTACCATTTCTGAGAGAGAACCACCTACTCATGTGTTGAGGCCAAGATATTCCATTCCTACCATATGAATCTTGATCTCTAGCCTTCCCCAAGTTTCTTTCCACTCAAACCCTCTTTCCACCAGATCGAAATCCAATGGGAGAGAGTTGAGTGTTGGGGAGACTATCATTTGAAGCACAAGAGCAAGGAGTTCATCATCAACACACCATTTGTTACTTCTTGGAGAGTGGTGTCTCCTAGATTGGCTAGGTGTCACTTGGGAGCCTCGACAAGATTGTGGAGTTGAACCAAGGAGTTTGTAAGGGCATGGAGATCGCCTACTTCGTGAAGATCTACCGCTAGTGAGGCAAGTCCTTCGTGGGCGGCGGCCATGGTGGGATAGACAAGGTTGCTACTTCGTGGACCCTTCGTGGGTGGAGCCCTCCGTGGACTCACATAGCTGTTACCCTTCGTGGGTTGAAGTCTCTATCAATGTGGAGGTGCGATAGCACCACCCTATCGGAACCACGCCAAAAACATCCGTGTCTCCAATTGCGTTTGAATCCTCTAAACCCTTCCCTTTACTTTCTTGCAAGTTGCATGCTTTAATTTCCGCTGCCAATATACTCTTTGCATGCTTGCTTGAATTGTGTGATGATTTCTTGACTTGTCCCAAAATAGCTAAAATCTGCCAAACTATAAAATTGGGAAAAGGTTAAGTTTTATTGGTCAAGTAGTCTAATCACCCCCTCTAGACATACTTCAAGGTCCTACAAGTGGTATCGAGCTTTGGTCTCCATTTGCTTTGGTTTCCATAGCTTTTGGTGGTCATAGCCTTGGTTTCACAACCTAGGAGAGTATGGCGTCTAGCGGGAAATTATCACCGTAGAGGTCCTTACTTTGATGGTACTAATTTTGCTAGTTGGAAGCATAAGATGAAAATGCATATTCTTGGACATAACCCCGCCGTTTGGGAAATTATTTGTATTGGCTTGCAAGGTGAATTTTCGATGGGAGAGAACCGAACCGTGAAGCTAATGCGGAAGAATTGAAGATGCTACAATACAATGCTCAAGCATGTGACATCATCTTCAACGGATTGTGCCTCAAGAATTCAACAAAATCAGCCGTCTTGAGAACGCAAAGGAAATATGGGATACTTTGATTGATATGCACGAAGGTACCGAGTCCGTCAAGCAATCCAAGTTGGATGTGCTCCAAAGTCAGCTTGACAAGTTCAAAATGAAGGATGGTGAAGGTGTCGCTGAAATGTACTCTAGGCTTGCTCTTATCACAAATGAGATTGCCGGCTTAGGGAGTGAAGAGATGACCGAAAAATTCATCATCAAGAAGATCCTAAGAGTATTGGATGGAAAGTATGATACCGTGTGCACATTGATCCAAATGATGCCAAACTACAAAGATCTCAAGCCAACGGAAGTCATTGGAAGGATTGTTGCTCATGAGATGTCACTCAAGGATAAGGAGGAACTTCACAACAAGTCAAGTGGTGCTTACAAAGCCTCGAGTAAATCCCCCACATCATCAAGTGAGAAACCGACCTTCAATGAAGAATTGAGCTTAATGGTGAAGAACTTCAACAAATTTTACAAAAGTAGAAGCAAAGAAAGAAGCTCCAAGTCAAGGTCTTACAATGACAAAAGATCTTCTAGTCGTGAGCGCAATTGCTACAATTGTGGAGGACCCAGACACTACTCCAATGAGTGTACGACACCCTACAAAAGAAGAGAAGATTCTCCAAAAAGAAGAAGCAAAAGAGAAGAATCACCACCGAGAGAGAGGAGGAGTAGAGATGATCATTATGAACGAAGACCCTCACGGAGAAGCAAGGATTCGGAAAGGAAGGACAAGTCATCAAGGAGCTACACAAAACGAAGACATCAAGCTCATGTTGGTGAATGGGTTTCCGGCTCCGACTCCGACAATCACTCCGAGAGAAGCTATCACTCCGACTCCGAACATACTCAAGATGAAGGTGTTGCCGGTCTAGCACTTGTGTCAACCAACTCCTCGACATATTTGATTCACCAAATGAAGGAATTGGAAGATGCTTCATGGCCAAAGGTCCTAAGGTAACACATCCCGAGTATGTTGATTTTAATAGTGATGAAGATGACTTGCTAGGTGATGATGATTTACTTGTTGACAACTCTAGTGATGAATACTATGATGCAACGTCAATCAATCATGCTAATCAAACGAATGACAATGATAAGGAGAAAATTGAGATTCTAACTAAAGAACTAAACACTCTTAAGTTGGCTCATGAAACTATATTCGAAGATCATCGAGAACGTTTAATGGCTCATGAGAAGTTACGCTTTGAAAAGCTCAATCTTGAGCAAGAGCATGAGTTCTTAAAAGCAATCAATGATGATCTCCGCAAGAAAAGTTCTTCTTACATTGCCAAGCGTTTACTCTTATCTACTTACATGCCTCAAGTCAAGTCTAGTAACAAGTACAAGAAAGATACTTCCTCTAGTAGTAACAATAATAATGTCAAATCCAATGTTGTTGTTTCTAGTAGTTCTCTTGATTCCACTAATGATTCTCTTAGCCAAGTTACACTTGAGCAAGAAAATAGTTTATTGAAGGGAATTATAGAGAAAGGTGTTTACAAGAGCCTTGCCGAGAGTAAGCAATTCGAGGAAATTGTACGCAAGCAAGGAAGGCACCGGAAGAATGAAGGTGTTGGTTTTGAACGAAAGTTCAACGCCAATGGAGTTGAGTGGGAAGAAGATCAATACCCCAAGACAAAGTTTGTTTCTCAACAAGAGAAGTATGATCCTACTTCCTCCAAGGGCACACAAGCTCAAGATGATCTTCCACCACAAGACCACAAGAACAAAGGCAAGGACAAGCTTCAAGAAGAGATTGATGCATTTGAAGAAGCACCTAAAGCCTCGTTCGAGTGGGTCCCCAAGACTACGTCAAGTTCTACTTCATCAAGTACAACCACAACTCCAAGGATTCCCATCAAGATGATGTGGATCCCGAAGAAGAAGAACTAGAGAGTTCTTGAGGGTGACTCCGCCAACATTCTTCACTCACATCATTTTGGCAAGAACAAGTGCAATCAACTTTCACATCTTGCACTAGTTCAAGGAGTCACAAACCCTCATGTTGGTAAGGCAAGGGACAAGGTAACCAAATGTTTTCATGGACATCATCTTGTGTGTGCATCACTCTATGTCTATGGATATTCTTGTTTGTTCCTTGTGGGACTAACCCATGTAGGCAAGTTGAAAGTGCAACTCACTCCAAAGGATTGCTCCAAATGATCTACATCAACATTGAGCATCTACATCTTCAACACCTACATGAAGTCACCATCAACAAAACCCAAGGTTAGTTCATCCCTCTAAGGGGGGATCTCACATCTAGGGGGAGCTTAACTCTAAGAATTGAGTCAAAGCAACTCTAATGGTGTGAGAACATTAATGCATTATGTAAAAGTGGTAACCCCACTTGAGCTTAAACGATGAGTATGACCTATGATCAAATGTTCTCATTTGACTCCTAAGTCAATATACTCATATATAGATGACCTAGTCATCGCCAATTGTTTGATAGATGCTAAAATTGGTTGTGCATGCTTTGCCACATATTTCATTTGCCATCTTATTGTGTGAGCATGTTGGTGCATATTTTACTCATTCAAGGACATCCACTTGTTATTTTGCTTGTTTGGTTTCTTTTCTTTGTGCCAAGTGGATGGACAAGAATGCCTAAGAACCTTCTTTAGCTATCCATGCTTTTCTTGTCTCAAACTCTATTCATGCTACATCACAAAATTTGATCAAGTCAGATTCGAACCACTCTGTGTGAGGAGCACTCGGAGTCCCCGATTAAATCATAGACTTAAACTTCCAAAACCTCTTAGTGATTCTCGGTCCGACCGATCCTACCATTTCGGTCCTACCGAGATCATAAAGTTGATCTGAAGTTTTCAATCTCGGTGCAACCGATTTGAACTTTCGGTCTCACCGATTTGTCAGAATCGAACACGCAGTTATGCATCTCGGTGCCACCGAGTTGTTCCACTTTCGGTCACACCGGCGGTCGAGCTATATATAGCCACGGGCAAAATTTTGGAAATTTCTCCGAAACCCTTCGCCCGCGCATCAGCTTGCTCTGCCATCGTGGTCTCCGAATCGTCTCCTCGCCGCCAGCAGCCTCCTGTCGCTGGTCTTCGCCGCCGTCAACGGATTTTGTCCCCGCCGTTGCCGCCGTAGCAAGTCCACCGCCAAGTTAGGGTATGGACTTGATCTTTGTGCTATCCACGTCTGATTCCTAGCACATTGTTTTCATATTGAATCTTGCCACGATTGCAACTCTTCTATCCAGCCAAAGTAGTTCATAGATTAGATGAGATTCAAATTTTTAGGTTTAGGTTTCCGCCGAAACCATCTCGGACCCACCGAGTTGAAAAACTCGGTCTCACCGATTTGGCTTATGACATTGCACTAGTGACTCTCGGTCTGACCGAGAATTACTAATCGGTGCAACAGATTTGAGGATTCTGTGAAACCCTAGCAGTCTCGGTGCCACCGAACTGAAACTCGGTCCAACCGAGATCATCAGTTTAGGTTCCAAAACTGCTTTGGTATCACCGAGTTTGAAAATCGGTGGATCCAAAATGCTTTTACGTGGAAAACTAAAACTGAACTTTTGAGTCATTCTTTTGCAAAACCTCTGCATTTTGTGATGCTCATCTTTTCTATCTCATCTATAAACTCTTCACGAATTCGTGATCAGCTTTTGCGGTATGTCCGATCAAAGTGACAGCCCGAGCAGGTCGGAGAGCAGATAGACTTGAGTGAGGGCACTAGTCCCTCAACTTCAGATGAAGGGAGCAGAAGTACTCCTAGCAATTTGCCTAAGGCTGCTACTAGGCAAAGGAGGAAAAGAACTTCAGATTCAGAGGATGAAGATTACAAAGCTGAGGAAGATGAGGCTACTTCCAAGACATTTATGCCAAGAAGAAAAAGGATCACAATTCAATGGCTCACATTTACAAGGAAATTCCAGACAAGGCATTAGCAACTCACAAGTTTGGATCAGTTCACTTTCTGCTGTCAGGGTTGCCAACCATAAATTGTATTCTGAGGCACACTTTGTTGCCCAAGTCTGGTGACCATAACATGATCAGAGGGCATGCCATCAACATGTTGCATGTGTTTGATGTGCCACGAAGTTTAAAGTCATGAGCCTGATCATTGAAACTATCAAGAGGACTGCAGCAAATCAGAAGAGGAGCTGTGGATATGCACCTCAGATTCAAGAACTGATAAACTCAAAGATGGGCACAGGAAAAGATCAGTTGGATAAGGAACACTTTCCACTTTATCCAGACTTTGAGGACAATGAGGTTGTCATGAATGAAGATGATCCACAATCAGTTCAAGCTCAGGAGAAGAAGGAGAAGGCAAAGAGGGAGAAGGCTGCCAAGATGCCAACTCAAGAGGAGGCATCTGAGTATTTCTTGAAGAACAAGCAGGAGCATCTTGGTTACTTAATAGCATCAACTCTGAGGATTGAGAAGGGATTGGCCACCCTAACTCAAAACTAGGAGAGCACGAGAGAATCATAGAACAAAAGTTCTATAACTTAGATGTGAAAGTAATGGCGAGATTCAGACTGCAGTGGAGGAACTACAAGATGACATGCAGGAGAGGAAGGGCAAGACTACAACCAATGTGTTTACCAGAGTGCCTAGAGCCCAGAGGTCATCAGCTGTGCCAGTTTCTGACACAAGAGCAACTTCGTCTGCACCAGCTACAGCCTCAGTGCCACCAGCTCCAGCACCTTCATCAGCTCCATCTCCATCTACATCAACTGAAGTCTTCGTCCAAGGAGCCATCTCTACACCACCACCAGAAGATCAAGCCTGAGAGTCGATCTAGCACTATGCATTTTCTATGAACTTTTTGGTAACTTGTTGCCAAAGGGGGAGAAAAATGTATAGATCATAGGCTTCGAGAGAGAGAGAGAGTGTTGCTTTTGTTCTCTCTTGCTTTATTTGGTGGTTTTTCAAACTTTGTTTGCTTTTGGTTGAGATACTATGTTTGTGAGACATTGGTGATCATGTGTTTGATCATAATCTACACCTATGCATGCTTGATATTATCCTATCTATCTTATGTGATCACTCACTATGCTTGGTGATGAGTGCATGTATTCATTGTTTATTATTTCAAGTGCTCCCCCTAAATTTGTGCATAGTTTTAGATTTGCTTTGGACTGCAAATGCACAATGAATTAGGCTCATGGGTTACTCTTCCATGTCACATACCTTGCTTTATTTGGTGGTTTTTCAAACTTTGTTTGCTTTTAGTTGAGATACTATGTTTGTGAGACATTGATGATCATGTGTTTGATCATAAGCTACCCTTATGCATGCTTGATATTATCCTATCTATCTTATGTGATCACTCACTATGCTTGGTGATGAGTGCATGTATTCATTGTTTATTATTTTGAGCGCTCCACCAAGATGTATGTGACATGGAAGAGTAACCCATGAGCCTAATTCATTGTGCATTTGCAGTCCAAAGCAAATCTAAAACTATGCACAAATTTAGGGGGAGCTCTTGCTTATCACATACTTCTCAAAGCGACGATGTTATTAAAATCTTATTATCATTTGTCGAAGCTTTGATCTATATATTGTCATCAATTACCAAAAAGGGGGCGATTGAAAGTGCAACTATCCCTAGGTGGTTTTGGTAATTCATAACAACATATAGCTCATTGAGCTAATGCTATTCCAAGACTATTATTTCAGGAAAGCTCAATGAATGGCATGGCATGGATGATGAAAGTGGATCCCTCAAAATACTAAGGACAAAGGATTGGCTCAAGCTCAAAAGCTCAAGACTCTTCATTTTACATTTTAGTGATCCAAGATCACATTGAGTCTATAGGAAAAGCCAATACTATCAAGAAGGGATGAGGTGTTGCTTAATGAGCCTTTTGCTTCATGTGCTTAGTGATATGCTCCAAAACCCTCAACTACTTTCCCACATCCACAAATGACCTAAACCTAAAGCCAAAATCGGTCACACCGATTCTTTCTATCCGGTGCCACCGATTCCAAAAGTCATAGCCACTGCCACAAACCCTAAGCAAATTGGTCTTACCAATAGGGATCTCGGTCTCACGGAGATGGGGTTGCAATCTCTCTGTTTCCCTTCATAACGTTTTGGTCCAACCGAAGTGAGCGATCGGTCCCACCGAGATTGCAATGTAAACTCTCTGTTTCCTTTTTGTAACATTTAGGTCTCACCGGAAAGAGCAAATCGGTCCCACCGAGTTTACCTGACCAACTCTCTGGAAAGCTTATTACCAAAATCGGTCCCACCGAGTTTGTGTAATCGGTCTCACCGAGATTACGTTATGCCCTAACCCTAACCATATCGGCCTCACCGAGATGCATGTCAGTCCCACTGAAAATCACTAATGGTCACTAGGTTTACTAAATCGGTCTGACCGAGTTTAACGATTCGGTCCCACCGAGTTTGGTAAATTGTGTGTAACGGTTAGATTGTGTGGAGGCTATATATACCCCTCCACCTCCTCTTCATTCGTTGAGAGAGCCATCAGACTGAACCTACACTTCCAACTTACCATTTTACGAGAGAACCACCTACTCATGTGTTGAGGCCAAGATATTCCATTCCTACCATATGAATCTTGATCTCTAGCCTTCCCCAAGTTGCTTTCCACTCAATCCCTCTTTCCACCAGATCCAAATCCTATGAGAGAGAGTTGAGTGTTGGGGAGACTATCATTTGAAGCACAAGAGCAAGGAGTTCATCATCAACACACCATTTGTTACTTCTTGGAGAGTGGTGTCTCCTAGATTGGCTAGGTGTCACTAGGGAGCCTCCGACAAGATTGTGGAGTTGAACCAAGGAGTTTGTAAGGGCAAGGAGATCACCTACTTCGTGAAGATCTACCGCTAGTGAGGCAAGTCCTTCGTGGGCGACGGCCATGGTGGGATAGACAAGCTTGCTACTTCGTGGACCCTTCGTGGGTGGAGCCCTCCGTGGACTCGGCATGGCTGTTACCCTTCGTGGGTTGAAGTCTCCATCAACGTGGAGGTACGATAGCACCACCTATCGGAACCATGCCAAAAACATCCATGTCTCCAGTTGCATTTGAATCCTCTAAACCCTTCCCTTTACTTTCTTGCAAGTTGCATGCTTTAATTTCCGCTGCCAATATACTCTTTGCATGCTTGCTTGAATTGTGTGATGATTGCTTGACTTGTCCTATAATAGCTAAAATCTGCCAAACTATAAAATTGGGAAAAGGTTAAGTTTTTATTGGTCAAGTAGTCTAATCACCCCCCCTCTAGACATACTTCAAGGTCCTACAACTGTATACACAATTGAAATTGAAATCAAAAGAGCTATTGATAAGAGCAAACCTGTTAAAGAAACATGCGTGAACATACCTGCTGTGCCATTGGAGTTTCGATTGGAACCTTTAATTTAAAAATAAGTTTGTATGAGTAAATACAGTGATACAAGAGCAAAGCAATCATAGTTAAAAAAAGGCACGCCTAAGCGAGCGCTTAAGCGCCTAGGCTCTAGGCGTTGGCAAAGCGCATTATGCATAACTACGCATAATCTATGCATAATAAGCATAACCATGCGCTTTGGTCAAGAAGCGCAAGGCGGTGGCAAAATGCACAATTAACGCCTAGCGCTTTTTTGAACTATGATAGCAATGGAATCTTAAATTAGAACAGCTGTTCTTCAGGTTTAGGCACTTGTTCTACATGAACAGACTACAGTAAGACGCAAGAATAAAATACTTAAAAATAGAAAATGAGCGCATAGACCTTACCACATTCTTGGTTACGGACCAAGATGTAACAAAGGCGTTCCAGTCATCGTCCGATAAATGTGTCTCGGGAGAACGTAAGGGAATTTGATGAGTTTCTTTGCGGTGAAGTACGCTTTTCTTGTGTAATTCCAATCGCCACTAAGCATTCTTGAAGATAGCAGAGGTATTAGCACAGGTTACCTCATCCCGAGTTTCCAAATTGGTCCTTCTCTATAGAGAAAAATGGGAAAATTTGCTGTATTATAACCATCATGGAGGTAGGATGTATGGGACGAAGCAAAGTAATTGCCATGAATAACATTACTTACACATAACTCCTGGACAAACACACACTGAATCGGCATTTTCCTTCATCTTTAGTATAATATTTCCAAGATGGGAAGATACGCATATCTGATTTAACAACATCAAATGCGATAGATGCTAAACTACGATTGGCTGGTTGTGCTTCCTCCATAGGAATAGGCGTACTAACTGGTGGAGTTGGGGTTCGCCGTGATAGTACTGGCCCTTTGGGCACTGGAGCTGCCTTACTAACTGCTCTTGTTTGGGAGCTCTGTGGTGGAGATGGTGTTGTGTCAACAGGAACTGGGTTACTATCGGCTGGGGTTGGGGTTAGATTGGGTGAAGCTGGTTCTCTGTCCATCGCAGTAGGGGTACAATCTGCGAGAGTTTGGGTTATGTGTGGTAGGGCTGGTTCTTGTGCATGTACAACCGGGTGCTATCTCCACCAAGAGGTAGCACTGTTTTATTTGAAGACCGTGTTTTATTCCGCTAGATATCTGGCATCACCCGCTCCAATTCGAATGGTGATAAACAGGAAACATAGTTGAATGTACAGACATTGTATGAGAGACAGATGCAATAGATAGTGTGGAAAAAGAGGGCATGAAATAGTTGACATGTATATTGTTTAACTAAAGCGGATAGCATGACATAATTTCACATATATGATGTCTATCTAAAACGGATAGCATAGCATAACATAATTCATAGATATGATGAATAACTAAACAGATCGCATGACATAATTCACCTACATGTTATCTAAGTAATCAGGATCGCATCATTTAATTCACATATGTGATTTATATGCTAAGCAGAGGGAATTCAATATGATGTCCAGACTAAGAACATGGTGTTGAATATTGTGTATATGCTGTCTAAACTATGCAATGCAAGACACCGTATGCATGATATGAGCAGTATAACTGTGCCAAGTTAGAGCATACACCTCAGTTGGGGAATAGGACTGGTCATCTGTCTCTGAATCCATCTCCGAGGAGCTATCGGGACCCAACAAGAGATCTGCCTTGACGGTAGCACCTCTGCTCAAGGCCTTGTTTTCACTCCAAATTTTTCCATCTCCCATCCAAATGGTTGATTCACAGGAAGAGTAGTTTAATGTACAAACATTGTCGAAAAATGGAAATGTAATGAAGAAAAGGATGGGCAAGATATCATTCAAATATATGATGCCTGGTTAAACAGGATGGCATTGCACATTTCACATATATTATGGCTGGCTAAAAGACATGAGACTGCATAATTCCCATATATGATATAGAAACTAAACAGATGGCATTACGTAACATGTCTAAACTAAGCGGATGACATATATGATGTCAAAAGTAGGCACTGCAAGGCAACATATGCATGATATGACTAACATCATCATGCCAAGGTAGAGCAAACACCTTGGGGGGTAAATAGGAGTGGTCAGCGGCGTCTGAATACGCCTCAGAACAGATATCTTCCTCTAGATTACAATCTGGAGAGGGGTGGGGAGAGTTTGCCATTGAACCCACCATGGAGCGATGTCTGCATGACATTGTATTGCCGCGCAAAACTCTTCTCTTTTTCTCTACATGTTCAGCATGACTGTGTACAATATCTGACATGCATACGAAAAAAATATGGCGAGATTATGTAAGGAGAGCATGCCAAAATTTAGAGTGATGGTAACAACCAAGGATCGACGTTTTCCGTTGAACCAAAATAGCCCTAATGGATCGACGTGATGTATAGTAATAAGTGATGCAACAAGTGTACAACCTCTTTGCCGTGGCCGTGTCGACCTCAAAGATCATTGGGTTGGTCATTTGAAGCGGTTGAGGCAGAGGTGGCTGTCGGAGATGTGGAGGAAGATTTGAGGAATCAGAGATGGCGTCGAGCACCTTTTCTGTTGTGATGGATCGTTACGTCGTTGGAGCAGCTCCGGTGAGCCGTAAGACGTCAAGGCTGAAGCAAAGACAAGACATACATCGTCAATCTCTTGTGGGATTCTAGTAGCATCTCCAATAGATGATGTAAAATGGATGTAAAATTAACATCACAAAAACCACCTGACTACAACAGATGAGGTAAAAACTGTTGACTCTGAACTTAACTGTCGAAACTGAAATTTACTGTGGAATCTGAATGCTACTGTCGAAATTGAACGCAATGGTAGCAGAGAGGCACTTGACATGTAGTTTAGGGAGGGCCTGCAGTTCATCTTCAACCTGCACCCCCCTGAGCCGCCAGCCACCACCGGCCGAACCGCCGGCCCCAGCGCCGCCTCATGACCCACAACAAGTCGCCACCGCCGCCCTGCCAACCCTTTAGGCCCCGCCCCGCCCTAAACCCTAAGATAGATAGTGGGGTACCTCTCCGTGAGCCCCGTCCCATTGTGGGTGGTTCTGCCTTAACTCCGACAAGCCCCCCCCCCCCCCAACCCCTGAAAATCGACTGACCCAAAAGTCGATTCAGTCGACCGAAGTGTGGCTTAATCAGAGCAGAGCAGCAGCACGAGCAAGGGGGAGAGCAGCAGCGGCAGCTGGGCGAGCGAGCGATCGAGCGAGGGCCGGGGCACAAGCAGCAGCGCGAGTGAGTGAGAGCCGGAGAAGCAGCAGCAGATCCGGCTAGTATGGACGCCGCCGCCGAAGGGGCCTCGCACTGGGGGAGAGCCGTCGTGGAGATGTCGCCCGCGGAGCCGATTTCAAGGTAGCCGCTCCATGGGGGTGCGGGATGGAGCATCGTCGGCGCCGGGAGGTCAAGTTAAGGAGAAGGTGCGATGCGATGAGTGTGCAACCTCTTTGGTGGCGCTGAGTAGGCCTCGGCTTCATCCGAGGAGTCGGTGAGGATGCTGCGGTTCCGGTGGAGCAGGTTAAGGCGGCGCTGTGGGGATGGAGCAGCCGCGATAGATGACGCGATCGTCGGAGCAGCTCCTTGGAGGTGGAGGACAGGGCGGCTTAACCGGCGGGACGGCGAGATGGACGACGGATCCTCATCCGGGGAGGTGGACGAGGGACGTCGAGCTGTTGCGGTGGACGACGTCGTCGGGTAAGAGGCTCCGGCTGGGCAGTGGTGACGTGGCGGACGGAGGAGGGTGGGGTTCTGTGGCTGGAGCGGAGAGGTTATGCGGCCTGGGATTTCGAATGGTGAAAAGGGGGTGAAGCATGACTTAGGGACGCGCTTGTCCAAAATGTAGGATGTGTTACAAAAGTACCCCCCACCGATTTGAACTAGTGGCCCTTTCGGCTCAGGGTTAGAAGGGGGATTTCGCGTGTCGGGATTTGGCAGCTGGTGGGAGTTTTTCGCGTTGTAATTTCGGGATAGCAAAGGCGGGTTGTGAAGGCGCCAGTTTTGGGAGCACGATATCTGAATTTTTGGGATATAACAAGACGCTGGTTGAATTTTAGGGACAAGCATAACGTGTAGTAATATTGTACTTGTACGTACCAAATCAATTCGCACTTCCCTCAACCAAAAAGAAAACGAAAATAAATAAAACTATTCACACCAAACAAAGAGAGAGTCTTGCCCCGTTTTACTATACAAATGCTATTCAAAGATACTCCCTCCTTCCATCTATATAGGGCCTAATGTGTTTTTCGATACTAACTTTGACCAAATAGTAGAGCAATGATATATGACATGCAACTTACACAAAGCACACCGTTAACTTCTGCATGAAAGGTTCTTTCAATGATATAATTTTCACATTGTGCATGTCATGTACTATTAATCTTGTCAATAGTCAAAGGCGGTCTTAAAAATCTCATTACGCCCTATATAGATGGAAGGAGGGAGTATGAATCCATGTTATGTCCGATTAATTTTTTTGCTTGTCAGATAATGCATGTAACCTACTCATACCAACATTTTAGTGCATTCCCAATGTCTATACTACCGCTGCAATTCGAACTAAATTTGAATTCGTTTCTCTATTTCAATAAGAATCTACAATCATGATTGTTGCTAACTTCAACCATCATAGTTTCCTTGCTATCCGCCAGATATAAATCGGACGGCCTATAATGCAGGATGGCAGGCACACCATCATCAACAAGTCCGTTTTTTTATAAGAGTAGAGATAAAATATATTAAATGTAGTATAACATGTTCATAAACACACCATGTGTATCACCGTTATATATATTCACACATGCGTCGGTTTAAAACACTATGATAAATTCTTCAAATATCCGAATTCGCTTTTTATAATGAAGTATATATGATCTCTATTCGTCTTTTACACCCACACAACCCTCTTATCTTTGTAGCTAGCGCTAACTTTCTCTTGTGCATGCACACGCCCGCATCCCTCTCACCCTCCCTCAGCATTCTCTAGCTCCATCGTGCAAATTCATCGTTTCACTTTAGGTCATTCACCCACGGTGTGTGTAGGCCCCCCCAGCTCCTTCTTTACGGCACACATCGATCGATATGCCTCTCTAGCCAGGTGTGCCTAGCATAATCACAAGCTTCCCCTCTTCTCTTGTCACCGTCCATGCCTCACTCCCACCACTCTTTTCATCGTTCTCGTACTCGCACACTTCTCCCCGCTCGATATAATATGCCTCTCGTACCACCTCCTACATGCATCCCTCTATCTCTATCCTTCTCCTCGTGCCTCGTTTGCTTCTAACACACACATGCATGTATCTCGATTGATCTCCCAACATATACCTGGATCGACTTTAACTACCCCCCCCCAATCGATCGACGTACCTCACAAGTTATGTCTCTCCTTTCTCTAACAAAGGGCGATTGATCTTCCTACGTAGTTATGTCTGCTTACCACAGCCACATCGTCCCCCTCATCATTCGTGCATGCCTCCTGACCCGTCTCTCACACGCACGCGTGCAGGACAACAAGCAGCCATCTCCTCTCTTATTGATATTGCAGGCGTGCCCTCCGTTTGTCTAGCAAGCCTATCGCACCATTTGTTAGAAGCAACTCCACTACCACCCCCTCCAACACTCTAGCTCTATCTCTCTCCCAACCTTATTCCCCTCCTGCACATATGCATGAATGCCGATCGATCTCCCTTAATACATGAGCTAGATCGATCTCCTTTATACATGAGGTAGGCCTCTCTCCTCCTCCACACATATACCAGCCATTGTACCTCTATAGTTAATTGGGCCTCCCTCTTCCCCCACCACACACCGATAGTCGAGCGCTGCAGGCAGGTATCCATGCCACAGAGACAAACTGCACATATCCCCTCTCACGTTCCAGTAGGCCAGCCACTCTATATCTTTGACGTGGGCACACACAAATTCGATGGCACTCTTTATCGATCACGCGCGCGCACACACACACATCATCCCTCTTTTCGATTCTATGGACACCTCAAGCCGGTGATACCTCCACTCTCTTCTCGTGGATCGCCCCCTCTCTATATATGTTATATCCAGGACTCTATTTCACATACATTGCATATGTTACATTTTTTGATTGACCCCCCCCAAAAAAAAACTCTCAAGAACCCACACACTATATCTCTCTAGGTTTGTATCTCTCTCACAGAACCCCATGTAGGTGGTGTACGTATACAAGAAGAGAATAGGTGCACCATGCACGTACTCACGCTTCGTGCCCAGCCACACCCGCGCGGGTACACGGTGGAGCTCATTTCTTTACGAAATGGCAGCCCACGTGCTAATTTGAACGCCTATAGCGGTTGTTTACCCAGGGAGGTCGTGTACCACGCCTGCACGAAACAAAGTTCGACTTGACGCGTTTCCGCGCTATTTTTAAATAAAGTTATAGCGCTCAATGGCACGTACACAGAATATAAAACAATTTTATGGAGAAAAAGGTAGTCCGCTCACTATATTCAATGGAGCCTTGCATGCCTGGTTTGTCGCTCTTCAGAGTATCTCACACAAGGCTGCGGTGGCCTCTCTCTCTCACTGTTGGTCACTGATCCGGCCGCATCCCGTCCGCCGGGGGAAAGGGAGTGTGGTGGCCTCTCTTTCTCTCACCGTTGGTCACTGATCCGGCCGCATCCCGTCCGCTGGGGGAAAGGGAGGAAGTGCATCGTTTCTTCGTTCGACGGCGCCGAGGCAGCACGTCCCGATCTGCAGTACACGTTGTTCTCTCTGACCAAGCTCCGACGCGGCTGGGCCTATGCCACCTACTCGCAGATTCCGCCCGCCGCCGCTCACCTTGTTACATCCCGACGACCTCCAGGTATCCCCTCCGGCCTTGCTCCACTGCCCGTCTACCCACGTCGCTGCATGTGGATCTTCCATAGTTCTTTGCCCAAAACGTGGCTAAATCCGGTACTTTCCATATTGCATTCTCATCCTCACACCGTTTTAGACAAACACAACCGTGTTGTTATCTTCCCTAGGGCAAGGAATATGCTTCTTTTTTGTCGTCGCATGTGTCATCAATTGTTATTGGCCAGTAATTGTTTCCTTTCTACCTCTTTTTTGCAAACAGGGCTATCCATTTCACCTCGTTGCTATTGCGACCTTTTGGTGAACTGCACAAATCACTTTTTTCTTAAGAGTGTTTTGTGCAGTTGTACTAAAATGTCACATGGGCAACGTCTCTACATTTCAGTCTTGTTGCACAAAGGGAGATTGGTTTTGCTCTATCCTCCTCATCCAACTCCGAGCCTAATCTTCTCCAACTAGTTAGTCTTAAGAGAGACTGCAAAGGTGACCGGCTTCTATTTATGTGTTTATTGTTTCATCAGCAGTCCTCTATTATTGTAATCACACTTAATATATTTGGAACAGGGACGCTCAGCTCTATTTTAGTGGAACTGCACAAATTATCGGAATATTGCATGCTCCAGACAGCTACTTTTTTTCCCAACATGCCTTGTTGATTTAGGCAGATTTGGGGGGCGTTCTTTGCCAATGAAAGCATGGATCAATTTTAATTTAACACCTTCTCACAACTCTGTCTTCAGTTGTGATGTAATTATTAGCTCTGATCTGCTAATAATTGACATGCATTAGCAAGGAAATTAGTTTTTTATTGTTTCCGAAAGAGCATCGATGGCAAGACACGCGAAACAGAAGCTGAAAGCTCACACCACTGTACAATTTCATGTCTCGCTGGAAAATTGGTTGTATAGTACATCAATTATGTAAACAAATGATGGAAGCTCGATAGCATTGCCAGAAGCCTCTTCATCATCCGGGTCCATGTGCCATCCACAAAATTATACTCCTTCGTTCCTAAATATTTGTCTTTTTACAAATTTCAAACCCGCATATTTTAGAGTGTAGATTCACTCATTTTGCTTCGTATGTGTACTCCCTCCGTTCCTAAATATTCTATTCGTCTTTCTAGAGATTTCAACAAGTGACTACACACAGAGCAAAATGAGAGAATCTACACTCTAAAATATGTATATACATCCGTATGTGCCAGTCCATTTGAAATCTCCAAAAAGACAAATATTTGAGTAGTCACTCGTTGAAATCTTTAGATAGACAAATATACTCCGGAGTATATTTAAGAACTGAGGGGGTAGTGCACAACCGCATGGGAGACTCAGCCCGGTCGTTGTGCCGCATTAATAGTGAGTAATGAGCAGTCAAATCGTAAGCCCCACCTTTCCCACTGTAAGTTGCTCTGAAGAAGCAACCATCAATACGCTCTTCTTTGAATCCGCTCATACTCCATCCGTCACTATTTATACAGTGCGCTTCAAAAAAAAGAAAAAAGATCTGTGGGACCAAGGCAACTAGCGATCGGCCTGAAAAATAGCATTGGTAGTTATAGCACGGCGTCTATTACTAGAGGGAATAATGCGTACACACATGCATGCAGTGCTTCCACCCCGGGTACACACATGCATGCACTTACTCCACTCCGTAGTACTGTAGTACAAAGTACATGAAGAGAAAATTGTGGACTTGATTGCGGTTACCACGCCCTAATTAATTGAGCATTAAACCAAACACGTCTAAAGTCAAAATGAGAGAAATGCATTGAGAGAAATGCATAATGAAGCGCTACAGAAAGCTGTGGCGGAGGGAGGTAGTATGAAGGTTCAAAACCAAATGCAGCGTATGGCGGTCGGTCAACGCACCTCCTCTTGGCATATCAACGACATGTGGGACAGGAGTGTGAGCAAACTGATCTCAATTGACGGCAAAGAGCCAACCCGCCGTTCCTTGAGAGAGGCGAGGCGAGAACACATGAGCCGGGTTCGCATGGAGGCCAAGATATATTCGAGCATGGTTGGTTGATCGATATCATTCATTACATGTTGGGCTGCCGTTTTCCGCCCTTCTCCAGAATAAATGTGTACTTTATCAGAGATAAAAAAATAAGAGTACAGACGCTCACCATGCGGTTCTAGTAGTAGTACTACTCGTACTACTGCGCTTGGCTCTTCGCCTCTTCGTGAAGTCGAACAATGATAGTACTTCGCATGTTGGGTACTACAGTGTATGCCTCTGACAATCTGACACCGAATGGACTGATGCATGTCCATCGAGGGTAGGTTGCATTAGTCAAAAGGCGTAAGCGAGCTTCACCTTGTCCTGCAAGCTTCTCCTCGTTCTGCGAGTTGACGGGACACACCAAAAAGTAGTGCTAGTCCATACTCCCTCCTTTCTCGTCAATATGGCTTAATATTTTTTTGCGGGTAAATGAGAGAGCTTTATTCATATATAAGCATTCTTAGGACGATCAGCCAAGACACTGGTCACTAGGAAGCAAAAAAAAGAAGTAGGAAGCGAGGTGTTTCATCAAGCCAGCTCTCGGCCACATTCAAAGTGCAGCAAGCACGGTTCGCACGAAGATGCGCCGCAAGGTTTGCTGACCTGTTTACATGCTGAATAACAAAGAGGAAATATTACCGAGCGCTACTATTTGTAACAGGATATGAGCCAGAATTAAGCGAGAATTGTGGCGAGTGTTCCATGCAATCAATTTCCATTATCACATGCGAGAACCCTCGAAGAGAACCAAATGTGTTGAAGATTGCTTTATCACATTTTAAAATTATAATAAGAGTGCAGAGGCTCCTCCATCCGGTTCCTAGTACTAGTATAGTATACTTACGTACCTTTATAGACTATATTAGTAGTACTAGTACTAGTAAACTTTAACTTGGCTGTTCGCCTATTCGGGAAGTCGAACAATAGTAGCACTAGTAGTATAGTGTATGCTTACAATCGACACGAATTAACTATTGCACGTCCACCGCTTTGAGCGAGGGAGCGCTTGCATTAGTCAAAAGTTTCTCCTTGTCCTCATGCGAGCCACCGCGGCGCCAAGTAATGCTAGTCCATACTGCCTCCTCTCCGGTTAATATGGATTAATTTCAAACAAGATAAATACACTGTCATCCTTTGTATATTTGTAATAATATGGTCAGTGGACTTCATAATACGCTCATTGCGCTCAATATATATATTTTCCGGTGTTTATACGGTCACTAGCTCACCCTGACTGAGCATGTGTGTGCATGCACGTGTAGGTTGAGCACTTAGCATGACCGTGTGTGTTCCGTCATGTGCTCGGACATGCATGCATTAGGGCGTCGCGCATGCTTTTGCGTCCATGTGTACGTGTAGGATTGCATACACGTAGGGGAGTACGTGTAGGGGCCACTAAGGAGCAGTCAAATCACATAGTAAGTTAGTCGGAAGAAGCAACCATCATTTCACTCTTGAATGCGCAATATAAAATGGTTGATATGGAGAGAAAAAGAAAACCACTATATATACACTAGCAGGAGCCTAAGCTACAAGCCTGCTTGCTAAGGTTGCCCTCTTCACAAGCATAGAACGACGGGCCTGATCCCGCAGCTGGGGGAAGGGAGCAATGTTCTGCGTAGACACGATCAACATCGGCGAGGGAGAAAACCCACAGTCGGTGCGTCCCAATCGGGGGTCACCGCGGTATGGGCTGATGCCGCGTCCCAACCGCCCTTCTAGCTACAGCCCGACGTCCCAGGTAGTCCATCTTCCTTTTGGAGCTGGCTTGCTCCACTGCCGTAGCTCCATCTCCATGTCGATCTTTCTCTACTTCTACCGGCTTCTACTTGTGATGAGTTTATGTCTCATGAACTAGTGCCAGTACTATTATTCTAATCACACTTCTTCAATATCTTTGCCATCAGGGATGCTCAGGTCGATTTTAGTGGAACTGCAAAAAGCATCGTATGATCCGAGGGTGCCAGTCGTCTTTCCTTCGACAGGTTCTACCTGGCCAGGGAATTAAATCATGTTTAGGGTTTAGGGTTTAAGTCATAGTGACCCCATCAGTAGTTTTTCTTTCGTACACGCTCTCACAACCTTTTCCTTTAGTTGTGAAGTAAATATTGGCTATGATCTGTGAATCATTGAGATGCATCAGCATGCGTGTTAGTTTTCCTTTGTATTTGATGGAATGTTGTAACGGGGCAACCTTGGAATAGGAATGAAAATGGAGTGGAAAGTTTCTGTTTTCCGGAGAAAAAATGGAAGCGGAGAGAAACCAAAGTTCGTTTCGTTGGATCGCGCCATCGAGCAAAAACCAACGTTTAAATCACGTCTGTCGTGTTAGTGTATCACCCACCTCCACGGCTCGACCCCACATGGTCGCCGGCATGCCACTCACCGCAAACCGAGTATACGATAACTTTCCCTTTGCTTGTCGATGGATCGCGCCATGGAGTACTACTAGCACTACTGGAAGAGATTGACGAGTTGGGCGAGGACAGCTAGCTGTAGCACGGACTCCCAAGAACTTTTTACATGCATGTTGTCCGGCTATTGCGACCTTTGAACGCGGAGCAGCCGCGTGCACCCGGAAGCGGCGCGGGCGACGCTCTCTCGGCCGGCGCGCCGCTTCAATGTCGGCGCCAGTGAGAGGTCGCGTCCGCTTAGGCAGGGCATGAATGCGGCACTGACCGTTTTGGGCGGGAAGCACGCGCGGGTGATGAAGATGGTTCGGGTTGGTCAGGACCGGCCGTGGCAGCGGTCCGGACGTGCACAAACAAGAGATGTTGTGCGTTAATATTGCTGCGTATATAATTAACAACGTAAATAATGTGCCAGTTGGACAAATATGATTGGAGATGGAGATGGAAATGGAATTTTACGTAAACACGGATATGCATGTCTAGGTCTATGTGTGTGTCTTGCGACGACTCTCGTGACTGACACAGGCGGGGCGTGTTTTTGATCGAGTTTTCTTTCTTGATGCGTTAGAAAACCAGTTTGTCTAATTCACATCTAGATGTTATTTAAGGATATCACACCTAAGCTCCCACAAGTACATAATGTAGCAACAAGAAACAAAAAACTAGGACAAAAAATAGACCACAAATGCAGTGGACATCAACTTAGATGTGTCCTAGACAGACCCAAAATCACTGCTATGGAGAGATTTTTTTACTCCATTATAGTCTCTTGTTTGATAGAGTTTCTTGCGTCTCGCTCTCTCACCCTCTCCATATCAAAACAAGATGACAGTGTCCACTCTATCTCTCTCCTCACCGATGGTCACAGATCCGGCCGAATGCCCGAATCCCGGCCGCTGCGGGAGGTGAGGAGGCGCAGCGTTGACGTTGTCGCCGTCGGCGACGGAGGGAGCCGATGCGCACCGTCCTCTCGAGCCGAGCTGGCGCCGGACGAAGATGCCAAATGGATGATGCATCACCATGATGACCTATCTATGCTCATGGTTGCACCTCGTGGTTGCGTCAGCTGGTGAAGCTGATCGATTTTCAATGAAAAACAAGCTGTCTTCCATCAGTGCTCTTTGCTTGTTAAGCACAAAGATGATATCCTTTGTCATTTCACCTTGGTTGCGTTGGATACGCAGTCGTCTTTCACGTTGGTGCAATTTTATCACACAATTGGCTATGAACCAAATGTTTCCTCCAAGAAGGATCGACGTTGGTACTAAGAGCATAAGTTTTGTATTGATTTCTAAGCCTTCTCACAACTTTGTCTCCAGCTCCCCTGTAATTTTATATGTCCAGTTATTAACTTTGATTTAAAAAAATGGTGTGGACTAAAAACCCGGATGGACGTAGTAGCCCTCCATTTTTATTTACTCTGCATATTACATTTGACTGAAGTCAAACTTTATAATAGTCTCAAACCTTTCCTATAATTGAAATTAAAATTCTTTATTTGTACACACTCTCACACGTTTTCGATAATTTGGCGCATTTGTGGTTGTTCACTTAAGGGAGGGTAGTGTACCACACGTGAAGGACAGGAAGTGCGACCAGGACGCGTGGGCGTGGATCGTTAGTTCATCGGAAGTAGTACTAGTTTTCTTCACTGTACATTAGATAAAGAGTTTTGTTTCGTACTTACACAATTTAAAACGATTGCTATGGAGAGAATAAGAAAACCACTCCACTAGTATATATTACTCGTATACACGAGAGTACTATATGGACGCGGCTTGACTTAGTGCACCTGCCTTTGGGTTTATGACAGGTGGGCCCAAAATGTGGCTGGCTCACCTGTCATACAGCCAAAAGCAGGTGCAGTGAAGGCACCGGAGCTCAGTCCGTACTACAGTATAGTATATATATAAGCGGGAGCCTCAGCGCTTGTTCGCTAGGGTTTGCACTCTCCACACGCTCGCCGCACTACATATATGTTACACGCTGGAGGCTCAGCGTTCATTTGCTAGGGTTTGCTATATTCACAGTCTCTCACCCTCTCTTCACCAGATCTAAACAAGACTGCATTGGCCTCTTGTCTCTCTCTCCCCCCTCACAGCTGGTGAAGGAGGCGTCCGTATCCCGTCGCACCAGGAAGGGGAGGAGGTGCAGCGTTCACTCTATCGCCTTCGGCGAGGGAGGCAATCCACTGCCGGCTGCGCTGTTCTCTTTCACCCAGCGCCTGTGCGGGAGGGCCACCGACCCCTTCTTCCTCGCTGTTGTACGTAGTGTGGGCAGATCCGGCCTCCCACCGCACGCCTTGCCACATCCCGACGACCCACCAGCTACATCTTCGCACACAAGGAAGTGCTTCCGGGCGAAAAAAACAAAACGATTCGCCACTGACTGTTGGGATCCACCAGCTACATCTTCGCAGGCAAGGAAGTGCCTGACAGTTGGGACCCACCTGGTCGAAGCGTACGTAGCGTTGTCATTCTGGTCGCGAACGTGTACGTACATACTAGTCGATGTAGAGGCGCGCACGTGTCGTAGTAGAGGCGTGCACGTGTCGATGTAGAGGCGCGTACGTAGCATGTACACGTACGTACAACAACGAGGGTGCAAGAAAGAAAATACGGCCACATACGTACATACGGGCAGGGTCTCGAACGCCTACTCGCGCATACGTACATGGCGGGGTCGGAACGGAGAAACAGCGTAGTCGTCGTGTTCATGGGGAGCCAACCGGCTGGGTCGGAACGGAATGCGTGGTCGTGTTCATCGGGAGGGCTTGGACGGAACAGCGATGGAAACGAGGCTGGCGTATCGCACAACGGAGGAAACGGACCTCCCACGTTGAACGGGTTCTGTTGATCGGGAGGGTGTGGCGTACCACAAAACGGAGGAAATGGACGCCCCTACGGTCAAACGGGGTCCTGTTGATCGGGAGGGTGTGGCGTGCATAACGGAGGAAACGGACCTCCCTACGGTCGAAAAGCAGGGGTCCTGTTGATCGGGAGGTGTGGCGACGCAAAAGCAGGACTCCACTGGATACTGTTCATCTCCACCGTCGACCTCCTCCAGCCTCCACGGGCTACCGTCGACCTCCTCCAGCCTCCACGGGCTCTGTTCATCCAGCCTCCACCGCGCACTACTCCACCGCCATCGCTCAACCACCCTCCACGGGCACCCTCCACCATCTACCGTTCATCCAGCCCTCCACACCACGGGTCCTGTTCAACTACCCTCCACGGCCACCCTCCACCGCTTCATCGCTCATCCAACCCTCCACACCACGGGTCCTGTTCATCCAGAGGCAACACCACCGCCACCGCTCATCCAACCCACCCCAGCATACGCCACTGTTCATCCAATCGATCGGTTTCAGTTAGTAGAAGCAGCGGCGAATCGCTCCATCGGGTTCGATTAACAGCCATCGATCGATCGCCGGGTTCAAGAACGCGTAGTTCGCAGCAGCTTCGGGTTCGATTAGTGCCCAACGCCTCGCCAGTTCAATTAGAGCCAACGCCGCACACACGTGCGTCACGACGAGAAACGCGCATCACTCGGCCCCGACCTCCCATCAGAACCGCAACTCCCCGAAATTTTCCTCGCCCTCGCTTCTACCACGGTTTTTTCCGTCATGGACGAACCAAAGAATGTCATGCAGTTGCGTCTCCGGCCCGCCCAGGACGAAAAGCCCATTTTCTGTCATGATTTTCTGTCATAGAAGTAGGAGCCCACCACATCTATGATGATACCGGGTTTTGTCACAATTATCGTCATAGAAGTGTCATATGTATGACAGAAAAAAATTCCGTTCGGCCCAAAATGTCACGGATGTGTCTTTTTTTGTAGTGTATGCACCCAAAGGTCTGCATAAACTACTCACGCATCATCGGAGAGGCCATGGTGTCGATGTAGAAGCCCTCCGTGATTGATTCCCCCTCCGGCGGAGTGCCGGAAAAGGCCCCAAGATGGGATCTCACGGGTACAGAAGATTGCGGCGGTGGAAAAAGTGTTTCGTGGCTCCCCTGGATGTTTAAAGTGTATAAGAGTATATATAGGCGAAGGAAGTAGGTCGGTGGAGCTACGAGGGGCCCACGAGGGTGGGGGCGCGCCTACCCCCTGGGCGCGCCTCCCTGCCTCGTGGCCACCTCGTTGCTTCCTTGACGTCCACTCCTAGTCTCCTGGATTGCGTTTGTTCCAAAACGATCCTCGCAAAGGTTTCATTCCGTTTGGATTCCGTTTGATATTCCTTTTTCACAAACACCTGAAATAGGCAAAAAACAGCAATTTGCACTGGGCCTTCGGTTAATAGGTTAGTCCCAAAAATAATATAAAAAGGTATATTCAAGCCCATTAAACATCCAAAACGGATAATATAATAGCATGGAACAATAAAAAATTATAGATACATTGGAGACATATCATGAAGATGGCGGTTCATGAAGTAGACTTATTAAAGGGCCCAAACCTGATGACGGCTTAAGGCCCGTAAGTGTAAACCGCCATGTATACATAACTTGTATTGTAAGGCATGTGAGATAAGTCACCGGGCCGGACACGTTTGTATGAGCCGGCCGGGACTCTGTAGGCCGCAGGGCATCAACCCATGTATATAAGGGGACAACCCGATAGCGGCTTAGGGCAAGAAACAACAGACCGAAAGCCAGGCAAAGCGTATTCGCTCCCCGGTAATCGAAACCCTAGCAATACTACCTCAAACTGGATTAGGCTTTTACCTTCACCGCAAGGGGCCGAACCAGTATAAACTCCTCGTGTCCTTTGTTCCGTTTTAACCCCTTTAAGCTAACCTCGTCACAATGGCTACACAACTAAGTCCTTCCACGAGGACATCTGCTGTGACAACTCCACGACAGTTGGCGCCCATCGTGGGACCTGCGCACGGTGGTATTGAGTTCTTGAAGGGCAGCTTCGAAGGGATCAAGGGATACGCCGTGGGCCGGATGACCAAGAGTCGTCGCGGCAAGCTCTACATCGACGATGCAGGCTGGGGCCCCGAGGCCGGCTCAATTGAGTACGGGTACTGGGTCCCCTTCGGCGGAATCCATGTTTTCATCGGCAAGATCGGCGAACCGGGCCCTGAGCCGGACATTTGCATCGACATCATCGAGATGACTCAGCGTGCACGACCCGCCAGGGTTCAACCCGCCGTGAAGCATGCCTTCGTTGGATTTATCCACGAGGCTGAGTTGGAAGGTTATGTTTCTGGCGGTGAGACGGCCATCTACTCTGATGGTGAATCATCCACAGGCGAGACCAATTCAATGTATCAACTACAAGATGGATAGCTTGGGGCCTGTTCCAATGGCGACAGTATTCCGGTCCCCCATGAGCCACTGAACAGGGTGGCGATCTTCATGGCTGGCACCCAGCCGATTCTCGGTTCGACAGCCGCCAAGGCCATGACCTCCAGTGCAGCAGCGGTAACAGTAGCGGGTGTTGGCGGTTCAGCGCGCCCGTCGGCTGAAGTTTTAACGGATTTGTTAGAGGATCTGGCGACTCTGATGGGGGTGGAGGTAACCCCAGATAACCAGGAACAACACAAGGTGGATGTGGCTAAACTGCACGATGAGATAGCGCAAGACAAGATCGAGCTGGCAGCGGAAAACGCCAGGATGGCTGCAGAGCGGGCCGTTTTGAACGCCCACAGTGGATTCAAGCAGATTCATACCGGCTTATGGTGGATCAGAACGCTGCAAATGAAGTCTTGAGGAGAAAACATCGGAGTCGTCTGCCCTCGATTTATGAGTCAAGGAACCTCTTCAACACACCCAGAGTGGGGGCCAGTAACCCGCCGGTGATAAACCAGACGGTCGAAGCACCAGGGGGTGGGGTGCCGGGTCAGCCGCGCGTGAAAGGTTCTCCGCATATGAATAATACCCCGCCTCAGCATGTAGTGACGCCGCCGGGCCATTACTCCACCCCTCTAGACAATATGATTGCTGCAGCTACACTATTGGCGGCTCTGCCAGTCGAGGGCGAGACTCCAATGGCGGTTGAAACCTGAAGGGCCAGGTAGCTTCTTCAAATGGCTTTGGTACAACAGCAGGTTTATTCCTACAGTCGTGACCAGATTCATTCGACCCCTCGTCCAAGCCGGAGCTACAGTAGGCACCTTGACTCGCCAGCGGTCTCGAGTACTGAGCAGCGCCGTAACCAACCTCATGGACATGACCCGTCGCGCAATGGGGCTAATGCGCAGGATTTAGTGGACCAGGGCAGAGCGTGCCGGGAGGCCGAGCTGGCGGCTCATCTGGTGGCTCATCAGCACGCGCTGGTGTACCCAACGGCTTCAATTGAGGCGGGTGTAACTTCTAGAGCTTTGGGTGTGCCGTGTTTAACGGCGGCTATACGAAACGAGCGTCTGCCCAAGGATTTCAAAGGCCCTCGTAAGGTGCCTAATTACACAGTAGATCAGCCCCCTGAGGCTTGGGTGGAGAGTTATGAGATGGCCATGGAGATGCTGGATGTTAGCGAGGCTGCATACGCTAAGTATTTCACCATGATGTTGGAAGGGACGGCTCGTACCTGGTTGAAGGGGCTGCCGGCTAATTCCATCGGATCATGGGCAGAGCTGAAGGCCCGGTTTATCCAGAATTTCAAAGACACGTGCAAGCAGCCTATGTCGATCGTGGATTTGGTTTCTTGTGTTCCAGCTGAGGGCGAGTCAACAACCAGCTGGATGCGCTGGGTCTCGACTATCATACATTCCTCAGATAACATCAAAGTCGGCTCAGCGGTTCTAATGTTGGAGAAAAATTGCCGTTTCGTTCCACTTAAGCAGAAGCTTGGGCGGCTTAAGCATCATTGCAACGACATGGGGGAGCTTATGGCGGCTCTTGTCAAGTACGCCGACTCTGATGGTACCAAGGACCCCGACTCTAAGGATGAAAGATCAGGAAAGGGAAAGAAGAGTAGCGGCATGAAGAGGCAGCAGTACAACCCAGCCAATCAGGGCGGCAACGGTAAGCGCAAGGCTGATGATTTTGTGGCTAACACCGGTGCGCGGAGTTATAATCAACGTCGTAAGGGGAGGCCGACTCAAGGGACAAAATTTGACCTTCAAGCAATATTGAATCAGCCATGTCCGAAGCATGGAACGGAGGAGAGGCCAGCTACCCACTTGTGGAAAGATTGCAGTATCATGAGACACCTCGTGGAGTCTGCTCCAGACAATCGGGTCTTAACGGCGGTTCAGGATCCGGCTCTCATGGTCCGGTTCATGGAGGCGGCGGCTCAAATTCCGGGTTTCACGACCAAGGCAATCAAGGTGGTTATAACCAACAGAATAATCAGGGGAATCAGCAGCAGCAACAGTCTGGCTATCAGAGCAACCCGAAGCAATTAAACAGTGGGCAGTACCACGTCTTCACTACTAGTTTGTGTAAGCGGTATCAGAAGCTGCATAAGAGGGCGGTGAATGCTGTTGAGCCGACGGTGCAACCTTATCTACGGTGGTCAGAACATCCTATTGTGTGGAGTCGTGAGGATCATCCGCCCCGGGTTGATAATCCGGGTCACCTGGCTCTGGTGGTGGCACCTCAGGTTGGGGGCTATAAATTTACTAAGGTGCTGATGGACGGAGGCAGCAGCATTAATATACTTTATTATGAAACCTTCCGCCGCATGGGACTGACTGACAAAAATCTTAAGCCATCAAGCACTGTATTCCATGGTGTGGTGCCGGGTAAGTCAGCATATCCAGTGGGTAAGATATCTTTGGAAGTTGCCTTTGGAGATGAGCATGATTTTGGATCCGAAACTCTGACCTTTGAGGTGGTCAAGATTAAGAGCCCTTATCATGCTCTGTTTGGGCGGCCGGCTTATGCTAAATTCATGGCAAGGCCTTGTTATGCTTACTTGCAGCTTAAGATGTCGGGTTACAAGGGCACCATTACAGTGCATGGGAGTCGCAAGGTGGCCCTAGAGTGTGAAGAAGGTGATGCTTCTTATGCTGAATCAATTTGCGCAACAGAGGAGCTGAAATTTTACAAGGACAATGTTGGCCCGGCGTACATGACATCCTTGAAGAAGCCAACCATGGAGCACGATCTTGCGTTAAAGTTTAAATCGGCAGATGACACTAAGTTGGTTGATTTTATTCCTGGCGACTCATCCAAGCAGTTCAGCATCAATGCCAATCTGGATCCGAAATAGGAAAGCGCGTTCATCGAGTTCATCCGTGAGAACCGGGACATCTTTGCATGGAAGCCTTCAGACATGCCGGGTGTATCTAGGGATGGGAATGGGTACCCATTACCCACGTACCCTGCGGGTAAAAATCCTATTAGGGTAAGGGTATGGGATAAAAAATTATCCTTGGGTATATGAATAGGGAAATGTTAAACCCATCGGGTAGAGTGGGTACAGGTATGGGATCATGTAACCCATACCCACATACCCATGTACCCATATAAAATCTATATGAACTCAAAATTATCTCTACTTTATCATGAATTTCTGAACTCAAAATATATGACTGTGTGATGATGTTTTGAAGTGTTGTTGTTTAAGAGAAAGTGATGTTGTTTATTATATATGATGTTGTTTATGATGTGTTGTTGTTTAGAAGTGTGTTGTTGTTTTTGTTATAATATATTGTTGTTTATAGATTATAATTATATGTTGTTTTTATGACTATGAGTAGTTCAAAGTGATGCTTTGCAAACATGGGTAATTTTACCCATGGGTACCCATATGTACTGCAATCTGGGTATGGGAAAAAATTATACCCATTGATGGGTACGGGTAAGGGTGATGGGTAAGCTCAGAGGGGATGGGTAAGGGTATGGGGTGGCTCCACCCGTACCCAAACCATGCGGGTGCCATCCCTAGGTGTATCGAGGGAAATCTCTGAGCACACTCTTAATATTGATCCAAAATTTAAGCCGGTCAAGCAATTCCTCCGTCGTTTTAACGAGGAGAGACGAAAGGCCATTGGTGAAGAAGCGGCCCGGCTCTTAGCGGCCGGGTTTATCGTTGAGGTTTTTCATCCGGAGTGGTTGGCTAACCCGGTGTTGGTGCTTAAGAAGAATGGCACTTGGCAAATGTGTGTGGACTACACGGACTTAAACAAAGCTTGTTCGACTGACTTGTTTGCTCTCCCTCGTATTGATCAAATCATTGATGCTACGGCGGTTTGTGAGCGTTTGAGTTTTTTGGATGCTTATTCTGGTTATCATCAGATCAAGATGGCGGTTAAGGACCAGGAGAAGACAACTTTCATTACTCCATTTGGAGCCTTCTGCTATGTGTCTATGCCTTTTAGACTCAAGAGTGCCCAGGCGACTTACCAGCGGTGTGTGCAGAATTGCCTTCACAATCAGATCGGGCATAATGTTCATGCTTATGTAGATGACATTGTGGTGAAATCCAGAAGGAAGGAGACCCTGATTGATGATTTGAGGGAGACGTTAGACAATCTTCGGGTGTATAAGATGATGCTTAACCCGGCCAAGTGTGTTTTCGGTGTGCTGACGGGCAAGCTTTTGGGTTTTCTGGTTTCTAACAAAGGCATTGAAGCTAACCCAGAGAAGATCAAAGCCATTACTTCTTTGGCTAAGCCGGTGTGTTTTAATGATGTTCAACGTCTGGCGGGTCGCATAAAAGCTTTAAGCCGGTTGGGAGAGAAGGCTATCCCTCTATATCAGATGATGAAGAAGACAGATAATTTCATCTGGAGTGATGTTGCTAATGAGGCATTTGAAGCACTTAAGAAGCAGCTGGCTGAGCGCCTGTTCTTGCTGTTCCCATTGATAAAGAGCCTCTGTTGTTATATGTGGCTGCCAATGCCCGGGCTGTCAGTGTAGCTATCGTGGTGGAAAGGAAAGAGGCAGGCAAGAAGTATCCGGTTTATTGACCGGTGTACTACATCAGTGAGGTACTTATTGAGTCCAAGCAGAGGTATCCGCACTGGCAGAAGCTTGTGTATGGGGTCTTCATGGCGAGCCGGAAGCTTAATCAGTATTTTCTGGGTTGTCCCAGTACTGTGGTCAGCTCTGCTCCTTTGGGGACATCATCCAGAACAGAGAAGCCATAGGCCGGGTTGCCAAGTGGGCCATTGAGCTTGGACCCCATGGTTTGAAGTATGTGCCTTGTACGGCCATCAAGTCTCAAGCACTTGTGGATTTTATCAATGATTGGACAGAGTTGCAGACGCGAGAGGAAAAGCCGGACAACACATATTGGACTATTCACTTTGATGGGTCCAGGCAGTTGGAAGGCTCGGGGGATGGAGTTGTCTTGACTTCCCCACGAGGTGACAAGTTCTCTTATGTTCTCCGGTTAATGTTCCCTTGTACTAACAATGCAGCTGAGTATGAAGCCTTGCTCCACGGTCTTCGGATGGCAAAAGAGTTGAACTTAAGTCGGGTGAGGTGCTTCGGCGATTCAGATCTGGTAGCTCAACAAGTCTCTAGCGCCTGGGATTCTAAGGATCCACTCATGGCGGCTTATCACCGAGAAGTTGATGCTATTGCGGGTCATTTCAAGGGTTATCAAGTTGAACATATGGATCGCAGGAAGACTGAGGAAGCTGATACTTTAAGCCGATTAGGGTCTCAGCGTAAGCCGGTGCCACCTAACACATTCCTGGATATTTTGCTTAACCCTTCTGTCAAATTACCTACAGAGGAGGATCTTGCTATCCCTGACCCGGAGGTACAATTGGTGGCGGCTCTTCATGCCATTACTGACTGGACAGTTCCGTATCTGGCTTACATGACCCGGGGTGAGTTGCGTGAGGATGAGATCTTGGCCAGACCGATAACCCGGCGGTCTAAGTCAATGTAAATTGTCAATGGGGAGTTGCACCATCGCAGTGTCACAGTGGCGTTTCAACGTTGTGTCTCTCCTGAAGAAGGCTATGAGATTCTGCGAGAGATTCACAAAGGAGATTGTGGTCATCATTCCGGCTCTAAATCTCTTGTAGCCAAAGCTTTCCGTCATGGGTTTTATTGGTTGACGGCTCATGCTGATGCTGAGGATTTGGTCAGTAAATGTGACGGTTGTCAGAAGTTTTCATGACGAGCTCATGTGCCGGCTCAAGAATTGAGGACGATTCCAATTACTTGGCCGTTTGCAACTTGGGGGCTTGATATGGTTGGGCCTTTTAAGAGGTCCAAGGATAAGAATACCCACCTTTTGGTGGCAGTTGATAAGTTTACTAAGTGGGTTGAAGCAGTGCCGGTTAGTAAGTGTGATGCAGCAACGGCGGTTCAATTCATCAAGAAGGTGATCTTCCGTTTTGGCTTTCCACATAGCATTATAACAGATAATGGTACTAATCTCTCTAAATGTGCTATGAAAGAATTTTGTGAACGGGAGCATATTCGGCGTGACGTTTCCTCTATGGCTCACCCTCAGTCCAATGGTCAAGCAGAACGAGCTAATCAAGAGATTCTACGAGGTATCAAGCCCCGGCTTATGGTTCCTTTGCAAAGAACGTCGGGTTTTTGGGTGGAGGAGTTACCCTCAGTATTATGGAGTATCAATACAACCCCCAATAGATCTACGGTTACACACCTTTCTTTATGGTTTATGGAGTAGTGGTGGTTCTCCCTAGTGACATCCGTCACGATTCACCCCGGGTGGCGGCTTACGTTGAAGTTGATAATGAAAAGGCCCATCAAGATGCACTTGACCTGTTAGATGAGGAGCATGACCTCGCGGCAGCTCGTTCGGCGATTTATTAGCAAGATCTACGTCGTTATCACAGCCGCCGGGGCAAAACCAGAACCTTTCAAGAAGGTGACTTAGTGCTCCGGCTTATCCAAGATCAGACGGATATGCATAAGCTATCACCGCCTTCGGAAGGACCTTTTGTGGTCAGCAAGAATATGCATAATGGGTCACACTATCTTATCGATGTTTGAGACCACAAGGACTCACGTAAGTCAGAGGAGGAGACCAGTCGGCCGTGGAATATTGCTCATCTTCGGCCCTACTATACTTGAGCCGCCGGCTCTCATGATGTACATAGTTTGATGATGTATATATTATAAACAGTATAATAAAGCCGGCATCCCTGATAATTCAGGGCCTCTGTCGTTTCACTTCCTCGAAGTTGAGTCTTTATCATCATCTTACATGTTCACTTAAGAGGCTTGACGCCAAAACTACAGGGACCAAAGAGAGTTGGATGCACATCACAGCTCAAACATAGGTCCCCGATGAGCACAATTCGCAAGTATGTCACTTGGGGGCTTCCTGTTCAAACATAGGCATATTCGACCAAAGAGAACATAGCATGACTACCCTCTTGACCATGTTATCTTTTTCAAACATAGACGTATTCGACCAAAGAGAACAAAACCTTTTCCGGGTCATCCTACCTGTATACCAGCTGCTTCAACTCCATCAGGTAATCCTGATTGACCCACCGAACTCTTAACGATCAATCATTTACGGCGTATTCGACCAAAGATCCTGAGCTCGTTAAGGTTCAAACGGCGGTTTGTCATGTGAGAGCACGGCTTACAGACAGTCAGGATAAATCCAAGCTTCATAAGTTGCCTTCCTTGAAACTTGGATAAATCGGCCCGTGATGCATGCTGCTACTCTGACCACACGTACTCCTGATCAGTCTATCTTTAAACAAGACCTGACTTTATCTGGGTTCAAATGTCGACTGGGTACTATGAGTGCCGGCTCACGGAAATCACGTACCTTCCAGTGGCTCAGGCTAGTTTCATTGAAGAAGACACTTTGGCTTGGTGGCCTTCAAAAGCCTCGAATTTTTTGATTTCTTTTCTTTATATGATTTCTTTTTTGCCATCTGTTTTTACAAATCAGGCCAAACTGCCCTAATTATGGCTCATATTTGAAGCATCTTTTGGGTTTCTACAACCCGCCAGGATGGCAAACTCTAAGTCGCCAGAGGATAATAATCTTATGTTTTAGAGTCATCACTCTAAAAACTCTAGCTAAGCGGAGCTGATAAGCCGGCAGTCTAAACATACACCACAGGTATGATTGTTTATTTAACAATTGAGTTACCATTGTGATTAGACCGGATCTGGTTATGGGCTATCTGTCCCCAGTGGTTTCAATTGGGTATCATGACCCGCCCGGCGGTAAGCCGCCAGGGCACTTGTAATCTCTTTATGTGTAGGATAATGATCAATCAGGCCTGCATAAGTCAATGATATCATAAGTATAAAGCGATGGTTTCTCAAATTGGCGGATCAGTAATATTGTGCAAAACAAAAACATGCACGATGGCATGGCAGATTAAAGTTTTACTACCCTATTACACAACTCCCTGAGCCAAATAAGATCAAGTGTTTTTCCAAGGATCTAATACATAAACCGCCCGGCGGTTCATTCTTCTTGGCCTTGCTGGCTTGAGGATTCTGGGTCATCCTTTTCCGGTTCTTCTTCTTCTTCTGCCACCTGAAAGTTTGGCGATGACCAGTCGATGCCACATAAAGCTTGAAATTCAGCTTCATCATCTATAAGTTCAGATGGCTCAACTTCAGGGGCAAAAGTATGCTTACGAATTGGAGGGATTAGGTCCATCACTCTATAAGCCGGGGTCAGCATCTTTTGATTCTCCTTGTTATAAGCCGGATGGTACTTTGTAAGGTCCGAGTCATTGGCAATCATAGTTGCCATTGGACGAATTTCTTTCATGCAAGCTGAGAAGTCCTTCTGATCAAACGGAGTACCATCTTCTTTCAAGCTTGGGTATCCAGTGGCTACCTCAGACGGGTCAAGCTCTGGTACCCATGCCTTGGCCCGGCTCAAAGCTGTCACAGCACCGACTCTTGCAGACGACCGCTTCATTTCATCCATCCTAGAAGGCAGCACAGAGAGTATTTTCAAGACATCTATCAAAAGAGTAGGTGCTTGATTGGTTGGAGAAATAGTAGCCAGTGCACGCTGAGCTCCGGTATATAGCTGTTCAACAAGAGTATAAACAACTTTGAGCTTCACCAGCATATCTTGGTTTAGATTACTGCTCCTGGGACCTGAATAAGTCATAAGATTGGCCAGAGGCGATTTATACTATCACAGGAAAAGATTCACTTTTGATACTTAAGAAGGCGACTCACCAAAGATAGCAGAAACCATCTGAGATACACGGAATTTTAAATCGGTGAGTTCAGTGGTCACCTCTTGAAGAGCCGCCTCCGCTTTTTCAGCTTGTTGTATTAAAGCAGTCTTTTCTTCAGCCCAAGTGCTTCTCTCCGCCTCAAAATTGGTTTTCAGTTTTTCCGCCTCAGATATGCTGAACTGGAATTTTGACTCAGCCTTCCGAGTTTCAGATTCTTGATTCGCCAGCCGGGTCTTTGCATCTGTTAATTGTGACTCAAGCTCAGAAGTGGCAGTCTGTGCAACACAAAAATTGCAACAACATTCATATCCAGATTATAGAAATATAAGTCCCAAATCTTTTGCAAGAAACAACACTTGGCACTTGGGGGGTAATGCTTGCCAAAACAATTCTCTATACAACGGCTCATTTCAGTAAAGTCCCAAGCACTTTGCAAGCAAGAGTACTTGGCACTTGGGGGCTAATGCATATCGCTTGTGTTTATTTACTGCTTTATAATAACCCGATTATGTTGTAACGATCATAGCCGGGTCATGGGGGCTATACAGGTCAGCTTTATTTCTAAACAATGGTGGACAGGACCAATTCATTCATATTGATTAAACTGGCCCTTGGGGGCTACGGATGAAAAGTTCATTGTTGGAAAATCCGGTTTAATTATGAAGACAAAAGCCGGCTTTGGAAGGATTCCACTATAGATGTTTACGGTTATTCTAAGTCTACAGCCTATTCAAATTTTATCATACCCAGTAGACTTGGGGGCTGGCAAGATGGACATAATTTATTTAAGCAGGAAGTCATACCTCATATTTCTGATGCATTTGCTTCACCATATCAATTTCAAGATCGCGGCTGGAGTGTACTTGGCTGAGGTAGCCAGGGAGTATTTCACTGCTGCTCAATTGTGCCTAATGGGAGACGTCAAACCTCACTTTCCGCCTTTCAATAACCTCTTCTTTGGCAGAGTGCTTGGCCAAAGCTGTTGGATTTCCCGGTTCTGTAAAACCGGTGCCAGTGATCAAAACATCATCAGTATGAGTCTCTGACGGCTTAGGTGAGCTTGATGGTTCAGTGATCAAAGAGTTGGTGTTGGTGTGATCAATGGAGAGATCAGGGATTTCAGGTGGAACATCCGGGGCAGGTTCTTGTTGTTTTTCAGAAGCTTCGGGTGCAGAGACTTGCTGCTCCGATTCAACAGCTTTAGGAGCCTCAGTTGGCTTGGTCACCTTTGCCTTCTTACTAGGCTTTGCTTGTCCACTGCACGAGTTGTGACAAGTCAGTATAGTTGTAAGAATATAAAGAAGTACAGAATAAAAGTAATTGTCATTACCCAAGGGCAGTCTTGAAAGCCGACAGCTGGGTCTGGGATGACTCGCCAGAGGAAGAGCGAGAAACCTCATGGTAGTTTGAATCAGAGGAATTGAGTGGCTAGCGAATGAGACCCGCCAGCGGGTAAAGATAATTTAAGTTCGGAAGGACCTCGTTTTGGCGTTTTCCTGGAAGTGGAGTGTTCGGTAAGCCAGAGGAGAATTCTTCACCTCCGTTGTTCCGAGTCTGGCGCCGGCTCTCGTGCTGCTGTTGCTTCAAAATAAAGTGAGCATCCAAATGAGCTAAGGGGTGTGAAAATCTTACTTTCTGGGTTACTCGTCGAATTTTCTATCTTGGCAAAGGTGCCGAGCCAAAGGAAATAATAGTTACCTCTTCTTCAACTGCTTGACTGGCCCCGTGTCATCGTGAGAGTAATTAATGTCAATAAGATAATTGAAAAAAGAGCCAAGAGAGTCAAGGGCTACCTCCGACTCAGAGCTATCATCCAGATTAAGCATTTCAGAGGCAGTTGGTTTCTTCTTATGCTTCTTGGTGGTTTTCTTGGCAGCTTTCTTGGCCGCCCTGGCTTTCTTGGCGGCTTCATGATGATATTTTGCCTTCTAAAAAAACAGATTTAGCCTGTGGAAGTCAGCAAGGTTGAGTTAATACAATATTTTGAACAATGAGATAAAAGTGAAATAAGTTAGAGATTTACATCTGGCGGCGGGTTAAGTTTGCAGAAAGGGTTCAGGCCCACTTTGCGGCAGTCTTCTGAGACTTCATTCAGAAGGGTCTTGGTCATTTCAGTAATTGCATCGTCAGACAAACGCAAGGGGCTGTGGCGTAATGGATCCTTTGTACCGCCATTGTAGGTTCACATTAAGCCGGGTCGGCGGCTCAAGGGTATCAATGCCAGTTAATCCGTTTCCCAGCAAAGCCTTGACCTTCGCAATTGTGGGGGCAAGCTTTTTACGTTCAGCGGCGGTAAGTTATTTAGGAAGATTATGCTCCTGGTCAAGATGTTAAGCAAGGTAACCCGGTAATGGATTCTCATCAGCCGGAGTGGTATCCTTGCAATAAAACCACGTCTGGTTCCAATCCACGGGGTGACTCGGCAGGCAAGCATAAGGGAAGATGGCGTCTCTTCTTTGTTGAATTGAAATTCCACCAAGCTCCAAGCTGGGCCCGTTTGTGAACTCGTTTTGGCGGTTTAAATAGTAAAATTCCCTAAAGAGTTCGAGAATGGGTTCCTCTTGAAGGTAAACTTCATAGAAGACTTGAAAGTTGCAGATGTTTGACACGGAATTGGGTCCGATGTCTTGAGGATGGAGTTGAAAGAAATGCAGAACATCTTGGAAAAATCTAGAACCGGGCGGTGAGAAGCCCCGATTCATGTGATCAGAAAACACAATGACTTCATCATCCTTTGGCTGAGGTCTTTCTTCGCCATGATCAGGGGCGCGATAATGCATGACACTTTTCGCTGGCAAGTACCCAATTTTGACGAAGTCCTTGAGTGTGTTCTCGGTAACGATGGAGGGAACCCAGTTACAAGAAGTGACTGTCTTTGGCGGCATTATGAAAGAAGAAGCCTAAAAAAGAAGAAAGGTTTGCCGGTTTAAGTTAAAACCTTCATTTTAGCCGGAAGTAAAAGGCTATAGTTTATAATCAAAATGGCGGCTTAAATGGGGCCTAATTATATATGGGTAATTTTAAGCCGGTGATGTAAGCCGAAATGACAAGTACTTATACTCAAGATCTGACAAGAGTAAATTTTTCGAAGTGTTGGGACAAACAGGTTTCACAGATTATGATTATAAGATTGGATCTGCGGCTGTTCAGAAAAAGGAAATATAATCTAAACCTAAGGTGGCGGCGGCAGAAAAGTGGGGGTGCCCAGATGAGATCTATTGCAATGAAGATATAGTCCGATGTCAAAAAATAAGTGCTAAAACTGCTACCGCGCAAGACCTGTGCTATTTTCAGATCGAAGCTATGTGATCTAGGACGGAGAAAGAGGGACGGTGATGAACGTTGACCAACAAGGAAACCCTAAAAGACAGATCTATTAGGGGGAAAGGAGAAGGCTTACTGACGTTGATGGACAGCGGAGGAGCGCCGCTGCGTTCTGGTTCGTTCAGGGTAATGCAGCGGCCGGAGTCGGAGCAGGAGACGAAGGTCGATGCGGAGGAGCTCGGGCGCACTGGTGCATTGTGAGCAGGAAGATGAAGACGAGAAGGGAAAGGGGGAGAATGGAAAGATGGCCCATGGCCTTATTTATAGGACTGGAAGATAAGTGGTAGGTGCGGAAATCGAGGAGACACGGGAATGGATATGTGACGGCGCGAGCGCCTCGATTTTCGGAGGGTCATTAAACAGAAAGATTTATTAAAGATTTTCGGAGGGTCATTAAACGTCATGGCGGGTTACCATCATTTCAGGAGGTGATGTCACAGCGGGTTACAATATTTCACAGGAAGACGAAGAAGGATTTTTTTCTAAGTGTTGAAGATTGACATGAACAAGTTCAAATTAACCTGGGGCCTAATGTTGGGGATATAACTATTAGATATGACCCGCCCAGGAGGGGCCGGGTTATCCTAATGGCGGTTCATTTTAAAGAAAGCCCATGAGCGTGATGAAGATGGAGGTTCATGAAGTGGACTTGTTAAAGGGCCCAAACCTGATGACGGCTTAAGGCCCGTAAGTGTAAACCGCATGTATACGTAACTTGTATTGTAAGGCATGTAAGATAAGTCACCGGGCCGGACACGTTTGTATGAGCCGTCCGGGACTCTGTTGGCCGCAGGGCATCAACCAATGTATATAAGGGGACAACCCGACAACGGCTTAGGGCAAGAAACTACAGATCGAAAGCCAGGCAAAGTGTACTCGCTCCCTGGTAATTGAAACCCTAGCAATACCACCTCAAACTGGATTAAGCTTTTACCTTCACCGCAAGGGGCCGAACCAGTATAAACTCCTCGTGTCCTTTGTCATGTTTTAACCCCTTTAAGATAACCTCGTCGCAATGGCTCCACAACTAAGTCCTTCCATGAGGACATCTGTCGTGACAACTCCACGACAGTACCAATTAAAGAAGAAACTATAATTTATAATGTTGATCCAGTTGTTCCTTCTGCTTATATTGAGAAACCACCTTTCCCTGTTAGGATAAAGGAACATGCTAAAGTTTTAACTGTGATTAACAAAAGCAATATTAGAACACCTAAACCTGATGAGCAAATCAAAGTAGAACCTAGTATTGCTATGGTTAAAGATCTCTTGGAAGAAGATATGGATGGGCATGTTATTTACTTCTGCGAAGAAGCTGCTAGAATTGCCAAACCTGATAAAAAAGGATAAACATAGACCTGTTGTTGGCATGCCCGTCATCTTAGTTAAAATAGGAGATCACTGTTATCATGGTTTATGTGACATAGGTGCTAGCATGAGTGCTATTCCTTACACCTTATATCAAGAAATTATGAATGACATAGCACCCGCAGAGATAGAAGACATAGATGTTACTATTGAACTTGCTAATAGAGACACTATATCACCAATTGGGATTGTTAGAGATGTTGATGTCTTGTGTGGGAAAATAAAATACCCTACTAATTATCTTGTTCTTGGTTCCCCACAAGATGGCTTTTGTCCCATTATCTTTGGTAGACCTTTCTTGAACACCGTTAATGCCAAAATAGATTGTCAGAAACAAACTGCCGGTGTTAGCTTTGGTGATGAGTCTCATGATTTTAATTTTTCCAAGTTTAGTAGAAAGCTTCATGAAAAAGAATTGCCTAGTAAGGATGAATTAATTGGTATTGCTTCTATTGTTGTGCCTCCGACTGATCCACTAGAACAATATTTGTTAGACCATGAAAATGATTTACTTATGCATGAAAGAAATGAAATAGATAAGATTTTCTTTGAACAACGTCCTCTACTTAAACACAATTTGCCTATTGAAACTCTAGGAGGTCCTCCTCCACCTAAAGGTGATCCTGTGTTTGAATTAAAACAATTTCCAGACACTTTGAAATATGTTTATCTTGATGAAAATAAGATATATCCTGTTATTATTAGTGCTAACCTTTCAGAACATGAAGAAGAAAGATTATTGAAAGTTCTAAGGAAGCACCGAGCTGATATTGGATATACTCTTGATGATTTAAAGGGCATTAGTCCCACTCTATGTCAGCACAAAATTAATATGGAACTTGATGCTAAACCCGTTGTTGATCACCAACATTGGTTAGATTCGAAGATGAAAGAAGTGGTAAGAACGGAAATATTAAAACTTCTGGAAGCAGGTATAACCTATCCCATAGCTGATAGTAGATGGGTGAGTCCCGTTCATTATGTCCCTAAGAAATGAGGTATTACTGTTGTTCCTAATGATAAGAATGAACTTATTCCACAAAGAATTGTTACAGGCTATAGAATGGTAATTGATTTTAGAAAATTAAACAAAGCAACGAGAAAAGATCATTACCCTCTGCCTTTTATTGATCAGATGCTAGAAAGATTATCTAAGCACACACATTTTTGCTTCCTTGATGGATATTCTGGTTTTTCAGAAATACTTGTTTCTCAACCTGATCAAGAAAAGACCACTTTTACTTGTCCCTTTGGAACTTATGCTTATAGACGCATGCCTTTTGGTTTATGCAATGCACCTGCTACCTTTCAAAGATGTATGTCTGCTATATTCTCTGACTTTTGTGAAAAGATTGTTGAGGTTTTCATGGATGACTTCTCTGTTTACGGGAAGTCTTTTGATGATTGTTTAAGCAATCTTGATTGAGTTTTGCAGAGATGCGAGCAAACAAATCTTGTCTTGAATTGGGAGAAGTGCTGGTTAATGAAGGTATTGTCTTGGGTCATAAAATTTCTGAAAGAGGTATTGAAGTGGACAAAGCTAAGGTTGATGCAATTGATAAAATGTCATGTCCTAAAGATATCAAAGGTAATCGTAGTTTCCTAGGTCATGCTGGTTTCTATAGGAGATATATCAAAGGCTTTTCTAAAATTTCTAGGCCTCTTAAGAGTCTTTTGCAAAAGGATATTCCTTTTGTTGTTTATGATGATTGTCTAGAAGCCTTTGAAACACTCAAGAAAGCCTTAATTTCTGCACCTATTGTTCAACCACCTGATTGGAACTTGCCTTTTGAAATTATGTGTGATGCTAGTGACTATGTTGTTGGTGCTGTTCTAGGACAAAGATTTGACGAGAAACTAAATGTTATTCATTTTGCTAGTAAAACTCTAGACAATGCTCAAAGAGATTATGCAACTACTGAAAAACAATTCTTAGCAGTGGTGTTTGCTTGTGATAAATTTATACCTTATATTGTTGATTCAAAAGTAATTGTTCACACCGATCATGCTGCTATTAAATATCTTATGGAAAAGAAGGATGCTAAACCTAGACTTATTCGATGGGTTCTCTTTCTACAAGAATATGATTTGCATATCACTAATAGAAAAGGAGCTGAGAATCCCGTAGCTGATAAGTTTTCTAGGCTTGAAAATGTGCTTGATGACCCACTACCCATTGATGATAGTTTTTCTGATGAGCAATCAGCTGCAATAAATGTTGCACATAACATTCCTTGGTATGCTGACTATGCTAATTACATTGTTGCCAAATATTTACCACCTAGCTTTAGTTGCCAACAAAAGGAAAAATTCTTCTATGATTTAAGACACTACTTTAGGGATGACCCACATCTTTATAAAGAAGGAGTATATGGTATTATTAGACGTTGTGTACCTGAGCATGAACAGGGACAAATCCTACAGAAATGTCACTCCGAAGCTTACGGAGGGCATCATGCTGGAGATAGAACTGCTTACAAGGTATTGCAGTCTGGATTTTATTGGCCTACTCTCTTCAAGGATGCCCGTAAGTTCGTCTTATCTTGTGATGAATGCCAAAGAATAGGTAATATCGGTAAGCGTCAAGAAATGCCTATGAATTATTCACTTGTTGTTGAACCATTTGATGTTTGGGGATTTCATTAAATGGGACCTTTTCCTTCCTCTAATGGGTATACACATATCTTGGTTGATGTTGATTATGTTACTAAATGGGTAGAAGCTATTCCAACCAGTAGTGTTGATCACAACACCTCTTTTAAAATGCTTAAGTAAGTTATTTCCCAAGGTTTGGAGTCCCTAGATATTTAGTGACTGATGGTGGTTCACACTTTATTCATGGTGCTTTCCATAATATGCTTGCCAATATGATGTTAACCATAGAATTGCATCACCTTATCATCCTCAGTCTAGTGGTCAAGTTGAACTTAACAATAGACAAATAAAATTAATTTTACAAAAAACTGTCAATAGGTCCCGGAAGAATTGGTCTAAGAAATTAGATGATGCACTTCGGGCTTATAGAATAGCATATAAAAATCCTACGGGTATGTCTCCTTATAAAATGGTTTATGGAAAAGCTTGTCATTTGCCTGAGTTAGAACATAAAGCATATTGGGCAATCAAAGAACTCAATTATGATTTCAAACTTGCTGGTGAAAAGAGGTTATTCGATATTAGCTCATTAGATGAATGGAGAACCCAAGCTTATGAAAATGCAAAAAAATTTAAAGAAAAAGTCAAAATATGGCATGATAAAAGAATTCAAAAGCGCGAGTTTAAAGTCTGAGAATATGTTCTTTTGTACAACTCTCGTTTCAGATTCTTTGCAGGAAAACTCCTCTCAAAATGGGAAGGCCCATATGTCATCAAGGAGGTTTATCGGTCAGGATCCATCAAAATAAATAATGCTGAAGGTACTAACCCGAAGGTTTTCAATGGGCAACGAATAAAACATTATATCTCAGGTACACCCATTAATGCTGAAAGTAATATTATCCAAACTTTGACATCGGAAGAACACATAAAAGAGTCCTTCCGGAACACTCCAGAATCGTAAAAATAAGGAGGTATGTGATACGGTAAGTGAACGGACTCTGAAAAATCCGCAAAAATATTTTTTGTCAGTTTTGGAATATTTAGAAAAATAGTAAAATAAGAAACTTCTAGGAAGCGTACCCTGGTGGGCACAAGACACCAGGGTGTGCCAGGCTTACCTGGCGCGCCCAGGTGGGTTGTGCCCACCTGGGACACCCTCCAGACTCCATTTTTCTACAGTTTGCTTGTCTCCCAAGATAAAAAATCTATATATACTCCCCGAACCTGTTGATCACCGTATCACGGAGAAATCTTCTGTTTTCTTTTCCTTGCTATTTTCTAACAGATTCAGCTAGACCAACATCATGTCTTCCTCACCCTTCAACAATGGATAAGGAGACACAAGGTTGGTTCAGGAGGATCTAAGGAGGGATGAAGCTGAAGAGGTTGCTATGGAGGAAGAGGAGGAAAATCCTTTTGGGGTTCACTCTCCGGCCTCCGAGAGGGGCACATTAGCTGGCATCTCTACTCACCCTAATCCTCATCAAGCCATGGGACCATCGAACAATCAAGCGAGCCTGGAAGTGCAAGAAGAACTCCCACCGTAACAATTTTCGCAATTTGATTCACAATTATGTGTTCGAGAACACTCCTCGTAGGCACATACCGTCCAACTGGGACATATCTTGGCCAAGAGAAAACAGTGCAGGAACAAAACCGTGGGGCCCGGAGAATAAACACATAATGGCTGAGGTGAAGAAAAACAATGAGTTACTTCATCAAACCCTTTGAGAGATTCAAGCTTTGAAACATCTACTCATGGTATATTGGAGAATGCTTCTTCATCACCACCACCATCTTCTTCACCACCAAACAAAATTTGAGTATTGGGTATGGGCACTTGAAAGTGCGTTATATCGACTAGAGGGGGGGGGGATGAATAGGTGATTTTTATGAATTCTTCAATGAGGAATTTGCTGGTGAGGAAATTCCTAAGTGAAGAACTACTTGCAGTGGAATAAGTACTCAGAAGTAAACATAAGAGAATGCGGACATGGTCATCATGATGAAATGAAGACAATCAAAGAGTACAGAAAGCGTAAACACAGGATAGCACAAGATGAAGACAAACAGATCAAGAAATTGAACTGAGGAAATTGAGAAAGTCTTCATCAAAGTCTTCAAACACAGATATGAACAAACACTCAACACAAGAATGAGGAAATGAAAGAGTTGAGGAAATAGAACCTGTAAGGTTGGTGATGACAATGATTTGGTAGACCAGTTCCAAGCTGTCTGAGTTATGCGTCTGGTTGGAGCGGGCCGAGTATTTAAACTCGAGGACACACAGCCCCAGACACCCGGTCGGCCGAGCACGCAGCTCGGGACACCAAGTCCTCACCGTATTCTCCTCGAACTAAGGTCACACAGACCTCGTCCAATCACTCGTGGTAAGTCTTGAGCGACTTCCAAACCTTCAAAGACTTGGTCACTCGGCGATCCACAATTCCTCTTGGATGCTCTAGACCATGACGCCTAACCGTCTGGAAGAAGCACAGTCTTCAAAGGTAACAAGCGTCGAATCCACGCAGGATCAATCTCTTCAGTGATGCTCAATCACTTTGGGTTTGTAGGAGTTTGGTTTTTGGGTTTTTCCTCAATCGATGATTTTCGCTCAAAGTCCTCGGAGGATGGGTTGCTCTCGAATGACAAGTGTCAAGTTCTCTCGGAGCAGCCAACCAGCTAGTGGTTGTAGGGGGCGGCTATTTATAGCCTAGGGAGCAGCCCGACATGATAAGACACAAATGCCCTTCAATGATATGACCGTTAGGTGGATAAGATATTTTGGGACAGCTGGCGCGCAACACATCAACGGTCGGAAATTTGACTTTCAAATTCCTCAGGGCTATCATGTTCCTCATCGTAGGCAATCCGCCTGGCGAATTCCTAACTCCTCGGTCAACAAATTAAATCGTGACCGTAAGAACTTCGTCTTTGTCATCAAGAAATTGACTGAATCAGTATGAGATTTCCAAAGGCTTCACTCGAAGGGATTGGTAGGTGTAGGATTTTGAGTTGAGCATCACATGGAAATTTTTCCTTAGTATTTCCTCAACCCCCTTTAACAGTACGGTGTTTCCTATGACTCAAGAAAGAGAAAACGAAACTATGAAAACAAAAGTCTTCTCGCTTCATGTTCCTCAAATGAATTCAAGTCTTCAAGGTCACACCAATTTCTTCACTTTCAAAGTCTTCAGAAAGTCTTCAGAATATCAAAGTCTTCAGTCGAAGAACTTCATTTTTAGGGGTCGACTTTCTCTGTAAATATCAAACTCCTCATAGACTTATAGACATGTGTACACTCATAAACACATTAGTCCCTTAACCTATAAGTCTTCAATACACCAAAATCACTAAGGGGCACTAGATGCACTTACAATCTCCCCCTTTTTGGTGATTGATGACAATATAGGTTAAGTTTTCAATGGGGATAAACATATGAAGTGTAACTACTGATAGTGAGGAATTTGATTGCAAGATATAGAAGAACTCCCCCTGAAGATGTGCATAGTGAGGAATTTGCTTTTGAGGCATTGCACATTTGAAGAGTTTTATCATGGATATCTCCCCCTATATCTTGTAATTCATGCACGCATTTGACATATAATATGAAGAATTTGGAATGCATGATGAAATATGGTGCTTGATGAAATTCAGCATGCGTGCGATAACGTTAATGAGGAACAAGCATGCAAAATAGTGCATCAAGAGTATCAGAGCACAGTGCATCAAAAGTATCAGAGCACCATCGGGTTTAAGATTACAACTCGATCCAATAAAAGTTTCAGAAGAACAAGAGTTGTAACTTAACAAAAATTTCCCATATAATAGACCCGCTTGAAGACTAACTCACATTTCTCCCCCTTTGTCATCGAATGACCAAAAGGATCGGCGAGGACTAACACCCTCAAGAATTTCAAGTTGATGAAGGAGCGCCGGCGTTGTTGGGGTCGGTTGTCGTAGTAGGGCCTCTTGCGATGTCGCCCAAGTCTTCATTTTCATCGTTGTCTCATGATGAAGAATAGGAGCTGGCCACCAAGGAAGGAACTTTGATCTTCTTGTATTTCTTCGAAGGAGGTGCAGACCAGTCAAAGTCTTCCTTGAGACCCATTGTCTTCAGTTCTTCCGCGTTGTAGACATTAGAAAGAACAGCCCAGGTGCGGTTGAAGGTTTCATGGAGGTAGTATTGGTTTTTCTTCACTGCATTGTGTGTAGAGGTCATGTTGTGAAGAATTGAACCAAACTGACGCTTGACCCATTTATGATTGCGATCAACCTTCCGATGAAGACTGAGGAGTAACTCACGATCAGTCATCACCCTGGGTGCTGTGGCTTGAGGATTTTGCTTGGCTGAGGTATTAGCGGCAGAGTCATGTGTGGCAGAGTCATCATTGGTGGAGTAGGATGCAGATTTGCGAAACTGACCATCCAATGGACGATTGCCTTCATCGATCACAGCAGTTGCCTTGCCCTTTTCATCAGCTGAGGAAAATGTCCGTTTGAGGACTTCAATCGGGGGCAAGTAGCTGCAGTAGTTCAGAGTATCAGCCTTTTAATTGAGTGAAGACCTTGTCCTGATGAACCTCATAATCCATGGTGCATAAGGCTTCAGCTCAAAATGTGACATAGCAATGTTTGCCAGAGTCCTCATGAAGAAATCATGGAAGTTGACGGGAACGCCATGAATGATATTGAAAAGCATATTCTTCATGATGCCAACGACTTCTTCATCATTTGAATCGTGGCCTTTGATATGACTCATTGTCTTCGCCGTAATCCGATAGACAGTCGAGGCACATACAATAATTCCTTGACGAGGAATTTGGTTCTTAGGGCCTGCCACGGCTTCAAAGGCTTCATCAAGACTTGCATATAGTGATTTGAAAGCTCAGGTTCATTGTAGATACAACGGGCACCATCAAGTGGAGGATCGAGTGGTAGGCACGAAGCAATTCGATTCTTTGGTGCCTTGTAGTGAGTGTTTTCAGACATCCAGTCTAACACCCATGAGTTCACATCTTCAGCGTCCCCGGTGATGTGCAGCGTTGCATAGAATTGAAGAATGAGTTATTCATTCCAATCACAGATATTAGTGCAGAAATTCAGAAGTCCTGCATCGTGAAGAACACTAAGGACTGGCTCGAAGCCTGGCAGAGATTCCATGTCCACATGAGGAATATGTGCATGATCGAAGACTTTGTCTTTGTTGAAGAGCACAGAGGAATAGAAGTTGGCTTGACTAGCAGTCCAGAAATGCCTCTTCCTTATGCGAGCAGAATCATATGGATTGTAATCAGTGAAGAATACGTGCTCACCGAAGAAATCTTCAGCCTTGAACTTTTGCTTTGTTGAGAAGGGATTCTTAGGCTTTGGCCGTGGAGTGTCAGCGAGTTGCATCACGACCTCTGGAATCGCAATCTCAGGTTCTTCAGGCTGAGGAATTTATGGTTCCTCTACATGTGCAATCGAGGATCAAGAAGAAGCAGGTTCATCGGCGCTTAGTGGCTGGAATTTCTTCATGTAGATGATGAAGTGGGATGAGTTTCTTGAGCCCATTTGAACTGTTGGAGCAGGGACCGAGGAATCTGTTGGATTGGGGTGAAGAGTGGAGAATTTGGATGTCGACTTTCCCAAAAGTCATCGTTCATCACTGGCGTTGTGCTTCCAATGTCCACATCTTCTTCAATTTCCTCAACACCGGCCTCTTCAGCTGTGAACTGAGGCATAGGTGAGGAAATGATTGGGGTTGAAGGGATTGCTTCCACTTCAATTTCTTCATCAATCTCCTCTGATGAAGCAGCAGACTGATTTTCTTCATCAGATCCGCTTGGGATCTCATAATCTTCACCAAAAGGAACAAGGTCCTTTGATGGAATTGAGGAAATTGGAACAACATCAATAGGATTTTCAAAAGAGCTGGTCAGTGGCTTCATTTTCTTCGCAGCCGAAGAATTTGACGCCTTGGTGATGCTTTCCATTTCTTCACCGCAGCTCGATTCTGCGGATCTTGGTCTTCTTCTCATCGATGCAGATGGAAGAATTGGAGTTGGTGTAGGAGCGTATGAGCCGAGGAATCTGGTTGATTTTCCTCAGCGCAATCGATGCAGCTTGCCCTGACTTCTTCAGCTTCTTCGTGCACACCACTAGTGGATGCCACGGCAATTTCTTCAATGGCTGGAATGGAGTCATCAGCCCTGGAACTAGCATTGTCTTCAAAGAGCCTGAACTTCATCGGTGGTCTTGGCATGTTCTTCGATCGGCTGAGCCGAGGCTCCAAATGAGGAATTTCTTGTTGCGTTGGAGCAGAACATTGGTGAATTTCTTCGTCGGGTTGACGAATCGACTTTGGCTCCTTGCCAATCAGCATAATAGGAGTCAAATTTGTCGCTGAGGGCTTTGATGTCAGCTTGCATCTTGATAAGTTCTTCGCTTGTCATCTTGACAACATTTTTCTTCGCAGTTTCTCTTTTACATCGCGATTTCTTGATCTCTTTGGTCAGATCAAATTTCCATTTCTCCTCTTGGATGAAATGAGTCACCTGTGATTTTGGCCAGTGTCAACTTGAAGTCGCATAGGAGTGTTTGGGTCCTTGTGCGAGAGATCAATGTAGTCTAGGATCGCTCTTGGATCCAACAATGAGGGCAGGTGTGCCTTTGGCTCTAGCGGCCCTTTCTTGTCGGTCTCTGATGATTTTTGCAAGTTCATCATCATCAGCCTCATCATCTTCAGGTGGCTCTTGGAAGGCGACCTGTTTCTTCTTGGGACTTGGCCGAGGACCACGTCCAGCTGTGGCCTTAGTCTTCAGCAAAGTTGGGCCAGATGAAGAATTTGGTGCAGCTGAGGAACTCGCTGAAAAACCAGAGGCAATTGAGATGCCTGCAGTTCTTTGGCACGTGGCCAGATGCACAGGTGCTGAGGACTTTGTCGGAACTGCTGAGGACATGGGAGGAGTTGCTGAGGACTTTGTAGGAGCTGAGGATTTGGGAGGAGCTGGAGCAGCATGAGGAATTTGCCGTGAGGGCACAGCTGAGGAACTTGGCTGTGAGGGCACTGTCGGTGAAGCACTTGGCTTGTGTGCGGGCTTCTTTGCCATAGATTTTCTTGGCTTGGTAGAGGCCTCAGTGGCAGCAGTAGTAGCAGAGTCCTCATTAAATTTCCTCACTGCCTCATTGGCTTGTCTTGCCAATTTGGCTTGGCGCTTGGCCCATTCTTCAGGAAAGTCCTCACCACGCTTGATGCTGGTGGTGTCAGCTTCTTAACCAGGTGCCAATGGAGCTCTTGGGCATGGAAAATTGAGAGCTAATTTCTTCATGTTGGAGTAACATATCTGTACTCCCTCCATTCCCTTGCCCATCCCCGTTCAATCCTTTGAATGCGCACCTTACGCTGATTTTTTTTCTCTTTGCCAAACTCGGCTTCATCAGGTGTGCAATAGTCAGCATATATTTCCTCAGGAATCTCAAATGCAGTCATGACCTCTGGCCTCTTACCTCCTTTCTGTGGCTTCTTTCCTTCTGCCATATTCTTCAGCTGAGGAATTTGAACAATCGAATTCTCTGAATAAGTATGCAACTTTTCTTCGAGGAACGCTGCAAATGAGTTAAGTTGATGAGAACCTAGTGATTCAGCAGCGGACATGAGTACCTGTGAACAGAGTATAGTTGCGAGGAATTTGGAGAGGTCATATACGTTCTCAGAAAGTATTTCAAAAAGAACTAGTTTGAGGAATTTGACCAGATGAGCCTTGAAGAATTTCACTAAGCGATCTTTGTCTTAGGTTCCAGAATTGTATAGATCAAGGATCCACACAATTGAGGAATCTTGAAGAAAGTCATTGCTTAGAGAAAACGAATCAAGAGCATATTTGTTTGAGGTGTTCATATGTGTGAAGATTTGAAGAATAAACACCTTTGAAGATTTTCAGGAATGTTTGAGAATCAAGGCGAGTAATAAAAGTAACTTTTAATTACCTGAAGTGAAGAACACGACGAACTGAGAAGAACAGATGGGAAGTTCATCAGGTTAGATCTTCCACGCCCTAACTCGGCGGAGGAAGACAGCTACGGCGACGGCGGAGTGAAGATTTCCGCGGTCGACACGAATACAACGGCGACGAGGTCGAGGCAGTGAAGCTCTTCCTCACCGGCAACGATGGAGTAGCGGCGGCGCTAGGGTTTGAGAAGCTCGAGCGAGAGAGTGCGGTTGAGCGGAGTAAAGGAAGTGAGGAAGGGGAGAGGGGGTATATATAGCCACGGTGAAAAACTGTTCGCCCGAAGATTTTGGACGAACGTGCCCCTGACCCTTCTCATTCACTTGACATGTGTCACCCACGTACTGAGAAGTGGGGATTGTGTTAGATCGTGGGTGAATGGATAAATCTATCGTGGGATGCGGAACGGTTTGAACGGCAAAAATGAAAGTTTGGATAAGATCAGTTTTAAAGTTTCGTTCGCAATTTCTTCAGCTGACAAGGACACAATGAAGATTTTGAATGAGTTTCAAATAGAACGCACATGAAGAATTTGTGAATAGATTGGGTTGAGTATAGCATGGAGGGTGCCGGTGTCAAAACCGGCGGATCTCGGGTAGGGGGTCCCAAACTGTGCGTCTAGGCGGATGGTAACAGGAGACAAGGGACACGATGTTTTACCCAGGTTCGGGCCCTCTCGATGGAGGTAAAACCCTCTTGCTAGATTAATATTGATGATGTGTGTTACAAGAGTGGATCTACCACGAGATCAAAGAGGCTAAACCCTAGAAGCTAGCCTATGGTATGATTGTTGTTCGTCCTACGGACTAAAACCCTCCGGTTTATATAGACACCGGATAGGGTTAGGGTTACACAGAGTCGGTTACAATGGTAGGAGATCTACATATCCGTATCGCCAAGCTTGCCTCCCACGCCAAGGAAAGTCCCATCCGGACACGGGACGAAGTCTTCAATCTTGTATCTTCATAGTCCTGGAGTCCGGCCGATGATGATAGTTCGGCTATCCGGACACCCCCTAGTTCGGAACTCCCTCAGTAGCCCCTGAACCAGGCTTCAATGACGATGAGTCCGGCGTGTATATTGTCTTCGGCGTTGCAAGGCGTGTTCTTCCTCCGAATAATTTATAGAAGATTGTGAACACCAGGATAGTGTCCGCTCAGAAAAATAAATTCCACATACCACCGTAGAGAGAATAATGTTACACAAGATCAATCTGCTGACATATTTTGTGGCGTGACGTCGCACCACTACCAAGCCTTTATTCAAATTGTTTTTACTGTTCCACCTTAGCGCGTTTAGCGAAGCAGTTTCCTTGGCACGTCTTGTCGAGGCAGAGATCGTGTTCCCCTTATTCCGGGATTCCCATCAATACGGATGTGGGTAACCCAACCGCACCATTGATTGTGGCGCTTGGGGGATAAGCGAGTTTTACCAGGCCGGTGCGGACACATGTTTTTGTCCGCCCATATAAGGGGATAAGGATCCAGCCCTTTTACCTGCGCCTTCTTCCTCCTTGGCTTATCCATCTCCGTGAACTCGAGATCCAGCGCCCAAGTCCGCACTTCTCACCTCAACCTTCTCCAATTATGTCCGGAGCGGGAGGCAAGTGGATGGCCTCCTCTGTCACGGAGGGGCAGATCCAGAAGCTGCGCGACGCCGGATATCTATCCAAAGAACATCGCGCATCGGCTCCCGACGAGGGAGAGCTCGTCCCCAACCCCAGGCCCCATGAGAGGGTAGTATTTCTTCCCCATTTCCTCCGCTGGACTGGGCTTCCCGCTTCATCCCTTTGTCCGGGGCTCATGTTCTACTACGGCCTAGATTTCCATGATCCGCCCCGAATCTCATCCTCAACATCTCGGTGTTTATCGTCAGGCGAGGCATTCCTCTGCATCCATCCCCACTTCGCTTGTGGCTCAAGACCTTCAAAGGTCAAGCCGAAGGTTGTGAAGGGCAGCCAAGCGGAGTGCGGAGGCGCCATGGTGGGCGAGGATGTCCCACGTTACGTGGGTGGAGGGTATTTTCGTGGAAACCATCAAGGGGTGGCAATCGGGGTGGGTCTACATCACCGAGCCGCGTGACCCTGATTGGGCTGCGGCCCCCGAATTTAGATCTGGTAGTCCCACACGGCTCTCCTCCTGGAAAGAGAGTGGCGAATTTGGGGGATTCGGAGGAGCCGACCGACTCCAAGCCCGTATCCGTAAGCTGGTGGACAAGAAGCTCACGCTTGTCAACGTAGTCCAGGTCATGCTCATCCGCCGGATTCTCCCGTGCCAGCGACGGGGCTTTAATATGTGGGAGTTTGATCCGGTGCAGCACCAGACCCTGAGCGGGCTCTTCGACACTACGTACGAAGATGTCTGGAAGGTGCTGTTCAAGGGCGCCGAAGCTCCCGCATCCGCTACCGAAGATCGCGGATTCTGCTCGCGATGTCCAGTGACGAGGTAAGTGATTTCACCACTTGTTTTCCATAGTTTGGCTCTCTATGCGGGATCTAAACTCCCTTGCCTTTGATAGGAATGGCTGGCGAACGCCGAACGGATTACCCGTCCGCCCCATTGCCGAGGACCCAGCGGACGCCCGCCTAATCTGGGAAGAGCTGGCTCCGGCACCCCACGTGGTGCCGAGAAGAAGGCCAAGAAGACGGCCACGAGGACTCGGAAGAGTTCCCGTTTTCAGGTGCTATCGGATGATGAATCGAGGCTGACTCCTCCCACCAAGGTGAGGGGAGAAGAAGAAAGCCTCTCCCCCGGGGAGGAAAGAAAGGAAGGCCTCCCCAACAAGGGAGGCCAAGGGTCCAAGAAGGAAAAACTCTTCCTCCGGACTGCTCCCGCCGCCAAAGGATTTGACGCATTTAAGATCGGCATCCAAGGGCCAAGCCTGGCGAGATCGTAAGTATCCGGACTCCCGAATAACCTCAAGGTTTTTGTTTTCGCCACATAACGTCTTTCTAATGCCGCATACAACCCTGCAGTCCGCCCAAGGATGATCTTCCCGTTTCGTCGAGCGGGTCCTTGGGTGCTTCGGATATGGATTCCCTTCCGACTGCCTCCACCCCCCGTGCCGCGTACGACGTCGAGGTGGGATCCCAGAAAAGGACCCACCAGGAGGGGGAGGCCCCGGAGGTGTCGCAGGACACCCTCCCGGACTGTGCACCGGACTCAGCCCTGGAGGCCGCAGTGGCTCTGGAGTCCGGCGGGCGGCCCCTTCGTAAGAAGGGCAAGACCGAGATGCCGGCTGCCTCCGTCCAAGCGGAGGTGCCGGATAATTTGCTGGAGGCGCTCAATGGTGCCTCCATCGAAGAGGAACACCGCACTGTTATGAGTGCGGTGATTCAGAAGGTTCAGCTCGCCAAGAGCGGGCTGACCGAAGCCTGCAATAGCCTTCTAACAAAGCTTTGAGGTAAGAATTTCAACATATGTAAAATGGTACCGCATAGACAGTAGCCCTTGATGCTCGGTTCGGTGTTCGGAAAGAAAAGCCGGACTGAGGATCTTTAGAAAGATAAACGCAGGAGTCATAAAAATATGTCAATATGGGATTGCAGTCAGGTCGACCTTCGCCCAAGACCGACTGCAGAGGTCAATACTTTGCAGAAAAACCTCAAGCGGTCCGAGAACGAGCTCGGCCATGCCAAGCAGCTCGAGGAAAAAGAAGGTGAGTAATACCTTATGAAAATTGTACCTTACAGAAAAGGATTTGGTTGCATGAAAAAATGACAAGGATAACATGGGTATTGTAGGGGCCGCTAACGAGGTGGCTACCCTGAAGGAGGCGGTGGCCGCGGCCGAGCGTAATGCACATGAACGCACCGAGCGAGAGAAGCAGGAGCCGGGTGGCGGAGGTGCAGCAAGAGCTCCAGGATCTCGTGAAAAACATGAGAACTTGAGCGTGACTCAAGACTCGAGAGTCTGAGCTTGCAACGGCTCTTGAGAGTGCCAAAACCGCTAAGGCCGAGGCCTACAAGGCCCTCCAGAGATTGAACCGTGAAGAAAATAGCAGCGGTAAGGCATTTTTCATGCAGTAAGCATGTGAGTGTTAATTACCTGTTGCTTACCCGAATTCGGAGCTCTCGAGGCGTCTGTGAGCTTCCTCGCAGCGTGTCCGATCTTGCCGCATTCTCTACGGGCCGAGGAGGGAGTTCAACGGAGAAGGTCTTCTTCCGGTCTCGATGTCTGAGGCCGGACATCCGGTGCCCTTAGCGACCAGTGAAGCAGCTGGTCGAAGCTCCACAAGGCGGCCGAACAGGCCATGAAGGGCCTTATAGTTCGGCTGTGACCTAAGGAGGCCATGCCTGGGAGCTACTTCGGCCTGGTGCGGCGGCTGGTGGATGCGTGCCTGTGGGTTGAAGTTATCAAGCATTCCGCTTGTATCGAGGGTGCCCGTCGGGCCCTTGCCCGCGCAAAGGTGCACTGGGGCAAGATGGATGCCCAGAAGCTCGTGACGGACCCGCCACCAGAGGGCAAGGAGCATCGCATCGCCCGAGATGTACTATAAGAGTGTCTTTGAAGGGCGCCCGCACTATTGCGGGTGAGTGCTCCAAAGATGTAATATTTGAGTAGACTTGCATTTTGTTATCCTGTCTGCTGAAAACTTAGTTCATATGCGCTAAGCAACGCTTGTTAATTTAAAATATTTCCTTCAGGCGGCTGTTTATCAAATCGAGAGATGGCGAGTCGTCGGCTTCAAATTTCATGCCACGAGTCTTTGGGGTGTTCGGATAAACTTGGGCGCTCTTGTTCCCATTTTTGGGTCCATCTAGGGAGGCGCTCAACACAACGAACAAGGCAACCGGACTTATAATGCTTGAACACTCTCACTTAGCCATAGAATTCTATAATTTTAAATTTGGCGAAGCCCCTAGTCTTCGAAGGCGAATTCGGGCGCTATCCACGCCTTGGCCGGACAGTATCCGGCTCCTCGCTCTAAGCGGCATAAGTCTTTAAGGACTCGCAGAAAACCTCTCGAGCAGTGACCGGTCTCTCGCCTCATCATGACGGTCGGTTTAGCTTTCTCCATCGAGGCGTTAACCCGGCCGAATCAGGCGGAATCGCGGTGGTTCTCCCGGTGCTACCTTAGCCGATATAACGGAACGTAAGGTACCAAAACACGGGAGCCGGGCAAACCCAACTATTGACCCAAGACATGATTCGGAGCCGATGCATATAGTGCTATAAGTTCGGGGTGCCGCACTTGTGAAATTGTTCGGACTCATCACACCATAAAGCGGGAAGCATAAGCCCCTGGTGTAGATTACCCGTACCAAAGTGTACGGATGCAACATGTCGTGAATGAACATATGTATGAAAAAGAAATGCAATTATAAGCAAAAAGGTGCTGCATTGTTTTATTCAATAAGTGCTGCTACGAATGCAGAACGATAAAAATAGTGTGATAAGCAAGGTAGGACACTGTTTAAACATGTCCCATTCCAGGGGTAGGCTGCAGATTGGTGTATGAAAATGCTCGTAATGGAGACAACCTGTATATTCGTTGTAGCCTTTATCCTTCCCTGGCTGTTGCATCATGAGTTCGGCAGGTCTGCTGCCGGACAGGGCTTCTGACAAACGGAGTCCTGTGTTTAAAAAGTAAAAGGTAAAAAGAAAAGAAAAAGGAACGACACACTTGAGAGCCCCTTGTCTGGTTGAGCCGCGATGCTGGGTGTATTGTGGTCGTGCCCCCTCCCCATGCCCATGGTATCTTCGTGAGCGTAATGATGTCTGCGAAGGACCTGCTTTGACGTTTCGCAGGAGGTGGGGTTGAGGCGATCGCTACGCATGCTCGAAAGCGTGCCAGTGGTCTTGTTGTAAGTTACTCCGGCGCTTGGCTGTGTCCGCCGCTAATGTACCGGATTCGATAATTGCCTTAAGAGGCTGCATTGCACTTCCGCCATGAGCACTGTATGTTCCTCCATGTGGAGGAACGTTCGATGTTTCCGCTGACCGTAATGACTCCTCGAGGGCCTGGCATCTTGAGCTTGAGGTATGCGTAGTGCAGCACCGCGTTGAACTTTGCAAACGTGGTACGCCCGAGCAAGGCATGATAGCCGCTGCGGAACGGGACTATGTCGAAGATTAACTCCTTGCTTCGGAAGTTATCCGGGGATCCGAAGACCACTTCCAGTGTAATTGAGCCTGTACAATTGGCTTCTACACCTGGTATGACGCCTTTAAAGGGCGGTTTGGTAGGTTTAATCCTGGAGGGGTCTATGCCCATTTTGGCGACCGTATCCTGGTAAAGCAGGTTCAGTCTGCCGCCGTCCATCGTGACTCGTTAGGTGAAATCCATCGATGATTGGGTCTAGGACCGGTCTGGCGAATCCGCCGTGGCGGATGCTGGTGGGGTGGTCCCTTCGGTCAAAAGTGATCGGGCAGGAGGACCATGGATTGAACTTCGGGGCAATTGGCTCCATCGCGTAGACATCCCTGAGTACACGCTTCCGCTCCCTTTTGGGTATGTGGGTTGTGTATATCATGTTCACCGTCCGCACCTGTGGGGGGAAACCCTTCTGTCCTCTATTGTTCGGCGGTTGGGTCTCGTCCTCGTCATCGCTATGCAGCCCTTGTCATTGTTTTCGGCAATTAACTTGCCTGCCTGCTTGAATACCCAACAGTCCCTGTTGGTGTGGTTAGCTGGCTTTTCGGGGGTGCCGTGTATCTGGCACAAGCGGTCGAGTATTCGGTCCAAACTGGACGGACCCGGAGTAGTTCGTTTGAATGGCTTTTTCTGCTGACCGGGTTTAGAGCCTTTGAATCCGGCATTGACTGCCGTATCCTCAATATTGTCGCCGTTAGTGCGGCGTTTGTTTTTGTTACGACGCGGCCTGCCGTTTTGGTCCTTGAAGTCCGGACTGCCACAATTTTTGCGGAGGTTGTTGCTGCGTGCTAGCTACTGTCCTCACCCAGCGAAGCGGGTCATGAGTGATTGAGGGCTGCCATGGATTTCGCTTTTCCTGTCCTAGGTGCCGGGCAAGCCACTCGTCATGGATGTTATGCTTGAAGGCCGCGAGGGCCTCTCGCATCCGTCTGATCGTCGATTTGGTTTTTCTTGGTTAAGAACCGGGTCTAGAATGGTCTCGCCAATTCGTCGGGCTGCTGAATTATGTGGCTTAGGTCATCGCCCGTGGTCGGACATAAGTGCCCCGGAAGTTATCGAGGAATGCGGCTTCTAGGTCCTCCCAGCTCCCAATTGACTCTGCTGCAAGCTGTTGAGCCAATGCCGGGCTGGCCCTTTAAGCTTGAGGGGAGGTATTTGATGGCGTGAAGATCGTCACCGCGGGCCATGTGGATGTGAAGGAGATAGTCTTCGATCCAACCCGCTGGGTCTGTGCCATCATAGGATTCAATATTGACGGGTTTAAACCCTTCGGGATTTGATGATCCATTACTTCGCCTATGAAGCATAGTGGGTGTCGCGCCTCAGATCGGGCGATATCACGACGGAGCTCAAAAGAGCTTGGTCTGTTTTGTTCGGCCCGGCCGGACTTGCTGTGTCCGGCGCGACGGTTGTCGTCACGTACTGTGTGGCGCCCACGCGATCCATAGATCAATCTTGATTGTCTTGCCTTGTCCTCCAATATATCTCGCAGGTCCGGAGCATTCCCCTTTGGCCAAGTGCTTTTTGAGCGATGCCGGGGTACGGTTCTAGTGGAGGGCCTAGAGGCCTCTCTCTGTCAGCGCCACGGGTGGTCGGTCACCGTATTGTCTCCTGGTGATGCGGGTTCGTAAGCCTCCTCCTCTAATCGGGGAGCAGCTTGCGTTTAGGGTAGCTTTGGAGGGCGTTCGAGCTCATGCTCTTGACGCGAGGACTTCGGTCCATCCGTCGGCTAGCAGATCCTCGATCAGCTCTAAGCTGTTGCTGCTTTTTCTTTAGGCTGTTTGCCGTGGCCATAAGCCCGCGTCTAAAACGCTCTTGTTCGACGGGATTCTCGTGCACGACGAATTCATTGTCGTCGAGGCTTGCTTCGTCTTCGAGGAGGAGGCATATAATCCTCTACCTCTTCTTCTGCCGCTCTCTCTTGAGGGCTGGCGTCTTCATCCTCCTGCGTTGGATCTTGCTGGAGTGGATTGTCTTCCGCGTTGTCCGGTGTATTGTTATCTCCGGTGCCGGAATCTTCATTCTTGCTGTGGCGGGATTTAGAGCGGCGCCGCTGACGCCGGCGCTTGGGCTGCTTCTTGGAGGGGTCATCCTCCGTTGTTCCATCGCCGTTCCCATCTTTTGGGTTGTCCACCATGTATATGTCGTATGACGAGGTGGCCTTCCAAAGGCCTCGTAGGCGCTGGGTCTTGGTCGTCTCGGCATCGCCGTCCATACCGCCGATGTCTTGAGTCGTAGTCTAGCATGTCGGTTAGGTCGTCGCCCGCTACAAAGTGGGTGGTGGGTGGGCGTCGAATTTCTTCGTCGACCGTATCCCAACCTTCCTGACCGTAGTCCGGCCAGGGCTCTCCGGATAAAGAGAGAGACTTTAGTGAATTCAGGATGTCGCCAAAAGGCGAGTGCTGAAAGATGTCCACGGCCGTGAACTCCATAACGGGCGCCCAATCGGATTCGATCGGCAAGGGCGCGGAGGGTTCGGAGTCCGGCACCCTGGAGTCGAGGTCTTCGCAAAGGACAGGGATGGAGTTCGGCTCGATCACTGTAGGGATTAAAGCCCCCGAGGCGGTGTCCAACCACTCGTCCTCGATCGGGGAATCCGGCTCCGGATTAAGGGTCGGAGCGGATTCTGGTGCAGCCTCGAGCCTTTGTTCGGTTGCGTAGCTAGACCATGCCCATCGAGACAGTCTGGCGCGCTTTGGGCTCGAATCCGTCGAAGATCAAGTCTCCGCGGATATCGGCCGTATAGTTTAGGCTTCCAAATCTGACCTGACGGCCAGGGGCGTAGCTTAAGATCTGCTCCAGATGGCCAGCTTAATTGGCCCACAAGGCAAAGCCGCCGAACACGAAGATCTGTCCCCGAGAAAAGTCTCACCTGGACCGTGTCGTTGTTGATGATCAAAGGAGCCATCGGGCCTATCGGCGACGCATACGTAGGAACTCTCAATGAAAGCACCAATGTCGGTGTCAAAACCGCGGATCTCGGGTAGGGGTCCCGAACTGTGCGTCTAGGCGGATGGTAACAGGAGACAAGGGACACGATGTTTTACCCAGGTTCGGGCCCTCTCGATGGAGGTCAAACCCTATGTCCTGCTAGATTAATATTGATGATGTGTGTTACAAGAGTGGATCTACCATGAGATCAAAGAGGCTAAACCCTAGAAGCTAGCCTATGGTATGATTGTTGTTCGTCCTATGGACTAAAACCCTCCGGTTTATATAGACACCGGATAGGGTTAGTGTTACACAGAGTCGGTTACAATGGTAGGAGATCTACATATCCGTATCGCCAAGCTTGCCTCCCACGCCAAGGAAAGTCCCATCCGGACACGGGACGGAGTCTTCAATCTTGTATCTTCATAGTCCTGGAGTCCGCCGATGATGATAGTTCGCTATCCGGACACCCCTAGTCCGGAACTCCCTCGGTAGCCCCTGAACCAGCTTCAATGACGATGAGTCCGGCGTGTATATTGTCTTGGCGTTGCAAGGCGGGTTCTTCCTCCGAATAATTTATAGAAGATTGTGAACACCAGGATAGTGTCTGCTCTGCAAAAATAAATTCCACATACCATCGTAGAGAGAATAATATTACACAAGATCAATCTGCTGACATATTTTGTGGCGTGACGTCGCACCACTACCAAGCCTTTATTCAAATTGTTTTTACTGTTCCACCTTAGCGCGTTTAGCGAAGCGGTTTCCTTGGCACGTCTTGTCGAGGCAGAGATCATGTTCCCCTTATTCCAGGATTCCCATCAATACGGACGTGGGTAACCCAACCGCTCCATTGATAGAGACAAAAGCATAGTGCCCACAAAAGTTAGATAAATGTGAAGCTTTCGAGCATGTGAGAGGACCTGGCGCTTCAATGTCATCGATAATCTTGTCAACTTGCACTTCTTTTGCAACGCGAGGATGAGCTGGTTGTTGTCGAGGAATTTGATCAGCATTTTCCTAAGCACCATTGTCTTCAGCATTATCTTCAGGTGCATCAGCTCGACGTTCTTCGCGTCTGAGAATGAATTCTTCAAGAGATTCTTCAAAGAGGAATGACATCCTCGGTTGCCTTGAACTTGATAGATTCCTCGGTGCTGGTTCATCTAACACGAAGGTAGGTGCTCTCTTTGCGAGCCATTAGTTTCATCGAACCGCACATCTACAGATCAACAATCTTGTGAAGAGCAATGTTGAAGACTCAGAGGTGTGCGAGTCCTTTCCGTAACCAAGCATAAAACCTTCATGTGCTTTTGGTGCAAATTTAGAATTGTGATGAGGATCTCTAATCCAGCATTTAGCAATCAAGACTTTGAAATAACTCACATTGGGTTTCTTGTCAGTGAGGAGTTCATAGGCAGTCTTCTTGAAGAATTTGTGAAGATATACTCTGTTGATGATGTGGCACGCGGTATCAATCGCATCAATCCAAAAATGACTAGGCGTTTTGTATTCATCAAGCATAGTGCAAGCCATCTCAACAAGATTTCTGTTCTTGCGCTCCATGACGCCATTTTGCTGAGGAGTATAGGGAGCAGATAACTCATGAGTAATACCAAGTTCATCAAGATAGGCATCAAGACCGAAATTCTTGAACTCAGTTCCATTGTCACTCCTGATGTGTCTGATCTTCACACCAAAGTTGGTTGAAGCCCTCGAGGAAAATCGTTTAAAGACTTCCTCCACTTCATTTTTGTAAGTAACAATGTGTACCCATGTGTAACGAGAGTAATCATCAACAATAACAAAGCCATATAGAGATGCATCATTAGTGACTGCTGAGTAATGATTAGGACCAAAGAGGTCAATGTGAAGCAATTCGAATGGATGGGTAGTGGTCATGATAGTCTTCGCCGGATGCTTGGCCTTGATCAGTTTTCCAGCTTCACAGGCTCCACACAAGTGATCCTTGAGGAATTTGACATTTTCAATGCCAATGACATGCTTCTTCTTCGCAAGCGTGTGCAAATTCCTCATGCCTGCGTGACCAAGTCGCCGATGCCATAGCCATCCTTCTGAAGCTTTTGCAAGTAGACACACGGCTGGTTGTGGTCCTGTAGAGAAATCAACAATATACAAGTCTCCTCTCCTAAAGCCTTCGAAGACTGTGGAATTGTCAGCTTCCATGATCACAACACAACGATACTTGCCAAAGACAACAACCATATCAAGATCACAAAGCATTGAGACTGACATGAGGTGTATCCCAAGGACTCAACAAGCATGACTTTGTCCATGTGTATGTCCTTAGAGATCGCAACCTTACCAAGACCCAATACCTGACTTTTGCCTTTGTCGGAAAGATGATATGCTTCAGATGTGACGGTGATAAGGGAGCATCCATCAATAGATTCTTGTCACCAGTCATGTGATTTGTACATCCACTATCGAGAACCCACTCAATGGCTTTCGGTTGATCATCCTGCAGATGAATTAGTGCAACTTACGATCTCATATACTTCATCAGTGAAGAATAAGATATCAAGTTCATCAGATGAATTTCATCAGGCAGTATAACAGATAAGCAGTATTAGAACGTGTGAAATGAAGGTTCATTTCTTCATGATTAGCTTGCGTCCTTTCAGGCATTTTTGTCAGGCCCCCAGCAAATTCTTCAGACGTTAGAGCACGTCTAGAGACTTGACCCTGCAAAAGAGATTAGTTCTTTTTCTTCACCACCCACATCTGAAGGGGTGGCAAAGAGTTCATCACTCTGCGAGCTCCATATGAGAATGGTGGCATAGAGGCCAATCCATTTCGTTTCACATAAGAGGGGTTAGGGTAAGCATATGAATAAGCGGAGAAATTCTTCGAGGACTTATGAACATATTGGTTTGAAGAATAATGCACCTATTCATAGCCCTTAGCTCTACCTGCGAAAGCAGAGTTGTTAGCACGATGATAATCATATGAGGACTTTGATCCTTTTGAGGAATTTGATCCACGTGAGGAATTTGGTCCATATGAGGACTTGGATCCATATGAAGAATTTGGTCCATATGAAGAGTTTGATCTGGGGTTCCTATTCTTCACAGGTGGAGTCATGAGGACATTCACCTGAAGACTTTCAAGGCACTTTTTGGGAACCCAGATTTTCTTCAGGGGAACCATTCCTGCAGTTAGTACCAACATATCTAGCAAATACTTCACCATTCTGATTTTTGAACAGTTTATAGTTGGAGTCAAATGACTCATCAGAAGAATGAGGAGATTCACATGTAAAGCTAGATAAGCTAGATGGATCAACTTGAGGTCCCTTTGCAGCAACCCATGAGGTTTTGGGGTACTGCTCAGGCTTCCAATATGTTCCATCAGCATTGAGTTTCCTCTCAAAGGCAATACCCTCTTTCCTAGGGATCCCATTGAGGATCTGCTTTTTAAGCACATCACAAAGAGTCGATGCCCTTTGAGGCTTTTGTACATGCCTGTCATGTACAATTCCTTCAACCCTACATCGTCGGTGATACTAGCAATGTCCTCGGATGAGGAATTAGTGATAGCAGGCAGGTGAAGAATTTGTAACAGTTGAAGCATTTGAACATTCAGTGAAGAATTAGCAGATTCACGCTCAATGCACTTTAAGCATGGAGGAACAAATTCTTCCTGAGAAGTGCTGATTTGTTGTGCAAGTAATGAATCGCGCTCCTTCTGAAGATCTTCATAACTCACTCTTAGCTTCTCAAGATCTTGCTTTCTTTGAATAAATTCATAAGAAAGTTTCTCATGATCAGACAAGAGAGTGTTATGATGACCTTGAACGCTGTCAAACCTAGACTGAAGTCTCTGAAGATTTTCAGTCAGGGCCTTAGTGCGATCCATTTCTTCACCTAACATATCATCACTTTTATCTAGCATGTTTTGAACCTTTTCAAAAGCCCTTTGTTGTTTTACAACAATCTTAGCAAGTTTTGAGTAGCTGGGCTTTAGATCTTCATCGATTCATTTTCACTAGATTCAGAGGAGGTATATTTGAGTACCTTGGCACCCTTTGCCAGGAAGCAATAGGTGGGAGCGTAGTCATCACTATCTTCATCAGCTTTGTTGGTGAGGTCATTTTCTTCAGAGTTGAAGATGGACTTTCTGACGAAAGCAGTAGCGAGAGCCAGATTCGCCACACCAGACTCGGATTCTTCTGATGCCTCCTCTTCCTCATGTTCTTCAGATTCAGCTTCAGAGTCCATTTCCTTGCCAATGAATGCCCGAGCCTTCTTGGAGCTGCTCTTCTTGTGAGAAGAAGGCTTTGAGGATTTAGATGATGAAGATTTTGACGATTTCTTCTTCTTCTTAGCGTCATCAGAACTATAATCCTTGTATTTCTTCTTCTTTAATTCCTTTTCCCACTGAGGACAGTCTTGAATGTAGTGACTAGGTTTCTTGCATTTGTGGCAAAGTCTTCTCTTATAGTCACTGGATGAGGAATCACTGCTCCTTGAGGATTTTCCAAAGCGACCACGTCTTGAGAACTTCTGGAATTTCTTCACGAGCAGTGCTAGCTCCTGGCTCAATTCTTGAGGATCTCCAAGGCTACTACCAAAGTCTTCACAATCGGATTCAGACACAGCCTTGGCCTTCAGAGCACGTGATTTTCCATAGCTAGAACCATAGAGATCTCTCTTTTCAGCAAGCTGGAACTCATGAGTATTTAGCCTCTCGAGGATATCAGCTGGATCAAGTGACTTGTAGTCAGCACGCTCTTATACCATCGGTGCGGAGTATCAAATGAGGAATCAAGCGATCTCAACAATTTCTTCACCACCTCATGGTCGGTGATGTCGATTAACACCGAGCGCTTGAAGCTCATTTGAGATGTCGATGAGGCGATCGAAGGTTTGTTGAACATTTTCATTGTCGAGTCTTTTGAAGCGGTTGAAGAGATTCCAAGAACATCAACTCGAGTCATGCCGAGTTGAGACTCCTTCATTTACTTTGGACAGCCTATCCCGGATAAGCTTAGTAGTTTCCAAAGCACTCACTCTTCCATACCGTCCTTTACTCGAGATGGCCACATATGATATTCTTCGCGAGAATCGAGTTGTTTGAATCTCTTCACATCAACAGCATTCGTGAGAAGGTGTGACCGAGGAACACCATTTTCCACAACGTACTGTAGATCGTTGTTAATTGCTTCAAGATGCATTCGCATCTTGTTCTTCCAAAGAGGGGTAGTCCGTTCCATCAAAGGTAGGACACCCAGCTGAGACCTTGATCATACCTGCGGTCGACATAACTAAAACTCCAGGTGGTTAAACCAAAATCACACAGAACAAGGGAGTACCTTGCTCTCATACCAATTAAAAGTGCGTTATATCAACTAGAGGGGGGGTGAATAGGCGATTTTTATGAATTCTTCAATGAGGAATTTGCTGGTGAGGAAATTCCTAAGTGAAGACCTACTTGCAGCGGAATAAGTACTCAGAAGTAAGCATAAGAGAATGCGGACATGGTCATCATGATGAAATGAAGACAATCAAAGAGTACAGAAAGCGTAAACACAAGATAGTACAAGATGAAGACAAATAGACTGAAGAAATTGAACTGAGGAAATTGAGAAAGTCTTCAATCAAAGTCTTCAAACACAGATATGAACAAACACTCAACATAGTAATGAGGAAATGAAAGAGTTGAGGAAATAGAACCAGTAAGGTTGGTGATGACAATGATTTGGTAGACCAGTTCCAACTGCTCATCTCGGTTATACGTCTGGTTGGAGCGGTGAGTATTTAAACTCGAGGACACACAGTCCGGACACCCAGCCATCGAAAGCACGCAGCTCGGGACACCAAGTCCTCACCGTATTCTCCTTGAACTAAGGTCACATGACCTCGTCCAATCACTCGTGGTAAGTCTTCAGGAGACTTCCAAACCTTCACAGACTTGGTCACTCGGCGATCCACAATTCCTCTTGGATGCTCTAGACCATGACGCCTAACCGTCTGGAAGAAGCACAGTCTTCAAAGGTAACAAGCGTCGGATCCACGCAGGATCAATCTCTTCAGTGATGCTCAATCACTTTGGATTTGTAGGGGTTTGGTTTTGGGTTTTTCCTCACTCGATGATTTTCGCTCAAAGTCCTCGGAGGATGGGTTGCTCTCAAATGACAAGTGGTTGTAGGGGCGGCTATTTATAGCCTAGGGAGCAGCCCGACAAGATAAGACACAAATGCCCTTCAATGATATGACGGTTAGGTGGATAAGAAATTTTGGGACAATCAAGGCCAAGAAGACAAGAACGGTCGGAAATTTGACTTTCAAATTCCTCGGGGCTATCATGTTCCTCACTTGTGTAGGCAATCCGCCGGCGAATTCCTAACTCCTCGGTCGAACAAATTCTCACGACCGGAAGAACTTCGTCTCACATCCTTTGAAGAAATTGACTGAATCTGTATGAGATTTCCAAAGGCTTCACTCAAGGGATTGGTAGGTGTAGGATTTTGAGTTGAGCATCACATGGAAATTTTTCCTTAGTATTTCCTCGACCCCCTTTAACAGTACGGTGTCTCCTATGACTCAAGAAAGAGAAAATGAAACTATGAAAACAAAAGTCTTCTCGCTTCATGTTCCTCAAATGAATATCAAGTCTTCAAGGTCACACCAATTTCTTCACTTTCAAAGTCTTCAGAAAGTCTTCAGAATATCAAAGTCTTCAACGAAGAACTTCATTTTTAGGGGTCGACTTTCTCTGTAAATATCAAACTCCTCATAGACTTATAGACCTGTGTACACTCATAAACACATTAGTCCCTTAACCTATAAGTCTTCAATACACCAAAATCACTAAGGGGCACTAGATGCACTTACAGCACTCCCCTTGGCTTTAGCCAAGCTTGGGGGAGGTGCCCCAGTATCGTATCATCCCCACTATCTTTTTGCTTTTACTTATTTTAGTTCAATCTTTTGCTTTAGATGAATAAAAGTTTAGTTCGATCCTTTCTTCTTTGAGAGTTTGCTTAGTGATCTATCCTTGTAATCGTGTGCAAGATATATAATAAAGTTTAGTTTGAGTTTTTGCTTTCTTTACTTTCTTGTTGCAATAAATTAAAAAGGAAAGGATATAAATAAAAAAAGAAAGGAAATAAATCAAGAAGATCATATACTAATCTTATGGTAGGTGATGGCACCACATAAGGAAAAGTATAAGTAGAAAATTTTATTAGAGATCGACAAACATAGCATTAGTCAATGATGCAACTCATGAAAGAATTAATAAGGGAAGAGAAGATTCACATATAAATATACTATCCTAGAAATCTTTTGTGATTGTGAGCCCCCATCAAAATATTATATGCCAAAATTGTTGATGTTAGACAAAGAAGACAACTTAATGATTTATGTTTGTTCATATTCACATAGAAGTCATATTGTCATAGATCCTTTAACATGTGGTGCTTTCCCCCTATCTTTTCTAGCCAAAAATTCCGCACTAAGTAGAGATACTACTTGTGCATCCAAAAACCCTTAAACCCAAATCTTATTTTCAAGTCCACCATACCTACCTAGGGATTGAGCAAGATCCCTCAAGTAAGTTGTCATCGGTGCAAAAAGGCAATAAAAATCGCTTCTAAATGTGTGAGACCATTTAGTGTAAGAGAAAATTGATCGTTGCATGAACTTGGGATGGTGAAGAATAAAAGCGACAGACTGCATAATAAAGGTCGTTATCACAAGGGGCAATGCAACGTGATGTTCTTTTGCGCTAAGGATTTGAGCATACAAACAAATAAGCGCATGGCAACCTCTGCTTCCCTCTGCGAAGGGCATATCTTTTACTTTTATGTATTTACTTTTATGCAAAGAGTCAAAGTTTTCTCTCTATTCCTTTTTATTTCCCCCTTTGGAAAGCATCATGTGGTGAGGAAAGATCTAGGCACATATGTCCAGTTGAATATGGGTAGCATGAGTTAATATTGTTGACATCACCCGTTGAGTTGAATACGTTGGGAGGCGAAACTATAAGCCCCTATTTTCTTATGTGTCCGGTTGAAACCTTTTGCTCATGTGTATGCGGTGAGTGCTAGCAATCATAGAAGACTATATGATGGTTGGGTATGTGGACTTGCCTAAAGGCTCTGATACGTGACCCTTCCTGAAAAGATGATGAATTGTAGTTGCAAAGTTGACTGAGAACATAGTTTGTTGGTTTCTAATAGAGTTTTTGCTTTATACTTTGATTGTGTGATGAACTGTTACTTATTCATAAGAAGTATATAATAAAAGTTCTATGATAAGAGTCTTATGTTTAAGTTTGTTGCTGTTATAATAATGAACATGATGCTTCTATGTCCGTATTTTGTTTTTATCGAAACCTCTCTCTCCAAGCATGTGGACATGTTTTTTTTATTTCAGTTTTCGCTTGGGGCGTTGATACGTCCATTTTGCATCATGTTTTCCTACTGTTATTTATGATGTTTTTATCCATAATAATGCTTTTTGGATTAATTCTAATGCCTTTTCTCTCATAATATGCAAGGTATACACAAAGAGGGAGAATTCCGGCAGCTGGAAATCTGGACTTGGAAAAGCTACGTCAGGCCACCTATTCTGCACAACTCCAAACAAGCTGAAAATTCACGGAGATTTTTTATTGAATATTTGAAGAATATTGGAGCAAATAACTATCGTAGGGGGCCCATCTTCTGGTATACAGGTCATTTTGACCTAGAAAAAAAATAAGGAGAGGACTTTCGGGACGGAGCATAGCCGTCTCGAGGCGGAACTTGGGCAGGAGCACTTTTGCCCTCCAGCGGAGCGATTTCGTCGGGGGAACTTCCCTCCCAGAGGGGGAAATAATCACCATCATCATCACCAACAACTCTCCCATCTTGGGGAGGGCTATCTCCATCAACATCTTCAACAACACTAATGTCTACTACGCAACTATTCTTGTAGACTCGTGTTGGGCCTCCAAGCGCAGAGTTTTGTAGGACAATAGCAATTTTCCCTCAAGTGGATGACCTAAGGTTTATCAATCCGTGGGAGGCGTAGGATGAAGATGGTCTCTCTCAAACAACCCTGCAACCAAATACAAGAAATATCTTGTGTCCCCAACACACCTAACATAATGGCAAATTGTATAGGTGCACTAGTTCGGCGAAGAGATGGTGAAAAAAGTGTAATATTGATGGTAGAAATATATTTTTATAATCTGAATAAATAAAAATAGCAAGGTAGAAAATAGTAAAAGGGCACAAAAATGGTATAGCAATGCATGAAAACAAGGCCTAGGGTCCGTACTTTCGCTAGTGCATTTTCTCAACAGTGCTAACATAGTTGGATCATATGATTATCCCTCAAAGTGCAATAAAGAATCACTCCCGAGTTCCTATTAGCGGAGAACAAAAGATAGAAATTGTTTGTAGGTTACGAAACCACATCAAAGCTATTCTTTCCGATAAATCTATCCTAGAGTTCATACTAAAATAACACAAGCTATTCTTTTCGATCAATCTAATCATGAGTTTGTACTAAAATAACACCAAAGCAAATTCATATTCATAATACTCAATCCACACAAAGAACTACAGAGAGACCCCCAAAGTTTCTATCGGAGAAAAGATAATAAAAACATGCATCAACCCCTATGCATAGATTACCCCAATGTCACCTCGGGAATCCGCAAGTTGAGTGCCAAAACATATATCAAGTGAATCAGTACGATACCCCATTGTCACCTCAAGTATTCATACCGCAAGACATATCATCATGTGTTCTCATATTTGAATATTCAATCCGACAAGACAAAACTTCAAAGGGTAAAGATTCAATTCATCACAACAAGAGTATAGAGGGGAGAAACATCATATGATCCATCTATGTTAACAAAGTCCATGATATAAATCACGAGAGAGAGAGAGAGAGAGATTAAACAAATAGCTACTGGTACAAACCCTCAGCCCCGAGGGTGGACTACTCCCTTCTCATCGTGGTGGCCGCCGGGATGATGAAGATGGCCACCGGAGATGGTTCCCCCCTCCGGCAGGGTGCCGAAACGGGTCTAGATTGGTTTTCGGTGGCTACAGAGCCTTGCGGCGGCGGAACTTCTGATCTAGGTTAACCCCCAAAGGGTTTCGAAATATTTGAGAATTTATAGTGCAAAGAAGGGGTGCAGGAGGCTACCGAGGTGGGCACAACCCACCTAGGCAGGTGCCTGTGGGCCCCCAGGAGCGCCCTGGTGGGTTGTGCCCCCCTCGGGGCATCCCCCAGGTGCTTCTTTGGTCCACTGTTGGTCTTCTGGTCCATTAAAAATCTCCGTGAAGTTTCGTTGCATTTGGACTCCGTTTGGTATTAATTTCCTGCGATGTAAAAAACAAGCAAAAAACAACAGTTGGCACTGGGCACTGGGTCAATAGGTTAGTCCCAAAAAATGATATAAGTTGCTATAAAATGATTGTAAAACATCCAAGAATGATAAAATAACAACATGAATACTTCATAGATAATAGATATGTTGGAAACGTATCAGCATCCCCAAGCTTAATTCCTACTCGTCCTCAAGTAGATAAATGATAAAAGTAATAATTTATGAAGTGTGAATGCTAGCAAAGTGCATAAGTTTGATCAATGATAATTTAAATCACTTTTCCTAGCATCCTAACAACAATTCTTTCTTATAAAACTTCTCATGTTATAGTGGCAACCAATTCACATGTTAAGGTTCAAACAATGAACTCTCTTGAAACTCAACAACCTTTGTTCTTAGTCACCAAGCAATTGAAATTCAACTTATTCAACAGAGTTTAAGTAAGAGCTCCACATACTCAACCATCATATAGTCTTCTATGATTGCTAACACTCACCGCATACACATGAGCAAAACATTTCAACCGGACACATAGAAAGATAGGGGCTTATTGTTTTGCCTCCCAACGAATTCACCTCAAGGGTGATGTCAACAATAATAACTCATGATACCCATATTCAACTAGACATATGTGCCTAGATCTTTCCTCACCACATTATGCTTGCCAAAAGAGAAAAGCAAAAAGGAATAGAGAGAAAAACTTTGACTCTTTGCATAAAAGTAAATACTGAAAAGTAAAAGATAGGCCCTTCGCAGAGGAAAGCAGAGGTTGCCATGCGCTTATTTGTTTGTATGCTCAATCCCTTAGTGCAAAATAATGTCACGTTGTATTGCCCCTTTAGATGACAACCTTTATTATGCAGTCTGTCGCTTTTATTCTTTGACATCCAAGTTCGTACAATGCTCAATTTTCTCTTACACTATATGATCTCACACTTTTAGAAGCAATTTTTATTGCCTTATTGCACCGATGACAACTTACTTGAAGAAGCTTATTCAATCCTTAGGTAGGTATGGTGGACTCTTGAAAATAAGATTTGGGTTTAAGGGTTTTTGGATGCACAAGTAGTATCTCTACTTGGTGCGAAATTTTTGGCTAGCGAAGATGGGGGGCAAGCACCACATGTTGAAGGATCTATGACAAAATAACTTCTATGTGAATATGAACTAACATAAAACATTACGTTGCCTTCCTTGTCCAATGTCAATTTTTTTTGCATATAATATTTTGATGGGGGCTCACAATCACAAAAGATTTCCAGGATTGGGTATTTGCATGTGAAAGTTCTCTTCCTTATATTAATTATTCGTGAATTGCTTGTATGACCAAAATTGTCATTGTCAAGCCTCAAAAGATTTCACTTTCTAAACCCAATGTGAAGCTACCACTAGGCATGATATGATTTCAACTTCATGACATTCAATTTATTCAACAATTTACTCATAGGATATAAGTGAAGCACAAGAGCAATTCCAAAGAAAAGAGCTTCATTGACGGGATGTGAATGCCGCTTACTTAGCCTCCTTGGCAACTATTTGTGGACTCTATTTTATTTAAAAAAATTCAGATCTAAGTATTTTATTAAAACAGCAAGAAAAACAAAAATAAAATGAGATTCTAAGAATAGCACAGCTCAAGTGAAGAAGCAAAAACTTAGGCTCAACCTACTAACCGATAATTGTTGAAGAAGAAAGGTGGGATGCCTACCGAGGCATCCCCAAGCTTAGATGCTTGAGACTTCTTGAAATATTATCTTGGTATGCCTTGGGCATCCCCAAGCTTGAGCTTCAGTGTCTCCTTAATTCTTCTCATATCACAGTTTTCCTAAATCTCAAAAGCTTCATCCACACAAAACTCAACAAGAACTCGTGACATAAGTTAATATAAATGAATGCAAAAACCTTATCATTCTCTACTGTAGAAAATCACTAAATTATTATTCAACATTTCATACTAAATGCCTGCGCATATTTAATTCTTCTATCCTCAAATAGATTCATTAAACAAGCAAGCATATCCAAACAATGCAAACATAACAGCAATCTGCCAAAACAGTACAGTCTGTAAAGAATGCAAGAGTATCAATACTTATTCAACTCCAAACATTATGAAATTCTACAACTGTAGAAAATTTATCAGAGCTTATTATGAAAAAAGTTTCAACATTTTATCACATTCTGACTTTCCTCGGGAATTTTTGCAACATCGATAAACTTTCTGTTTTCAAACAGCAACTCATATACTTGCAAGATAAGCATGGCAAAGGCTATCATTGCCACTTTTATTGAAATAAAAGATGCAAAACATTATTCTGAATAATAGAAAGCAAATTCTAACAAAATAAATTGATGCTCCAAGCAAAACACATATCATTTGACGAATGAAAACATAGCTCCAAGTGAGATTACCGATAATGTTGGAGACGAAAGAGGGGATGCCTTCCGGGGCATCCCCAAGCTTAGTTGCTTGGATATTCCTTGGATATTAACTTGGGGTGACTTGGGAATCCCCAAGCTTAGGGTCTTGTCACTCCTTATTCTCCTCATATTGACATCCCACCCAAAACTTGAAAACTTCAATCACACAAAACTTAACGGAACTTCATGAGATAGGTTAGTATGATAAAGAGCAAACCATTTCACTTTGGTACTATCAGACAAGATTCATAATTGTTCTCACACAATGCCTACTGTATCATATCATTTCCACAATTTATATTGAGCAATATAAGCCATAGAAACTAGAAAACAAGCAAATTATGCATTGAAAACAGAATATGTCAAAAACAGAATAGTCTGTAGTAATCTGTAGTCAAACCATACTTATGCTACTCAAAACATTATGAAAAAATTAGGACCACGTGAGCAATTTGTATATTGAACTTCTGCAAAAAATAAACTCAAAATCACTCTTCTGTTAAAAATGAGACTTATTTTCGTGAGCGCAAAAGTTTCTATTTTTCAGCAGGGTCAAATCAACTATCACCCAACATGATCCCAAAGGCTTTACTTGGCACTTTATTGAAACAAAAGCAATAAAACATGATCAATACAGTAGCATAATCATGTGAACACACAAAAACAGTAGGTAAAAGTGTTGGGTTGTCTCCCAACAAGCGCTTTTCTTTAATGCCTTTAGCTAAGCATGATGATTTCAATGATGCTCGCATAAAAGATAAGAATTGAAACACAAAGAGAGCATCATGAAGCATATGACTAGCACATTTAATCCTAACCCACTTCCTATGCATAGGGATTATGTGAGAAAATAATTCATGGGAACAAGAATCATCTAGCATAGGAAGGCAAAACAAACGTCACTTCAAGATTTTCAACACATAGAGAGGAAACTTGATATTATTGCAATATGTAAAAGCATATGTTCCTTTCTCATAATAATTTTCAGTAGCATCATGAAGAAATTCAATAATATAACCATCACATAAAGCATTCATTTCATGACACAAAAGCATAGAAAACTTATTACTCTCCACATAAGAAAATTTCTTCTCATCAATAGTAGTGGGAGCAAACTCAACAAAATAACTATCATGAGAGTGAAAATTAAAATTATGATGACAAGTTTCATGGTTATCATTATTCTTTATAGAGTACATGTCATCATCATAGATAGCAATCTTGTTATCATAGTCAATTGAAGCCTCATCCAAAATGATGGATTCATCATTAAATAAAGTCATGACCTCTCCGAGTCCACTTTCATCAATATAATCATCATAAATAGGAGGCATGATATCATCATAATAAATTTTCTCATCAAAACTTGGGGGACTAAAAATATCATATTCATCAAATATAGCATCCCCAAGCTTATGGCTTTGAATATCATTAGCATCATGGATATTCAAAGAATTTATACTAACAACATTGCAATCATGCTCATCATTCAAGTATTTTGTGCCAAACATTTTATGGACTTCTTCTTCTAACAATTGAGCACAATTTTCTGAATCATCATTTTCAAGAAAGATATTATAAATATGTGTGACGTCCCCGATTCAATCGTACACTAATCATGCACGCAAATGTGTATGATCAAGATCAGGGACTCACGGGAAGATATCACAACACAACTCTAAAACATAAATAAGTCATACAAGCATCATAATACATGCCAGGGGCCTTTAGGGCTCGAATACAAGTGCTCGATCATAGACGAGTCAGCGGAAGCAACAATATCTGAGTACAGACATAAGTTAAACAAGTTTGCCTTAAGAAGGCTAGCACAAACTGGGATATAGATCGAAAGAGGCGCAGCCTCCTGCCTGGGATCCTCCTAACTACTCCCCGGTCGCCGTGGGCTGCACGTAGTAGTAGGCACCTCTAGCATAGTAGGAGTCGAGTAAATCGGCGGTGGCGTCGCTCACGGGCTCCAACATCTGGTTGCGGCAACCAGGTAGAAGGGAAGGGGGAAAAGGGGGAGAAAAGCAACCGTGAGTACTCATCCAAAGTACTCGCAAGCAAGGAGCTACACTACATATGCATGGGTATATGTGTAAAGGGCCATATCGGTGGACTGAATTGCAGAATGCCGGAATAAGAGGGGATATCTAATCACCTGTCAAGACTACGCTTCGACAGCCTCCGCCTTCCAAAGATGTAGAAGAGAGTAGATCAAGTCCTCCAAGTAGCATCGCATAGCATAATCCTACCCGCGATCCCTCCTCAATGCCCTCTTAGAGAGCGACCACCGGGTTGTATCCGCACTTGGAAGGGTGTGTTTTATTAAGTATACAGTTCTAGTTGTCATAAGGTCAAGGTACAACTCCAAGTCGCCCCATTCTGGAGATCACGGCTATTCGAATAGATTAACTTCCCTGCGGTGCACCACATAACCCAACACGCTTGATCCTATTTGGCGGACACACTTTCACAGGTCATGCCCGGCCTCGGAAGATCAACACGTCGCAGCCCCACCTAGGCATAACAGAGGTCAAGACGCCGGTCTAAACCTAAGCGCCAAGTGGTGCAGGCCCATCGCCCTTAGCACACCTGCACGCTATGCGCACGCTGCCGAAGCAGACCTAGCCTAGCAGGCGTTCCAGTCCAATCCGGCGCGCGCCGCTCGGTCGCTAACGTCACGACATGCTTCGGCTGATACCACGACGTCGAGTGCCCATAACTGTTCCCGCTTAGTTGGTTAGTGCGTATAGGCCAGTAGCCAGACTCAGATCGAATACCAAGATCTCGTTAAGCGTGTTAAGTATCTGCGAACGCCGATCAGGGCCAGGCCCACCTCTCTCCTAGGTGGTCTCAACCTGCCCTCTCGCTCCGCCACAAAGTAACAGTCGGGGCCGTCCAGAACCCAGCCCACCTCTACCGGGATGGAGCCACCGTCCTTTCAAATTTCCCCATCTCCTAACAGTATCACGAGGTAATGTAACAAGGTAAAGTATATAGTATATGCCCGTGATCACCTCCCGAAGTGATCACAGCCCAAAGAGTATAGCATGGCAGACGGACAAGAGTGGAGGGCCACCGATGGAACACTAGCATCCTATACTAAGCAAGAGGATAGCAGTAAAGGTAACAACAAGAGTAGCAAGGACAAAGCTATGCAAAGAAGATAGGATTAACTGAAAGCAGTAACATGCTACACTACTATAATGCAAGCAGTATAGAGAAGAGTAGGCGATATCTGGTGATAAAAGGTGGGGCTTGCCTGGTTGCTCAGACAAGGAGGGGTCGTCAACTCCGTAGTCGTACTGGGTAGCAGCGGCGTCGGTCTCGGTGTCTAGAGAGAGAATAGGGGGAAGAAACAATAAATATTTAAGCAAACAGATGCATAGCGATGCATGACATGACAAGTATCGGTGCTAGGGGTGCCCTAACGCGGTATGAGGTGATACCGGTGAAGGGGGGAAACAACCGGGAAAGTATCCCCGGTGTTTCGCGTTTTCAGGCAGAGGAGCCGGAGGGGGAAAGTTGCGAGTTTGATATGTTAGGGGTGTGTGGTGGACGAACGGGCTGCGTATCCGGGTTCGTCTCGTCGTTCTGAGCAAGTTTCATGTAGAAAGTTTTTCCATCTGAGCTACGGTTTATTTTATATGATTTTCTAAAGTTTTAAATCATTTTTTGAATTTATTTAATTAATTTAAATCAACATTATCCAGAATAGTGCATGCTGACATCATCATGATGTCAGCATGACATCAGCAGTCAAACAGAGGTGTTGATTGGGTCAAACTGACGTGTGGGTCCCGCATGTCATACACCTTTTAGTTTAATGTAGGGTTTAGCTAATTAATTACTGCTTAATTAAATTAAATAATTGATTAGATTAATTTAAACATGATTAATTAACTTAATTATTTTACTAATTAATTAATTAATTAATTAATGATTTTATTAATTACATTTTCATTTCTTTTTAATTTTCATTTTAGGGGTGGGCCCGTTCGGTCAGTGGCCTAGGGCCTTTGCGGGCGTGCGGGCGCCACCGGTGCGGTTACGGGCGCATGGGCGCGCGGGCGCAGGGGGGCTACGGGGCGCCCGTTAGCGGGCGGAGCCCATGACCCGGCGCAGCAGGGCGCCGGGCAGGGGAGACGCCGGTCGCGGCAGCCGAAGCGGCCAGAGACGGGGCGTCGACGGAGAGGGTGGCCGTGGGCGCGGCTAGCAAGACGGCACGAGGAGGGCCGCGGGTCGGATGGCCGCCAAGGTGCAGTGGGAGGCGCCGCAGTGAGGGTGCGGGGATGCCAGACGGGCAGCCTCGTGGCCTGTGGAGCAACGGGCGGCCCGGCCACGGCGCGCCGCAGGGACGTGGCACACGCCGTAGGAGAGGGGGGTTCGGGGCGCGGTGACCGCGGGCGGGGCGTGGTGGCTGCGACGCACGGGCGCGCACGCGGCCACGTGAGTGCGTGCACAGGCACGGGACGGCGCCGGCGGCGCGTAGGCAGGGCAAGTGGGAGCAGCGGCGGGGTCCTCACCGGAGTTCGTGGGGTCTAGGAAACGAGGGTTGAGGAGGAAGATGGCGATGACGGCGTAGAGGAGGCAGGCCGGCGAGGTGGCGTCTTGGTGCGGGGCGGGGTCGGCGAGCTCCGAGGCGCCTGCACAGGCGGTCGTCAAGGCGAAGCGAGGGGCGACGAGGTCGCAGACGGGTGGCGCCGGCTTCAGGTGGGGGCTCGCACGAGGAGAGGGGGGCGAGAAGGCAACGGCGACGGTGATCCGGGGCGGTGGCATGGTCGCCCCGATCTCGATCCAGATCGCGGGAGTGATGGGAGAGTGGGGGGAGTGGGGATCGGGGAGTGGGTAGGTTAGGGTTTCCCCTGGTGGGGTTATGGAGGGAGGGTTGGGCGGTCGGTGTGGCCAGAATGGGCCGGCTTCTTTGGGCAAGCTCGATTGGGGCCTTTCTCTTTTTTTGTTAGTTTGCTTTCTGTTTTCTTTTATTTCTTTTTCTTTTCTGTTCTATTTAGTTTAAATAACTTATGCACTTTGTAAAATTATGCTTTCTTCAATATAATTACTTTAGCAATATTGGTCACACACCGAACATTTTTGTTTAATATTTTAAAACTTTTATTGTTTGCCTCGGTTTTAAATCTGAAATTGAACTAGGTTTCGAACAAACGCGAAGTTTATCCACAAGAATCGAGGTGACGTGGCATCATTAGCGGGATCACCGTAGCTTAAGTATCCGGCGTCACAATTCTCCTCCACTACAAGAAATCTCGTCCGAGATTTAAGAGGGAGTAAGGGGAAAGTTCGTTACGATATTCTAACGGGCCTTCTCGAAGAAGTTAATCCCTTTCGGTGATGTCTTCAATTCTTTATTCCAAAGCATCATGATGAAGTTGTCGTCCTTTCTTCGGGAACTCCATCGTATTTCTACGAATAGGTAAGGGCAGCTCTACAATGATAGGATGTTATAAGGAAATTCATCCGGGGTATCCCAAGAATGAACTTATGAGTATCTCTCGAGTTGAACAAATGACACACATCGAGAGCAAAGTAAGACGGTGCGATAAGAAGTTTCAAGCGGATAGGCAATCGTTCATTGCCTGAAGCAGAGTGCGAAAGGGGTTCAAAGCAACGGGAATAAGTATTGCGTCCGATACCAGAATAGATCAACAGGCAAGTAGACCGTGGATTACATACAAAGTCAAGCACGAGGAATAACTTTGACAACAGGTTGTACAGGAGAGTCAGGTCTCGATCCTTGGACCTGTGGGTTACGGGCCCACCATGTGGTTCAAAAGTAGGAAGGACGCCGACATATTGCACGGTCATGGTAGCAAGGCATGGCAGAGGATAGCATGTTCGTTATGTTGGCAACAACGTTGGTACCAAGGGCGAGGGACGAAGAGAACCATTTTCCTGCTCGTTGAACGAGGCGGACCAATAGGCAAAGTTCTCATCCATCGGGGGTTACCAGGATGTCGTCAGCAATAGTAACAGGGTCACACTGACAAAGTTGTAAACCGAGGTGTTTACCTAAGCAGGAGAATATTACTACTTAGATCATATAGATCACAAGAAACGTTAACCCAACAAATGGAAAGAAAAATATGATTATCAGATTAAACAGAACAATGGAAAGGAAAATGTGTTTAAACACATATTTCAAAGGTATAACCTTCGGAAGGACGAGCAGAGCATGATATCCATGACAGGATATAATGTAGAAAGCTCTTTAGGTAGGGGAGAGAAATTTCATGACATTACCCATACAGCGGTGTTTGGATAATTGAGCAGGAAACATTTAGCATTGGGCTTCAAATGTTCTTCTTGAAAATCGGAGTACCATAGACATGCTTCGAGATAGCATTGACATGGTCATCAGGTGAAGATCAGACTTTGGAAACATAAATGATCCATCAGGATAAACTTATTAAACAAGGCATTCAATTTCCTCACGGAAAAAATGGTTAACCTTGTTAAAAAGGGAACTATAACAATAGGTCCTCCGACCAGGGGTGCTAGGCATGACATCATCTTACCGGGTCATATAAAGACCAATGTTATAACTCTTGGAAAATGTTCCAACCATCATATCTGACCGAGTTTCAGATCTGATTGGTGTCAGGATACCACAGACTCGGGATGCCTGAGATAAAAAGGTATGACACGAATTGACGAGAAGACCTCGTAAGATCTCGGGAAATGATCTATGGAAGTGAGTTCCATAACAAGAGTTCATCGGTAAACTAAGGAGAGGATGAGGAGGTGGCTGATGAACTCAGCGACAAATCTTTGGGATTTCCAAAAGATGGATTTCCACAATTATGTGAACAGAGAGATAACATTTGTCAGATCAAGTAATATAGTGAGGTATGCTTGAAGAAAACATACACAATTAAACATTGGTTGAAAGGTGCACCCGAAATATGGGTTGGGTTGCACGACCAATGTTAGAATGGGGATCCAATTATTGAAATTCTTAGAATGAAACTATCGCCCATTCACTTCAAAGCAATAGGGTTGCCAGAAGTTTTGAATTCACACGACATAGCTCAATTGTTGGTATTCTGGTTAAAAACAATACGGGGACCAAGGAATGAACGGAGATGACGAGAAGTATTATTATATCAAGAATTCTTAAGAGGTGGTGAAATTCTCATCACATTCTTGACAAAAGAGATGGTAATACTTCCAAGGTAAAGAAGAACAAATGCTGGATAGTAGGGATCTCAAGGTATAACTTAAAACACGAACAAGTTTGTGTTGGTGGGAAGGAAATAAAGTGGTCGATGATAACACAAATCATCAAGGGCAAGGATGGTATTTCTCATCATGAACTCAATTGATATCCTGGAAGAGATCATAAGGTTGATGATGATCACGACACATTTGTAGAGAGATTTTAATAAGATGTAATCAATCAGTGACGACATCAAGTCAAAGGAATGAGGTAGCGGAAGGTTATTGGAACCATGGGTAGGACACAAACTTGAAATCAAGATTGTTGTTCAAGGCGAACTAATAGGACGAGGAAGATCGACGTAAGCTTAGCTCATCATCGAAAATTTTGTGCTCCGGGAAGAAGGACCAGGTAGCACAGTTAGAAGTTTGCACGATAATGATATAGCCGATAAGGCTAGGAATGACTTGAAGGATTATTAAACTCGTAAGCAACAAGAATTACTTAGAGTTATTGAATCAGAAAAGTGGAATCGATTCACTTATCGTTGTTCTTGAGTGACTAATAACTCAGAACCTGGGGGGAATCCGAGATCGGTGAGAAGCAATACTAGATGAAGACTCGCAGGAAGCAACATAGTTCTCGAGATACCAGAGGTTAATACTCGAGGAAGATCAAAATAGAGGTTGGGCAAGCGTATTGATCTGCAAAAGGCAATTACTTTAGCTTGACCGATAAATGGAATCAAAGAGAAAATGTGGTCGGGACCACGACTGCTAATGATCAATACATAGATACCAGCTGATTTCATATCAAGGAAATAGTTATTATTACAAGAAGCTTCTATGATAGGATCTACATCGTTTCCATGGGCATGAACACAAAGTTCAAGGTCGACTCCCACTTCTTTAATGCATAACCTTTCATTCACTTCTCGCCTTCAACGAATTTGTGTGTTGAAATTTTATCTGACATAACACTAGTGGAGTATGACCCGTAGTAGTTTCCGTGGTCACATCGTTTAGAGAAGGCATATGTCCAACCCATCGGGGCCTCTTAGGAACATATACCACAAACTTCAGGGGTAAATAACACAAGCTCGATAGCAGAGTATGGTTGACAAAGCAGAGGATACAATTAACCAAAGGCGGTATATATCCTACGAAAGGCTCAAGGTTATTGAATATGAAGGACATTGTCGGATAAAATCCAACAAGGATCTGGGGTGAGTATCGACACACAACCAGAGGAAGAAGCAAGGCAAAGACATTGGATTATAGAAACAACTGAATAACTTAGAGCGCAATTGCTAAGGAATTATGATTTACAAAGCGAAGGATCAGAAGCAGACGCTCTGATCAAGGATGGATAAGTTCAATACTTAGGGGCACAATCGACGACAATTTAATTGGCGAGAACCAGCTTGTCGGTGTACTAGAGTAGGGGTACCCTAGTATCCCGTACTCGTGCACGGACAGTTGCAACACCCCGCGGCAGGGTTTGCCTCGTCACCGCCAAGATCCTCCGTGGCTCCTTTGGAGCCATTCAAGAACAAAGTATTTGATTAAGAAGGCAAGGCCCCGGCAAGAGGAGCTTGCCTGGAAGGCCACCTGTGCATGCAGAAGACAAGGCCCCGACAAGAGGAGCTTGTCGGGAAGGCTCGGAGCATGACAAGCCTCCGGACGCGACAAGGATTCGGCCGCGGCAAGGCGCTTGCCGCGGCAAGCAACCTCTCTCCATCTCCGCTCCAGCTCATCCAGCAACGTGTCGCCATGGGACCATTCCATGCAGCGCTGTCGAGAGGTCTGTGCAGCCAGCGGAGAGCAGCGATAAGCGGCGCCGACAAGCTTGCCATCGTGGCGGCGGTGGCGCACTGACGGTCTCTGCTAATTGTTTGGGCGACATCGACGGGCATTTATTGCTTTTGTCCCTTGCCGTCAGAGTTAGGTATTTTGCACCGCATAATCGCTCGAGTAGGTGTACCAACTCCTGTTTTTACATTTGTACCCTCGCCTATGTTGCCACAGTCGGAGACCCTTGAGCATATAAAAGGAGGCCCATGCGCAACGTAGAGGGGGTTCGAGGTTCGGTTCATTCGACTCACTAGAGACCAGATACGCCACGCTTAGGTTTTGTAGCTCGACGCTCCCTAGCAAGAACACAATACATCAAACAAGCAGCAGAGGAGTTTTATCTCTCGGAGAGCTCGAAGCTGGGTAAACTGCTCGTGTGCCTCGCCTCGATCTGCTCTTCAGGCGATCTCCGCCCCCTCCGAACCACAAAGGCCTGGTCCGCCGCCCCATAGGTGTTCGTGGGCACGATCAGCCTCCCGACATCTTTGGCGCGCCAGGTAGGGGCGCCGAGGCCGTGTGAATCTGATCCGGCGCTCACACGAGCAGCGTCCTCAACATCTTCCCCAACATGCCACCAAAGAAGAAGGCTTGGCGGCAGCAGAGCCGTCCGCTGCACTCCACCCTCACCGCAGCAAACGGGTGGTGGGGCAGACGCTGGCGGAGGAACGGGCGACGACGAAGGTGTTCGCGACGTTGCCAAGTCCAAGGACAAGGCCCCGCAAACCTCGGCGTCCACGCATCCCCCGCGCCCATCTCAGGAGACGCGGGACCAACAACGTCATGGCGTTCACAATGCCATACGTTCATTGGATCGAGACCCTCAAGACCAGCATGCGCGCCAACATGCCGGGCACGAGTGAGATACGGTCGCCTGGACGGGGTGCTGCTCCTTCTAACGTAGTTAGAAGTCCGAGCATATCCCGCTCCTCGCACCGTTCGCCAATGCCACCCACTACTCCAGCAGAAGCTCTGGCGAGAGCTCAGCTGCTCCTCGACTACCCTCCAACAGCCAACAAGGTCGACGAGTGGAGGGCCACTATCCAGAGCCTCATCGGCTTTGCCAACGGCGACGCTCCGCGGCAACCAACGCCATCATTGCCGCGGCAAGACGACAAGGCACAACCCGGTGGCGACGAGACTGTCGGAGGTGCAACCACCACGCACTCTCCGCCACGAATCGGATCCACCTCGACAGCGACTCCACCGCGTCGTCGGATCCGCAAGCTCGCCGCGATCAGCGCCAAGTTCTTCATGAGCGACAACAAGAGGACGCTCGAACTCGCATCGAGCGCCGGAGAGAAGCGCGACGTCAGTCCGACAAGCGCGATGGTCCCTCTGTTGACATGCGCACGCCGGAGGAGCCAGGCGACTTGCCGTACGCGGTAGGTTGCCCTGCGTTCACTCGTGAGCTGTGGCAAGTCCAGTGGCCCAGCCAGAAAAACTTCAAACCAGACGTGCGGAGAAGTATGATGGCGGGGCGCATCCGTCGAGTTCCTCAAGATCTACACCATCGCGGTGCAGGCTGCAGGGGACGGGACGACAAGATCCTCGCCAACTACTTCCCGCATGTGCTCAAGCCAAACGTCAGATCTTGGCTCATGCACTTGCCGGACAGCTCCATATCCTCTTGGGCAGATCTGTGCCATCAGTTTGTTGGCGCCTTCACAGGTGGCCACAAACCTCATGGCCAAGAGAGTGACCTTCATCTGCTCACCCATAAGGAAGGAGAGTCCCTGCGCAAGTTCATTCAGAGATTCAGCCGTGTGCACTACAACATCCCAGATGTCCACCCTGCCGCCGTGATCAGCGCGTTTCATTAGAATGTGCGGAACCGCAGGATGAGGGAGGAGATGGCGATGTGCAAAGTCAAGGACGCCATGAGCTGTACGCCTTGGCCGACAAGTGTGCACGCTACCGAGGAAGGGAGGAGACTCCCAGGAGAGAATGCGGAAGCAGGATCTAACAGTGAGGAGGCCGCCCCGGCAAAGAAGAGCCGGCGGCGAGGCAACAGGAAGAAGAAAGGTAGAGAAGTGCTAGCTATTGAGCAGTCCGGCAACGGAGGTGGCGACAAGAACGCCAAGGCTGGTGGCTCCGGCAAGGAGGTTGTCACGACGCCAACCACCGCCGGTGGCGGCCGCCGACAAGCGTGACGGCTCGGCAAGCAAGATCGCAAGATCCACCGCACCAAGGGCCACGACCTCCAGAGCTGCAAGAAGGTCGAGCAGCTTGTCGAACAGCAGAGGGCTGAGTACGAGCGGCGCGACAAGGAGAAGGCCCAGGAAGGTGCTGGGGGAGCAAGCAAGAAACGTCCCGGCCGGGGAGGACGCCGCGGCAAGGCCAAGCAACGGCAAGGAGACAGACCTCCCCGCGGCTGCGACAAGGATGAAGATGATGACGACGATGAAGATATGGAAGACGACGACGCCGATGAGCAGGAGTTTCAGAAAGCCACAGAGGTCCTCTGCATTGAAGGAGGTGCTTCCCTGCATACCTCACACCGCCAGCTCAAGCAATGGATGCGGGAGGTCAATGCAGCGGAACCAACCGTAGAGTCACACAAGCCTCTGAAGTGGTCCAGCACGCCTATCGTTTTTGATATTGAGGACCACCCTGATTGCATAATTGCGGTCGGGTGTTTGCCGATGTTGGTCTCACCAACCATCCGCAACCTCAAGGTCACCAAAATGTTAGTTGACGGCGGGGCCGGCTTGAATCTGATCTCCTCCGCGGTGCTCCAGAAGCTTCAAATCCCTGACAGCGAGCTCGAAGAGACCGGCACCTTCCAAGGAATCAATCCGGGAAGGAGCAAGCCGAAGGGGAAGATTACGTTGCCGGTGACATTTGGCAGCGAGCTGAATTTTAGGACTGAGAGGGTCACATTCGACGTTGCTGATTTCCCATTGCCTTACAATGGTATACTTGGCCGTCCAGCACTCGCCAAGTTCATGGCAGCCTCTCACTACGCCTACAACTTACTCAAGATGCCAGGCCCGATAAGCGTCATCTCTGTCCATGGCGACAAGAAGGATGCCCTTATCTGTGCCGACAAGATCTACCGGGATGCAGCAGCCGCGACAGAAAGTGCCAAACACTTGCCGCCAAGCTCCCGGGGAAGAAGACAAAGTCCAAGTCCGCAAGAACTCGATGCTTACTCCGCAAGCGCACCTCTTCGGAGTGCTGCGCTACCGCCGAGGACGCACCACCGAGCTCCACCGGCAAGTGCAAGAAGATGGTAGCTCCACCAAAGACCAAGAAGGTGCCCTTGAAGGAGGACGGCGCTGGTGGTACCTTTACCATCGGTGCCTCTCTCGACCCTAAATAGGAAGGCGCGCTGTTGCTTTCCTCAAGGGCAAATGTCGACGTGTTTGCATGGCAACCGTCGACATCCCGGTGTTCCTGTGAAAGTGATTGAGCACCGCCTGGCCGTTTGTCCTCATCGCGCGCCCGTCAAGCAAAAAGTCGAAGCAAGCGGTGGAATGCCAAGAATTCATAGCGTAAGAGATCAAGAAACTGGAAGCAGCAGGCCTTGTCGAGGAGTGCTCCATCCTACGTGGTTGGCCAATCCAGTAGTCGCATAAAGCAAATGGAAAATGGAGACTTTGTATTGACTTCACGGATGTTAATAAAGCTTGTCCAAAGATCCATTTCACTTGCCGCGCATTGACCAGATTGTTGACTCCACGGCTGGATGTGATTTGCTTTCGTTTCTTGATGCATACTCGAGATACCATCGAGATCTTCATGGCAGAAGAGGATGAGGAAAAGACCGCATTCATCACCCCATGTGGCACGTACTATTTCGTACGGATGCCTTTCGGTTTGAAGAATGCTGGTTCAACATTTGCAAGGGTAGTCCATGATGCTTTTAAGCCGCAAATGCACAGAAATGTATAAGCCTACATGGATGACATAGTGGTCAAAAGCAAGGACAAAGCAACTCTGGTTCAAGAATTGGACGAGACCTTTGCAAATCTGCGCGCAAGATCAACCTTAAGCTCAACCCCGAGAAGTGCGTGTTCGAGTCCCTTCCGCAAGCTTCTCGGGTTCTTCGTGTCTCAACGAGGGATTGAAGCTAATCCCGACAAGATCAAGGCCATTGAGCAGATTGAAGCACCAAAGCACGTCAAGGATGTACGAAGACTTGCCGGTTGCATAGCTGCTCTCAGCAAGTTTATTTCTAGGTCTTCCGAGCGTGCCCTGCTGTTTTTCAAGATTTTGAAAAAGGCAGGTCCAATGAAATGGACTCCCGAAGCGGAGGCTGCGCTGCAGGACTTGAAGAGATACCTGTCCTCCACTCCAACACTTGTCGCACCTAAACCACAAGAGAAGTTGCTGCTATATATAGCAGCAACCAATCAAGTGGTTAGTGCTGCGTTAGTAGCGGAGAGGGAGGCGGATGACGAGCCAAAGAACCACGGCAAGCACATCCAATGACAAGGTGGGGCTTCACGACAAGCTCTGGTCCCGACAAGGACGAGTCCGCCAGACACATGACCAGATGCGTAAAAGGATGGTGCAGCGCCCATTCTTCTTTGTCAGTTACCTCTTGCAGGTGGCTAGGTCAAGGTACTCTGGTGTGCAGAAATTGCTTTTCGGCCTCCTCATGGCCTCGAGAAAGCTGCGCCATTACTTCCAAGCACATGAGATCACAATTGTCACTCGCTTTCCGCTGAAGAGGATACTGCAGAATCCAGAAGCAACGGGCAGGATTGTCGAGTGGGCATTGGGCTATCAAGCTTTGGTCTCAAGTTTGAAAGCACATCAACTATCCAAAGCGTAGCGTTGGCAGAATTCATAGCGTAATGGACGCCAATGCCGTATGAAGAGATTCCGAGACGAGCATTCCCGTCAAGGAAGCAAGCAAAGAGTGGCTGATGTACTTTGATGGTGCCTTCTCGCTGCAAAGGCGCCGGTGCCGGCGTCGCTTATCGCACCCACCGGAGAGCACCTCAAGTACGTAGTCCAGATGCACTTTCCCAAGGAGCAAGCAACAAAAAATACTGTAGAGTATGAAGGTTTGCTTGCCGGTCTCAGGATCGCAGTGGACCTTGGGATCAAAAAGCTTATTGTCAGGGGTGACTCGCAACTTATCGTCCGCCAAGTGAACAAAGATTACCAGAGTCCGTTGATGGAAGCCTAGGTTGATGAAGTGAGGAAGCTAGAAGAGCACTTTGACGGCCTGCAAATGGAACATGTTCCAAGAGCTCGTAATGATATTGCCGACGGTTCGTCAAAGTCTGCTGCACTTAAGTTGCACAATGGAACCAGGGATTTTCGTGCTCAAGCCGACTCACCAAACGTAACACCATCAATCGGACAAGGCAAGAAGAGGAAGTTGATCTCTGGTGACTACTTTCCTAAGAAGCTTCCCAAGCCGCTGCTATGAAGGTCCCCAAGATCAACACCAACAGGTTGGGGGCAGTCTGCTCCGACAAGCCCTGTGGTTTGTTTCGTTGAAGCAGACGCCCCCGACAAGTTTTGCTCCGGCAAGCTTGCCGGGGGGCGTCAAGCTCCGGCAGGGCCGCAGGTCCTTGCCGTGGAAGCTGATGTTCCTGCAGCAACAGATGTGCCTTTAGTCCTTGTTGTCGAGCCACAAGCTCCAGCATGGGCGCAGCAGATTGTCCATTTCCTTCGCATGTGATTACTTCCCAAGAGCAAGAAGAAGCGGAAAGAGTAGCCCGGCAATGAAAGTATGTACCAGTTTGTCGACAGCATACTGCATGTAAGAAGACTCAACGGTGTGAAATTGAAGTGTATTCCTGTGGAAGATGGATGTAAGCTGTTGGCGAGATACACGGAGGCATATGTGGTCACCACATTGGCGCAAGAGCACTTGCCGGCAAAACTTTCCGGCAAGGTTTCTTCCGCCGACAGCCCTCCGTGATGCAATCGCACAAGTAACCAAGTGTGAAGCGTGCAGTTCCATTCCAAACAGATACACCAGCCAGCTCAAGCTCTCCAGACGATCCCTTTATCCTCGCCATTTTCGTCTGGGGCTCGACATCTCGGCCCCTTCCCCGAAGCTGTCGGGGCTTTGAGTACTTGTACGCCGCCATCGACAAGTTCACAAAGTGGCCGGAAGTGGAAGCAGTGAGGAAGGTGACGGCACAACAGCAGTCAAGTTCTTTCAGTCGATTGTTTGCCGCTTCGAATCCTCTAACAGGATCATCACCGACAACGGCACACAATTTACGAAGTCGCACCTTCATGCAAGACGCCCAAGATCTTGGCGCCAAGGTTCTGCTTTGCTTCCGTTGCTCACCCGAGAAGCAACGGTCAAGCGAGAGGGCAATGCTGAAGTGCTTCGCGGGCTCAAGACCGGAACTTTCGACAGGCTGCACAAGTGCGGAAGAAATCGGATCGAGGAGCTGCCGGTGGTTCTTTGGTCGATCAGACGACGCCAAATCGAGCCACCGCCGCACACCTTTTGCTCTAGTCTATGGAGCAGAGGCAGTTCTCCCCACGGAACTCAGATACGGATCGCCTCGAGTGCTCGCTTATGATGAGCTTGAGCAAGAGCAGCTGCGACAAGATGACGCGCTGCTCCTTGAGGAGGATCGCCTTCAAGCATTGCGGCGAGCTGCTCGCTACCAGCAAGCTTTGCGTCGCTACCATAGCCGCAGAAGTTAGTGCCGAAGTCTCGAGGAAGGCGACCTTGTTCTTCGCGTGCTCAGTCCGCCAAGAATTCAAACAAGTTGATGCCGGCGGGAAGGCCCTTATCGGGTGAAACGAGTCACTAGGCCTGGCGCTGTCCGCTTTGAGACCGAAGATGGCATCCCGTGAGCAACTCTCGAACATTGAGCATCTTCGTAAGTTTTACCCATAGGGCGCGGTTGCCGGAACCCGTTCCGGCAACCACCTTTTGTACAAGTCTTGCCGCTGTTGCATGTAATCCTTTGTACAAAGCCAGGCGCAGACCCCGTGCATCAGTAAAGCTCATGTGTTGCGCACAACTTGTCAAATTCATGCTTTCATCATTTTATTGCATGTTTTGACTAACACTTGGTGCAGCAACCACACTCGGTAAGCAAAATCGAGCCGCTAGGCTCCATAACTTTATTTCCTCTTCTTTCTCTTTTCTCAAAGAAAGGAAGGCTCTCGCACAAGTTAACCAGGGGAAGGAGGAGATAATACTATGGACCAGGCACCGCCGAGGAAGTTTCACCTCATCGGGAAGCAAGAGACAGAAAAGCTAAGTTGCCAAAGTTTGAGCAATCAATTTTTAAATTTTTAAGTTATCTTCCTCGAACGATAGTACTTTGTATGGAAAACCTATGCGCAGAGGAACCAACTCGCCGGCTAGTCGCGCCCTTACTTTGTTTCGAGTCTGCTCAACAACTTAAGTGAGATGCGTCTAGTCGCGACAAGGTTGCTTGTCGGAGGCGGCATCGCCAGAAGCTCACGACGTTAGCACTCAGCGCTTCAAGGCAAGGGTGCCCGCGCCGACAAGTCCCCCAATTGCGTAGGACAGAAACGTGCAAGGGAAGGAATCAAGTAGAGGAAATAACGTTGCATTGATCGCCTAAGATAGAGTATATTACAAAATAACTTGTCGCTGATCTAACAAAGTGTTCTAAACATGATCGGCAGCGGCAAGGGAAAGATAAAATTGGCGGCCTAGTCTACGCGGTCGCCATCAATCCGCTTGATCTTGTTCACCTTGTCCACAATGGGTGCGACAAGGGCTTTGAGCTCCTCCACGTTGGCATCTGGCGGCAAGGATCTGAGGACGCCGTTAAGGTTGAGGCCCGGATTGCGGAAGGCCACCTTTATCAACACCTTCTCGAGGGCTCCTGCATAGATCTGGCGTGATTCCTCGGCCAGCTGCTTTGGGACCTCTTCCCAGAGTCGCTGGAGACCCGTCACCACGCCTTTCAAGAATAAACTGAGTTTGGCGCTGGGTTGGAGATGCTCGTCGGAGGAGTATGCAAGGTCTGCCATCCCCAGCTCCATCAACTCGTTGTGGATGTCGGTGGCGGTGTCCACAAGACCTTCAGTCCAGTGCTCCACGCTCTCCCTCAAGGTGCTCTGGGTGGAGGCAGCATTCGCTAGCAGCTCCTCCTTGGCCTTGATCGTCTCCAACAAGCCCACCTCCCGCCTCCTGGCGCCGCCCAATGCCTCGCTGTGGTGGTCACTTTCAGCTCAAGATCCGCCTTGGAATCCTTGGCGGCGTCGAGCTCCTTGCCCCTATCAGCGAGACGACTCGCAGCTCGCCAAGAGTGTAGGCGTCCTTCTCGCTCATGCTTAAGCGGCAAGCTCTTCGCCGCTCTTCTTGAGGCTGGCCTCCACCGTGCCACCTTCGCCTTCAACTCTTCCTTGGCGGCCTCGGCTGCCGCGGCAGATCCTTCGCTTCCTTAAGCGCCCGCCAAGTGACTCCTCAGCGCTGCAAGGTCTTCTTCGTGGCTGTCCAGGTTGACCTTCCGCTGCGCCAACTCGCTTCCTGCGCTGGAGAGCTTCTCGGCAGCCAGCCGCTGCTCCTCCTCACCGCGGCCTTCTCAAGGATAAAGGTCGTGCGCGCTTCTCGCAAGTTGCCCCTCAAGGCTTCGCTACGTCGCGGAGAGCTTCTTGGTTGGCGCCCGGAGCTCTTCTCGCTTCTCCATGTCCGCCTCGCCTCGCGACAAGTGCTTCCCGGGACTCCAACTTGCCGAGCGTCAGAGAGCGACAAAGCAGCTTCTTCAGCTGCTCCTCCTCGCACTGCCGCTGCTGCTGCTGGCCCACCAGCGTCAGCCCAGCAGAGGCGAGTAGCTCGCCGTCGAAGGTCTCTCCTCGACCGCGCCACAGAGCTCGGTTCCTGTGGGAGTTTGATGAAGACACCCTCGCCGGCCTTGGTAGGCGCCGGCTGGGCTCCTCGAGCTGGCCTTGCCAGCGGGGAGTCGGCTGTCGATGTAGCGCCTGGCGCTCCTGCGGTCTCGGGGCCGTCGGTCACGATCGCCCGACCCTCGCCCGGCCTGCGTCGGCAGCCTCGGTGGCCTTCTCGCTAACAGGCTCGTCGGCGGCCTCTTCTTCCACAAGAACGACCTCTTCTTCCTCGGCGGCCTCGTCGGTGTTGCCCGCTTCCTCCTCGCCGGGCGGCCTTGACCTCCATCGGCTCAAGGCCGACGAAGAAAGAGCAGTCAAGCAAATGTTCAAAAAGAGAAACAAAAGAAAGCAAGCCCAAGGGAAATTTTCATGTAAGGAAATTACCTGCAACGAGATCCGCAGCCATGGCCTCGACCACCGGAGGGTCACTGGCGCCGTCCCTTGCCGGGGTAGCCTCCCTTGTCGGAGTGGCCTCCCTTGTCGGAGGGCGCTCCCTTGCCGGAGAATCCTCCCTTGGCGGCGTAGTGGCAGCAGGCAGGATTTCGGGGGCGGCCTCCGAGCCCTCCTGGTGAGGCTGCTCTGCTCCTACACAAGCAAACAATCAGGCATCAACGAAGAAGGAGCACCCCTGCACACCTAATAGTAAGGAGAAAACCGCACACTTACTTTGGGGGCTGTCTTTGAGGGGCTGCTCTGAGGAAGGGGTTGCCGGGTCCGGCAAGGGGTCTCGGGACGTCCCTGTTGCCACGGGAGAATCATCCTCAACAACGACCGTCGGGATCTTGGCCCTCTTCGACGCTCTCTAGGCCAGCGTCCTGAGAAGGAAAGAGCCCAGAACGAAGCAAATCAGATTCAAGACGAAGCAATAAAATTGAAGAGATACAAGCACAATCTCAAGAGCTTACTCTACGCCTTCCTCCTCGGAGCTGAGCGCGGAGAAGTCAAACTCCGGCTCGCCTCCGGTGCGACGAGGCGGGTGAGTGGGCTCTCTTGGCCGCTTGGCGGAGGCGTCAGCGGTGGCACGAGAAGACCCGCCCAGATGTCGCAGCGAGGCGCTCAGCTGCAACATCGCTTGCGCGGTAGAGCGCGCTGTGGCCGCTTCTTGCAGGCGTCTGTCGCGCCGACTCGTCTCGGCCTTGCGAGACGCCTTCGGCGGAACCGGCTCCGCTGGCGGCAAGTCGCTGGGTGGTGGAGAAGAAGCGCCCTCGGCGGGTCCACTCGACTCGGCCTCGGGCTCGACAAGCTCATCCTCGCCGGCGATCTCCCTTCGCTCGGCAAGGCTTGCCGCCTTCGCAGCGTCCGCCTCCTCCATGGTATACCCGAAGGCTCCAGCCGCAGCGGCTGCTGCCGCCTCCTCCACCCTGGTGGCAATACGCGCCATCTCCTCGTCGGTGGTGTCGCGAGTGAGCCTTTTCTGCTCGTCGGAGCGGATCGGCACTTCTTCCAAGTCGTCGAAGAACTACTGCACGACCTCGTCGGGGGGCTCCTGCCAGGTTGGAACGATCCCATGGGAATCGCACAACGGCATCATGGCGCGGATGCGGTCGAGCGCCGAGTTGTTGCACAATGGGACGACCCCCCTCGGCAACCTAAACCACTCAGGGTGGTCGGGGTCGTTCTTGAACAGCTCTAGCAGCATCGCATCCAACTCCAACACGGTGAAATTCTAGTTCAGGCCCGGGCGCAACCTCATAATGTCTGCCGCATTTTGGAACTCCCAAGCAGGCCTCCTCCTCTCCTGCAAGGGAGCGATGCGGCGAAGGAAGTTCGCGCCAACTAGCGCTTACGGTTAATCCGGCAAGCCCGAGGCGCAAAATCCGGTCACAGCTATCTTCAACTTCGCATCCTCCGGCGCCAAGTTACTCCAATCTCTGCCGCACACTATTGGGGTTTGGCGCACGGCAGTGAAGGGCTGCGGGTTCTCCTCTACGACCCAACACCAATTGGCCCTCCACTCCTCCCACTTGTTGCGGAACTCTCCTTCCAGATATAGGCTTCTTTCTTGCCGATCATGGAGACCCAACTATCCCTCCAGCAAGCGGCTCTCCTCTCTCGACGCGGGGCACGAAGAAGTGGCGGAAGAGTGCCACATTTGGGTGGACTCCGACAAAGTTTTCGCAAAGATGCGCGAAAACTGCCATGGTCAAGACGGCGTTGGGGGTGAAATCAAGGAGGCGGAGGCCAAATGTGTTCATGATGTCGCAGAAGAACTCGGAAAAGGGCGGGCAAACCCGCAATAGAAGAAAAGAGCAAAAAAGGGGTACCCAGTTGGGGCCAAATCAGAAGCGGAGGCGGGGAGTACCTTCATGCGTGGATGCGCACGCGTCTCCGTCGACCAAAAGAGATAGAAGACATCCCGCAGCTCCCTTGCGCCGAGCTGGGGGGGGGGGGGGAAGATGGCCCGCTCCTTGCGCAACACCGCGAGCCGCTGCGCTTCGGCCGACTTGACGCCCTTTTCCTTGTCGGCTTTCGGAGCCATGGCGAGGGCGGCGGAGGAGGCCGACGGCGGCGAGTGCGCTTGTGGCGAAGGGGGGCGGGGCGCTGGTCTCTTCGCACCGGAGAAGAAGGGGGGAGCGGCGGTGGTTTTCTTGACAAGACAACAATGGCGGAGTGGACGGCCTGCCACTGTTTTCTCCGCTTATAAAGAGGGGGAGGGGGCGGACGTTCCGCTTTTCCTAATAAAGAAACCCCCACGACCACGCCCACGATCTCTCGCACGACGCCACGTCCGGTGCGTGCCGTTAGTGGGGGTCGTGGTGGGTCCGGGACGAGTTGCAACATGGTCGAGGCCGCGTGTGACCGTGCAGAATCGCTTTGGGCCTGGCCCGACAGCGCCGGGCACCGTATGCGGCCCAGGCCCGGGGCTCTGTCGGTGTACTAGAGTAGGGTACCCTAGTATCCCGTACTGCGGCACGGACAGTTGCAGCACCGCAGCGAGGTTTGCCTCGTCACCGCCAAGATCCTCCGTGGCTCCTTTGGAGCCATTCAAGAACAAAGTATTTGATTAAGAAGGCACGGCCCGGCAAGAGGAGCTTGCCGGAAGGCCACCTCGAGCATGCACGAAGACAAGGCCCCGACAAGAGGAGCTTGCCGAAGGCTCGGAGTGCGACAAGCCTCCGGACGCGACAAGGATTCGCGGCAAAGGCGCTTGCCGCTGCAAGCAACCTCTCTCCATCTCCGCTCCAGCTCATCCAGCAACGTGTCGCCATGGGACCATTCCATGCATCGCAGCGTGTCGAGAGGTCAGTGCAGCCAGCGGAGAGCAGCGATAAGCGGCGCCGACAAGCTTGCCATCGTGGCGGCGGTGGCGCACTGACGGTCTCTGTTGCCTTGTTGGGCGACATCGACGGGCATTTATTGCTTTTGTCCCTTGCCGTCGAGTTAGGTATTTTGCATCGCATAATCGCTCGAGTAGGTGTACCAACTCATGTTTTTACATTTGTACCCTCGCCTGTGTTGCCACCTGTCGGGGACCCTTTGAGCATATAAAAGGAGGCCCATGCGCAACGTAGAGGGGGTTCGAGGTTCGGTTCATTCGACTCACTAGAGACCAGATACGCTCACGCTAGGTTTTGTAGCTCGTGATCGCCTCCCTAGCAAGAACACAATACATCAAACAAGCAGCAGTAGGAGTTTTATCTCTCCGGAGAGCTCCGAAGCTGGGTAAACTGCTCGTGTGCCTCGCCTCGATCTGCTCTTCGTGCGATCTCCGCCCCCCTCCGAACCACAAAGGGGCCTGGTCCGCCGGCCCCATAGGTGTTCGTGGGTACGATCAGCCTCCCCGACATAGCTCATGATTAAAACGACGTCTGAGCCGGAAGGATGAATTCTAGGATCTGTTTGAGGATTGCGAGCATTCGCAACAAATTGAATCAACGGACTCAAAATGTCAATGACAATGGATGTCAACAAGATTACTAGACTTATGGGATTAACCATAATGCAAGCAATCAAGAATTTCAAGAGCAATAGGATGCTCAAGATTTTCGGAAGATCGAATGATATTTCGAGGATTTGTGACATACATGCATCAACTCGGGATGAGTGGATACTCGGTAAGTGCGAGAAATTATCCGTAGGGGTATTCAAGCGACAAGGAACTGCAAGGCAGTAGGCACAAAAGGATTATCGAAACAACGACGAGTGTTTCGTTGTATCTTGTAGTAACAAGACCAACTGGGGATGAATGTACGAATAACAACTGCAAGTAGTTATCCATAAGGGTTGATGGTGGAAGGGAATTGCAAACGCGATGAACACAAGTTCTCGGGTTAACAGCGGAGATTATCTTCAAGGTCTTCACGTGCAGCGATTTATCATCAGTAATAAGAGGCTCTTCGGGTGAAAGTGATAACGAGATCCTAATGTTAGATTTAGTAAAATTCATTTAACCCAAATAGAAGAGAGATCAGAGTCCCAAAGTATAGACAAGGAGTAAAAGATCCTAGTACCACCCAATGGCGACGTGGGCCCGTAAGGCACACAGCCATGTTAGTAAAAGTTTTGTAATGTCTAGACTCGACTTCGGCCAAGGAGTGTGGAAGGGCGATTCCTACAGGCAGTCGGCTCTGATACCAACTTGTGACGCCCCCGATTCAAGCGTACACTAATCATGCACGCAAATGTGTATGATCAAGATCAGGGACTCACGGGAAGATATCACAACACAACTCTAAAACATAAATACGTCATACAAGCGTCATAATACGAACCAGGGGCCTCGAGGGCTCGAATACAAGTGCTTGATCATTGACGAGTCAGCGGAAGCAACAATATCTGAGTACAGACATAAGTTAAACAAGTTTGCCTTAAGAAGGCTAGCACAAACTGGGATCTGAGATCGAAGAGACGCAGGCCTCCCGCACAGGATCCTCCTAACTACTCACAGTGCGTCGTCGCCGGGCTGCACGTAGTAGTAGGCACCTCCAAAGATAGTAGGAGTCGTAAATCGACGGTGGCGTCACAGCTCTGGGCTCCAACTTGTCTGGTTGCGGCAACCAGGTAGAAGGGAAAGGGGAAAAGAGGGAGAAAAGCAATCGTGACTACTCATCCAAAGTACTCGCAAGCAAGGAGCTACACTACATATGCATGGGTATATGTGTAAAGGGCCATATCAGTGGACTGAACTGCAGAATGCCAGAATAAGAGGGGGATAGCTAATCCTGTCGAAGACTACGCTTCTGACAGCCTCCGTCTTGCAGCATGTAGAAGAGAGTATACTGAAGTCCTCCAAGTAGCATCGCATAGCATAATCCTACCCGACGATCCCCTCCTCAATGCCCTGTTAGAGAGCGACCACATCTGGCACTTGGAAGGGTGTGTTTTATTAAGTATCCAGTTCTAGTTGTCATAAGGTCAAGGTACAACTCCAAGTCGTCCTGTTACCGAAGATCACGGCTATTCGAATAGATTAACTTCCCTGCAGGGGTGCACCACATAACCCAACACGCTTGATCCTATTTGGCCGGACACACTTTCCTGGGTCATGCCCGACCTCGGAAGATCAACACGTCGCAGCCCCACCTAGGCATAACAGAGAGGTCAGCATGCCGGTCTAAACCTAAGTGCACAGGGGTCTGGGCCCATCGCCCTTAGCACACTTGCATGTTGCGTACGCGGCCGGAAGCAGACCTAGCCTAGCAGGCGTTCCAGTCCAATCCGGCGCGCGCCGCTCGGTCGCTGACGTCACGAAATGCTTCGGCTGATACCACGACGTCGAGTGCCCATAACTGTTCCCGCGTAGTTGGTTAGTGCGTATAGGCCAGTAGCCAGACTCAGATCAAATACCAAGATCTCGTTAAGCGTGTTAAGTATCTGCGAACGCCGATCAGGGCCAGGCCCACCTCTCTCCTAGGTGGTCTCAACCTGCCGCGTCGCTCCGCCACAAAGTAACAGTCGGGGCCGTCGGGAACCCAGCCCACCTCTACCGAGATGGAGCCACCTGTCCTTTCAGCCCCATCTCCTAACAAGTATCACAGGTAATGTAACAGTGTAAACTATATAGTATAGTCCCGTGATCACCTCCCAAGTGATCACAACCCAAAGAGTATAGCATGGCGACGGACAAGAGTGTAGGGCCATCGATGGAACACTAGCATCCTATACTAAGCGATGGGATAGCGGTGTAGAGGTAACAATGAGTAGCAAGGACAAAGGCTATGCAGAAGATAGGATTAATCGAAAGCAAGAACATGCTACACTACTCTAATGCAAGCAGTATAGAGAAGAGTAGGCGATATCTGGTGATCAAAGGGGGGCTTGCCTGGTTGCTCGAGACAAGGAGGGTCTCAACTCCGTAGTCATACTTGAGTAGCAATGGCGTCGATCTCGGTGTCTAGAGAGAGAAGAGGGGGAAGAAACAATAAATATTTAAGCAAATAGATGCATAGCGATGCATGACATGACAAGTATCGGTGCTAGGGGTGCCCTAACGCGGTATGAGGTGATACCGGTGAAGGGGGGAAACAACCGGAAAAGTATCCCCGGTGTTATGCGTTTTTGGGTAGAGGAGCCGGAGGGGGAAAGTTGCGAGTTTGATGTGTTAGGGGTGTGTGGTGTACGAACGGGCTGCGTATCCGGGTTCATCTCGTCGTTCTGAGCAAGTTTCATGTAGAAAGTTTTTCCATCTGATCTACGGTTTATTTTATATGATTTTCTAAAGTTTTGAATCATTTTTTGAATTTATTTAATTAATTTAAATCAACATTATCCAGAATAGTGCATGCTGACATCATCATGACGTCAGCAGTCAAACAGAGGTGTTGACTGGGTCAAACTGACGTGTGGGTCCCGCATGGCATACACCTTTTGGTTTAATGTAGGGTTTAGCTAATTAATTACTGCTTAATTAAATTAACTAATTGATTAGATTAATTTAAACATGATTAATTAACTTAATTATTTTACTAATTAATTAATTAACTAATTAATGATTTTATTAATTACATTTTCATTTCTTTTTAATTTTCGTTTTAGGGGTGGGCCCGTTCGGTCAGTGGCCTAGGGCCTTTGCGGGCGTGCGGGCGCCACCGGTGCGGTTACGGGCGCATGGGCGTCTTGGATTAGGGGGCTACTGAGGTGCCGTTAGCAGTGAGCCCATGACCCGGCCAGTGGCGCCGGGGGAGACGCTGGTCGCCAGAAAGCGCCGAGACGGGCGTCGGCGGAGAGGGTACGCGGCGCTGCCAGCCAGCCTTGATTAGCGTGAGTTGCGGCAGACGCACAACGAGGAGGGCCGTGGGTCGTATGGTCACGGAGGTGCAGTGAGGCGCCGCCAGAGTGGGGTGCGGGGAGGCCAGACGGGCAGGCCTCGTGGCTGTGGAGCAACGGGCGGCCGGCCACGGGCGCGACTGGATGCGGCCGGACACGCCAGAGGAGAGGGGTTCGGGCGCGGTGACCATGGTGGGGCGTGGTGGCTGCGACGCATGGCGCGCCGCTGCCACGTGAGTGCGCAGAGACGGACGCAGCCGCGCGCCAGAGGCAGGGCAAGTGGGAGCAGCGGCGGGGTCCTCACCGAAGTTCGGGGGGTCTAGGCAACGGGGGTTGAGGAGGAAGATGGCAACGACGGCGTAGAGGAGGCAGGCCGGCGAGGTGGCGTCTTGGTGCGGGGCGGGGTCGGCAAGCTCCGACGAGCCCGCGTGCGTTCGTCGCGGCGATCGAGGGCGACGGGGTCAGAGACGGGTGGCGCCGGCTTCAGGTGGGGGGGAGGGGTTGCGCGAGGAGAGGGGGGGCGAGAAGGCAACGGCGACAGCGATCCTGGGCGGTGGCGTGGTCGCCCCGATCTTGATCCAGATCGGGGGAGTGAGGGGAGAGTGGGGGGGGAGTGGGGATCGGGGAGTGGGTAGGTTAGGGTTTCCCCTGGTGGGGTTATGGAGGGGAGGGTTTGGGCCGGTCGGTGTGGTTTAATGGGCGACTGCTGGGCCGAAGCTCAGTGGGGCCTTTCTCTTTTTTTTGTTAGTTTGCTTTCTGTTTTCTTTTATTTATTTTTCTTTCTTGTTTTATTTAGTTTAAAGCACTTAGGCACTTTGTAAAATTATGCTTTCTTCAATATAATTACTTTAGCAATATTGGTCACACACTGAACATTTTTGTTTAATATTTTAAAACTTTTATTGTTTGCCTCGGTTTTAAATCTGAAATTCAAACTAGGTTTCGAACTAACGCGAGTTTATCCACAGTAACCGAGGTGACGTGGCATCATTAGCGGGGATCACTGTAGCTTAAGTATCCGGGCGTCACAATATGATCAATAATATGATGCAACCTCAATTCCATTTTTTTGTAATTTTCTTTTACGAAACCAAACTAGTGATAAAACAAGAAACTAAAAGATTCACTTGCAAGATCTAGAGATATACCTTCAAGCACTCACCTCCCCGACAACGGCGCCAGAAAAGAGCTTGATGTCTACTACACAACTTTATTCTTGTAGACTCATGTTGGGCCTCCAAGCGCAGAGTTTTGTAGGACAGTAGCAATTTTCCCTCAAGTAGATGACCTAAGGTTTATCAATCCGTGGGAGGCATAGGATGAAGATGGTCTCTCTCAAACAACCCTGCAACCAAATACAAGAAATCTCTTGTGCCCCCAACACACCTAATACAATGGAAAATTGTATAGGTGCACTAGTTCGACGAAGAGATGGTGATAAAAGTGTAATATTGATGGTACACATATATTTTTATAATCTGAATAAATAAAAATAGCAAGGTTGCAAATAGTAAACGGGCACAAAAACGGTATAGCAATGCTTGAAAACAAGGCCTAGGGTCCATACTTTCGCTAGTGCAATTACTCAATAGTGCTAACATAGATGGATCATATGATTATCCCTCAAAGTGAAATAAAGAATCACTCCCAAGTTCCTATTAGCAGAGAACAAAAGATAGAAATTGTTTGTAGGGTACGAAACCACCTCAAAACTATTCTTTCCGATCGATCTATCCTAGAGTTCGTACTAAAATAACGCAAGCTATTCTTTTCGATCAATCTAATCAAGAGTTCGTACTAAAATAACACCAAAGCAAATTCATATTTATAATACTCAATCCACACAAAGAACTACAGAGAGACCTCCAAAGTTTCTATCAGAGAAAAGATTATAAAAACATGCATCAACCCCTATGCATAGATTATCCCAATGTCACCTCGGGAATCCGCGAGTTGAGTGCCAAAACATATATCAACTGAATCAATACGATACCCCATTGACACCTCAAGTATTCATACCACAAGACATACATCATGTGTTCTTATATCTGAATATTCAATCCGACAAGACAAAACTTCAAAGGGTAAAGATTCAATTCATCACAACAATATTATAGAGGGGAGAAACATCATATGATCCATCTATGTTAACAAAGCCCTTGACATAGATCACGAGAGAGAGAGAGAGAGAAAGAGAGAGAAATTAAACACATAGCTACTGGTACAAACCCTCAGCCCCGAGGGTGGACTACTCCCTTCTTATCGTGGTGGCCGTCGGGATGATGAAGATGGCCACCGGAGATGATTCCCCCTCCGGCAAGTTGCCGGAATAGGTCTAGATTGGTTTTTGGTGGCTACAGAGCCTTGCGGCGGTGGAACTTCTAATCTAGGTTAACCCCCGAAGGGTATCAGAATATTTGAGAATTTATAGTGCAAAGAAGGGATGCAGGAGGCCACCGAGGTGGGCACTAACCACCTGGGCACGCCTGGGCCCCCAGGCGCGCCCTGGTGGTTTGTGCCCCCTCGGGCTACTCCCTTGGTGCTTCTTTGGCCCACTGTTGGTCTTCTGGTCCATAAAAAATGTCCGTGAAGTTTCGTTGCATTTGGACTCCGTTTGGTATTGATTACCTGCGATGTAAAAAACAAGCAAAAAAACAGTAGCTCGCACTTCGCACTGGGTCAATAGGTTAGTCCCAAAAAATGATATAAAGTTGCTATAAAATGATTGTAAAACATACAAGAATGATAAAATAATAGCATGAATACTTCATATATTATAGATACGTTGGAGATGTATCAAGCACCATCTCATCTCAAACCCTAGCTCATCTCTTGTGTTCAATCTTGTCACCGGAACTATAGATCGGTACTCGTGGGTGACTAGTAGTGTTGATTACGTCTTGTAGTTGATTACTATATGTTTTATTTGGTGGAAGATTATATGTTCAGATCCAATATGCTATTTAATACTCCTCTGATCATGAGCATGATTATCATTTGTGAGTAGTTACTTTTGTTCTTGAGGTCATGGGACAAATCATGTTGCAAGTAATCATGTGAACTTGATATGTGTTCGATATTTTTATAGTATGTATGTGGTGATTCCCTTAGTGGTGTCATGTGAACATCGACTACATGACACTTCACCATATTTGAGCCTAAGGGAATGCATTCTGGAGTAGCAATTAGATGATGGGTTGCGAGAGTGACAGAAGCTTAAACCCCAGTTTATGCGCTATTCCGTAAGGGACCGATTGGATCCAAAATTTTAATGCTATGGTTAGAATTTATTCTTAATACTTTTCTTGTAGTTGTGGATGCTTGCGGGAGGGTTAATCATAAGTAGGAGGTTTGTTCAAGTAAGAACAACACCGGTCCACTCACATATCAAATTATCAAAGTAGCGAACACAAATCGAACAAACATGGTGAAAGTGACTAGATGAAATTCCCGTGTACCCTCAAGAACGCTTTGCTTATCATAAAAGATCGTTTTGGCTTGTCCTTTGCCTCAAAAGGATTGGGCTACCTTGCTGCACTTTTGTTACTACTATCATTACTTGCTCATTACAAATTATCTTGCTATCAAACTACTCTGCTACTTACAATTTCAGCACTTGCAGACATTACCTTGCTGAAAACCATTTGTCATTTCCCTCTCCTCCTCATTGGGTTCGACACACTTACTTATCGAAAAGAGCTACAATTGATCCCCTATACTTGTGGGTCATCAGTTGTCATAACGGTTCGACCGATGAAGATCTTCGTAGAATATGTATGAGCCAATATGGGCATCCAGGTTCCGCTATTGGTTATTGACCAGAGAGGTGTTTCGGTCATGTCTACATAGTTCTCGAACCCGCCGCACGCTTAACGTTCGTTGACGATATACTGTTATATGAGTTATAAGTTTTGGTGACCGAATGTTGTTCGGAGTCCCGGATGAGATCATGGACATGACGAGGAGTCTCGAAATGGTCGGAGAGGTAAATATTGATACATAGGACGATGGTATTTGGACATCGGAAGTGTTTTGGGTGATAATAAAGGAGCTCTACATGTGTCTCTGAAGGTACTTGTTGGGTTGGCGTATTTTGAGATTAGGATTTGTCACTCCGATTGTCGGAGAGGTATCTCTGGGCCCTCTCGGTAATGCACATCACTTAAGCCTTGCAAGCATTGAACCTAATGAGTTGGTTGTAGGATGATGTATCACAGTACGAGTAAAGAGACTTGCAAGTAACGAGATTGAACTAGGTGTTGAGATACCAACGGTCGAATCTCGGGCAAGTAACATACTGATGACAAAGGGAACAACGTATGTTGTTATGCGGTCTGACCGATAAAGATCTTCATAGAATATGTGGGAGCCAATATGAGAATCCAGGTTCCACTATTGGTTATTGACCGGAGACGTGTCTCGGTCATGTCTACATAGTTCTCGAACCCGTAGGGTCCCCACGCTTAACGTTACGATGACAGTTATATTATGAGTTTATATGTTTTGATGTACCGAAGGTTGTTCGGAGTCTCGGATGTGATCACGGACATGACGAGGAGTCTCGAAATGGTCGAGACATGAAGATTGATATATTGGAAGCCTATGTTTGGATATCGGAAGTGTTAGGGTGAAATCGGGATTTTCGAGTACCGGAGGTTACGGAACCCCCGGGAGGTAAATGGGCCTTAGTGGGCCTTTACGGAGAAGAGGAGAGGCAGCGAGGCTGGGCGCGCCTCCCCTAGTCCGAATAGGACAAGGAGAGGGGGCGCCCCCCTTCCTTCTCTCCCTCCTCTTTCCCCCTCCCAAATCCTATTCCAACTAGGAAAGGAGGGGAGTCCTACTCCCGGTGGGAGTAGGACTCCTCCTGGCGCGCCCTCCCCTTGGCCGACCGCACCCCCCCTTGCTCCTTTATATACGAGGGCAGAGGGGCACCTCTAGACACAAGTTGATCAGTTGATCTCTCCCAACCGTGTGCGGTGCCCCCCCTCCACCATAGTCCACCTCGATAATACTGCAGCGGTGCTTAGGCGAAGCCCTGCGTCGGTAGAACATCAACATCGTCACCACACCGTCGTCTTGTGAAACTCTCCCTCAACACTCGGCTGGATCAGAGTTCGAGGGACGTCATCGGGCTGAACGTGTGCTGAACTCAGAGGTGCCGTACGTTCGGTACTTGATCGGTCGGATCGTGAAGACGTACGACTACATCAACCGCGTTGTGCTAACGCTTCCGCTTTCGGTCTACGAGGGTACGCAGACAACACTCTCCCCCCTCGTTGCTATGCATCACTATGATCTTGCGTGTGCGTAGGAAATTTTTTGAAATTACTATCTTCCCCAACAATGGCATCCGAGCCATGCGTAGATGTTATATGCACGAGTGGAACACAAGTGAGTTGTGGGCGATATAAGTCATACTGCTTACCAGCATGTCATACTTTGGTTCGACAACATTGTTGGATGAAGCAGCCCGGACCGACATTACGCGTACGCTTACGCGACACTGGTTCTACCAACGTGCTTTGCACACAGATGGCTGGCGGGTGTCAGTTTCTCCAACTTTAGTTAAACCGAGTGTGGCTACGCCCGGTCCTTGCGAAGGTTAAAACAACACCAACTTGACAAACTATCGTTGTGGTTTTGATGCGTAGGTAAGAACGGTTCTTGCTAAGCCCGTAGCAGCCACGTAAAACTTGCAACAACAAAGTAGAGGACGTCTAACTTGTTTTTGCAGGGCATGTTGTGATGTGATATGGTCAAGACGTGATGAGATATACGTTGTTGTATGAGAGGATCATGTTTTGTTGAAGTTATCGGCAACTGGCAAAATCCTTATGGTTGTCTCTCTATTGCATAAGATGCAAGCGCCAAATAATTGCTTTACTTTATCGCTATGCGATAGCAATAGTTGCAAGAGCAATTGTTGGCGAGACGACCATGTGACGGCACATTGATATAGATCAAGATGATGGAGATCATGGTGTCATGCCGGTGACGATGGAGATCATGACGATGCTTTGGAGATGGAGATCAAAGGCACAAGATGATGATGGCCATATCATGTCACATATTTTGATTGCATGTGATGTTTATCTTTTATACATCTTATTTTGCTTAGTTCGGCGGTAGCTTTATAAGATGATCTCTCACTAAATTATCAAGGTATAAGTGTTCTCCCGAGTATGCACCATTGCGAAAGTTCTTCGTCTTTGAGACACCACGTGATGATCGGGTGTGATAGGCTCTACGTTCAAATACAACGGGTGCAAAACAGTTGCACACGCGGAATACTCAGGTTAAACTTGACGAGCCTAGCATATAACAGATATGGCCTCGGAACACGGAGACCGAAAGGTCGAGCGTGAATCATATAGTAGATATGATCAACATAGTGATGTTAACCGTTGAAACTACTCCATCTCACGTGATGATCGGACAAGGTTTAGTTGATATGGATCACGTGATCACTTAGAGAATTAGAGGGATGTCTATCTAAGTGGGAGTTCTTAAGTAATATGACTAACTTTAATTTATCATGAACTTAGTCCTGGTAGCATTAGCATATCTATGTTGTAGACCAATAGCTCGCGTTGTTGCTCCCCGTTTATTTTTGATATGTTCCTAGAGAAAAACTATGTTGAAAGATGTTAGTAGCAATGATGCGGATTGGATCCGTGATCTGAGGATTGTCCTCATTGCTGCACAGAAGAATTATGTCCTTGATGCACCGCTAGGTGACGGACCTATTGCGGGGAAGCGGAATCTGACGTTATGAACATTTGGCTAGCTCAATATGATGACTACTTGATAGTTTAGTGCACCATGCTTAACGGCTTAGAATCGGGACTTCAAAGACGTTTTGAACGTCATGGGCCATATGAGATGTTCCAGGAGTTGAAGTTAATATTTCAAGCAAATACCCGAGTTGAGAGATATGAAGTCTCCAACAAGTTCTATAGCTAAAATACGGAGGAGAATTGCTCAACTAGTGAGCATGTGCTCAGATTTATGCAGGTACTACAATCGCTTGAATCAAGTGGGAGTTAATCTTCCAGATAAGATAGTGATTGACAGAGTTCTCTAGTCACCATCACCATGTTAGTAGAACTTCGTGATGAACTAGTATGCAAAGGATGACGAAAACTATTCCCGAGCTCTTCGCGATGTTGAAATCAACGAAGGTAGAAATCAAGAAAGAGCATCAAGTGTTGATGATTGACAAGACCACTAGTTTCAAGAAAAGGGCAAAGGGAAAGAAATGGAACTTCAAGTAGAATGACAAGGAAGTTGTCACTCCCGTGAAGAAGCCCAAAGCTAGACCAAAGCACAGGCCCGAAGTGCTTACCTTTGCCAAAAGAAATGGTCACTGGAAACGGAAATACCCTGAATATTTGGTGGATAAGAAGGATGGCAAAGTGAACATGGGTATATTTGATATACAGGTTATTGATGTGTGCCTTACTAGTCTTTATAGTAGCCCCTATGTATTTGATACTTGTTCGGTTGCTAAGATTAGTAACTCGAAACAGGAGTTACAGAATAAGCATAGACTAGTTGAGGGTGAAGTGACGATGAGTGTTGGAAGTAGTTCCAAGATTGATATGATCATCATCACACACTCCCTATACTTGCGGGATTAGTGTTAAACCTAAATAAATGTTATTTGGCGTTTGCGTTGAGCATGAATATGATTTGATCATGTTTATTGCAATACGGTTATTCATTTATGTAACATCCCAAATTTTCAATTTGGCATGTATACACAGGTCATCCATGCATATCATATTTTAATGCATTCCCGTTTGCCATCCTCGAAATCCTAAACAACTCAAGGACCCTCGGAGAGAGTTGAGGATTTTCCGATTTTCATATTTGAATTTTATTAAATAATGAAAGGCGAGGATTTTGGATTTTGTTATTTTTCTCTCCGAAAAATATTTCAAGTTTAAAATAAAGCGAGAGGAGATAATATGACTTCTCCAAAAAATAACTGAAATACCGGAGGAAAATGTTAAAAATCATTATTTGGATTTTATTTTATTTATTTGGAATTTTATTTGCCTAGAGAAAATTTGCATATATTTAAAATTGCATTTTAGGGGCCAAGAAAAGTTCATCTTGTTCTAAATATTTTATTTAGGCAAAGAAAACTTGTTTTGGCATTTTTAGATTTTATTTATTTTTCTAGGATTTTTATAATTTTCATGGAATGTTTTAAAAAAAACAAAAGGAACCGCGCCCTCTTTGGGCCCAGCAGCCCAGCAAACGGCCCAAGCCGCCGCCCGCCTCACTTCTTGCCTTGGCCGCCGCCCGGACCTCGAGTCCGAGCGGACTCCCTCCCGCCGCCTTGCCCCCTCCTCCAAGCCACCCCTCTTTATATACCCCCTCTCCCTTAGCCACCACCACTGTCGCCACGCCCGGACCCGGGCAGGCCGAGCCGAGCAGCCGCCGCCGCCACGCCGCCTCATGCGCCGTCGCCCCTCGCCGAGCCGCCGCCCCTAGCCGCCCTCGCCACCCCTCGCGGATCCACGGGCAGCCGCCCGCCCACGGACGATCATGGGAGGTAGCCCTCGTCGCCGGTTTTTTTTAAATAACCCTTCGGTTTCTTAAAAAAAACCTAGCCTTTTTTTATATTAGATCGGTTTTATTTCCCGGTTTATTTATTTTAAGAACGTTCACCCGTTCGTTCGTTTAGCCGTTCGTCGTTTTCTTTTATCAGTTTTATTCCGCGATTATTCCGATTTCGAATTCTGAACCAATGTTAAAATTAGTATAATTTTTCGCTCGTTTATCGGAATCAGGCGATTCAAGCGCCTGGAGTTTCATCTCGAAAGCCTCTTTCTGGATAGCCAACTTAAACCAGTTTTTGTCTTTGTAAAATTTGACTCTAGTTCAGATTAGTAAACGGATCTTGTTTCTCTCGCCGTTTGAGTTTAAATGCGTTTGGTTTGATTCTTTTTGCAAGCCGGAGTTCTTAAGTTGAACTCTCCGGTCAACCTATTTCAGTTGAAGTTTCGTTTGTGCATCTTTGCTTGTTGCTTATGTATGTATTGTTTGCTTGCGATAGAATTCCCGGAGTCTGAGCGTGTTACTCTGAGTCTCTAGGATTCACGGATCGTCAGCAAGGCAAGTAACACTTGATCATACATTTTCATACCCAGTTTTATGCATTAGCTCAATCCTCAAACATTGCATGATTAGGATGTCATTAATTTGTGGGTTGGGAAGTAGATGATGAGGTAGGAACATATTGCCTGTTACTATCAAACCCTTGGGAGTTACTTCTACGTGTTGCTTATATTGCCATGCTATGCTCGTAGACGTGGTTTGGGTTTGAGAGATATTCACGACAGATGTGAGATTGTTAATTAATGGTTTACTTTAAGGTGGCAACTTAAATACACATCTTTGTGGATTGAGGCACCTGGGGAACCCAGTGTTGTCTGTTTTTATTTTTGGAAATCCCGGGGTACCCGTGTGATCTTCCTAAGGACCGCCACCCAGGCTCAAAGGGAACTGAGACTATTCATGCTAGAAACTTCCGTGTGCAGCCACAAGCTATTATGGGCTCTAGCATAGTTGAGTAAGTTACGTGAAGCTCTCGAAGAGGTAGATCAGCAGGTAGTGGGTTTTATAGGTTTGGTATGATCTATCCGGAGTAGAGAGTTAATGTTTCTGAAAGACTTTGTCTCGGTCATCCGTTTCTCAAACACCATGTAGTGCGAGAAACCAACGGAGGTGATCGAGTCTCGTGGGGAAAAGTGCGCAAACCTCTGCAAAGTGTACAATCTAATCATGGTTAGCCGTGTCCCCGGTTATGGACAATTCTGAGTATCTAGTACTTGAGTATTCACATGTATCTCATCACTCTAAATTAATATTGCTGGGTTGTTAATCACTTTAATTGGGATTGAATTGGGGTTATACCTTCTCAATGTTGTTTCAACCACCATGATAGTTAAATAAAATTTATTCCTTTGATATAGGGAAAAATTGGCTTTATGCAAAACTGTAACCATAGAGCTATTCCACCAGCCATATATGCATGTAGTACAGCTTATTCTTTCATTACTCTCTATGTGTTACATTGCCAGCATATTCCATGTGCTGACCCGTTCTCGGGCTGCAACATTTTATGTTGCAGACTTTTCAGACGAGGAGTAAGGATTGGTAGGTCGTTGCCGTGCAGCTCAGTTATGCCGTTGGAGTTGATGGACTCACTTTATCTTCCAAGCCTTCCGCTGTTATCGCATTAGATGGCCTTAAGCCATATTATTGTAACAAGTTCTCTTTTGAGACATTCGATGTAATAAGTGTGTGATTGCTACTCTGTTATAAATCCTTGAGTACTATGTGTGTCAAGATTACCGATCCGAGGATGACACGGAAGCACGAAGACTTGACCATCGAGGTTGGGTCGCTACAAGATGGTATCGAGCACCTGCTGAGTGTAGGACCACGACCACTAAGATAAAACCATAGGTCACTCCTCTCTACTCATTTCGACCCCTCTCCATTTTTCCACTCTTTAGGATGACAGAGATGAAGTACAAGTTTGCACAACCGGATGAAGACACACCTTTTGGATGCCACTTGAAGGAAGTCACTAGGTACCTGAATATTGGAATACCAAGCTTCACCGGGACGTACAACACCACCTTACCAGAAGAAGAATGCTGGAAGATTCCAGCTCTAGTTCCCGGAAGGACGTTTGCGCCAAGCACGGAGCCCATAGTATGTGTTTTCAATGCACCAACATGGAGTTTGGGAAAGAGTATGGCAGCTCACATCACCATGGGACGCATTAGAGAAGTCTACAATAAGGAGCTTAAAGACACCATATACCAAATATGTGGGCGCCAGACGAGCAATGGGAAGTAATCAGCACCAAGAAGGATAGATCCATTGCAGCCTACATCCAGGAGCTAAACCAGCACATTCGGCGTCATGAGAACCGGATGTCTTGCGCAGACATGATGGATTTGAAGAAAGGCGAAAACTAAGATCATCGAGCTGGAGGAAGAACTCAAGTCTACACGCGATGGATATGAGGAAGAAATCAAAATACTCTTTGGAGAAGAACGACGACCTAGTCAAGAAGATCGGAGTCTTCATGGGAGGACCAGCACCCAAGGAAGAGGAGCAAGAAGAGGAAGAAGATCCCGCTTGTCCGGACAACTACATCATCATCGGCATTTACACCGACTCAGATCCAAGTGATGATGACTATGAAGACGAAGTGGAGCAGACATCATGGAGTCTTCCACCGATCAAAATTTTTAGATGACCACCATATAATAGTAGTATTACCCCCATGTAACTAGTAGTAGTTGAGCACTTATGCGATAGTCCTAGATCGTTTTGTATGCCCTTGCTTGCTTGATTGAATGAATGTGTGTTTGCCTCATGTGCATATGGGTAGTGTTTTCTCACTAGACCTCTTTCTATTCTAATCTCTCCCATCTAAACCTTCAGATGCCTCCGAGACGTGACCCCGGTTTTGTTTTCCCACCGGAACTCACTCAGTTGGTCCAACAGCAGAATGCCTTGATGCAATTGCTAGTTCAGAACCAGGGCAATACCAACAACAACAACAACAACAACAACAACAACAACAACAACCCGCCGCCAGTGGACAATTTAGCCCGTTTTCTAAGGTTACAACCGCCGGTGTTTTCCAGTAGCACCGAGCCAATAGTTGCAGATGACTGGTTACGCCGTATTGGAAGGGAGTTAACCACCGCAGGATGCACGGATGCTGAAAGAGTGCGTTTTGCCGCACATCAATTGGATGGACCAGCAGCCGCATGGTGGGAGAATTACACGGCTACTTTTCCTATAGCCAATGTCACTTGGGACCCGGTTCAACAAGCTTTTGCACGGCCCATGTTTCAAGCGGAGCCATGCGGATAAAGAAGCGTGAGTTCCGCAACTTACGCCCGAGGAACCGTCTTGTGGCGAAATGCGTGGATGAGTTTAGCAAGTTATCACGCTATGCCCACGATGATGTGGCCACGGATGCATGAAGCAAGAGAAGTTTATGGAAGGGCTGAATGATGAGATGAGTATGCAGTTGATGGTGGCAACTTTCAACAACTACCGGAGTTGGTAGATAAGGCTCTAATGATTGAAGGAAAGCAGCAGCAAATTGAGAATCGTAAGAGGAAGTATGGACAAGGGAAGTATAACTCAGGAGCTCACCAGAAGCCTCGTTTAACCCCGAACTCGGGAGGACTTGTTCATAACCATGGAGGACATAACCATCTTTGGAGGAGGATCGCATAATGGTGCGAAGAATGGGAATGGGAATGCAGCCAACAATAATCGTAATGGCTCTAACCCAGCTACACCCGCCAAGAGGGACTTAAGCCAAGTTATTTGCTTTAAGTGCGGGAAGGCAGGCACTATGCCAACGACTGCCTCAAGGAAAGAATGGAAAGCGGAAATGGGAGCGCTGGGAAGAAGCCCAATCCATTCAACAAAGGACAAGTGAACCACGTTAACATGGAGGAAGTTGAAGAGCAGCCGGACGCGGTAATAGGTAAGTTTTTGGTTCGATCATTTACCGCTATTGTTCTTTTCGATCTTTGGTGCATCGCATTCATACATATCAAGGGATTTGTGGATAAGTTTAAGTTACCAACCCAAACCCTTAGGACCCCTCTTTTAGTGAGCTCGCCTAGAGCAGAGTACATGGCTAGCAAGTGGTGCACCCAGATACCCCTAATCATTGGCACGCATGTTTTTCCGTCTGACTTAATTATCTTGGAGTCGCAAGGATTGGATGTGATATTAGGTATGGATTGGATGTCAAAGTTTGGAGGAAGTATTGACTGTGCTAGCAAGTCAATTTATCTTACCACCCGGAGGGAAAAAGGATTAAGTATGTATCTAGGCATGTGCCTAGGAGGAGCCAAGTGAATACCCTCACGGGAGTTGTACAAGAGGAAGTACCATAGTGAAGGATTATCCAGATGTTTTCCGGAAGAGTTACGGGCATGCCACGGATCGAGACATCGAGTTTCTAATAGAACTAATGCCAGGTACAGGGCCAATATCAAAGAGACCCTATCGGATGCCCGCAAATGATCTGGAGGAAATTAAGAAGCAGATCAAGGAGCTATTGGAGAAAGGTTACATTCGTAGAAGTTCATTACCTTGGGGAGCCCCAGTACTTTTGGTGGAGAAGAAGGATAAATCCCTAAGGATGGTTGTTGATTACCGAGCTCTGAATGAAGTAACGATAAAGAACAAGTATCCCTTACCGATGTTTAGTTATTTGTTTGATCAGTTGCAAGGAGCTAAGGTGTTTTCTAAGATTGATCTACGATCAGGATACCATCAGTTGAAGATCCGAGAGAAGGATATACCAAAGACAGCATTCACCACACGATATGGATTATATGAGTATACTTGTCATGTCATTTGGGTGACTAACGCCCTGCCTATTTTATGAGTATGATGAACAAAGTGTTCATGGAGTATTTGGACAAGTTTGTTGTGGTGTTTATCGATGATATTATGGTTTACTCGAAGAGCGAAGAGGAGCACGCAGAACACCTATGTTTGGTTCTTGAGAAACTTCGAGGAACACCAGTTATACGCCAAATTCAGCAAGTGCGAGTTTTGGTTGAAGGAAGTTGGATTTCTTGGGCACGTTATATCAGGAGAGGGTATAGCAGTAGATCCCAGTAAAATTCAGTCAGTCACGGAATGGTTGGCACCCACTTGATCGTGAGATTCGCGGTTTCCTTGGTGGCGAGGATATTATCGGAGATTCATTGAGAATTTTTCCAAGATTGCTAAACCAATGACAGAATTGCTAAAGAAGGATACCAAGTTCAAATGGACAGATGATTGTGAGACAAGCTTCCAAGAGTTGAAGAAACGGTTGACTACAGCCCCAGTGCTGACATTGCCAGATATACATAAGGAGTTTCAAGTGTATTGTGATGCCTCTCGCTTGGGACTTGGATGTGTTCTTATGCAGGACGGAAAAGTTGTTTCGTATGCCTCACGACAACTGAAGCCACATGAGTTGAACTATGCCACGCATGATTTGGAGTTAGCAGCTATAGTACATGCGTTGAAGACCTGGAGACATTATCTCATTGGAAACCGTTGTGATGTGTACACGGATCATAAGAGTTTGAAGTACATTTTCACACGTAGGAGTTAAACCTCGGAGCGGAGGAGATGGCTGGAGCTTATAAAGGATTACGATATGAAGCTACACTACCATCCAGAAAGGCCAACGTCGTAGCAGGCGCTTTGAGTCGGAAGAGTTATGCCAATATCCTTGAAAGTAGAGGACTGCCAAAGGAGTTAGCGAGAGGATATTATGGAACTTCGGTTGGAGATTGTTCCAAGAGGTTTTCTTGCAACAATGGAGGTTCAGTCGACCTTGTTAGACAAGATTCGAGACGCTCAAAAGGAGGATAAAGAGATTGCTGAGATAAAAGAAAAGATGGGCAAAGGAAAAGTCAAAGGTTTTCCCGAGGATGAGCACGATACCTTGTGGTTTGAGGACCGGATTTATGTGCCCAACAATTCGGAGATTAGGAAGATAATACTTCAAGAGGCCCATGACTCACCATACACGATTCACCCCGGAAACACCAAGATGTATTTGGACTTGAAGGAACGTTTCTGGTGGACTGGTATGAAGAAGGATATTGCCGAGTATGTAGCCGTTTGCGATGTATGTCGAGAGTGAAGGCGAGCATAAAAAGCCAGCAGGATCGTTACAGCCTATGCCAATACCCGAATGGAAGTGGGACAAACTTGGCATGGATTTTATCAACTGGATTACCCGGAACCAAAGCAGGATATGATTCAATATGGGTAGTTGTGGATCGTTTGACCAAAGTAGCTCACTTCATTCCGGTGAAAACAACTTATACAAGTGCCAAGTTGGCCAAGATATATATGACCAGGATCGTATGTTTGCACGGAGTTACGAGGAGCATCGTATCGGATAGAGGAACACACGATTTACTTCAAGTTTTGGCATCAACTACACCGGACTTTGGGTACTAGATTGGAATTGATACTGACGTTCCACCCACGCACGGATGGATGAGACAGAGAGTTAACCAGATCCTGGAGGATATGTTAAGAGCCTGTGCGCTAGATTATGGATCTAGTTGGGATGACAATTTGCCGTACGCAGAATTCTCATATAACAACAGCTACCAGGCCAGTTTGAAGATGGCACCGTTCGAAGCTCTGTATGGACGCAGATGTAGAACACCCTTAATGTGGGATGAGGTCGGAGACCGTCGGTTATTTGGACCAGATTTGATCAAAGACTCGAGAGGAGAAGGTTAAAGCGATCGAGGGACGGACTAAAGATTGCTCGATCTAGACAGAAGAGTTACGCAGATTCAAAATGCAAGGAAGTAACCTATGGAATTGGAGACAGAGCCTATCTGCGAGTATCACCCCTGAGGGGAGTGAAACGTTTTGGAGTAAAGGGAAAGTTAGCCCCAAGATTTGTAGGACCGTATCGTGTTTTGGAACGAATGGGAGAAGTGGCCTACAAGCTGGAGTTACCGAAGGACTGTCGGGGAGTTCACGATGTGTTTCACGTATCTGGCGAAGAAGTGCCACGCTGAGATGGCCGACATACCATTAAAGGATACAGATCCCTAGAGGCGATCTGTTGGATAGTAATTTGACTTATGAGGAGAAGCCGGTGAAGATTTTGGATTTCGACGGTCGAATCACTCATGACAAAGTTATCAAGTTTAGTAAAGTTCGATTGGAGCCACCATACCGAGGAGGAAGCCACCGGGCGAGAAGATGATATTCGCAAGGACCATCCGCACCTATTTTCTAGCCAACCCGAATCTCGAGGGCGAGATTCATCTTAAAGGGGTAGGTTTGTAACATCCCAAATTTTCAATTTGGCATGTATACACAGGTCATCCATGCATATCATATTTTAATGCATTCCGGTTTGCCATCCTCGAAATCCTAAACAACTCAAGGACCCTCGGAGAGAGTTGAGGATTTTCCGATTTTCATATTTGAATTTTATTAAATAATGAAAGGCGAGGATTTTGGATTTTGTTATTTTTCTCTCCGGAAAAATATTTCAAGTTTAAAATAAACGAGAGGAGATAATATGACTTCTCCAAAAAAATAACTGAAATACCGGAGGAAAAATGTTAAAAATCATTATTTGGATTTTATTTTATTTATTTGGATTTTTATTTGCCTAGAGAAAATTTGCATATATTTAAAATTGCATTTTAGGGGCCAAGAAAAGTTCATCTTGTTCTAAATATTTTATTTAGGCAAAGAAAACTTGTTTTGGCATTTTTAGATTTTTATTTATTTTTCTAGGATTTTTATAATTTTCGGCGGAATGTTTTTTTAAAAAAGGGGAACCGGGCCCAGGCCAGCAGCCCAAGCAGGCAGCCCAAGCATGTGACCTCCGCTTCTTGTGCGCCGCCCGCCCGCCTTGTGGGACACAGGTCGAGCCGGACTCCTCCCGCCGCCTTGCCCTCCTCCAAGCCACCCCCTCTTTATATACCGCCGCCCCCCTCTCCCTTAGCCACCACCGCCGCCCGCCGCCCGTGCAGTCGAGCCCGAGCCGAGCAAGCCGCCGTCGCCGCCGCCCTTGACCGCCCGCCGCCGCCTCCCGTGCCGTCGCCCCTCGCCGAGCCGCCGCCCTAGCCGCCCTCGCCTCCCCTCGCCGGATCCCGGGCAGCGCCCGCCCACGGACGATCGCCGGAGGTAGCCCTCGTCGCCGGTTTTTTTTAAATAACCCTTCGGTTTCTTTCTAAAAAAAACCTAGCCCGTTTTTTTATATTAGATCGGTTTTATTTCCTGGTTTATTTATTTTAAGAACGTTCACCCGTTCGTTCGTTTAGCCGTTCGTCGTTTTCTTTTATCAGTTTTATTCCGCGATTATTCCGATTTCGATTTCTGAACCAATGTTCAAATTAGTATAACTTTTCGCTCGTTTATCGTAATCGAGCGATTCAAGCGCCTGGAGTTTCATCTCGAAACCCTCTTTCCGGATAGCCAACTTAAACCAGTTTTTGTCTTTGTAAAATTTGACTCTAGTTCATATTAGTAAACGGATCTTGTTTCTCTCGCCGTTTGAGTTTCGTCGTTTGGTTTGATTCTTTTTGCAAACCGGAGTTCTTAAGTTGAACTCTCCGATCAACCTCTTTCAGTTGAAGTTTCGTTTGTGCATCTTTGCTTGTTGCTTATGTATGTATTGTTTGCTTGCAATAGAATTCCCAGAGTGCGAAGCGTGTTACTACGAGTCTCTAGGATTCACGGATCGTCAGCAAGGCAAGTAACACTTGATCATACCTTTTCATACCCAGTTTTATGCATTAGCTCAATCCTCAAACATTGCATGATTAGGATGTCATTAATTTGTGGGTTGGGAAGTAGATGATGAGGTAGGAACCTATTGCCCTGTTACTATCAAACCCTTGGGAGTTACTTCTACGTGTTGCTTATATTGCCATGCTATGCTCAGTGACGTGGTTTGGGTTTGAGAGATATTCACGACAGATGTGAGATTGTTAATTAATGGTTTACTTTAAGGTGGCAACTTAAATACACATCTGGGTGGATTGAGGCACCTGTGGAACCCAGTGTTGTCTGTTCTATTTTTGGAAATCCTGGGGTACCCGTGTGATCTTCCTAAGGACCGCCACCCTGGCTCAAAGGGAACTGAGACTATTCATGCTAGAAACTTCCGTGTGCAGCCACAAGCTATTATGGGCTCTAGCATAGTTGAGTAAGTTACGTGAAGCTCTCGAAGAGGTAGATCAGCAGGTAGTGGGTTTTATAGGTTTGGTATGATCTATCCGGAGTAGAGAGTTAATGTTTCTGAAAGACTTTGTCTCGGTCATCCGTTTCTCAAACACCATGTAGTGCGAGAAACCAACGGAGGCGATCGAGTCTTGTGGGGAAAAGTGCGCAAACCTCTGCAGAGTGTACAATCTAATCATGGTTAGCCGTGTCCCCGATTATGGACAATTATGAGTATCTAGTACTTGAGTATTCACATGTATCTCATCACTCTAAATTAATATTGCTGGGTTGTTAATCACTTTAATTGGGATTGAATTGGGGTTATACCTTCTCAATGTTGTTTCAACCACCATGATAGTTAAATAAAATTTATTCCTTTGATATAGGGAAAAATTGGCTTTATGCAAAACTGTAACCATGGAGCTATTCCACCAGCCATATATGCATGTAGTTCTCGGGCTGCAACATTTTATGTTGCAGACTTTTCAGACGAGGAGTAAGGATTGGTAGGTCGTTGCCGTGCAGCTCAGTTATGCCGTTGGAGTTGATGGACTCACTTTATCTTCCAAGCCTTCCGCTGTTATCGCATTAAATGGCCTTAAGCCATATTATTGTAACAAGTTTTCTTTTGAGACATTCGATGTAATAAGTGTGTGATTGCTACTCTATTATAAATCCTTCGAGTACTGTGTGTGTCAGCATTACCGATCCAGGGATGACACAGAAGCACAGAGACTTGACCATCTGAGGTTGGGTCGCTACAATTTAAAGTCAGAGAATAATTGTTGTTCTATTTACATGAATAAAACCTTCAATGGTCATACACCCAATGAAAATAGTTTGTTGGATCTCGATCGTAGTGATACACATATTCATAATATTGATGCCAAAAGATGCAAAGTTAATAATGATAGTGCAACTTATTTGTGGCACTGCCGTTTGGGTCATATCGGTGTAAAGCACATGAAGAAACTCCATAAAGATGGATTTTCGGAATCACTTGGTTATGAATCATTTGATGCTTGCGAATCGTGCCTTTTGGGCAAGATGACTAAAACTCCGTTCTCCAGAACAAAGAAACGAGCTACTGACTTGTTGGAAATAATACATACTGATGTATGCAGACCAATGAGTATTAAGGCTCGTGGCGGATATCGTTATTTTCTGACCTTCACAGATGATTTGAGCAGATATGGGTATATCTACTTGATGAAACATAAGTCTGAAACATTTGAAAAGTTCAAAGAATTTCAGAGTGAAGTGGAAAATCATCGTGGCAAGAAAATAAAGTTTGTACGATCTGATCGCGGAGACAAATATTTGAGTTACGAGTTTGCTCTTCAATTAAAACAATGTGGAATAGTTTCACAAATTCATGCCACCTGGAACACCACAGCATAATGGTGTGTCCCAACGTCATAACTGTACTTTATTGGATATAGTGCAATCTATGATGTCTCTTACCGATTTACCACTATCGTTTTTGGGTTATGCATTAGAGACAGCTACATTCACGTTAAATAGGGCACCATCAAAATCCGTTGAGACGACGCGTTATGAACTGTGGTTTGGCAAGAAACCAAAGTTGTCATTTCTTAGAGTTTGGGGCTACAATGCTTATATGAAAAAGTTTCATCCTGATAAGCTCAAACCCAAATCGGAGAAATGTGTCTTCATAGGATACCCAAAGGAGACAGTTGGGTACACCTTCTATCATAGATCCGAAGGCAAACCAATCGTTGCTAAGAGTGGATCCTTTCTAGAGAAGGTGTTTCTCTCGAAAGAAGTGAGTGGGAGGAAAGTAGAACTTGATGAGGTAACTGTACCTGCTCCCTTATTGGAAAGTAGTTCATCACAGAAATCTGTTCGTGTGACTTCTACACCAATTAGTGAGGAAGCTAATGATGATAATCATGAAACTTCAGATTAAGTTACTACAGAACATCGTAGGTCTTCCAAAGTACAGTCCGCACCAGAGTGGTACGGTAATCCTGTTCTTGAAGTCATGTTACTAGACCATGATGAACCTACGAACTATGAGGAAGCGATGATGAGCCCAGATTCCGGGAAATGGCTGGAGGCCATGAAATCTGAGATAGGATCGATGTATGAGAACAAAGTGTGGACTTTGGTGGACTTGCCCGATGATCGGCAAGCCATAGAAAATAAATGGATCTTCAAGAGGAAGATAGCCGTTGATAGTAGTGTTACTATCTACAAAGCTCGACTTGTCGCAAAAAGATTTTCGACAAGTTCAAGGTGTTGACTACAATGAGATTTTCTCAACTGTAGCGATGCTTAAGTCTGTCCGAATCATGTTAGCAATTGCCACATTTTATGAAATCTGGCAAATGGATGTCAAAACTGCATTCCTTAATGGTTTTCTTAAAGAAGAGTTGTATATGATGCAACCGTAAGGTTTTGTCAATCCTAAAGGTGCTAACAAAATGTGCAAGCTCCAAATGATCCATCGATGGACTGGTGCAAGCATCTCGGAGTTGGAATATACGCTTTGATAAGTTGACGAAAGCATATAGTTTTATACGGACTTGCAGTGAAGCCTGTATTTACAATAAAGTGAGTGAGAGCACTACAACCTTTCTGATAAGTATATGTAACTGACATATTGTTGATCAGAAATGATGTAGAATTTTTCTGCAAAGCATAAAGGAGTGTTTGAAAGGAGTTTTTTCAAAGAAAGACCTCGGTGAAGCTGCTTACATATTGAGCATTAAGATCTATAGAGATAGATCAAGACGCTTGATAAGTTTTTAAATGAGTACATACCTTGACAAGATTTTGAAGTAGATCAAAATGGAACAGTCAAAGAAAGAGTTTCTTGCCTGCGTTACAAGGTGTGAAATTGAGTAAGACTCAAAGCCCGACCATGGCAGAAGATACAAAGAGAATGAAAGTCATTCCCTATGCCTCAGCCATAGGTTCTATAAAGTATGCCATGCTGTGTACCAGATCTATTGCATACCCTACCACTAATTTTGGCAAGGGAGTGCAATTGTGATCTAGGAGTAGATTAATGGACCACGGTCAAAATTATCCTTAGTGGAATAAGGATATGTTTCTCGATTATGGAAGTGACAAATGGTTCGTCGTAAAAGGTTACGTCGATGCAAGTTTTGAAACTAATCCAGATGACTCTAAGTATTGGTCTAGATATATATTGAAAGTGGGAGCAATTAGCTAGAGTAGCTCCGTGCAGAGCATTGTAGACATAGAAATTTGCAAAATACTTACGGATCTGGATGTGACAGACCCATTGACTAAAATTACCTCACAAGCAAAATATGATCACACCATAGTACTCTTTGGGTGTTAATCACATAGCGATGTGAACTAGATTACTGACTCTAGTAAACCCTTTGGGTGTAGGTCACATGTCGATGTGAACTATGGGTGTTAACCACATAAAGATGTGAACTATTGATGTTAAATCACATGGCGATGTGAACTAGATTATTGACTCTAGTGCAAGTGGGAGACTGAAGGAAATATGCCCTAGAGGCAATAATAAAGTTATTATTTATTTCCTTATATCATGATAAATGTTTATTATTCATGCTAGAATTTTATTAACCGGAAACATAATACATGTGTGAGTACATAGACTAATGAGTGTCACTAGTATGCCTCTACTTGACTAGCTCGTTAATCGAAGATGGTTATGTTTCCTAACCATAGACATGAGTTGTCATTTAATTAACGGGATCACATCATTAGGAGAATGATGTGATTGACTTGACCCATACATTAGCTTAGCACTTGATCGTTTAGTATGTTGCTATTGCTTTCTTCATGACTTATACATGTTCCTATGACTATGAGATTATGCAACTCCCGTTTACGGAGGAACACTTTGTGTGCTACCAAAGCGTCACAACGTAACTAGGTGATTATAAAGGAGCTCTACAGGTGTCTCCGAAGGTACTTGTTGGGTTGGCGTATTTCGAGATTAGGATTTGTCACTTTGATTGTCGGAGAGGTATCTCTGGGCCCTCTCGGTAATGCACATCACTTAAGCCTTGCAAGCATTGCAACTAATGAGTTGGTTGCGGGATGATGTATTACTGATGCGAGTAAAGAGACTTGCAGTAGCGAGATTGAACTAGGTGTTGAGATACCAACGATCGAATCTCGGGCAAGTAACATCTTGATGACAAAGGAACAACTTATGTTGTTATGCGGTCTGACCGATAAAGATCTTCGTAGAATATGTAGGAGCCAATATGAGCATCCGAGGTTCCGCTATTGGTTATTGACCGGAGGCGTGTCTCGGTCATGTCTACATAGTTCTCGAACCCGTAGGGTCCGCGCGCTTAACGTTACGATGACAGTTATATTATGAGTTTATATGTTTTGATGTACCAAAGGTTGTTCGAAGTCCCGGATGTGACCACGGACATGACGAGGAGTCTCGAAATGGTCGAGACATGAAGAGTGATATATTGGAAGCCTATGTTTGGATATCGGAAGTGTTCCGGGTGAAATCAGGATTTTCTAGAGTACCGGAGGTTACCGGAACCCCCGGGAGGTAAATGGGCCTTAGTGGGCCTTCTACAGAAGAGGAGAGGCGGCGAGGGCTGGGCGCGCCCCTCCCATAGTCCGAATAGGACAAGGAGAGGCGGCGCCCCTTCCTTCTCTCCCTCCTCTTTCCCCTCCCGAATCCTATTCCAACTAGGAAAGGGGGGGAGTCCTACTCCCGGTGGGAGTAGGACTCCTCCTGGCGCGCCCTCCCCTTGGACGGCTGCACCCCCCTTTCTCCTTTATATACGGGGGCAAGGGGGCACCTCTAGACACAAGTTGATCAGTTGATCTCTCCCAACCGTGTGCGGTGCCCCCCTCCACCATAGTCCACCTCGATAATACTGTAGCGGTGCTTAGGCGAAGCCCTGTGTCGGTAGAACATCAACATCGTCACCACGCCGTCGTGCTAATGAAATTATCCCTCAACACTCGGCTGGATCGGAGTTCGAGGGACGTCATCGGGTCTGAACGTGTGCTGAACTCGGAGGTGCCGTACGTTCGGTACTTGATCGGTCGGATCATGAAGACGTACGACTACATCAACCGCGTTGTGCAAACGCTTCCGCTTTCGGTCTATGAGGGTTTGTAGACAACACTCTCCCCTCTTGTTGCTATGCATCACCATGATCTTGCGTGTGCGTAGGAATTTTTTTGAAATTACTACGTTCCCCAACAGTGGCATCCGAGCCATGCGTATATGTTATATGCACGAGTAGAACACAAGTGAGTTGTGGGCGATATAAGTCATACTGCTTACCAGCATGTCATACTTTGGTTCCACAATATTGTTGGATGAAGTGGCCCGGACCGACATTACGCGTACGCTTACGTGAGACTGGTTCTACGGACGTGCTTTGCACACAGGTGGCTGGCGGGTGTCAGTTTCTCCAACTTTAGTTGAACCGAGTGTGGCTACGCCCGGCCCTTGCGAAGGTTAAAACAGCACCAACTTGACAACTATCATTGTGGTTTTGATGCGTAGGTAAGAACGGTTCTTGCTAAGCCCGTAGCAGCCACGTAAAACTTGCAACAACAAAGTAGAGGGCGTCTAACTTGTTTTTGCAGGGCATGTTGTGATGTGATATGGTCAAGACGTGACGAGATAAAAGTTGTTGTATGATATGATCATGTTTTGTTGAAGTTATCAGCAACTGGCAAAATCCTTATGGTTGTCTCTCTATTGCATAAGATGCAAGCGCCAAATAATTGCTTTACTTTATCGCTATGCGATAGCAATAGTTGCAAGAGCAATTGTTGGCGAGACGACCATGTGACGACACATTGATATAGATCAAGATGATGGAGATCATGGTGTCATGCCGGTGACGATGGAGATCATGACGATGCTTTGGAGATGGAGATCAAAGGCACAAGATGATGATGGCCATATCATGTCACATATTTTGATTGCATGTGATGTTTATCTTTTATACATCTTATTTTGCTTAGTTCAGCGGTAGCTTTATAAGATGATCTCTCACTAAATTATCAAGGTATAAGTGTTCTCCCTGAGTATGCACCGTTGCGAAAGTTCTTCGTGCTGAGACACCACGTGATGATCGGGTGTGATAGGCTCTACCTTCAAATACAACGGGTGCAAAACAGTTGCACACACGGAATACTCAGGTTAAACTTGACGAGCCTAGCATATAACAGATATGGCCTCGGAACACGGAGACCGAAAGGTCGAGCGTGAATCATATAGTAGATATGATCAACATAGTGATGTTCACCATTGAAACTACTCCATCACACGTGATGATCGGACATGGTTTAGTTGATATGGATCACGTGATCACTTAGAGAATTAGAGGGATGTCTATCTAAGTGGGAGTTCTTAAGTAATATGACTAATTGAACTTTAATTTTTCATGAACTTAGTCCTGGTAGTATTAGCATATCTATGTTGTAGATCAATAGCTCGCCTTGTTGCTCCCCGTTTATTTTTGATATGTTCCTAGAGAAAAACTATGTTGAAAGATGTTAGTAGCAATGATGCGGATTGGATCCGTGATCTGAGGATTGTCCTCATTGCTGCACAGAAGAATTATGTCCTTGATGCACCGCTAGGTGACGGACCTATTGCAGGAGCAGATCTGAGGCGTTATGAACGTTTGGCTAGCACAATATGATGACTACTTGATAGTTTAGTGCACCATGCTTAACGACTTAGAATCGGGACTTCAAAGACGTTTTGAACGTCATGGGCCATATGAGATGTTCCAGGAGTTGAAGTTAATATTTCAAGCAAATACCCGAGTTGAGAGATATGAAGTCTCCAACAAGTTCTATAGCTAAAATATGGAGGAGAATTTCTCAACTAGTGAGCATGTGCTCAGATTGTCTGGGTACTACAATCGCTTGAATCAAGTGGGAGTTAATCTTCCAGATAAGATAGTGATTGACAGAGTTCTCTAGTCACCATCACCAAGTTAGTAGAACTTCGTGATGAACTAGTATGCAAAGGATGACGAAAACTATTCCCGAGCTCTTCGCGATGTTGATATCAACGAAGGTAGAAATCAAGAAAGAGCATCAAGTGTTGATGATTGACAAGACCACTAGTTTCAAGAAAAGGGCAAAGGGAAAGAAAGGGAACTTCAAGTAGAATGACAAGCAAGTTGTCACTCCTTGAAGAAGCCCAAAGCTGGACCAAAGCACAGGCCGAAAGTGCTTACACTGCAAAGGAAATGGTCACTGGAAACGGAAATACCCTGAATATTTGGTGGATAAGAAGGATGGCAAAGTGAACATGGGTATATTTGATATACAGGTTATTGATGTGTGCCTTACTAGTGTTTATAGTAGCCCTTGAGTATTTGATACTTGTTCGGTTGCTAAGATTAGTAACTCAAAACAGGAGTTACAGAATAAACAGAGACTAGATGAGGGTGAAGTGCGATGAGTGTTGGAAGTAGTTCCAAGATTGATATGATCATCATCACACAATCCCTATACTTTTGGGATTAGTGTTAAACCTAAATAAATGTTATTTGGCGTTTGCGTTGAGCATGAATATGATTTGATCATGTTTATTACAATACGGTTATTCATTTAAAGTCAGAGAATAATTGTTGTTCTATTTACATGAATAAAACCTTCAATGGTCATACACCTAATGAAAATAGTTTGTTGGATCTCGATCGTAGTGATACACATATTCATAATATTGATGCCAAAAGAAGCAAAGTTAATAATGATAGTGCAACTTATTTGTGGCACTGCCATTTGGGTCATATCGGTGTAAAGCGCATGAAGAAACTCCATAAAGATGGATTTTCGGAATCACTTGGTTATGAATCATTTGATGCTTGCGAACTGTGCCTTTTGGGCAAGATGACTAAAACTCCGTTCTCCAGAACAATGGAACGAGCTACTGACTTGTTGGAAATAATACATACTGATGTATGCAGACCAATGAGTATTAAGGCTCGTGGCGGATATCGTTATTTTCTGACATTCACACATGATTTGAGCAGATATGGGTATATCTACTTGATGAAACATAAGTCTGAAACATTTGAAAAGTTCAAAGAATTGCAGAGTGAAGTGGAAAATCATCGTGACAAGAAAATAAATTTTCTACGATCTGATCGCAGAGACAAATATTTGAGCTACGAGTTTGGTATTCAATTAAAAGAATGTGGAATAGTTTCACAAATTCGTGGCACCTGGAACACCACAACATAATGGTGTGTCCGAACGTCATAACTGTACTTTATTGGATATAGTGCAATCTATGATGTCTCTTACCGATTTACCACTATCGTTTTGGGGTTATGCATTAGAGACAGCTACATTCACATTAAATAGGGCACCATCAAAATCCGTTGAGACGACGCCTTATGAACTTTGGTTTGGCAAGAAACCAAAGTTGTCGTTTCTTAAAGTTTGGGGCTACAATGCTTATATGAAAAAGTTTCATCCTGATAAGCTCAAACCCAAATCGGAGAAATGTGTCTTCATAGGATACCCAAAGGAGACAGTTGGGTACACCTTCTATCACGGATCCGAAGGCAAACCATTCGTTGCTAAGAATGGATCCTTTCTAGAGAAGGTGTTTCTCTCGAAAGAAGTGAGTGGGAGGAAAGTAGAACTTGATGAGGTAACTGTACCTGCTCCCTTATTGGAAAGTAGTTCATCACAGAAATCTGTTCGTGTGACTTCTACACCAATTAGTGAGGAAGCTAATGATGATAATCATGAAACTTCAGTTTAAGTTACTACAGAACATCGTAGGTCTTCCAAAGTACAGTCTGCACCAGAGTGGTACGGTAATCCTGTTCTGGAAGTCATGTTACTAGACCATGATGAACCTACAAACTATGAGGAAGCGATGGTGAGCCCAGATTCCGGGAAATGGCTAGAGGCCATGAAATCTGAGATAGGATCCATGTATGAGAACAAAGTGTGGACTTTGGTGGACTTGCCCGATGATCGGCAAGCCATAGAAAATAAATGGATCTTCAAGAGGAAGATAGCCGTTGATAGTAGTGTTACTATCTACAAAGCTCGACTTATCGCAAAAAGGTTTTCGACAAGTTCAAGGTGTTGACAACAATGAGATTTTCTCAACTGTAGCGATGCTTAAGTCTGTCCGAACCATGTTAGCAATTGCCACATTTTATGAAATCTGGCAAATGGATGTCAAAACTGCATTCCTTAATGGTTTTCTTAAAGAAGAGTTGTATATGATGCAACCAGAAGGTTTTGTCAATCCTAAAGGTGCTAACAAAATGTGCAAGCTCCAGCGATCCATCGATGGACTGGTGCAAGCATCTCGGAGTTGGAATATACGCTTTGATAAGTTGATGAAAGCATATAGTTTTATACGGACTTGCAGTGAAGCCTGTATTTACAATAAAGTGAGTGGGAGCACTACAACCTTTCTGATAAGTATATGTAAGTGACATATTGTTGATCAGAAATGATGTAGAATTTTTCTGCAAAGCATAAAGGAGTGTTTGAAAGGAGTTTTTTCAAAGAAAGACCTCGGTGAAGATGCTTACATATTGAGCATTACGATCTATAGAGATAGATCAAGACGCTTGATAAGTTTTTAAATGAGTACATACCTTGACAAGATTTTGAAGTAGTTCAAAATGGAACAATCAAAGAAAGAGTTTCTTGCCTGCGTTACAAGGTGTGAAATTGAGTAAGACTCAAAGCCCGACCACGGCAGAAGATAAAAAGAGAATGAAAGTCATTCCCTATGCCTCAGCCATAGGTTCTATAAAGTATGCCATGTTGTGTACCTGATCTATTGCATACCCTACCACTAAGTTTGGCAAGGGAGTGCAATAGTGATCTAGGAGTAGATCAATGGACATCGGTCAAAATTATCCTTAGTGGAATAAGGATATGTTTCTCGATTGTGGAAGTGACAAAAGGTTCGTCGTAAAGGGTTACGTCGATGCAAGTTTTGACACTAATCTAGATGACTCTAAGTCTCGGTCTAGATACATATTGAAAGTGGGAGCAATTAGCTTGAGTAGCTCCATGCAGAGCATTGTAGACATAGAAATTTGCAAAATACTTACGGATCTGAATGTGACAGACCCATTGACTAAAATTACCTCACAAGCAAAACATGATCACACCATAGTACTCTTTGGGTGTTAATCACATAGCGATGTGAACTAGATTACTGACTCTAGTAAACCCTTTGGATGTTGGTCACATGTCGATGTGAACTATGGGTGTTAACCACATAAAGATGTGAACTATTGATGTTAAATCACATGGCGATGTGAACTAGATTATTGACTCTAGTGCAAGTGGGAGACTGAAGGAAATATGCCCTAGATGCAATAATAAAGTTATTATTTATTTCCTTATATCATGATAAATGTTTATTATTCATGCTAGAATTGTATTAACCGAAAACATAATACATGTGTGAATCCATAGACAAATAGAGTATCACTAGTATGCCTCTACTTGACTAGCTCGTTAATCAAAGATGGTTATGTTTTCTAACCATAGACATGAGTTGTCATTTAATTAACGGGATCACATCATTAGGAGAATGATGTGATTGACTTGACCCATTCCGTTAGCTTATCACTTGATCATCTAGTATGTTGCTATTGCTTTCTTCATGACTTATACATGTTCCTATGACTATGAGATTATGCAACTCCCGTTTACAGGAGGAACACTTTTTGTGCTACCAAACGTCATAACGTAACTGGGTGATTATAAAGGAGCTCTAGAGGTGTCTCCGAAGGTACTTGTTGGGTTGGCGTATTTCGAGATTAGGATTTGTCACTCCGATTGTCGGAGAGGTATCTTTGGGCCCTCTCGGTAATGCACATCACTTAAGCCTGGCAAGCATTGCAACTAATGAGTTGGTTGCGGGATGATGTATTACAGTACGAGTAAAGAGACTTGCCGGTAACGAGATTGAACTAGGTGTTGAGATACCAACGATCGAATCTCGGGCATGTAACATACTGATGACAAATGGAACAACGTATGTTGTTATGCGGTCTGACCGATAAAGATCTTCGTAGAATATGTTGGAGCCAATATGAGCATCTAGGTTCCGCTATTGGTTATTGACCGGAGACGTGTCTCGGTCATGTCTACATAGTTCTCGAACCCGTAGGGTCCGCACGCTTAACGTTACGATGACAGTTATATTATGAGTTTATATGTTTTGATGTACCGCAGGTTGTTCAGAGTCCCAGATGTGATCACGGACATGACGAGGAGTCTCGAAATGGTCGAGACATGAAGATTGGTATATTGGAAGCCTATGTTTGGATATCGGAAGTGTTCCGGGTGAAATCGGGATTTTACCGGAGTACCGGGAGGTTACCGGAACCCCCCGGGAGGTAAATGGGCCTTAGTGGGCCTTTACGGAGAAGAGGAGAGGCGGCCAGGGCTGGGCCACGCGCCCCTCCCCCCTAGTCCGAATAGGACAAGGAGAGGGGGGCGCCCCCCCCCTTCCTTCTCTCCCTCCTCTTTCCCCCTCCCGAATCCTATTCCAACTAGGAAAGGGGGGGAGTCCTACTCCCGGTGGGAGTAGGACTCCTCCTGGCACGCCCTCCCCTTGGCCGGCCGCACCCCCCCTTGCTCCTTTATATACGGGGGCAGGGGGCACCTCTAGACACAAGTTGATCAGTTGATCTCTCCCAACCGTGTGCGGTGCCCCCCTCCACCATAGTCCACCTCGATAATACTGTAGCGGTGCTTAGGCGAAGCCCTGCGTCGGTAGAACATCAACATCGTCACCACGCCGTCGTGCTGACGAAACTCTCCCTCAACACTCGGCTGGATTGGAGTTTGAGGGACGTCATCGGGCTGAACGTGTGCTGAACCCGGAGGTGCCGTACGTTCGGTACTTGATCGGTCGGATCGTGAAGACGTACGACTACATAAACCGCGTTGTGCTAACGCTTCCGCTTTCGGTTTACGAGGGTACGTAGACAACACTCTCCCATCTCGTTGCTATGCATCACCATGATCTTGCGTGTGCGTAGGAATTTTTTTGAAATTACTACGTTCCCCAACACTATACATGGCAGGGGGCGCCACCTTGGGAGAGACCCCAAGTAGGATTCCTCCTACTTGGGCACCCCCTTGGCTTCTCCTCCCTCCCTCCCACCTATATATATGTGGGAGGGGGCGCCTAGCACACACCAGTCAATTGCCTAGCCGTGTGTGGTGCCCCCCTCCACCGTTTACACCCTCGACTTTCGTACTGCTTAAGCGAAGCCCTGTGAGGATCTCTTAACCATCATCGTCACCACGCCATCGTGCTGACGGAACTCATCTACTACCTCGATGTCTTCCTAGATCAATAAGGTGAGGGACTTCACCGAGCTAAACGTGTGCAGAACGCGGAGGTGTCATGCGTTCGGTACTTGATTGGTTGAAGCGCGAATAAGTTCGACTACATCAACCGCGTTGAGAAACTCTTCCTCTTAGAGTTTACGAGGGTACGTGGACACACTCTCCCCCTCATTGCTATGCATCTCCATGGATAGATCACTGTGTGAGCGTATTTTTTTTTGTTTTTCCATTCAACGATTCCCAACAGTGGCATCATGAGCCAGGTCTATGCGTAGATGATATGCACGAGTAGAACTCAAAGAGTTGTGGGCGGTGATAGTCATACTGCTTACCATCAACGTCTTATTTTGATTCGGTGGTATTGTAGGATGAAGCGGCCCGGACCAACCTTACATGTCCACGCACATGAGACCGGTTCCACCTACAGACATGCAACTAGTTTTGCATAAAGGTGGCCGGCGGGTGTCTGTTTCTCCTACTTTAGTTTAATCGAATTTGACTGCGGCCGGTCCTTGAAGAAGGTTAAAACAGAAAACTTGACGAAACACCGTAGTGGTTTGATGCGTAGGTAAGAACAGCTCTTGCTAGAAGCTCGTAGCAGCCACGTAAAACTTGCAACAACAAAGTAGAGGGCGTCTAACTTGTTTTTGCAGGGCATGTTGTCATGTGATATGGTCAAGACATGATGTGATATACGTTATTGTATGAGATGATCATGTTTTGTAAAAGTTTTCGGCCATCGGCAGGAGCCTTATGGTTGTCTATTTATTGTATGAAATGCAAACGCCATGTAATTGCTTTACTTTATCACTATGCGTTAGCGATAGTTGTAGAAGAAATAGTTGGCGAGAAGACCACGACGCGATGATGGAGATCAAGGTGTCGAGCCAGTGACGATGGAGGTCATGATGGTGCTTTTGAGATGGAAATCAAAAGCACGAGATGATGATGGCCATATCATGTCACATATTTTGATTGCATGTGATGTTTATCTTTTATGCATCTTATTTTTCTTAGTACGGCGGTAGCATTATAAGACGATCCCTTCACTAAATTTCAAGGTAAAAGTGTTCTCCCTGAGTATGCACCGTTGCCACAGTTCATCATGTTGAGACACCATGTGATGATCGGGTGTGATAGACTCTATGTTCACATACAACGGGTGTAGGACAGTTTTACACACGCGGAATACTTGGGTTAAAATTGACGAGCCTAGCATGTACATACATGGCCTCTGAACACTGGAGACCGAAAGGTCAAATGTGAGTCATATAATAGATATGATCAACATAGAGATGTTCACCATTGATGACTACTCCATCTCACGTGATGATCGGACATGGTTTAGTTGATTTGGATCATGTATCACTTAGCTGACTTGAGGGATATCTATTTAAGTGGGAGTTCATTAGTAATTTGATTACTTGAACTTAATTTATCATGAACTTAGTCCTAATAGTATTTGCATATCTATGTTGTAGATCAATAGCTCGCATATAGCTCCCTTGTTTTATATTTTTGATATGTTCCTAGATAAAACTTAGTTGAAAGATGATAGTAGCAATGATACTGACTGGGTCCGTGATCTGAGGGTTAGTCTCATTGCTGCACAGAAGAATTATGCCCTTGATGCACCGCTAGGTGACAAACCTGTTGCAGGAGCAGATGCAGACGTTATGAACGTTTTGCAAGCTTGATATGATGACTACTTGATAATTTAGTGCACCATGCTTTACGGCTTAGAACCGGGACCTCAAAAATGTTTTGTACGTCATGGAGCATATGAGATGTTCTAAGAGCTGAAAATTGGTATTTCAGATTCATGCCCGTGTCAAGAGGTATGAGACCTCTGACAAGTACTTTGCCTACAAGATGGAGGAGAATATCTCAGCCAGTGAGCATGTACTCAGAATGTCTGGGTACTACAATCACTTGAATGAAGTAGGAGTTAATCTTCCAGATAAGATAGTGATTGACAGAGTTCTCTAGTCACTGTCAGCAAGCTACTAGAACTTCGTGATGAACCATAATACGCAAGGGATGACAAAACCGATTCCCAAGCTCTTCGCGATGCTGAAATCGGTGAAGGTAGAAATCAAGAAAGAGCATCAAGTGTTGATGGTTAACAAGGCCACTAGTTTCAAGAAAAAGGGCGAGGGAAAAAAGGGAACTTCTAGAAGAATGGCAAGCAAGTTGCCACTCCCGTGAAGAAGCCCAAAGATGGACCCAAGCCTGAAACTGAGTGCTTCTACTACAAAGGAAATGGTCACTAGAAGTAGAACTGCCCCAAATACTTGGCGGATAAGAAGGATGGCAAAATGAACAAAGGTGTATTTGATATACATATTATTGATGTGCACTTTACTAGTGTTCATAGTAGCCCCTGAGTATTTGATACCGGTTCAGTTGCTAAGATTAGTAACTCAAAATAGGAGTTGCAGAATGAACAGAGACTATTTAAGGACGAAGTGATGATGTGTGTTGGAAGTGATTCCAAGGTTCATACGATCACCATCGCACACTCCCCTCTACCTTCGGGATTAGTGTTGAACCTAAATAAATGTTATTTGGTGTTTGCATTGAGCATGAATATGATTGGATCATGTTTATTGCAATACGATTATTCATTGAAGTCAGAGAATAATTGTTGTTCTGTTTACATGAATAAAACCTTCTATGGTCATACACCCAATGTAAATGGTTTATTGAATCTCGATCGTAGTGATACAACATATTCATAATATTGATGCCAAAAGATGCAAAGTTGATAATGATAGTACAACATAATTGTGGCACCGCCGTTTAGGTCATATTGGTTTAAAGCGTATGAAGAAACTCCATGCGGATGGACTTTTGGAATCACTTGATTATGAATCATTTGATACTTGCGAACCATGACTCATGGGAAAGATGACTAAAACTCCGTTCTCTAGAAGAATGGAGTGAGCTAATGACTTATTGGAAATAATACATACCGATGTATGCGGTCCGATGAGTGTTGAGGCACGCGGCGGGTATCGTTATTTCCTAACCTTCACAGATGATTTGAGCAGATATGGGTATATCTACTTAATGAAACACAAGTCTGAAACATTTGAAAAGTTCAAAGAATTTCAGAGTGAAGTGAAGAATCATCATAACAAGAAAATAAAGTTTCTACGATCTGCTCACGGAGGCGAATATTTGAGTTACGAGTTTGGCCTTCACATAAAACAATGTGGAATAGTTTCATAACGAACGCCACCTGGAACACCACAGCGTAATGGTGCGTCCGAACATCGTAACTGTACTTTATTAGATATGGTGCGTTCTATGATGTCTCTTACCGATTTGCCACTATTGTTTGGGGTTATGCATTAGATACAACCGCATTCACATTAAATAGGGCACCGTCTAAATCCGTTGAGATGACACTGTATGAACTGTGGTTTGGCAAGAAATCTAAGTTGTCGTTTCTTAAAGTTTGGGGTTGCGACACTTATGTTAAAAGGCTTCAGCCTGATAAGCTCGAACCCAACTCGGAGAAGTGTGTCTTCATAGGATACCCTAAGGAAACAATTGGGTACACCTTCTACCATAGATCCGAAGGCAAGATATTTGTTGTTAAGAATGGATCCTTTCTAGAGAAGGAGTTTCTCTCGAAAGAAGTGAGTGGGAGGAAAGTAGAACTTGATGAGATAATTGTACCTTCTCTCAATTTGGAAAGTAGCACATCAGAGGAATCTGTTCCCGTGATGCCTACAACAACTAGAGAGGAAGCTAATGATGATCATTATGAAACTTCAGATCAAGTTACTACTGAACCTTGTAGATCAACCAAAGCATGATCTGCACCAAAGTGGTACGGTAATCCTATTCTGGAGGTCATGTTACTAGACCAAGGCAAACCTACGAACTATGAAGAAGCTATGATGAGCCCAGATTTCGATAAATGGCTTGAGGCCATGAAATCTGAGATGGGATCCATGTATGAGAACAAAGTGTGGACTTTGGTGTACTTGCCCGATGATCGGCAAGTCATAGAAAATAAATGGATCTTTAAGAAGAAGACTAACGCTGGTGGTAATGTTACTGTCTACAAAGCTCGACTTGTCGCGAAAGGTTTTTAACAAGTTCAAGGAGTTGACTATGATGAGACTTTCTCACCGTAGCAATGCTTAAGTCTGTCCAAATCATGTTAGCAATTGCCGCATTTTATGATTATGAAATCTGGCAAATAGACGTCAAAACTGCATTCCTTAATCGATTTCTTAAAGAAGAGTTGTATATGATGTAACCAGAAGGTTTTGTCGATCCAAAAGGTGCTAATAAAGTGTGCAAGCTCCAGCGATCCATCTGGATTGGTGCAAGCATCTCGGAGTTGGAATATATGCTTTGATGAGGTGATCAAAGCATATGGTTTTATACAGACTTACGGTGAAGCCTGTATTTACAAGAAAGTGAGTGGGAGTTGTGTAGCATTTCTAATATTATATGTGGATGGCATATTTTTGATTGGAAATGATACATAATTTCTGGATAGCATAAAAGGATACTTGAATAAGAATTTTTCAATGAAAGACCTCGGTGAAGCTACTTATATACCGGGCATCAAGATGTATAGGGATAGATCGAGACGCTTAATAGGACTTTCACAAAGCACATACTCTGGCAAAATTTTGAAGAAGTTCAAAATAGATTAGTCAAAGAAAGGGTTCTTGTATATATTGCAAGGTGTGAAGTTCAGTAAGACTCAAAACCCGACCACGACAGAAGATAGAGAGAGAATGAAAGTCATTCCCTATGTCTCAGCCATATGTTCTATAAAGTATTCCATGTTGTGTACCAAACCTGTTGTGTACCTTGCCATGAGTTGGGCAAGGGGGTACAATAGTAATCCAGGAGTAGATCACTGGACAGCGGTCAAAATTATACTTAGTTACCTAAGAGGACTAAGGAGATATTTCTCGATTATGGAGGTAATAAGGAGGTCATTGTAAAGGGTTACCTCGATGCAAGATTTGATGTCGATTTGGATGACTCTAAGTCTCAATCTGGATACATATTGAAAGTGGGAGCAATTAGCTAGAGTAGCTCCACACAAGCTTTGTAGACATAGAAATTTGCAAACATACATACAAATCTGAATGTGACAGACCCGTTGACTAAACTTCTCTCACAAGAAAAACATGATCACTCCTTAATACTCTTTGGGTGTTAATCACATGGCGATGTGAACTAGATTATTGACTATAGTAAACTCTTTGGGTGTTGGTCACATGGCGATGTGAACTATGGGTGTTAATCACATGGCGATGTGAACTAGATTATTTACTCTAGTGCAAGTGGGAGACTGATGGAAATATTCGCTAGAGGCAATAATAAAATGGTTATTATTACATTTTCTAAATCATGATAAAGGTTTATTATTCATGCTAGAATTGTATTGACCGGAAACTTAAATACATGTGTGAATACATAAAAAAATACTATGTCCCTAGTGAGCCTCTACTAGACTAGCTCGTTGATTAAAGATGGTTAAGTTTTCCTAACCATAGACATGAGTTGTCATTTGATAACGGGATCGCATCATTAGGACAATGATGTGATGAACAAGACCCATCCGTTAGCTTAGCATTATGATTGTTCAGTTTTATTGCTATTGCTTTCTTCATGTCAAATACATATTCCTTCGACTATGAGATTATGCAACTCCCGGATACCGGAGGAATGCCTTGTGTGCTATCAAACATCACAACGTAACTGCGTGATTATAAATATGCTCTATAGGTATCTCCGAAGGTGCTTGTTGAGTTGGCATAGATCGAGATTAGGATTTGTCACTCTGAGTATCGGAGAGGTATCTCTGGGCCCTCTCAGTAATACACATCATAAGCTTGCAAGGAAATGACTAAGGAGTTTAGTCACGAGGTGATGTATTACGGAACGAGTAAAGAGACTTGTCAGTAACGAGATTGAACTAGGTATAAAGATACCGACGATCGAATCTCGGGCAAGTAACATACCGATAGACAAAGGGAATAACGTATGTTGTCATAACTGTTCGACCAATAAAGATCTTCGTAGAATATGTAGGAGCCAATATGGGCATCCAGGTTCCGCTATTGATTATTGACCAGGGAGGTGTCTCGGTCATGTCTACATAGTTCTCGAACCCGTAGGGTCCGCATGCTTAACGTTCGTTGACGATATAGTGTTATATGAGTTATATGGTTTGGTGACCGAATGTTGCTCGGGTCCCGAACGAGATCACAGACATGACGAGGAGTCTCGAAATGATCGAGAGATAAAGATTGATATATAGGACGATGGTATTTGGACACCGGAAGTGTTTCGGGGCGTATCAGGAAGAAATCGGGTCACCGGAAGGGGTTCTGGGCACCCCCGACATGTATATGGGATGGGCCAAGGGAGGGACAGACCAGCCCACAGAGGGCTGGTGCGCCCCTTTTCCTAGCCAAACAGCCCTAGGGAAGGAAAAGGGGGAGGGATAGCCCTCCTGCCTTTCCCTCTCATGGGAGAAAGGAAGCGGGGGGTGCCACCCTCCCCTGCCTTTCCCCCGCTCCTATACATGGCAAGGGGGCGCCACCTTGGGAGAGACCCCAAGTAGGATTCCTACTACTTGGGCGCCCCCCTTGGCTGCTCCTCCCTCCCTCCCACCTATATATAAGTGGGAGGGGGCGCCTAGCACACACCAGACAATTGCCTAGCCGTGTGCGGCGTCCCCCTCCATCGTTTACACCCTCGGTCCTATTTCTGTAGTGCTTAAGCGGAGCCCTGCGAGGATCACTTCACCATCACCGTCACCACGCCGTCCTGCTGACGGTACGCATCTACTACCTCGACGTCTTGCTGGATCAAGAAGGCGAGGGACGTCACCGAGCTGAACGTGTGTAGAACGGGGAGGTGCCGTGCGTTCGGTACTTGATCAGTTGAAGCGCGAATAAGTTTGACTACATCAACCGCGTTGAGAGATGCTTCCGCTTACGATATACGAGGGTACGTAGACACACTCTTCCACTCGTTGCTATGCATCTCCATGGATAGATCACTGCGTGTGCGTAGAATTTTTTATTTTTCCATGCAACGATTCCCAACAATCATGACTAGTCGTAAAATTTTCCCAACCTTCTCCACATAGAAATGTCATCGCAGAAGGTTTTATAATATTATGTTTGTACTGTCTCTGATATATATCTTCAATTCTTATGTTGTATTCAGCCAAGCTGTTACTCTTTTTTCTCATATACCAAGGCGTCGTCTATAACAAATATATTAGAACAGCCATCATATATTTAAAGTAAAAGCTTCAACATTGTATACCAGAAACTTTCTATATGTATTGACCATCGGCACGCTAAAATAATGTTTGTTCATGTTCATCGGCATGCAAGGACCTCCTGGTTTCCCACAAGTATAACAGCTATGTGTAATATGATAGGCCATCTCTTGTATTGGTTCATCATACTACTGACAACAGAGAAGAATAAAGATATTAAATTGTATATACTTATTATTTTCTGTTACACAGGTTGTTCATTGCAACCAAAACAGTATTAATCTCAATTTTGCGGTCATGTTCTTTAGTCCAGCTTCATTTGAACAACAACCCTATTCTGGAACCTTATGTTGTGCATTATGAACACAAAATTATATTATTAGCCATTGAAAAGTCTTAAATATAAATTGTTTTCAAAAAGGAAAACTTAAAATAATTATTCCAGTACATATTTGATGTTGATTCGACAACTTATCTTTGTTCGTCATTTCAGTATTGAGTGCATAAGCTATATTGAATTAGATAACAGAATTGTTTTAGGTTACATGGTAACACATGCAAGAATGGAAGTACATTCCATAAGAAGCATCTCTAGATGTAATGTAAATTTATACCACTTTTATTTAATATAAGACATTTTGTATTAAGTTACGGATGCATTATAAGTACTTTTTATTTCAATCAGTAAGTAGTTGATTATCAGCAGACACTATTTAAACAATATATGAAGTCAAACTTCATATGACATACCTATATAATGTTTCTATGATGTAAATTAAATACAATATGGTTGCAAATTAATGTCATATTTAGCAAGACCCAAAGAATATTATGCAGATGCGCCTCCGGCCCCTCAGAACAAAAAAATCTTTTTGTCATATTCTTTTATCATAGAAGCAGGAGCCCATCAAATTTATGAAAATATGTATTTTTATCATAATTATCATCATGGATAGAAATTCGGGCCAAAATGTCACGGATGTGTCTTATTTTTTAGTGAGGATAATTTAGCTATGTTGGTGTCTTATTTTTTAGTGAGGATAATTTAGCTATGTTGGTGGAGACCATCTATTCTGTCTGGTCCATGTCTTTTATAATAGTATTACCGGATTAATAATAGTTGAAATGTCTATTGGTTAACTATATGAACTATCCACATTATCATAATTTTTCTTTCTAAATGGTCGTTGAATTGCCTTCCAATGTGTACTACAATCGCTGTTTTACAGTCAATTACTATACAAACATTCTCTCAGCCCTAGGAACATTACATACAATTTCTATCTAATCCACAGTTTCACAATTTTCTCAATCAACTAACTTTCAGTTTTTTTCCGCAATTCTCGGCTCACATTAGCTTCTTCACAACTCACAACAATTTTTCCAAAAGAGCTCTTAGCTCACATCAGCTTTCTCACAGCTCACCACAATTTTTTCAAAAGAGCTCTTAGCTCACATCAGCTTCCTCACAGTCAGAATTTTTTTTTCTTTCTCACAGCTCGCAACATTTTTTTCAAAAGAGTCCTTAGCTCACATCAGCTTCCTCGCAATCAGAATAATTTTACAGAACTCAGCTTTCTCATAGCTCACAACACATTTTTCAGAAAATTTCTTGAGTCACATCATCTTTCTCATAGTGATTTCTCGGCTTACATCAGCTTTTCTCATAGCTCACAACAGCCCGCAACAACAAAATTTTAAGAAGATTTCTCAAGTCACATCATCTTTCTCATAGCCCACGAACGAATTTGTTAGAATCTTCTGAGCCATACGCTATTTCGGTCAGGGATCACGCACCTCGCGATCAAATTTTCAGAGATTAGAGCCATATACGTTATTCCGGTCAGGGATCACGCAGCGCCGCTTGCACAACGGTACAGGCGATCGCCAGTTCGTGACGATCCTGCAGAGTACCGGCTAGGCTACACGGCGGCAGAATTGCCGCGAGGAGTGGCCTCCGGTCATGGCCTCGGAGCCTCAAAGGGCACAGCGAACGGCTGCAGAGTGTAGACTGCACTACTGCAGAGCAACCAACAAGACCAACCGACTAGGCTGAGTAACTTGTACGTATTTTTGCGGCGGCGGTGCGTGGAAACATTAGATAACTTGCTGTCACTGGACATGGCGATTTATTATTTGCTATCGACAGTAGCACTACTAGTCATTACAGTAGACACAGACACGAGCAAGGATGCCACTACTCGCGGACGTGGCTCCCAAGGCGCACGGTGATCCCGTCACAGTCCCTGACGTAGCCGACCTTCTGCCCCCAGTTTTTCTGCTCCGGCGCGCTCACCGGCACCGCCCCGAGCTCCACGGCCCGCCGGTACGCGGCGTCGACGTCGTCGTAGTCGAAGCAGATCTCCACGGGCCCTCGCTCGCGGGGCGACTTGGGCAGCTGCACCTCGCCCGTGAGTGCGTCCGTCTCCCTCTGGTGCAGCGGCGTGAACGCGATGGTCGTCGAGCCGGTGTCCAGCTCCGCCCACCTGCACGCAGAACAGACGATACACACACATGTCAAGCTGGCCCGGCAGGCAGCTAAGGTAGGCCTAGGCGCAAATGGTGATGGGGATTACTTGTGCGAGTCGTCGACGCGGCGGACGCTGTAGCCGAAGGCGTCGGCGTAGAAGGCGGCCGACTTGGGCACGTCTTTGACGTAACACACGATGTACGCGAGCTTAGGTCTCACCGCCCCAGACGCCATGGCTCGTCCCTTCCGTGCGTACGGGTGCTACTGCTAACCACTTTGAGATGGCTCGGTGTTTGCCTTGAGCTGTGTTGTGTCTTCCTTGGCTCTCTCGATTACTGGCGCTCAGCTCTCGCCTGTGGTTTGCCTTTTAATGCGGCCCGGAATCGCCGCGCCGTCGGCAGCTTGGGAGGTGGCGCGCATGCATGCAGTATTCTGGACTCTTCTCTCCACGTTTCAGATCGTGCCTTCTTCTCGGTGGCACGCGTGGACTGTGGAAGGTTCAGCGGCTCCTCAGACCGAATTCTCAGTAGGTGGCACTGACACGTAGCCACAGATCACGTCCTAGTTTAAGAAGCCGGGTGCCAGCTCTAAGACGGAACGCCAAAGTCCAACCCAAACCCATAGCCCAACACCATCAAATTGCCATGTCTGGAGCCCAAGGCGCACAGCCCAAGGGAGCTTTCACGGCGACCACGTACAGGTCGGCGGCAGCTCCCGACGGCGCGGAGGAGTGCCAGCAGCAGCAGTCGCCAAGGACAGAGCTACGGTCGAGCAAGGACGAGCATGGGTTACCGGTGAAGATGCTCGAGGAGAAGGTCGAGGACGCCACTGGGAAGGGCGGCCCGGTGTTCGGCGCCGCGGAGGACGGCAAGCCGGACCTGGGCGTCACAGGCACCGGCGGAGGCTAACTGCTAAGCTAGTTGTTACATGGCGTGCTTTGCGCAGCACATGTATTGAAGCATAAACTGTGATGTACTCGTAGTGGAATAAGATGCCCAGACCAAAATAAAAAGAAAAAAGGTTGAATTCCAAGGCGACTCTCCTTTTATCTTCCTCCTCTTAAGTCATCTTCCTCATCTGCTTTCTACCAAAAAGCATGGGCGATCATTAAAAACGATGTTATGGCCATGATGTTGAAGCTTTATGTGGAGGACGGAAGGGGTTTTGGGAAGCTAAACAAAGCGCACATTATTCTCATACCGAAGAAGCCGGACGCTGAGGTGGTAGGCGACTTCCGTCCTATTAGTCTCACCCACAACGCCGCCAAGCTGTTCGCCAAATTGTTAGCCAACCGTGTGAGGAAAAGGATGAAAGAGATTGTCACGGCTAATCAATCCGCCTTCATTTGCGGCAGGCACCTTCACGACAATTTTCTTTTCGTTAGACAAGTGGCAAGGAAGATACACTCCTGCAAGGAGGCTGGGGTGTTCCTGAAGTTGGACATCTCGAGGGCGTTCGACTCCATAGCTTGGCCTTTTCTGTTTGAGGTGATGAGGACCAAAGGTTTTGGTCAGAAATGGAGGACGTGGGTTGCTATTCTGCTTAGGACGGCATCCACTAAGGTGGTGGTCAATGGTGTGCCGGGCAGAAGTTTTGTGTTAGCAAAAGGGTTACGACAAGGCGATCCGGTTTCCCTCCTATTGTTCATCATCGCTATGGATGCTCTGTCCTGTATTATGGTCAAGGCAGCTGAGCTGGGAGTGATGCGACCTTTCACCGGAATAAAACCTAACCAGAGTGTTTCTATCTATGTGGATGATGTGGCACTCTTTGTCAGACCTAATGAGGTGGATCTTCGGTTCGTCACCATGGCCCTCAAAGCCTTTGGTGATGCATCAAGGTTGCGAGTGAACTATGCAAAATCTTCTGCCATCTTGATCCATGGAGACGAGGAGGACCGGATTAGAGTTAACAGTCTGCTGAATTGCAACCTGGCTACTTTCCCTTGCAAAAATCTAGGCCTCCAGCTTGCCATTCACCAAATAAAGAGGACAGATTGGCAGCCTATGTTGGATAGTGCAAAGAAGTGCGCCCCGGGATGGCAACGTGGCCTGTTGCAGAGATCGGGACAGCTAGTTTTGGTTAAGTCTGTGGTTGCTGCGGCAGCCCATTCATCATTTCATGGTCACAGATGCGCCAGCTTGGGTCCTCGAGGAGTTGAACAAGTGGATGAGGGCCTTTTTCTGGGCTGGCAAGGAGAAGGCCTCGGGTGGTCAATGCATGGTCGCTTGGAACGCGATGTGTAAGCCGACGTGCTTTGGAGGGTTGGGGATCAGGAACCTTAAGCTGCAGGGACTTGCTTTAAGAGTTAGGTGGGAGTGGTTGAAACGCACGGATCCGGAGCGCCCATGGCAGGGTTTGAGCTTGATCAAAGATGAAGATGCTCGAGCAGTTTTTGACAGCATGGTTAAACTCGAAGTTGGGGAGGGCACAAAGGTCCTGTTCTGGAGAGATCGTTGGATCCATGGTTTCGCCATCGCTAACATTGCTCCTATGATCCATAAAATGGTGAATGTGCGCACTAGGAATAGGCGCACTGTCAGGGAAGGCCTGGACAAGGGCCGTTGGCTGCACGATGTCGAGGGGGAGCTCACTTTTACGGGACATCTGCAACTTGTGCACCTCAACCACGCCATTAGCATGGTGCAAAGAGATCCTACCGGCCCGGACAACTTTGCTTGGCCCGCTGATCCATCCGGGATGTACACTGCGAGGTCGACCTATCAGCGGCTATGCCTGGGTGACGAGCACGCTCCCTATGCTTCGTGTATCTGGAAGAGCTGGGCACTCTTGGAGTGCAAAATTTTCATCTGGTTGGCGGTCCAGCACCGCATTTGTACTTCGGATCGGAGGGCAAAGCATGGTCTACAAGATCATCCCTTGACCTGCTACACGTGCCTGCAGGATGAAGACAACGTCGAGCACATCTTGGTAAAGTGTTGATATGCCCGGCAGGTGTGGCACACCTACTTTGACACTCTACATCTAACCATTAGGGCACCGGTTGTCGAGGACACTTTTCTGGAGTGGTGGATCGAGACTAGGAGGAGTATGCCTAGCATGTTGAAAAGAGGATATGATACCTTTGTCATCCTAGTAGCCTGGGACCTTTGGAAGCAAAGGAACGCCCGCGTTTTCAACAGGGTGCAAAAACAGAGGACCCCAATGGAGCTGGTGAACGATATCTTCCGCGAAGTAAAGCAATGGAGCCTAGCTAGGTTTGGAGTTGGTAGTTTGACGCATTTTGTGAGAGAGTAGCCCTAGAGTGTTGTGTCGGGTGTTAAGGGTGTTTGGACTAGCTCGGATGTTCGCATCTAGCTAGCGCCATCTCTTGTACATTATATCTTCTGCCTTCTATAAAGATATGGTACGCCTTTGGCGTACTCTCGAAAAAACAAATCTTCCCCATCTTATTTTCCAACCGTGGCACCCCGCCTTTAGCGAGGTCTTGATGAGCCCTTCCGGCGATGCGACAGCTGACCATCATCGCCAAAATGAAAATCCTACCCATTTCCGCTCCTCCTCGCCGACGCGGACTGCGCCGCGTCTTCAGCCCGAAATCATTAATTAAGGAGTACTCGTTGCAAAGAACACTCTACTTTTCCAGATCGCGACAAGTGGCGCATATGCAGCGCGCCATTTTTCGCAACCTGTGAGTTTTCCCTTTTTTTGTAGATCCGTTTATTCAAAACGTTTTATCTTTTAAATCGTGCGTCCAAATCTCGAACTGTTTTCACCATTGGATTCCTCGCATCGAGATCTTCAAAACTAGATCCCATGATGATAGGTTTTGATGAACTTTTTTTTCTACTAAAAAACCGGACGAAAAAAATCAAACCGGGAGCACGGTTTTTCCCTTTCCAAAAGAGACACGCCCGCGCCTCTCACGAAATCACAACCGTGCCTCGCGCGAAAGCAAAAGCGCGACTCTCGTGAAAGAAAAAAACAGAAAACACGTTTTTTCCCTTTCCTAGAGGCACGGCCGTGACTTTCGCGAAAGCACAACCGTGCCTCTCGCGGAAGCAAAACCGTGACTCTCACAAAAAAAACGCGTTTTGTTTTTCCCTTTTCGAGAGGCACGGCCGTGACTCTCGTGAAAGCACAACCGTGCCTCTCGCGGAAGCAAAACCGTGACTCGTGAAAAAAAAACAGAAAATGCATTTTTTTCGTTTCCGAAAGGCACGGCCGTGACTCTCGCTAAAGCACAACCGTGCCTCTTGCGAAAGGAAAAAAAAGAAAACACGTTTTTTGCGCAAATCGAAAAGCTAAGAAAGACCAGGGGAAAACCAAAACGTCAAAAAAAACCACAAAAAATCGTTTAAAAAGCCAAAAACGCGTACGGAAAAAATAAAAAAATAAAATCCGAAGAGAGCGTCCAGAGCGCGACACGCGGCGAATGGCTGAGAGCGGCCAAGTAGTGCTAATCGTTGTGAGGCTCCCGAAGGAGCACTCGTTAACTAGTTGCTCCCTCTTCAACCGGCCCCCGAGTTAGCCTTCCCTCGCCTGCTGGGCATCGGCCCAATTAACCATCCCGTTAAACCTCGCCCCTGGGCATTGCGTAGATGCCGAGCGCTTAACGTCGTGGGCTCTGCTCTGGAGGCCGGGCTGTTAGCTAGTTAGCTCCGTTTTATTCTTTCATTTAGATTTACTATTTTCAGAAAAAGAAATGACCAGAAGGCTTGCATATAAATAAAGTATGTAAAATCAACATCGGACTGTAAAATCTTTTACATGAAATTTGATTATAAAAATGTTAGATCATAATTATGCCATTTGTATCCATGTTTGACTTGTTTAACTTGTTTTTACTCTGTAATTAGCATTAACAGATTAATTAACATCCATGCTAGCTTCTAGGGTTTAGCCTCTCTGATCTCGTGGTAGATCTACTCTTGTACTACCTATATCATCAATATTAATCAAGCAGGAGCAGGGTTTTACCTCCATCGAGAGGGCCCGAACCTGGGTAAAAACATCGTGTCCCTTGTCTCATGTTACCATCCGCCTAGACGCATAGTTCGGGACCCCCTACCCGAGATCCGCCGGTTTTGACCCCGACATTGGTGCTTTCATTGAGAGTTCCTTCCGTGTCGCCATCCTTAGGCCCGATGGCTCCTTCGATCATCAACAACGACGCGGTCCAGGGTGAGACTTTTCTCCCGGACAGATCTTCAGATTCGGGCGGCTTTGCATCATGCGGCCAATACACTTGGCCATCTGGAGCAGATCAAAAGCTACGCCCCTGGCCATCAGGTCAGATTTGGGAATTTGAACTACACGGCGACATCCGCGGAGACTTAATCTTCGACGGATTCGAGCCACAGCCAAGCGCGTCGCACTGTCTCGATGGGCACGATCTAGCTCTGCGCCCAAAGCGATTGCCTCGAGGTCGCACCAGCGTCGCTCCAACCCTTAGCTCGGAGCCGACTCCGCCGATCGAGGACGAGTGGCTGGACACCGCCTCGGGGGCTACGATCTCTATGGCGATTGAGCCGAACACCATCCCTGTCCTTTGCGAATCCCGTGACTCCAAGGTGCCGGACTCCTCTCCGGACTCCGAACCTCCCGCGCCCCGGCCAATCGAATCCGATTGGGCGCCGGTCATGGAGTTCACTGCCACGGACATCTTTCAGCACTCGCCCTTTGGCGACATCCTGAATTCACTAAAGTCTCTCTCTTTATCAGGAGAGCCTGGCCGAACTATGGTCAGGAAGGTTGGGATGCGGACGACGAAGAAATTCAACGCCCACCCACCACCCACTTTGTAGCCACTGTCGATGATTTAACTGACATGCTCGACTGCGACTCCGAAGACATCGACAGTATGGACGGCGATCTTATGCTGAGACGACCAAGAACCAGCGCCTCTGAGGCACCTGAAGGCCACCTCGCCATACGACATATACATGGTGGACATCCCAAAAGATGGGAACGGCGATGGAACAATGGAGGATGAGCCCTCCAAGAAACAGCCCAAGCGCCCGGCGTCGGGCGCCGCTCTAAATCCCGCCACAAAGAAACGGTGATTCCGCACGGGAGATAATAACACCCGGACAAGGTCTGAAGACAACCCCTCCAAAGAGGATTCAAGACAGAGGAGGGAGAAGCCAGCCCTCATGATAGAACGGCAGACATGTGGAGGTGGAGGACGATAATTATATGCCTCCCTCCGAAGATGAGGCAAGCCTCGACGACGACGGCAATTTGGCATGCCCGAGGATCCCGCCAACAGGAGCGCTTTCAAACGCAGGCTTATGGCCCCGCAAGCAGCCTCAAGAAAAGCAGCAGCTTAGAGCTGACCAAGACTTGCTAGCCGATAGATGGACTGAAGTCCTTGCGGCCAAGAGTACGAACTCGAACGCCCTCCAAGAGATACCCAAAAGCAGGCTGCTACCCCAATTAGAGGAAGCAGCACCCAAACCTACATCACCAGCCATGATGCGGCCGATCGCCCACCCCTGCGTGGTCGCGACAGAGAGGCCTCTAGACCCTCCATTCAAGCCGCACTTTGCGTCGCTCAAAAAATACCAAGGCACGGGAAACGCGCTGCACCTGCGAGACATATTGGAGGACAAGGCAAGGAAAACAAGATCGATCTACGGATCGCGTGGGCGCCCCACGACACGCGACGATAACCGTCGCGCCGGATACAGCAATTTCGGCCGGGTCGAACACAGTAGACAAAGCTCACTGGAGCTGCGTCGTGATATAGCTCAATACAGAGGCGCCGCACACCCACTATGCTTCACAGACGAAGTGATGGATCATCAAATCCCCGAGGGTTTCAAACCCGTAAACATCGAATCATACGACGGCACAACAGATCCTGCGGTTTGGATCGAGGACTACCTCCTCCATATCCACATGGCCCGTGGTGATGATCTACACGCAATCAAATACCTCCCACTCAAGCTTAAAGGACCAGCTCGGCATTGGCTTAACAGCCGCCAGAATCAATTGGTTGTTGGGAGGACACTGAAACCGCATTCCTTGATAACTTCCAGACACATATGTGCGACCACCGTGACGCCGATGACCTCAGCCACATAATTCAGCAAATGTAAGAATCGGCCAGACAATTCTGGACACGGTTCCTAACCAAGAAAAATCAAATCATTGACTGTCCGGATGCAGAGGCCCTTGCAGCCTTCAAACATAACATCCGCGACGAGTGGCTTGCCCGGCACCTAGGATAGGAAAAGCCGAAATCCATGGCAGCCCTCACAACACTCATAACTCGCTTTTGCGCGGGAGAGGACAGCAGGCTAGCTCGTATCAACAACTTGACCAAAAACCCTGGTAGTTCGGATCTGAAGGGCGACAAGAATGGCAGGTCGCGTTAACAAGCACAAGCGCCGCATTAACGGGCGATAATGCTGAAGATACGGCGGTCAATGCCGGATTCAGAGGCTCTAAACCCGTCAGCGGAAAAAGCCGTTCAAAAGAAATACTCAGGCCCGCCCAATCTGGACCGAATACTCGACCGCCGTGCCAAATACATGGCATCCCCGAAAAACTAGCCAACCACACCAACAAGGATTGTTGGGTCTTCAAACAGGCAGGCAAGTTAAATGCGAACTCAATGACAAGGGGCTGCATAAGCGTTGACGAGGAGGAGCCCCGCCACGAACAATAGAGGATGAAGGGCTTCCCCCACAAGTGCGGACGGTGAACATGATATATGCAACCCACATACCCAAAAGGGAGCGGAAGCGTGCACTGAGGGACGTATATGTGATGGAGCCAGTCGCCCCAAAGTTCAACCCATGGTCCTCCTGCCCGATAACCTTTGATCGAAGGGACCACCCCACTAGCACTCGCCACGGTGGATTCACCGCATTGGTTCTTGACCCAATCATCGACGGACTCCACCTCACTAGAGTCCTGATGGACGGCGGTAGCAGCCTGAACCTGCTCTATCGTGATACAAAGGCGCAAAATGGGCATAGACCCCTCAAGGATTAAACCCACAAAGACGACCTTTAAAGGCGTCATACCAGGTGTAGAGGCCAATTGTACAGGCTCGATTACACTCGAAGTGGTCTTGGATCCCCGAATAACTTCCGGCGAAGAGTTAATCTTCGACATAGTCCCGTTCAGAAGCGGCTATCACGCGATCGCTTGGTCGAACCGCATTTGCAAAGTTCAATGCGGTGCCGCACTACGCTGCATTCTCAAGCTCAAGATGCCAGGCCCTCAAGGAGTAATCACGGTCAATGGAAACACCGAACGCTCTCCGAACGGAGGAGCACACGGCGTTCTCGCGCGGAGGTGCAAAGCAGCCTCTCACAGCAATTCTCGAGTCCGGCTATTAAACGTCCCGACACCATCAAGCGCCTCGAGTAACCTACAACAAGACCGCCTGCACGATCCGAAAGCACGCTTAGCAATCCGCCCCAACCCCAGCCCTCGCGAAATTGCGAAAGATTACGCTGCGTACATAACTACGCCCGAGACACCATGGGCATAAGGGAGGGCACGATCACGGCACGCCTGCACGCGGCTCAACCGCACTGTGGCCCCGATTGTGTCATTCTTTTTCTTTCTTCTTTTCTCTTACTTTCAGGACTCCGTTTCAGAAGCCCCGTCCGCACTAGAATTGCCGAATTCACGATGCAACAGCCAGGAAGCGTAAAGCTACGCCGAAAGTGTCCAGTGGTCTCTACTACGAGCATTATACCTGTTTTACATACCATGCCGCAGCTTACCTCGGAGGGGACATGTTAAATAGTCCCATCCCTTGCTTATCGCACTATTTGTATCGTTCTGCTTTCATTGCAGTCCTTTTTGAATAAACAATACATAGCTTTTGCCTATTATTGCACTCCTTTCTTTATCTATATATATGTTCATTCATGACATGTTGCACCCGTACACTTTGGTACGGCCAATACACCGAGGGCTTAAGTACCCCAAAATATGGTGTGATAAGTCCGAGCACTTTCACAAGTGCGGCACCCGAACTTATAGCATTATATGCATCGGCTCCGAATCATGTCTTAGGTCAATAGTTGGGTTTGCCCGGCTCCCATGTTTGGTACCTTACGTTCCGTTATATCGGCTAAGGTAGCGCTGGGAGAACCACTGCGATTGTGCCCCGGTTGAGCTGGGTTGAGCACCTCAATGGAGAAAGCTAAAACTCACTGTCATGATGGGACGAGAGCCGGTCGCTGTTCGAGAGGTTTTTTCGGGTCCCTAAAGACTTATGCCGCTTAGAGCGAGGAGTCGGCATTGTCCGGCCAAGGCGTGGATAGCGCCCCGAACTCGGTTTTCTGAATACTAGAGGCTTCGCCGAAATTTAAAATTATAGAATTCTATGGCTAAGTGAGAGTGTTCAAGCACTATAGTCCGGTTGCCTTGTTCGTTGCGTTGAGCGCCTCCCTTGAAGGACCCAAGAATGGGAAAAAGAGCGCTCATGTTTATCCCGAACACCCCAACACTCATGGCATGGGGGCTGAAGCCAACGACTTGATATCTCTCAAATTTGATAAACGGCCGCACAGAAGGTAATATTTTAAATTCACAAGCGTTGCTTAGCGCATATGAACAAGTTTTCAAATAAGACAGGATAACAAATGCGAGTCTATTCAAAAATTACATCTTTGAAGCATTCACCCGCTATAAGGCGGGCACCCTTCAGGACGCCCTCATAGTACATTTCGGGCTTGCAATGCTCCTTGCCCTTCGGTGGCCTGTCCGTCACAAGCTTCTCAGCATCCAGCTTGCCCCAGTGCACTTTAGCTCGGGCAAGGGCCCGACGGGCACCTTCAATGCAGACGGAGCGCTTGATGACTTCAATCCATGGACAAAGGCCCACCACCGCCACACTAGCCCGAAGTAGCTCCTGTGCATGGCTTCCAATGGCCACAGCCGAATTATGAGGCCCTTCATGGCCTGTTCGGCGACCTTGTGGAGCTCGACCACCGCTTCACTGGTCGCTCAGTGGGCACTGATGTCCGCCTCGGATACCGAGACCAGAACACCTTTTCCGTCGAAGCTCCCTCCTTGGCGCGGTAGAACGCGGCAGCATCGTATTACACCACGGGCAGATCTGCGAATGCTCCTGGAGAGCTCTGGATTCGGGTAAGTAATAGATAATCCAGTTTCACATGCTTGCTTTGCATAAAGAATGCCTTACCCGCCGCTATCTTCTTTAATGATTCAATTTCTTGGAGGGCTTTTTGGGCTTCGGCCTTAGCGGCTTTGGCACTCTCAAGAGCCGAGGCGACCTCGGACTCTCGAGTCTTCGAGTCACGCTCCAAACTCTCGTGTTTTTCCACGAGAGCCCGGAGCTCTTGCTGCACCTCCGCCACCCGCGCCTCCTGCTTCTCTCGCTCGGTGCGCTCCACGGCCGCTTTGCTTTCGGCCGTGGACACCGCTTCCTTTAGGGTCGCCACCTCGTTCGTGGCCCCTACAATACCCACGTTAGTCCTGCCATTTTTGCAACCAAATCCTTTCTATAAGGTATTACTTTAAGAAGGTATTACTTACCTTCTTTGTCCTCGAGCTGCTTCTTGGCAAGGCCGAGCTCGTTCTCGGACCGCTCGAGGCTCTGCTTCAATACTTTGACCTCCGCACAAGGTCGGCAGAGGTCAGCGCAGCCTGAATTCCCATATTGACATACTTATGTTAGACTCCTGCGTGTATCTTTTTAGATCCTCGGTCCGGTTTTTCTTTCCAACAATCGAACTAAGCATTAGTGGCTACTGACTATGCGGTAATATTTTTACATAATCTAAACTTACCTCAAAGCCTGAAAGAACGCTGGAACAGGCATCAGTCAACCCGCTCTAGGCAGACCAAACATACTGGATCACCACACTCAAAACAGTGCGCTGCTCATCGTTGATGGAGGCGCCGTTAAGCGCCTCCAGCAAGCTATCCGTGCCTCCGGATGGACGGAGGTCACCGGGCGTCGCAGTCTTGCCCTTCTTCTTAAGGGGCCGCTTGTCGGACTTCGAACCACTGAAGGTTCTGCAGACGGAGTCCGCACAGGGCCGGACTTAGAGCCCTCCGGGTCTTGCCCCTTTGCGCCAGAGTCCGGGAGGTCGCCTTGCGGCGCCTCCAGACCAGCTCCTCCTGGCTGGGCCCCTTTGGGACTCCACCGCGGTGTCGTCTCAAGGCACGAGGAGAGGAGGCGGTCGGAAGTGAAGTGCTATTCACATACGACGAATCCAGGAGCCGCCGACGAAGCGGCGAGCCTGCCCTTGGGCGGGCTACATGGTTATATTCGGCGTTAGAAGACACTATGCGACAAATAAAAAGTCATGACCTATTCCGAGTCCGGACACTTACGATCCGCCAGGGCTTGGCCCTTGGTGGCCACTCCTCCTCGTCGTTGTCGGCGTTGGTGGAGAAGTCCGGAGGAAGGGTCCTTCCTTTCTTGGACCCTGCGGCCTCCCCAGTCGGGGCAGCCTTCCTTTTCTTCTCTCCGCCCGCTGGGGGAGAGGCTTGTTTTTCCTCCTCCCCGTCCTCAGGGGAGGATTCCGCCTCAGAGTCGCTTGACGATGAGTCCGACAACACCGGGCGTCGGGCGCTCCTTCGAGTCCCCGTGGCCTTCTTCTCCGGCACCACATGAGGTGCCGGAGCCAGCAGCCCCGTCAAGCGGGTGTCCGCTGGGTCTTCTGGCAAGGGAGCCGGATAGTTAACCTGCCCGGACGTGTTACGCCAGTCCTGTCAAAGGTAAGGGAGTTTAGATCCCACATAGAGTCAAACTATGAAAAACAAGAGTCCCGTAAAGGGCAAAATAGCTTACCTCGGTAGCTTGGCACTGCGAGCTGAATCCGCGATCTTCGGTAGCGGATGTGGGAGCCTCGGCGCCCTTGAACAGCACCTTCCAGGCATCTTCGTACGTAGTGTCGAAGAGCCTTTTCAGAGTTTGGTGTTGCGCCGGATCGAACTCCTACAATTTGAAGGCCCGTTGTTGGCATGGGAGGATCCGGCGGATGAGCATAACCTGGACTACATTGACAAGCCTGAGATTCTTGTCCACCAGGGTTCGGATGCAGGTTTGGAGTCCGGACAGCTCTTCCGAATCACCCCACATCGGGCCCGTCTCTTTCCATGATGTGATCCGTGTGGGGAAGCCGAATCGGAATTCGGGGACCGCCGCCCATTGAGAGTCGCGCGGCTCGGTGATGTAGAACCACCCCGATTGCCACCCCTTTATGGTCTCCACAAAGGAGCCCTCGAGCCATAGGACTTTGGCCATCTTGCCAACCATGGCACCTCCAACTCTGCTTGGCGGCCGCCCACTACCTTCGGCTTGACATTGAAGGTCTTCAGCCATAAGCCGGGCGGGGGCTGGATGCAGAGGAAGGTTTCGCATACCTGACGATGAACGCCGAGATGTTGAGGATGAAATTCGGGCCAGATCGTGGAAGTCCAAGCCGTAGTAGAACATGAGCCCTCGGACAAATGGGTGAAGTGGAAAACCTAGTCCGCGGAGGAAGTGGGTGAGGAACATCACGCTCTCATGGGGCCTGGGGGTAGGAATGAGCTGCCCCTCGTCGGGGAGCCGGTGCGCGATGTCGCTGGACAAGTATCCGGCCTTCCGCAGCTTTTTGACTTGTCCCTCCGTGATGGAGGAGACCATCCACTTGCCTCCCGCTCCGGACATGGCTGGAGGAGGTTGAGGAGGGATGTGCAGACTTGGGTGCTGGAGCTCGAGTGCGCGGAAATGGATGAGCAAAGGAGGAAGCAGGCGTAGGTGAAAATGTGGATCCTTATCCCATTATATGGACGGACGAAGCTATGCGTCCCCCGCCAACCTGGTAAAACTCGCTTATCTCCCAAGCGCCGTAATCAATGGCGCGGTTGGGTTACCCACGTCTGTATTGATGGGAATCCCGGAATAAGGGGGCACAATCTCCGCCCGATAAGACGTGCCAGGAAACCGCCTCACTAAACGCTACCGAGGTGGAACAAGAAAACGATTCGTGATAAAGGCCTGGCCGTGGTGTGATGTCACGCCGCGGAATACGTCGCCAAGGTCCGTGCAAAGGTTATTCTCTACGGTGGTATGTGGAACTTATTTTGCAGAGCCGACACTATCCTTGTGTTCAAAATCTTCTATGAAGTATTCGAGGAGGAACCCGCCTTGCAATGCCGAAGACAATGTGCGCCCGGATTAAATCGTCATTGAAGCCTGGTTCAGGGGCTACTGAGGGAGTCCTAGATTAGGGGGTGTCCGGATAGCCGAACTATCACCGTTGGCCGGACTCCTGGACTATGAAGATACGAGATTGAAGACTTCGTCCCGTGTCCGGATGGGACTTCCCTTGGCGTGGAAGGCAAGCTTGGCGATACGGATATGTAGATCTCCTACCATTGTAACCGAATCTGTGTAACCCTAACCCTATCCGGTGTCTATATAAACCGGAGGGTTTTTAGTCCGTAGGACGAAGAACAATCATACCATAGGCTTAGCTTCTAGGGTTTAGCCTCTCGGATCTCGTGGTAGATCTACTCTTGTACTACCCATATCATCAATATTAATCAAGCAGGAGTAGGGTTTTACCTCCATCGAGAGGGCCCGAACCTGGGTAAAAACATCATGTCCCTTGTCTCCTGTTACCATCCGCCTAGACGCACAGTTCGGGACCCCCTACCCGAGATCCGCCGGTTTTGACACCGACACCCTCCATTTCAAAATATAGCGTGTTCTCGGTTTTCGTGCTTTAACTTTGACCATAAATTTAACCAACGAAACCGACTGCGGTGGGTGCAAAAGTTCTACCAATGAATTCGTGTTCAAAAGAAGTTTTCAATTATATAATTTTTTCTCCCGCCGCAGTCGGTCACGTTTGTTAAATTTATGGTTAAAGTTGAAACTCGAAAAGCATGAACGCACTATATTCTAGAATGAAGGGAGTAATAGGTTACTTACATGCATATTTGCATCAACAAAAATGAAATTCATGATTAAACCATATGAGCCCTTTTAATTATATATGTTTGAAATGCTTTATATAATGTTGACGTTGCCGCATAGCACATGGAGGCGCACCTCCCTGTAATCTAAACCACAATCGATGTACATTGGGATGTGAACTGAAATCGCTCTTAGGTTTCCTATTGAGCCAATACAATTTTAATACAAACAAATCACATGGCACTGTAGAGAAGTATTGGTGAGTTAAGACTAGTCATAATGGATAGTAACTTAGAGTAGTAACATGCATATGTTACTAGTATATATATTTAATATCTCTATAGTGGGGAGTAACATATATATGGTGTCATGCAACACTTTATTTGTTAGATTGTAGCGTGTCTTGGTATGTGTGATGTTACAGTAACTAGCTATGTTACCACATGTCCCTCTTTTCTCATTAATTACTCGCCACATCATCTGTTTTGCCTAGAGATGTGTGATGTAACCACCTATATTACTTCCATTGTGGGTAGTCTAAGGCTGGTCACAATGAGCAAGAACATAAGCTAGTAACTTACACACTTCCCTAGACTATGTTACTACCTCTATAGTGGGTAAGAACATCTATGTAGTGTCATGCAACGATGTATTCATTAGGTTATAGACTCATTATTTCTTGGAGTGTGTGATGTTCCGGTAACTTAGCTAGTTACCACAAGCACCTCTCTCCTCATTAAATATGTGCCACAAAGTTGTATTAGAGTGTGTGATGTTACTCCTAAGTTCCTCCCAATTGTGACCAGCCTAAAGGGTGTAGATCATAGGACAGGATGTTACATGCCAGAAGTTAATGCGCATATTGACTTTGTGTCCATGCATGGCGTGTTGACAGAGAAATAATGTCAGATAGTTACTCCCTTCATTTCTATTTAGTCTGCATATAAGGTTTGGTCAAAGTCAATCTTTATAAAGTTTGATCAACTTTGTATTAAAAAATATCAACATTTACAATATTAAATCGATATTATCAGATGCACCATGAAATGCATTTTCATACTATATAGTTTTAGTATTGTAGATGTTCATATTTTTTTATAAATTTGGTCAAACTTTATGTAGTTTGACTTTGACCAAATTTTATATGCGAAGTAAAAAGAACGGAGGGAGTACTATGTAAGGGAAAGAGCTATGGGGGCAGAACTATACAGGTGCCCCAGCTTCCACATAAATTTTCGAAGCTTAAATCACAGTGTAGTACAACGCTGCAACCTCCCTTGTGGTCGAACTCTAAGGCTGGTCATAATGGGGAGTATCATATACTAGTATCATGCATATGATACTACATCCATAGTGCATAGTATCATAGATTAGTACTATAGATGGTCTCATTTATTGTCATGCATGACACATAGTAGCATCACATTTATTATGTTACGGTATCTACCTATGTTACTATAACCATCTCTCTCTTCTTTAATTGCCTGCCACATACTTCCTCCTTTCCGGTTTATAGGGCTTATCTCAAAATTTTAGTTTTTCCATTTTATAAGGCTCAATTTGGTTGTTCCCCATCACATGTTCAGATTCCAAGGTGCATTAAATCTTTACATGCAAGTATTAAGAGAAAAATTGACCAATGCATGTATTTTATGCATGCATGCATTGCAATTAATGCATTCGTAAACATAATTTTTGAGGAAAACAAAAGCATTAATTAGGTACTTTTGCAAACTACAAAAAGTATTCCACCATTTACCATCTACATTGGTTGGTGAGATTTTTAAATTGAGTCCTATAAACCGGAAAGAAGGGAGTAAGCACGTTTGCGAGTCTCAAATGCATAATACTACTTATGTTACCCCTACTATGGCCAACCTAATTTTCTCTTTCTCAATTTCCAAACCGCAAAAGAGCTAAAGCGAGCGAGGCCTGCCATGGCATTGGTTATGAGAGAGTTGAAACAACTTTTAGTTAGGGAAGAGGCAGCCTTCTCTGGACCATCAAATCCGACGTGGAGGACCGAGGCACCCATCCAGGATGGAGCGTTGGCCATGCCCTAACAAATGTGTTGGAGCTCACAGTATACCATGGTTTAATAAATGAAAACAAACGAATGCATGCAACGTAATTAGTGCTAATTCATCTTTGTTCTCTGTTGGACCATGAAGAGAAACAGTTACATGTGGCTGCATTGATAAATCAGCATGCAACATCAGTAATAACGAACCTGGGGTCGCTCTCGCAAAAAGATTTTAATAAAGAAAGCTAATAAGATAGCTTTTTATAGAAGAAAAAGTCCTTCGATTAGTATAAATAAATCTCCTAGAATTATTATCAAGAAGTTCTCGGGATTTCACTAGAAATAAAAAATAGAAAGACGTAATTTCGTGGAATTTCTACCAATTTTCAAAGAATTACAATATTGGAATTCTCATTCTTTTTTTATTTGAAGTTTTAACAATAATGAAATCCACTATTTATTTTAATTATCCCATGATGCGATTCTCAGTTTTTAAAGAAGACACATAACTTTATGGAAATATATCTGATCTCACATTTACTAAATTTTGGAAATTATTAAATGCATTAAACATAAATTTATATTCAAAGTTGGTCCAATATTACAGTTTTAAAACTGATAAAATACATAAACTTGTGAAAAATATTTGTAAATTTGAATAATATTGCAGTTTAAAAACTTGGTACAAACTGAATATTAGACGTCGCATGATTCAAAACCGTGGTTTCAACAAAAATCCGCTTGCATGTCATTCATGATTTAACGATGATGTCATTGTTAGTTGTTGGGGGCTGACACGTGAGCATGGGGATGAGTTGGCGAGCGGAGGGGCAGTTTGTGCAGAGAATGCCTCCTTATACTACGTAAACAAGAAAAGATAGACCTAACTATAACAAAGAATACAAGCCGGAAATCCAATTCGGCTCTTGAGAGCATATGCTCTTGCGCATCAATTTTTTGTGTGCAAATGTCAAAAAAAATTGAAAAAAAAATGCATGGGTTGATTGCCACACTCAAATGCTACCTACAAATCTTAAGGGGGAGATTAAGAAGTTTGGCATGAGCCAAAAAAACAAGTCGAACGCTAAATGTTACACATATTTTTGTTTTTTTCACCGATGAAGCACTGCTATCAAGTTTCACATGAAAATTGCCATGCATGCTTGTTACACTAACAAGAACATCTCCACAAAAAGTTGGATTTTTTAAATATTTATTTTGAATTTACTGATACGAGAGCATATGCACCCTAGAGCCAAAACGGCCATCCCAATACAAATATGATGATATAGCGATGCAAATCCCTATGCATATTGAACGGTGAGATATCATGGAGGCATTTCATGGAGGTAGCCCGCAAGTGCTCATATGCATTTTCGTATATAATGCTTCCTTCTCTATCTAAATTTTTTAGCTTAGTTTTGGCTTATATCCGTAACCATCTTATGCTATGTTCATCCATGTTAACAACATTTAAAGCGATTTGAGTAACTAAACAAGATTGAACCCTTTCCTTCGAATGTGGGGTTTAGTTATATTGCATTTTAGTTGCAATCACACTTCACTTAACTTGTTTAGTAATTGTATTTGATCATGTGCACCTCATCCATGCCAGGTCGTGTCATTGCATATCATGAGCATGCTGAATCTTTACCATAGTATAAGATCCATTTGTTGATCAATTTTTAGAGTTTTGCTTCTTCGCGAATAGGATCCAGTGATGACGTGAGATATGAGCAAGGACTAATCATCTACCAAGCGTGGACATTAGGCAAGCAAAACCTCCTCGTCCATTCTGACACATCCTATGCTTTCTTTTTATGAAAAAGGGTTCCCCCGCTTTGTATTACAAAGCAACCACCGATACAGCCAACGATAGGTGCTAGGGCCGCAACACAAACAAGTACAAAAAAACATAGAAAAAAAAAGGAGAAACAAATGCCAACAACGGCAGATCAATGAAAGAAAGATGACCGACAACCGCTGCACCCTCCGGAGAAGTACCAGCACGCTCCCAGCACTCCGAAGCGCCGTGTACCAAGCAACACCTTCAAGAAGAAGGCGACGACGACGCCGCTGTTGCCCGGACTAGTCCTAGGGTTTCCCCTGGTACGCGGGGGGCAGTTGGGGAAGGGTGTACCCTCCACCCTTCAGGAAGGTCCGGCGGCACCCACAGGCGTTGCCGCGTCGGGGCCGGACGAGCCGCCAGAGATTCTCCCAACCCAAACCCCCACCACCTCCCGAGATGAACCATAGTGCACCACCCATCACGCTGCCCACCAACATGTGCCACCACGGTCACCGAATCAACTTCGCCGTCCCCTGAGGTCACCGGCACGAGACTTGAAGGATGGGAGAAGAGATAGTGGGCTCGGGGGCATCCGCAACATCACCGACATGAGGGAACAACCACCACCGCCTACGTGGAGCCGACCGGACACACGGACAAGGGGCCTGCCAGGCGCCGAGGCCGGGCCGGACCCAAAAGGGTCCGAACAACCCTTGCCGTCACGCTGCAGCTCGCCGCCGACGAAGCCGCCATCGCCTCCTCGCCACCAATCAGGGAGCAGCGTCGCCGCGCACCGAGTCGCCGGCCCGCCCTAGCCCACATGGAGCCCGAAAGGGCCCAGATCTGGGGCGCCGCCGGCCACCAGCAACGCCACGCCGTCTCGCAGCCAACCGCCCCGTCGCCGCACCAAGGACCTCGAAGCCCGCCGGAATCCCGCCGCCGAGCCACACCGCCGCCATCGAGAGGCCTCGCCCCCATGAGCTGCTGGAAGGAACGGCCAGCGCCAAGCGTCACAGGGCAGGCCAGCGGACCAAGCCAGCGGTGGGCGGGAGAGAGAGGGACAGGGAGGGGGCCGGAGGGGAGGGAGCGGCAGGGGCCAACCTGCCGCCTCATGGGGGAGGAGCAAGCGGAGGGGAACGCGGAGGAGGGGGTGGGGGAGAGGGAGGCGGGGCGCGCGCGGCCGGCGACTGGCGGCGGTGGGAAGAGGGAAGCCGGCGGTGGCGGCGGGGGGAGGGGGCGGAGGGGGGGAGGAACCTTAGCCTAGCTCGCGGGGGGAGACGAGACTAGATTCAAGCCTTTAGCACCTCCATCACCATGTAATCCCAGGACGGAAGTCAAATGGCAACCTGCCATCCTATGCTTTCTTCCTTGTTCATGCCTTATACTAACGACTCTTGACAAGACTAATGGTCAACGGGACTAAAGTTTTAAGCTGTTGTACACCTACAAAGCTGAGGGTGAGATGGCAAGTCCAGGATATGTGGTAGATATTGACAAGCATATTGTGTAGATGGAACATAAAGGAAGGAATGCTTCAGAAGGGCTTTTGCGTGTTTCAAGCCTTCTTGGCAGGGGTTTCTAGATGGTTGCATGCCCTATCTAATTGTGAAGGCTACTTCTGTGAATGAAGATTTAAAGGAGTAGTTGCTTGGGCAGTTGACGTACACAACTGGCTTTTTCCAGTTGCCTTTGGTGCGTTGGAGATAGAGTCGGAAGATAGCTGGATCTGATTTTTACAGAATGTGCGCAACATTATAAACCATCCACTAGGATTAGTTATGCACACAGATGCCTGCAAGAGTTTAGAGAATCAAGTTGATGTGGTGTTCCCTGGAGTGGAGCATAGGGAATGTATGTGACACCTTGTAGCTAATTTTAACAAGAAATTTAGGGGGAGTTTATTATGTGGTGTTTCAACATCAAAGTTGTGCGTTTCGTCTCTAACTTTTGCATATGAACTCGGATTGGGACAATTTTTATATCAGAATCAGCCGTTTCAACGAGACGCACAACTTTGATGTTGATATTTTTTCCATTTGAGGCCATCTTAATTGTGTTTCAAGCCATTCTTTAATCTGGTGTCAACATGAGCATCTCCGAACTTGTCATAACTTTTGCATCCGAGCTCCGTTTTAGACCACCTTCATATCAATCTTGATCTTCTCGAAGAAAGACATCCCATGGTGACTTCCAATCATAAGTTTGAATTAATCTTGACATAGCTTAAAGCAACTTTTACGATTGTGCCACTTTTGAGCGTCAACAACCGCAGAGACAATCATGGAGAGGTAGATCCATCCCTCGTAGGAAGAACGATGTCAGCAACACCCGCTTGTAGGGTTGGGTTTCGGAGCTGCATTCGACGGTGCTCCATCATGGCATGAGCTCCATGCCGACGAGATTTTCCAGTACATGCTCCATTATAACGGAAGCCATCCAACGCCTCTTGATGGCGTTAGCGTCTCCGCTAGATTGGACGGTCCCCTTTGAACAGACGTCTCGCCTAGCCCATCGATGTTGTCACGGACATGTGACATTGGCTTTCAATTTGAATTGATGCGTGCCATTGCTGGACGACATTGGCGAGTGGTTTTGAGAGGGAGCGAAGGGTAGGTAGTGCAGTATGACTTCATTTACTAGCAGTGGCGAAGGGAGTGGAAGGAGGAAGATGACGAAACATGAAACAATATGTCTGCCACGTACTCGCCCCTCCTCTCGGTCGATCCAAGAGACGGTCGTTGAGGGAGTCCTGGATCAGGGGGTGTCCGGATGGCCGGACTATAACCTTTGACCGGACTCCTGGACTATGAAGATACAAGATTGAAGACTTCGTCCCGTGTCCGGATGGGACTTTTCTTGGCGTGGAAGGAAAGTTTGGCGATACGGATATGTAGATCTCCTCCCATTTGTAATCGACTCTATGTAACCCTAACCCTCTCCGGTGTCTATATAAACCGGAGGGTTTTAGTCCGTAGGACGAAGAACAATCATACCATAGGCTAGCTTCTAGGGTTTAGCCTCTCTGATCTCGTGGTAGATCTACTCTTGTACTACCCATATCATCAATATTAATCAAGCAGAGTAGGGTTTTACCTCCATCGAGAGGGCCTGAACCTGGGTAAAAACATCGTGTCCCTTGTCTCTTGTTACCATCCGCCTAGACGCACAGTTCGGGACCCCGTACCCGAGATCCGCCGGTTTTGACACCGACATTGGTGCAATCATTGAGAGTTCCTCTGTGTCGTCATCTTTAGGCCCGGTGGCTCCTCCGATCAACAACGATGCGGTCCAGGGTGAGACTTTTCTCCCTGGCCAGATCTTCGTATTTGGCGGCTTTGCACTGCGGGCCAATTCGCTTGGCCATCTGGAGCAGATCGAAAGCTACGCCCCTGGCCATCAGGTCAGATTTGGAAGTTTGAACTACACGGCTGACGTCCGCGGAGACTTGATCTTCGACGGATTCGAGCCACAGCCAAGCGCCGCACTGTCACGATGGGCATGATCTAGCTCTGGCGCCGAACAGTGCCCTGGAGGCCGCACCAGTGTCCGCTCCGACCCTCATCTCGGAGCCGACCGCGCCAATCGAGGACGGGTGGCTGGACACCACCTCGGGGGCTACAATCTCTACGGCGATCGAGCCGAACACCAGCCTTGTCCTTTGCGAAGCTTGTGACTCCAAGGTGCCGGACTCCCCTTCGGACTCCGAACCTTCCGCGCCCCTACCAATCGAATCTGATTAGGCGTCGATCATGGAGTTCACCGCCGCGGACATCTTTCAGCACTCGCCCTTCGGCGACATTCTGAATTCACTAAAGTCTCTCTCTTTATCAGGAGAGCCCTGGCCGGACTATGGTCAGCAAGGTTGGGATGCGGACGACGAAGAAATTCAAAGCCCACCCACCACCCACTTCATAGCCACTGTCGATGATTTAACCGACATGCTCGACTTCGACTCCGATGACATCGACGGTATGGACGCTGATGCAGGAGACGACCAAGAACAAGCGCCTACAGGGCACTGGAAGTCCACCTCATCGTATGACTATACATGGTGAACACCCCAAAAGAAGGGAACGTCGATGGAGCAACGGAGGATGACCCCTCCAAGAAGAAGCCTAAGCGCCGGCGTCAGCAGCGCCGCTCTAAATCCCGCCAAAGCAAAAACGGTGATTCTGGCACGGGAGACAATAACACCCCGGATAGTGCCGAAGACAACCCTCCAAAGAGGATTCAGCGCAGGAGGATAGAGAAACCAGCCCTCATGAGAGAGCGGCAGACAGAGAGGTAGAGGACGATAATTACATGCCTCCCTACGAAGACGAGGCAAGCCTCGATGACGACGAATTAGTCGTGCCTGAGGATCCCGCCGAACAAGAGCGTTTCAAACGCAGGCTTATGGCCACGGCGAGCAGCCTCAAGAAAAAATAGCAACAACTTAGAGCTGACCAAGACTTGCTAGCCGGCAGATGGATCAAGTCCTTGCGGCGAGAGTACGAACTCGAACGCCCCTCCAAGAGCTACCCAAAACACAGGCTGCTACCCCGATTAGAGGAGGAAGCACCTAGACCTACATCACCAGCAAGATGATGCGGCCGACCGCCACCTCGTGGCCGCGACAGAGAGGCCTCTCGGCCCTCCACTCAAGCCGCACCCCGGCGTCGCTCAAAGAATACCAAGGCACGGGGAAATGCGCCATACATACGAGATATATTGAAGGACAAGGCAAGGCAAACAAGATCGATCTATGGAACGCGTGGGCGCCCCACGACACCTGACGATAACTGTCATGCCTCGTTTGAGCTACATCGTGATATAGCCCAGTAGAGAGGCGCCGCACACCCACTATGCTTCACAGATGAAGTAATGGATCATCAAATCCCCGAGGGTTTCAAACCCGTAAACATTGAATCATACGATGGCACAACAGATCCTGCGGTATGGATCGAGGATTATCTCCTTCATATCCACATGGCCTGCGGTGATGATCTACACGCCATCAAATACCTCCCACTCAAGCTTAAAGCGCCAGCTCGGCATTGGCTTAACAGCTTGCTGCCAGAGAATCAATTGGTTGTTGGGAGGACACGGAAGCCGCATTCCTCGACAATTTCCGTGGCACCTATGTGCGACCACCAGACGCCGATGACCTAAGCCACATAATTCAGCAGCCAGAGGAATCGGCGCACAATTACGAACACGGTTCCTAACCAAGAAAAATCAAATAGTCGATTGTCCCGGACGCAGAGGCCCTTGCAGCCTTCAATCATAACATCCATGACGAGTGGCTTGCCCTGCACCTATGACAGGAAAAGCCGAAATCCATGGCAGCCCTCACAACACTCATGACCCGCTGTTGCGCGGGAGAATACAACTGGCTAGCTCGTATTAATAACATGACAAAGAGCCCTGGTAATTCGGATACCAAGGACAGCAATGGAAGGTCGCGTCGCAACAAGCACAAGCGCCGCATTAACGGCGACAATGCTGAGGATACGGTAGTTAATGCCGGATTCAAAGGCTCTAAACCCGGTCAGTGGAAAAAGCCATTTAAAAGAAATATTCCGGGCCCGTCCAGTTTGGACCGAATACTCGATCGCTCGTGCCAGATACACGGCACCCCCGAAAAACCAGCCAATCACACCAACAGGGATTGTTGGGTGTTCAAGCAGGCAGGCAAGTTAAGTGCCGAAAACAGAGACAAGGGGCTGCATAGAGATGACGAGGAGGAGCCCCGGCCGCCGAATAATAAGGGACAGAAGGGCTTCCCCCCACAAGTGCGGACGGTGAACATGATATACGCAGCCCACATCCCCAAAAGGGAGTGGAAGCGTGCACTCAGGGACGTATATGCGTTGGAGCCAGTCGCCCCAAAGTTCAACCCATGGTCCTCCAACCCGATCACTTTTGATCGAAGGGACCACCCCACTAGCATCCGCCATGGCGGATTTGCCGCATTGGTTCTAGACCCAATCATTGACGGATTTCACCTCACTAGAGTCCTTATGGACGGCGGCAGCAGCCTGAACCTGCTTTATCATGATACAGTGCGAAAAATGGGCATAGATCCCTCAAGGATTAAACCCACAAAGACGACCTTTAAAGGCGTCATACCAGGTGTAGAGGCCAACTGTACAGGCTCGGTTACACTTGAGGTGGTCTTCGGATCCCCGGATAATTTCCGAAGCGAGGAGTTAATCTTCGACATAGTCCCGTTCCGCAGTGGCTATCACGCACTGCTCGGACGAACCGCATTTGCAATGTTCAATGCGGTGCTGCACTACGCATACCTCAATCTCAAGATGACAGGCCCTCGAGGAGTCATTACGGTCAATGGAAACACTGAACGCTCTCTCCGAACGGAGGAGCATACGGCGGCCCTCGCGGCGGAAGTACAAAGTAGCCTCTCAAGGCAATTCTCCAGTCCGGCTATTAAACGTCCGGACACCGTCAAGCGCGCCCGGAGTAACCTACAACAAGACCGCCTGGCACGTTCCGAGCAAGCATAGCAATGCGGCCCCAACCCCAGCCCTCGCGAAATTGCGAAACCAGTACTACGCGTACATAACTACGCTCTGGAAATACCATGGGCATAGGGGGAGGGGCACGACCACGGCATGCCCAAAATGCGGCTCAACCGCACCAGGGGCTCCCGATTTTGTCATTCTTTTTTCTTACTTTCAGGACTCCACTTTCCGGAAGGCATGTCCGGCAGTACAATCGCCGAACACACGATGCAACAGCCAGGGAGGCAGAAAGCTACGTCGCGTGTCCAGGTGGTCTCTATAACGAGCAGTATACTTGGTTCACATATCATCCCGCAGCTCGTCCCTGGAGGGGGACATGTCAAATAGTCCCATCTCTTGCTTACCGCACCATTTGTATCATTCTGCTTTTACCGCAAACTTTTTGAATAAACAATACATAGCTTTTGTCTATTATTGCATTCCTTTTTTATAAAAATATGTTCAGTTATGACATTATGCAACCGTACACTTTGGTACGGCCAATACACCAGGGGCTTACGTACCCCAGAATATGGTGTGAGAAGTCCGAACACTCTCATGAGTGCGGCACCCATGAACTTATAGCATTATATGCATCGGCTCAATCATGTCTTGAGTCAATAGTTGGGTTTGCCGGCTCCCATGTTTTGGTACCTTACGTTCCGTTATATCGGCTAAGGTAGCGCTTGGGAGAACCACTGCGATTGTGCCCCGGTTGAGCTGGGTTGAGCACCTCAGTGGAGAAAGCTAAAACTGACCGTCATGATAGGGCGAGAGCCGGTCGCTGTTCGAGAGGTTTTCGAGTCCCTAAAGACTTATGCCGCTTAGAGCGAGGAGTCGGTTTTGTCCGGCCTATGCGTGGATAGCGCCCCGAACTCGGTCTTCCGAATACTAGGGGCTTCGCCGAAATTTAAAATTATAGAATTCTATGGCTAAGTGAGAGTGTTCAAGCATTATAGTCTGATTGCCTTGTTCGTTGTGTTGAGCGCCTCCCTCGAAGGACCCAAGAATGGGCAAAAGAGCGCTCAAGTTTATCCCGAACACCCCAGCACTCGCGGCATGGGGGCAGAAGCCGACGACTCGCCATCTCTCAATTTTAATAATTGGCCGCACAGAAGGTAATATTTTAAATTCAAAAGCATTGCTTAGCGCATATGAACAAGTTTTCAGCGTATAGGATCACAAATATGAGTTTACTCAAAAATTACATCTTTGGAGCACTCATCCGCTATAAGGCGGGCACCCTTCAGGACGCCCTCATAATACATCTCGGGCTTGCCATGCTCCTTGCTCGGCGGTGGTCCGCCCGTCACAAGCTTCTCAGCGTCCATCTTGCCCCAGTGCACTTTAGCACGGGCAAGGGCCCTATGGGCATCTTCGATGCATACGGAACGCTTGATGACTTCAAGCCATGGACAGGCATCCACTAGCCGCCTCACCAGCCCGAAGTAGCTCCCAGGGCGACAGACGGACTATAAGACCCTTCATGGCCTGTTCGGCCACCTTATGGAGCTCGACCAGCTGCTTCAACTGGTCGCTCAAGGGCACCGGGTGTCCGGACTCAGCATACTGAGACCAGAACACCTTCTCCGTCGAGCTCCCCTCTTCGGCTCGGTAGAATGCGGCAGCGTCGAACACACTCCGGGGAAGATCTGCGACTGCTCCTGGAGAGCTCTGGACTTGGGTAAGTAACAAGTAATTCACTTTCACGTGCTTGCTTTGCATAAAGAATGCCTTACCCGCCGCTATCTTCTTCATCGCCTCAATTTCCTGGAGGGCTTTTTGGGCTTCGGCCTTGGCAGAATTGGCACTTGTCGGTGTCAAAACCGGCGGATCTCGGGTAGGGGGTCCCGAACTGTGCGTCTAGGCGGATGGTAACAGGAGACAAGGGACACGGTGTTTTTACCCAGGTTCGGGCCCTCTCGATGGAGGTAAAACCCTACTCCTGCTTGATTAATATTGATGATATGGGTAGTACAAGAGTAGATCTACCACGAGATCAGAGAGGTTGAACCCTAGAAGCTAGCCTATGGTATGATTGTTCTTCGTCCTACGGACTAAAAACCTCCGGTTTATATAGGCACCGAAGAGGGTTAGGGTTACACAGAGTCGGTTACAATGGTAGGAGATCTACATATCCGTATCGCCAAGCTTGCCTTCCACGCCAAGGAAAGTCCCATCCGGACACGGGACGAAGTCTTCAATCTTGTATCTTCATAGTCCAGAGTCCGCCAAAGGTCATAGTCCGGCTATCCGGACACCCCTAATCCAGACTCCTCAAGAACTCCCTGAACCAGGCTTCAATGACGACGAGTCCGCGCCAGATATTGTCTTCGGCATTGCAAGGCGGGTTCCTCCTCCGAATTCTTCATAGAAGATTTTGAACACAAGGATAGTGTCCGGCTGCAAAATAAGTTCCACATACCACCGTAGAGAGAATACTATTTACACAAACTCAATCTGCTGACGTATTCCGCAGCGTGACATCACACCACGGCCAAGCCTTTATTCGAATCGTTTTCACTGTCCCACCTCAGCGTGTTTAGCGAGGCGGTTTCCTTGGCACGTCTTGTCAAAGCAGAGATCGTGTCCCCTTATTCCGGGATTCTCATCAATACGGGCGTGGGTAACCCAAGCGCGCCATTGATTACGGCGCTTGGGAGATAAGCGAGTTTTATTAGGCCGGTGGGGACGCATAGCTTTGTCCGTCCATATAAGGGGATAAGGATCCACTTTTTCACACACGCCTTCTTCCTCCTTTGCTCATCCATTTCCGCGCACTCGAGCTCTAGCTCCCAAGTCTGCACATCCCACCTCAACCTTCTCCAACTATGTCCGGAGCAGGAGGCAAGTGGATGGCCTCCTACGTCACGGAGGGGCACATCAAAATGCTGCAAAAGGCCGGATACTTGTCCGACAAAATCGCGCATCGGCTCCCTGACAAGGGGCAGCTCATCCCCACCCCCAGGCCCCATGAGAGGGTGGTGTTCCTCCCCCACTTCCTCCGCGGACTAGGTTTTCCACTTCACCCATTTGTCCGGGGGCTCATGTTCTACTACGGCCTAGATTTCCATGATCCGCCACGAATTTCATCCTCAACATATCGGCGTTCATCGTCAGTGTGCGAGGCCTTCCTCTCGCATCCAGCCCCACTTGACTTATGGCTGAGGACCTTCAATGTCAAGCCGAAGGTAGTGGGCGGCCGCCAAGCGGAGTGCGGAGGTGCCATGGTGGGCAAGATGGCCAACGTACTATGGCTCGAGGGCTCCTTCGTGGAGACCATAAAGGGGTGGCAATCGGGTGGTTCTACATCACCGAGCCAGCGACTCTAAATGGGCAGCGCCCCGAATTCGATCTGGCTTCCCTACACGGCTCACCTCATGGAAAGAGACGGGCTGACATGGGGTAATTCGAAGAGCCGACCGGACTCCAAACCTGCGTCCAAAACCTGGTGGACAAGAAACTCAAGCTTGTAAACGTAGTCCGTGTTATGCTCATCCACCGGATCCTCCCATGCCAAAGAACGGGCGTTCAACTTGTGGGAGTTTGATCCGGCACAGCACCGAACCTTGAGCCGGCTCTTCGACACTACGTACGAAGATGCCTAGAAGGTGCTGTTCAAGGGCGCCGAGGCTCCCGCATCCGCTACCGAAGATCGCGGATTCAGCTCGCGGCATCAAGCCAGCGAGGTAAGCTATTTTACCCTTTACGGGACTCTTTTTTCATAGTTTGACTCTATGCGGGATCTAAAACTCCCTCACCTTTGATAGGACTGGCAGAAGACGTTTGGACAGGTTGACTGTCCGGCTCCCTTGCCAGAAGACCCAGCGGACGCCCGATTGACGGGGCGGCTGGTTCAGGCACCTTACGTGGTGCCGGAGAAGAAGGCCAAGAAGAAGGCCACAAGAACTCGAAGGAGTTCCCGGCGCCAGGTGTTGTCGGATTCATCGTCCGATGACTCCGAGGCGGACTCCTCCCGTGAAGACGAGGAGGAGGAAAAAGAGGCCTCTCCCCCAGCGGGGGGAGAGAAGAAAAGGAAGGCCGCCCCAACTGGGGAGGCCGGAGGGTCCAAGAAGGGAAGGACCCTTCCTCCGCACTACACCACCAACGCCGACGTCGGCGAAGAGGAGTGGCCACCGAGGACCAAGCCCCTGGCGAAGTCGTAAGTGTCCGGACACCAGAATAACTCATGACGTTCCATTTGTCGCACAACATCTTCTAACGCCGAATATAACCATGCAGCCCGCCCAAGGGCGGGCTCGACGCTCCGATGAGCGGATCCCTGGATTCGTCGGATGTGAATAGCACCTCACTTCCGACCGCCTCGTGTCCTCCCGCCGCGGATGACGCCGAGGTGGAGTCCCAAAAGGGGCCCAACCAGGAGGAGGTGGCCCTGGAGGCGCCGCAAGGTGACCTCCCGAACTCCCGACGCAAAGGGGATAAAACCCCGAAGGGCTTTAAGTCCGGCCCTGTGCTGGACTCCGTACCGGAACCTTCAGTGGTTCCGGAGACCGGCAGGCGACCCCTTCGTAAGAAGGGCAAGACTGCGACGCCGGTGACCTCCGTCCAACCGGAGGCACCGGATAATTTGATGGAGGCGCTTAACGGCGCTTCCATCGACGAGGAGCACCACACTGTTATGAGTGTGGTGATCCAGAAAGTTCAGTCCGCCAAGAGCGGGCTGACTGAAGCATGTGCCAGCCTTCTAACAGGCTTTGAGGTATGTATTTAAGATATGTAAAAATATTACCGCATAGACAGTAGCCCCTGATGCTCAGTTTGGTGTTCGGAAAGAAAAAGCCGAACTGAGGATCTAAAAGATATACGAAGGAGTCTAACATAAGTATGTCAATATGGGAATGCAGGCTCTTGCCGACCTCTGCCGACCTTGTTGTGGAGGTTGATGCATTGAAGCAGAGCCTCGAGCGGTCCGAGAACGAGCTCGGCCTTGCCAAAAAGCAGCTCGAGGACAAGGAAGGTAAGTAATACCTTATGTGAGTATTTAAAAGATGTGGTTGCAAAAAATGACAGGAATAACGTGAATACTACAGGGGCCATGAACGAGGTGGCGACCCTGAAGGAAGCGGTGTCCAAGGCCGAAAGCAATGCGGCCGCGGAGCGCACCGAGCGAGAGAAGCAGGCGCGGGTGGCGGAGGTGCGGCAAGAGCTCCGTGCTCGTGGAAAAACACGAGTTTGGAGCGTGACTCAAAGACTCGAGAGTCCGAGCTCGCCTCGGCCCTTGAGAGCGCCAAAGCCGCTAAGGCCGAAACCCAAAAAGCCCTCCAGGAAATTGAGGCGACGAAGAAGATAGCGGCGGGTAAGGCATTCTTTATGCAAAGCAAGCATGTGAAAGTGAATTATCTGTTACTTACCCGAATCCGGAGCTCTCCAGGAGCATTCGCAGATCTGCCCTTGATGTGTCCGATCTTTGGCGCATTCTACCGAGCCGAGGAGGGTAGCTCGACGGAGAAGGTGTTCTGGTCTCAGTATGCTGAGGCCGGACACCCGGTGCCCTTAAGCGACCAGTTGAAGCAGCTGGTCGAGCTCCATAAGGTGGCCGAACAGGCCATGAAGGGCCTCATAGTTCGGCCATGGCCTAAGGAAGCCATGCCTGGGAGCTACTTCAGGTGTGAGGCGGCTGGTGGATGCCTGTCCATGGGTTGAAGTCGTCAAGCGCTCCGTCTGCATCGAAGGTGCCCGTAGGGACCTTGCCCGTGCTAAGGTGCACTGGGGCAAGATGGACGCTGAGAACCTTGTGACGGACGGACCACCAACGGGCAAGGAGCATCGCAAGCCTGAAATGTATTATGAGGGTGTCCTGAAGGGTGCCCGCCTTATAGCGGGTGAATGCTTGCTACGTCTCGAGCTTGCGTTGGATTTCCCCGAAGAGGAGAGGATGATGCAGCACAGTAGCGTAAGTATTTCCCTCAGTTTTTTAGAACGAAGGTATCAATCCAGTAGGAGACCACACGCAAGTCCCTCGTGCACTGCACAAAATGATAGCTACTGCAACCAACGCTTAGGGGTTGTCAATCCCTTCACGGTCACTTACGAGAGTGAGATCTGATAGAGATAATATTTTTGGTATTTTTGGTATAAAGATGCAAAGTAAAAGTAAAAGCAAAGCAAGTAAATAAAGTGATGGAGATTGATATGATGAGAATAGACCCGGGGGCCATAGGTCTCACTAGTGGCTTCTCTCAAGAGCATAAGTATTCTACGGTGGGTGAAAAAATTACTGTTGAGCAATTGACAGAATTGAGCATAGTTATGAGATTATCCAGGCAATGATCATGTATATAGGCATCACGTCCGAGACAAGTAGACCGAAACGATTCTGCATCTACTACTATTACTCCACTCATCGACCGCTATCTAGCATGCATCTAGAGTATTAAGTTTAAAAACAGAGTAATGCCTTAAGCAAGATGACATGATGTAGAGGAATAAATTCATGCAATATGATAAATACCCCATCTTGTTATCCTCGATGGCAAAAATACAATGCGTACCTTGCAACCCTTTCTGTCACTGGGTAAGGTCACCGCAAGATTAAACCCAAAGCTAAGCACTTCTCCCATTGCAAGAACTACCAATCTAGTTGGCCAACCCAAACGGATAATTCGAAGAGACTTGCAAAGATAACTTAATCATACATAAAAGAATTCAGAGAAGAATCAAATATTTTCCATAGATAAGCTGGATCATAAACCCACAATTCATCGGTCTCAACAAACACACCGCAAAAAGAAGATTACATCGAATAGATCTCCACGAGAGAGGGGGAGAACATTGTATTGAGATCCAAAAGAGAGAAGAAGCCATCTAGCTACTAATCAGGACCCAAGGTCTGAAGCCCTATGTGGTGGATGCCCCTCCCATGAGCTCCTAACAGGCCCCAAGATGGGATCTCGTGGATACAGAAAGTTGCGGCGGTGGAATTAGGTTTTTGGCTCCGTACCTGGTCTGTTGGGGGTACGTAGGTATATATAGGAGGAAGGAGTACGTCGGTGGAGCGTCAGGGGGCCCACGAGGTAGGGGGCGCGCCTAGGGCGGAGGGGCGCGCCCCCCACCCTCGTGACTGCCTCTGGCACTCCTTGGAGTAGGGTCCAAGTCTCCTGGATCACGTTCGTGAGAAAATCACGTTCCTCAAGGTTTCATTCCGTTTGGACTCCATTTGATATTCCGCTTTCTTGAAACACTGAAATAGGCAAAAAACAACAGTGCAATTTGGGCCTCCGGTTAATAGGTTAGTCCCAAAAATAATATAAAAGTGGAAAATAAAGCCCATTATAGTCCAAAACAATAGATAAAGTAGCATGGAGCAATCAAAAATTATAGATACGTTGGAGACGTGTCGACGCATCCCTAAGCTTAATTCCTGCTCGTCCTCGAGTAGGTAAATGATAAAAAGAGAATTTTTGATGCGGAGTGATACTTTGGCATAATTTCAATGTAAATCTTCTTAATTGTGATATGAATATTCAGATCTGAAAGATTCAAGACAAAAGTTCATATTGACATAAAAATAATAATACTTCAAGCATACTAATCAAAATAATTATGTCATCTCAAAATAACATGGCCAAAGAAAGTTCATCGCTACAAAATCATATAGTTAGGCTATGCTTCATTTTCATCACACAAAGATGTTCCCAACTTCTATACCCCCGATGACAAGCCAAGCAATTGTTTCATACTTAAATAATCTCAAACCTTTTCAACCTTCACGCAATACATGAGCGTGAGCCATGGATATAGCACTATGGGTGGAATAGAATATGATGATGGGGATTGTGTGGAGAAGACAAAAAAGGAGAATGTCTCACGTTGACGAGGATAATCAACGGGCTATGGAGATGCCCATCAATTGATGTCAACATGAGGAGTAGGGATTGCCATGCAAGGGATGCACTAGAGCTATGAATGCTCAACAAAAGAAAACTAGTGGGTATGCATCCAACTTGCTTGCTCATGAAGACCTAGGGCATTTGAGGAAGCCCATCGTAGGAATATACAAGCCAAGTTCTATAATGAAAAATTCCCACTAGTATATGAAAGTGATAACATATGAGACTCACTACATGAAGAACGAGGTGCTACTTTGAAGCACAAAATATGAGACTCATTACATGAAGAACATGGTGCTACTTTGAAGCACAAGTGTGGAAAAAGAGATAGTAGCATTGCCCTTTTCTTTTTTTTGGCCTTTCTCTTTTTTTTGGGCAATGCTCTAACAATGATGATCATCACACTTCTATTGATTACAACATGAGGATTACAACTCGAAACTAGAACAAGGTATGACTCTATATGAATGCCTCCGTGATGTAAGGATGGTGCAATGAATCAAGAGTGACATGTATGAAAATAATGCATGGTGGCTTTGCCACAAATACAATGTCAACTACATGATCATGCAATGGCAATATGACAAAAGTAATGTATGTCATGATGATGATGGTGGAAGTTGCATGGCAATATATCTCGGAATGGCTATGGAAATGCCATAATAGGTAGGTATGGTGGCTGTTTTGAGGAAGATATAAGGAGGTTTATGTGTGATAGAGCGTATCGTATCACGGGGTTTGGATGCACCGGTGAAGTTTGCGCCAACTCTCAATGTGAGAAAGGGCAATGCACGGTACCGAAGAGGCTAGCAATGGCGGAAAGGTAAGAGTGCGTATAATCCATGGACTCAACATTAGTCAAAAGAACTCATATACTTATTGCAAAAATTTAGAAGTCATAAAAATTCAAGTACTACGCGCATGCTCCTAGGGGGATAGATTGGTAGGAAAAGACCATCGCTCGTCCCCGACCGCCACTCATAAGGATGCACAAGCCAGGTACACTTCATGCTTCAAATTTATTACACAACTTTAACCATACGTGCATGCTACAGGACTTACAAACTTCAACACAAGCATTTCTCAAATTCACAACTACTCAACCAGCATGACTTTGATATTATTACCTCCATATCTCAAAACAATTATCAAGCATCAAACTTATCTTAGTATTCAACGCACTCAAAAGAAAGTTTCACATATCTTGAACACCAAGTATATTAACATTAAGAAAATTACCATGCTATTAACGACTCTCAAAATAATCTAATTGAAGCATGAGAGATCAAGTTTCTTTAAAAAAAATCCACCACCGTGCTCTAAAAGATCTAAGTGAAGCACTAGAGCAAAAATTATCACGCTCAAAAAGATATAAGTGAAGCAGTATGAGCAAATTATCAAGCTCAAAAGATATAAGTGAAGCACATAGAGTATTATATCAAATTATAATTCATATATGGCTCTCTCAAAAGGTGTGTACAGCAAGGATGATTGTGGTAAACTAGCAAGCAAAGACTCAAATAATACAAGACGCTCCCAGCAAAACACATATCATGTTGGTGAATAAAAATATAGCTCCAAGTAAATTACCGATGGAAGTGGACGAAAGAGGGGATGCCTTCCGGGGCATCCCCAAGCTTTGACTTTTTGGTGTCCTTGGATTATCTTGGGGGTGCCATGGGCATCCCTAAGCTTAGGCTCTTGCCACTCCTTGTTCCATAATCCATCAAAAGAATTCACCCAAAACTTGAAAACTTCACAACACAAAACTCAATAGAAATCTCGTGAGCTCCATTAGAGAAAGAAAACAAAAGACTACTTTAAGGTACTGTAATGAACTCATTCTTTATTTATATTGGTGTTAAACCTACTGTATTCCAACTTCTCTATGGATCATAAATTATTTTACTAGCCATAGATTCATCAAAATAAGCAAACAACACACGCAAAACAGAATCTGTCAAAAACAGAACAGTCTGTAGTAATCTGTAACTAACGCAAACTTCTGGAACCCAAAAAGTTCTACCAAAATTAGACGACCTGGAAAATTTGTTTATTGATCAGCAGCAATTGGAATAAGTATTTTATCACGTTCTGGTGATTTTTAACAATTCGGGCACTGAGCACAAAGATTCTGGAAATTACAGCAAGATCAAATAACTATCATCTAAGAAGATCCAATAGGTCCAACTTGGCACAAACACTAATTAAAAGATAAAATCACATCTAAACAGAGTCTAGATGGATTATTTTATTCCTAAACAGAACCAAAAACAAAAACACAAAATAAAATTGGGTTGCCTCCCAACAAGCGCTATCGTTTAACGCCCCTAGCTAGGCATAAAAACAAGGATAGATCTAGGTATTGCCATCTTTGGTAGGAAATTCTTTAATGAGGCACCTTCCTCCTTTAGAATTTTCTTTCTTTCTAGTAATTATCAAACTTTTAGGCACAAGATCGAAAAATTCATTCGTAGCAAATGGTTCCTTAATGATAGTAAAAAGATCGGGATGCATACTTATAGATTTAAGATCCGCATTTTCCTTACTAGATGGTTCACCCTTATTTTTAGGAACATACATAAGCTTGGCAATTTTAGCGGGAGGACTAGGAGTATTCTTTACGGAAGAAAAAGCGGTTCCCAAGTTGGTGATGATACCCTCAAGTTTATCGATTCGAGTAGAGTCTAGATTTATTTTCTCATTAACCATGGGTTCCTTCTCCTTAATATTTTTCAAAGTCATTCCTACCTTAGATCCATATTGAGTAATTTGATTATGGATCTTTTATCTAGATTTTCAATGGATTCAATGGTAGCAACTTTGTTTTCAATAATTTCAAGCCTTTGCATAACATGCTCCAAAGTTAACATAGTTCCATTAACCAAAAGAGGAGGTGAGCCAAATAAATCTATTAAAGCATTATAAGAATCAAAAGTATGGCTACCCAAGAAATTCCCTCCGTAATGGTATCAAGGATATATCTATACCAAGGATTAGCACCTACATAAAAAAATCTGAAGAAGAACTGAAGTAGATTGCTTCCTGGTAGATCTATTTTGAGCATTGCAAATTCTATACCAAGCATCTTTTAGATTTTCTCCCTCCCTTTGCTTAAAATTTAGATCTTCATTCTCGGGAGATAGCGGAGAAGATATAAGACTAGTCATGACGACAAGCAAGCGAACTAACACACGAGCAAACAAAAGGCAAAGGAAAAAGGCAAAGGATATTGGGAAAGAGAGGGCGAATAAAACGGCAAGGGTGAAGTGGGGGAGAGGAAAACGAGAGGCAAATGGCAAATAATGTAATGCGAGAGATGGGGATTGTGATGGGTACTTGGTATGTTGACTTTTGCGTAAGCCTCCCCGGCAACGGCGCACAAAATTCTTCTTGCTACGTCTCGAGCTTGCGTTGGATTTCCCCGAAGAGGAGAGGATGATGCAACACAGTAGCATAAGTATTTCCCTCAGTTTTTGAGAACCAAGGTATCAATCCAGTAGGAGACCACGCGCAAGTCCCTCGTACCTGCACAAAACGATAGCTACTCGCAACCAACGCTTAGGGGTTGTCAATCCCTTCACGATCACTTACGAGAGTGAGATCTGATAGAGATAATATTTTTGGTATTTTTGGTATAAAGATGCAAAGTAAAAGTAAAAGCCAAGCAAGTAAATAAAGTGATGGAGATTTATATGATGAGAATAGACCCGGGGGCCATAGGTTTCACTAGTGGCTTCTCTCAAGAGCATAAGTATTCTACGGTGGGTGAAAAATTACTGTTGAGCAATTGACAGAATTGAGCATAGTTATGAGGTTATCCATGCAATGATCATGTATATAGGCATCACGTCGAGACAAGTAGACCGAAACGATTCTGCATCTACTACTATTACTCCACTCATCGACCGCTATCCAGCATGCATCTAGAGTATTAAGTTTAAAAACAGAGTAACGCCTTAAGCAAGATGTCATGATGTAGAGGAATAAATTCATGCAATATGATAAATACCCCATCTTGCTATCCTCGATGGCAACAATACAATACATGCCTTGCAACCCTTTCTATCACTAGGTAAGGTCACCGCAAGATTGAACCCAAAGCTAAGCACTTCTCCCATTGCAAGAACTACCAATCTAGTTGGCCAAACCAAACGGATAATTCGAAGAGACTTGCAAAGATAACTTAATCATACATAAAAGAATTCAGAGAAGAATCAAATATTTTCCATAGATAAGCTGGATCATAAACCCACAATTCATCGGTCTCAACAAACACACTGCAAAAAGAAGATTACATTGAATAGATCTCCACGAAAGAGGGGGAGAACATTGTATTGAGATCCAAAAAGAGAGAAGAAGCCATCTAGCTACTAACTATGGACCCGAAGGTCTGAAGTAAACTACTCACACTTCATTGGAGGGGCTATGGTGTTGATGTAGAAGCCCTCCGTGGTGGATGCCCCCTCCGGCGGAGCTCCGAAACAGGCTCCAAGATGGGATCTCGTGGATACAGGAAGTTACGGCGGTGGAATTAGGTTTTTGGCTCCATCCCCGGTCTGTTGGGGGTACGTAGGTATATATAGGAGGAAGGAGTACGTCGGTGGAGCGTCAGGGGGCCCACGAGGCAGGGGGCGCGCCCCGGGGGGAGGGGCGCGCCCCCCACCCTCGTGACCGCCTCTGGCACTCCTTGGAGTAGGGTCCAAGTCTCCTGGATCACGTTCAGTGAGAAAATCACGTTCCCGAAGGTTTCATTCCGTTTGGACTCCGTTTGATATTCCGTTTCTTCGAAACACTGAAATAGGCAAAAAAATAGCAATTCTGGGTTGGGCCTCCGGTTAATAGGTTAGTCCCAAAAATAATATAAAAGTGGAAAATGAAGCCCATTATAGTCCAGAACAATAGGTAAAGTAGCATGGAGCAATCAAAAATTATAGATATGTAGGAGACGTATCAATGCTCCAAAGATGTAATTTTTGAGTAGACTCGCATTTGTTATCATGTACGCTGAAAACTTGTTCATATGCGCTAAGCAACACTTTTGAATTTAAAATATTACCTTATGTGCGGCCGTGTACTAAATTTGAGAGATGGCGAGTCGTCGGCTTCAGCCCCCATGCCACGAGTGCTGGGGTGATCGGGATAAACATGAGCGCTCTTGTTCCCATTCTTGGGTCCTTTGAGGGAGGCGCTCAACGCAACGAACAAGGCAACCGGACTATAATGCTTGAAAACTCTCACTTAGCCATAGAATTCTATAATTTTAAATTTCGGTGAAGCCCCTGGTATTCGGAAGACCGATTTCGGGGCGCTATCCACGCCTAGGCCGGACAATGTCGACTCCTCGCTCTAAGCGGCATAAGTCTTTAGGGACTCGAAAACCTCTCGAACAGCGACCGGCTCTCGCCCTATCATGACGGTCAGATTTAGCTTTCTCCACAGAGGTGCTTAACACAGCACAACCGGGCACAATCGCGATGGTTCTCCCAGCGCTACCTTAGCCAATATAACGGAACATAAGGTACCAAAACATGGGAGCCGGGCAAACCCAACTATTGACCCAAGACATGATTCGGAGCCGATGCATATAATGCTATAATTTCGGGGTGCCGCACTTGTGAAAGTGTTCGGACTTATCACACCATATTGTGTTGTACTTAAGCCCCTAGTGTATTGCCCGTACCAAAGTGTATGGTTGCACAATGTCATAACTGAACATATATATATAGAAAAAAGGAATTCAATAATAGGCAGAAGCTATGTATTGTTTATTCAAAAGGGCTGCAGAAGAGCGTAATGATACAAATAGTGCGATAAGCAAGGGACGGACTTTTAACATGTCCCCTCGAGGGGTAAGCTGCGGGATGGTATGTAAAACAGGTATACTGCCCGTAATAGAGACCACTGGACACTCGACGAGTACGCTTCCCTGGCTGTTGCATCGTGTGTTGGCGATTCTCTTGCCGGACAGGGCTTCGTGAGAACGGAGTCATGAAAGTAAAAAGGAAAGAAGAAAAGAAAAGAATGACACAATCGGGGCCCCGGTGCGGTTGAGCGCGTGCAGGCATGCCATGGTCATGCCCCTCCCCTATGCCCATGGTATTTCCGGGCGTAATTATGTACGCGTAGTACTGGTTTCGCAATTTCGCGAGGGCTGGGGTTTGGGCCGCATTGCTATGCGTGCTCGGAACGATGCCAGCGGTCTTGTTGTAGGTTACTCGGCGCCGCTTGACGGTGTTCGGACTTTTAATAGCCGGACTCGAGAATTGCCTTAAGAGGCTGCCTTGTACTTCCGCCATGTAGGCCGCCGTATGCTCCTCCGTCCGGAGAGAGCGTTCGGTGTTTCCATTGATCGTAATGACTCCTCAAGGACACGGCATCTTGAGCTTGAGATATGCGTAGTCTTGGCATCGCATTGAACTTTGCAAATGCGGTTCGTCCGAGCAGTGCGTGATAGCCGCTGCGGAACGAGACTATGTGGAAGATTAACTCCTCGCTTCGGAAGTTATCCGGGGATCCGAAGACCACTTCAAGTGTAACTAAGCTTGTACAGCTGGCCTCTACACCTGGTATGACGCCTTTAAAGGTCGTCTTCGTGGGTTTAATCCTTGATGGGTCTATGCCCATTTTGTGCACTGTATCATGATAAAGGAGGTTCAGGATGCTGCCGCCGTCCATTAGGACTCTAGTGAGGTGAAATCCGTCAATGATTGGGTCTAGAACCAATGCGGCAAATCCGCCATGGCGGATGCTAGTGGGGTGGTCCCTTCGATCAAAAGTGATCGGGCAAGAAGACCACGGGTTGAACTTTAGGCGGCGGCTCCATGCATATACGTCCCTTAGTGCACGCTTCCGCTCCCTTTTGGGTATGTGGGTTGCGTATATCATGTTCACCGTCCGCATTTGTGGGGGAAGCCCTTCATCCACTATTGTTCGGCGGCCGGGCTCCTCCTCGTCATCGCTATGCAGCCCTTGTCATTGTTTTGACATTTAACTTGCTCGCTCGTTGAACACCCAACAATCCTTGTTGGTGTGGTTGGCTGGTTTTTCGGGGTGCCGTGTATCCGCACGAGCGATCGAGTATTCGGTCCAAATTGGACGGGCCCAGAGTATTTCTTTTAAATGGCTTTTTCCGCTGACCGGGTTTAGAGCCTCTGAATCCGGCATTGACTGTCGTATCCTCAGCATTATCGCCGTTAATGCGGCTCTTGTGCTTGTTGTGACGCGACCTGCCATTGCTGTCCTTGGTATACAAATTACCAGGGCTCTTGGTCATGTTGTTACTACGAGCTAGCTAGCTGTCCTCTCCCGCGCAAAAGCGGGTCATGAGTGTTGTGAGGGCTGCCATGGATTTCGGCTTTTCCTGTCCTAGGTGCCGGGCAAGCCACTCGTCATGGATGTTGTGTTTGAAGGCTGCAAGGGCCTCTGCATCCGGACAATGACGATTTGATTTTTCTTGGTTAGTAACCATGTCCAAAATTGTCGGCCGATTCCTCCGCTGCTGAATTATGTGGCATAGGTCATCGGCGTTCGTGGTCGCACATATGTGCCCCGAAATTGTCGAGGAATGCGGCTTCCGTGTCTTCCCAACAACCAATTGACTCTGTGCAAGCTGTTAAGCCAATGCTGGGCTGGTCCTTTAAGCTTGAGTGGGAGGTATTTGATGGCGTGTAGATCATCACCGTGGGCCATGTGGATGTGAAGGAGATAGTCCTCGATCCAAACCGCAGGATCTGTTGTGCCACCGTATGATTCAATGTTTACGGGTTTGAAACCCTCAGGGACTTGATGATCCATCACTTCATCTGTGAAGCATAGTGGGTGTCTTGGCGCCTCAGATTGGGTTATATCATGACGCAGCTCAAATGAGCTTTGTCTACTGTGTTCGGCCCGGCCGGAGTTGCCATATCCGGCGTGACGGTAATCGTCACGTGTCGTGGGGCGCCCACGCGATCCGTAGATATATCTCGCAGGTCTGGCGCATTTCCCCGCACCTTGGTATTTTTTGAGCGGCGCCGGGGTGCGGCTTGAGTTGAGGGCCGAGAGGCCTCTCATCCTGACCACGAGGTGGCGGTCAGCCGTATCATCGCGCTGGTGATGTAGGTTTGGGTGCTTCCTCCTCTAATCGAGGTAGCAGCCTGCGTTTTTGGGTAGGTCTTGAGGGCGCCGAGTTCATACTCTTCGGCCGCAAGGACTTCAGTCCATCTGTCAGCTAGCAAGTCTTGGTCAGCTCTAAGTTGTTGCTGCTTTTTCTTGAGGCTGCTTGCTGTGGCCATAAGCCTACGTTTGAAACGCTCTTGTTCAACGGGATCCTCGGGCATGACGAATTCGTCGTCGTCGAGGCTTGCTTCATCTTCAGAGGGAGGCATGTAATTATCGTCCTCTACCTCTTTATCTGTCGCTCTCTCATAAGGGCTGGCTTCTCCATCCTCCTGCGCTGAATCTTGCTGTAGGGGGTTGTCTTCGCACCTTGTCCGGTGTTATTGTCTCCGTGCGGAATCACCGTTTCTTTGTGGCGGGATTTAGAGCGGCGCCGCTGACACCGGCGCTTAGGCTGTTTCTTGGAGGGGTCATCCTCCGTTGTTCCATCGCCATTCCCATCTTTTGGGATGTCCACCATGTATATGTCGTATGACGAGGTGGCCTTCCAGTGCCCTGTGGGCGCTGGTCCTTGGTCGTCTCCTGCATCGTCGTCCATACCGTCGATGTCTTCGGAGTCGAAGTCGAGCATGTTGGTTAAATCATCGGCAGTGGCTACGAAGTGGGTGGTGGGTGGGCTTTGAATTTCTTTATCGTCCGCATCCCAACCTTCCTGACCATAATCCGGCCAGGGCTCTCCTGATAAAGAGAGAGACTTTAGTGAATTCAGGATGTCACCAAAGGGCGAGTGCTGAAAGATGTCCGCAGCAGTGAATTCCATGATCGGCACCCAATCGGATTCGATTGGCGGGGGCGCGGAAGGCTCGGAGTCCGGAGAGGAGTCCAGCACCTTGGAGTCACGAGCTTCGCAAAGGATGGGGTAGGTGTACGGCTCAATCGCTGTAGAGATCACAGCACCCGAGGCGGTGTCTAGCCACTCGTCATCGATCGGCGCAGTCGGCTCCGAGCTAAAGGTCGGAGCGGACACTGGTGCGGCCTCCAGGACACTATTCGGCGGCAGAGCTAGATCATGCCCCTCGTGACAGTGCGGCGCGCTTGGCTGTGGCTCGAACCCGTCGAAGATCAAGTCTCCGCGGACGTCAGCCGTGTAGTTCAAACTTCCAAATCGACTGGTGGCCAGGGGCGTAGCTTTCAATCTGCTCCACATGGCCAAGCGAATTGGCCTGTAGTGCAAAGCCGCCGAATACGAAGATCTGTCCGGGGAGAAAAGTCTCACCCTGGAGCGCATCGTTGTTGATTGTCAGAGGATCCATCGGGCCTAAAGATGGCGACACAGAGGAACTCTCAATGAAAGCACCAATGTCGGTGTCAAAACCGGCGGATCTCGGGTAGGGGGTCCTGAACTGTGCGTCTAGGCGGATGGTAATAGGAGACAAGGGACACGATGTTTTTACCCAGGTTTGGGCCCTCTCGATAGAGGTAAAACCCTACTCCTACTTGATTAATATTGATGATATGGGTAGTACAAGAGTAGATCTACCACGAGATCAGAGAGGCTAAACCCTAGAAGCTAGCCTATGGTATGATTGTTCTTCGTCCTACGGACTAAAAACCCTCTGGTTTATATAGACACCGGATAGGGTTAGGGTTACACAGGTCGGTTACAATGGTAGGAGATCTACATATCCGTGCATCCAAGCTTGCCTTCCATGCCAAGGAAAGTCCCATCCGGACACGGGACGAAGTCTTCAATCTTGTATCTTCATAGTCCAGGAGTCCGACCAAAGGTCATAGTCCGGCTATCCGGACACCCCCTAATCCAGGACTCCCTCAGTGCTCTCAAGGGCCGAGGCGAGCTCGAACTCTCGAGTCTTTGAGTCAAGCTCCAAACTCTCGTGTTTTTCCACGAGAGCCTGGAGCTCTTGCTGCACCTCCGCCACCCGCGCCTCCTGCTTCTCTCGCTCGGTGCGCTCCATGGCCGCCTTGTCTTCGGCCTTGGACAGCGCTTCCTTCAGGGTCGCCACCTCGGTTGTGGCCCCTGTAATACTCACGTTGGTCCTGTCATTTTTTGCAACCACATCTTTTTATATACTTACATAAGGTATTACTTACCTTCCTTGTCTTCGAGCTGCTTCTTGGCAAGGTCGAGCTCGTTCTTGGACCGCTCGAGGCTCTGCTTCAATGCATCGACCTCCGCAGTCAGTGCGGCAAAGGTCAGCAGCGCAGCCTGCATTCCCATATTGACATACTTATGTTAGACTCCTGCGTATATCTTTTTGATCATCAGTTCGGCTTTTCTTTCCGAACACCAAACTGAGCATCGAGGCTACCGCTCTATGCGGTAATATTTTTACATATCTTAAATACATACCTCAAAGCCTCGTTAGAAGGCTGGCACAGGCTTCGATCAGCCCGCTCTTGGCGGACTGAACCTTCTGGATCACCACACTCATAATAGTGCGGTGCTCCTCGTTGATGGAGGCGCCGTTAAGCACCTCCAGCAGATTATCCGGTGCCTCCGGTTGGACGGAGGTCACCGGCGTCACGGTTATGAGTCACAAGGGGTAACGCCAGGCCAAGATGCCCATTGTACGGGCTCTCTCCTGCTAGAAGTTATGTTCGGCTCACCCGAAAACTTCCGCCGCGAAAATCTAACCTTCCACATCGCCCCATTTACAAGTAGCTATCAAGCACTACTGGGACGCGAAGCTTTCGCCCGCTTTAACGCAATACCGCATTATGCATCTCTTATACTTAAAATGCCCGGTCCGCGAGGCATCATCTCATTAAAGGAAATATCGAGTGTTCCTCGAGCGCCAGATTGTGCGGCTGCCTTGACAGCCACACACTAAACCGGCTTCACTAAACAAAGCACCTAAACAGGTCGTTCGGACCCGGACATGGCTAGACGAGTCCGCATAAACATACAAGGGCTTACTAGTAGCCGCATACCCCGCATAAGGGCTCCGCGCATGTACAACAAGAGACAATAAAGCTCAATTTTATTCATTTTTTGAATTGTACTTTGTTTATTTAATATAAGGTACATTTTCGCACGATCTTTTTCAACTAAGTTCCTCTCTTTTACAGATGAACACTGTGCTACGCCCATCCAGGATACGGCACAACGGAGACACACGCGCAGACGTGCAGTAGGGACCCGTTCCAAGGATTCTTTTTAGATTAAGACCCTACGTAAACCTTTTTTACTGTCTCTTGTTGATACACATAACCCCGGTTTCTTGCTATAACCGAGGTGGAGGCTGGCGTCCTGGCATGTGGCCACGTCAGAATTTTTGCGCTGCACTGGACACCAGGCTTATTACTAAGGGCGTTCTTCAGCCCGTTTTCATAAAGACCGAATACCTTAGGGAGTGTTCGGCGTCATGAAGTTTGGCCTTATATGCATCAGCTCAATCATGTCTTTGGTCAAATGATGGGTTTGCCCGGCTCCTGTTTTGCTGCCTTACGTTCCTCTCTATCGGCTAAGGCGGCACCAGGAGAACTATCGATTGTGCCCTGTTCGCCAAAGCGAAAGCACCTCAAAGAGAGAAAGCCGAAAACTGACTGTGATGATATAGCGTGAGACTGGTCAACCACTCGATGACCCGCCGGAATTTTTAGGATTCCTCCGCATTAACGAAGGGCCGTTTCCCGGCCAGGCACACACGCGCCCCGAATTCGGGCGAGCGCGGTGCCCCCATGGGCTATATAGTAGCCCCACTGTCAAACTCCTATGGCTAAGTGAAAGTGATAAAGCATTATAGTCCGGTTGCCTAGTTCGCTGCGCTATCACCTCCTTTATAGGACCAAGACGTTGGATCAAGTGTGAAAATGCGCTTTCATGTAACACCCCCACATTATATGCGTGGGGCTGAAGCCGACAACCGCCATCTTTCAAAGTTATATATACATATACATTAACGGCCGCACAGGAGGTATTTTAATTCTTGAAGTCACAAGTATAAAAAGCTTTTATATTCCCTCGAAACATTGTTTTACAATAATACATGTTATTCGAACATAATATCCTTCGAGCAAAAAAACTGCGTTTCTATTAAACGAGTGCCCTGCAGAACTTCCTGAAAATAGTGCTCGGCAGGTACTCGGCTCCCGTCCGAATCTTGGGATGCAACATCGGTGGCCTTCATCTCCGCCCAGTATGTCTTGACACGGGCAAGAGCCATCCGCGCACCCTCTATGCACGCTGACCTCTTCATTGCATTGATATGCGGCATCGCACCAAGGAATTGCTGCACCAAGCTAAAATAACTCTTAGGCTCGGGCCTTTCCGGCCACAGATGACTCACGACATCCTTCATGGCGAGTCCGGATAACCTATGCAGCTCCGCCCATGCGGCCAAACGATCGGTTAATGGAAGTGGGCGCTCTGGATTGTGGAACTGCGACCAAAAAAGCTTTTCCACTTCATGATCGTTTTGATCTCGGAAGTGTTCGGCCGCGTCCGCGGCACTTGCCGCCAAGTCCAGATAAGTATCCGCCGCACTCCACAGCCGGTCCAGTTGAGCATATTTCGGATCCCTGAACTTCATCCGCAGCATAAAGGGCTTTCCAGCCGCGATATCTTCGGCCTGACGTAGCTCCTCCCTCATAGCTCTCATTGCAGAGCGAGCATCCTTGGCCTCGGTAGTGGCCTTCTCCAGGTCCTTCTGTTCCGCCCGATCTTCTTTTTCAAGAAGCTTGCAGCGGTCGGCAGCTTCTTCAACTTCACAGCCATCTCGGCCATTTCCTTCTTGCTTCGGCAGTAAGCAGCCTGTTCGGCTTTCAGCTCTTCGGCTGCCTTTAAGGCAGCCGCATCACTTTTCCTGGCCTGCTCCTTGGCTCGGGCGAGTTCCCCCGAAGGTTCTCCATGGCAGCGGCACCATCTGCATCAAGCATACATGTTGTAAGGCATGGGCATCAAGCCCCCTTACCAGGTGTCCGCGGAGAAATTGCATACCTTGGGACTCGTCAAGCCGCTTGTTGACAAGTGCGATGTCGGCATCTGCCACGTCAAGTTGCCGCTTTAGCTCGGCAAATTCATCAGTCCGGTTAGGCACCGGACACTTCGCCACTACACAGGAAGGGCGACATATTATACCTGGGATTATGATCCTCGGCGCGCCGTCATTTTTTACAACGCACCGAGTCTCAGGGGCTACTATCTACACAGGGCGCATCTTATATATGCGGAACCGTCAAAAGGTACATCATTTCGCGTACCTCAAAACCTGTCAGTAAAATCCTGGCGGCCTTGTACAACCCGCTCTCCGTGGATGAAATCCTTTCAATAACCGTACCCATCAACGCACGGTGTTCTTCTGAGATAGACGCTCGCCCCAGCAGACCCTTCAGCTCCTCCGACCACGCACCAGACAGTGCCGGACTCACCCGATGGCCTTTTTCGAAGGCCGGACACGGAGGGCTTTGGGGGGCCACACAACTGCTTTCCGGCCCTGCCGGATTCGGAGAGACCCTCCGTGACGACACCTCAGGGTCGCTCGCCTCACGCGGCGGTACGGCAGGGGGAGGCGTTCCGCTCTCCATCATCTCCGGACGAAGATCCCCTGAAGATGAGCTCTGCTGAGAAGGGCTGAGATCCGAACTACAAGGTAAAATTTCGGTTATCTTCCTCAGAAATAGAACAGGGATGTCTCTTATTTTAAAACTCCCTCTCTACTCACGGCTCATTGGAGGGCTGATCCCCTTAGGGGGGCAAAGGCGGCCGAGGCATCTCCCGGCACAGGACCCTCTGACGAAGATTTCTTCCCCCGCTTTGAGACCATGGTCTCCGGGTCTTCAGAGGCGGTCCTCTTCTTCCCCTGGATGGAGGGATTTTCGATTCCTCCTTTCCTGACAGCCTCCTTCGGGGAGGCGGTAGCTTCCTTGTTCCCCCTTCGCCTTCTTCCAAAGGCGCAACCTCCAGCATCCTGGTTAACATGGGATCCGGCGTGGTCTCAGGGAGGGGGGCCGGACACCTGATTAGCTTTGCTTTCGCTATCCACTCCTGTTTAAGGGACAACTCTTTTAAGGGCAATTTTATGATAAATATCACGGATAAGCGTGTCCGGGTGCAGGCTACTTACTTGAGTATCCGGCGATTGCAGCTCAGACCTGCGTCCTCGGTCGAGTCCGGACACATTGCTTGTGATCCGAAGAACAATTTGTACATCTCCATAGGTGTCGTGCCCGTAAAATGTTGGAGAGCTCGTGGTCCCTCCGGATTAAACTCCCAGAGGCGGAGGGGGCGACGTTTGCAGGGCAATGTGCGGTGAATCAACATGACCTGCGTCACCGCGACCAGATTGATGTCTCTCTCTAGGAGATCTCGAATGCGGCCCTGCAACAAGGGCACGTCCTTGGACGGCCCCCAGTTAAACCCTTTATTGACCCATGACGCTAGCTGTGGTGGGGGACCCGAGCGAAAGGCAGGTGGCGCCACCCACTTGGTGCCCCCGAGCTGTGATATAAAACCACTCTCGTTGCCATAAGCTGAACTCCTCTTGAAAAGAGCCCTCGGGCCATGGAGCGTCGAGATTCTTGCTTATAACAGCGCCTCCGCACTCCGCGTGCTGCCCTCGATCATCTTCGGCTCTACTTTGAAGGTCTTAAGCCACAATCCGAAGTGAGGAGTAATGCGGAGGAAGGCTTCGCACGACGATGAACGGCGATGAGATGTGGAGGATGGACTCGAGCCAAGTCATGAAATTCCAGCCCATAATAAAATATGAGCCCTCACGAAGGGGTCCGTCGGGAAGCCTAGCCCCGAAGGAAGTGAGACGCGAACACCACGCTCTCACCAGGCTTGGGAGTGGGAATAACCTGCCCTTGAGCAGGCAGCCTATGCGAGATTTCGCCCGGTTAGATACAGCATCTCTCAGCTTTCGCGTCTTCTTCCGTAACGGAGGAAGGCATCCACCGCCTTGAAGGCCGGAGCCGACATCATCGAAGGTCCGAAGCGCCTGAATCTGGAGCTTTGGGTGTTGGAACTCGAGGCGAGAGGCGGATTCGATTGAGATTGAAAGAAAGGAGTAGAGCCTTGGTCTCTTTATAAAGAGGTTGAATACCAAGAGCCCTCCCCGTGACCGTTTGGGACTTGCCTTCGATTGAGGAAATATACCAATGGGCACGATTGGGTTACTCACGCTCGTATTGATGAGAATCCCGGAATAAGGGGACATGATCTCTGCTTCGACAAGACGTGCCAAGGAAACCGCCTCGCTAAACGCGCTGAGGTGGGACAGTAAAAACGATTCGAATAAAGGCTTGGCCGTGGTGTGATGTCATGCTGCGGAATACGTTAGCAGATTGGATTTGTGTAAATATTATTCTCTCTACGGTGGTATGTGAAATTTATTTTGCAGAGTCGGACACTATCCTTGTGTTCAAAATCTTCTATGAAGTATTCGGAGGAGGAACCCACCTTGCAATGCCGAAGACAATCTGCGCGCCGGACTCGTCATCATTAAAGCCTCGTTCAGGGGCTACTGAGGGAGTCCTGGATTAGGGGGTGTCCGGATAGCCGGACTATAACCTTTGGCCGGACTCCTGGACTATGAAGATACAAGATTGAAGACTTCGTCCCGTGTCCGGATGGGACTTTCCTTGGCGTGAAAGGCAAGCTTGGCGATACGGATATGTAGATCTCCTCCCATTGTAACCGACTTTGTGTAACCCTGGCCCTCTCCGGTGTCTATATAAACTGGAGGGTTTTAGTCCGTAGGACGAACAACAATCATACCACAGGCTAGCTTTTAGGGTTTAGCCTCTATTATCTCATGATAGATCTACTCTTGTACTACCCATATCATCAATATTAATCAAGCAGGAGTAGGATTTTACCTCCATCGAGAGGGCCCGAACCTGGGTAAAAACATCGTGTCCCTTGTCTCCTGTTACCATCCGCCTAGACGCACAGTTCGGGACCCCCTACCCGAGATCCGCCGGTTTTGACACCGACAGTCGTTGTCCGTGGAAAGAGAGTCGTAATGATGACCGTTTGTCGTTCCATGTAACAATTGAGATGTCTAATCCCATTAGCCACAACACGTAATTGCATTTGCCTTACCTAGAGACGCGTCGCTCTGTGTTTGCATTTATCTGGACGAGGCACTGTGTGGACTAGCACGACTTGTGTTCTTGCATCGGTCTGGGTACTGTCCAACATCATATTAACTATATTTACCATGCGCAAAATGAACTGGCACCACAACAAGCAGCGGTGAATCAACCAGACAATTCACGGGCCAGAAAAGAGCACGATCAACGAGCAGGTGTGGCTTACACGCCAAGCGGCCAGAGTCATGTGTCGTGGGGGGGCTGCTCGACCTTTTTATGGACCCAGATACTGGGTTGCTCTGGCCGGCGAAATAAGGAGATGTGTTTCAATCGTTGCTAAACATGCATGGTATATACAAACACAATACAAATATAATCACTTGCATACCTTCACGGGAAACGTCTTTGTATTGATGACTGCAATTTGTCTCTTCAATTAGTTTACTTAACTGTCTCTTCAACTAGTTTACTTAACTTTCACTTTATGTTTCAAATAGTACATTTAACTTCTCGATTGTAGTTGGTCTCTGCATCAATGGCGCAATGGATCATTTAGTATATAAAATGGTCGACGGAGTGTTGACAACATCCTTACAACAAAGTCGACACAAATTATTATTTGTTACACTAGCTTTGCAAAGAAAAGGTGCATGCGTTGACACCGCCTTTAAGCTTGCATGATAATATCCTCAAAATGGGCTCAAATGAAGAAGTGTTCAACATAAACATTCTTTGTATAATCGAGGCAAGCGACTTTGCTTTTTGAATCATCTCAATCCAAGGTATTATGAAAATTGTACGCCCAAAACAGTCAAGACCTGGCCATGACCAAAATCTAGCGACCGACCCCAGACACCCATGTTTGATACATGGCGCCAGTTATTCAGTCCCCCAAGGTTGTCTTGAACGAAAAGGTGGTCAGCATGAAGTTTTCAGCATCGTTGAAACATACAACATTGCTTTTATGGTCATCCCCGTTTGAGTTCATACGTGACCTCCAAAGTTAAAATACAATTGCAATTATAGACATGGTGTCATACATGTCTTTTATATAACGAGAGCTATTCAATACTCATGATTGCCACGGATGAAACAAGTTCAACATGAAAGTTCTTCCTCTAGTTGAGGCAAACAACTTCTCCTTTTGGGTCATTTCATATGAGATCATATGTGGCATGTGGGTTCCAAAAACCAAGATGTTTTCTCAGACCCATATTAAAATCTGAGATTCCGAGTTAGCTTAATTTTAGAAAGATTTGGATCGGATTTGGAGTCCTTTTCTTGCATGGAAAGTCTCGTCGCCTCGTATATGTAGATGAGAGGTATCGTCGGATTGGAACGGCACATAATCGATCAACCAACCTACTACTTTTTATCTTTACATTTTTTTTAGATCTTTCTCGTTTTTACTTTTTCTGTTTCTTCGTTGTTCTTTGTGTTGCAGAGTAGTGTACCTCGAGGCCCTAGGGGCAATCAAGTCGGCTTAGGGCAACCCACAACCTTCGCACTCCCTTACGGGATCCCTCCCAAGTGTGTGGGTTTCGGATGCTCAAAAGTCCACCAACGTGTCTTGCGTATCACGCTCCTGACGAGGCCCCTTCAACGCCGAAAGTACACAATGATGTGTTTGTATGCGAACACAAAGTGGGGCGAGAGGTATTACAAGGTTGGGGGCACCTGCTGCAAGGCCCACGGCACATTTCGCTGCTACAAAACCAACCTAGGCAGCGATGGTCGCGATGATAGGTGGTGCTAGGGCGGCGGCGCAAAATGCAAGCGGGGTGCTGCGAGCCAACGGGGCAACACCGACAATGTGAGCAACTAAGGTAAACGCTTCGTGCCGGAGTGAGAAGGGTAATTTTCCTTTGTAGGCAATGCGAGGGGAGGGAAGGACAACACATGGTGAGATCCAATCCAACGACCGACGATGAGGAAATCGTGTGGCCGGCGATGCGGCCAATCGTGGGCTGTGGGCACGTGGCCTACGTACCACAACCAAAAGAAACAATATATTGTCGGACTTTTATGCTAGTATATACTCCCTCCGATTCTATTTTCTCTGCGCATAAGCAGCCGCACGGATACCAAAGAGGGCCATGATGAGTCTGTTTTGGACATTTTTACCCCTGTGCATGCATGGAGAGAGGTGAATTGTTTTAACTACTGCATGCTACCGATTGGATGGTCGCTGGGTCTTCTCTTCCCTTTCCCACGCGCGTAGGATGGACCCCTCTGCATGGCGCATTTGATTGGCTTATTCTAGCTGCTGCTGCCAAAGCATACGACTAATTAATACGGCTAAACGGGGGTACAGTTGGAAACTAGTGCTAAAGAAAGAGAACGCGCAGACTAATTAGGAGAAAAAGGAGAAAAGTTATGCGCAAACAAAAAAGAAACGGAGGGAGTACTACATCCGTCCTGTTTTATTGGTCCCTTTTATATTTTATAGCAAAATTTGATCATAGATTTAACTAACGAAATGTAATGCATGTCACAAAAATTATATCGTTGAATTCGTATTTGAACATAGCTTTCAATGATATTATTTTTGCTATATATAATTTATATTTTATTAGTTAAAATTATGATCAAAATAAGACCCTAAATACAAGGGGCTAATAAACCAAGACCGGATGCTCCACTCAGAACAAGAAATTGTATTATTTGTCCAAACAAGAAATTAAATGCAGTACAGTTTAATTGTCTAGAATTATGTAAATCTGCTCCACTGAAAATGACGTGTCAAATCATCTTGTAATGATTGAGTAGTTGATATGAATCATGGGACACGGCTGGTGATCGGAGTTCAGACGGCTTTGAGCTTCTTGGCGATGCCGGCAAAGTACTTGCCCTGGTGCGCCGCGAGGGCGAGCTCGGCATCGCTGGGCACCCTGCTGCCATCGGCTCCAGCGAAGGTGCCGGCACCGTACGGGCTGCCACCCTTGACCTCGTCCATGGCGAACATGCCGGCGCCGTGCGTGTACCCGACCGGCACGAACAGCATGCCGTGGTGCGTCAGCTGCGTCACGGCCGTGAGAGCCGTGGTCTCCTGCCCGCCGCCCTGGGTACCCGTCGCGAAGAAGACGCCCGCGGGCTTGCCCGAGAGGCTCTGCGCTTGCCAGAGGCCACCGGTGGAGTCGAAGAAGGCCTTCATCTGCGCCGCCATCATGCCGAACCGCGTCGGGAAGCCGAACAGGATGCCGTCGGCCTCGGCCAGCTGGCTCGCCGTGATGACCGGGTGGTCCTCGCGCCCCGGCGCCGCGTGCATCTTCCCGAGCACCTCCTCTGGCAGCGTCTCTGGCACCCGCCAGACGGTGACCTCGACGCCGGGGACGGAGTCGGCGCCCTTCTTCATCTCCTCCGCCAGCGTCGCGACGTGTCCCCAGGTCGAGTAATACCTGCAGAAATGATAAACAGGAATTGCAGAAATCAGATCAATCTGCTACCCGCCGGGGCAATAAGAAGACTGAGCCAAGGCGAATCATTACACTATGTAGATCTTGGTCGCCATTGCTGATCAGCTGCGGAGTTCTCTTCCCCTTGATCTGTGCTTCTAATTTGCTCTCCTTATTGTCGCTGTATGACTATGGCTGGTGAAGGAAGAAGACACGGAGGCACTGGTATTTATAGAGAAAATTGAGAGGCTGCCAGGTCCTAAGTAAGCTAGTAGCACATCAAACTGATTCAATACTGTTAAGATAATCCTCCTCTCGCTCTCTTCGAAAGAGCGACTCTGCTAATTAAAAAAAGGGAGATCATTGATTATTTGGGTTGAGAAATGAGTGTGGCCGGTGGAGAAAGAACCTGGACACTTCCAAAGCATCAGCTGGTCGAGCTGCGCGCGTAACCATGGCGTCCGTACTGACGTAAGCACGGCCTCCGTCCTGGCAAGCTGCTTTCAAAAGAATAAATGTAGAGAAAATACTCTCTCTTCGAAAAGGGAGAAAATACTCCTTGTCCGAGAATTGATGAAAAGTGAGACACCAAATTAATATTCGTATGGTATAACTACTTCAGCATGACGCTTGCACCACGTATATGAATCACCAACTCATACGTGACTGTCGGAGGCTTTCCGCCGGCGGCCGCCGCTCCCTCACCAACCTTGATTTTTCGTTTGATTTCTAAGTTAGAGCAACGCGTCGATGATGCACACTATGCATCACAGAACAAATTGTATGTACTCCCACCGTTTTATAATATAAAAATATTTTTAATACCAAAATAGTATAAAAATGATTTTATATTATGGGATGGAGTGAGTACGTGACAGGGAGATTGCAAATTAAGTCGACTTGGCTTAGTAGTAGGCTTGCTATTGTGCATCCTAATTTTTTTCGCAAATACGCAAAGATTGTGTATCGTTGCATTGATAGGAGGGGTGAAAAATACAAAGGGTGATGGCTACAGCGGCCACGCGTACACAACTCGGCGCAGGCTCAAGTAGCTGGAGCAGTTAGGGTAGGGGCTGCTCGTCCCCGATACATCAAGCTAGAACCTATCTCTCAGAGATCATGATCGCCAGGCCGTTGGCGCCGACGCTAGCCCATAGGCGAGCGTCTTCCTGAATAGACCGAAGCAGACTAGCGGTGGAGGGGTGCAGCTGGTCAAAGACACACCCATTCCGATGTTTCCAGATTGCCCAGGCGGTGAGGGCAATGATGGAGTTTAGCCCCTTCCGTAGAGCAGCGTGCGATGTGGAGCATGCGTCGATCCACCATTCCGCAAAAGGCGTGTCAGGGCCTGGGATCGTGGCAGTCGATCTGCACCAAGAGAGAACCTCGTGCCAAATTCTGCGGGAGAAAGGGCAAGCAATGAACAGATGGTGCATGTCCTCGGTGGCCTGGTCACAAAACACGCACCGGTCGTTGTGAGGTAAACCACGGCGGGCGAGGCGATCAGCCGTCCAGCACCGATCCTGCAGGGCCAGCCAGATGAAGGCTTTGATGCGAAGGGGGGCCCATATCTTCCAGGTAAGCTTCCATGATGCGTCAGCGATAGAGCCGTGGAAGAGCGCAAGATAGCAGGACTTGGCCGAGTAGACGCAGGACTCTGTCCATCTCCAGTGCATCACATCATGCCCGGCCACGAGGGTTGTGGTCTGCAAAGCGCGCCAGAGGTTGATGTACTGAACAAGGGCGGCGGGGCCAAGCGCGCCGGCGATGTCTCGCACCCACGCATGCCCGGGAAGGCCCTCAGCCACCGTCCGGTCGCGGCGATGGCGTCGAGAGACCATAGAGAAAACCAGGGGCGCAAGCTCAGAGATGGCCTTGCCCTCGATCCAGGGATCCGTCCAAAACTTGCATGTACGACCATCTCGCACCTCCCAGATGGTGGAGGCTTTGAAGATCTGCGCGGCTGCCGGGTCGTGAGGGAGGTGAAGCTGACTCCAGGGACGCGAAGCATCGGTGCGCTGGCGCCATAGCCATCTGGCGCGCAGGGCTATACCAGCGCGCTGCAGGTCGCGGATTCCTATGCCATCGAGGGAGGTGGGGCGGCACACTCGGTCCCAATTGACGCGACACTGCCCGCCTCGCGCATCCTTGCGGCCAACCCACAGGAAGCCTCGGATGATCCGGTTAACCCGAGTGAGGATAGTCTTGTTGACGGCTATGGCGACGAGGATGTGGATGGGCACGGTGCAGAGGACGTGCCTGCAGAGTGTGAGGAGATCTCCGAGGGAGAGCATGGGCCCAAGCCAAGTGGAGAGCTTCTTCTCAAGCTTGTCGACAAGCGGCATGAGGTCAATCGTGGAGGGCTTGTGGATGGAGAGCGGGAGGCCAAGGTACTTCACCGGGAAGTGGGCAATCGGGCATGCCATCTCAGCCTCGATCATGTCAACGTGGTCCTCGATGCACCGGATGGGCGAGGCCGAGCACTTGGCGAAGTTTGTGCGGAGCCCAGAAGCTTTGCCGAAGATGTCGAGCAGACAGCGAATGGTGCGGAAGTCGCGGGTGTCGGGGTGGCAGAAGATGACAACGTCGTCCGCATAGAGGGAGACACTCGAAGCCAGGTGCCTCGTGGTCAGTTGCTGGAGGAGGCCTCGCTCGACGGCTCGCTGGAGAAGCGAGTTCAGCATGTCGATGACAATGACAAAGAGCATCAGAGAAACAGGGTCCCCTTGCCGCAGCCCGCAAGCGTGAAGGATTGGCGGCCCAGGGACACCATTGACGAGCACACGCGTGGACGCGGTGGAGAGCATAATAGAGATCCACTCGCACTAGCGGTTTCCAAAGCCGAGATGCCGAAGCTTGTCGAGCAGAAAAGGCCAAGCCACCAAGTCTAACGCTCTCGTGATGTCGAGCTTGAGAAGCATCCGCGGCATCTTGAGGTTGTGGAGGAGTCTAGCCTTTTGTTGAACGAGGAGGAAATTGGCATGGATGCTTCGGCCGGCAATAAATGCGCTCTGGTTTGTGGAAACCAACTTGCCCAAATGCGGCGCTAGCCGGAGAGAGAGCGTCTTCGCGAACAGCTTCGCGATGAGATGAATGAGACTGATAGGGCGATAGTCAAAGAGGGATGCCGCATCCTTCTTCTTAGGGATAAGGGTGAGGAGCGCCTCATTGAGCCGCTGGAAACCACGCCCGTTGAGTGCATAGAGCTTGTCGAAGACAGCGCAGATGTCATGCTTGATCACGTCCCAAGCACTCCGGAGAAACTCGGCGGTAAATCCATAGGGGCCTGGCGCCTTCCCAAGTGGCAGGTTCTTGACAACAGCCCATATTTCGTCCTCAGAGAAAGGCGCGTCGAGGCCGAAAAGGTTGAAAGGGCAAGCATGGATCGCAGAGAGATCGATAGAGAAAGGGCGCGGCTCCGCCGTTCAAATAATTCCCGAGAAATTCTGGTAGGCGGCCTCAGCGAGCGCGGCCGGGGCGGAGACGGAGGTTTCTCCCACCTGCAGCTCCAGAATACGGTTCTTCTGCTTGCGGTGTGCGGCGTGCACGCGGAAGAACTTCTGGCCCGCGTCGCCATCCGCAGCCAGGAGAGTGTGACACGCTGGCGCGAGATCGAGCGCTTGAGCGAAGCGAGGCCAAGATAGGCCCCTTTGAGATGTCGACGTAGCCAAGCCTCGGTCGGAGAGAGTGGGCGCAGATCCTGAGCCGCATCAAGGCGCGCAATCAGCTCGCGAGCAATCAAGAGCTGCCGAGACACGTCGCCAATCTTCTTCACGCTCCAGCTTTGGAGGCGCCGGGTGGTGGTCTTAAGCCGCACCACTAAACGGTGGAAAGGGTCCGTCTCATCGATCCCGGTAGCCCACGCCTCGAGCACGACTTGCATGTAGCCATCGGTGCGCGGCCAGAATCTCTCAAAATGGAATCTTTTGGTGCCAAGCGAGCGCGCGGTGCAGTCAAGGACAAGGGGCGCGTGATCGGAAGACGCGGAGGAGAGGCAGCGAAGCATGTAGTGCGGGTGAAACGCCTCCCATGCTGAGTTGCAGAGGGCCTTGTCAATGTGTGATACGTCTCCAACGTATCTATAATTTTTGATTGCTCCATGCTATATTATCTTCTGTTTTGGACATTATTGGGCTTTATTATTCACTTTTATATTATTTTTGGGACTAACCTATTAACTGGAGGCCCAGCCCAGAATTGCTGTTTTTTGCCTATTTCAGAGTTTCGCAGAAAAATAATATCAAACGAAGTCCAAACAGAATGAAACCTTCGGGAACGTGATTTTCGGAACGAACATGATCCAGGAGACATGGACCCTACGTCAAGAAACCAACAGGGAAGCCACGAGGTAGGGGGCGCGCCTACCCTCCAGGGCGCGCCCTCCACCCTCGTGGGCCCACTGTTACTCCACCGACGTACTTCTTCCTCCTATATATACCTACGTACCCCCAAACGATCAGATACGGAGCCAAAAACCTAATTCCACCGCCGCAACCTTCTGTATCCACGAGATCCCATCTTGGGGCCTGTTAGGAGCTCACGAGGGGGCATCGATCATGGAGGGCTTCTACATCAACACCACAGCCCCTCCGATGAAGTGTGAGTAGTTTACCTCAGACCTTCGGGTCCATAGTTAGTAGCTAGATGGCTTCTTCTCTCTATTTGGATCTCAATACAAAGTTCTCCCCCTCTCTCGTGGAGATCTATTCGATGTAATCTTCTTTTGCCGTGTGTTTGTTGAGAACGATGAATTGTGGGTTTATGATCAAGTTTATCTATGAACAATATTTAAATTTTCTGAATTCTTTTATGTATGATTGGTTATCCTTGCAAGTCTCTTCGAATTATCAGTTTGGTTTGGCCTACTAGATTGATCTTTCTTGCAATGGGAGAAGTGCTTAGCTTTGGGCTCAATCTTGTGGTGTCCTTTCCCAAAGGATGTTAGGGCAGCAAGGCACATATTGTATTGTTGCCATCGAGGATAACAAGATGGGGTTTTATCATATTGCATGAATTTATCCCTCTACATCATGTCATCTTGCTTAAGGTGTTACTCTGTTCTTATGAACTTAATACTCTAGATGCATGCTGGATAGCGGTCGATGTGTGGAGTAATAGTAGTAGATGCAGGCATGAGTCGGTCTACTTGTCTCGGACATGATGCCTATATACATGATCATACATAGATATTCTCATAACTATGCTCAATTCTGTCAATTGCTCAACAGTAATTTGTTAACCCACCGTAAAATACTTATGCTCTTGAGAGAAGCCACTAGTGAAACCTATGGCCCCCGGGTCTATCTTCATCATATTAATCTTCCAACACTTAGTTATTTCCGTTGCTTTTTTACTTTGCTTTCATTTTACTTTGCATCTTTATCATAACAATACAAAAATATTATCCTATCATATCTATCAGATCCCACTCTCGTAAGTGACCGTGTAGGGATTGACAACCCCTTATCGCGTTGGTTGCGAGGATTTATTTGTTTTGTGTAGGTGCGAGGGACTCGCGCGTAGCCTCCTACTGGATTGATACCTTGGTTGTCAAAAATTGAGGGAAATACTTAAGCTACTTTGCTGCATCACCCTTTCCTCTTCAAGGGAAAACCAACGCAGTGCTCAAGAGGTAGCAAGAAGGATTTCTGGCGCCGTTGCTTGGGGTCTCATAAAAGTCAACATACCAAGTACCCATCACAAACCCTTATCTCCCGCATTACATTATTTTCCATTTGCCTCTCGTTTTCATCTCCCCCACTTCACCCTTGCCGTTTTATTCGCCCTCTCTTTTCCATTTGCCTCTTTTTGTCCATCTCTTGTTTGCTCGTGTGTTGGATTGCTTGTTTGTCATGATGGCTCAAGATAATACCAAATTATGTGACTTTACCAATACCAACAATAATGATTTCCTTAGCACTCCGATTGCTCCACTTACCGATACTGAATCTTGTGAAATCAATGCTGCTTTGTTGAATCTTGTCATGAAAGATCAATTCGCCGGCCTTCCTAGTGAAGATGCCGCTACTCATCCAAATAGCTTCGTTTATTTGTGTGATATGCAAAATAAGAAAGATGTTGATAATGATATTGTTAAACTGAAGCTATTTTCTTTTTCGCTTAGAGATTGTGCTAAAGCTTGGTTTTCGTCTTTGCCTAAAAATAGTATTGATTCTTGGAATAAGTGCAAAGTTGCTTTTATCTCTAAGTATTTTTCCTCCCGCTAAGATTATCTCTCTTAGAAACGATATTATGAATTTTAAGCAACTTGATCATGAACATGTTGCACAAGATTGGGAGAGGATGAAATTAATGATATGTAATTGCCCTACTCATGGTTTGAATTTGTGGATGATTACACAAAAAAATTATGCCGAATTGAATTTTGCTTCTAGAAATCTTTTAGATTCGGCCGCGGGAGGCACTTTTATGGAAATCATTTTAGGAGAAGCTACTAAACTCCTAGATAATATTATGGTGAATTATTCTCAACGGCACACTGAAAGATCTACTAATAAAAAAGTGCATGCGATAGAAGAAATTAATGTTTTGAGTGGAAAGATGGATGAACTTATGAAATTATTTGCTACTAAGAGTGTTTCTTCTGATCCCAATGATATGCCTTTGTCTACTTTGATTGAGAATAATAATGAATCTATGGATGTGAATTTTGTTGGTAGGAATAATTTTGGTAACAACGCATTATAGAGGAAACTTTAATCCTAGGCCTTATCCTAGTAATTCCTCTAATAATTATGGTAATTCCTACAACAATTCTTATGGAAATTTTAATAAGATGCCCTCTGAATTTGAGACTAATGTTAAGCAATTTATGAATTCGCAAAAGAATTTCAATGCTTTGCTTGAAGAGAAATTGCTTAAAGTTGATGAATTGGCTAGGAAAGTTGATAGATTTCTCTTGATGTTGATTCTTTGAAACTTAGATCTATTCCTCCTAAGCATGATATCAATGAGTCTCTCAAAGCCATGAGAATTTCCATTGATGAGTGCAAATAAAGAAGCGCTAGGATGCGTGCTAAGAAAGATTGCTTTATGAAAGCGTGTTCTTCAAATTTCTATGAAAATAAAGATGAAGATCTAAAAGTTATTGATGTGTCCCCTATTAAATCCTTGTTTTGCAATATGAATCTTGATAGTGATGGGACTGAATATGATCCACCTTTACCTAGAAGGCGTTCCAAAAATTTGGAGTTTTTAGATCTTGATGCTAAAATTGATAAAAGTGGGATTGAAGAGATCAAAACCCTAGATATTAATAAACCCACTATTTTGGATTTCAAGGAATTTAATTATGATAATTGCTCTTTGATAGATTGTATTTTCTTGTTGCAATCCATGCTAAATTCTCCTCATGCTTATAGTCAAAATAAAGCTTTTACCAAACATATCGTTGATGCTTTGATGCAATCTTATGAAGAAAAGCTTGAGTTGGAAGTTTCTATCCCTAGAAAACTTTATGATGAGTGGGAACCTACTATTAAAATTAAGATTAAAGATCATGAATGCTATGCTTTGTGTGATTTGGGTGCTAGTGTTTCCACGATTCCAAAAACTTTGTGTGATTTGCTAGGTTTCCGTGATTTTGATGATTGCTCTATCAACTTGCACCTTGCGGATTCCACTATTAAAAAACCTATGGGAAGAATTAATGATGTTCTTATTGTTGCAAATAGAAACTATGTGCCCGTAGATTTTATCGTTCTTGATATAGATTGCAATCCTTCATGTCCTATTATTCTTGGTAGACCTTTCCTTAGAACGATTGGTGCAATTATTGATATGAAGGAAGGGAATATTAGATTCCAATTTCCATTAAAGAAATGCATGGAACACTTCCCTAGGAAGAGAATAAAATTACCATATGAATCTATCATGAGATCCACTTATGGATTTCCTACCAAAGATGGTAATACCTAGATCTATCCTTGCTTTTATGCCTAGCTAGGGGCGTTAAACGATAGCGCTTGTTGGGAGGCAACCCAATTTTATTTTTATTTTTTCTGCTTTTTGGTTATATTTAGGAATAAATATTTGGTCTAGCCTCTGGTTAGAAGTGTTTTTATGTTTTAATTAGTGTTTGTACCAAGTTAAACCTATAGGATCTTCTTGGATGATAGTTATTTGATCTTGCTGTAATTTCCAGAAACTTTCTGTTCACAAAAACAATTGTTAAAAATCACCAGAACGTGATAAAATATTGATTCCAATTGCTGCTGATCAATAAACAAATTTTCTAGATCTTCCTATTTTGGCTGATTTTTTGGAGTCCCATAAGTTTGCGTTAGTTACAGATTACTACAGACTGTTCTGTTTTTGACAGATTCTGTTTTTCGTGTGTTGTTTGCTTATTTTGATGAATCTATGGCTAGTAAAAGAGTTTATAAACCATAGAGAAGTTGGAATACAGTAGGTTTAACACCAATATAAATAAAGAATTATTTCATTACAGTACCTTGAAGTGGTCTTTTGTTTTCTTCGCTAACGGAGCTCACAAGATTTTCTGCTGAGTTTTGTGTTGTGAAGTTTTCAAGTTTTGGGTGAAAGATTTGATGGATTATGAAACAAGGAGTGGCAAGAGCCTAAGCTTGGGGATTACCATGGAACCCCCAAGATAATCTAAGGACACCAAAAAGCCAAAGCTTGGGGATGCCCCGGAAGGCATCCCCTCTTTCGTCTACTTACATCGATAACTTTACTTGGAGCTATATTTTTATTCACCACATGATATGTGTTTTGCTTGGAGCGTCTTGTATGATTTGAGTCTTTTCTTTTTAGTTTACCACGACCATCCTTGCTGTACACACCTTTTGAGAAAGACACACATGATTCGGAAATTATTAGAATACTCTATACGCTTCACTTATATCTTTTAGAGCACGGTGGTGGATTTGTTTTATAGAAACTATTGATCTCTCATGCTTCACTTAAATTATTTTGAGAGTCTTAAATAGCATGGTAATTTGCTTAAATAATCCTAATATTCTAGGTATTCAAGAAATAGTAAAAACTTTCTTATGAGTGTGTTGAATACTATGAGAAGTTTGATGCATGATAATGGTTTTGAGATATGAAGATGGTGATATTAGAGTTATGCTAGTTGAGTAGTTGTGAATTTTAGAAATACTTGTGTTAAAGTTTGTGATTCCCGTAGCATGCACGTATGGTGAGCCGTTATGTGATGAAGTCGAAGCATGATTTATTTATTGATTGTCTTCCTTATGAGTGGCGGCCGGGGACGAGCGATCGTCTTTTCCTACCAATCTATCCCCCTAGGAGCATGTAATACTTTGCTTTGATAACTCGTAGATTTTTGCAATAAGTATATGAGTTCTTTATGACTAATGTTGAGTCCATGGATTATACACACTTTTCCTCCTTCCACCATTGCTAGCCTCTCTAATACCGCGCACTTTTCGCCGGTATCATACACCCACCATATACCTTCCTCAAAACAGCCACCATACCTACCTATCATGGCATTTCCATAGCCATTCCGAGATATATTGCCATGCAACTTACCACCGTTCCATTTACTATGACACGCTTCATCATTGTCATATTGATTTGCATGATCATGTAGTTGACATTGTATTTGTGGCAAAGCCACCGTTCATAATTCTTTCATACATGTCACTCTTGATTCATTGCATATCCCGGTACACCGCCGGAGGCATTCATATAGAGTCATATTTTATTCTAAGTATCGAGTTGTAATTGTTGAGTTGTAAGAAAATAAAAGTGTGATGATAATCATTTCTAGAGCATTGTCCCAAGAGAGGAAAGGATGATGGAGACTATGATTCCCCCACAAGACGGGATGAGACTCCGGACACAAAAAAATAGGCCATAAAAAAGAGAGAAGAAAAGGCCCAAATAAAAAAAATGATGAGAGAAAAAGAGAGAAGGGACAATGTTACTATCCTTTTACCACACTTGTGCTTCAAAGTAGCACCATGATCTTCATGATAGAGAGTCTCCTATGATATCACTTTCATATACTAGTGGGAATTTTTCATTATAGAACTTGGCTTGTATATTCCAATGATGGGCTTCCTAAAAAATGCCCTAGGTCTTCGTGAGCAAGCGAGTTGGATGCACACCCACTTAGTTTCTTTTGTTGAGCTTTCATATACTTATATCTCTAGTGCATCCGTTGCATGGCAATCCCTACTCACTCACATTGATATCTATTGATGGGCATCTCCATAGCCCGTTGATATGCCTAGTTGATGTGAGACTATCTTGTCCCTCCTTTTTGTCTTCTCCACAACCACCATTCTATTCCACATATAGTGCTATGTCCATGGCTCACGCTCATGTATTGCGTGAAGATTGAAAAAGTTTGATAATGTCAAAAGTATGAAACAATTGCTTGGCTTGTCACCGGGGTTGTGCATGATTTAAATATTTTGTGTGGTGAAGATAGAGCATAGCCAGACTATATGATTTTGCAGGGATAACTTTATTTGGCCATGTTATTTTGAGATGACATAATTGCTTAGTTAGTATGCTTGAAGTATTATTATTTTTATGTCAATATGAACTTTTGTCTTGAATCTTTCGGATCTGAATATTCATACCACAATTAAGAAGAATTACATTGAAATTATGCCAAGTAGCACTCCGCATCAAAAATTCTGTTTTTATCATTTACCTACTCGAGGACGAGCAGGAATTAAGCTGGGGGATGCTTGATACGTCTCCAACGTATCTATAATTTTTTATTGCGCCATGCTATATTATCTTCTGTTTTGGACATTATTGGGATTTATTATTCACATCTATATTATTTTTGGGACTAACCTATTAACCGGAGGCCCAGCCGTAATTGCTGTTTTTGCCTATTTCGTAGTTTCGCAGAAAATGAATATCAAACGGAGTCCAAACGGAATGAAACCTTCGGGAACGTGATTTTCGGAACGAACATGATCCAGGAGACTTGGACCCTACGTCAAGAAACCAACAGGGAAGCCAGGAGGTAGGGGGCGCGCCTACCCCCCCAGGGCGCGCTCTCCACCCTTGTGGGCCCCCTGTTGCTCCACGTACTTCTTCCTCCTATATATACCTACGTACCCCCAAACGATCATATACGGAGCCAAAAACCTAATTCCACCGCCGCAACCTTTTGTACCCACGAGATCCCATCTTGGGGCCTGTTCCGGAGCTCCGCCGGAGGGGGCATCGATCACGGAGGGCTTCTACATCAACACCATAGCCCCTCCGATGAAGTGTGAGTAGTTTACCTCAGACCTTCGGGTCCATAGTTAGTAGCTAGATGGCTTCTTCTCTCTTTTTGTATCTCAATACAAAGTTCTCCCCCTCTCTCGTGGAGATCTATTCGATGTGTTTATGAGACCGATGAATTATGGGTTTATGATCAAGTTTATCTATGAACAATATTTAAATCTTCTGAATTCTTTTATGTATGTTTGGTTATCTTTGCAAGTCTCTTCGAATTATCAGTTTGGTTTGGCCTACTAGATTGATCTTTCTTGCAATGGGAGAAGTGCTTAGCTTTGGGTTCAATCTTGCGGTGTCCTTTCCCAGTGTGATGAGGGGCAGCAAGGCACGTATTGTATTGTTGCCATCGAGGATAACAAGATGGGGTTTTTATCATATTGCATGAATTTATCCCTCTACATCATGTCATCTTGCTTAAGGTGTTACTCTGTTCTTATGAACTTAATACTCTAGATGCATGCTGGATAGCGGTCGATGTGTGGAGTAATAGTAGTAGATGCAGGCAGGAGTCGGTCTACTTGTATCGGACTTGATGCCTATATACATGATCATACATAGATATTCTCATAACTATGCTCAATTCTGTCAATTGCTCAACAGTAATTTGTTCACCCACCGTAAAATACTTATGCTCTTGAGAGAAGCCACTAGTGAAACCTATGGCCCCCGGGTCTATCTTCATCATATTAATCTTCCAACACTTAGTTATTTCCGTTGCTTTTTTACTTTGCTTTCATTTTACTTTGCATCTTTATCATAAAAATACCAAAAATATTATCCTATCATATCTATCAGATCCCACTCTCGTAAGTGACCGTGTAGGGATTGACAACCCCTTATCGCGTTGGTTGCGAGGATTTATTTGTTTTGTGTAGGTGCGAGGGACCCGCGCGTAGCCTCCTACTGGATTGATACCTTGGTTCTGAAAAACTGAGGGAAATACTTACGCTACTTTGCTGCATCACCCTTTCCTCTTCAAGGGAAAACCAACGCAGTGCTCAAGAGGTAGCAATGCGCGTGAGGGTCGGAGTGCCGTGCTCACTCGACCAAGTGTACCGCCTCCCGTGCAGGTAGATACCGCGCAGCTCCTTGTTAGACATGACATGATGGTTGATCCGGGAGTTGTTCTTGTCCGCCGCCTCGGCGATCATGTTGAAATTACCCCCAAGGATCCAAGGGCCGACGCGCAATGATCGGACCTCTCTAAGGTCGCCGGGGAAGGCAATCTTGTCATCGTCTCCTTGTAGGCCGTAAAAGCCGGTAAGCCACCAGTGATGCTCGCCATCAAGAGAGGAGGCCAAGGCGGTGATGTGGTGCTCGCCAAGATAGGGATCGGAGAGCGCGATCATGTCCGGGCGCCATGCAAGCAGGATGCCCCCACGTGTCCCATCAGCGAGAAGAAGGAAGAAATCGGAAAAGGACGGGCCGAGCATCTCAGTGACAAGCGAGGACGAAAGGGAAATCATCTTGGTTTCTTGAATGCAAACGATACATGGGGAAGCAGCGGTGATCATGCTGCGGACGGCGGTGCGGTTGGTCGGGGCCTTTAGGCCACGCACGTTCCAAAATACAATTCAGAGGTTGTGATCCATTTGGAAACGTTTGGGTCCTGGGGTGGCCTAAGCAGCCACTAGGCCTCGACAATGCGAGGCAGGGGGGAGAGCGAGCCGGCGGGCGAGTCGAGGAGCTCGGGGATGCGCCAGCCGAAGAGATCGGCGAACGCCTGCAGCACGTCATGCTCTAGCGGTCTCTGAAAGAGGCCCTTATACTTCGCCAGGGTTTCCGCAGAGATGGGGGCGTCGTCCGAGACGAGCCTGAGGCGGCGCAGGAGCAGTTTCTTGGCCTTGAGCTCGGAGCTGAGCCCGCAGTCCGCCTTGGCGATCCGACTGCTCCTCCGAGGCGTGAAGTTCGGTGGCAGCTCTTTCCTACGACTGCGGGAGGAAGGCGCCGCAAGAATCTGCGTAACCGGCCGCTGGATGGACTCCACAAACGCATCCAGGGGCTGGACGTCGCCATGCGCTCCATGTGGCGAGCCTTAAGTGGCTGCATGGGTGGAAACAGGAAGCGTGGGCTCCGTCTCACTCGGGATCAGTGCGGGCGAATCGCGCGCAGCAGGATCCGAGGTGGGGACGGCCTGGGGATCGATGGCAGGGCCGACCGAAGGGTTAGCGGGGCCCGCCACGCGTTCGGCCAGGACCAACTGTCCATCAGGGGGCGAGGTGGGTGGCCCGTTGCCGCATGCCTCGGGATTGGCCAGGGGACGAATCACGATCTTCGGTGGGGCCGCACAAACCAGGAGCATGCTAGAAGAGGCCACGGTCTCGGGATCTTCCTGGGGGCATGGGGCAGCCTCCAGAAGGCGCGCAGGTGTTTCAGGTAGCGGGTTGTTGGCGGCTAGCGGGGCAGAAGGCGCGGGAGCGGCGACCTGGTCAGCGGAATCCAAATTCGAACAGGCCGTGCCCGAGGGTGTGGACGGGGCAGGACGCCCAACGGCCGCCTGCGGGCCCACGCTCGTGGCGGCTTTCTGGAAAGCCGCCTTGTCCCCAAAGTTTGGCACGGGATCCTGGGACCACATCCTTGCAGGGGCCCGCGTGACGCTAGGCACGACCGGCGGATGTGGTCCCAGGATCCCGTGCCAAACGCGCAAGACGGCGAGCGGGCGGTTGTGGCGGCGTCCCCCACGACGACGATTGGAGCGGCAGGAATGGCGAGAGGGGCCACCGGAATCCTGGCGTGGCAGCGTGGGGGGGGGGGGGGAGGGGTGATCGTAGAGGCGCGGCCAAGGCTCGGGGCAGGGTGGCGAGTCCTGGCCGGAACCGGCGCCACCATCAGAGTCGGGGCCGGGAGAACGACGCGACGACGGTGGCGGAGGGACGGGGCGACGGAAGTCCTCACATCTGGCGACGTGAATCACTACTAGAAAACGCAGTAGGTCCACGGCGAGGCGCTCGGCGATGTGAGGGTCTGCGTCAATGGCAATGCCATCACGCACCAGAAGGAAGAGGTCGCCGGCGAGGGGGATCGCGTCTGGGTTGGGCGTCCTGGCGGTAAGCTTGAAGATGTCCAAGTCAGCGCCGCACCGCGTCCGCGGCTCGAGGTGCTCCACCATGCAGAACGGCGAGAGCAGTGTGACCACCGTGGCACGGTGCCAGGCGTGGTCTGGCACCCTAGTGAGCTCGAGGTGCACCAGGAAGCAGGCGCGAACCTGCTCAGCGCCAGCCAGCGCGCTCCACGGATGAAGAAGCAGGCGGAACCGGGCAGTGCGCACGCCATCGGTTTACCTTAATACTTCTTTTGTAGTTGCGGATGCTTGCAATAGGAGTTAATCATAAGTGGGATGCTTGTCCAAGTAAGGACAACACCCAAGCAAAGGTCCACCCACATATCAAATTATCAAAGTACCAAACGTGAATCATATGAACGTGATGAAAACTAGCTTGACGATAATTCCCATGTGTCCTCGGGAGCGTTTTCCTTCATATAAGAAATTGTCCAGGCTTGTACTTTGCTACAAAAAGGATTGGGCCACTTTGCTGCACCTTATTTACTTTCATTACTTGTTACCCGTTACAAATTATCTTATCACAAAACTATCTGTTACCGATAATTTCAAAGGTTTGCAGAGAATACCTTGCTGAAAACCGCTTATCATTTCCTTCTGCTCCTCGTTGGGTTTGACACTCTTACTTATCGAAAGGACTACTATAGATCCCCTATACTTGTGGGTCATCAAGACTCTTTTCTGGCACCATTGCCGGGGAGTGAAGCGCCTTTGGTAGGTGGAATTTGGTAAGGAAAAATTTATATAGTGTGCTGAAATTTACTGTCACTTGTTACTATGGAAAGTAATCCTTTGAGGGGCTTGTTCGGGGTATCTTCACCTCGACCAGTAGAGCAAAGAGTTGTTCCTCAACCTACTGAACCTACTGAAAATGAAAATGTTTACTTTGAAATTCCATCGGGTATGATAGAGAAACTGCTAGCTAATGCTTTTGCAGGAGATGGAACATTGCATCCTGATTTACACTTAATCTATGTGGATGAAGTTTGTGGATTATTTAAGATTTCAGGTATGCCCGATGATGTTATCAAGAAGAAGGTATTCCCTTTATCTTTGAAGGGAGATGCATTGACATGGTATAGTCTATGTGATGATATGTGATCATGGGACTACAAACGATTGAAATTGGAATTTCATCAGAAGTTTTATCCTATGCATCTTGTTCATCGTGATCGTAATTATATATATATATATATATATATATATATATATATATATATATATATATATATATATTGGACTCGTGAGGGAGACAACATCTCTCAAGGTTGGGGGAGGCTTAATTAAATGTTATACTAATGCCCCAATCTTGATCTCTCAAGAGAAATGATTATTCAAATTTTTTATGCTCGGCTTTCTGACAACAATCGCTCCATGCTCGATACTTCTTGCACTGGTTCCTTTATGATGAAGACTATTGAATTCAAATGGAATTTATTGGAAAGGATTAAAATCAACTTTGAAGATTGGGATCTCGATGAAGGTAAGGAGTCAGGTATAACACCTAAGTTTGATTGTGTTAAATCTTTTATGGATACCGATGTTTTCCATAAATTTAGCACTAAATATGGACTTGACTCTGAGATAGTAGCTTCTTTTTGTGAATCTTTTGCTACTCATGTTGATCTCCCTAAGGAGAAGTGGTTTAAATATCATCCTCCCATAGAAGTAAAAGTAGTTGAACCTATTAAAGTTGAAGAAAAGACTATCACTCATAATGATCCTATTGTTCCTACTGCTTATGTTGAGAAACCACCTTTCCCTGTTAGGATAAAGGATCATGCTAAAGCTTCAATTGTGGTTCGTAAAAGCAATATTAGAACTTATACACCTCCTGAGCAAGTTAAAGTTGAACCTAATATTGCTATTGTTAAAGATCTCTTGGTTGATAATATCGATGGGCATGTTATTTATTTTTGTGATGAGACCGCTAAAATTGCTAAACCTGGTGCTAAAGATAAACATAGACCTGTGGTAGGCATGCCTGTTATTTCTGTTAAAATAGGAGATCATTGTTATCATGGCTTGTGTGATATGCGTGCTAGTGCTAGTGCAATACCTATTTCCTTATACAAAGAAATTATGCATGATATTGCACCTGCTGAGATAGAAGATATCGATGTCACCATTAAGCTTGCCAATAGAGATACTATTTCACCAATTGGGATTGTTAGAGATGTTGAAGTCTTGTGTGGGGAATCTAAATATCCTGCTGATTTTCTTGTTCTTGGTTCCCCACAAGATAGCTTTTGTCCCATTAAATTTGGTAGACCCTTCTTGAACACTGTCAATGCTAAGATAGACCGCGAAAAGGATGTTGTTACTATTGGTTTGGATGATATGTCTCATGAGTTCAATTTTTCTAAATTTCGTAGACAACCTCGTCATGAGGAATTGCCTAGTAAGGATGAAATTATTGGTCTTGCTTCTATTGTCGTACCTCCTAGTGATCCTTTAGAACAATATTTGCTACACCATGAAAATGATATGTTTATGAATGAAAGAAGGGAAATAGATGAAGTATTTAGGGACCTATTCTGAAACACAACTTGCCTGTTGAAATCCTAGGGGATCCTCCTCCACCCAAGGGTGATCCCGTGTTTGAGCTTAAACCGTTGCCAGATACTCTTAAATATGCTTATCTTGATGAAAAGAAGATATATCCTGTTATTATTAGTGCTAACCTTTCGTGAGAAGGATGAAGAAATAATATTTAAAACTCTGAAGAAGCACCGTTCTGCTATTGGATATACTCTTGATGACCTTAAGGGCATTAGTCCCACTCTATGTCAACACAAAATAAATTTGGAGAAAGATGCCAAACCAGTTATTGATCATCAGCGACGGCTGAATCCTAAGATGAAAGAAGTGGTAAGAAAGGAAATACTAAAGCTCCTTGAGGCAGGTATAATTTATCCCGTTGCTGATAGTCAGTGGGTAAGTCCTGTCCATAGTGTCCCTAAGAAGGGAGGTATTACTGTCGTTCCTAATGATAAAGATGAATTGATTCCGCAAAGAATTATTATAGTTTATAGGATGGTAATTCGTTTCCACAAATTAAACAAGGCTACTAAAAAAGATCATTACCCCTTACCTTTTATTGATCAAATGCTAGAAATATTATCCAAACATACACATTTTTGCTTTCTAGATGGTTACTCTGGTTTCTCTCAAATACCTTTGTCAGGTGATGATCAAGCAAAGACCACTTTTACTTGCCTTTTCGGTACTTTTGCTTATAGACGTATGCCTTTTGGTTTATGTAATGCACCTGCTACCTTTCAAAGATGCATGATGGCTATATTGTCTGACTTTTGTGAAAAGATATGTGAGGTTTTCATGGATGATTTCTCTGTTTATGGATCCACTTTTGATGATTTCTTAAGCAACCTTGATCGAGTTTTGCAGAGATGTGAAGAAACTAATCTTGTCTTGAATTGGGAGAAGTGCCACTTTATGGTTAATGAAGGCATTATTTTGGGGCATAAAATTTCTGAAAGAGGTATTGAAGTTGATAAAGTTAAAGTTGATGCTATTGAAAAGATGTCGTGTCCTAAGGACATCAAAGGTATAAGAAGTTTCCTTGGTCATGCCAGTTTTTATAGGAGGTTCATTAAGGACTTCTCAAAAAATTCTCGGCCTCTGACTAATCTATTACAAAAAGATATTCCTTTTGTCTTTGATGATGACTGTGTAGAAGCATTTGAGATACTTAAGAAAGCATTAATCTCTGCACCTATTGTTCAGCCACTTGATTGGAATTTACCTTTTGAAATTATGTGTGATGCTAGCGATTATGCTGTAGGTGCTGTTCTAGTGCAAAGATTTGATAAGAAATTAAATGTTATTCAATATGCTAGTAAAACTCTAGACAATGCCCAGAGAAATTATGCCACTACTGAAAAAGAATTCTTAGCTGTTGTATTTGCTTGTGATAAGTTCAGACCTTATATTGTTGATTCTAAAGTAACTATTCATACTGATCATGCTGCTATTAAATATCTTATGGAAAAGAAAGATGCTAAACCTAGACTTATTAAATGGGTTCTCTTGCTACAAGAATTTGATTTGCATATTATTGATAGAAAGGGAGCTGAGAACCCTGTTGCAGACAACTTGTATAGGTTAGAAAATGTTCTTGATGACCCGCTACCTATTGATGATAGATTTCCTGATGAACAATTGAATGTCATAAATGCTTCTCGTATTGCTCCATGGTATGCTGATTATGCTAATTACATTGTTGCTAAATTTATACCACCTAGTTTCACATACCAGCAAAAGAAAAAGTTTTTCTATGATTTGAGGCATTACTTCTGGGATGACCCATACCTTTATAAAGAAGGAGTAGATGGTGTTATTAGACGTTGTATACCTGAGCATGAACAGGAACAGATCCTACGCAAGTGTCACTCCGAAGCTTATGGAGGGCACCATGCTGGAGATAGAACTGCACATAAGGTATTGCAATCCGGTTTTTATTGGCCTACTCTCTTCAAGGATGCTCGTAAGTTTGTCTTATCTTGTGATGAATGTCAAAGAATTGGTAACGTCAGTAGACGTCAGGAAATGCCTATGAATTATTCACTTGTTATTGAACCACACTACAAGAAATATACACTTCCGTGATGATACGTGTTTGTCACTGTAGGTCGCGTTTTTTGTCATGCATGTACATCCATGACGATTTAATGACAGAATCAAGATAGTCATACATGTGCTGTCGTAGAAGTGTTCCATGACATTACCAAAATTATCATCATGGAAGTGTCCACTTCCATGACGATAAACCACGCGTCACATAAGTGCTTTCGTCAAGGGTGACCGACACATGGCATCCACCGTAACGGAACGCCGTTAAGCTATCGGGTCGGATTTTGGTTCCGATAACCCGTTAACAGCCCTGACCAATGGGAAATTTCCACGTGTAAAATTCTGATTAGCCGAAGGGAACACCTGTCAGCTCGTCAGTGGGCCAGATGTCGCCCGTCCATTGGAGGAGACATGCCTATGATACGTCAACACGTGGCTGGGCCCAACAGAGGCCCATATAGGTTAAAATGGCCGGCCTAGTCAAAGGCCCGTAGAACTTAATCGGTACTAGTGGGCCAGCCCAATAACGGCTCGCTTAATAAAGGCCCATTTACGGCCCGAAGCCAGATCTGGCCCGTTAATTGTTCGCCCAATATTTGGGCCCATTTACGGCCCGAAGCCAGATCTGGCCCGTTAATTGTGCACCCAATATTTGGGCCCATTTGCGGCCCGAAGCCAATCTGGCCTGTTAATTGTTCGCCGAATATTTGGGCCCAACTACAGCCCAGTGACTTTCGGCCTGTTAGAGGCCTGATGTAGACACGGGCCCATTTCAGCCCGGTGTGACTTTCGGCCTGGAAATGGCCCGTGCTGCCCATGGGCCATATATGGTCCGACGGGACATCGTGCCCACTAACGGCCCGTGCTAAAGCTGGCAACAGTTAAGCCCAACGTGACTTTGGGCCTGTTAAAGGCCTGTCGCGTATTTCGGCCCGTTGATGCCTGTGCTAAGCTTTCGGCCTCTTAAAGGCCCATGATATCAGTGGGCCAACTAAGGCCCGAGATATGTTTCAGCCTGGTAACGGCCCGTGAGCTAAATGGGCCCAAAACGGCCCGGTCTACACTCCGGCCTGCTGAAGGCCCGTCGACGACTAGTGAAAATTGAGGCCCAACATGCATTTTGGCCTGCTAAAGGCCCGTGGTTTCATCTAGGCCGTAACAGGCCAATACAATATTCAGCCTGTTAATGGCCCAACGCTACAGGCCAAACTAAGCTGGTCGACAAAAGGCCCAAAAAATATAGGCGGTGTAAGTTTGGGCTGGCGCAATGTGTGAAGGCCCCAATCATTCGGGCCCAAGAAAGACGCAGTCGGCCCAATTGTGGCCCGCTAAAAACCTGGCCCGTTAGAGTCGAATGTTTCGTCCGATTAGACTACATCTGATTTTTTTCGGATAGCGAATGATGGCAGTAACTAGTAGGAATTAAGAACAAACCTACTCTATACAATAAACAAATTACGGTATAGTAACAAAGAATAAACCTACACTATACAATAAAGGATTTAAGGTATATTACATCCACTGGGCATCGAAGTTCGCCACCAGTGATCATAAAGCGCAACGAAGAAGCAGATTACAAAAATGGGCACCATTGCAGCGTAACAAAATAATACTGAACCGAGACCACTTCCAAGACAGTTCAAGAAAGGTTAGCCTTATGGGGAACTGCCAAGCTAAGTCAGCCGAAAGGCTGTGAGACCGGCCTAGCATGTCGGTCATAGCTTCCAGGTGTAGCTGTTTAGCGATGAGGTTCTCATTGGTGTTCTCCGCAATCTTTCTTAGAGATAGTACTTCAAGTCGAAGTTGAGTTACAGAATGCCTTTCTGCTAGAACTTGTGGCTGAAGAAGTCGAACTGATTCAGACAACGAATTCTGTGAGCTTGTCTGACTGTTAGTCTCAAGTAACTTGAACACGGCATCTAGAGAAGTCTTTGGGGTTGTCTCACTATCTTCAAGATGTTTTGCCTTCTTTACTGCAATATATGTTGGGTTTGTCTCACAGCCTTCTGCAGACTTGTGCATGCCGTCAGGCATATCACCCTGAAACAAAGCAGAGAGATGACTTGCACATGTATAAACAAAGATGATAACTGTTCTGTCAATTATATTCAATTTCAAATTAGAAAATAAAGAGTAAGTTCAAAATATCAATAGCATAATTTGGCATTGTTCATAATGCGGGGAGCTTCACCACACTCTTTGGATTACCATGTCAACATAACAAGCATAGATGAAGGGCAAAGAAAATCATTGTATCTATTTTGGATAATGTGCATGGCATGTTGTTCATATCATCAGCCACATCAGTAAGATAAAACAGGAGATGACAAGGTGCAAACGTGGGCTTCTTCACCACACACTGGATTATAGATCCACAAAAACAAGCATACATATAGGGAGTATTAAGTAATGTGCATGGTATGAATAAGGAATTTGGTTTTACAAGTAAAACTTTGAACCTACGGTTCTTACGAACATGCATTTTGGTAGAAACAGCAAACTAAATAGCAGTAAATGATAGGGAGTATGAGCAAATTAAACAGCAGTTGAGGATAAAGGCTTTAGAATGACTGACTTACATTAACAGTTAACACCGGCTTTATAATGCCCTTCTCCATGTCAAGGGAAGGATAACTCAAGAATTTCAAAGACGTAATCTTCTTCATAAGCATCGCCTGTACTCTACATTTTGTAGAGAGTAATTATAGATATGATAATACTGGAAGGGATAGAGGATAATGAAGATAAGATGCAGATTGATACTACATAATCAACTACCAATCCCTGGAAGTACAAGCGTTACAGGACAAAATGTACTGACAAGAGCAGTGGGCTACACTTACACTTTGGCATTGTCTGTGTATTCTACTTGTTGGTAAGATTAAATATAGATCTGATCTTTTTTAGTAAATGGTGGGCGAGGGAGATAAGATGCAGAATGCTACAAAATGAACCAATCCCGCTTCCCATTATACAAGAGTGTTTAGAACACTGATGTACTGTACAAAACGTTCTTATATTATGGGACGGAGGGAGTAGTTGTTAATGTAAGTACAGTGATCGGCCACGTTCAGTCCTTACAAGAGGACTGTAGAGCTAAACCTCTTCAAAAGCATTGGGTTGATTCTAAATTTATGTAAGAGTCCATACGGATCTTATATTGTCCACCAAATGGACGATTACGAGGCTAACTTGTGCTGTGTTGCTACATAATCAAACAACTATGAAAGTAAGTATGGTCATACAGGGCAAGAGGTACTCACAAGAGCAATGTAGTGTGCAGTATAGTTGCGAGATTCTGTGGTCCCTTGAGAACGAATGTTCTTCTGCTAACAGTTTTCGTACAAGTGAGACATTAAGGCAAATGCAGAAATGTAGTTCAAATTGTGATGTGATATCATAGATAGTACCTTACGCTGCAGCCGAGACCAATGTGTAACAAGATTATTCCAGTTACCGTCGGATAAATGTAGCACCGGAGACTTTGCAGAAATTTCGTTCAGAGGCTTGCCATCGTAGTGCGCTTGCCTCAGGTAGGAACGATACTTCATCAACGAGTGCTTGAAAAGCGCAACCAACCCTTGCTCGTCATCACAATCCAGTTTGCTCCTCAGCTATTTAAAAGAATGAAATCTTGTGTCTTCATCGTGAAACATATGCAGTAATGACCATGAATAACATTAGTACATTACTTACGCCAGAAGTTGCGGAGGAAGACTGGAAACTGCTTACGTATGCTCGGTATAATCTCTCCATGAAGGAAATATGCGCACAAAGTTCCTGACAACACATAAGCTTCGTCTTCTAAACTGGGAAGAAATGGAACAGGGGTCCTATTTGCTGCAATTGGGGTTCTCTCTGGTTAGAAAAGGGATTTGGCAACTAGATTTGGTGTACTCTTTGCTGGAATGGGGGTTTTGCATCGTACAGCTGGTGCTATGTCAACTGGCATAATCATCTTTATTTCTTGCAGGTGGGGTCTGCTGAGTTGGGGCATCGAAATGACCGGTGTAGTAGGGCTAGAGTCTGCTAGAGTTGGGGTATTTTGTGGGTCAGGTGATATTGCAACTACACCTAATGGGCTATTTGATTTATCAAGTGCCACTACCTTTTCCAAATACTTTGCTTGTGCTCCTCCACGATCAGCAATCGCTCTCTTCCTTTTGAACGTCTAATACACAAGAACAACATTTGAATGGATAAATATGGTATGATGACAGATGGAATATATGCGGAAAATGGATAGGCGAGGCGTATTCACATACGATGTGTAAACTAAGCTAATGGCAGTTCAACAAAGTAGAAGCAATGCAAAGCATCGGTTGCAAGATATGTGCGAGCAATGTAACCTTGGAAAGTTAGAGCAAGTACCTTGATGGGTGAATAAGATAGGGCATCTTCCTCGACTCCTCCACTAGGGAGCTACATTGACTTAGGTCTCCCTCTAGCTCGTAATCACTGTTAGGATCATATTACGAGCATGAATCAGAGGGTGGAGAGCATTTGCATTGCATTGCATCCAGACTTGATTTCAGTCCCTTAATGCCAAGTTTGACAGCCATGGCATTGTTCTGCTTTATTCTTTTCATGCGCGCAAGCTCATAATCATTATGATGCTATTCAGAATCCGAGATTCATGAAAACATAAAAGTAGTCAGATTATGTCGGTGTACTAAAGTAGGGGTACCTTAGTACCCCGAACTTGTGCACGGGCAGTCGCAGCGTCCCCACGGCAAGCCTCGCCGGGCGTCCGCCAAGACCCTCCGCGGCCATTCTAAAGGCAAGACCCCGACAAGAGGAGCTTGTCGGGAAGGCCTCTCTAGGCAGACAAGGCCCAGACAAGAGGAGCTTGTCGGGAAGGCCACTCGAGCACCACAGAAGACAAGGCCCGGCAAGAGGAGCTTGCCGGGAAGGCTCAGGCGCCGACAAGTCTCCGAGGCGCGACAAGATTCGGCCGCGGCAAGGTGCTTGCCGCGGCATGCAACTCCTCTCCGTCTCCGCTCCAGCTCACCCAATGACGTGTCGCCATGGGACCGTTCCATGGGCGCGTGTCGAGCAGCAAGCAGCCAGCGGAGAGCAGCGACGGCAGCGGCGGCTGACAGGCTCGCCATCGTGGCGGCGGAGGCGCACTGACGGTCTGTTACCTTTGTTTGGGCGACAACGACGGACATTTATTGCTTTTGTCCCTTGCCGTCGAGTTAGGTATTTTTGCACTATACACTGTTCAGCGGTGTACCAACTCCTGTTTTTACATTCGTACCCCCGCCTATGTTGCCACCTGTCGGAGACCCCTTGAGCATATAAAAGGAGGCCCGAGTGCAACGTAGAAGGGGTTCGGTTCGCGTCTTTGGCAAGGGGTTCGGTCCTCGTCTTTCGCAAGGTTCAGTTCATTCGACTGGCCATAGACTAGATACACTCACGCTAGGTTTTGTAGCTCGCATTGCTCCCTAGCAAGAACACAATAGATCAAACAGGCAGCGATGGGAGTTTTATCTCCGGAGAGCTCCGAAGCTGGGTAAAAACCGCTCGTGTGCATCGCCTCGATCCGCTCTTCGTGCGACCTCCGCCCCCCTCCGAACCACAAAGGGGCCTGCTCCGCCGGCCCCATAGGTGTCCGTGGGTACGATCAGCCTCCCCGACATCTCTGGCGCGCCAGGTAGGGGCGTCGAGGCCGTGTGAATCCGATCCGGCGTTCACACGAGCAGCATCATCAACATCTTCCTCAACATGCCGCCAAGAAGAAGGCTTGGCAGCAGAGCCGTCCGCGTCGTACCCACCCTCACCGCAGCAAACAGGTGGTGGGGCGGACGCTGGCGGAGGGACGGGCGCCGACGAAGGTGCTCGCGACGTTGCCAAGTCCAAGGACAAGGCACCGCAAACCTCGGCGTCCGCGCATCCTCCGCGCCCGTCTCAGGAGACGCGGGACCAACAACGTCATGGTGTTCACAACGCCATACGTTCGTTGGATCGAGACCCTCAAGACCAGCATGTGCGCCAACATGCTGGCGCTAGTGAGATACGGTCGCCCGGACGGGGCGCTGCTCCTTCTAACGTAGTTAGAAGTCCGAGCGTGTCCCGCTCCTCGCGCCGTTCTCCAATGCCGCCCACTACTCCAGCAGAAGCTCTGGCGGGAGCTCAGCTGCTCCTCGACTACCCTCCAACGGCCGACAAGGTCGACGAGTGGAGGGCCACTATCCAGAGCCTCATCGGCTTTGCCAACGGCGGCAGCTCGCGGCAACCAACGCCATCGTTGCCGCGGCGACGACAAGGCACGAGCCGGTGGCGGCAGACTGTCGGAGGTGCAACCACCATGCACTCTCCGCCAAGAAGGCCAAGATCGCCGAGCCAGCGGATCCATCTCAACAGCGACTCCACCGCGTCGTCGGATCCGCGCGCTCGCCACGATCAGCGCCAAGTTCTTCATGAGCGACAACAAGAGGACGCTCGAACTCGCATCGAGCGCCGAAGAGAAGCGCGACGTTAGTCCGACAAGCGCACTGGGCCTTCTGTTGACATGCACGCAGCGCCCGGAGGGCCAGGCGACCTGCCGTGCAGCGGTAGGTTGCCCTGCGTTCACTCGTGAGCTGTGGCAAGTCCGGTGGCCCAACCAGAAAAACTTCAAACCAGACGTGCGGAGAAGTATGATGGCAGGGCCTTTTGCGTCGGAGTTCCTCGGCATCTACACCATCGCGGTGCAGGCTGCGGGGGACGGGACGACAAGATCCTCGCCAACTACTTCCGCCGTGCTCAAGCCCAACGTCGAGATCTTGGCTCATGCACTTGCCGGACAACTCCATATCTTCCTGGCAGAATCATGCCATCGGTTTGTTGGCGCCTTCACAGGTGGCCACAAACCTCATGGCCTAGAGAGCGACCTTCACGTGCTCGTCCAGAAGGAAGGAGAGTCCCTGCGCAAGTTCATCGAGAGATTCAGCCGTGTGCACTACAACATCCCAGACGTCCACCCTGCCGCGGTGATCAGCGCATTTCATCAGAATGTGCGGAACCGCAGGATGAGGGAGGAGATGGCGATGTGCAAAGTCAAGGACGTCAGTGAGCTGTACGCCTTGGCCGACAAGTGTCTTAGCGTCTTTGAGGAAGGGAGGAGACTCGGGAGAGAATGCGAAGCAGGATCGGCGGTGATGACACCGCCCGGCAAAGAAGGGCCGGCGGCGAGGCAACAGGAAGAAGAAAAGCGAGAAGTGCTAGCTGTCGAGCAGTCCGCAAGCGAGGCGGCGACAAGAACGCCAAGGCTGGTGGCTCCGGCAAGGAGGTTGCGGTAGCGCCAACCACCGGTCGGTGGCGGCCGCCGACAAGCGGGACAACTCGGCAAGCGATCTTGCAAGATCCACCGCACCAAGGGCCACGACCTCCAGAGCTGCAAGAAAGTCGAGCAGCTTGTCGAGCAGCAGAGAGCTGAGTATGAGCGACGCGACAAGGAGAAGGCCCAGGAAGGTGCTGGGGGAGCAAGCAAGAAACAACCCGGCCGGGGAGGACGCCGCGGCAAAGTCAAGCAGCGACAAGGAGATCGACCTCCAGCGGCGCGACAAGGATGAAGATGATGATGACGACGAAGATATGGTGGGCACGACGGCGATGAGCGGGAGTTTCAGAAAGCCACGAGGTTCTCTGCGTTGACGGAGGTGCTTCCCTGCATACCTCCCACCGCCAACTCAAGCAATGGATGCGGGAGGTCAATGCAGCGGAACCATCCATAGAGTCACGCAAGCCTCTGAAGTGGTCCAGCACGCCTATCATTTTTGATATTGAGGACCACCCTGATCGCATAACTGCGGTCGGGTGCTTGCCGATGTTGGTCTCTCCAACCATCCGCAACCTCAAGGTCACAAAAATGTTAGTTAACGGCGGGGCCGGCTTGAATCTGATCTCCTCCGCGGTGCTCCAGAAGCTTCAAATCCCTAACAGCGAGCTCGAAGAGACCGGAACCTTCCAAGGAATCAATCCGGGAAGGAGCAAGCCGAAGGGGAAGATTACGTTGCCGGTCATGTTTGGCAGCGAGCTGAACTTCAGGACTGAGAAGGTTACATTTGATGTTGCCGATTTCCCATTGCCTTACAATGGGATACTTGGCCGTCCAGCACTCGCCAAGTTCATGGCAGCCTCTCACTACGCCTACAACCTACTCAAGATGCCAGGCCCGATAAGCATCATCTCTGTCCATGGCGACAAGAAGGATGCCCTTATCTGTGCCGACAAGATCTTCTGGGATGCAGCAGCCGCGACAGATTGCCAGACACTTGCCGCTGAAGCTCCCGGAGGGAAGAAGACCAAGTCCAAGTCCGGCAAGGGCTCTGATGCTCACTCCGGCAAGCGCACCTCTTCGGAGTGCGCTACCGTTGAGGACGCACCATCGAGCTCCACCGGCAAGTGCAAGAAGATGGTGGCTCCGCCGAAGACCAAGAAGGTGCCCGCCAAGGAGGACGGCGCTGGTGGTACCTTCACCATCAGTGCCTCTCTCGACCCCAACTAGGAAGGCGCGCTCGTTGCTTTCCTGCGGGCGAATGTCGACGTGTTTGCATGGCAACCGTCTGACATCCCCGGTGTTCCCAGGAAAAGTGATTGAGCATCGCCTGGCCGTTTGTCCTCACGCGCGGCCCGTCAAGCAAAAAGTCAGGAAACAAGCAGTGGAGCGCCAAGAATTCATAGTCAAGAGATCAAGAAACCGGAAGCGGCAGGCCTTGTCGGTGGAGTGCTCCATCCCTCGTGGTTGGCCAATCCTGTAGTCGTGCGCAAGGCAAATGGGAAATGGAGACTTTGTATTGACTTCACGGATGTTAATAAACCTTGTCCCAAAGATCCATTTCCCTTGCCGCGCATTGACCAGATTGTTGACTCCATGGCCGGATGTGATTTGCTTTCGTTTCTTGATGCCTACTCAGGATACCATCAGATCTTCATGGCTGAAGAAGATAAGGAGAAGACCGCATTCATCACACCATGTGGCACTTACTGTTTCATACGGATGCCTTTCGGTTTGAAGAATGTTGGTTCAACATTTGCAAGGGTCGTCCATGACGCTTTTGAGCCGAAAATGCACAGAAATGTAGAAGCCTACATGGATGACATAGTGGTCAAGAGCATGGACAAAGCAACTCTAGTTCAAGATTTGGGCGAGACCTTTGCAAATCTGCGCCAAGATCAACCTCAAGCTCAACCCCGAGAAGTGCGTGTTTGGAGTCCCTTCCGCAAGCTTCTCGGGTTCTTCGTGTCTCAGCGAGGATTGAGGCAAATCCCGACAAGATCAAGGCCATTGAGCAGATTGAAGCACCAAAAGCGCGTCAAGGATATACGAAGACTTGCCGGTTGCGTGGCTGCCCTCAAGAAGTTTATTTCTAGGTCTGCTGAGCGCCCTGCCATTTTTCAAGATTTTGAAAAAGGCGGGTCCATAAAATGGACTCCGAAGCGGAGGTCAGTGCTGCAGGACTTAAAGAGATACCTGTCCTCTACTCCAACACTTGTCGCACCTAAGCCACAAGAGAAGTTGCTGCAGTATATAGCGGCAACCAATCAAGTGGTCGATCTTTGCGTTAGTGGCGGAGAGGAGGCGGATGACGAGCCAGCAACCGCGGCAAGCACGCCCAGCGACAAGCGGGGGGCTTCACGACAAGCTCTGGTCCCGACAAGGATGAGTCCGCGAAGACACAAGAACAGAATCTGAAAAGGATGGTGCAGCGCCAGTTTACTTTGTCGGGCCCTCTTGCGGGGCTAGGTCAAGATACTACGGTGTGCAAAAACTGCTTTTCGGCCTCCTCATGGCCTCGAGAAAGCTGCGCCACTACTTCCAAGCACATGAGATCACAGTTGTCACTCGCTTTCCCTGAAGAGGATCTGCAGAATCCGAAGCGGCAGGCGGGATTGTCGAGTGGGCATCGGAGCTGTCTAGCTTTGATCTTAAGTTTGAAAGCACATCAACTATCCAAAGCGAGCGTTGGCAGAATTCATAGCAGAATGGACGCCAACGCCGGATGAAGAGACTCGAGACGCAGCATTCCCGTCAAAGAAGCAAGCAAAGAGTGGCTGATGTACTTTGATGGTGCCTTCTCGCTGCAAAGGCGCCCGGTGCGGCTTGTTGCTTATCGCGCCCACCGGAGAGCACCTCAAGTACGTCGTCCAGATGCACTTTCCCAAGGAGCAAGCGACAAACAATACTGCAGAGTATGAAGGTTTGCTTGCCGGTCTCAGGATCACAGTGGACCTTGGGATCAAGAAGCTTATTGTCAGGGGTGACTCGCAACTTGTCGTCCGACAAGTGAACAAAGATTACCAGAGTCCGTTGATGGAAGCTTACGTTGATGAAGTGAGGAAGCTAGAAGAGCACTTTGACGGCCTGCAAATGGAACATGTTCCAAGAGCTCAGAATGATATTCTTGACGGCTGTCAAAGTCTCTGCGCTTAAGTTACACAATGGAACCAGGGATTTTCGTGCTCAAGCCGACTCAGCCAACCGTAACACCATCAATCGGATGTAACAAGAAGAGGAAGTTGGCCTCTGGTGACTACTTTCCGGCAGAGCTTCCGAAGCCGTCGTTGCAAAGGTCCCCAAGATCAACAACAACAAATCTTTGAGGAGCGATGCCTCCGGCCAGACCCTGTGGTTTGTTTCGTTGAAGCAAACGCTCCCGACAAGTCTTGCTCCGGCAAGCTTGTCGGGGAGCATCAAGCTCCGGTAGGGCCGCAAGTCCTCGCCGTGGAAGCTGATGTTCTCGCAGTAGCAGATGTGCCTTTAGTCCTTGTTGTCGAGCCACGAGGCTCCAAAGATGGGCGCAGCAGATTGTCCATTTCCTTCAGACAGAGAACTTCCGAAGAGCAGGAAGAAGCGGAAAGAGTAGCCCGGCGGTCAAGTATGTACCAGTTTGTCGACAGATACTGCATGTAAGAAGACTCAATGGTGTGAAATTGAAGTGTATTCCTGTGGAAGATGGATGAAGCTGTTGGCGAGAGATACATGGAGACATATGTGGTCACCACATTGGCGCCAGAGCACTTGCCGGGAAAGCTTTCCGACAAGGTTTCTTCTGGCCGACAGCCCTCCGGGATGCAACTGCACAAGTAACCAAGTATCAAGCGTGCCAGTTCCAATCCAAACAGATACACCAGCCAGCTCAAGCTCTCCAGACGATCCCTTTATCCTGGCCATTTTCGGTCTGGGGGCTCGACATCCTCGGCCCCTTCCCCCGAGATGTCGGGGGCTTTGAGTACTTGTACGTCGCCATCGACAAGTTCACAAAGTGGCCGGAAGTGGAAGCGATAAGGAAGGTGACAAAGACAGCGGTCAAGTTCTTCAGTCGATTGTTTGCCGTTGGAATCCCTAACAGGATCATCACCGACAACGGCACACAATTTACTGATCGCACCTTCATGCAAGACGCCCAAGACCTTGGCGCCAAGGTTCTGCTTCGCTTCGTTGTTCACCCGAGAAGCAACGGTCAAGCGAGAGGGCAAATCTTTGAAGCGCTGCGGACTCAAGACCGTAACTTTCGGCTGTGCTTCACAAGTGCGAAGAAACTGGATCGAGGAGCTGCCGGTGGTTCTTTGGTCGATCGAGCGACGCCAAATCGAGCCACCGCCGTGCACCCTTTGCTCTAGTCTATGGAGTAGAGGCAGTTCTCCCCACGGAACTCAGATATCTGGATCGCCTCGAGTACTCGCTTATGATGAGCTTGAGCAAGAGCAGCTGCGACAAGATGACGCGCTGCTCCTCGAGGAGGATCGTCTTGAGGCTGTCGCGAGCCGCTCGCTACCGACAAGCCTGCGCCGCTTCCATAGCCGCAGGGTTAGTGCCGAAGTCTCGAGGAAGGCGACCTTGTTCTTCGCCGTTCAATCCGCCAAGAATTCAAACAAGTTGACGCCAAGTGGGAAGGCCCTTATCGGGTGAAACGAGTCACTAGGCCTGGCGCTGTCCGCTTTGAGACCGAAGATGGCATTCCGTGAGCAACTCCTGGAACATTGAGCATCTTCGTAAGTTTTACCCATAGGGCGCGCGGTTGTCGGAATCCGTTCGGCAACCACCTTTTGTACAAGTCTTGCCGCTGTTGCATGTAATCGCCATTACAAAGCCGGTATGAGACCCGATGCATCATTAAAGCTCGTGTGTTGCGCACGACTTGTCAAGTTCATGCTTTCATAAATTTATTGCATGCTTTGGCTAACACTTTGTGCAGCAACCACACCCGGTAAGCAGAATCGAGCCGCTAGGCTCCATAACGTTATTTCCTCTTCTTTCTCTTCTCTTAAAGAAAGGAAGGCTCCCTCGCGCACAAGTTAACCAGGGGGGAGGAGGAGATAATACTATGGACCAGGCACCGCCGAGGAAGTTTCACCTCATCGAGGAAGCAAGAAATGTAAAGCTAAGTTGCCAAAGTTTGAGCAATCAATTTTAAATTTTCGTTATCTTCCTCGAACGATAGTACTTTGTATGGAAAACCCAGCGCAGAGGAACCGAATCGTGGATCGGTCGCGCCCTTACTTTGTTTCGAGTCCGCTCAACAACTTAAGTGAGCTGCCGCTAGTTCGCGACAAGGTTGCTTGTCGGTAGCGACCCTTGCCAAAGAAGCCGAAGTTCCGCGACTGGCGCTCGTGGCAAGGGTGCTGCACCGCAAGTTTCCACTGGCGAGGGCAATAACGCATAAAGGAATAAATCAAGTAGAGGAAATAACGTTGCATCGATCGATTCAGATCAGTAATAAATTTGTAAAGTTATCTTCCTTGAACGACCGCGCTTTGTATGAAAAACCCGTGCGCGGAGGAACCAAATCGTGACTGGCCGCGCCCTTACTTTGTTTCGAGTCCGCTCAACAACTTAAGTGAGCTGCGGTTAGTCCGCGACAAGGTTGCTTGTCGGTAGCGACCCCGCCAAAGAAGTCTTGAAGTTCCGCACTTTTCGGCGCGGCAAGGGTGCCTGCACTGCAAGTTTCCCTGAAAAGCGTAGGGTAATAACATACAAAGCCAAGGGTCGAGTAAAGGAAGTAACATAGCAGATGTTGCCCAGAATAAAGTTATGCTACAAAATAACTTATCGCGGCGCTGGCTAAATCGTTCTCAGAACTGAAATAACAGCGAAGAGGAGAAGAAGGGCGCTACTGGTACCCAAGCCCCGCAAGCCCGAGTTGTCGGGGCTGCGGCAAGCCGAGTTGCCGGAGCTGCGGCAAGCCGAGTTGTCGGGGCTGAGATATCAGATAAGCCCTTCGTCCTTTTCAAGCATCCTTTTTCATTAAAAACATTCTACTCGGATACAATCCGTGGGGAATGAAAAACATGAAAGAGAGGATTACAAGCTTTAAATGCGGATAAGGCCCAAAGGCTTACAAATTAAAAAGATAAGATGCCCGTAATCCTTTTCCTGTCCCTCTTTCCAGGAGGTAGGTCAAGGAGGCGGGAAGGGCAAAAGAAACGCCTAGACGAGCTACGGGTGCCAGAAGACACCAAGAGAACATCCCGGGAGCTCCCCGAGGGCTTGACGGAGATGGCGGCGCCCGAAGCGGGGTTCGAAGACGGGGCGGCAGCGCGTCAGCACGCTGTCGAGGGCACTACGCCCTCGTACTCCGACTTGACGGCCTTGTGGCCATCCCTCTTCCCCTTCCGCAGCCTCCCTACGCCAGTCGCCCAAGGAGACGACCACAGGAGTTCAGGAGCCGCGACACGGATGATGGGGTCGCCCGGTGACGCACGGGCGGCGCCCGACAACTAATCGGGCCCGCCAACCTCGTCGTCGCTGCCGCTTCCCTCCTCGTCACTCTCGCCGAGGGGAATCTTCGCTGTCGGAGGAGCTGTCCACGCAGCACTTCGCCCGAAAGTGCCAATATCCCGAAGACCTTGACGGAGAGGAGATCACCCTCCATTAACTTAAAATGGAGGGTAAACCCCGCCTCGTGCTGTGGATGCGGTGAACGTCTTCCACCCACGATCGAGATACATCACATTAGGGGCTGGGAATACAACACGGACTCGCATGCCGCTGATTCCACAACCCCTCATGTGCAATCTCAGTGTCTCGGGCGGATCCGACTCCATCGCGCTCGCAAACGGAGCTGGAAGCCGGAGGCGGCGACGAGGCGCCCGGCGCAGCCTGATGAAGAACTCGCAAGGGTCGTCCCCGGTATGGACCGCCGCAGGGAGGGGAACTGCCGGCGGAAGCGGAGACGGCGCGCCGCCCCGTCCACCTCTCCCCCGACCGCCTCGACCTCGTCCACGACCTCGCCCCTCCCTCTTCCTCTTGGGGCTGGCTCTGCCTCCCCGGGCATGGGGTTGGGAGGGGAGCGCTGCCTAGCGGCGACCCTCGCCGCCACCGATGAAGAACCAAGGCTCCTTTTCTCCATGGCAATGAGAGAAAAGGGAGCAGAAACTGAGGAAAGGAGGAGGTGGGAGAGTGCGGCCTTCTGCGCTCCCCTTCCGCTCTTGTTAAGGAAGCAAGGTGGGGGCTCAACCACCCCGCTCGACAAATCAGGGCATAGGAAGAGCAGGGAATCGGGGCCGACCTGCTGCCTCTGCTCATGACGGCCCAGTTTCCCACTTCCACCGTCCGTGACCCCAAGAGCATGGGAACCACGTGGCGGGGATGCAGAACGGGGGCGACGGGTGGAGCGACCCCGCACGCCGCCCACTTCCCCCAGGACGCGGCAATCGACGCGTGCCGTTATGGGGGGACGCGGCGGATACGGAGTGGGTTTGGTTTGGACCCAGCCGCGTGTCTGCAGCCTGTTTTGGGCCTGGCCCAACAGCGCTTCGGCACCGTGTATGGCCCAGACCGGGGCTCCTGTCGGTGTACTAAAGTAGGGGTACCTTAGTACCCCGAACTTGTCTGCAGCGATCGCGGCGTCCCAGCAAGCTTCGCCAAGCGTCCGCCAAGACCCTCCGCAGCCATTCTCGAAGGCAAGACCCGACAAGAGGAGCTTGTCGGGAAGGCCTCTCTAGGCAGACAAGGCCCCGACAAGAGGAGCTTGTCGGAAGGCCACCTGTGCACCAGAAGACAAGGCCCGGCAAGAGGAGCTTGCCGAAGGCTCAGGCGCGACAAGTCTCCGGGCGCGACAAGGATTCGGCGCGGCAAGGTGCTTGCCGCGGCATGCAACTCCTCTCCGTCCCGCTCCAGCTCACCCAGCGACGTGTCGCCATGGGACCGTTCCATGGGCGGCGTGTCGAAACAGCTGTGCAGCCAGCGGAGAGCAGCGACAATGCGGCGACAGGCTCGCCATCGTGGCAAGCGGAGGCGCACTGACGGTCTCTATTACACTGTTTGGGCGACAACGACAGGCATTTATTGCTTTTGTCCCTTGCCGTCGAGTTAGGTATTTTTGCAGCATACCTTTGTTCAAGCAGGTGTACCAACTCCTGTTTTTACATTCGTACCCCCGCCTATGTTGCCACCTGTCGGATACCCCTTGAGCATATAAAAGGAAGCCCGGGTGCAACGTAGAAGGGGTTCGGTTCGCGTCTTTGGCAAGGGGTTCGGTCCGCGTCTTTCGCAAGGTTCAGTTCATTCGACTGGCCATAGACTAGACACACTCACGCTAGGTTTTGTAGCTCGCATTGCTCCCTAGCAAGAACACAATAGATCAAACAGGCAGCGATGAGGAGTTTTATCTCTCCGGAGAGCTCGAAGCTGGGTAAAACCGCTCGTGTGCATCGCCTCGATCCGCTCTTCGTGCGACCTCCGCCCCCCTCCGAACCACAAAGGGGCCTGCTCCGCCGGCCCCATAGGTGTCCGTGGGTACGATCAGCCTCCCCGACAGATTATCTATGGAATGCATTGCGGATTCAACTCGGAGAGTGTCTCCCTATAAACCCCTGCATATGCAAAGTTCACCTCCCCAACCGTGCTGACCAGACCACACACAGAAATACAAACCCCTTATGTCTCTATAACAGTGCACACATTTCAAAACTGAAGTAGGGACATTAGAATCATATGAAATTCAGATTTGAACAAATAAACTAAGCAACTATGAGTGGCGTAATGTTTAGCTTCAAGGGTGGAGTGTTGGTAGTGCGACACAAAGCAAGTAGGCAGATTGTATTCCATGTAAAAGATCGAAACCTATGTAAAAGCTGGAAATGACACTTTCTTTCCATACGATGCGTTGTTCGTTACCCACACATGATGGAAGAGATCACATAGAGAAATACTATTCACTCATGTCTACGGTTCCAAAGATTTAGAAACAGAGTGGTCCACCCTAAAAGAATATTGACAACAAATATGACAAGGCAAGCATAGTTGTAGTGAATCAATCATTTACTTGTGAGCTTACTAGGACAAGTATGCAGAATTGTAACTGCAGTAAGAGACCGCCCAAAATCTGAATGAAGAAGTTTGTCTAGCAGTTATTGTTTGAAACTAATCGACGTGAATAATTGGATATTATATCGAATGAGTAAGAAAGACAAGTAAAACTGTCAACAAACCTGGCTTGCAGTAGTAATCTGGGTCAATGTCACTACGACCAATAATCCAAAATGACTAGTTTCTGTTCCGAGGGCCAGAATTTTGAAAATCCTATGAACTTTAGAGGTACTAAAGATTACCGAAATACATCTGAACCATTAAGTGTAGGTAGCACTGAGCACACAACAAACCCTAATGACAGTCCTGCCTAATGAGTAATGAATCAATTAGAAAATGGGTGATGAGGAGTGGCTGCTGAGTGTTGAGGACGTATCTCAGGATAAATCGGGTTGGCTTGGTGGGTGTTGCACGCCTGAGCCCTGAACGGACTGGGAAGGTAGGCACCGCGGCGTGCCCGGGCAGCGGTGACGTTGTTGGGTGAGCGGCTCCTGGCCTCCTGTTAGTCCGGCGTCTCCTCCTAGAGTCATGCCGTCCGGGGACGTCAAGTCACCGGCGAGGCAAAGCGGTCAGGGCGACTAGAGATCGAAGCGCCAGCGTAACAGAGGAATCGGGGCTGGGGCGACCCAAAATCCTGTGGTGGGCTGGCCCACCGTGGGCACCTCAGAGATACACACCCGAGCGGCGAACATGCATTTTCGAAACTAATTTAGGAACATTTAGCTGACCAATTAAACGACTCTGTTTTAATAATATCAGATTCGTATGTGAACAACTAAGCTTATTTAGCTTGATGGGTGGAGCAGTGTTATTATGACATGAAGCACGTATTCTGATCGTATAGTGATCATAAAAGGGGGAAACTCTAAGCATATTTTTTTTAGCAAAAGAGGGTTTCCCCTCTGATTTCCATTAAAGAAACCACCACAGAACCAACATGATCAATTAAACCCTAAGCATGATCAATTAAACCATATTATGGCTGTGACATGGCAGATTTGAAGCTGCAAACCGGAGAAATGATATTTAGCATCCATTGTTTGCTTCGAACTAAGAACTAAATTCTAAGAGCTGAAAAGAAAGTAGAGTAACCAAGTTAAGATCTATTTTCTGGTTGAGATCAAAAAGTTGAGGATATATGAAGTACCACCTCTCTTGCGGCGCCGTGTAGGCATCGGGGGTGCGATGGCTGTCGGTGGCGTTGAAGCAGATCTGCGACGGTAGACGGGTGCATCGGGGGATAAGTCCCGTTGCGGTGGAAGAGAAGGTCGTGTGAGCGGCCCCGGCAAAGAGGATGACGGCGCCGATGAAGCGAGAGGACGCGATGCAAGGCTATTGGCCCGTCGTCATGGATGAGAAATGTCCATCTCTAGCAGTGGACGTCGCGGTCTTGGTAGGCGCTCCGGCATGGTGGAGGACGGTGGCGATGGATGTGGTGGAGGACGGCGCCGATAGATGGGGTGGCGGACAGAGGCTGGTGTGGGGATGGGGTGTTCTAGCGCGGATGGTGTGTGAATGGGGAAATGGAGGGAGAGGTACGGGGAACCATGTTTTTGGGACGCGCCTGTATGAAATATGGGAAAGTTACGAACTTAGCCCCCGTTTAAAATTTGGACGTCTCGTCGGTTGGGGATAGGACGGTAATCTCGCATCTCGCCAATATTTGCCCAGAGCGATTTCGGGCGAGGAGAGGGTGGTTGGCGCCCATGGTTGGCGCCCATGGTGTATGAACGGGGCTGACAGGTAGGGCGGTTGTGTCACGTCTGAGTGAAGTTACAAACCTGCCCCTATTGAAAATATTTGCCTACATCGATTTCGGCCGAGTCGAGTTTGTTTTGCCGCCCACCGTGTATGAATGGGGAATGGAGGGAGAAACAGAGGTCTTTCGGATGAGCTTGAATCAAATGAGTTTTGCCGCCCATGTTTGACGCCCACCGTGTCGGAATGGGCTCGAGGCGGTCGTGTCACGTCTAATTGAAGTTACTAACCTACCCTATTTAGAGCAGTGGAAATCGGGCCGATGGATTGTTCGTGCAATGGGTAGACAGTAATTTCCATCTCCCAAACACTTGGCTTCGGGCAGCCGGCGTGGGAGTGGACATTTTGTCGCTTCTTTCGAATTTTGGGACAATAAGCATCCACGTTTACCACAGCAACTAAAATTTGAATCCATTTTGTATTCCTATATGAATCTTTATAAATCATTCTATGTGTTTTTATATATCTTCAAAAGGATGACAAAGATGTATTCCATCATATATGAATATGGTTTACAAATGCCGATACTCAAATTCAAAAACTAGAATCCAGTTTAAGGTGAATTCGAATATTTGGAACACTTCATGTCCAACTCAAATGTCACACGCAGCATAATGTGTACTCCCATTTAGATATGTACACAAGCGATGTATCAAGATTCAAATACCGAGTCAATCAACCAAGAATGTACAGAACTAATGTACATATAAACACTTATACAGTATATGGACCAATAATATCAACTAACATACATAAGCCAGGGCATTTGTACTTTTTTGGCTACAACAACATCCTTTTTTAGCCAAAGATCTTGGACCTTTCCCATGCGTGCCACTTATGGTCCATCTATACTACTACTATTGCTGAATGCACATTCAACTGATTGACATATTTGTAGGTCTGACACAGCAATCCAAATGAAATGTCTCCGAGTCTTATCAATTAATACAGACTTGTGCTCAAATAAAATTACAAACAAAAAAACAATTATTACATGATCTCTAAAACAAATGGTTTGATTGATTACATGAACAGACAACACAAAGATTATTCAACTATGGAAAGAACATTTCACCTATGATTTACCAAGTAGGAATTTAATTTCCTTTTTTCCTTCAGGACCTTAACAACCTGGTCAGTCTCAGCTTGCTTCGTTTTGAAATCCACAAAATATTTAATGGTTGTCTTGAGTACTGCTTGTGATTGTGCTATTTGCTTCCTCAACATGTCAACTTCATCTCTAAGTGCAGAAGCATAATCTCTTTCTACCACTAGTTTAGCCTCTAGAGCATCAGCAGTTGGCAATTCATAATGCACGATTGGGCGGTGCCCTTCTTTGTGGGATGATGCAACGTCCATGGGGACCTCGCTCTTTGATCTTGGGCTAACATGTTTTGCCATTAAAGTTCTGATTGGATTCGTAAAAGTTGAAGTTAGCAAAACATCTCAAGCGGGAGTTATAACGATAAACCAGTTAAACAAACAAGGAATTAAAGAGTTTCAATTGGATGCTGAAAAGTAGTTATTAACATCATTGTAACCCATTTACATAAAGAAGCAAAGCAGTTAAACAAACAAGTAGATATTTAAGTTAAGGCAAACAAGTAATTCTTAACGGTAAGTATCAAACACATAGATAGGCGCGATCTACAATATGATTAACGAACTGTGCCATTATGTAATCAGTAGCAAACTAAATTAAGCCAAGCAACGTAATTGAACAATTTTGTAATAAGTGGCTAACTAAAATTCTGAGAAGCGGTAACCGAACTTATGCTAGTTCTTTATGCAGGCACTGCTTGCAACTTCTTTTCTCTTACAAGGTTGTACGAAGGAGTCCATGGCATCAATTGCTTGGATACGCTTGCCCCAATACTTCTTTCTTCCCACACCGCATGGGTAAGTCGAATGGTTAATCTGGTAAGATGGTGCGTCCTTGATATGTTATATGAGGACGTGTAGTCGACTAGTTGTAGCCAAACACATCACACTGGCTTTTATTGTATATTTCATGCGATTACTTTTGGCATATCGAGATCTAAGCAATCTACAATAGGATGAAAAGACTGGCATCCTTCACATTATTGGCGAACTCAGTTCATAGAAACAAGCAATTCAACCATTCTGTGGGTAAATCAAAAGCGCCACGGAATATTTTTCACTATCCAATCATACACGCATAAAAAGGCGACGCCACCATAGGGGCTGGTATGGGCGGCCGCCTCAGGTGGCTGGAAAGTGTGCACCTAGTTTGAGTCGTCCAGGTTGGCCCACGCTAGTTTTGTTCGTCCCAACGCACGAGCAGGCAATGTAAAAAATGAAAAAAAAATGTTTCAATTTGGATGGGCCAATAACGTAAGTGCAAGGCAGGCCCTATAGCAGGCTCGCGGCCTGTCGTGGAATTGTCACGGCAGATGTCCTTAGTGTCAGGACTTAGTAGCGAGGCCAATGCATCTATGCGGTAGCTTGAGAGGGGTTGATCGGGACGAGAGACGCAACACACAAAACAAGGATTTAGACAGCTTCGGGCCCCGGGAAACATCATCCGGTAACAACCCTACATGCTGTTTGTGGCTAGGTCTCATTATGATCATGAGGGAGTCGCCGGTAAGCCGTCTCTTTGTGTCTAGCCCTAGAAATTGTTTCTTCTTGCTTGTCCTTCTTTGGGGAGCCCTTCCCCTCCTTATATATATTGAAGGGGCGGTTTACATGACTAGTCCTAGTAGGATTAGGATTACTTTATTACAAGTGGAGTCCTAGTCTTGCTTCCTTTGTAGGAGAATATTCCTTATGCCTTTCCTCTTAAGCCAGCCCATCATAACGTGAACCGGACTTTTGGGCCTTGGGCCTAGTCTTCTATCTGACCCGCCGTCGGGCCCATCCATGAGTCGTCTGACCAATGAGCCACCAGACCCGTGAGTCACTAGTCCTCCGCCGGGTCATCGGTGAAACGCCAAGTCCGGCCGGGTCATACCGCGGGGTATATCCCTGACATTATTCCCCAGTTTAATTTGGATTTATCCATGTTAAACTGATCCTGCAACACAAACACAAGAACAAATTTGACAGGTTGTGCTCCAGGTTAAATATTCTTGTAAGCCGGCACCTGATCATCCTTAAGTCCTTGATATTTTCTCCTGGAATATCCGGGTCAATAGGCTAGCTTCATAATCCATTTGCTGACATTGGCTCTTGTAAAGAAATATTATAAGAAATAATCCATTTGAGTCGGCCTTCAATGCTCTGATTTGCTCAAAACTGATAATTTGAAGTTATTCCTCCCTTATATGCATATCACCTGTAGCCCCCAAGTGTTGGGTTGTCATGCTTGCATCAACCTGAGACTTGTAATTGCTTTATGCTCATAAAAATTTCAACCAGTGTAGCCCCCAAGGGCCAGGTCATTATGCAATAATGAGCAGGGATTTTGTAAATATGATCATGCAAACTTGAGCAGCAACGTGTAGCCCCCAAGGGCCGTCTCGATGAAGATATTCTTGAGTGGGACTTTGTATATGATTCATTGATAATAACATCATATGATGTAATCTCCACCATGGGGCTTGAACCCACGTCCACAAGGTTAAGAGCTTTGTACTCTACCAACTGAGTAGTGGATCTTTCAATATAACGGATTAAGGCTTGTGTACCTTGAATTTTCGACAGGAGCAATTGGTAGCCCCCAAGGGTCGGCTCAATTCAATGTGATGATTCGGGTCTTCAGTAAGTTGAACAAAAAGTGACTTTACATTAGCCCCCAAGTGCCATGGTGCATGCTGGCAGTGACATGGGACTTGCATATTTGATGTAATCTCAATTTAAATAATGTAGCCCCCAAGTGCCGGGTCGTAAGCCTGCAGCGACTCGGGACTATTCCTTCCATTGTAGAATAACTCATATCCATTGATAAAATAATAGCCATTGTGCCAAAGCGACTTTGAATACCTCATCTGTTGATAAGTAAATCCGGAGTTTAAATACCCGGTGGCTCTTGGCCGATGGCGATTTAAGACGCCTCCATTGTAAGCCGAAATTTTTATAACCCGGGGGCTTATAGCCTTTGAGAAAATCAAGAATTGATAACCCTTTTGAGACACCAATTTCAATCCTTTATGATGGGCTTGAACTTAATCATTTATGTAAGTCATAGTGCATAGAGTTTAAACAACATATGCCCTGGCGACTTAACGTCAAAAGCCAGGGGGGGTAACCACCCAAATGTAGTTTTATCCTGCACACAAGTAAATCACAAAATCCCTTTGCGGTTTACCGCAGGGCGAGTCATAATATCTCACATATAACCACTGTGATATTTGAATTTGTACTACCGGTTTACATGACCTGTGCAGTAAGGGTGATAACCCAATCCTTAGAAGCCAAACCTTCCAAGTATTAATATTGTCATATGCTGGCGACTTGTTCGTCGAAAGCCAGGGCGGGTTAATAGAAACCACATATATATGCTTCAGGTATGAGCAAAAAGTCTCAAAACCCAAAAGATTATGTTCAAAAAACTTAATCCAGACAAAAATAAAATCAAGGCTTCTGATTCGAATACGATCAGTAAACCGTTCTAAAGGGGTTAAGCTAGGATTCGAATTCGATCATGTAGCCCCCAGTGGCTTTGGCGTTGCCGATCAAGAGGGTACCGGCAGCTATGTTCTCTTTGGTTCGAATACGACCTATGTTTGAACAGGAAGCCCCCAAATGACCTTGAGAGTTGTTTAACGACGCTGATTCGAATACGATCCACGTCGGACCCAAAAGGGGTTGAGCTATGATTCGAATACGATTAAGAAGCCCCCTAGTGAGCTTTGCAGTGTGCCGATCAAAAGGGTACCGGCAGCTATGTTCTCTTTGCTTCGAATACGACCTATGTTTGAACAGGAAGCCCCCAAGTGACCATAATAAGATAAGCAGAAACGCGAGATACCCATGTTTGAACCGCGCATCATGGCAGCAAGCTCTTTTTGGCACCGTTTAATCTTTATGAACCGGAAGTTTAAACCGGATTAGAAAGCTTCAAAACTTTGTGAGAGATAAATTTACCTTGAGCCGGATTTGAACCGGATTTGAGAGCTTCAAAGCTTTGTGGTAAATAAATTTCCCTTGAACTAGTTTTTAAACCGGATATTAAGAGCTTCAGTGATTTGTGGGAGAGAGATGTCTCTTGAACCAGATTTTAAACCGGAATCCTTCTTTTTAAGTCAGAAATTTTCTGACGGCCTTTAATTTTTCACCAATATAACGGTAGTGTCCTCCGGGACCGGGTTATCTTCCCCTCCAACGTCTTGGGGTTGTTGACTTCACTGAAAACCGGCAACATTTTGCTGAGTCATATCATTGTAGCCCCTGAGTCTCAAGGCGACTCGAGCAGTTGGCTTGAGATTCTTCATATTTGACCATAGAAGAAGGTGTATATCATTGGCGTTGATAGCGCAATGTGAATCCATAGAAGGTTGAGGTGATTGCGGCGGGTTATAAATGATCCCGTATGAGCCGTGTCAGCAACTTGGCCAATGGTTCCTTCCAACTGGCTGTTTGAAGTTAACCAAACCGTAGTGGCGGCGACCTGTGCACCTACCCATTGAGCCATCCTATGCAGACGGCGACTGATAAGACATGATAACTGGCCTCCAATTTGTTGGAAGAAAACCGGGCTACCCAAGCAGTTACTTGCTGATACTCAATAAACAGCTCATGCAGACAGGTGCGGCCCGGTATGTTGATGTAGACCAGGCCGCGAGAGACGGACGATAAAGACGACGGCAACATCTAAGGCAGCACAGACAGATGAACCGGCCGTGGCGTTGTAAGCCAGTGCGGACGGGCAAGTTGTCCTTCTTGTTGTAAGCCGGCGTGGTCGCGAGAGATGGCCACGGTGTTGTAAGCCGGTGCGGTCGCGAGAGACGGCCACGGCGTTGTAAGCCTGTGCGGGAGTCCGTTGAGTAACGACGACCACCTGTGCCAAAAGATGTTGGCGTGCCTCCATCTCCGCAATATAATATCACTTTTTGTCATAAATAATTGCCCTGCATAAACAATATTGCAGACCAAGGCAAAGATAAACTTGTTCTTTGACAAAAACAACATGTGCTAATAAAACAAACTTGGATGGATATCACCTGATTTGTTTGGACGACGGATGATCCGTTTATCGCGACAGAGGTGGCTCGGGTAGACCAGTGACTCAATATAGTTCCGCCGGCTCAGGCAGACCAGCGACTTAATATAACCCCGGCGGCTCAAAGCAGTAAGGGCGGCTCAAGACGGCTCCGGCGAGTTGACGTAGATTAAGCTGCACGGGAGGCGACTTGCGCACACCTGTTCCATCAGTAAGCGGGCGCAGATGCCGGTGCGTGATGGTGCTGACGTACACTTCATAGGCACAACATGGCACCACCTTTGCTGCGCATAAAAATATACAGACCAAAGTAGTTGTTTTTTGATGAAAACTATGTTTAATAAAATAAACTTTAGATGAATATCACCTGGCATTTTTTATCGGATGATACTGACGGTGCAAACCAAGTTTAGATAGCCAGACCAAACAAGCATCCAGTTTTGTGCTTATTGCCTCTGTTGAATTACCGGCTCTTTGGTGTGTTTGAAGTAGATTGTACCAGTAGAATGTACTGTAGGGGCGGTGGTTTACACACCTGACCAACGTGCATGCCTACTCGTCGGGCAGCTTCACTGACATAAGACCCGTGCTCCTTTTTGTGTTTGGCATAATGGTCTTTGAACCAATCATGCGTACGTGCACTTCTCCTCCATGTGAATGTTCCAATGGAAAGAAAATCAAACTTGACTAGTACTCCCTGTGCTTCAGTATATAGTGCGCGTAGCTTCGCGCACAAATACCAATCAGTGATCATTCACTCCAAGCAATGCACGCTCGACGGGTGCATGTCCTGGAACAAGTGCTTGTGAACTGCACATAAAATACTCTGAAGAACAGCTCACGTATGGCAATACATTATGGAGACACTGTCTTTCATTCAGACCAACCAACTTTCAGTAAGCGATACCCAGGCGGAGCACCCGACCTTGGGCAGGGCGACCAGACGGAGTCGAGCCATCAAGCGGGCAGCTCGAGGACGGGTGCACAGGCGCAGCAGCCAAGGCAGGGCAGAGCCCGTGGACAAACAGCGAAGGGAGGCAGGGGCGCGAGGCCAGCCAAAGCAGAGGCCGACCACCGCGGTAGGTGGCTGCATGGCCGGGCACCTCATGACGCGGGCGGCCTAGACTCGAGGTCGCGCGATGGCTGACTGAAAAAGTGAGGTGGCGGAGGCGACTCGTCGCCTAGCGGGTCAAGGCCGGACGACTCAGAGGCCCGTGGTGACTTGAATCAGGCACAAAGCCGGACGGTGACGGCGACTTGCCGCAAAAGCCGTGCGAACGGCGCGAGGCGGTCGGCTTGACGCGACGGGGCTGATGAGAAGGCCCGTGACGGGGCGGGTCATGGCGGCAACTCAGACAGCCGCCAGCGCGGCGGACGGTGACTCGGATTAAGAGTTGAAGACGGAGTTGAATCTGTGGCGCGAGGCCATCCGTGAAATACTCAGATCGTTTGGTGCTTTCCTCAATCTGTGTGTGAGTCAAACTTGTAGTACTTTAGAGTTGATTTTGTCCTCGACGCCCAAAGTAGTAGGATCAACAGTTGATTTCCTTGGACTCGTAACATGTATCAGCGATAATCCGGCCGATCGGACTGCTGCTTGTGGATGCAACATCAATCTAACCCGACCACCACTGACAGCTTCGGTTGACTGCCGCAGTATCTCGGCTTCGACGGAAAAAAATCTCTTCTCGCTCTTTGGCGAATTATGGAAGGTGCAGTAGAAATCGATCTTCAATCCGATTCGACTGCTCCGCGGCACATAAAATACCAAACCCTAATTTCTTCCTTGACTTCAATCTTAAAAATCTTTATCTGAAAAATTGCCAACTCCTCGATCCCTGGGGAGATCCCTTCAAGAACTCATCACCACCGTGCGCAAGCCCCACAGTGGGTGCCAACTGTCGTGGAATTGTCACGGCAGATGTCCTGAGTGTCAGGACTTAGTCGCGAGGCCAACGCATCTATGCGGTAGCTTGCGACGGGTTGATCGGGACGAGAGACGCAACACACAAAACAAGGATTTAGACAGCTTCGGGCCCCGGGATACATCATCCGGTAACAACCCTACATGTTGTCTGTGGCTAGGTCTCATTATGATCATGAGGGAGTCGCCGGTAAGCCGGCTCTTTGTGTCTAGCCCTAGAAATTGTTTCTTCTTGCTTGTCCTTCTTTGGGGAGCCCTGCCCCTCCTTATATATATTGAAGGGGCGGTTTACATGACTAGTCCTAGTAGGATTAGGATTACTTTATTACAAGTGGAGTCCTAGTCTTGCTTCCTTTGTAGGAGAATATTCCTTATGCCTTTCCTCTTAAGCCGGCCCATCATAACGTGAACCAGACTTCTGGGCCTTGGGCCTAGTCTTCTATCTGACCCGCCTTCGGGGCCATCCATGAGTCATCTGGTTCGTGAGTCGTCTGGCCAATGAGCCACCAGACCCGTGAGTCACTAGTCCTCCGCCGGGTCATCGGTGAAACGCCAAGTCCGGCCGGGTCATACTTCCGGCCGGGTCATACCGTGGGGTATATCCCCGACACGGCCCAAACGAGCGCCTCCCATATCGATCGACAGTAGGAAAAATCCCAATTCATTCGCTCCAGCCTCCAGTCTGGTTTGCTCCTAACCTAGCCGCCCATTTGGACAGACACATCACTTCCTCGCGCCCTCGTTGGAGGGTGGTCGCCGAACTTCAAGCGAGCGGAAGGACAAGAAGATGAAGATCCAAACACAGGTGTAGCCTGCGTGGGAGGCAGCGGCGGCAGCACGGGCATGGCATCGAGCTTGCGCCAAGCGTCTGATCGCAGCTTGCAAGAGTAGCATGCGCAACGAAAGGTGTACATCACATCCCTGATTATATCTAATTCAACTCTTCAATTTACGGCCAATAGTTAAACTTTGACGGTGTTGTAAAACTGCTTGTATGTAGGGAATCTATGAGAAAATGAAACCAATTTGTACTTATTTTATAACTCCCTCAATCAATACTGAACTGACTGAATCTGATGTATCTAATCAAGTTTCCAGTGCAAACATACAAGCTCATGTTGTTCTTGAGCCTGAAGTGTCTAATGAGCAGATCGCTAATGAAGGATTTGATGCAAACATTTTACATGCTCCGGTGATGAACATATAGTGTCTAATGAGGGATCTAATGCAAGCATTTTGCAAGCTCATTGACGGATTTAGTGTCTAATGATGATCTACTATGTTGAGAGAGACAGATTTGCGAGCATTGATGACAAGCAAATTATAGTGCATTTTCATTGCTTGAGGAAGCGTCGAGGCCATCTACGAGAAAGTCCCGTATCATGACAACATAGCATAAATACTTTTCTAATCTGTTGTTTGAAACTATTGGCATACTTGTGCAGGATAGATATATTGATATGCAGTTTTGCGCCTTTGGTTATCGTGCAATTACACTTCGATATTTTCAGCCAGAGAACGAATAATTCAAGTAGGTACAGACCATGTTTGTAGTCCTTGTACACCATGTTACATTTTGTGTTTTTTGGTGCTTGCATCATTTAGTGTTTATAATCTGAACTACTTTGGATCATTAGCTGGTTTTCAAAGTGCATGTAGCTTCACATTTCTCAAATTATGTTGATTTCCGGAGTGCAAGTGCCTTCGTATTTTTTAAGTTAAATGTTCGCCCCTGGTAACTTGAATTCGTTGATCAGCCATCGCACACAAATCATACCACGAATGCCGGTATGAATTAAATGAAATGCGTGGACTTACGCTAGCTCGTTGTACAGGCTCATCGCAGCTACGCTTGCGCTTGGGATGTTCCATGTACAAGTCCATGTTACCACTTGCTTGGATGTGCCGGCGTTGTCTGCTTGCATCCCCTCTGCATTTTGACACGGTGAATGGTTGATCAAATAAGAGGAATCGACCTTGATGTTGTACCGAGAAGCGAATACTTACAAGGTTATACGGGTGTGCAGGATGTGTACCAGATCCCATAGCGCCGTCATGCTTCGCTAAAAATGGATTTGCTTGTTTCAGATGATATCTCCAGAAGAAATAAGAGTTAAAGTCAGAGTTGCATATGTGTGTAAGCTAAGAGAGCAGTGAAAGGATATCCAAACATCGTCGAAACGGTGCACAAGGGAGTGATGTGTGGATACCTAGTTCGGGCCGGCGTTTGGGCATGCTCGCCTAGCTAGAGTGCGGGTCACTTCAGAGCCGTTGAGGGTGATGCGCTGGCGTTGGCTGTCCGCGCATGGATGCAGATCTTGAGTGGCAGCGGAGCACTACGATGCGGTGGACGAGACCGTTGGTGAAGCCCCAACGGCCTTGGGGGGCGGAGGTGCGATGATGTGCTCGGTGAAGTAGCCCCGGTGAGCTGGGAGACGGCGTCGGTGAAGCGCACCTGATGTGGTGGAACTTGGTGTCTGTGAGGCACGTCGGTTGCGGCGGCCGACGTTGTCGGTGGACCACCCGGTGCGGTGGACGAGGGCGTAGATGAGGTAGCTCTGGTGCGGTGGTGAAGCATGACCGTCGTCTTCGTCGTTGTCGTCCGGCACAGAGGTGGGGGACGGTGGGGAAAGGGACGAGACGAGGGGCGATTCAGGGTTGGCGGCGAATTAGGGATTTGAGCAATCTGGGCGCGAAAGGGGACGGTGGAGAAGAGAGATTTTGCAGGGCTGGAATTGGGGCCACCAGATATTTCAATCCGAAACGTGGAAGCGCGAACTTATATTGTCGTCGTCCTTTCTTTGGGGGGGAGGGGCTGGGTGGCTGGGTGCTACGCGTCCGTCCAACACACGTGACCACCCCGACATGACTATGCTTTGGTGCCTTAAGGCACCTGCCTTTGTGTCCATGACATGTGGGCCCAACAGGTGGCTGGCCCACATGTCGGTGACTCCAAAGGCGATTGCCTTTAAGGCACCGAAATGCGTCCACCCGACACGACCACAGTCTGCACAGTGCGCCTACATTTGAGTATGCAAACAAATCTTCTTTCATTTGCAAACGAATCTGTATGTATTAACATGCCCGTGTTTTCCTTGCAATAATTAGTCATTCGAAACGAGATACAACATCCGTTCACTTTTGTAAGTCGTTTCAGACAACTTAAAATGAACTGTTTTGCACATTGTCTGAAATGTCTTCAAGGTCTTATAAAAGTGAACAGAGGGAGTACTATAAATTAATTAATGAGGAGTTATTTGAAAAAAATCGAAATGGTACCCACGCTAACGTGGATTAGAGTGTGTGTCACATAATTAGTTATTTGAATTAGAGTGTGTGTCACGTAGTTAGTTATTTGAATTAGAGTGTGTGTCACGTAGCGATCTCCAATTCTAACGTGGATTTCGCATTTCACTGTATCCACGCTAATTTTTTAATACAAATTCATATGTATATGATGAACATCATGGTAGTGAGAAAACTTTTGGATGGATTCAAACATATGACCTACAAAATAGCACAACAAACTGAGTCCATGTCAACTTTTCGAAACTATGTATGGCACAATTCGAAATAATTACCCATATGCCTGGTCCTCGGTTCAAATCTTACAATGTACACCGAATTGAAACATCGATATTAAGTCTCGTACTATGTACATTCAAATGTTGTTTTTAGCCCCCCCCCCCGCACAAACGCTACATACTTCCTGTAGTGGTCAATCTTCGTCTCCTAACCACCTTAGGAAGCTATCGGTTTCCAACACACGTTCATTCTTTCTCTCCATGTTTCGATCTCTAAGTCTCTCAACTACACAACCCCTTTTTCCACTCTGTTACCAAATGTATTTACCTCACACACCCGCCATTGCACCCCATGCCGAGCTCTCTCTCTCTCCCCTCCCTCTCACCCTCTCACGCTAAATACATGCATTGCCTATCTAGCCCCCCAACCTCTCGTGCGCACGCACGCACGTTGTATATCTAGGTCACTCCCTCAAGACTGTCTCACTCTTTCTTCCATGCAGTGAACCACACGCTCAATCTCGCTCTCTTTATCTGAGTCTCGTTTAACCTCGTTTTCTTTCACATACAAATGATATATCTCCCTGTTCGGGCCTCGATCGACACACTCTAAACTCTCTCACGCAGATTGTCTATCTAGGTCAGTCCATCCAAGCCGCCGCCACTCTTTTGACCTCATGGTGGGCCACACTCACTCAATCTCTCTCTCTCTCTCTCTCTCTCTCTCTATCTCTCTCTTCTCTCTCTCTCTCCGTATGTCTCGATTGACCTTGCTCTTTCTTGGACAAAAATGATATATCACCACGTTTGAGCCCAATTCGACCTATTCACATTGTATACTCTCTCACGCACATCGTCTATCTAGGTCACTCTCTCCAACCTGTCTCACTCTTTCGATCACACGGCAACCCTATGTGATCGGTTGACCTTGCTTCCTCCCACGCACAAAATATATCTACACGTCTGCGTGATCGGATCATCTCTCAAGCTCTATCTTACAGCCCTCACCCTTGCCAAAAAGCTCAATCGGACAATATCTCTCCAGAGCGTATATATTTGTTCAATGAATGTCGGACCACACTCACTTTGTCTCTCTATATATATGTCTCTCGATTGACCTTGCTTTCTCACACCGTATCTTCCACGAGTTGAAGCTACTACCTCTCCATCCCTCGCAAAGCCGGAGCTATTTACCTTGCGAGGGGCACTCCAACCTTGGATTAATTTGTGTAGGCATTTATTCCGGTCGGTTTAGATTATATTTTCGTAGCATTCGGCCCACAAATACTCCAAACACCGTTGCAACCCACGCAACTCCCCTAGTTGATTTCCCTCTGGCTCGGTCATCGCTCTCTCGCACGTCCTTTCTCGCCTTCAACGTCGCACCATGGTATTATTGGAAAAACTATGTTGTTCTCTTTAATTATTATAAATAAGCTACAAAACTACACACCGATAGTCCACTTAGAATGGAACAAATTTCGACCCACAAATTAAAGTGCTACAAACTACACACTAAGGGGCCCACATGTCATGAAACAAATTTGAACCCATATACAAATTAAAGAATAAAGGACGAGGATCGAACATGCGACCGGGCCTTCAAGCCGCACTTCAATAGGCAACATACGTAGAATAGCAATGTTTGTTGTACCCCCTTTGTTCACATAATGTTTTTATATTACCACAACCTAATTAATGGATAACATGTAATATTATTTTTAGTACTATTTGCCTTCACTTACTGGTGGGTTCCATGTGTGCTCTCTCTCTCTCCTCCCCTTCTGCGTTTAGACGCACGGGCAAATAGGAAGAACTCGCGGGCGATGTTGCCGTTGACCATATCTGGACGCGTTCACAAGTCACGGCACCAGTTTCACGTACTAGCAGCACTAGTCAGTGTGTACATGCAATGCACGTTAATTTGGAAGTATATTAAGTGCATGCGGATATTAACTACTAGGATATTATTTGCGTGTTGTCATGTGATTAGCACTATTTTTGGCATGAAATTAACTGCTCGCTAAACGTGTTGAGCGCTCAACATTGAAGCAGTCTAGGTCATTGGATGACAAGGAATACATGTGGCTTGATGACGTTTTATATTTAATTTGATACGGCTCTAGCAGAACATTCAATCGATCAAACCATACATTTCGTTCAGTCTGACTCCAACTTTAAGTTATACAACGATCGATATAAAATAAATGGAAAAGATAAACGTTCGAATTTTAAGCATGGCAATCCGAACGTTTTTCATGGCAAATTTAGATTACGCGGCGGCGGCGGGGGCGTCTCGCGGTGGGAAGCGGCTCCTCTACCGTGCTCTGTGTGTCATCGGGCCACTGACCGACGGCGACGGCGGCGTCTTGCGCCGTTGTTGGCGTACTCATGGACGTTGGCCTAGCTTCAAGGAAGGCCAAAATGTTCTGGACTTCAGAGCTAGTTAACTGGTGGGAGGAGGCGACTGGCGTTGGTGCAAGGAAGCGGTTGACGACGGCCATCCATGCCGCCGAGAAACCGCACCGCTGGGACAAAGCGCTGTCAACGGCGCGGCGGAGACATTCGTGTGCACGGGCACCGGCACGGGCGCGCACGTCAGTGCACACGCTGGCACATGCGCTGGAAGGTGCACGAGCACCGGCACGGCGTGCGCGTCAGTGCACGAGCAGGCACATGCGCTAGCAGGTGCACGAGCGCGTGAAATTCGGCGGGGACCTCGTGGAACCCCGTGGGATCAAGCTCGACGACAATGTGCGGCTCCGAGCCCATCAATGCCATGGGGATGGGCGCTGGCCGCATCGAAGCGACGGAGCCGAGCAGGAAGCGGGACGGTAGCGGCGTCTTCCCGCAAGGCCATTTCAAGCTCGTCCCAAAGCGCCTTATGTTCTTGAGACTCCGGCTGGGTGTCTTCCTCAGGAAACTGGAACACTAAGGGCACACCATCGTGATGCGGCATGGCGTACGTTTAGGTCAGGCTAGTTGGAGGTAGACGACAGGAGAATCGGAGAGGAAGAGAGAGGATTGTAGCGATACCGGGTAGTGCGGGATTGATTTTAAACTACGGCGCCGGTGACATTAAAAGTCAGAGCAGTTGGGACGACGGTGGGCGACGGAGCCTGGTCAAAGGGCTCGCCTCCCGGTGAGCCTGCACAGGGGTCTGCTCGAACGCCTCCCTGAGCTGGCGCGGCGGTCTGCTCGCACGCCTCCCGTCGACTCACACGCTTGCTCGGACAACACCTGCCGATGAGAAGCGGGGACTCGTGGCGGCACGTAAACGCCCACGGTTTTAATAGTGAAAGCGTTCGCCTTAACGTGACAGGTCTTTGTTCCAAAATGCCTTGGCTCTTCATTTGTGCAACTTGTCATAAGCAGCTTGTCTCAAATTGAAGAAAAAACTTATGAAGTAATATTTGTGCCATATCACGTGACCATGCTTAGTTTCAAGAACTTATGCTCACTTTTGGATTTTTCTGAAATTTAAGATCCAGGATTCGAAACAATATCATAACCTGCATCATGCAATAAATTTTCAAGCCGTACATACATCTGTTGTATTTCTTAAGAAAGGATTTGGTCAAACATTTTGCTTAGTTAGACTTCGGACAAGTTATATATGCAGAGTAAAAGGATAATCCCTCCGTACCGATTGCATTGCCTGATATATTAACTCAAGTACTAGGCACGAAAAAACGGGCTCAATTATGTGCTCATCCTGGTGTAGTAGTAGTAGTAGTACTAGGCAATGCAGTTGACGGGTGACCTTGACGAGCGGCAACCGAGGGAATTGAACCGTGCTCGACACGGTAGGTAATGTTGTCTAGTTACTAAAGCATCCCTCCGTTGTTCATCGGTAGTCATTATGGACCGGGGACATGAGGGGAATTTCCTAGGCTGGAATTCTGGCCGCCAGATATTTCGACTTGAAACGCTGAGGCTCGACTGGTTGGGATTGCCTAATGTGCGTACCACGCACGCCACCGAAGGACACGAGCCCGGTTTTTTTAGGATCAACACGAGCCAAGGTCTGGCTGGTACGCTGTTGGGTCCTACCATTCAAGAATACAAAAGGAACCTTTTAAATTGCCGAACGAATCTATGTGTATTACAATACCCGTATTTTCCTTGCAAATACTAATCTCGACGTGGTAATTGATTTATGACGAGTTGTTGAATTAGAGTGAGTTTGTGATATAGTGATCTCAACGTGGATTTCACATTTCATGGTATCCCTAGTAAGTTTTCCAATGCAAATTCAGATTTAAAAGATGAACAATATGGAGGTGAGAAAACTTTGTATGTATCAAGCATATGACCACACACACACACACACACGCACGCACGCACGCACGAATACAACAACAATCCAACACTACAGGAATCAGCTACTTTGCCATCTGCCACGACGGACGGCAAAGGCATGGATGGCGGACGGCAAAGGTCTTTGCCGTCCGCCGCTGACGATAAAGGGGACGGCAAAATGCACGGACGGCTAAGAGCTACGTTGCCGTCTGCTTGAGCAGTGACGGCAAAGGGCTCTTTGCCATCAGCAGCGGACGGCAAAGAATGCAAACGACAATAAATGCGCTGTTACTCCGTTAGGTGGTTAACGGAAGGCCTTTGCCGTCCGCCGAGTGATGTCAGCCGATGTCCCTACACGGCAGGCCTTTGCCGTCCGCTGCTGTAGGCAAAGTTTTTTTTTCTCTTTGCCGTCAGCCACTGTAGGCAAACTGACCAAATTGGTCAGCCTCCCAGAAGCTTGATTGCCTGCCACGTGGCCTCTTTGCCGTCCATTAGCGATGGCAAAGAGCCCTTTGCCATCGGTGGCGGACGGCAAAGAGCCCCGCATATTGGCTCTTTTTCTGTTTTTTTAAATCCAACTATTTTCACAGCAAATATATATGACATATATAGATATATTTCACAGGGCTATTTAACATCACATAAGTTTCATCGTACATACATATATAGTTCCATCCATTCATACATAGCAAGTTGCACATACACATAAGTTGCAACCATTAGGAAGTTGCACATACATATTACAATGCAAAGTTTCATCAAGATAGCAAGTTCCATCGTAGCAAGCTAGAAGAATACTAGAAGAGAATGAAATAAAAACAAGCACTCCATCATAGCAAGCTAGCTTCCGAGAAGTGAATGAAATCTGCAAAATGGCAAATAAGAAAGTTAGGAAAAGGTGACTAGAAGAAGAAGACTAGAAGAAGAAGCACGCCATCGTTTGTGAGGTAACTTAGGTGAAATGGATCGTTTATGAGCTAAATTAGGTAAAATGCATCATTTTATAGCTAACGTAGGTAAAATGGATGGATTTATGAGCTAACTAAGCTAATTATGCCGTTTTTTTACATAAGTAAGCTAAGTACATGTCATTATTGAGAAAACCTAGTTAACTAAGCATGTTATAACTAACTTAGGTCATTTTGGAGGAAACAAAGCTAAGTATAGATTGTTTTAGAGCTAACTTAGGTAAAATGGCTGGTTTTGGAGGTCAGTAAGCTTATTAAGTCATTTTGGAGGAAAAGAAGCTAACTCTAGGTCATTAAGGTAAGCTATATTGGAGGAAATAAAGCTAAATCTAGGTCTTTATGCATTTGTTAAGCAAAAAACTAGAGAAACTTACCTTGATCATGGAGGTGTGGGAGCGGGCTGGCTCGTGCGATGGGCTGGAGAAGGGTCGTGTGATGCTTGTGTGGAGTTACGCTGCACCAAAGATCATTTCAATGTTTCGTTAGCATGATGACACTCAAATGTTAAGACTAGCAAGTAACGTCCATTCAAATTAAACTCACCGTGGTCTCGGGAGCAATCTACGGATCAATGGCTATGGAGCCACGGGACCTCCCGCCACTAGATATCATCACCGCTCTGGATTGTAGGAATCTGCCTCGGGTTAAACTCCTCCCGCTTCCTCGCCTTCCCTTGACTTGCTTGTAAGAGGCGGTGTGGGCCATGGCATACAGTGTCGTACCCCTCGGCACCTTATCCGTCTTATTGTAGCATGCCCGAAAGAGAGAAACAAAAGTAAATTAGTAATTAAAGGGCTCAAGCTAGCATGATGAATGAATTGCATTAATCATGAAGCAAACCACATACCCAATTCCGCCCGAATCGATATAAGTCGGAGCTACCTTGATGGTGTGGCACACCTTCAATTTGGGCACGTTGTCCTTGGCCTCGATCGGTTCCCCTTCCATCTTTCAACACCTGCCATGACAAAGAGTAAACGAAATTAGTACAACATAAAAAAATACCGACATGAATAATAATATGTATATCACTTAAGTGTATCATCATCAAGTACAACATAAAAAAATTGAATACCTGACACTACTAATAATCTCAATCAGTATCATCAATAAATGCATAATCATCATCATCACTATAATCAATGACGGGCTCATAGGGTTCAGTGGCATCAACATGTGGAAGGCCACCTTTACGTAATCAGTCAAGCATTGAGAGGTCATCCGCAGCAGTAACCTCTTCTTGTTCCGGCTCTTCTTGTTCCGGCTCTTCTTGTTCCTCCTCTGGGGTGATGTGGGATTCACTGTCGCTGTCTACTTCAATGTTTTGGGGTGAAGTATACCGGTTATTGAAATGCTTTTTGGAAAGACGTGTCTCTTGGAAGAATTCTCCTTCATATGTGTCTGGGTTAATGTGAGGTTCATAATCCTCTTCCTTTGGGGAGATAGTCTAGCACGTGGCGGCACTTCATAAATGACATCCCAACCTTTCAGATTTGGATTAGTTTGGCAGGCCCACGGTAGATAGAATACTTGGGTCGCTTTGTTGAGCCGTAATATAGACATCAGGAACATCTAAATGGGTGCTTTGGTTGATTTCAACTAGCCCTATATGTTCATGAGTCCTTCTAGTCTCCTTCGGCTGAAACCAATAACATTTGAATACTACGACATTCGGTGGGTTTTCACCATAGAATAGAAGTTCATAAATTGCTTCAACTCTCCCATAATACTCGGTACCTCCTTCGCCGATAGCAGATACACAACAATTTGTAGACTTTCGGTCAGCCATAGATAGCTCTTTGCCATAGGTACGAAAGCGATACCCGTTGATGTCTTATTTGTCAAATGAACGGACCTTATAGTCAAAACCATTAGCGACTTGTCTCAATTCGGCGTCCATAGACTCTGAATTAGCCTACAAGTTTAATATGAAAGGATTGTTGCATTACGCACAAATTAGCGAATGAAATGAAATTGTCTAATAGAATTTACCGTTTGTTTGAACCAAGAGATGAAACCGGGATAGCCGCCTCCTTGCTTTGCGAAGCTCATACTCTTCGACGGAATCCTTTTGGATCACCGCCCCATACGAGAATAGGGCGATGTATCGACTGTATGAAATATCCAGGAATAAGAGCAGTTCAAAGGAAATAGAAGTTGCGAAACAATGTACCGAGAACTTACTCGATGTACGGCCGCACTTATATCAGGTTGTTGAAGATATACAACGAAATGGTCCGCCATTCTTCCTTATCCAAAGATACTGGATTTGAAACACTGGCTGGTGCGAGATTCCCTTTGAATAGGCTGAGGTTGGATCCACCCTTTTTAGGCTTGTCAGCATTGTACCGAGGCTTCGGATTATGCAAATGACGACTTTTGGTTTCGTAGTGTGCTATCACAAGTTTGCCGCCTCCTCAGTGATGAATGCCTCAGCCATCGACGCTTCAATTCTACGTTTATTTTTACATTTTTCTCGAAGCGTCTTCTGCATCCTCTCAGTTGGGTAGCACCAACGATTTTGCACGGGCCCCCCAATCTTGCCTCGGTCGGGAGATGCAAAATCAAATGCTGCATTGGATTAAAGAAGCCCGGTGGAAAGATCTTCTCTAACTTGCATATCAACTCCGGCGCAAACTCTTCCATTTCTTCTAGCACGCCAGGCGATAGTTCTTTCGCACAAAGAACATGTAAGAAATAGCTGAGTTCTGCCAGTACTAGCCATTCATCCTCAGGGATGAAGCCACGCAACATCACCGACATTACCCGCTCAATCCATATGTGCAAATCATGACTCTTGAGACCAAATATCTTCAATTTATCAGGACTCGCTCCCCTCTTTAGATTCGCTGCATACCCATCGGGGAAAATCAACTGCATTTTCACCCACAGGATAATTTCCCTCATAGCTGGCCTTCCAAGATTGAACCATGCCTTTGGCTTCGTCCAGTTCTGCTTTCCTTTCGGTTCTTTCATGTTTTGTAACGGCCTATCACATAGCGCCTCCAGATCGACTCTAGCCTTAGTATTATCCTTTGACTTCCCATCTACGCCGAACAATGTACCAAAAAGTGCCTCGGCGATATTCTTCTCGATGTGCATCACGTCGATGTTGTGTGGGCAAAGGAGGTCTTTGAAGTAAGGCAGATCCCATAAGCATGTTTTGTGAGTCTAGGCGTGCTCGTAATTATACCCCTTGAAGTACCACAGGACGCTCTGGATCTCGCTCGAGAGCGTTTAACGATCCAGTGCATTGGCACTGTCAACGCAGGTGGTGCGAGTTTTTACAACTCTACCTCGATGAAGTTCTTCTTGTCTTTCTGAACTTATGGCGAGGATCCGAGGAACTGTCTATGCATGTCGAAGCAAGAAAACTTGCGACCGGCACAAACCAACGAAACTCAAGAGCTCCCATGCATGTGGGCGCGGAACCTTCCATGCACACCAGCCAACGAATAGCGCATACGCCGGCAAGTCATGCGTCGAGTACATGTACCAGACATGCATTATGAAGTTTCGTTTGCTATAGGCGTCGTATGTCTTGAACCCATTATCCCAGGCTTCTTGCAATTCGTCCTTAAGCGGCTGCATGTACACATTCATATTTTTCCCCGGATAGTTGGGCCATGGAATTATCAACGTCAGGAAAATGTTCTTTCTTTGCATAATATGTCCGGGGAGATTGAGTGGAAAGACAAATACGGGCCAACAAGCGTATTGGGCTGCCGTCATACCAAACACCTTTGAACCCATCGGTCTTGATGCCGACTCGAGGATGCCTCGGATTTGCCGCTTTGTCAGCATGTAATTCATCAAACTTTTTCCACGCAACACCATCCGATGTGTGTACCATCATCAGATTCCCATCTGCATCTAGTTCGGTTCTTTTGCCTGTTTTGTGCCATGTCATCTGTCTGGCCGTCTCTTCGACCATGAAAAGACGTTGAAGTCTTGGTACGAGTGGCATATAGCGAAGAACACTAACGGGGATTTTGGTCTGTGTCTTCTCACCCATACCGTTGTCTACCACAATATACCTGGAAGACATGCAAATGGGACAATAGTTCAAGTCCGCATAGTCAAGCCTAAATAAGGCACATCCTTTCTCACAGGCATGTATCTTCTCATAGGGCATCTTCAGTGGGGGCGGAGGGGTGGTGGGGCGACGGGCCAAGGGTGGAGGTGCGGTGGCGGCGCCGGGCGGCGGGGGCGACGGTGGATCTAGCTAGGGCGGGGCGTCGGGGAGGAGAGAGGAAGAGAGGAAGAGAAGAGAGATAACAGGCGGGGGGGGGGGGTGGCTCCGTTAGTTACTCGGCTCTTTGCCGTCCGCCGCTCTTTGCCGTCCGCGGTTTTCTCTCTTTGCCGTCGGCAAAGAGGTGGGGCGTTAAGTTTTTTAAACGGGCGGGTGGGGGGGGGCCACCTCCCTCTTCTTGCGTCGGTGGCGGACGGCAAAGATTCTTCTTGTCGGTGGCCAGACGGCAAAGAAATGGCGCATGGCAAAGAGCTTCTTTGTCGTCGGCTTTTCGGTGGCTGATGGCAAAGAGCTTCTTTGCCGTCCGCTAGCGGACGGCAAAGACCTGGCAGATGGCAAAGTAGCTGATTCTAGTAGTGCAATAAGTATAGTGCATCTATTTTTCCAAACCATGCATGTATGACACGAATTCAAAAATACTCCTTCTATTCCTAAATATTAGTCTTCTAGAGAGTTCAACAAGTGACTACATACGGAGCAAAATGAGTGAATCTAGACTCTAAAATATGTCTATATACATCCGTATGTGCCAGTCCATTTGAAGCCTCTAAAAGACTAATATTTAGGAAACGAAGGAGTAAAATGTAAGACATCCATGGTCCTCAGTTCAATATTTAAAATGAACATGAAACTGAAACATGAATATTAAGTCTAGTACTACAAGACATGCAAATGTTGTGTTTAGGCGGAGCTATGATTGTCGGGTCAACCCCTCGACCTTAGATAAAATTGTGGAGCTCTGTTTAGGGTTGTTTAGATTATATTTGTCCCCACTCTCCCAACCACCGATTGGTTGTGGACCCCACCCCTCCTCCCGGGAGAATATCATGTGCCCCCATACCTTAGATGCTATATGCCGATCTGAGTTGCTTGGAGCTTGTAGATCTGAGATATAGCAGCTCACATGATGTGTCTTAATATTTTTGCAGGAAACCTTGATGAGTTTGAGAATTGCACACAATTTGTACAAAAACTACTTAGATGCCCTTTGATCCCATATCCAACGACCTCGAAGCTCGTATCATTGTAGCATCTAAGATGAAGGAGGACATCATATTCTCACAGTATGTAAGAATATCATGTGCTACCACACCTTAGATGCTTTGGTGATACAAGCTCTTCGGAGGCGTTGGATTTGTGACCCAACACCTCCTCGGTGGTTCAAATGTGTTTTTGCAGAAAAGCCCCAAAAGAGTTCGACCACTGCTTACAAGCACAAAGACTGCTCAGATGCCATTGGATCTCAGATCAAACGACCTCCAAGCTTGTATCACGTAGCATCCAAGCTGCGATAGCACCTTATGTTTTCTTGCACGGGAGAGTATGAGGTGCTCCCGCACCGTAGATTCTATGGTGATACGAGTTCACCGAGATCTAACGGCCCACAGTAGGAGGTTTGAATGTTTTTGCAATATACGGCTGATAGAGTTTGGGAAATGCGCACAAAGTACAAGTACTACGCATGTGCCATCTGATCAATGATCATACGACCTAGATGCTCATATCACCGTAGCGGGTAATTAAGCTACGGGGAGCACCTAATATGCGCACCGGGGAGCCGTTGGATCGAAGATGCAGCGGTACACACGAGGCCTGAATGTTTTATTTGCAAAAAAACCTTTGGAGAGTTTGGAAATTGCGCATAATTACAAAGATTACTCCCAAGCCATTGGATCTCACTTCCAACGGTGTAAAAACTCGTATCACCATAGTATCTAAGCTGCGGGGTGGATGTGATATTCTATGCCGCTGTCATTTTTGTTCGTAAACTTGCAAAATACGTGTAACTCGTGCTGTTACTTGTCTAACCGCGCAAAGTGTTTGTTCAAAAAAACCATCCTACACTGAAATATCGGAACAACACATGGGGGTCCCACTTGTCATTAATCAAATTTGGACCTAAAACTAACAAATCTGAAAGACGAGATTCAAACTGGCAACGTGGACTACAAAGCGTAAGTCGATAGCCTGAAAAAATGAACGGTTGTTGGTTTTGTCCCATAACTTGATTTTATACAGTACTTGCGTTGAGTAGAGTAGAGGGAGTGCCTCGTCAACACGTGCATGACCGTTGTCTCACTTATTGGTGGGTCCCAGGTCTGCGATCTCAATCTCTCTTCTCTCCATCGTCTAACCTTTGCACGGGCACACACGAAGAGCGGCGCTAGCTTGCCGTGGTGTTATTACAACTAAAAAAAGCTTGGAAAATAGAAGAATCGCCTAGAACAAGAGACGTTGTGGCTGGTCGAGACAGAGCTAACCACATCTATCCTCCGTGCCACGTTTGCATGATGAAGCTGTGTGGCTAGTGGGGTGTTTTCGAACCACTAGCTGGGTCCCGAGGTCGAACCGTAAGTACTACGTCGACATACGATATTTTCACACGCACATTTTTCCACCGTGTCGATACGTGGCACACCCTACCGCGCGGTTTCGGGGTCCTCCCGGGTGGTGCACGCATATATTCTTCCTGACGTGGGACGCCCTACCGCGTGTTTTCTGGGTCCTCCTCAGTCGTAGCGCCGAAGCAAGTAAATGAGTCCTCAAATCATGAAAGACCACCTTTCCCGCCGAGTACATCAGTGAAGCACGGTGGCTAGCTAGTTGGGCTAGTTCGACCAATTAGCTAGGCCACAGCCACATTTGTTTTTCACCCCTTTTTTTATCTACTTGCCGGTAGGTAAATTTAAATATCCACCGCGGCGTTGCTCTGGTGTTTGGGTGCGGCAGGATTTTTAATCTTTTGATTGACGGGAGCAGCCGCGGCAGGATTTTTAATTTTTGATTGGCGGGAGGCGGTAGCAGCAATTAGTCACGATGACTCTGCCTGTAAAACCCACTTTGCTACTGATGTGAGAAGTCATCGATCGGTGTTTTCTTGTGGTGAAAACCAAAAGATTCCCCGCTCCCTCCGCCTTCCCGTGGGTGCATTGCCTTTCAGCCGTTTCACCCCTTTGCTTCCTCTCCCCATTGCTTCTACACGGTGCCATGGCGGGCGCAGCGAATCACGGAGTCTGAGGTGAGGCGCCGACATAGGAGCTCCATGCCAAGGATGCAGAGCTCGGGGCCAGGACATGGAGCTCCGTGAGCTCAAGGAGGAGAGGAGTGCCATGCTCCTCCGTTATGTCTTGCGGAGTTCACGGAGCTTGAAAAGCAGAATCGTCCACCACAAAGATGCTCGAGGCGTTGGCGGCGTTCTTTGCAGAAAGCGGAGATACGATAGGCCGTTAGGGAAGCCGGGCCTTGGCGCCGAGCGGGCCGATCGTGACGAGGTCCAGGATCGCCTCAGCCACTTGGTGAACCAAGTTGCCACGCATGTGTTGCGGCTGCGCGATGCCTACCGTCGTGCCAGCGCGACGACGCCTGCCGTCGGGCTAAACCCGTTCGACCACCCGGTCGACTTCAACGAGCTGCAGCTTCCTGACCTGGTCTCCTTCTTCACCTATATCTCCGAGGAGCTGAGCCATCTCCGCGCGATGGTGGGGGCTGAGCTAGACAAGGAGGGGTTGCGGGCTGCCGTCGCTGTTGCCGGGCAAATCCTTTCAGGGCTCCGCCACCGGAATCCATTCGTGCCATTGGACGCCGTCTTTGACGAGCTGGCTCCCGTCGACCAGGAGCGGGCTCTGTGGGCGGTTGCACCCTGCATCACCAACGTCGTGCGCCTCAAGAAGCAGAGGGACTTCGGTGATGTTTAGGCGCCCTCTGCATGGGCATGTCCATGTCTCGGCGCAACATGACCGTTGGATCAAACTCGGTGCAGTGCAGATCGATCCTTTAGCACAAAGCGTGTGGGTGTGTTTGGTTGCATTCTCATCTCAATATAGTTGTTTCCTCTTCGTGTATTTTTGTCAACCTACTAGTGTGGACTCATGCACTGCCAAACACCCAAAAGTGGGTCGAGAAGGAACTTTTGCTCCCATCCGTGCACCCTTCATACACCCTGCCTAACACTATTCGTGCTTCATATGGTTCATGTTTCATGGAGTCTTGTAGCACCGCACTCTCCGTGCGATGTGGACCTAGTTCTGTTAACATTGATCTCACTGTTCATTCTCGACCGGACAGTCGAAAAAGCGGTACTATGTTACATATAGGAGTAGTTGACACGCGCACAACATCATTTGGTATCGTCATATCTTACTACACTAGCAACAAGATTGTGTAGTACTGACGTATGAACCACTGCACATGCCTAGTAGTAGGAGCACATGTATGTTCAAGTGGCTACCGTGTTTCACACTCCTCTGTCGTAAGAGTGGAAACTCTTGCTGTAATCATTTTTTTCTTCAGAAAAACAGTGGACATGCTCTACCGTGCGGATCCTCCTCCAGCCATGCACTAAATTACTCACTTTCGCCAACGTGCGGGACAGCCAGCACCTGGGTCCACCAGCCATGCACTAAATTATTCCGTAGTAGAGTGACGGTAGATTACCCCGATCGAACCGCCGTAGTAATGCCCAATGAGCCGTCAAATCACAAAACCCCCTCCTTTCCAGCAGTAAGTTGGACGGACGAAGCAACCATCATTTCACTCTTCTCTCTCAGCTTCCTCTCTTGAAGAAAACCCCCACTCGCTTCGCTCTCCCTCATCTTGTTCCTCCTTCCACTCTTCTCTCTCAGCTTCCTCTCTTGGATGGACGCCGGAGCACCGGCCGACGTGATGTCTATGGCTCTGGCCAAAACCGTCGAGGCTCATGGTACGAAGAAGCGCAAGCACCCCGCCGAGACTACCGCAGACAAGCTCAAAGCCATCACCCTGTACAAGCCCCCCTCTCTGGGATCCCTCATTAAGCAAGTCCAGGTAAAGTCTCTTGTTGACGATCTTTTTCTTGATCTTTTTCTCTGGTAGTACAACTTTCTGGGTGATCTTGCATGTGATTTTAGTGTGCGAAATGACGGTTCTAAATTCCTCTTTTGACCAAAACATGCGAGAGGTTGACACTGATTTCTTATAGATTACTTTCAACTACTCCCTATGTCCCAAATTTCTTGTCTTAGATTTTTCTAGATACGGATGTATCTAATACTAAAATGTGACTTGATACATCCGTATCTAGACAAATCTAAGACAAGAATTTTGGGACGGTGGGAGTACTTTATGAACATCAATGCTACCTTTTAAGAGGGTATATTTGCCTTAGTAACTTGTGTTATGGATATTGCATGTAATCCCTCTGCTCTCATGCCTTTGAAGACATGTTCTAGTGTCTTTGTTCACTCATTTCTGTGCGTATATGTAGTCATATATGGAGTATAATATCGAAAATCATCTTATATTTCTGAAGGGAGGTAGTAATAAAATATGGTTTCTGTTTGAATTAGAACCAGGTCCGCGGTGGAGATGAAGTTCTCAAAGTCATGCCTTGTGAACTGGAAGACCTGATGATGAGTTCTACTACCGAACTATCCAGCTGCTGTGTCCTTGTCGCCACGTGTCCTGAACTAGTGTTTTCCTGTAGCATTGTTGTCAGGCGTGTTCTCAAGGCTGTACTTGACCACAACAATTTCCTGGCTGTGCCTTCGATTACGAAGGGTGTGGTTCTTGTCAAGCTTCCCAACAAATCTTATGCGGCATGTATTCATCATCATGTTTATGAGTGGAAAGACCACTCTGGTAGGTTCTCCAAGGTTGACAAGATGGTGATGGTGCATGTAGACATCTCACACGAAGTCCATGGCCTAGTCAGTTATGCGGGGTTCATCCCGTGGAGTCGGTGGCAAGAAATAGTCTGCAGAGTTTAGTTAGTGCAACTTTGCTTGTCCGTAGTAAGTACTATTGTTCAAGACCTGATTTGTGTTTGTGAACCTGTATTGTTTATTAGTACTGCCGCTTTTGGTGTGTGGTCAGTCACGAGAACGATCTATGTTAATGTCTGTCCACTCAATTCACCAGATATTTTGAAGTATCCAGATCATATTTTTTGTGAGGACGGTTTATCAATTATGTTTACACTCCAATATCTCTATGCATTGCAGGGTTTATCGCACCCACCAGGATTTCCAGTCCCATGGATGTTCAGTCCAAACGATTTATCACGACCTTTGGACTGTCCTGCTTATGGGAGTAGGTGGGGCCCCTGCATGCCACGCGTAGTTGGACGATCAATCTTCTGTTTAGTACTTCAACATAGTGATTTCCTGGTAAGGATTCACTCGTGTCACATCAAGTAAATCTTATTGATTTACCGCCTAAATCTTATTGATTTATCGTCATGTTTTCTTTCTTTTCCTGCAATTTTACGATGCAGGTTTTGCCATGTGACATTCATCATAGAATAAACCGTTTGGTTTGCTCTACGATGGCTATTTTTGCAGGTTTCACTTCTTATGTCGTGTCAGTAACGAAGGCACTGTCCATCACTTATATTACAGGAAAAAATTGGATCAGTCTGTTGTCTGAGTACAAGCTGAATCCCTATGATGAACTACAGTTTGGTTTAACAAACCTTCTCGCGTTTAAAAAAATGAAGAAAAAAACTGGATCATGGTCACGGATCCTAGTCAAGTTAGAAAGCTGATCATAGCAGACCAGACACGATCGCCGCTGTCTCGCACAGATCGAGCACCGGCAGTTGCTCTAGCACTGACAGCGGCAGCAGCTCAGTCTGATCCAGCTAAGGATTGGGCACCGACCGCGTCAGCAGATCAGTCTGATCTACCGGAGGATCGGGCATTTACACCAACACCTGCTCCGACACCGGCACCAGCTCTCCAAGGAGCACCATCTCCGGCAGCAGCAGCAGCTTCGGCACCTGCACCAACACTTGCACTTGCATTTGCTCCGGCCCGTGCAGTTGCACCGGCAACAGACTGAGCTGCAGTTCGCACTTCATATACCAAAGTCCTTATAAAAACCGACATGTCCACCTTCTTGGTAAGCATTGGCCGCCCAAGTGCTTCGTTCTTTTTTCTTTCCATGTTGTTTCACATGATTCACTGTGTTGATCTAACTGTTTGGGTATGTCTTCTTGTTTGCAAACAGAGAATTCCTAGAGCAACGAGGGAGTCGTTCAACAATCCGGGCGACCGCGGCCAAGTTTATCTTACCATGCATAGCCTTGATGTGAGTGAACCTGCTCAATATGCCGTAAGTAAAAAGGATGGTCGCATGATGATTAATGCTAAAGGATGGTCAAGGTTCAAATCTAAATCATATATTGCGGTAGGGGATGATGTCAAAGTCGAACTTTCTCGGCAAGGAGAGCTGGTCCAAATCAACTTTGAAATTCTTCAGTAGCACCACGCAACTGCCGAACTGATCTATCATCCGAGAGATTTTGATGTAATAATCTGGCATGGTGAAACAAGTGTCCTGTGTGTATAAGTAGTACGACAGCATTATTTATCACATGGTATATCGTTGATAGAATTGCAACTCGATTGCTGGTTAGAAAGCTGTCATTCGATTTCATTCCAACAAATTGTCGTGCTTTATTCAATTTTGTGTATTCGCCTTGCGACAAGATTCTAAAACCAATATTTGTACCGATCTCTTGCAATATGAAAAGCGCCGAGGTAGAACACATGGGCCCCCAAACATGCGTGGTCGGCTCATGCGCCCAAAGTCCAGAACTGTGAGCCTATCTGAGTATTATATTCTCAGCTGAACCCCCATAAAAAAAGCTGACCCCCCATAATGCCCGTGCGTTGCAAAGGGAGTATATTTCTCGGCAAGGTGAGCCTGTGATATAAAATATTTGTATATTTCTTTACAGAGGGAGTATCTCTCTATCAAAATATATATTTATGTGTAACTTGTTACTCCTGTCTTTCTACTTCCTTTCACTTAGATGTGGGGCAACCGGCAACGGGGTCCACGTGCCATATGCACAAATTAGAGTGCACAACTTCACGGTAGACACACCCCGGTCGTAGCGCCGCAGTAATGCCCAATGAACCCATATGTTGGAAATATGCCCTAGAGTCAATAATAAATTAGTTATTATTATTATATTTCCTTGTTCATGATAATCGTTTATTATCCATGCTATAATTGTATTGATAGTAAACTCAGATACATGTGTGGGTACATAGACAACACCATGTCCCTAGTAAGCCTCTAGTTGACTAGCTCGTTGATCAATAGATGGTTACGGTTTCCTGACCATGGACATTGGATGTCGTTGATAACGGGATCACATCATTAGGAGAATGATGTGATGGACAAGACCCAATCCTAAGCCTAGCACAAAGATCGTGTAGTTCGTATGCTAAAGCTTTTCTAATGTCAAGTATCATTTCCTTAGACCATGAGATTGTGCAACTCCCGGATACCGTAGGAATGCTTGGTGTACCAAACATCACAACGTGAATCGGGTGGCTATAAAGGTGCACTACGGGTATCTCCGTAAGTGTTTGTTGGGTTGGCACGAATCGAGACTGGGATTTGTCACTCCGTGTGACGGAGAGGTATCTCTGGGCCCACTCGGTAGGACATCATCATAATGTGCACAATGTGACCAAGGGGTTGATCACGGGATGATGTGTTACGGAACGAGTAAAGAGACTTGCCGTTAACGAGATTGAACAAGGTATCGGCATACCGACGATCGAATCTCGGGCAAGTACAATACCGCTAGACAAAGGGAATTGCATACGGGATTGCTTGAATCCTTGACATCGTGGTTCATCCGATGAGATCATCGTGGAACATGTGGGAGCCAACATGGGTATCCAGATCCCGCTGTTGGTTATTGACCGGAGAACGCCTCGGTCATGTTCATGGTTCCCGAACTCGTAGGGTCTACACACTTAAGGTTCGGTGACGCTAGAGTTCTTATGGGAAATAGTATGTGGTTACCGAAGGTTGTTCGGAGTCCCGGATGAGATCCCGGACATGACGAGGAGCTCCGGAATGGTCCGGAGGTGAAGATCGGTATATTGGACGAAGGGTATTGGAATCCGGAATTGTTCCGGGGGTATCAGGTGATGACCAGCGTGTCCGAAAGGGGTTTCGGAGGCCCCCACAAGCTTTGGGGGCCTTATGGGCCAAGGGGAGAGGGCACATCAGCCCACTAAGGGGCTGAGCACCCCTCCCACCCCATATCACGTAACCTGGAGAGGTGGGGGCGCCACCCCTAGGGCAGCCACCCCCTCCCGGCTTGGGGGGTACTTTCATAATTGAATCAAAAGCGTCGATACATGAAAAATCTCTATATACGATATTTATGACACAGAATGTTGTTCTTTCAACATGATTCCTTTACTTTTGACACCCTTTTTTTCCTATTTTTAAACTCAAATTGATTTTTCCTAGGGGGTGGGGACGCCAAAACCCATCTAGGGTTTCCCCTATGGCCGCCGCCCCTCCCCTAGGGAACCCTAGGGCGCCTGCCCCTCCTCCCTTCCCCCTATATATAGTGAGTGAGAGAGAGAGGGAAGCCGCACCCTTCCCCTGGGGCAGCCCTCTCCCTCCTCCAACACCTCCTCCTCCTCCGTAGTGCTTGGCGAAGCCCTGCCGGAGAACCACGAGCTCCATCACCACCATGCCGTCGTGTTGTCGGAGTTCCCCCTCAACTTCTCCTCTCCCCTTGCTGGATCAAGAAGGAGGAGACGTCCCCGGGCTGTACGTGTGTTGAACGCAGAGGCACCAGTTGTTCGGTGCTTAGATCGGAATCAACCGCAATCTGAATCGCTGCGAGTACGACTCCTTCATCCGCATTCTTGTAGCGCTTCCGCTTAGCGATCTACAAGGGTATGTAGATGCACTCTCCCTCCCTCTCTTATTGCTAGAATCTCCATAGATTGATCTTGGTGATGCATAGAAAATTTTGAATTTCTGCTACGTTCCCCAACAGTAGCATCATGAGCTAGGTCTATTGCGTAGATTCTATGCACGAGTAGAACACAAGTTGTTGTGGGCGTTGATTTTGTTCAATATGCTTGCCGTTAATACTCCATCTTGTTTCGACAGTATTGTGGGATGAAGCGGCCCGGACCGACCTTACAGGTACACTTACGTGAGACAGGTTCCACCGACTGACATGCACTTGTTGCATAAGGTGGCTAGCGGGCGCCAGCCTCTCCCATTTTAGTCGGATCGGATTCGATGAAAAGGGTCCTTATGAAGGGTAAATAGCAATTGACATATCACGTTGTGGTTTTGCGTAGGTAAGAAACGTTCTTGCTACAAACCCATAGCAGCCACGTAAAACATGCAAACAACAATTAGAGGACGCCTAACTTGTTTTTGCGGTGGTATGCTATGTGATGTGATATGGCCAAAAAGAATGTGATGAATGATATGTGATGTATGAGATTGATCATGTTCTTGTAATAGGAATAACGACTTGCATGTCGATGAGTATGACAACCGGGAGCCATAGGAGTTGTCTTTATTTATTGTATGACCTGCGTGTCACTGAATAACGCCATGTAATTATTTTACTTCATTGCTAAACCGTTAGCCATAGTAGTAGAAGTAATAGTTGGCGAGACAACTTCATGGAGACACGATGATGGAGATCATGGTGTCATGCCGGTGACGATGATGATCATGGAGCCCTGAAGATGGAGATCAAAAGGAGCAAAATGATATTGGCCATATCATGTCACTTTTTGATTGCATGTGATGTTTATCAGGTTTATGCATCTTATTTTCTTAGAACGACAGTAGTAAATAAGATGATCCCTCATTAAAATTTCAAGAAAGTGTTCCCCTAACTGCACCGTTATGTAAAGTTCGTTGTTTCAAGCACCACGTGATGATCGGGTGTGATAGATTCTAACGTTCACATACAACGGGTGTAAGCCAGATTTACACACACGAAACACTTAGGTTGACTTGACGAGCCTAGCATGTACATACATGGCCTCGGAACACAAGGGACCGAAAGGTCGAGCATGAGTCGTATGGTAGATACGATCAACATGAAGATGTTCACCGATGATGACTAGTCCGTCTCCCGTGATGATCGACACGGCCTAGTTGACTCGGATCATGTAATCACTTAGATGACTAGAGGGATGTCTATCTGAGTGGGAGTTCATAAGATGAACTTAATTATCCTGAACATAGTCAAAAGCCCTTTGCAAATTATGTCAAAGCTCGCGCTTTAGTTCTACTGTTTTAAATATGTTCCTAGAGAAAAATTTAGTTGAAAGTTGATAGTAGAGATTATGCGGACTAGGTCCGTAAACTAAGGATTGTCCTTGTTGCTTCGTAGAAGGCTTATGTGCTTAATGCACCGCTCAGTGTGCTGAACCTCGAACGTCGTCTGTGGATGTTGCGAACATCTGACATACACGTTTTGATAACTACGTGATAGTTCAGTTAAACGCTTTAGAGTTGAGGCACCAAAGACGATTTCGAAACGTCGCGAAACATATGAGACGTTTCGAGGGCTGAAATTGGGATTTCAGGCTCGTGCCCACGTCAAGAGGTATAAGACCTCCGACGATTTTCTTAGCCTGCAAACTAAGGGAGAAAAGCTCAATCATTGAGCTTGTGCTCAGATTGTCTGAGTACAACAATCACTTGAATCGAGTGGGAGTTGATCTTCCTGATGAGATAGTGATGTTTCTCCAAAGTCATTGCCACCAAGCTTCTTGAGATTCGTGATGAACTGTAACATATCGTGATAGATATGATGATCCTTGAGATATTCGCGATGTTTGACACCGCGAAAGTAGAAATCAAGAAGGAGCATCAAATTGTTGATGGTTGGTGAAACCACTAGTTTCAAGAAGGGCAAGGGCAAGAAGGGATACTTCATAAAACGAGAAATCAGCTGCTGGTCTAGTGTAGAAACCCAAGGTTGAACCCAAACCCAAGACTAAGTGCTTCTGTAATAAGGGGAACAACCACTAAGAGCAGAATTACCCTAGATACTTGGTAGATGAGAAGGCTGGCAAGGTCGATACAAGTATATTGGATATACATTATGTTAATGTGTACTTTACTAGTACTCCTAGTAGCACCAGGGTATTAGATACCGGTTCGGTTGCTAAGTGTTAGTAACTCGAAATAAAAGCTACGGAATAAACGGAGACTAGCTAAAGGTGAGCTGACGATATGTGTTGGAAGTGTTTCCAAGGTTGATGTGATCAAGCATGGCACGCTCCCTCTACCATTGAGATTGGTGTTAAACCTAAATAATTGTTATTTGGTGTTTGCTTTGAGCATTGACATGATTGGATTATGTCTATCGCAATACGGTTATTCATTTAAGGAAAATAATGGTTACTCTGTTTATTTGAATAATACCTTCAATGGTCTTGCACCTAAAAGAATGGTTTATTGAATCTCGATCATAGTGATACACATTTTCATGCCAAAAGATATAAGATAGTAATGATAGTACCACTTACTTGTAGCACTGCCATGTAAGTCATATTGGTATAAAACGCATGAAGAAGCTCCATGTTGATGGATCTTTGGACTCACTCAATTTTGAAAAGTTTGAGACATGCGAACCATGTCTATTGGTGTATACGCATGAAGAAACTCCATGCAGATGGACCGTTTGGACTCACTTGATTTTGAATCACTTGAGACATGCAAATCATAACACATGGGCAAGATGACCAAAGCCTTGTTTTCAAAGAAATGGAACAAGAAAGCAACTTGTTGGAAGTAATACATTTTGATGTGTGCAGTCCAATGAGTGTTAAGGCACGCAGTGGATATCGTTATGTTCTTACTTCACAGATGATTTGAGTATCTGAGTATATTTACTTGATGAAACACAAGTCTGAATTATTGAATGGTTCAAGTAATTTCAGAGTGAAGTTGAAGATCATTGTGACAAGAGGATAAAATGTCTATGATATGATCATAGAGATGAATATCTGAGTTACGAGCTTTGGCACGCTATTAAGACATTGTGGAAATTGTTTCACAATTAATACCGCCTGGAACACCATAGTGTGATGGTGTGTCCGAACATCATAGTTGCACCCTATTAGATATGGTGCGTACCATGATGTCTCTTATCGAATTACCACTATCGCTCATGGGTTAGGCATTAGAGACAACCGCACTCACTTTAATAGGGCACCACATAATTCCGTTGAGACGACACCGTTTGAACTATGGTTTGGAGAAACCTAAGTTGTCGCTTTCTTAAAAGTTTGGGGTCATGATGCTTATGTGAAAAAGTTTCATCGTGATAAGCTCAAACCCAAAACGGATAAATACATCTTCATAGGATACCCAAAATGCTTGGGTATACCTCCTATCTCATATCCGGAAGCAAAAGTAATTGTTTCTATAAACGGGTCCTTTCTCGAGAAAAAGTTTATCTCGAAAGAATTGAGTGGGAGGATGGTGGAGACTTGATGAGGTTATTGAACCATCACTTCAACCAAGATATGTAGCGGGGCGTGAAGTTGTTCTGTGGCACCTACATCAATTGAAGTGGAAGTTGATGATGGTGATCATGAAACTTTGGATCAAGTAACTACCGAACCTCGTAGGGTGACAAGGATGCGTACTACTTTGAGTGGTACAAGAATCATGTCTTGAAGGTCATGTTGCTAGACAACAATGAACCTACGAGCTATGGAGAAGCGATGGTGGGCCCAGATTCCGACAAATGGCTCGAGGCCATAAAATCCGAGAGAGGATCCATGTATGAAAACAAAGTGTAGACTTTGGAAGAACTGCTTGATGGTCGTAAGGCTATTGGGCAGATGGATTTTAAAAGGAAGACATACAATGATGGTAAGTATCACCATTAAGAAAGCTCGACTTGTCGTTAAGATGTTTTCCGCAAGATTCAAGGAGTTGACTACGGTGAGGCTTTCTCACTCATAGCGATGCTAAGAGTCTGTTGAATTGGATTAGCGATTCGCATTATTTATGAAATCTTGCGTATAGGATGTCAAAACATTGTTTCCTCGACAATTTTCTTGAGGAAAGGTTGTATGTGATATAACCAGAAAGGTTTTGACAATCCTGAAAGACGCTAACAAGTATGCAAAGCTCCAGCAATCCTTCTAAGGACTGGAGTAAGCTTCTAGGAGTTGGAATGTACGCTTTGATGAGATGATCAAAGATTTTGGGTTTATACAAAATTTATGAGAAACTTGTATTTCCAAAGAAGTGAGTGGGAGCACTATAGAATTTCTGATGAGTATATGTTGTTGACATATTGTTGATCGAAATGATGTAGAATTTCCGGAAAGCATATAGGGTTATTTGAAAAGTGTTTTTCAATAGAAAACCTGGATTAAGCTGCTTGAATATTGAGCATCAAGATCTATGAGGATAGATCAAAAACCGCTAAATGGTACTTTCAAATGAGCACATACCTTGACATGATCTTGAAGGTGTTCAAGATGGATCACCAAAGAAGGAGTTCTTGCCTGAGTTGTAAGGTATGAAGTTAAGACTTAAAGCTCAACCATGGCGGAAGAGAGAGAAAGGACGAATGTCGCCCCTATGCTTCGCACGTAGGCTCTATAGTATGCTATGTTGTGTAATCGCATCGAAGTGTGCCTTGCCATGAGTCACCATAGGTACAAGAATGATCCAGGAATGGATCATTGGACAGCGGTCAAAATTGTCATTGGAGTAAATAAGGACATGTTTCTCGATTATGGAGGTGATAAAGAGTTCGGCGTAAAGGGTTACGTCGATGCAAGCTTTAACACCTATCCGAGTGACTCTGAGTAGCAAACCGATACGTATAGTGGAGCAACCATTTTGAATAGCTTCAAGTGGAGTGTGGAAGCAGCATTTACAATATGACCTAGAGATTTGCGAAGTGCATACGGATCTGAATGTTGCAGACCCGTTGACTAAAACCTCTCTCACAAGCAAAACATGATCAAACCCCAGAACTCGTTGAGTCTTAATCACATGATGATGTGAACTAGTTTAGTGACACCAGTAAACTCTTGGATGTTGGTCACATGGCAATGTGACCTGTGAGTGTTAATCACATGGCGATGTGAACTAGATTATTGACTCTAGTGCAAGTGGGAGACTGTTGGAAATATGCCCTAGAGGCAATAATAAATTAGTTATTATTATTATATTTCCTTGTTCATGATAATCGTTTATTATCCATGCTATAATTGTATTGATAGGAAACTCAGATACATGTGCGGGTACATGGACAACACCATGTCCCTAGTAAGCCTCTAGTTGACTAGCTCATTGATCAATAGATGGTTACGGTTTCCTGACCATGGACATTGGATGTCGTTGATAACGGGATCACATCATTAGGAGAATGATGTGATGGACAAGACCCAATCCTAAGCCTAGCACAAAGATCGTGTAGTTCAGATGCTAAAGCTTTTCTAATGTCAAGTATCATTTCCTTAGACCATGAGATTGTGCAACTCCCGGATACCATTGGAATGCTCTGGGTGTACCAAACGTCACAACGTAACTGGGTGGCTATAAAGGTGCACTACGGGTATCTCCGAAAGTGTCTGTTGGGTTGGCACGAATTGAGACTGGGATTTGTCACTCCGTGTGACGGAGAGGTATCTCTGGGCCCACTCGATAGGACATCATCATAATGTACACAATGTGACCAAGGGGTTGATCATGGGATGATGTGTTACGGAATGAGTAAAGAGACTTGCCGGTAACGAGATTGAACAAGGTATCGGCATACCGACGATCGAATCTCGGGCAAGTACAATACCGCTAGACAAAGGGAATTGCATACGGGATTGCTTGAATCCTTGACATCGTGGTTCATCCGATGAGATCATCGTGGAACATGTGGGAGCCAACATGGGTATCCAGATCCCACTGTTGGTTATTGACCGGAGAACGTCTCGGTCATGTCTGCATGGTTCCCGAACTCGTAGGGTCTACACACTTAAGGTTCAGTGACGCTAGAGTTGTTATGGGAAATAGTATGTGGTTACCGAAGGTTGTTCGGAGTCCCGGATGAGATCCCGGACATGACGAGGAGCTTCGAAATGGTCCGGAGGTGAAGATCGGTATATTGGATGAAGGGTATTTGAATCCGGAATTGTTCCGGGGGTACCAGGTGATGACCAGCGTGTCCGAAAGGGGTTTCGGAGGCCCCAGCAAGCTTTGGGGGCCTTACGGGCCAAGGGGAGAGGACACATCAGCCCACTAAGGGGCTGAGCGCCCCTCCCACCCCATCTCACGTAACCTGGAGAGGTGGGGGCGCCACCCCTAGGGCAGCCACCCCTCCCGGCTTGGGGGGCAAGTTTCCTAGGGGGTGGGACGCCAAAACCCATCTAGGGTTTCCCCTATGGCCGCCGCCCCTCCCCTAGGGAACCCTAGGGCGCCTCCCCCTCCTCCCTTCCCCCTATATATAGTGAGAGAGAGAGGGAAGCCGCACCCTTCCCCTGGCGCAGCCCTCTCCCTCCTCCAACACCTCCTCCTCCTCCGTAGTGCTTGGCGAAGCCCTGCCGGAGAACCACGAGCTCCATCACCACCATGCCGTCGTGCTGTCGGAGTTCTCCCTCAACTTCTCCTCTCCCCTTGCTGGATCGAGAAGGAGGAGAGGTCCCCGAGCTGTACGTGTGTTGAACGCAGAGGCACCGTTGCTCGGTGCTTAGATCGGAATGAACCGCGATTTGAATCGCTGCGAGTACGACTCCTTCATCCGCGTTCTTGTAACGCTTCCGCTTAGCGATCTACAAGGGTTGTAGATGCACTCTCCCTCCCTCTATTGTTGCTAGAATCTCCATAGATTGATCTTGGTGATGCGTAGAAAATTTTGAATTTCTGCTACGTTCCCCAACAAGACACACCCCGGTCGTAGCGCCGCAGTAATGCCCAATGAGCCGAGTTCTATTGTTCCTATACAGATGCCTGACCATGGTAGGGTCAGACTTGCGCTTGGTCACAACATGATGTTTATGTCGACCTACTCAGTTCCCCTTGGAGGTGAAAAGATACTTATTCATGGGTGGTCTCAAATAATGAAGGCCCGTCCATCTTGGAGAATAGGAAAGAAGATTATATTCATGCTTTTCCGTGGCTCTAAAGCGAATATCCTGTTTATTGACCATGTTGCGAGATGAAGCCACTTTCAGAAGGTTGTGGATGCGCTGGTGGCGCTGGGCCTTGTCACGGGGCTTGGCGGCCTCACCCTTGGTTAACTGTAGGCAAAGTAGCATTGTTAGAGGCGTGCTTTGTACGGTTGAACCTATATAAGTACTCATACTGCTTTCAGCTTTGGTTGTTAAGTGCCCCTGCTGGTTTCAGTTAAGGTTGTTAAGTACTCCCGCTGCTTTTACAGTCTGTCGTGTTTCTTCAGTCCTGTCTTCCTCCAGCCGCCAAAACCAAACCAGCGCCGGCGAGGCCGCCTGCTTCCGCCTCCCACGGCTGGCTGCGCCTCAGCGCACGCATCTCCGCCCCACCGTCTCCTAAATCGTTAACGCCGACGTCCTCCGCGCGCTTTGGTGCGCTCGCCGCGGCGCCGCCCTCTCGCGTTGTCAACATGGTCAACAAACAATAGGAATCGGCAGAAGTACGTGGAGAGGATGATGAGGGCCCACCACGTCAACAGATGGAAAAATAAAATGCTTCCTCCTAGTGTTTTCTTGACATCCGGGACCCACAACATTGTGAGCGTATATAGTCAATAGACAAGAGAACCACAAGATCGGTGACACACAGGGGACGTAGCTACTCGAGCAGTATTTTTTTTGTTTGGTATTGTTGAGACGGAGCAGGGTTTGAACTGGGTTGTGTCCCGTCTAGCCCAGGCTTATATTTTATGTTCACCATGTGACCAGCCTAGCTATTTTTTTCTTTGTGAAAATGAGCCCAGTTTATTTTTTCTGAAGAATACCCAATCTAGGCCTACTTATTTTCTACGCTCGATGGGCTGCAACTCTTCAGGATGCCTGCAAATCTTGAAAGTAATATGAAATGGGTTGTAAATATAAAACAGATGACAAATTGGCAATTACTTTATAATTTCTGAATTTTTTCACATTTTCAGATTCCTATTTCACTTGGCATTAACCTAATTTAAATATATCTTCAAAGTACTTTAAATCTGGCTCGACATTTCGGTATTAAAAATAGTTTGGAACCCACAGAAATATGCGAAATTGGCCCTGGCCAACTAAAATACGACTGCAATAAATTGCACAAGAAGTTGCCATGAGCTATATATAAATTATTAAAAAAGAGGGAGTGGTCTGACTTGTGGGCCTGTTTAGTTGGCGTGTATGCAAGATTTTTTAGTTATTATATACGTCAACAAGCGATTCTAGTAGACGTAACCGTTGGATGTCAATCCAACGGCCGTGGTTTCTTCAATCTCGATCTTCTTGCTCCAATGCCAAAGCGGGCCGGTGACCGCCTACTCCCGCCTCCCGTGGCCGGCTGTGCTATCGCGCAGGCCTCAGCGCCCCCTACTACTCCCACCGATGGCCAGGGCATCCCTCTACTCACCCACACCCCCTGTTATTCTGCGGGACGACAGCTCACACCGCAGCCGAACCGGTGAACCCTTGTACTCCTCTCCGCGCGGGCTTCCACTGCCGCGTCTTCCCTGGCTCCGCGTCGTCCCCTTCCTAGGCCTCGCCGTCGAACACCGCCGTGGTGCTCTCGGCGCAGCGTGGTCAATGTGGTCAACGACCGACTTCCATCGGAAGAGTACTGTACGTGTAGAGGCTGACAGTTGGGTCCACGCCAGCCGCAAGGAAGTGCCTCCTTATTACACGGAAAATAATTATTCCTCCACCTGACAGCAGGGACCCATCGGACGGGCCACCAGTATTTCGCGAAAAAAAATGTTTCCCCCTGACTGCTGGGACCCACAGGATGGGCCACCGTATTTCACAAAAAAAACATTCCCCCCGCTGTCAGCTCGGACCCACCGAAAGTGCCTCCTTATTACGCACAAAAAAATGAATACCCCCTGCTAGCTGGGACCCACCTTGGTGGAGAGCTGACTTGTGGGCCTACTAAGTTGACTGGGACGGAGGCCTTTATTAACTTTAGTCAATATATGAACAATTCTAGCTCCAGTGACCGTACGATGTCCATCCAACGTCCGTAGTGCTTCTTCAACCTCTGGTCTTCTTGCTCCAGCCGCCCAAAGCAGCGCCGGTCGTGCCGCCTGCTCCTGCCGGCTGTGATGCCGCGGAGGCCTCACCGCCCCCTACCACTCCCATCGTGATGTCTACTACACAACCTTCTTCTGGTAGACGTTGTTGGGCCTCCAAGTGCAGAGGTTTGTAGGACAGTAGCAAATTTCCTCAAGTGGATGACCTAAGGTTTATCAATCTGTGGGAGGCGTAGGATGAAGATGGTCTCTCTCAAGCAACCCTGCAACCAAATAACAAAGAGTCTCTTGTGTCCCCAGCACACTCAATACAATGGTAAATTGTATAGGTGCACTAGTTCGGCGACGAGATGGTGATACAAGTGCAATATGGATGGTAGATAAAGGTTTTTGTAATCTGAAAAATATAAAAACCGCAAGGTAACTAATGATAAAAGTGAGCGTAAACGATATTGCAATGATAGGAAACAATGCCTAGGGTTCATATTTTCACTAGTGCAAGTTCTCTCAACAATAATAACATAATTGGATCATATAACTATCCCTCAACATGCAACAAAGAGTCACTCCAAAGTCACTAATAGCAGAGAACAAACGAAGAGATTATGGTAGGGTACGAAACCACCTCAAAGTTATTCTTTCCAATCAATCCGTTGGGCTATTCCTATAAGTGTCACAAACAGCCCTAGAGTTCGTACTAGAATAACACCTTAAGACACAAATCAACCAAAACCCTAATGTCACCTAGATACTCCATTGTCACCTCAAGTATCCGTGGATATGATTATACGATATGCATCACACAATCTCAGATTCATCTATTCAACCAACACATAGAACCTCAAAGAGTGCCCCAAAGTTTCTACCGGTGAATCACGACGAAAAAGTGTGCCAACCCCTATGCATAGGTTCATGGGCGGAACCCGCAAGTTGATCACCAAAACATACATCAAGTGAATCACGTGATATCCCATTGTCACCACAGACACGCACAAAGAAGACATACATCAAGTGTTCTCAAATCTTTAAAGACTCAATCCGATAAGATTACTTTAAGGAAAACTCAATTCATTACAAGAGAGTAGAGGGGGAGAAGAAACATAAGATCCAACTATAATAGCAAAGCTCGCGATACATCAAGATCGTGCCAAATCAAGAACACGAGAGAGAGAGAGAGAGACAGAGAGAGATCAAACACATAGCTACTGGTACATACCCTCAGCCCCGAGGGTGAACTACTCCCTCCTCGTCATGGAGAGCGTCGGGATGATGAAGATGGCCACATGTGAGGGTTCCCCCCTCCGGCAGGGTGCCGGAACAGGGTCCCGATTGGTTTTTGGTGGTTCTGGAGGTTTTGCAGCGGCGGAACTCCCAATCTAATCTCTGTTCTGGAAGTTTTAGGGTACGTGGAGTTACATAGGCGGAAGAAGCACGTCAGGGGAGCCACGAGGGCCCCACGAGGTAGGGGGCGCGCCCCCCACCCTCGTGGCTTCCTCGTTCCTTCCTTGACGTGGGGTCCAAGTCCATCCGGTAGATTTCCTTCCAAAAATTACTTCTCCAGTTGATTTTGTTCCGTTTTGACTCCGTTTGATATTCCTTTTCTTCGAAATACTGAAATAGGCAAAAAAAACAGCAAATCTGGGCTGGGCCTCCAATTAATAGGTTAGTCCCAAAAGTAATATAAAAGTGTAAAATAAAGCCCAATATTGCCCAAAACAGTAGATAATATAGCATGGAGCAATCAAAAATTATAGATACGTTGGAGACGTATCAAGCATCCCCAAGCTTAATTCCTGCTCGTCCTTGAGTAGGTAAATGATAAAAAAGATAATTTTTGATGTGGAATGCTAGTTTGCATAATTTCATTGTAATTCTTCTTACTTGTGGTTTGAATATTCAGATCCGAAAGATTCAAGACAAAAGTTCATATTGACATAAAAATAATAATACTTCAAGCATACTAACTAAGCAATTATGTCTTCTCAAAATAACATGGCTAAAGAAAGTTCATCCCTACAAAATCATATAGTTTAGTCGTGCTCCATTTTCGTCACACAAGAATGCTCTCATCATGCACAACCCCGATGACAAGCCAAGCAATTGTTTCATACTTTAGTAATCTCAAACCTATAAACTTGCACGCAATATATGAGCGCTAGCCATGGACATAGCACTATGGGTGGAATAGAATATGATGATGGGGGTTATGTGGAGAATACAAAAAAGGAGAAAGTCTCACATCAACGAGGCTAATCAATGAGCTATGGAGATGCCCATCGATTGATGTTAATGCAAGGAGTAGGGATTGCCATGCAACAGATGCACTAGAGCTATAAATTTATGAAAGCTCAACAAAAGAAACTAAGTGGGTGTGCATCCAACTTGCTTGCTCACGAAGACCTAGCGCATTTGAGGAAGCCCATCGTTGGAATATACAAGCCAAGTTATATAATGAAAAATTCCCACTAGTATATGAAAGTGACAACATATGAAACTCTCTATATGAAAAACATGGTGCTACTTTGAAGCACAATATATGAGACTCGCTATATGAAGAACATGGTGCTACTTTGAAGCACAAGTGTGGAAAAAGATAGTAGCATTGCCCTTTTATTTTTTTTATTTTTTGGGCCTTTTTTTCTTTGGCCTTTCTCTTTTTTTTTTTGGGGGGGCAATGCTCTATTAAATGATGATCGTCACACTTCTATTTATTTACAACTCAATGATTACAACTCGATACTAGAACATAGTATGACTCTATATGAATGCCTCCGGCGGTATACCTGGATATGCAATGAATCAAGAGTGACATGTATGAAAGAATTATGAACGGTGGCTTTGCCACAAATATTATGTCAACTACATGATCATGCTAAGCAATATGACAATGATGAGTTTGTCATGAAGAACGGTATGGTGGAAAGTTGCATGGCAATATATCTCGGAATGGCTATGGAAATGCCATAATAGGTAGGTATGGTGGCTGTTTTGAGGAAGATATAAGGAGGTTTATGTGTGAAAGAGCGTATCATATCACGGGGTTTGGATGCACCGCTAAGTTTGCACCAACTCTCAATGTGAGAAAGGGAAATGCACGGCATCAAGAGGCTAGCAATGATGGAAGGGTGAGAGTGCGATAATCCATGGACTCAACATTAGTCATAAAGAAATCATATACTTATTGCAAAAATCTACAAGCCATCAAAAACCAAAGCACTACGCGCATGCTCCTAGGGGGATAGATTGGTAGGAAAAGACCATCGCTCGTCCCCGACCGCCACTCATAAGGAGGACACTCAAATAACACCTCATGTTTCAAATTTGTTACATAACGTTTACCATACGTGCATGCTACGGGACTTGCAAACTTCAACACAAGCATTTCTCAAATTCACAACTACTCAACTAGCACGAGTTTGATATTATCACCTCCATATCTCAAAACAATCATCAAGCATCAAACTTCTCTTAGTATCCAACACACTCATAAGAATTCTTACAAATCTTGTATGCTTAGCAAATTAGGATTATTTAAGAAAATTACCATGCTATTTAAGACTCTCAAAATAATCTAAGTGAAGCAGGAGAGATCATCTATTTCTTCAAAATAAAACTACCACCATTGTGCTCTAAAAGATATAAGTGAAGCACTAGAGCAATAACAAACTACTCCGAAAGATATAAGTGAAGATCAATGAGTAGTTGTATAATTATGTAACTATGTGAAGACTCTCTAACATTTAAGAATTTCAGATCTTGTACTTTATTCAAACACCAAGCAAAGCTAAATAAAATAAAATGACGCTCCAAGCAAAACACATATCATGTGGTGAATAAAAGTATAGCTCCCAGTAAAGTTACCGATGAACGAAGATTTAAAGAGGGATGCCTTCCGGGGCATCCCCAAGCTTAGGCTCTTGGTTATCCTTGAATATTACCATGGGGTGCCTTAGGCATCCCCAAGCTTAGGCTCTTGCCACTCCTTATTCCATAGTCCATCGAATCTTTACCCAAAACTTGAAAACTTCACAACACAAAACTTAACAGAAAACTCGTAAGCTCCGTTGGCGAAAGAAAACAAAACACCACTTCAAGGTACTGTAATGAACTCATTATTTATTTATATTGGAGTTAAACCTAATGTATTCCAAATTCTCTATGGTTTATAAACTATTTTACTAGCCATAGAGTCATCAAAATAAGCAAACAACACAATGAAAATAGAATCTGTCAAAAACAGAACAGTCTGTAGTAATCTGTAACTAACGCAAACTTCTGGAACTCCAAAAATTCTAAAATAAATTGGTGGACCTGAGGGATTTGTCTAGCAATCATCTGCAAAAAGAATCAACTAAATATCACTATCAAGTAAAAAATTTAGCTAATCTCGTGAGCGCCAAAGTTTCTGTTTTTTACAGCATGATCATAAAGACTTCACCCAAGTCTTCCCAAAGGTTGTACTTGGCACAAACACTAATTAAAACATAAAACCACATCTAAACAGAAGCTAGATGGATTATTTATTAATAAACAGAACCAAAAAGTAAGAAACTAAAATAAAACGGGTTGCCTCCCAACAAGCGCTAACGTTTAATGCCCCTAGCTAGGCATGATGATTTCAATGATGCTCACATAAAAGATAGGAATTGAAACATAAAGAGAGCATCATGAAGAATATGAGTAGCACATTTAAGTCTAACCCACTTCATATGCATAGGGATTTTGTGATCAAACAACTTATGGGAACAATAATCAACTAGCATAGGAAGGCAAAACAAGCATAACTTCAAGATTTTCAACACATAGAGAGGAAACTTGATATTATTGCAACTCCTACAAGCATATATTCCTCCCTCATAATAATTTTCAGTAGAATCATGAATGAATTCAACAATATAACCAGCACCTAAAGCATTCTTTTCATGATCTACAAGCATAGGAATTTTATTACTCTCCACATAAGCGAATTTATTCTCATGAATAGTAGTGGGAGTAAACTCAACAAAATAACTATCATATGATTGAAAATTAAGATCAAGATGACAAGTTTCATGGTTATCATTATTCATTATAGCATACGTGTCATCACAATAATCATCATAGATAGGAGGCATGCTTTCATCATAATAAACTTGCTCATCAAAACTTGGGGGACAAAAAATATCATGTTCATCAAACATAGCTTCCCCAAGCTTGTGGCTTTGCATATCATTAGCATCATGGATATTCAAGGAATTCATACTAACAACATTGCAGTCATGCTCATCATTCAAAGATTTAGTGCCAAACATTTTAATGCATTCTTCTTCTAACACTTTGGCACAATTTTCCTTTCCATCATACTCACGAAAGATATTAAAAGGTGAAGCGTATGAGACAAACTCAATTCCATTTTTTGTAGTTTTCTTTTATAAACTAAACTAGTGCTAAAAAAAGAAACAAAAGATTCGATTGCAAGATCTAAAGATATACCTTCAAGCACTAACCTCCCGGCAATAGCGCCTTTAAAAGAGCTTGATGTCTACTACATAACCTTCTTCTTGTAGACGTTGTTGGGCCTCCAAGTGCAGAGGTTTGTAGGACAGTAGAAAATTTCCCTCAAGTGGATGACCTAAGGTTTATCAATCTATAGGAGGCGTAGGATGAAGATGGTCTCTGTCAAGCAACCCTGCAACCAAATAACAAAGAGTCTCTTGTGTCCCCAACACACCCAATACAATGGTAAATTGTATAGGTGCACAAGTTCGGCGAAGAGATGGTGATACAAGTGCAATATGGATGGTAGATAAAGGTTTTTGTAATCTGAAAATATAAAAACAGCAAGGTAACTAATGATAAAAATGAGCATAAACGGTATTGCAACGATAGGAAACAAGGCCTAGGGTTCATACTTTCACTAGTGCAAGTTCTCTCAACAATAATAACATAATTGGATCATATAACTATCCCTCAACATGCAACAAAGAGTCACTCCAAAGTCACTAATAGCGGAGAACAAACAAAGAGATTATGGTAGGGCACGAAACCACCTCAAAGTTATTCTTTCCAATCAATCCGTTGGGCTATTCGTATAAGTGTCACAAACAGCCATAGAGTTCGTACTAGAATAACACCTTAAGACACAAATCAACCAAAACCCTAATGTCACCTAGATACTCCATTGTCACCTCTAGTATCCGTGGGTATGATTATACGATATGCATCACACAATCTCAGATTCATCTATTCAACTAACACATAGAACCTCAAAGAGTGCCCCAAAGTTTCTACCGGAGAATCACGACGAAAACGTGTGCCAACCCCTATGCATAGGTTCATGGGTGGAACCCGCAAGTTGATCACCAATACATACATCAAGTGAATCACATGATATCCCATTGTCACCACAGATACGCATGGCAAGACATACATCAAGTGTTCTCAAATCTTTAAAGACTCAATCCGATAAGATTACTTGAAGGGGAAAACTCAATTCATTACAAGAGAGTAGAGGGGGAGAAGAAACATAAGATCCAACTATAATAGCAAAGCTCACGATACATCAAGATCGTGCCAAATCAAGAACATGAGAGAGAGAGAGAGAGAGAGAGAGAGAGAGAGAGGGAGAGATCAAACACATAGCTACTGGTACATACCCTCAGCCCCGAGGGTGAACTACTCCCTCCTCGTCATGGAGAGCGCTGGGATGATGAAGATGGCCACAGGTGAGGGTTCCCCCTTCTGGCAGGGTGCCCGAACAGGGTCCCGATTGGTTTTTGGTGGCTCTGGAGGTTTTGCGGCGGCGGAACTCCCCTAATCTCTGTTCTGGATGTTTTAGGGTACGTGGAGTTATATAGGCGGAAGAAGCACGTCAGGGGAGCCACGAGGGCCCCATGAGGCAGGGGCGCGCCCCCCACCCTCGTGGCTTCCTCGTTCCTTCCTTGACGTGGGGTCCAAGTCCATCCGGTAGCTTTCCTTCCAAAAATAACTTCTCCAGTTGATTTCGTTCCGTTTTGACTCCATTAGATATTCCTTTTCTTCAAAATAATGAAATATGCAAAAAAAATAAAATCTTGGATGGGCCTCCGGTTAATAGGTTAGTCCCAAAAGTAATATAAAAGTGGAAAATAAAGCCCAGCATTGCCCAAAACAGTAGATAATATAGCATGGAGCAATCAAAAATTATAGATACATTGGAGACGTATCACACTGCTGGCCAGGCCATCCCTCTACGCACCCACACCCCCTGTTATTCTGCGGCGACGGCAGCCTCACACTGCAGCCGAACGAGTGAATCCTCAAACTCCTCTACGCGTGGGCATCCACTGCCGCGTCTTCCCCGGCTCCGTGTCGTCCCCTTCCTTGGCCTCGCCATCGTCCACCGCCCTGGTGCTCTCGACGCGGCGTGGTCAACGTGGTCAAGGAACGGCTTCCATCGGACGTGGACTAGACGTGGAGAGGCTGACAGCTGGGTCCACGGCCGCAGCAAGGAAGTGCCTCCTTATTACGCGCAAAATAATTATTCCTCCACCTGACAGCGGGGACCCACCGGACGGGCCACCGTATTTCATGAAAAAACGTTTCCCCCTGACTGCTGGGACCCACCAGCTACATCTTCGCACTCAAGGAAGTGCGTCCGAAAAAAAATGATTCACCCCCCTGACAGCTGGGACCCACCAGCTACATCTTCGCACGGAAGGAAGTGCGTCTGAAAAAAATGATTTGCCCCCCTGACTGCTGGGACCGACCAGCTACATCTTCGCACGCAAGGAAGTGCGTTCGGGCAAAAAAAACAAAACGATTCTCGATCGCTGGGACCCAAAGAATACACATTCGCACGCAAGGAAGTGCGTCCAGGCAAAAAAAAAACGATTCGCCCCCCTGACTGCTAAGACCCACCAGCTACATCTTCGCATGCAAGGAAGTGTCTGACAGTCGGGACCCACCTGGTCGAAGCGTACGTAGTGTTGTCATTCTGGTCGCGAACGTGTACGTACATATATACTGGTCGATGTAGAGGCGTGCACGTGTCGTAGTAGAGGCGCGTACTTGTCGTAGTAGAGGCGCGCACGTGTCATAGTAGAGGCGCGTACGTGTCGTAGTAGAGGCGCGCACGTAGCATGTACACATACTTACAGTGGCCAGGGTGCAAGAAAGAAAATACGGCCACGTACGTACATATGGGTAGGGTCTCGAACGCCTACTCGCACATACGTACGGCCAGGACTCGTGTACATGGCTGGGTAGGAACAGAGAAACAACATCGTTGTCGTGTTCATGGGGAGGCAACGGAACGCGTCGTGTTCATGGGGAGGCAACGGAATGCGTTGTGTTCATGGGGAGGCAACGCAATGCGTCGTGTTCATCGGGAGGCAACGGAACGCGTGGGAGCCAACCGGCTGGGTCGGAACGGAATGCGTGGTCGTGTTCATCGAGAGGGCTTGGACGGAACAGGCGATGGAAACGAGGCCCGGCGTACCGCAAAACGGAGGAAACAGCCTTGTGTTCGACCGACCACGTTCGAAACGGGATCCTGTTCATCGGGAGGGGTCTGGTGTACCGCAAAACGGAGGAAACAGACCTCCTATGGTCGAAACAGGGGTCCTGTTGATCGGGAGGGGTGTGGCGTACCGCAAAACGGACGAAACGGACCTCCTACGGTCGACACGGGGGTCCTGTTGATCGGGAGGGGTGTGGCGTCTGCAAAAGCGGGAAACGGACCTCCTACGGTCCGAAACAGGGTCCCGTTGATCGGAAGGTGTGTGGCGTACCGCAAAACAGGACTCCACGGGATACTGTTCATCTCCACCGTCGACCTCCTCCAGCCTCCACGGGCTACCGTCGACCTCCTCCAGCCTCCACGGGCTCCTGTTCATCCAGCCTCCACCGCGTGCTACTCCACCGGCTACTGTTCAACCACCCCTCCACACCACGGGGTCATGTTCATCCAGAGGCAACGCCATCGCTCACTGTTCATCCAACCCCCCGCAGCGCTCACTGTTCATCCAATCGATCGGCTTCAGCTAGCAACAGAGCGGCGAATCGCCGATCGGGTTCGATTAACAGCCATCGATCGATCGCTCGGGTTCGATGTAGCGTAAGCCTGCGGTAACTGTCGCCGAGTTCGATTAGAGCCCAACGCCTCGCTCGGGTTCGATTAGCCAACGCCTCGCATACACACGTCACGTGTACGAGAAAGCGATGCATCGCCGGCCCCGACCTCCCACCGTAATCGGGAACTCCCGAAATTTTCCTCCCCTCGCTTCTACCACGGTTTTTTCGTCATGGACGACCCAAAGAATGTCATGCAGCTGCGTCTCCGGCCCGCCGTGACGAAAAGCCCATTTTCTGTCATGATTTTTTGTCATAGAAGTAGGATCCCACCACATCTATGATGATACCGGGTTTTGTCACAATTATCGTCATAGAAGTGTCATATGTATGACAGAAAAAAATTTCGTTCGGCCCAAAATGTCACGGATGTGTCTTTTTTTTTGTAGTGCCATTTGATCTTTGGGGCTTTGATTATATGTGACCGTTTCCTTCCTCTAATGGGTATACACATATTTTAGTTGTTGTTGATTACGTTACTAAGTGGGTAGAAGCTATTCCAACTAGTAGTGCTGATCATAACACCTCTGTTAAGATGCTTAAAGAAGTCATTTTTCCGAGATTTGGAGTCCCTAGATATTTAATGACTGATGGTGGTTCACATTTCATTCATGGTGCTTTCCGTAAAATGCTCGCTAAGTATGATGTTAATCATAGAATTGCATCTCCTTATCACCCACGGTCTAGTGGTCAAGTAGAAATGAGCAATAGAGAGCTCAAGTTAATTTTGCAAAAGACTGTTAATAGATCTAGAAAGAATTGGTCCAAGAAACTTGATGATGCATTATGGGCCTATAGAACCGCGTATAAAAATCCTATGGGTATGTCCGAGTATAAAATGGTTTATGGAAAAGCATGTCACTTACCTCTCGAACTAGAACATAAGGCATATTGGGCTATTAAAGAGCTCAATTATGATTTCAAACTTGCCGGTGAGAAGAGGCTATTCTACATTAGCTCACTTGATGAATGGAGAACCCAAGCCTATGAGAATTCCAAGTTGTCTAAAGAAAAAGTCAAAAGATGGCATGACAAAAAGATACAAAAGCGTGAGCTTAATATAGGTGATTATGTGTTGCTATACAACTCTCGTTTAAGATTTTTTGCAGAAAAACTTCTCTCTAAATGGGAAGGTCCTTACGTTATCAAGGAGGTCTATCGTTTCGGTGCCATAAAAATCAACAACTTTGAAGGCACAAATCCGAAGGTGGTGAACGGTCAAAGAATTAAACATTATGTCTCAGGTAATCCTATAAATGTTTAAACTAATGTTATTGAAACCGTAACACCGGAGGAATACATAAGGGACACTTTCCAGAACGTTTCAGACTCCGAAAAGGAATAGGTATGTGGTACGGTAAGTAAACCGACTCCAAAATAGTTCTAATGGCAAATTTTCTCCGTTTTGGAATATTTAGAAAAAATAGGAAAATAAGAAGCAGTCCAGGAAGGACACGAGGCCTCCACGAGGGTGGAGGGCGCGCCCTACCCCCTACCTCGTGGGCACCTCGTGTGCTCTCCGGACTCCGTTTTCTTGCACGATACTTCTTTCGGTCGGTAAAAATTCATTATATAATCTCCCGAAGGTTTTAACCACTGTACCACGCAATTATCCTCTGTTCTTGTTTCGAGCTATTTTCTGTCAGGGTTGTCAAGGCCAGGCATCATGTCGTCCCCCTCCTCCAACAACGGTGACAATGATGCTTGGCTAATGAAGATAGAGCTGAAGAGGGAAGAACCCCTGGAGATCAACAAGGATGAAGGGATCAAGAAGGCCACGGAGGACCAAGCTCCGGCAGCAGAAGACATCCTTCAACTTGATCTCAATCTTCTTACCCCAATTGAGATCGAAGCTTTCAAGATGATTGAGTTAGCGCATATACAAAACAAGTATCTCACACGTCAAAATATTTTGTTGAAGGAGCATATCATCGCACTCAAGGGCATTATCCGCAAGTTGGAGGACCTCTTATGCTCGATGTGCGACTATCCATCATCACCTCCATCTTCTTCACCAGCAAAGGAGATCTAATCACATGGGTATGGGCACTCCCCTGGGCAACTGCCAAGCTTGGGGGAGGTGCTCCGGTATCGTATCACCATCACACTCCTATCTTTACTGTTTTCTTAGTTCAATCCTTTTAGTAATATCTTGATCTAGTAGAATAAAGTTTTAGTATGATTTAGTTTTGAGTTTTTCTTTACGATCCTTCTATGTAATCGAGTATGTGAGCTATATAATAAAGATTAGTGTTGAGTCAAGGGCTTGATTATCTTGCTATGATCTTGAGGGAATAAAAGAAAAGAAAGAATAAAAAGAAACAAAGAGATCATATTGATCTTATGGAGAGTAATGACTTAACATATAAAGAGTATGATGATTAAAAGTTGTTGAGAGTTGACAAACATAGTTTTGGTCATCGTTGCAATTAATAGGAAGTAATAAAGAAAGAGAGGTTTCACATATAGATAAACTATCTTAGACATCTTTTATGATTGTGAGCACTCATTAAAATATGACATGCTAAAGAGTTGATGTTGGACAAGGAAGACAACGTAATGGGTTATGTTTTCTTATATCTGAAATAAAGTATATTGGCATGGATCATCCAACATGTTGAGCTTGCCTTTCTCCCTCATGCTAGCCAATTCTTTGCACCAAGTAGAGATACTACTTGTGTTCTGAAATACCCTTAAACCCAGTTTTGCCATGAGAGTCCACCATATCTACCTATGGATCGAGTAAGATCCTTCAAGTAAGTTGTCATCGGTGCAAGCAATAAAAATTGCTCTCTAAATATGTATGATTGATTAGTGTGGAGGAAATAAGCTTTATACCATCTTGTGATGTGGAAGAAATAAAAGAGACAGACTGCATAATAAAGGTCCATATCACAAGTGGCAATATAAAGTGACGTTCTTTCGCATTAAGATTTTGTGCATCCAACCCTGAAAGCGCATGACAACCTCTGCTTCCCTATGCGAAGGGCCTATCTTTTACTTTTATCTCTTACCCTTATGCAAGAGTCATGGTGATCTTCACCTTTCCTTTTTACATTTTATCCTTTGGAAAGCACCTTGTGTTGGACAGATCCTGATATACATATCCAATTGGATGTAAGTTGGCATGAACTATTATTGTTGACATTACCCTTGAGGTAAAAGGTTGGGAGGCAAAACTATAAGCCCCCTATCTTTCTCTGTGTCCGATTAAAACTCCATAACCACAAGTATTGCGTGAGTGTTAGCAATTGTGAAAGACTAAATGATAGTTGAGTATGTGGACTTGATTAAAAGCTCTTATATTGACTCTTTCTGATGTTATGATAAATTGCAATTGCCTCAATGACTGAGATTATAGTTTGTTAGTTCTCAATGAAGTTTCCGATTCATACTTTGCATTGTGAATAGATTATTACTTGAGCATAAGAATTCATATGAAAATATCCATATATGTTGGTGTTATAAGAATGATCATGATGCCCTCATGTCCGTATTTTATTTTATCGACACCTCCATCTCTAAACATGTGGACATATTTATCGTTGTCGGCTTCCGCTTGAGGACAAGCGAGGTCTAAGCTTGGGGGAGTTGATACGTCCATTTAGCATCATGCTTTTATATCGAAATTTATTGCATTATGGGATATTATTACACATTATGTCACAATACTTATGCCTATTCTCTCTTATTTTACAAGGTTTACATAAAGAGGGAGAATCTTTGGCTGGAATTCAGGTTGGAAAAGGAGCAAATATGAGAGACCAATTCTGCACAACTCCAAAAGTCCTGAAACTCCACGAAAGTTATTTTTTGAAATAAAAAAATATTGAGTGAAGAAAATACCAGAGGGGGCCCACACCCTGGCCACGAGGGTGGGGGTGCACCCTACCCCCTGGGCGCGCCCCCTGCCTCGTGGGCCCCCTGGTGGCCCTCCGGTGCCCATCTTCTGCTATATGAAGTCTTTCGTCCAAGAAAAAATCAGAAGCAAGCTTTAGGGACGAGACTCCGCCGCCACGAGGCGGAACCTCGACGGAACCAATCTAGGGCTCTGGCGGACCTTTTCTGCCGGGGACACTTCCCTCCGGGAGGGGGAAATCATCGCCATAATCATCACCAACGCTGCTCTCATCGGGAGGGGGCCAATCTCCATCAACATCTTCACCAGCACCATCTCCTCTAAAACCCTAGTTCATCTCTTGTATCCAATCTTTGTCTCCAAGTCTGGGATTGGTGCCTATAGGTTGCTAGTAGTGTTGATTACTCCTTGTAGTTGATGCTTGTTGGTTTATTTGGTTGAAGATCATATGTTCAGATCCTATACGCATATTAATACCCCTCTGATTATGAACATGAATTTGCTTTGTGAGTAGTTATGTTTGTTCCTGAGGACATGGGAGAAGTCGTGCTATTAGTAGTCATGTGAATTTGGTATTCGTTCGATATTTTGATGAGATGTATGTTGTCTCTCCTCTAGTGGTGTTATGTGAATGTCGACTACATGACACTTCACCATTGTTTGGGCCTAGAGGAAGACATTGGGAAGTAATAAGTAGATGATGGGTTGCTAGAGTGACAGAAGCTTAAACCCTAGTTTATGCGTTGCTTCGTAAGGGGTTGATATGGATCCATATGTTTCATGCTATGGTTAGGTTTACCTTAATACTTCTTTTGTAGTTGCGGATGCTTGCAATAGGAGTTAATCATAAGCGGGATGCTTTTCCAAGTAAGGACATCACCCAAGCACCGGTCCACCCACATATCAAATTATCAAAGTATCGAACGCGAATCATATGAACGTGATGAAAACTAGCTTGACGATAATTCCCGTGTGTCCTCGGGAGCGTTTTCCTTCATATAAAAAATTGTCCAGGCTTGTCCTTTGCTACAAAAAGGATTGGGCCACCTTGCTGCACCTTATTTACTTTCATTACTTGTTACCCGTTACAAATTATCTTATCACAAAACTATCTGTTACCGATAATTTCAGTGCTTGCAGAGAATACCTTGCTGAAAACCGCTTATTATTTCCTTCTGCTCCTCATTGGGTTCGACACACTTATTGAAAGTACTATGATAGATCCCCTATACTTGTGGGTCATCACCTCCTGGCAAGCAACCCTAGTCCTGCACCCCGCAACGGTGGCGAACACCGCGTGCCGGAGCTCATCTTCGGTGGCGTCGAGCTCCGCGGACAAGGGCAGGAAGCATGCGGGAGCGGCAGCCGGCCGCAGCGACGGGTGCCCGGTGAGGGGGACAGAGGGGGAGGCGGACCACGCAGAGAAGGAGGCACGGGGGGAGGGGATGGCAGGCCCAGAAGACGCAGGCTGCCATGACCCCTGGATAGACAAGGACGGAGACGAGGCCATCGGCGAAGGCGAGGGCTGCGGGGGGAGGGCCCCCGGAGACGCTTGGGCGACGGGCTCGAGCCTGAGGGGGACGGCGGCGAGCGCGGGTTGGTGCATTTGCGCGCCACATGGCCATAGAAGCCGCAGCGCGCGCAACGGACGTCGCGGCGGCACTCGGCTCTGGGGTGGCCGTGGTAGCGGCAACGCGAGCAGAACTCCTCCGTGGCCCGGCACCGGCGCGGCCCAGCCGTGAGCGGGCGATGGGTGGGGAGCCTTGGCAGGAGCACGCCGTCATGCGGCCAGCTGGCCATGCGAGGCCGCCTCCGCCTTGACCCACCACGAGCCACTCACGCTCCTCGGCGGGCTCCTCCTCGGAGACCCGGTGGACCTCGGAGCGGATGACGCGCGGAGGGGTTGGGGTGAGGCCGACGGAGGGGCGGCGCCGACGACCCGCAGAGCGCCTGCCCGTAGGAAGGCCTTGCGGAGCCATCGGAGGACGGGCTGGACTCGAGCCAGCGCCGGGTCGCGCCCGCGGCCGGAAGCAGCCCGTGAGTCCATGGGAGCAGGGGAGGGAAGGGTGGCCGCCGAGCGCTGGAGCGGCGAGCGGCGGGAGGCTGTGGGCGCCGGGGCCGGAGCAGCCATCGGCGAGAGCGGCGAGGGAGCGAGTGAGCGAGGGAGCTTGATCGAAAAGCAACTTCGATTTGTTACTTTTCTTGTGAATCCTAATCACCTATGTGCAATTTATAGAATTGACATATGATGCCCACATTTTTTTCATTTTATGTTTTTGAGGACCAAGCTTGGTGTGTGGTGGGATCACACGTTAAGATAATTTTTTGGGTATTCATAAAAATATTCATGAGGGACAAGCTTGATAGTCAAGAGAAGTGATGTTATGTCCCAATTTTGAGGACCGCACGAGCGAACACACACACGCTTGCCTCTTGGGTTAGTCATAAGATGACTCCGAAGGCCTTCCCCGCTGCCATCCCTAAATGCCACCATCGCTGACCTTCTCCCCAGCCGTCACCAAAGGAGGCAGTCAATGCTAACAACAGCATCAGGGCAGACCCATCTGGCTCCCCCTCTCTCATCTCCTGGGTTGGATGCCCCCTTTGCCTTCGATTTGCAATTTTTGCACGCCAGATCACGATCCAAGATTGGGCCTCAATCTTGTTTGTGTGGCCTGATCTAGGGCATTGCGGTTGTGCCTCGAGGCAGCGCAAAGGGTGACAAGATCTGGTGGCGTTGCTTGGGAGTTGATCCCAAGGTGCAGTATATGGACAACGACATTGAGGCAGAGGACGTGGTGATGAGAACTCGGTGCCGATCCCTTCTGCAGTTGATTGATGCAGCAAGATGGGGTTCTTGGATCTTCATATCCAATGGTAGCGAGAAGTTTATTTTGTTGACTGATTCTGCCACCGTGTATGAGGACGGCGGAGCATGAGGATGGTGCGGGATTGCCGGAGTGTCCCGGATTGGGGTTTTGGCAGTATCGGTGACCTTCCTCCCTGAATCACCGTCATGCTGTGCAAAATTGACCTTTGTTGTTCAGAATCTTTGGTAGCAACAGACTTATTGTCACGGCTCGACTGCCTGCTCGTGCAAGCATGGTATTCACTTGTGAATCATCTCACATAAATACTGTGCTATGCATGTAGCTGCTCGGATCACGGGAAGTGGTGGCGACAACACATTATGACTTTGATTTTGTGATGTTTCTCAAGTATCGGTCTCGAGCTCCAAGGTGTAGATAAGTTTGAGAAGTGTCAGCATCCCCAAGCTTAATCCCTACTCGTCCTTGAGTAGGTAGATGATAAAACAAATATAGTCCCTACCCGTGCTCGAGTAGGTAGATGATAAGTCAAATATAATTTTTGATGTGCAATGCTACCTAGCATAATCTTGACCAAATGATGTAATGCGTTGTGAACTTAGGATAAAAATGATTCAAGGTAATAATCTATAATTGATAACAAAGGAAGTAACATCAAAATGTGCAAATAAAATTACTCTTGGTTTTCATTGTTCAAGTAACATCTATAAAGGAGTTGGAGGCTCCTAACGTCCGTGAGTCTGTGGCTCCGAATGGTGTAACATATGAGAGACAATATGTAAAGGTGTGAGGTGTTTGAGTGACTTTGAAGTTTGATCTCTAGGACCATAGCAAGAAAAGTGTCACCACCCAAGCTTGATTCTTTTTTGATAGTATTGACATACATATGGACCAAATGCGATCTTGGTTCATATGGGTTCAAAGGTATGAAATGTTCCTTAGCCTTTCCAACGCATGTACTTAAAAAATTTGGGGGAGGGGGATGACCAACCATCTCTCCATCATCCATCCTTTGGACTTAACCTGAAATACACTGGAATAAACATTAGTTTCTTTAGTCAAGTTGTCATATATAATATATCATCAAAACCCACAAGTGGGCAGTTGATGCACTTTCACACTTGTAATCACAGCAATTACCAGTGCAACCAAATACTATAACTAAGCATCAAGTTATGTGCGTCAAAGTTCAATGTCAAATACCAAGGAAGTTAGCGCATAAGATGAACCGGAATTTTGTGTGTGTGTGTGTGGGTTGGGGAGGGAGCTTGGTTGACATAGTAATTCCAGTTTATGTACATAGAAGACAACTTTTTAAAAGCCCTTGTCAAGGGACAACATGATCAGACTAGATCCCCAAGCCTTAGGTCGCCCCCGCAGGTGACAGGGGCGAACCCTAGCGCACCACTGTACTCCCCTTCCCTCCCGACCCTCCTCCCCCGCTGCTGTCACGAGGCATCACCGGGCAAAGCCCGGCCAGCATGGGTGGCGGTAGGGATAGCATTTCTCTCTGCTTGGGCCTCAGGCTGGCGCGGGAACGCTCTTCTCAGGCAAAGGCGTGCAGCTGCCACGGGGCTCCTTAGTGTGGCGCCTGTGCGTGCAGGGCAGCGGTGCGGTGGCGTGTTGCTGCCTCTCAAAGGCGCGGCGACTACAAGGGCTTCATCTCGGGCGAAATCGTGTGTGTGGCGCCCTGGCCAGGTTCAACCAGATCAGGGTCCAGGTGAAAGATTGTGGATGTCGCCTAGAGGGGGGAGAATAGGCGCTTTAAAATAATTACGGATTAGGCTTTAACATATGTGAAATAAAACTACCGTTTAATTTTTCAGGCACAAAACCTAAATTAGCTAGACTCAACTAAGTGCACCAACAACTTATGCTAAGCAAGTTAAACAACCAAGTGATACCAAGATATATAACATGAAACACTATGGCTATCACAAAGTAAAGTGCATAAGTAAAGGGCTCGGATAAAAGATAACCAAGGCACGCAGATACTATGATGAATCCCGAAGTTCACATCCTTGCTGATGCTAATCTCTGTTTGGAGCAGTGTGTGGAGGCACAATGCTCCCAAAAATACCACTAGGGCCACCGTAATCTCCTCACGCCCTCGCACAATGCAAGATTGCGTGATTCCACTAAGTGACCCTTGAGGACGGTCACCGAACCCGTGCAATTGGAAACCCTTGGGGGCGGTCACCGTACCCATACAAATTGCTCAGGGCACTCTCCACTTGAGTGCTTGCCCAAGCAAAAGATGGAAGCACGTAAGACCAAAACTACCATAACTTCTGCAAACGAACTCCAATTTCGACGGACTCAAGCTTGATAGAAAGCTAACGACAAGAGTTATCAAATGATATAGAGGTGTTACACCTCCATCAATGAAGAACCAACAAAATTCCAATGTCGAAAACATAATAGATGATGCATAAGAAAACTGTTGTCGATGAACTTGAGCTTGTCATGAAGATGGCAACAAGCTCCAAAACTCACATAGAGAAAAAGCAAACAAGAACCAAGAAAGATGATGCTAAGGATGCAATGGTTTGAGCTCACTACGAATGATACGATCAAGCTACTCACTCGAAAGCCCCCCTTGATACTACAACAATCAATCCTATAACCCGGTCTCCCAACTAACACCATGAGACCGGTAAAATAGAAAACCTATTAAGGGAAAACCTTTGCCTTGGGCATAGTCCACTTGAGCTAGATGATGACGATCTTATCCTCCTCAGGTTGGACCACCTTTCTTGATTGCGCGGGCTCGATGAAGACTAGTAGATTGCTCCCCCATACTCCACTATGGGTGAGCCACTCTTCGACACATCTTCACAAGTCCATTGTCACCACAATGGACGACAAGCTTCAAGCGCGTGATCTCTTCGTGATGCTCCACTTGAACTTGCACAACGCAACCTTGATGATGATCACCACTTGATGTCATCCTCCATGGGTTATATGATATCTTCCTTTTGATGCACGCCTATGGGAATATACCTGACCCCACAAAGAACTCTCATGTAGACCATGGATTAGTACACAAAGTGTAATGGACAATGCTTACCACACCATGGGATCGCTTGATCCCTCTCAGTGCATCTTCTACGCTTTGTTTGTTGATCAACTTTATTCACTCTTTGACTTAGTCTTGATCAACCTTGTATCTTATCTTCTCCTTATAACCTTGAAACCAACAAATGGTCTTCAAGCAAAACCTATGGACAAACCCTTCAAATATAACTCAAGGCAACCATTAGTCCATAGGGATTATCATCAATCACCAAAACAAAACATGTGGCACCATGCTCTTTCACCAGGGGGCCTACTCACAGCGTGAGTGGTGGTCGGAGGTCTAGCTAGGCCTCTTTAGGGTGCTGGGGCGCGGTGGCCAGGGCGCTCTGGGGGCCCGACTGTGTGGCGGCAGCAGTCAGCTGGGTCTCGGCCCAGATCCTATTCGTTCGATGACTTGGGTGCCTCGATGGAATTTGTCGAGTGGGCTCGGGTGGCTACAGACGGGCAAGGGTGGTGCACTGGTCAGTGAGGCATCCATAGCCGCTTCGACAACAGCGGTTGGTGCTTGGCGGCAAGGTGTGCATGGCGGTAGCCCGTCTCTTCTCCTGGGTCTAGTTCAACAATGCGGTTGTTCGTGTTGCGGAGATGGATGAGACCTGGGGCTTGTGCTCGGGCGGATCGATTTTGGGCCCGAGGCAGGTTGGAGCTCTCGCTCCGGGTAGGTGATGGTGGGCTCCATCTTGGTGGTGTCCATGGGTGGTCTCTCCTCTCACGATGCGGTGGCCGTTGGTGGTGGTTGGGTCTCCACCTATCTGTTAGCAGATCGACACCGATGACCATGGGCATGGCATCGTGCGAGACTGCTCGGCGAGGTCGTCGGTGGTCACGGGGTTGTGCCCCCTGATACATCTCCATCGTATCTACTTTTCCAAACACTTTTGCTCTCGATTTGGACTCTAATTTGCACGATTTAAATGAAACTAATCAATACTAGCATTGTTTTCACTAGAATTGCCATGGTGTTGTTTTTGTGCAGAAATCAAAGTTCTCGGATTGACATGGAATATTATGGAAAAATTTTATGGAATATATAAAAAAATACTGGCGAAAAGATGTACCAGAGGGGGCCACCCAGGAGCCACAAGCTCAGGGGGCGTGCCCTACGAGCTTGTGGGACCCTTGGACCTCCGGCAAACCTAACTCCAACTCCAAATATACCTATTCCCCAAGAAAAAAAACCCAGAGAGAAGGATTCATCACGTTTTACGATACGGAGCCACCGCCACCTCCTGTTCTTCATCCGGAGGGCTGATCTGGAGTCCATTTTGGGCCTCCTGAGAGGGGGATTCGACGCCGTCGTCATGATCAACCATCCTCCATCACCAATTTCATGATTCTCACCTCCGGGAGTGAGTAATTCCTTCATAGACTTGCTGTACGGTGATGGGTTGGATGATATTTATCGTGTAATCGAGTTAGTTTTGTTAGGGGTTGATCCCTAGTATCCATAATGTTCTGAGATTGATGTTGCTATCAGTTTGCTATGCTTAATGCTTGTCACTAGGGCCCGAGTGCCATGATTTCATATATGAACCTATTATGTTTTCATGAATATATGTGTGTTCTTGATCTTATCTTGAAAGTTATATGAACCTATTACGAGTTATGATCTGCATACCCCAAGGTGACAATAATTGGGATTTTTTCCGGTGATTACCGTAGTTTGAGGAGTTCATGTATTCACTAAGTGCTAATGCTTTGTTCATGTTTTCTATTAAAAGGAGGCCTTAATATCCCTTAGTTTCCTTATGGACCCCGCTGCCACGGGAGGATAGGACAAAATATGTCATGCAAGTTCTTTTCCATAAGCACATATGACTATATACGGAATACATGCCTACATTACATTAATGAATTGGAGCTAGTTCTTTGTCGCTCTAGGTTATAATTGTTACATGATGAATGCCATCCAATGCAATTATCCATCACTGATCCAATGCCTATGCTTTTCATACTTTGATCTTTGCTAAGTTACTTTCGTTGTTACTACTGTTACAATCACTATAAAATTGCTATTGTTTCTATTGCTACTGTTACTATTACTATCAAACTACCATACTACTTTGCTACTGATCACCTTGCTGCAGATATTAAGTCTTCCAGGTATCGTTGAATTGAAAACTCAACTGCTAATACTTGTGAATATTCTCTGGCCCCCTTTGTGTCGAATCAATAAATTTGGGTTGAATACTCTACCCTCTAAAACTGTTGTCATCCCCTATACTTGTGGGTTATTAAGACCTTTTTCTGGCACCATTGCCGGAGAGCATAGCTCTATTTGCTAAGTCACTTGGGATTTATATATGTTGACCACTATGAGGAATCTTAAGGATGATAGAACCAAGATCGTTCCCTCTAAGACGAGGGGAGGTAAGGAACTGTTATCTAGCTCTGCACTTGATTCGCCTTCTATTTTGAGTGAACTTGCAACACCACCACCTGCTATTAATCATGATATGTCGCAAGTAATTGATGATGCTACTTCTTCTATGAATGATGCTAGTACTTTGCTTGATGATAATGTGCCACTAGGTGAATTTCTTGATGAACAACTTGCTAGAGCTAAAGAAATTGAGAATGTTGAAACTGATGAAATTATTGAAACTGAAAATGATGAAACACCTATTAGACCTAGCTCTCCTAGATATGAATTGCCTAATATACCTGAGGGTTATGTTATGGATGGAGAGATAGCTAGGGAATTTCTTGCTTGTAATGATAGAGATGTTCTTAAGAAATTACTATGTAAGTTGAAAGAAAAATCTCTGAATGCTAGAATGAAATATGATCCTCAGTTTGCTACTTCTCCCTTCTTTATTACTGATAAGGCCTATGAATGCTTTGTCGATCCTGAGTTAATTACTTTGGTTGAATCTGATCCTTTCCATGGTTATGAATCTGAAACTGTTGTGGCACATCTTACTCAGCTGAATGAGATAGCCACCCTATTTGCTCATGAGAAAAAAAATCGCTACTACTATATTCTTAAGTTGTTTCCTTTCTCATTAAAGGAAGATGCTAAGAGATGGTTTCATTCTCTTGCTCCTGGTTGTGTGCGTAGTCCCCAGGATATGATATATTACTTCCCTGAAAAATATTTCCCTGCCCATAAGAAACAAGTTGCTTTATAGGAAATATTTAACTTTGTGCAAATTGAAGAAGAGAATATCCCTCAAGCTTGGGGAAGGTTTCTCCAATTACTTAATGCTTTGTCTGATCATCCTCTCAAAAAATGAAATACTTGATATATTTTATAATGGACTAACGAAGGCTTCTAGGGACCACCTAGATAGTTGTGCTGGTTGTGTTTTCAGGGAACGAACTATTAAACAAGCTGAAGAACTATTGAATAATACATTGAGGAACAAGAATGATTGGACTCTGCCGAACCACCACCTAAGCCAACTCCGAAGAAGAGAGGTATTGTATTTCTCAGTCCTGAAGATATGCAAGAGGCAAAGAAATCTATGAAAGAAAAAGGTATTAAAGCTGAAGATGTTAAGAATTTACCACCTATTGAAGAAATACACGGCCTCAATACCCCGACATAGGCAGTAGAAGTAAATTCTCTTTATAGATTTGATGAAGGTGATATTCGTTATACTAAATCTGGTAGTCAATGCTTAGATGAATTGGATAACTTTATTGTTAAACAAGAAAACTTTAATGCTGATGTTAACTGACAATTGAAACGAAATGCTTATATGATTGAACGCTCAAGTGATTTTATGTTTAGAACTGTTAATGATGTCAAGGGTGTGACTAAACATGCATTCATGATAAAAAGCCAAGTAGAACAAGTCATTAGTTCACAAAATGATTTGCTTAATGAGATGAACAATAAGATGAATGATCATGTTGTTAGAGTTATGACTAGGGGTGGTAAAATGACTCAGGAACCCTTGTATCCTGAAGGTCACCCTAAGACAATCAAGCAAGATTCTCAAAGAATTAATATTGATGCACCTAGTCCATCTAAAAAGAAAAAGAAAGATCATAGGACTTTACATGCCTCTAGTGAACCTACTGTAGACACACCTGAGAATCCAGATGACATTTCTATTTCTAATGCTGAAACACAATCTGGCAATAAACATGAACCTAGTAACAATGATGATGATGATGATGTTCATGTTGAGCTCCACCTAATAATGATAATGATGTGGAAATAGAATCCGTTGTTGATCTTGATAACCCACAACCTAAGAATAAAAGATATGATAAGAGAGACTTCATTGCTAGGAAATATTGTAAAGAAAGAGAACCATGGGTTCAGAAACCCATGACTTTTCCTCCTAAAGCTTCAAAGAATAAGGGTTAAGAGGAATTTGAGTGCTTTGTTGAAATGCTTAGACCTGTCTTTTTGCACATCCTTTGACTGATATTATGAAAATGTCTCCTTATGCTCAATTCATGAAAGATATTGTTACAAATAAAAGAAAGATATCAGAAGCTGAAATTTCCACCATGCTTGCAAATTATTCATTTAAGGGTGGAATACCAAAGAAACTAGGAGACCCAGGAATACCAACTATACCATGCTCCATTAAAAGAAACTATGTTAAAACTGCTTTATGTGATCTAGGAGACGGCGTTAGTGTTATAACTTTCTCTTGGTACCGAAGACTTGAATTGAATAAGTTGACACCCACTGAAATCTCTTTACAAATGGATGATAAATCAACTGCTATACCCGTCGGTATTTGTGAGGATGTGCCTGTCGTAGTTGCAAAGGTACTGACTTAACGAACTTTTTTATTCTTGATATACCCGAGGACGATAGTATGTCGATCATACTTGGTAGACCCTTTTTGAATACTGCAGGGGCTGTTATTGATTGCAACAAAGGCAATGTCACTTTTCATGTCAATGGTAATGAGCATACGGTGCACTTTCCGAAGAAACAACCTCAAATGAATAGTATCAACTCTATTGAAAAAAATTCAACAATCACTATTGGAGGTTTTGAATCCCTACTCCTACTGTCAAAAAGAAATATGAAATTCTTATTGTTGGAGACATACATATCCCCATTGAGGTAACCTAGTGTTATACAAAGATTCTCTGGTTTCATGTCATTCGGAAGAATTTTGTTAATAAGACTTGATCAACCTTATTAATGGATTCCTTTTGACGGGCATGTGGTCGATGAATTTAATAAACACAACTTTCTATAACCACTTTTTACTTTCTGTTATTTAGAATTAATAAAGTAGAGATGCCATGATTATACGATTTTCTAAATTACCCGTGCAATAAAAAATGACCAGAAAATAAAAGTTCTCAGAATGCCCTGAAAAATTAATATGATTTTTTCTGCAATATGTAAAAATTAGTTGCACTGAACACACTCCAGGGGGGTGCATGTGTTAGCCACAAGCTCAAACGGCATGCCTACCCCCTGGGAACGCTATGCAAGCTTGTGGGGCCCACGTAGGCCTTCTCACTTATTGTTGCCACCCATGTTCATCTTCCTCCAGAAAAAATCAGACTTTCTCCATAGCCCATTGTCTTGCTCTTCTTGCTCCAATTTTTGATCTCCTTGCTCATAGCTCCGTTTCCAAAACTATTTTGGTGGATTGCTCATCGGTATGTAACTTCTCTGATGGTCCAATTAATTTTTGTTTTAGCAGTTATTTGTTTACACGTTTAGCTACTGTTAGTGGCCATGTTCTTGAGCTTGCATGTCAAATTTATATGGTTCAAACTAGTTTTGGTGCACGATATGGCCTCAAGACACTTGTAGGAGTAGTTGCTATCGATTTTGTTGAGTTTGGTTCACTTTTATTATGAGTTACTAGAAATTTCAGAAATTTTGAGAGAAAAGGAAAACCATAAGAAGGTGGTTAAGGGGCTCCTTGAGTTGTGGCCATAGACTAACTTAGGCCAAAATCCTAAGCTTGGGGGTGTACGTATTTCTCACCGACGTTACATTCATGCATCACACATTCATTCCAGTTGTCGGTGTTCATCCTTTTTCATTGTATAATCCATGTTAGTTTTATTTTGCTTTCTTCTCATGTGTTTCAAAAATTATGAAAATCCAAAAATATTTCTCATTTCTTTTTGGTTTTTCTTTCTAGTTTATTCGTTTAGTAGTTTGTAGTATTAAAAGAAAACCCAAAAAGATTTCTCGCACTTATTTTGCTTGTTGGGAGCTTTCCCGTGTATATAGTTTTTGTCGTTTTCATCATTCTTTCCTTTTGCTTCCTTCAAAAAAACACAAACTCCAAAAATATTTCAGTGTGTTTCTTTGAAATTCTTTTCTTTTCTTTGGGTTGTAAGGAGAAGACCAAGATGAAAATGTTGAGTGGCTCTCATGTGCATTATTGTTGATCTAACAAAGAGCCCATATTACCTTGTCTTCTCCTTTGAATATATGTTTGCAGATTCCAGCTTAGTCAACGACACGTGCACTCTTATTATTATTCACATAATTCAGTCATGCAAGCGAAAGGAAATAATGACGAAATTTGACGAATTGATTGAGATGAAGAAAAGCTGGTATGAACTCAACATGTTTTGTTTTTGGAAATATGTTTAGCTCATCTTTCTTGATTCAGCCTATTATGATTAAACATGTTTGCACTGACAATTAGAGATCATAGTTACTCATACCATGCTTCAATATCTAGGAGTGGATAATGGTTTATCTTGTGTGTCGACATGCATTTAAAATGGTTATGATGTAGTATGATAGGATGGTATCCTCCTCTGAATGATTCAAGTGGCTTGACTTGGCACATGTTCACGCATGTAGTTGAATCAAAACAAACATAGCCTCCACGATATTTACGTTCATGGTGTTTCATATCTTACTCATGCTCGTATTCAATGTTGATTAATATCAATGCATGTTTATGACCGCTGTCGCTCTCTGGTTGGTCGCTCCTCAATCTATTTGCTAGCCTTCACTTGTACTAAGCAGGAATACTGCTTGTGCATCCACTTCTTTAAACCCAAAGTTATTTCATACGAGTCCACCATACCTACCTATATGCGGTATTTACCTACCATTCCAAGTAAATTTACACGTGCCAAACTTTAAATCTTCAAATAATAATATGTTTTGTATGCCCAAATCGCTCATGAAGCGACAGGGGGCAGTCGGCACCTTCCATGCTGTCGTGGCAGGCTGATCTGGCCCTCGAACACCTATGGGGCCGGCGGACCGAGCCCCTTTCGGTTCGGCGGGGAGCGGAGGTCGCACGAAAAGCAGATCGAGGCGAAGCACGCGAGAGGTTTACCCAGCTCGAGCTCTCCGAGAGATAACACTCCTCTGCTGCTTGTATGGTTTGTATTGTGTTCTTGCTAGGGGGCTGAGAGCTACAGATACTCCAGCTGCTAACTTGAGACCTAGCGTGAGAGTCTTGAACCTAACTTGAGACCTAAGCGTGAGAGTCTTGAACCCTCCCTCTCGTTGCGCATGGGCCTCCTTTTATATGCACAAAGGGGCTCCGGCGGTGGCAACGTAGATGGGGTACAAATGGAAAAACAGTGGTTGGTACACCTACTTGTACGATTATGCAGTGTAATATACCTAACCACGGCGGCGGGGGACAAAGGCATTAAATGCCCGTCACATCGCCCTAACAAGGCAACAGGACCGTCGGGGCGCCACCGTTATACGATGGCAAGCTTGTCGGTAGCCGCTTATTGCTGCTCCCGCTGGCTGCACAGCCTCTTGACACCAGCGCATGGAATGGTCCCATGGCGACACGTTGGTGAATGAGCTGGAAGCGGAGATGAAGAGAGGTTACTGCCGCGGCTGAATCCTTGTCGCGTCCGGAGGCTTGTCGCTCTCTGAGCCTTCCGGCAAGCTCCTCTTGCCGGGTCTTGTCTTCTGCGTGCCTTGAGTGGCCTTCCCGGCAAGCTCCTCTTGCCGGGCCTTGTCTTCTTGGTTAAATACTTTGTTCTTGAAGGGCTCCAAAGGAACCACGGAGGATCTTAGCGGTGACCGAGCAAGCCTTGCCGCTGGGTGTCAGAATCGCCTGCACGAGTTCGGGATACTAGGGTACCCCTACTCTAGTACACCGACAGGAGCCCCCGGGCCTGGGCCACACACGGTGCCGAGCGCTGTTGGGCCAGGCCCAAAACAGTGCACGGTCACACGCGGCCTTGATCACGCCGTAACTTGCTCTGGACCCACCACGTCCCCCACGACCAGCACGCGTCGAACGTGGCGTCGTGGGAGAGATCGTGGGGGGTTTCTTTATTAGGAAAAGCGGGCGTCCGCCCCTCTCCCTCCTTATAAACAGGGGAAACAGGGGCAGGTCACCCACCTCGCCATTGCTGTCTCGTCTCGAAAACCACCACCGCTCCCCCCTTCTTCTCTAGTGCGAAGAGAGCAGCGCTCCGCCCCCCTTTCGCCACAGCGCCATCAACACCGTCGGTCTCCTCCACCGCCTCCGCCATGGCTCCGAAAGCCGACAAGGGAAGGCGTGAAGTCGGCCGAGGCGCAGCGGCTCATGGCTGCGAAAGGAGCGGGCCATCTTCTCCCCCATTTCGGCGCAAAGGAGCTCGGGGAGGCTACTACCTCTTCCGGTCGACGGAGACGCGTGCGCATCCGCCGCACGAAGGTACTCCCGCCACCGCTTGAACTAGCCCCAACCGGGTACCCTTTCTTTGCGCTTTTCTTCTGTGCGGGCTCTGCCCGCCTTTTCTAATTCTTCTGCGATATCATGAACACCTCTGGGCTTCGCCTCCTTGATTTCACCCCCAATGTTATCTCGACCATGGCAGTTTTCGCACACCTTTGCGAAAACTTTGTCGGGATCCACCCAAACGTAGCCCTCTTCCGCCACTTCTTCATGCCCCGCGTTGAGAGAGGGGAGCCGCTTGCCGGAGGGATTGCTTGGATCTCCAGGATCGGCAAGAAAGAAGCTTATCTGGAAGGAGAGCTCCATAGCAAATGGGAGGAGTGGAGAGCCAATTGGTGTTGGATCGTTGAGGAGAACCCGCAGCCCTTCACTGCCCTGCGCCAAACCCCAATAGTGCGCGGCAACGATTGGAGCAACTTGGCGCCGGAAGATGCTAGGTTGAAGATTGCTGTGACCGGATCTTGCGCCTCGGGCTTGCTGGACTCACTTCAGAGGCGCAGCTTGGCGCAGATTTCCTTCGCCGCCGCTTCCCTTGCAGGAGAGGAGGAGATCTGCTTGGGAGTTCCAAAGCATAGCGGACATCATGAGGCTGCGCCGGGCCTCAACCGGAATTTCACCGTCTTGGAGTTGGATGCGATGCTTTGCTAGAGCTGTTCAAGCATGACCCGATCACCCCGAGTGGTTTAGGTTGCCGAGGGGGTCGCCCCATTGTGCAACAATTCTGCGCTCGACCGCACCGTGCCATGATGCCGTTGTGCGATTCTCATGGGATCGTTCCAACTGGCAAGAGCACGTGGACGGCGTCGTGCGGCAATTCTTCGACAGCTTGGAAGAAATGCCGATCCGCCCGAGGAGCGAAGAAGCTCACCCGCGACACCACCGACGCACGAGATGCAGCACATTGCCACCAGCCGGAGGAGGCGGCAAGAGCTGCCGCTGGTGTCTTCGGGTACACCATGGAGGAGGCAGATGCAGCAGAGGCAGCAAGCCTTGCCGAGCGAAGGGAGTTCGCCGGTGAGGAAGAGCTTGCCGAACCCGAGGCCGAGTCGAGCGAACCAGCCGAGGGCGCCTCTTCCCCACCATCCAGCGGCTTGCCGCAAACGGAGCCCCCGGCTCCGCCAAAGAGGCGTCTCCGCAAGGCCGGAGACGAGACGGGGCGGCAGACGGGCCAACAGCCGCAGCGCGTGCGACGCCGCTTTCATCAAGCAATGTTGCAGCCGGAGAACCCCACACTGCTGCGACAAGCTGGGCGGGATCCTCCAGCCACCGCCGACACCTCCGCCAAGCGGTCAAGAGAGCCCACTCCTCCGCCTCGCCGCCTGGAGGCGAGCCAGAGTTTGATCTCTCCGCTCAGCTCCCGACGAGGAAGAAGAAGAGTAAGCTTCAATATTGTGCTTGTATTTCTTCAATTTTGTTGCTTCATCTTGAATCTGAGTTGCTTCGTTCTGAACTCTTTCCTTTTCAGGACGCTGGCCCAGAGAGCGTCGAAGAGAGCCAAGACCCCGGTGGTCGTCATTGAGGACGATCCACCCGTGGCAACAGGAGTCGCGTCTGAGACCCCTTGCGGATCCGGCAACCCTTCCTCAGAGCAGCCCCCAGCACAGCCCCAGAGTAAGTATGCGGTTTTCTCCTTACTGTTAGGTGTGCATGGGTGCTCCTTCTTCATTGATATCTGATTGTTGGTTTGTGTAGGAGCAGAGCAGCCTCATCAGGAGGGCCCGGAAGCCGCCCCCGAAATTCTATCTGCTTCGACTACGCCGCCAAGGGAGGATTCTCCGGCAAGGGAGCGTTCTCCGGCAAGGGAGACTACTCCGGCAAGGGACAACACCAGTGATCCTCCGATTCTTGAGACCATGGCTGCAGATCCCATTGCGTAATCCTCTTGCGAAAAATTTCCCTTGGGCTTGTTTTCTTCTGTTTTCTTTTTGAACATTTGCTTGACTATTTCTTTCTTTGTCGATCGCCGATCCATCCATGCAGAGCCAATGGAGACTGAGGTCGCCGGCGAGGAGGACGCGCGCGGCAATACTGACGACGTCGCCACCATGGAGGAAGAGGCTGGCACCGATGGATCCGCCGGCGAAGAGGCCGCCAAGGCTGCCGCCGCAAAGGCTGGCGAGGGGTCGGGCGATCGCACTGACGACCCTGAGGCTGCAGGAGCGCCAGGCGCTACGTCGATCACCGATCCCTCCGCCACTGGTGCAGCGTCGGGCTCTGAAGAGCCCCAGCCCGGCGCCTATCTGAAGGCCGGCGACGGCGTCTTCATCAAGCTCCCCAGGCGTCGAGCTCAGGCGCCGGTCGAAGGAGAGACCTTGACGGAGAGCTGCTCGCCTCATTGGGCTGGCGCAGTGGACGCGCCAAGCAGCAGCAGCGAAGTTCGAGGAGGAGCAACTCGAAGAAGCTGATGTCGCTCTACCGCCTCGACAAGCCAAGTTGGAGTCCCGAGAAGCACTTGTCGCGAGGGCGGGAGCAGACATGGAGAAGCGCCGCAGAAGAGCTCCGGCGCCAACCAAGAAACTCTCCGAACGTAGCGGAAGAGCGGGAGCGACTTGTCGAAGAGAGCGCACAGCCTTCATCCTTGAGAAGGCTGAGGTCGAGGAGCAACAAAGGCTTGCTGCCGAGAAGCTATCTGCGCAAGAAGGCGAGTTAGCGCAGCGGAAGATCAATCTTGACAGCTATGAGGAAGAGCTTGTCGCTGCGAGGAGTCACTTGGCGGGGCTCTTAAGGAAGCGAAGGATGCTTTGCCGCAGCCGCCGAGGCCGCCAAGAAAGAGTTGGAGACGAAGGTGACGCAGCTGGAGGCCGCCTCCGAGAGCAGCGAGGAGCTTGCTGCGCTCAAGCACGAAGCGCCGAGAAGGACGCCTACACTCTTGGCGAGCTGCAGGGCCGTCTCGCCGATAGGGAGCAAGGAGCTCGACGCCGCCAAGGATTCCAAGGCAGATCTTGAGCTGAAGCCGACCACCCGATGCGTGACGCCGGACGGCGCCAAGGAGCGGGAGGTGGGCCTGTTGGAGAAGATCAAGGCCAACGAGGAGCTGCTGGCGAATCTTGTTGCCACCAGGCGCCTTGAGGGAGAGTGTGGAGCCTTTGGACCCGAAGGTCTCGTGGATCTTGCCGCCGCCATCCACGGTGAGCTGATGGAGCTGGGGATGGTGGATCTTGGATACTCCTCGACGAGCACCTCCAACCCAGCGCCAAGCTTAGCTTATTCTTCAAGGCGTGGTGGCGGGTCTCCAGCGACTCGGGAAGAGATCCCAAAGCAGCTGGCGAGGAATCGCGCCGAGATCTGTGCGAGAGCCCTCCGGAAGGTGTTGATGAAGGTGGCCTTCCGCAATCCAGGCCTCAACCTCAACGGCGTCCTTAGATCCTTGCCGCCAGATGCCGATGTGGGCGCTCAAAGCCCTTGTCGCACCCATTGTGGACAAGGTGGGCAAGATCAAGCGGGTTGATGGCGACCCGCGTGAACTAGGCCGCCAATTTTATCTTTCCCTTGTCGCTGCTGATCATGTTTAGAACAATTTATTAGATTTGTGACAAGCTATTTTGTAATATGACTCTATCTTAGGCGATGATTGCAGTGTTATTTCCTTTACTTGATTCCTTCCTTTGTAATGCGTTTTGCCCCTCGCTTTTAGGGAACTTGTCGTTGCGAGGCACCTTTTGCCGCGAGCGCCGAGTGCAACGTCGAGCTTTGGCGGTGCCGCCTCCGACAAGCAACCTTGTCGCGACTAAGCTGCAGCTCACTTAAGTTGTTGAGCGGACTCGAAACAATGTAAGGCGCGACTAGCTGCGAAGTTGGTTCCTCCAGCGCCATGTGTTTTCCATACAAAGTACTATCGTTCGAGGAAGATAATTTAAAAATTTAAGAATTGATTGCTCAAACTTTGGCAACTTAGCTTTTCTGTCATTTGCTCCCCGATAAGGCGAAACTTCCTCGAGCAACGCTTGGTCCATAGTATTATCTTCTCCTTCCCCCCGGTTAGCGTGTGCGCGAGGGAACCTTCCTTTCTTTGAGAAAAGAGAAAGAAGAAAATAAAGTTATGGAGCCCAGGGCTCGATATTGCTTACGGGTGTGGGTGCTGCACATAGTGTTAGCCAAAACATGCAATAACATTATGAATGAATGTATTTGACAAGTTGTGCGCAACACATGAGCTTTACTGATGCACGGGGTCTGCGCCCGGCTTTGTACAAAGGATTACATGCAACATCGGCAAGACTTGTACAAAAGGTGGTTGCCGTAACAGGTTCCGGCAACCGCGCCCTACGGGTAAAACTTACGAAGATGCTCAATGTTCCAGGAGTTGCTCACCGGAATGCCATCTTCGGTCTCAAGGCGGACAGTGCCAGGCCTAGTGACTCGTTTCACCCGATAAGGGCCTTCCCACTTCGGCGTCAACTTGTTTGAATTCTTGGCGGACTGAACGCGCCGAAGAACAAGGTCGCCTTCCTCGAGGCTTCTGGCACTAACTTTGCGGCTATGGTAGCGACGCAAAGCTTGCTGGTAACGAGCAGCTCGCATAGCGGCTCGAAGACGGTCCTCCTCAAGGAGCAGCGTCATCTTGTCGCAGCTGCTCTTGCTCAAGCTCATCATAGCGAGTACTCGAGGTGACCCAGATCTGAGTTCCGTGGGGAGAACTGCCTCTGCTCCATAGACTAGAGCAAAAGGTGTCTGGCCAGTGGCTCGATTTGGCGTCGTCCTGATCGACCAAAGAACCACCGGCAACTCCTCAATCCAGTTTCTTCCGCACTTGTGCAGCCTGTCGAAAGTTCTGGTCTTGAGCCCGCGCAGCACTTCAGCATTTGCCCTCTCTGCTTGACCGTTGCTTCTCGGATGAGCAATGACGAAGCAGACCTTGGCGCCAAGATCTTGGACGTCTTGCATGAAGGTGCGGCTTAGAACTGTGGTGCCGTTGTCGGTGATGATCCTGTTAGGGATTCGAAACGGCAAACAATCGACCAAGAACTTGACCGCCGACCGTGTCACCTTCCTCATCGCTTCCACTTCCGGCCACTTTGTGAACTTGTCGATGGCAACGTACAAGTACTCAAAGCCCCAAACAGCTTCGGGGAAGGGGCCGAGATGTCGCCCCAGACCGAAAATGGCCAGGATAAAGGGATCGTCTGGAGAGCTTGAGCTGGCTGGTGTGTCTGTTTGGAATGGAACCGCACGCTTCACACTTGGTTACTTGTGCAGTTGCCTCTGGAGGCTGTCGGCCAAAGAAACCTTGCTTAACGCTTTTCCGGCAAGTGCTCTGGCGCCAATGTGGTGACCACATATGCCTCCATGTATCTCTGCCAACAGCTTTTGTCCGTCTTCCGGTGAATACACTTCAATTTCACACCGTTGAGTCTCATACATGCAGTGTCTTTGTCGACAAACTGGTACATACTTGGTATCGGGCTACTCTTTCCGCTTCTTCTTGCTCTTCGGAAGTTCTCACGTCTGAAGGAAATGGACAATCTGCTTGCGCCCACGCCGAGCTTGTGGCTCGACAACAAGGACTAAAGGCACATCTGCTGCTGCGGGAACATCGCCTTCCACGGCAAGAACCTGCGGCTCATTTGGAGCTTGACGTTCCCAGCAAGCTTGCCGAGCAAAACTTGTCGGGGCGTCTGCTTCAATGAAACAAACCACAGGGCTTGTCGGAGCAGACTCGGCTCTCTGTTGGTGTCGATCTTGGGGACCTTCGTGGCGGCGGCTTCGGGAAGCTCTGCGGAAAGTAGTCACCAGAGATCAACCTCCTCTTCTTGCTCTGTCACATTGGTGGTGTTACAGACGGTTGAGTTAGCTTGAGCACAAAAATCCCTGGTTCCACAGGTAACTTAAGTGCGGCGCACTTTGACAAGCCATCGGCAATGCCGTTCTGAGCTCTCGGAATATGCTCCATTTGCAGGCCGTCAAAGTGCTCTTCTAGCTTCCTCACTTCATCAACATAAGCTTCCATCAACGAACTCTGATAATTCTTGTTCACTTGGCGGATAACAAGTTGTGAGTCACCCACGACAATGAGCTTCTTGATCCCAAGGTCCATCATGATCCACGAGACCGGCAAGCAAACCTTCATACTCGATGTGTTGTTTGTTGCTTGCTCCTTGGGAAAGTGCATCTGGACTACGTACTTGAGGTGCTCTCCGGTGGGTGCGACAAGCGACACGCCGGGCACCGGCGCCTTTGTAGCGAGAAGGCACCATCAAAGTACATCAGCCACTCTTTGCTTGCTTCCTTGATGGGAATGCTCGTCTCGAATTTCTTCATCCGGTGTTGGCGTCCATTCTGCTATGAATTCTGCCAATGCTCGCTTTGGATAGTTGAAGTGCTCTCAAACTTGAGGCCAAAGCGTGACAGTTCCAGGGCCCACTCGACAATCCTGCCTGTTGCCTCTGGATTCTACAGTATCCTCTTTAGCGGATAGCGAGTGTCAACTGTGATCTCATGTGCCTGAAAGTAATGGCGCAGCTTTCTCGAGGCCATGAGGAGGCCGAAGCAATTTACGCACACCGTAGTACCTTGACCTAGCCCCTGCGGAAGGGAACCGACAAAGTAAACTGGGCGCTGCACCATCCTTTTCTCAGATCTGCTCATGCGTCTGCAGATCCGTCCTTGTCGGGACCAGAGCTTGCCGGGCGAAGCCCCACCTTGTCGCCGGATGTGTCTGCCGTGGTTGCTAGCTCATCATCCGCCTCCTCTCCGCTACTAACGCAGCACTAACCACTTGACTGGTTGCCGCTATATATAGCAACAACTTCTCTTGTGGCTTAGGTGCGACAAGTGTTGGGGTGGAGGACAGGTATCTCTTCAAGTCCTGCAGCGCTGCCTCCGCTTCCGGAGTCCATTGCAACGGACCTGCCTTTTTCAAGATTTTGAAAAATGGCAGGGCGCGCTCGGCAGACCTAGAGATAAACCTGCTGAGAGCAGCTACGCAGCCGGCAAGTCTTCGTACATCCTTGACGCGTTTTGGTGCTTTAGTCCGCTCAATGGCCTTGATCTTGTCGGGATTGGCTTCAATTCCCGAGACCACGAAGAACCCGAGAAGCTTGCCGGAAGGGACTCCAAACACGCACTTCTCAGGGTTGAGCTTGAGGTTGATCTTGCGCAAATTTGCAAAGGTTTCATCTAAATCTTGAACTAGGGTAGCCTTATCCTTGCTTTTGACCACTATGTCATCCATGTAGGCTTCCACATTTCTGTGCATTTGCGGCTCAAAAGCATCATGAACTACCCTTGCAAACGTTGAACCAGCATTCTTTAACCCGAAGGGCATCCGTACAAAACAGTATGTGCCACATGGGGTGATGAATGCGGTCTTCTCCTCATCTTCTTCTGCCATGAAGATCGATGATATCCTGAATACGCATCCGTAAATGAAAGCAAATCACATCCGCCGTGGAGTCAACAATCTGGTCGATGCGCCGCAAGGGAAATGGATCTTTGGGACAAGCTTTATTGACATCGGTGAAGTCGATACAAAGCCTCCATTTCCGTTAGCCTTGGCGCACAACTACAGGATTGGCCAACCACGTAGGATGGAGCACTCCTCGACAAGGCCCTGCTGCTTCCGGTTTCTTGATTTCTTCCGCGATGAACTCTTGACGCCCACCGCTTGCTTTCCTCGACTTTCTGCTTGACGGGCCGCGATGAGGACAAACGGCAAGACGGTGCTCAATTACTTTCTGGGAACACCGGGATGTCGACGGTTGCCATGCAAACACGTCGACGTTCGCCCGCAGGAAAGCAACGAGCGCGCCTTCCTATTTAGGGTCAAGAGAGGCGCTGATGGTGAAGGTACCACCAGTGCCGTCCTCCTTGGCGGACACCCTCTTGGTCTCTGGTGGAGCTGTCATCGTCTTCTTATACTTGCCGGTGGAGCTCGATGGTGCGTCCTCAATGGTAGCGCAGCACTCCGAGGAGGTGCGCTTGCCGGAGTGGGCATCAGAGCTCTTGCCGGACTTGGTCTTCTTCTTCCCCCCGGGAGCTTCAACGGCAAGTGTTTGGCACTCTGTCGCGGCTGCTGCATCCCGGTAGATCTTGTCGGCACAGATAAGGGCATCCTTCTTGTCGCCAGGGACAGAGATAACGCTTATCGGGCCTGGCATCTTCAGGAGGTTGTAGGCATAATGAGAGGCCGCCATGAATTTGGCGAGTGCTGGACGGCCAAGTATTCCATTGTAAGGCAATGGAAAATCTGCAACGTCGAAAGTGACCCTCTCGATCCCCGAAGTTCAACTCGCTGCCAAATGTCACCGGCAACGTGATCTTTCCCTTCGGTTTGCTCCTTCCCGGATTGATTCCTTGAAAAGTGCCGGTCTCTTCGAGCTCGCCATCAGGGATCTGGAGTTTCTGGAGCACCGCGGAGGAGATCAAGTTTAAGCCGGCCCCGCCGTCAACTAGCATCTTGGTGACCTTGAGGTGCGGATAGTTGGTGAGACCAACATCGGCAAGCACCGACCGCAGATTATGCGATCGTGGTGGTCCTCAATATCAAAGATGATAGGCGTCTTTGGACCACTTCGCAGGCTTGCGTGACTCTACGGATGGTTCAATTGCATTAACTTCCCGCATCCACCGCTTGATTTGGCGGTGGGAAGTATGCGAGGAAGCACCTCCGTCAACGCAGAGGACCTCTGTAGCTTTCAAACTCCTGCTCATCGGCCTCGTCATCATCCATGTCTTCATCGCCGTCTTCGTCTTCATCCTTGTCGCGGCGCTGGGAGGCCTGTCTCCTTGCCGCTGCTTGGCCTTGCTGGCGCCTCCCCGCCGGGCGTTTCTTGCTGGCTCCTCCAAAGCACCTTCCAGGCCTTCTCCTTGTCGCGTCGCTCGTATTCAGCTTTCATTTGCTCGACAAGCTGCTCTACCTTCTTGCAGCTCACGGAGTTCATGGCCCTTGGTGCGGTGGATCTTGCAGTACTGCTTGCCGGATCCGTCCTGCTTGTCGGCGGCCGCCATAGGCTGGTGGTTGGTGCCAGCAGCAACCTCCTTGCCGGAGCTACCAGCCTTGGCGTTCTTGTCGCCACCTCCGTTGCCGGATTGCTCGACGACTAGCACATCTCTGCCTTTCTTTTTCCTGTTGCCCCGCCGCCGGCTCTTCTTTACCGGGGCGGTCTCCTCACTGTCAGATCCTCCTGCTTCGGTATTCTCTCCGGGGAGTCTCCTCCCCTCCTCAAAGACGCGGCGCACTTGTCGGCCAGGCGTATAGCTCATCAGCGTCTCTGATCTTGCACATCGCCATCTCCTCCCGCATCCTGCGGTTCCGCATGTTCTGATGGAACGCGCTGATCACCGCGGCAGGGTGGACATCTGGGATGTTGTGCTGTACACGGCTGAATCTCTGAATATACTTGCGCAGGGGCTCTCCTTCCTTCCGGGCGGCAGATGAAGGTTGCTTTCTTAGCCATGGGGTTTGTGGCACCTGTAAAGGCGTCGACAAACTGATGGCATAGATCTGCCCAAGAAGATATGGAGTTGTCCGCAAGTGCATGAGCCAGACCTGACGTTGGGCTTGAGCACCGCCGGAAGTAGTTGGCAAGGATCTTGTCGTCTCGCCCCGCAGCTCGCACCGCGATGGTGTAGATGCTGAGGAACTCCGACGGATGCGTCTTGCCGTCGTACTTCTCCGGTACGTTTGGCTTGAAGTTCTTCTTGCTAGGCCACTGGACTTGCTGCAGCTCACGAGTGAACGCAGGGCAACCTACCGCGTACGGCAAGTCGCCTGGTTCCTCTGGCGCGTGCATGTCGACGGAAGGGCCCGCGCGCTGTCGGATTGACGCCGCGCTTCTCTTCGGGCGCCGATGCGAGTTCGAAAGCGCCCTCTTGTTGTCGATCGTAGCACTTGGCGCTGATCGCGAAGAGCTCATGGATCCTGGCGACGCAGCTGGAGTCGCTGTCGAGGTGGATCCGGCGAGTCGGCGATCTTGGCCTTCGGGTGGAGAGCGCATGGTGGTTGCACCCCAGCGGGTCTCGTCGCCACCGGCTCGCGTTTGGCGTTCTGCCCAGCGGCCAGCACTTTTCGGTTGCCGCGGAGCGTCGCCGTTAAGCGAAGCCGATGAGACTCAGATGGTGGCCCTCCACTCGTCGACCTTATGTCGGCCATTGGAGGGTAATCGAGGAGCAGTTGAGCTCTCGCCAGAGCTTCTGCTGGAGTAGTGGGTGGCAGTGGCGAACGGCGCGAGGAGCGGGATATGCTCGGACTTCTATCTATGTTAGAAGGAGCAGTATCCCGTCCGAGCGACCGTGTTCGCGCTTGTGCCAGCATGTTGGCGTGCATGCTGGTCTTGAACGTCCGAGATCCTCCACTCGATCTCGGTCCAACGAGCGTATGGCATTGTGAATGCCATGATGTTGTCGGTCCCGCGCCTCTGAGACGGGCGCGGTACATGTATCTGGACGCCGAGGTCTGCGCGGCCTTGTCCTTGGACTTGGTAGCACCGTGAGCTCCCCCGTCGCCGTCCATTCTTCCGTCGGCGTCCACCCCACCACCTGTTTGCTCCGGTGGTGGTGGGTTCGACGCGGACGGGGCCTCTGTCGCTGAAGCCTTCTTCTTCGGTGGCATGTTGATGAAGATGTCGAAGATGATGAAGATGTTGCTCGTGTGAACGCCGGATCAGGTTCACACAGCCTCGACGCCCCCTACCTGGCGCGCCAAAGATGTCGGGGTAGGCTGATCTGGCCCTCGAACACCTATGGGGCCGGCGGACCGAGCCCCTTTCGGTTTGGTGGGGAGCAGAGGTCGCACGAAGAGCAGATCGATGTGAAGCACGCGAGAGGTTTACCCAGCTTCGGAGCTCTCTGGAGAGATAACACTCCTACTGCTGCTTGTATGGTTTGTATTGTGTTCTTGCTAGGGAGCGCTGAGAGCTACAGTATACTCCAGCTGCTAACGAGACCTAGCGTGAGAGTCTTCGAACCCCCCCCACGCTATGCATGGGCCTCCTTTATATGCACAAAGGGGCTCCGGCGGTGGCAACGTAGATGGGGGTACAAATGGAAAACAGTGGTTGGTACACCTACTTGTACAAAGGTACGATGTAATATACCTAACCTCGACGGCGGGGACAAAGGCATTAAATGCCCGTCCCCTGTCGCCTAAACAAGGCAACAGGACCGTCAGAGCGCCACCGTTCGCCACGATGGCAAGCTTGTCGGCCGCTTATCGCTGCTCCCCGCTGGGTGCACAGCCTCTTGACACGCGCGCATGGAATGGTCCCATGGCGACACGTTGGTGAATGAGCTGGAGTGGAGATGAAGAGAGGTTGCCTGCCGCGGCAAGTGCCGTGCCGCGGCTGAATCCTGTCGCGTTCGGAGGCTTGTCGCTCTCGAGGCCTTCTGGCAAGCTCCTCTTGCCGGGGTCTTGTCTTCTGCGTGCCTTGAGTGGCCTTCCCGGCAAGCTCCTCTTGTCGGGGCCTTGTCTTCTTGGTTAAATACTTTGTTCTTGAAGGGCTCCAAAGGAACCACGGAGGATCTTGGCGGTGACCAGGCAAGCCTTGCCGCGGGGTGCTGCAACTGCCCGTGCACGAGCTCGGGATACTAGGGTACCCCTACTCTAGTACACCGACACATGCTATGTGGGTTATTCTCACGATGAGTGTTTATTCGCTTGTCATTCACGAGAAAGTGGCTGGTAATTGGGATGCCCGGTCCTATGATCAGGAGGGGGAGTAAAACTTTATCTTTTTTGTTTGGGAACCGCCTATAATGTATCTAGCATGGAAGATGTTGAAACTCTCGGTCGCTACGTTGACAATGAAAGCATACCCCTCAAAATTATATTCATCTTTGTTTTAAAAGCTTCGAGCTCTGGCACCTCTGCAAATCCCTACTTCCCTCTGCGAAGGGCTTATCTATTTAGTTTTATTCTTGAGTCATCATCTTCTAATTAAAGAACCAACTGGAGAACACTATTGCCATTTTTTATGCTTTGTGTTTAGTTGATATTGAGTATGAGCATGACTGGATCTCTTTTACCATGCATTACAATGTCTAGTCAGTGCTTGAACTTCAGAGGTGCTCTGCATTTATGTTTTGCGGTCTCAGAAAGGGCTAGCGAGATATCATTTTGTCATATTATATCATGATTGTTTTCAAAAAAAAGGTGTTGTCATCCAAGATATCTTATTATTGTTCGCTAGCTGGTTATGTCATTGATATGAGTAAATGTGATACAAGTGTCATCGTGAATATGGTTAGTACATAATCTTTGCTGAAAACATGAACATTGGTTAGACCTATTTGCAACAAGATCAAGCAGAGTTTCTAAAAGTTTTTTCTTCGTCACTTTCAGTTTGTCAACTGAATTGATTGAGGACAAGCAATGAGTTAAGCTTGGGGGATTTGATGTATCTCCATCGTATCTACTTTTCCAAACACTTTTGCTCTCGTTTTGGACTCTAATTTGCATGGTCTGAATGAAACTAATCCGGACCGACGTTGTTTTTAGCAGAATTGCCCTGGTGTTGTTTTTATGCAGAAATCAAAGTTCTCGGATTGACCTAAAAAAATTACGGAGAATATTTAAGGAATATATAAAAATACTGGCGGAAAAATGTACCATAGGGGGGCCACCCAGGAGCCATAAGCTCAGGGGCGCACCCACCCCCCAAGGTGCACCCTACGAGCTTGTGCCCCCCGGGACCTTCGGCAACCCTAACTCCAACTCCATATATACCTATTCACCAAAAAACAGAGAGAAGGATTCATCATGTTTTACGATATGGAGTCACCGCCACCTCCTGTTCTTCATCGGGAGGGCTGATCTGGAGTCTGTTCGGGGCTCCAGAGAGGGGGTTTCGACGCTGTCGTCATCATCAACCTTCCTCCATCACCAATTTCATGATGCTCACCGCCGGGAGTGAGTAATTCCTTCGTAGGCTTACTGGACGGTGATGGGTTGGAGGAGATTTATCATCTAATCGAGTTAGTTTTGTTAGGGCTTGATCCCTAGTATCCACTATGTTATGAGATTGATGTTGCTATGACTTTGCTATGCTTAATGCTTGTCACGAGGGCCCAAGTGCCTTTATTTCATATATGAACCTATTATGTTTTCATGAATATATGTGTGTTCCCGATCCTATCTTGCAAGTTATATGCACCTATTACGTGTTATGATCCGTGATGACTGCTAAGACAACGTCAGTATTTCCCCAAAGAGGAAGGGGTGATGCAGCACAGCAGCGGTAGGTATTTCCCTCAGTGATGAAACCAAGGTTATCGAACCAGTAGGAGAACCAAGCAACATAACGTAAATAGCACCTGCACACAAATAACTACTCGCAACCGGACTTGTTAAAGGGGTTGTCAATCCCTTTCGGGTAGCGGCGCCTCAAGTTGGCAAACATACGTGAGATAAATTATAGTAGATTGATAGATCAAACGCCAAATAAAATAAATAAGAATAAATTGCAGCAAGATATTTTTGTATTTTTGGATTAATAGATCTAACAATAAAAGCAAAGGAAAAGTAGATCGCAAAGGCAAATAATATGAGAAAGAGACCCGGGGCCCGTAGGTTTCACTAGTGGCTTCTCTCGAAAAAAATAGCAAACGGTGGGTGAACAAATTACTATTGGGCAATTGATAGAACTTCAAATAATCATGATGATATCCAGGCAATGATCATTATATAGGCATCACATCCAAAATTAGTAGACCGACTCCTGCCTACATCTACTACTATTACTCCACACATTGACTGCTATCCAACATGCATCTAGTGTATTAAGTTCATGGAGAAAGGGAGTAGTGCAATAAGAACGATGACATGATGTAGACAAGATCTATCTATGTAGAGATAGACCCCATCGTGTTATCCTTAGTAGCAACGATACATATGTGTCGGTTCACCTTCTATCACTGGGATCAAGCAATCGTGAAGATCGAACCCACTACAAAGCACCTCTTCCCATTGCAAGATAAATAGATCAAGTTGGCCAAACAAAACCCAAATATCAGAGAAGAAATACGAAGCCATAGGCAATCATGCATATAAGAGATCAAAGAAACTCAAATAACTTTCATGGATATAAAAAGATAGATCTGATCATAAACTCAAAGTTCATCGGATCCCAACAAACAAACCGCAAAAAGAGTTACATCATATAGATCTCCAAGAGACCATTGTATTGAGAATTCAGCGAGAGAGAGAGGAAGCCATCTAGCTACTAACTACGGACCCGAAGGTATACAAAGAACTACTCGTTCATCATCGCAGAGGCACCAATGGAAGTGGTGAACCCCTCCGTGCTGGTGTCTAGATTGGATCTGGTGGTTCTGGACTCTGCGGCGGCTGGAATTGATTTTCGTCGACTCCCCTAGGGTCTCTGGAATATTGGGGTATTTATAGAGCAAAGAGGTGGTCAGGGGGCACCGGAGGTGGGCACAACCAACCAGGGCATGCCTGGGCCTCCTCGCGCGCCCTGGTGGGTTGTGCTCCCCTCGGAGCACCCCCCAGGCGCAGCCTTGGCCCATTGGGTGTCTTCTGGTCCATAAAAAATCTCCGTAAAGTTTCGTTGCATTTGGACTCCGTTTGGTATTGATTTCCTGCGATGTAAAAAACATGCAGAAAACAGCAACTGGCACTTGGCACTATGTCAATAGGTTAGTACCAAAAATGATATAAATTGACTATAAAATGATTATAAAACATCTAATATTGAAAATATAACAACATGGAACAATAAAAAATTATAGATACGTTGGAGACGTATCAGCATCCCCAAGCTTAACTCCTACTCGTCCTCGAGTAGGTAAGTGATAAAAACAGAATTTTTGATGTGGAATGCTGCCTAACATATCATATCATATTATTTTGTTTAAAGAATGGACATTTGGAATTTTATGTGATTCAAAGCAATAGTCTAGTTTTGACATGATAACTTAAATATTCAAGCATATCAACAAGCAACCATGTCTTTCAAAATATCAATGCTATAATGAGTTATCCCTAGCCCATCATGCTCAATCATTGATCCATTCATGAAACACACTCGCATATTAACTACACCCAATACTCAAGTACAATCATATTGCCTCCTAGTTGGCGCTTTTATAAGAGAAGATGGAGACTCAAATTCAAAATAAAAATTGCAGAAAGTAAAAGAAAGGCCCTTCACAGAGGGAAGTAGGGATTTGTAGAGGTGCCAGAGCTCAAAGCGAAAAACTTAGAGATAAAAACATTTTGGGAGGTGTGTCTTTCCCACCAACGAAAACGGCTTAAGAGTTCCCAACACTTTCCATGCTAGATATATCATAGGCGGTTCCCAAATAGAAAATAAAGTTTATTCCTTTTTCCACCATACTTTCACTTTCCATGGCTAGCCGTATCCATGGTTGCCCTCCATACCAACACTTTCCAAGGAATTTATTATTTGACAACATAAAGTAAATTCATTTTTCATTTCGGGATTGGGCATCCCTAATACCTTTGCCTTACTCTCGTGCAATGACAAGTGAATCAACACTCATCGTGAGAATAACACATCTAGCATGGAAAATATTAGCCACCCCTCATCGCTCCACGAGCGGTACGGACACACAAAAGAGAAGTTTATTTTGAAAATTAGAGATGGCACATACAAATTTGCTTAGAACGGCAAAAGAATACCGCATATAGGTAGATATAGTGGACTCATGTGGAAAAACTGGTTTAAAGGTTTTTGGATGCACAAGTAGTGATCATACTTAGTGCAAAATGAAGGCTAGCAAAAGATTGAGAAGCGACCAACCAAGAAACAAATGATCTCATAAGCGAGCATTAAGCATAACTAACACCAAATAATGCACCACAACTAGGATATAATTTCATCGCATGACTATTGACTTTCGTGCTTGCATAGGGAATCACAAACCTTAACACCAATATTCTTACTAAAGCATAATTACTCATCAAGATGACTCACATATCACATCATCATATCTCAAAACTATTACTATGAATCAAGTTTATTTTGTCCAATGATCTTCATGAAAGTTTTTATTATATCCTTCTTGTATATCTATCACTTTGGAACTAATTTTCATATGTTGCTTTTCATAAGCTCAAACAAATATAAGTGAAGATCATGAGCATAATATTTCTTTCTCTCAAATTAATTTAAGTGAAGCAAGAGAGAATTTCTTAAAAAATTACTAACTCTCAAATAAATCTAAGTGAAGCAAGAGAGCATTTCTTCAAAAATAACTAAGCACACCATGCTCAAAAAGATATAAGCGAAGCACTAGAGCAAGTCCATAGCTCATAAAAAATTGAGTGAAGCATAGAGAGCAATTCTAACAAGTCATGACATAATTTTGGCTCTCTCAAACAGGTGTGTCCAGCAAGGAATCAAGACTTAAAACACAAAATAAAACAAGCAAAGACTCATATCATACAAGACGCTCCAAGCAAAACACATAGTATGTGACGAATAAAAATATAGCTTCGAGTAAAATACCGATGGTTGTTGGAAGAAAGAGGGGATGCCACTCGGGGCATCCCCAAGCTTAGTTGCTTGCTCTCTTTTGGATAATAGCTTGGGATGCCGGGGCATCCCCAAGCTTAGGCTCTTTTTACTCCTTATTCCTTCATCCATCGTAAGATAACCCAAAACTTGAAAACTTCAATCACACAAAACTCAACAAAACCTTCGTGAGATTCGTTAGTATAAGAAAATAAATCACTACTATAAGTACTGTAGCAAACCAATTCATATTTTGTTCGCATTATATATACTGTATTCCAACTTTTGTATGGCAAAAACTCATCAAAAAAACCATAGAGCCATCTAAACAAGCACACAACGCAAAGAAAACAGAATCTGTCAAAAACAGAACAATCTGTAGTAATCTGGATATTTCGAATACTTATGAAACTCCAAAAATTCTAAAAAATTAGGACGACCTGAGAAATTTGTATATTAACCTTCTACAAAAGGAATTGGCATTTTATCACGCTTTGGTAAAAATTGAGAATTGTTTTCATGAGCGCAAAAGTTTCTATTTTTTAGCAAGATCAAACAACTATCACTCAAGAAGATCCTAAAGGCTTTACTTTGCCCAAACACTAATTAAAACACAAAAAACATAATCATAATAGTAGCATAATTGTGCAAACACTCAAGAACAGAAAGCAAAAAGCAAAAATAAATTTTATTCATTGGGTTGCCTCCCAACAAGCGCTATAGCTTTACGCCCTTAGCTAGGCATAAAGCAAGGGTCTAGGTTTTTTCATCTTTGTTTCAAGATCCATAAGATGCCCTCATGATTGATTCATAGGGTGGCCTAATTCGTGTTCTAGGAAACTGTTCCATACCCTTCCTCAAAGGAAATTGGAACTTAATATTGCCTTGTTTCATATCAATCACGGCACCGATAGTGCGTAAAAACGGCCTGCCAAGTATAATTGGACAAGAAGGATTGCAATCAATATCAAGAACAATAAAATCTATGGGCACATGATTTCTATTTGCAATAATAAGAACATCATTAATTCTTCCCATAGGCTTTTTAATAGTAGAATCCGCTAAGTGCAAATTCAAAGAACATGATTCAATATCGGTAAGACCAAGCACATCATAGCATTCATCATGCAATTTTCTAGGAATTGATACTTCTAATTCCAATTTTTCCTCAAAAGCTTTCATCATAGCATCAACAATATGTTTAGTAAAAGCTTTATTTTGTTCATAAGCATGGGGTGAATTTATCATGGATTGCAACAAAGAAATACAATCAATCATAGAGCAACTATCATAATTAAAGTCTTTGTAATCCAAAAGAGTGGGCACATCACTAGTTAACATTTTGACCTCTTCAAACCCACTTTTATCAATTTTATCAACAAGATTTTCACCCTCTGAACTATCGAGAAGCCTTCTAGCTAAAGTTGACTCTTCTCCAGTCCCTTTTTCATCAATGTTAACTTTACTAAACAAGGAATCAATAGAAGAAACATCAATCACTTTAAGATCATCATTTTTATATTCTAACGAGATGGTTTAGCGACCATTTGATTTACTAGGGTAGCTTGTGCATCAGAAATTTTTCCTAGCAATCTTTCGGCAAAAGCATACTTAGATTGGAGATTGCAAACTTCTCTACTAATATCATCAAGTTGTTTTGTTATAGCATCAAGCACAACGGAGTGCTCCTTAAGTTCTTCGGTAAAATACTTATTATGCTCAAATTGTATAGTCATATAATCCTTAGTATTTTTCTCAATTTCAAGCAAAATATTGGGGTAAGGAACATCATAATATTTTCTTTGAGGCATCATGACTATGCAACAAGATTACACTCAAAAAATAGATCCGGCAAGAAAACGGCGAATGAAAACGAGGGGCGAATAAAACGGCAAATTTTTGTGAAGTGGGGGAGAGGAAAACGAGAGGCAAATGGCAAATAATGTAAATTGCGAGGAGATGAGATTTGTGATTAGGAACCTGGTATATGTTTAAGATCCTCCTCGATAACGGCGCCAGAAATTTCCTTTTGATGACTGCTAAGACTATGTCGGTATTTCCCCAAAGAGGAAGGGATGATGCAGCACAGCAGCGAATAGATATTTCCCTCAGTGATGAAACCAAGGTTATCGAACCAATAGGAGAACCAAGCAACACATCGTAAATAGCACCTGCACACAAATAACAACTACTCGCAACCCGACGTGTTAAAGGGGTTGTCAATCCCTTTCGGGTAGCGGCACCTCAAGTTGGCAATGGACGTGATATAAATTGTAGTAGATTGATAGATCGAACGCCAGATAAAATAAATAAGAATAAACTGCAGCAAGATATTTTTGTATTTTTGGATTAATAGATCTGAAAATAAAAGCAAAGGAAAATTAGATCGCAGAGGCAAATAATATGAGAAAGAGACCCGAGGGTCGTAGGTTTCACTAGTGGCTTCTCTCGAGAAGAATAGAAAACGATGGGTGAACAAATTACTGTTGGGCAATTGATAGAACTTCAAATAATCATGACGATATCCAGGCAATGATCATTATATAGGCATCACGTCCAAGATTAGTAGACCGACCCGTGCCTACATCTACTACTATTACTCCACACATCGACCGCTATCCAGCATGCATCTAGTGTATTAAGTTCATGGAGAAACAGAGTAATGCAATAAGAACGATGACATGATGTAGACAAGATCTATCTATGTAGAGATAGACCCCATCGTGTTATCCTTAGTAGCAACGATACATACGTATCGGTTCCCCTTCTATCACTGGGATCAAGCACCGTAAGATCGAACCCACTACAAAGCACCTCTTCCCATTGCAAGATAAATAGATGAAGTTGGCCAAACAAAACCAAAATATCGGAGAAGAAATACGAGGCTATAAGCAATCATGCATATAAGAGATCAAAGAAACTCAAATAACTTTCATGGATATAAAAAGATAGATCTAATCATAAACTAAAAGTTCATCGGATCCCAACAAACACACCGCAAAAAGATTTACATCATATGGATCTCCAAGAGACCATTGTATTGAGAATTCAGCGAGAGAGAGGAAGCCATCTAGCTACTAACTATGGACCCGAAGGTCTACAAAGTACTACTCACGCATCATCTGAGAGGCACCAATGGAAGTGGTGAACCCCTCCGTGATGGTGTCTAGATTGGATCTGGTGGTTCTGGACTCTGCGGCGGCTGGAATTGATTTATGTCGACTCCCCTAGGGTTTCTGGAATATTGGGGTATTTATAGAGCAAAGAGGTGGTCCGGGGGGCACCCGAGGTGGGCACAACCCACCAGGTCGCGCCTGGGCCTCCTGGCGTGCTCTGGTGGGTTGTGCTCCCCTTGGAGCACCCCCCCCCCCAGGTGCAGCCTTGGCCCATTGGGTGTCTTCTGGTCCATAAACAATCTCCGTAAAGTTTCGTTGCATTTGGACTCCATGTGGTATTGATTTCCTGCGATGTAAAAAACATGCAGAAAATAGCAACTGGCACTTGGCACTATGTCAATAGGTTAGTACCAAAAAGTGATATAAAATGACTATAAAATGATTATAAAACATCCAAGATTGATAATATAACAACATGGAACAATAAAAAATTATAGATACGTTGGAGCCGTATCAATCCGCATACCCCAAGTGACAATAATTGGGATTCTTTCCGGTGATTACCGTAGTTTGTGGAGTTCATGTATTCATTAAGTGTGAATGCTTGTTCCAGTTCTCTATTAAAGGAGGCCTTAATATCCCTTAGTTTCCTTATGGACCCCGCTGTCACGGGAAGGTAGGATAAAAGATGTCATGCAAGTTATTTTCCATAAGCACGTATGACTATATACGGAATACATGCCTACATTACATTGATGAGTTGGAGCTAGTTCTGTGTCGCTCTAGGTTATAACTGTTACATGATGAATGCCATCCAACGCAATTATCCATCACTGATCCAATGCCTACGCTTTTCATATGTTGATCTTTGCTAAGTTACTTCCGTCGTTACTACTATTACAATCACTACAAAATTGCTATTGTTTGTATTGCTACTGTTACCGTTACTATCAAACTACCATACTACTTTGCTACTGATCACCTTCCTGCAGATATTAAGTCTTCCAGGTGTGGCTGAATTGACAACTCAACTACTAATACTTGTGAATATTCTTTGCCTCCCCTTATGTTGAATCAATAAATTTTGGTCGAATACTCTACCCTCGAAAACTGTTGTGATCCCCTATACTTGTGGGTTATCACCCCCCCTAGTCCACCGGGACCAGTTGGGTCTGTGACATATGTCGGGCGCTAGGAGGGAAAGGAGTCGCCTTTTACTCTTCCTCCATGGTCGGTGCACCATGATGTGGACGGTGGATGGTTGCTCAGACATGGATGCCAGGGCGGCGGCTCCGGTGGGTGGTTCGCATGGTTGGCTCTCTAGCGGGCATCATGTCGGTGGTGGTGGCTTTCCCTATTGGTCATGTGGACGAAAGGAGGTATAGTGGGGGTGACTCGGGCATGCCTTCTATCTTTGGCAGTGGTGACGCCCTGATCTGGACATGGGCATCTGATCTCGTCGCACATGTCCTGAAGACTTTGTGGTGTCACGGGGGAGTTGCCGAGCGAAAGCTTCACGCTTTGTCGCCGAAGACGGTGATGCTCGTGGGCGCGCTCTGTTCCTGAAGATGTCGTCGTGTTGCTCCTCTTCATGTCGGGAACCGGGTGAACACCCTTGTCCCTTGTCGACTCAGCAATGGCAACGTTTTGCGCCATTTTTCCTCCTGCGAGGGTTGTCATGGAGCTTAGGTGTTTAGGGCGTTGTGTGGTGTTGTATCCTAATCTAGCTATGTTCTCTTTCGGTAGCATAGTCGCTTACGTCATGTATGATCCGGTTATTGTGGGATCAGTGTCGTACAAGGGTTAACTCACCATCTTGTATCGTTCAGCCATGTACTTGGTTTGATTGTTGCTTTATATATAAAGCAGAGCGAAAGCCTGTTTCGAGGTCGAGAGGGCCAACATGATTCTTTTGAAATGGTTTATGCTCTAAGCAGCCTCTGATACACTTCTCTCATCTAGAAATAGAGGGACGACACACTTTGCTTCATGCTTTTTTTGTGAGTAACTTCCAATCTATTCAACTTCAATCATGCCGCCGACGGATATCTCCTTCGTCGCCACCTCATCCCGACGCCTCTTCCTCCTCCACCACATGTTCCTTCCCTCACCATCGCGCGAGGCGCTCTCCGGCAAAGTCCGAATGGTTCTGAGGAAGGCGGCAGGGAGGGGGGCCTTCACCGGCTACTCGACGCTGGTATGACGGCTTCAATCCATGAATCATGTCGACGGTCCATTTGGTGAGTCCTCCCCGTCCGGTGATGTGGCGGGGCGGTTGGGCTGCCAGGGATCGGACCGGGTGGCCGGTGATTCACCGGTGGGTTAGTGTCGCGGTTTGCTGCCTCAGCGGCCAACGACGTCGAGCTGCTCCTTCCTCCAACCCATGTTGCGTGCACTCCATCTTACCGGACATGGTCGTGCTGCTAGATGGTTATCGGGTTGCGACGGAGTGGGTGGTGGGGATCCGAATTGGGACAATTCCCAGGTCGGCTCCTGCCAGGCGCGACGGCGATGACACCCGAGGGAGTTGTTTTTCTTCCTGCAGACGTCGTTCGGGTCCACCCTACCTTTTGCCACCTTATGGTCTCTCGGGTAAAAACCCTAGGGCGGCAGTGGCGCGCTTGGCGCCGTGTCCTTCTTGAAGGCGTAGTTGTGAGAGCTATGTGGCGATGGGAACTGCTTGGCTGTGTCGGCAGTTGCAGATGGTGTGCCCCTCTTCGTCCATGTGGCATCTGTTTCGGGGGAAACTCCAGATCTGGGTCCCCCGGATCGGATGATGACGAAGACTTTGGTGCCGTTCTCCCTCCTTGGGGCATCGTCTTGGAGCACTGGTTCATTGGATAGGCCAACAGGAGGAGCAGTGTTACAGACTGCATTGGATAAAAGTGTAATATGATGGTAGAAGTGTATTTTTATAATCTGAATAAATAAAAATAGCAAGGTAGCAAATAGTAAATGGGCACAAAAACGGTATTGCAATGCTTGAAAATGAGGCCTATGGTCCGTACTTTCACTAGTGCAATCTCTCAACAGTGCTAATATAATTGGATCATATAACCGTCCCTCAAAGTGCGATGAAGAATCACTCCAAAGTTCCTATCTAGCGGAGAACATAAGAGGGAATTGTTTGTAGGGTATGAAACCACCTCAAAGCTATTCTTTCCGATAAATCTATCCTAGAGTTCATACTAAAATAACACCAACTATTCTTTCCGATCGATCTAACCAAGAGTTCGTACTAAAATAACACCAAAGCAAATTCAGATTCATAATATTCAATCCAACACAAAGAACTTCAAATAGTGCCCTAAGATTTCTATCGGAGAAACAAAGACAAGAACGTGCATCAACCCCTATGCATAGATTACCCCAATGTCACCTCGGGAATCCGCAAGTTGAATGCCAAAACATATATCAAGTGAATCAATATGATACCCATTGTCACCACGAGTATTCAATTGCAAGACATATATCAAGTGTTCTCAAATCCATAAAAGTATTCAATCCGAAACAACGAAATCTCAAAGGGAAAACTCAATTCATCACAACAAAATAGAGAGGGGAAAACACCATATGATCCGACTATATTAACAAAGCCCACGATACACCAAGACCATGACATCTCAAGAACACGAGAGAGAGAGAGAATAAACACATAGCTACTGGTACAAACCCTCAGCCCTGAGGGTGGACTACTCCCTCCTCATCGTGGTGGCCGCCGGGATGATGAAGATGGCCATCAGAGATGATTCCCCCCTCTGGCAGGGTGCTGGAATGGGGTCTAGATTGGTTTTCAGTGGCTACAGAGGCCTGCGGTGGTGGAACTTCTTATCTCGGTTAACCCCGAAGGGTTTTGGAATATTTTGGAATTTATAGGGTGAAGAGGGGTGCGGGAGGCCACTGAGGTGGGCACAACCCACCTAGGCGCGCCTGGGCCCCCAGGCATGCCCTGGTGGGTTGTGCCCCCTCAGGCACCCCAGTCTTTGCTACGGCCCATTGGGAGTCTTCTGGTCCATAAAAAATCCACAAAACGTTTCGCGGTGTTTGGAATCCGTTTGATATTGATTTCATGTAATGTAAAAAACATGCAAAAAACATCAGCTGGCACTTGGCACTATGTCAATAAGTTAGTACAAAAAATGATATAAAATGATTATAAAACATCCAAGAATGATAATATAATAACATGGAAAAATCAAAAATTATAGATACGTTGGAGACGTATCAGCATCCCCAAGCTTAATTCCTGCTCGTCCTCGAGTAGGTAAATGATAAAAACAGAATTTTTTATGTGGAATGCTGCCTAACATGGCATATCATATTCTTTTCTTTATAGCATGGACATTTGGACTTTTATATGGTTCAAAGCAGTAGTCTAGTTTTGACATGAGACTTAAATACTCAAGCATATCAGCAAGCAACCATGTCTTTCAAAATATCAACGATAGCGTAAGTTATCCCTAGCCAATCATGCTCAATCATTGATCCATTCATGAAACACACTCGCATATTAGCTACACCCAATGCTCAAGTACGATCATAGTGCCTCCTAGTTGGTGCTTTATAAGAGAAGATGGAGACTCAAATTCAAAATAGAAATTGCATAAAGTAAAAGAAAGGCCCTTTGTAGAGGGAAGTAGGGATTTGTAGAGGTGCCAGAGCTCAAAGCGAAATTTGAGAGATAAAAACATTTTGAGAGGCATACTTTTCCCACCAACGAAAATGACTTAGAGCTCCCAACACTTTCCATGCTAGATATATCATAGGCGGTTCCCAAATAGAAAATAAAGTTTATTCCTTTTTCCACCATACTTTCACTTTCCATAGCTAGCCGAATCCACGGTTGCCCTCCATACCAACACTTCCCAAGGAATTTATTATTTGACAACATAAAGTAAATTCATTTTTCATTTTGGGACTGGGCATCCCTAATACCTTTGCCTTACTCTCGTGCAATGACAAGTGAATCAACACTCATCGTGAGAATAACACATCAAGCATGGAAAATATTGGCCACCCCTCACCGCCTCGCGAGCGGTACGAGCACACAAAAGAGAAATTTATTTTGAAAATTAGAGATGCCACATACAAATTTTCTTAGAATGGCAAAAGAATACCGCATATAGGTAGATATAGTGGACTCATGTGGCAAAACTGGTTTAAAGGATTTTGGATGCACAAGTAGTGATCATACTTAGTGCAAAATGAAGGCTAGCAGAAGATTGAGAAGCGACCAACCAAGATATGAGCAATCTCATAAGCGAGCATTGAGCATAATTAACACCGAATAATGCACCACAAGTAGGAGGTAATTTCATTGCATGACTATTGACTTTCGTGCTTGCATTGGGAATCACAAACCTTAACACCAATATTCTTAGTAAAGCACAATTACTCATCAACATGAATCACATATCACATCATCAAGTTTATTTCGTCCAATGATCTTCATGAAAGTTTTTACTATATCCTTCTTGGATATCTATCACTTTGGGACTAATTTTCACGTGTTGCTTTTGATAAGCTCAAACAAATATAAGTGAAGATCATGAGCATAATATTTCTTTCTCAAATTAATTTAAGTGAAGAAAGAGAGAATTTCTTCAAAAATACTAAAGCACACCGTGCTCAAAAAGATATAAGTGAAGCACTAGAGCAATTCCATAGAAAAGAGCTTCCTTGACGGGATGTGAGTGCCGCTTACTTAGCCTCCCTAGCAACTATTTGAGGACTCTATTTTATTTAAAAACTTTCAGATCTAAGTATTTTATTAAAACAACAAGCAAAAAAAAACTAAATGCAATTCCAAGAATAGCACACATCATGTGAAGAAGCAAAAACTTAGGCTCAACCGATACTAACCGATAATTGTTTATGAGGAAAGGTGGGATGCCTACCGGGGAATCCCCAAGATTAGATGCTTGAGACTTCTTGAAATATTATCTTGGGATGCCTTGGGCATCCCCAAGCTTGAGCTTTTGTGTCTCCTTAATTCCTTTTATATCACGGTTTCCCTAAATCTTAAAAACTTCATCCACACAAAACTCAACAAGAACTCGTGAGATAAGTTAGTATAAACCAATGCAAAAAACCTTATCATTCTCTACTATATTGATGTCTACTACACAACCTTATTCTTGTAGACGTTGTTGGGCCTCCAAGTGCAGAGGTTTGTAGGACAGTAGCAAATTTCCCTCAAGTGGATGACCAAAGGTTTATCAATCCGTGGGAGGCGTAGGATGAAGATGGTCTCTCTCAAGCAACACTGCAACCAAATAACAAAGAGTCTCTTGTGTCCCCAACACACCCAATACAATGGTAAATTGTATAGGTGCACTAGTTTGGCGAAGAGATGGTGATACAAGTGCAATATGGATGGTAGATATAGGTTTTCGTAATCTGAAAATATAAAAACAGCAAGGTAACAAGTGGTAAAAGTGAGCGTAAACGGTATTGCAATGCAAGGAAACAAGGCCTAGGGTTCATACTTTCGCTAGTGCAAGTTCTCTCAACAATAATAACATAATTGGATCATATAACTATCCCTCAACATGCAACAAAGAGTCACTCTAAAGTCACTACCCTTGTGGCTTCCTCGTTCCTTCCTTGACGTGGGGTCCAAGTCCATCGGGTAGCTTTCGTTCCAAAAATAACTTCTCTAGTTGATTTCATTCCGTTTCGACTCCGTCTGATATTCCTTTTCTTCAAAACACTGAAATAGGCAAAAAAAACAGCAAATCTGGGCTGGGCCTCCGGTTAATAGGTTAGTCCCAAACATAATATAAAAGTGGATAATAAAGCCCAATATTGCCCAAAACAGTAGATAATATAGCATGGAGCAATCAAAAATTATAGATACGTTGGAGACGTATCAAGCATCCCTAAGCTTAATTCCTGCTCGTCCTCGAGTAGGTAAATGATAAAAAGAATTTTTGATGCGGAGTGCTACTTGGCATAATTTCAATGTAATTCTTCTTAATTGTGGTATGAATATTCAGATCCAAAAGATTCAAGACAAAAGTTCATATTGACATAAAAATAATAATACTTCAAGCATACTAACTAAGCAATTATGTCTTCTCAAAATAACATGGCCAAAGAAAGTTCATCCCTACAAAATCATATAGTTTAGTCATGCTCCATTTTTGTCACACAAGAATGCTCTCATCATGCACAATCCTGATGGCAAGCCAAGCAATTGTTTCATACTTTAGTAATCTCAAACCTATAAACTTTCACGCAATATATGAGCGCGAGCCATGGATATAGCACTATGGGTGGAATAGAATATGATGATGGGGGTTATGTGGAGAGGTTATGTGGAGAAGACAAAAAAGGAGAAAGTCTCACATCAACGAGGCTAATCAATGAGCTATGGAGATGCCCATCGATTGATGTTAATGCGAGGAGTAGGGATTGCCATACAACGGATGCACTAGAGCTATAAATGTATGAAAGCTCAACAAAAGAAACTAAGTGGGTGTGCATCCAACTTGCTTGATCACGAAGACCTAGGGCACTTGAGGAGGCCCATTGTTGGAATATACAAGCCAAGTTCTATAATGAAAAATTCCCACTAGTATATGAAAGTGACAAAACAAGAGACTGTCTATCATGAAGATTATGGTGCTACTTTGAAGCACAAGTGTGGCAAAGGATAGTAGCATTGTCCCTTCTCTGTTGTGCTCTCATTTTTTTGGGCCTTCTCTTTTTTATGGCCTTTCTCTTTTTTTGGGCCTTCTCTTTTTTTATGGCCTTTCTCTTTTTTATTTTTTATTTTATTTTTTTATTCCTCACTTGGGACAATGCTCTAGAAAATGATGATCATCACACTTCTATTTATTTACAACTCAATGATTACAACTCGATACTAGAACAAAGTATGACTCTATATGAATGCCTCCGTGATGTGCGGGATATGCAATGAATCAAGAGTGACATGTATGAAAGAATTATGAACTATGGCTTTGCCACAAATACTATGTCAACTACATGATCATGCTAAGCAATATGACAAGGATGAATGTGTCATGATGAACGGTATGGTGGAAAGTTGCATGGCAATATATCTCGGAATGGCTATGGAAATGCTATAATAGGTAGGTATGGTGGCTGTTTTGAGGAAGATATAAGGAGGTTTATGTGTGAAAGAGCGTATCATATCACGGGGTTTGGATGCACCGTGAAGTTTGCTCCAACTCTCAATGTGAGAAAGGGCAATGCAGTGCATCAAGAGGCTAGCAATGATGGAAGGGTGAGAGTGCGTATAATCGATGGACTCAACATTAGTCATAAAGAACTCACATACTTATTGCAAAAATCTACAAGCCATCAAAACCAAAGCACTACGTGCATGCTCCTAGGGGATAGATTGGTAGGAAAAGACCATCGCCGTCCCGACCGCCACTCATAAGGAGGACAATCAAAGAACACCTCATGTTTCAAATTTGTTACATAACGTTTACCATACGTGCATGCTATGGGACTTGCAAACTTCAACACAAGCATTTCTCAAATTCACAACTACTCAACTAGCACGACTTTGATATCACTACCTCCATATCTTAAAACAATCATCAAGCATCAAACTTCTCTTAGTATTCAACACACTCATAAGAAAGTTTTTACTATTCTTGAATACCTAGCATATTAGGATTAAGCGCATTACCATGCTATTTAAGACTCAAAATAATATAAGTGAAGCATGAGAGTCCATATATTTCTTAAAAATAAAACTACCACCATGCTCTAAAATATATAAGTGAAGCACTAGAGCAAACAACAAACTACTCCAAAAGATATAAGTGAAGATCAATGAGTAGTCAAATAATTATGCAACCATGTGAAGACTCTCTCATTTAATAATTTCAGATCTTGGTATTTTATTCGGACAGAAAGCAAAGATAAAGAAAATAAAACGACGCTCCAAGCAAAACACATATCATGTGGTGAATAAAAATATAGCTCCAAGTAAAGTTACCGATGAACGAAGACGAAAGAGGGGATGCCTTTCGGGGCATCCCCAAGCTTAGACGCTTGGTTATCCTTGAATATTACCTTTGGGTGCCTTGGGCATCCAAAACTTAGGCGCTTGGTTATCCTTGAATATTAACTTGGGGTGCCTTGGGAATCACCAAGGTTAGGCTCTTGCCACTCCTTATTCCATAGTCCATCGAAGCTTTACCCAAAACTTGAAAACTTCACAACACGAAACTTAACAGAAAACTCGTGAGCTCCGTTAGCTAAAGAAAACAAAACACCACTTCAAGTTACTGTAATGAACTCATTATTTATTTATATTGGTGTTAAACCTACTGTATTACAACTTCTCTATGGTTTATAAACTATTTTACTAGCCATAGATTCATCAAAATAAGCAAGAAACACAATGAAAACAGAATCTGTCAAAAACAGAACAGTCTGTAGTAATCTGTAACTAACGCAAACTTCTGGAACTCCAGAAATTCTAAAATAATTGGTGGACCTGAGGAATTTGTTTAGTAATCATCTGCAAAAAGAATCAACTAAATAGCACTCTCCAGTAAAAAGTTGAAGCTAATCTCGTGGGCGCTAAAGTTTCTGTTTTTTACAGCATGATCATAAAGACTTCACCCAAGTCTTCCCAAAGGTTCTACTTGGCACAAACACTAATTAAAACACAAAACCACATCTAAACAGAAGATAGATGGATTATTTATTCCTAAACAGAACCAAAAAGCAAGAAACTAAAATAAAATTGGGTTGCCTCCCAACAAGCGCTAACGTTTAACGCCCCTTGCTAGGCATGATGATTTCAATGATGCTCACATAAAAGATAAGAATTGAAACATAAAGAGAGGATCACGAAGAATATGAATAGCACATTTAAGTCTAACCCACTTCCTATGCATAGGGATTTTGTGAGAAAACAACTTATGGGAACAAGAATCAACTTGCATAGGAAGGTAAAACAGGCATAACTTCAAAACTTTAAGCACATAGAGAGGAAACTTGATATTATTGCAATTCCAACAAGCATATATTCCTCCCTCATAATAATTTTCAGTAGCATCATGAATGAATTCAACAATATAACCAGAACCTAAATCATTCTTTTCATGATCTACAAGCATAGAATTTTTGTTACTCTCCACATAAGCAAAATTCTTCTCATCAATAGTAGTGGGAGCAAACTCAACAAAATAACTATCATGTGATTGAAAATTAAGATCAAGATGACAAGTTTCATGGTTATCATTATTATTTAAAGCATAGGTGTCATCACAATAATCATCATAGATAGGAGGCATGCTTTCATCATAGTAATTTTGCTCATCAAAGCTTGGGGGACAAAAATATCATCTTCATCAAACATAGCGTCCCCAAGCTTGTGGCTTTGCATATCATTAGCATCATGGATATTCAAGGAATTCATACTAAAAACATTGCAATCATGCTCATCATATAAATATTTAGTGCCAAACATTCTAATGCATTCTTCTTCTAGCACTTGAGCACAATTTTCCTTTCCATCATACTCACGAAAGATATTAAAAAGATGAAGCATATGAGACAAACTCAATTCCATTTTTTGTAGTTTTCTTTTATAAACTAAACTAGTGATAAAACAAGAAACAAAAAGATTCGATTGCAAGACCTAAATATATACCTTCAAGCACTCACCTCCCTGGCAACGGCGCCAGAAAAGAGCTTGATGTCTACTACACAACCTTCTTCTTGTAGACGTTGTTGGGCCTCCAAGTGCAGAGGTTTGTAGGACAGTAGCAAATTTCCTCAAGTGGATGACCTAAGGTTTATCAATCCGTGGGAGGCGTAGGATGAAGATGGTCTCTCTCAAGCAACCCTGCAACCAAATAAAAAAGAGTCTCTTGTGTCCCCAACACACCCAATACAATGGTAAATTGTATAAGTGCACTAGTTCGGTGAAGAGATGGTGATACAAGTGCAATATGGATGGTAGATATAGGTTTTCGTAATCTGAAAATATAAAAACAGCAAGGTAACAAGTGGTAAAAGTGAGCGTAAACGGTATTGCAATGCTAGGAAACAAGGCCTAGGGTTCATACTTTCGCTAGTGCAAGTTCTCTCAACAATAATAACATAATTGGATCATATAACTATCCCTCAACATGCAACAAAGAGTCACTCCAAAGTCACTAATAGCGGAGAACAAACGAAGAGATTATGGTAGGGTACGAAACCACCTCAAAGTTATTCTTTCCAATCAATCCGTTGGGCTATTCCTATAAGTGTCACAAACAACCCGAGAGTTCGTACTAGAATAACACCTTAAGACACAAACCAACCAAAACCCTAATGTCACCTAGATACTCCAATGTCACCTCAAGTATCCGTGGGTATGATTATACGATATGCATCACACAATCTCAGATTCATCTATTCAACCAACACATAGAACCTCAAAGAGTGCCCCAAAGTTTGTACCCGAGAATCACGACGAAAACGTGTGCCAACCCCTATGCATAGGTTCATGGGCGGAACCCGCAAGTTGATCACCAAAACATACATCAAGTGAATCACGTGATATCCCATTGTCACCACAGATACGCACGGCAAGACATACATCAAGTGTTCTCAAATGTTTAAAGACTCAATCCGAGAAGATTACTCAAAGGGGAAAACTCAATTCATTACAAGAGAGTAGAGGGGGAGAAGCAACATAAGATCCAACTATAATAGCAAAGCTCGCGATACATCAAGATCGTGCCAAATCAAGAACACGAGAGAGAGAGAGATCAAACGCATAGCTACTGGTACATACCCTCAGCCCCGAGGGTGAACTACTCCCTCCTCGTCATGGAGAGCGTCGGGATGATGAAGATGGCCACGGTGAGGGTTCCCCCCTCCGGCAGGTGCTTGAACAGGGTCCCGATTGGTTTTGGTGGCTCTGAGAGGCTTGCGGCGGAACTCCTGATCTATTCTCTGTTACGGAAGTTTTAGGGTGCGTGGAGTTATATAGGCGGAAGAAGCACGTACGGGGAGCCACGAGGGCCCCGCGAGGCAGGGGGCGTGCCCTAGGGGGGTGGGCGCCCCCCCTCGTGGCTTCCTCGTTCCTTCCTTGACGTGGGGTCCAAGTCCATCGGGTAGCTTTCGTTCCAAAAATAACTTCTCTAGTTGATTTCGTTCCGTTTCGACTCCATCTGATATTCCTTTTCTTCAAAACACTGAAATAGGCAAAAAATAGCAAATCTGGGCTGGGGCTCCGGTTAATAGGTTAGTCCCAAAGATAATATAAAAGTGGATAATAAAGCCCAATATTGCCCAAAACAGTAGATAATATAGCATGGAGCAATAAAAAATTATAGATACGTTGGAGACGTATCATGTATCAAATCACTAAAATTATTATTCAACATTGCATACTAAATGCCTTTGCATATTTAACACTCCTATCCTCAAATAGATTCATTAAACAAGCAAACATATGCAAACATATGCAAACAATGCAAACATAACAGCAATCTGCCGAAACAGTACAGTCTGGAAAGAATGCAAGAGTATCAATACTTCTTAAACTCCAAAAAATATGAAAAATTACCCCATTGTATAAAATTTATCAGAGCTTATTTTTCAAAAAGTTTCAACATTTTATCACATTCTGACTTTTCTAGGTAATTTTTGCAACGCCGGTAAACTTTCTGTTTTTAAACAACAACATGTAGACTTGCAAAATAAGCATGGCAAAGGCTATACTTGACACTTTTATTGAAATAAAAGATGCAAAAAATTATTATAAATAACAGCAAGAAAATCCTAACAAAATAAATTGACGCTCCAAGCAAAACACATATCATGTGACGAATGAAAACATAGCTCCAAGTGAGGTTACCGATAATGTTGGAGACGAAAGAGGGGATGCCTTCCGGGGCATCCCCAAGCTTAGTTGCTTGGATCTTCCTTGAATATTACCTTGGGATGCCTTGTGCATCCCCAAGCTTAGGGTCTTGTCACTCCTTATTCTCCTCATATCGACATCTCACCCAAAACTTGAAAACTTCAATCACACAAAATTTTAACGGAACTGCATGAGATAGGTTCGTATGATAAAGAGCAAACCATTTCACTTTGGTACGGCCAAAGACAAGATTCGTAATTGTTTCCACACAATGCCTACTGTACCATATCATTTCCACAATTTATATTGGGAAATATAAGCCATAGAAACTAGGAAACAAGCAAACTATGCATCAAAAACAGAATCTGTCAAAAACAGAACAGTCTGTAGTAATATGTACTCCAACCATACTTATGCTACTCCAAAAATTATGGAAAAATTAGGAACACGTGAGAAATTTGTATATTAATCTTTTGCAAAAATAATCAACTCAAAATCACTCTTCTGTTAAAAATGAGAATTATTTTCCGTGAGCGCAAAAGTTTCTACTTTTCAGCAAGATCAAATCAACTATCACCATAAGCCATCCCAAAGGTCTTACTTGGCACTTTATTGAAACAAAATCAATAAAACATGATTACTACAGTAGCCTAATCATGTGGAAACACAAAAACAGTAGGTAAAAGTTTTGGTTTGTCTCCCAACAAGCGCTTTTCTTTTATGCCTTTTAGCTAGGCATGATGATTTTAATGATGTTCACATAAAAGTAAATAATTGAAACACAATGGGAGCATCATGAAGAATATGACTAGCACATTTAAGTCTAACCCAATTCCTATTCATAGGGATTTTGTGATCATACAATTTATGGGAGCAAGAATCAACTAGCATAGGAAGACAAAACAAGTGCAACTTCAAAACTTTCAACATAAAGAGAGGAAACTTGATATTATTGAGGTGTGTAGAAGCATAAGTTCCTCCCTCATAGTAATTTTCAGTAGCATCATGAATGAATTTAACAATATAAATATCACATGAAGCATTCTTTTCATGATCTACAAGCATAAAAAATTAGTACTCTCCACATAAGCAAATTTATTCTCATCAATAGTGGTGGGAGGAAACTCACCAAAATAACTATCATGTGATTGAAAATTAAAATCATGATGACAAGTTTCATGGTTATCATTATTCTTTGTAGCATACATGTCATCACCATAATCATCATAGATAGGAACTTTGCTATCATAGTCAATTGAAGCCTCATCCAAAATGGTGGATTCATCACTAAATAAAGTCATGACCTCTCCAAATCCACTTTCATCATTGTAATCATCATAAATAGGAGGCATGCTACCATTATAACAAATTTGCACATCAAAGCTTGGGGGAATAAAAATATCATCTTCATCAAACATAGCATCCCCAAACTTATGGCTTTGCATAACACTAGCATCATGGATATTCAAAGAATTCATACTAACAACATTGCGATCATGCTCATCATTTATGCCAAACATTATATTGAATTCTTCTTCTATCAATTGAGCACAATTTTCCTTTCCATCATTTTCACGAAAGACATTATAAATATGAACAATATGATGCAACCTCAACTCCATTTTTTATGTAGTTTTCTTTTATAAACCAAACTAGTGATAAAACAAGAAACTAAAAGATTCAATTGCAAGATCTAAAGATATACCTTCAAGCACTCACCTCCCCAGCAACGGTGCCAGAAAAGAGCTTGATGTCTACTACGCAACTTTATTCTTGTAGATTCGTGTTGGGCCTCCAAGCGCAGAGTTCTGTAGGACAGTAGCAATTTTCCCTCAAGTGGATGACCTGAGGTTTATCAATCCATGGGAGGTGTAGGATGAAGATGGTCTCTCTCGAACAACCATGCAACCAAATACAATAAATCTCTTGTGTCCCCAACACACCCAATACAATGGCAAATTGTATAGGTGCACTAGTTCGGCAAAGAAGATGGTGATAAAAGTGTAATATTGATGGTAGAAGTTTATTTTTATAATCTGAATAAATAAAAACAACAGGTAGCAAATAGTAAACGGGCACAAAAACGGTATTGCAATGCTTGAAAATGAGGCCTAGGGTCCGTACTTTCGCTAGTGCAATCTCTCAATAGTGCTAATATAATTGGATCATATAACCGTCCCTCAAAGTGCGATGAAGAATCACTCCAAAGTTCCTATCTAGCGGAGAACATAAGGCGAATTTTTGTCGGATGCAGAAACCACCTCAAAGCTATTCTTTCCGATCAATTTATCCTAGAGTTCGTACTAAAATAACACCAAGCTATTCTTTCCGATCGATCTAACCAAGAGTTTGTACTAAAATAACACCAAAGAAAATTCAGTTTCATAATATTCAATCCAACACAAAGAACTTCAAAGAGTGCCCCAGTATTTCTACCGGAGAAACAAAGACAAGAACGTGCATCGACCCCTATGCATAGATTACCCCAATGTCACCTCGGGAATCTGCAAGTTGAATGCCAAAACATATATCAAGTGAATCAATATGATACCCATTGTCACCACGAGTATTCAATTGTAAGACATATATCAAGTGTTCTCAAATCCATAAAAGTATTCAATCCGATAACAACGAAATCTCAAAGGGAAAACTCAATTCATCACAACAAGATAGAGAGGGGAAAACACCATATGATTCGACTATATTAACAAAGCCTGCGATACATCAAGATCGTGACATCTCAAGAACACGAGAGAGAGAGAGAGAGAGATTAAACACATAGCTACTGGTACAAACCCTCAACCCTAAGGGTGGACTACTCCCTCCTCATCGTGGTGGCCGCCAGGATGATGAAGATGGCCGCCGGAGATGATTCCCCCCTTTGGCAGGGTGCCAGAACGGGGTCTAGGTTGGTTTTTGGTGGCTACAGAGGCCTGCGGCGGCGGAACTTCTTATCTCGGTTAACCCCCGAAGGGTTTTGGAATATTTGGGAATCTACAGGGTGAAGAGGGGGTGCGGGAGGCCACCGAGGTGGGCACAACCCACCTGGGCGCGCCTGGGCCCCAGTGCGCCTGGTGGGTTGTGCCTCAGGCACCCCAGTCTTCTGTTGGCCCATCGGGAGTCTTCTGGTCCATAAAAAATCCACAAAAAGTTTTGCGGTGTTTGGACTCCGTTTGATATTGATTTCCTGCGATGTAAAAACCATGCAAAAAACAGCAACTGGCACTTGGCACTATGTCAATAGGTTAGTACCAAAAAATGATATAAAATGATTATAAAACATCCAAGAATGATACTATAACAGCATGGAACAATCAAAATTTATACATACGTTGGTGACATATCATGCGCCTTTGCGTTGGTACCGACGCGTACAAGTACAACTCGTTTTTCTTGTCCTACGAGGACTCCTATGTCTTGCCCCTCATATATACTCCATTTAGTCGCACCTAAGACTGTATGTCGTCTCGTGCTTGTAGAACTCCTCCATCATAGTGATTGCGCCTTCGTGCGTCCGTGGTTTTCTCACGCAAGGGTTTCTACGTAAAAATCCGTGTCTCTCGTGTCTCATTTATTCTTGTTTTATCTAACAAGTGGTATACACAGTCAAGTTTGAGATTCGAGATTTGAGGAGAGGATTAGGGTTAGTGCACCGCCGCAGGCGTCTCTGTGATCCGTCGAATCCGAACACAGATTGCTGCAGCAGCCACCATTGAAACCGAGACCGACACGAAATTGATTTGCGCTATTGTGCCACCCTAAAAAGCCGTGCGGTTGGAGCCGCTCGTCCGATCCGACGAGCCACGCATTGCTACAAGTACATGCTCCAAGTCCCGACGCGACCTACTGCCGATGCTGCTCCAGTATGCAGCGTCCCATTTACTTTCCCAAGGGAATCAACCGTAGCTGCTGCTCGTTCAAAGTCCTCCGAGGTGCACGATTTATTTGATTACTACTGTTGTCCACGTCATCAGAAAAGGGCATCAACCGAAGAAACTACTAGTACTCTACTTACGTGGAGGAAAGGCTAGTACTAGTTCAGATTTTTTTTGTTCTCTGTCCATTCCTACGTCCACTGCCCGTAAACACTATCAGGTGCTATTTATCCTATTTTTCGTCTGCTCTGCATATTAAATCTGTCAAGAATTATTCTACTTCAGCTTTGTATACACAGATTTGTCGATTCATGGCTTTCGTGAAGTACAATCTTCCGCTGCTGGATCGTGACACAAGGTTTACTCTATGGCAAGTCAAGATGCGTGCATTGTTGGCACAGGCTGACTATGACGAAGCACTGGATAGTTTTGGGAATAACCGAATCCAGGACTGGACTGATGAGGAGAAAAGAATTGATCGTAAGGCTTTGTCAAAAATTCAACTCCATTAGCATAATAATATTTTGCAGGAAATTTTGAGCAAGGAAACTGTCGTCGCTCTATGGTTAAAGATGGAAGGGATTTGCATGACTAAAGATCTCACCAGCAAGATGCATTTGAAGCAAAAAAAAAGTATTCCTGCATAGGTTACCTGAGGGAGGTAATGTTTTGAATCATAATTCATAATTTAAAGAGATCATATCTGATCTAGCTGCAATAGAGGTTAAGTATGAAGAGGAAGATACTGCTTTAATGTTACTTTGTTCACTGCCAAGTTCTTATACCAATTTTAGAGACACCATATTATACAGTCGTGATACTCTCACACTTAATGAAGTTTATGAAGCTTTGAACTCTAAGGAGAAGATGAAATTAATGGTGACTCATGATGATGGTTCAAGTTCATCCCAAGCTGAGGGATTATCTGTTCGTGGTAGGATAAAGGAGAAGAACTCACATAATGGAAACAGAGGCAAAAGTAAGAATGGCTACAAGGGGCAGACGCAATCCAGAGACAAGAAGTATCGCAGATATTGCAAGAGAGACGGGCATGCCATCTCTGAGTGTTTCAAGTTGCAAAATAAAGAAAAAAGGAAATGTAACAAACAAGGTGAAAATTATGCTAACATTGCTCGTGATGATAGTTCCGATGATGCTGTAAGTGCATCTAGGGCCACCCCTAGTTGGTTTTGGAGTATTGACGACATACTTGTTTGAGGGACTAATGTGTTTGTGAGAATTGCAGGATAACACAGGTAGTAGTCCCTCATTGATTCCGTTTACCTACCAGAGATGACCCCTAAAAATGTGTGAAGACATTGAAGACAATGGTGGTTTGTGAAGACATTCATGATGATGATAATGACATGTGAAGACATTCACTTGAAGACTATGGAGTGCGAAGACATAGTTGTTTCGTAGTTTCCTTTTCTTCTTTATTGAGTCATAGGAATCACCGTACTATTAAGTGGGGTCCAAGTGAACAAAGTCAGATGACTGAAGTGATACTCAACCAAAATCCTATGTCTTCGAGCGAAGACAATGAGAGCAAATCTTATCCACAGTTGGATGAGTCAGCTTTGCTTGTAGCCCAAGCCAAGCTGCCGCGTGTGTTTGAAATCCGACCGTTGGACACGTGTTAGTTCCTTAGTGACCTAGGGTCATTTCAGACATATCATGTCGGGTTTCCTCCAGGCTATAAATATCCCACCCCCTACACCATAAATTGGTGGCTGATTAGATTTAGTGCACGTCTTTTGTCGTTTGAGAGCAACCCACCTCCGAAGCCTTTGAGAGAGAGATCCTTGCAAGGACAAAGCCCAAAACACCCAGAGCCAAAGAGTGTTAGGCATCACTAAAGTCCTTCTATCCGCGTGACCTGAAGACTTGTTACACTTGAGGACTGTGAATCCTCCAGCCGGTTAGGCGTCGCGTTATGAGCATCCAAGAGCCATTGTGGATCGCCGGTGAACGAAGTCTGTGAAGGTTTTGAAGTCTACCTTGAATACTTACCAGAGTGATTGGGCAAGGACTGGGTGTCCTTAGCTCAAGGGGAATAAGGTGAAGACGCAGTCTTCTGAGCTCAATCTCAGCCTCCCTAACCAGACATACAGTTGTCACAGCAACTGGAACTGGTCTACCAAATCCTTGTCTTCACCAAGCCACTAGTTCTATCCCCTAATTCCTTCACTTTTCAATTTGTCTTCCTGAAGTCATTGCTTGCTTGTCTGATCTGATTGACTTCACTCTGTGAAGAGTATTACCTGTTTGGCTTCATACTGTCTTCCATTCTGATTCATTCTACCTACCTGCTGATAGTCTTCGTACTTTCACAATATTGCTTACTTGACTATGGCTTGTCTAGTGTAGTCTATCTTCTGCTGCATATCTATAGGTTCATTTCACCTTGTTGTCTTCAAAGACCTCATGTTTTGAAGACTTTCATAAAAATCGCCTATTCACCCCCCCTCTAGTCAACAACTAGCACTTTCAATTGGTATCAGAGCAAGGTGCTCCCTTGTTCTCTGTGATTCGGTTTAACCACTTAGAGTTTTAGCTATGTCGACTACAGGGATAATCGAAGTCTCCGCTATGTGCCCTGTCTTCGATGGCACTGATTACCCCTACTGGAAGAATAAGATGCGCATGCATCTTGAAGCCATTGACGTTGACCTCTGGTATGTCGTCAAAACAGTCGTTCCCAAGGTCGGTGAAGGTGTCATCACTGCCGATGTCAAGAGGTTCGTGCAACTGTACTCCACCGCCAAGAATATCATTTGTGGTCATCTGACCAAAGGACAGTATGGCCGTGTGAGTGCACTGGAAACTGCAAAGCTAGTCTGGGACTGGTTGTCCAAGGTCAACGAAGGCATCTCAACTCAGAGAGACTCAAGGATTGATGTTCTTCGAAAACTCTTCAACCGCTTCAAGAGAAACGACAATGAGAATGTCCATCTCACGTTCGATGGACTCACTGATATCACAAATGAGCTTCGCGCTCTTGGCAACACTGAGATCACCAAGCACGAAATCGTGAAGAAACTTCTGAGATCACTTGACAAATCATTTGACACCCTAGCCCTGATGATACAAGAACGTCCTAACTTCAAAGATCTTGATCCGTCTGACATACTTGAGAGGCTCAACACACATGAGTTCCAGCTATCTGAGAAAAGAGACATCTATGGCCCCAACTATGGCCGAACCCGTGCTTTGAAGGCAAAGGCCGTTTCCTCATCTGAAGAAGAATCTGACTGCAGTTCTGAGGATCCTGAAGACATTGGAAAGGAGCTAGCTATGCTCGTGAAGAAGTTACAGAAGTTCTCCAAAAAGAATCGCTTCGGAAAGTCTTCAAGATCTAGCTCAAGAAATGATGAGGCTTCCTCTCATGACCACAAGAAGAGAACATGCCACAAATGCAAGAAGCCATGCCACTACATCTCTGAGTGTCCTCAATGGGACAAGGAATTTAAGAAGAAGAGCAAGGAATATGATTCTGACGACAAGAAGAAGAAATCCTCAAAGTCTTCTTAAAAGTCTTCATCAAAGTCTTCGTCTCACAAGAAGAGCTCATCCAACAAGCCTCGTGCATTCATTAGCAAGGAGATGGATTCAGAGGAGGAGTCTGCTTCTAAGGAGGCAGAGGTGGAGTCTGAGGAGGAGTCTGATTCAGGCATGGCAAGCCTGGCTCTAGCGTCAGCATTCGTTGCCAAGTCCATCTTCAACACTGAAGACAATGGTCACGTCGCCGACACTGAAGCCGATGATGAGGACGACTCTGCTCCGACCTACTGCTTCATGGCACGAGGTGCCAAGGTAAACTCACACGATGCTTACTTTCAAACATCTAGTGAAGATGACTCTGAATGTGAATCCAAACCTAGCTACAAGACTCTTGCTAAAATTGCAACTAAACAATAAACTGCTATGGAACATATTCAAAAGCTGCTAGACAAAAGCGATGACCTATTGGACGCGGAAATGAATCAAACTCAGTCTTTAATTGAAGACATTAAAAATCTTCATGTTAAGTACGAGGAACTTGAAAGTCGTCATGAAACACTCTCAGCTACTCATGGGAAGCTTTCCTATGATTATATTAAAAGGAAGCAAGATCTAGAGAATCCGAGAGCGGCTCATGAAGATCTTCAAAAGGAGAACGATTCACTTCGCGCTCAACAATCAGTTCCGCTCAGGGAGATTTTCTGCCACCATGTTTAAAATGTCTTGAGCATGATAATGTTGTTTCTGTTGCTGAATGTTCTACTGCTGCTAATGTTGCAATATCTTCAACTGCTGATGTGGTGACTAACCCCTCTTCTGAGAATACCACTACTATTGCTGATGAGAATGCTAGGTTGAAGACATTTCTTGAAACAGGCGTGTACAAAAGCCTCAAAGGGCATCAGACACTATGTGATGTCCTCAAGAAACAGATTCCGAACCAAAACCCTAGGAAAGAGGGTGTTGGGTTCGAGAGGAAAATGAATGTTGATGGTTCTTACTGGAAGCCTTAGCAGTACAACAAAACCACATGGGTTGCTGCAAAGGACCCTTCAGTGGACCCATCTACCTTGTATGGCTTCACTTGTTCTAACCCCATTATCATTGATGAATCATTTGACGCCAATTATAAGATGTTTAAGAATCAGAATGGTGAACTGTTTGCCAGGTTTATTGGTACTAACTGCAGGAATGGACCACCTTTGAAGAAGATCTGGGTGCCCAAAAGTTGCCTTGAGAAGCTTCCTGTGAATATCATCATGACACCACCTGGGAAGAAGACAAACCCAGACCAAAGGCTTCATATGGTCCAAAGGCTTCATACAGAAAGAGGACCTCACAAGGTCACCCTAATGCCAATGTTTTGCAGGGAAACTATACTCAGATTTATGAATATGAGCGTGTTTCTTCAAACCTCTATGTTCATAAAACCAAGAACTTTTCCGCCTATTATTATGAATATTATTCACCTCCTGCAAGGCTATTTGCTAGGGCTCCAAAGCCAAAGTTCTCAGATGCTGCACTTAGACTCATTGCTTCTAAGCCACCCCTGAAGATGTGGGTGGTTAAGAAGAACTAACTTTCTTTTGCAGGGAAAGGTCTCCAAATTAAAATCAAAGGCTTCCTGACGATCTTTGGGGACCTAAGACATCTTGTGGGACACAAGATAAAGTGCCAAAATGGTCTTACTATGTATTTCATCCCAGGATTTCTTGACAAACATCCTATCTACCCTAACAAGGATCTGAACTTTGATAGTATGCTTGTTCGTCAAATGTTTATGCTTCACAATACTCTTGGTGAAGCCTATCCCACTAAGCACCTTTGCAGGTGCAGCTCACGAAGGCTACTGAGTGGATTATGGACAGTGGATGCACTAACCACATGACTGGTGATCGAAGTCTTCTTATGGATTCAACCCTACGTCGTCTGACAAAAGTCACATCACGTTCACTGACACTGGTAAAAGCAAGGTATTGGGCCTAGGTAGAGTTGCAATCTCAAAGGATCATCACATGGATAAAGTGATGCTTGTTGAATCCATTGGTTTCAACTTAATGTTTGTCTCAATGCTTTGTGATCTGAACATGATTGTGATATTTGGAAAATATCGTTGCCTTGTGCTTATGGAATATGACAAATCTCTAGTCTTCGAAGGATATCAAAGAGACGGTCTGTATATGGTAGATTTCTCCGCAGGATCACAGCTTCCCGTATGTCTTCTAGCAAAAGCTTCAGAGTGCTAGCTCTGGCATCGAAGGCTAGGGCATGCGGGCATGAGGAACTTGCACACTCTCGCAAAGAAGAAGCATGTCATTGGCATCGAGGGCGTCAAGTTCAAGAAGGATCATCTATGTGGTGCCTATGAAGCCGGGAAGATGACAAGGGTCAAGCATCCCTCGAAGACAATCATGACGACAACACGCCCCTTCGAGCTGCTTCACATGGACTTATTTGGCCCTATCATTACTCTACTCTTACTGCCACTGCATGTCTCTACGGCTTCATTATTGTTGATGATTACTCAAGATACACATGGGTGCACATAATTCTCTACAAGACTGAAGTGCAGGATGTCTTCAGACGATTCGCCAATCATGTCATGACCAACTATGGCATCAAGATCAAGCACATCAGAAGTGACAACGGCACATAATTCAAGAACACCGGCCCGACACTTATCTTGATACATTGGGCATCACACATGAGTTCTCTGCTCCATACACACCTCAGCAGAATGGCATCATGGAGTGCAAGAATAGAACCCTCATTGAGATGGCATGTACGATGCTTGATGAGTACAAGACTCCAAGGAAGTTCTGGCTTGAAGCCATTGATACTGCTTGCCACATCATCAACCATGCTTATCTTCATAAGTTTCTCAAGAAGACATCCTATGAGCTCCTGACTGTTAAGAAGCCAAATGTCAGCTATTTTAGAGTTTTTGGTGCCAGGTGCTGGATCAAGGATCCACATCACGCTTCAAAATTTGCACCGAAAGCACATGAAGGTTTTATGCTTCGTTACGGAAAGGATTCACACTCCTACAGAGTCTTCAACCTCTTTCACTATAAAGTGGTTGAAACTGTGGATGTGCGGTTCGATGAGACTAACGGCTCGCAAAGAGAGCACCTGCCAAATGTGCTAGATGAAGCCTCTCCTAGTGAATCTATCAAGCAAATTGGTACTGGAGAAATCATACTTATAGATGAACAGGCTGAAGAGGAAATCATCATTACTGCACCTAATCAGCATGGAGACAATGCTCAGCCTGAAGCCAATGCTGAAGATGAAGACAATGATCAGCAAGGGCAAAACCTTCGTCCAGTACACCTCGAGTTGCAAATGAAGTCCAGATTGAGAAGATAAACAATAGTATCAATTCACCAGGTCCACTCACTCATTCAAGAGCAACATAGCTAGCAAACTTCTGTTGGCACTTTGCGTTTGTCGCTATATTTGAACCCAAGAAAGTTGATGAAGCCTTCATGGAACCTGAATGGATTCAAGCTATACAAGAAGAGCTTCAACAATTTGAGCTGAACAATGTATGGGAGCTAGTAAAGCTCCTGATCCTCGCAAGCACAATATCATCAGCACCAAATGGATCTATCGCAACAAACAAGATGAGCGTGGTCAAGTTGTCAGAAACAAGGCTCATCTCGTTGCTCAAGGTTACACACAAGTGGAAGGAATTGACTTCGATGAAACCTTTGCTCCTGTGGCTAGGCTTGAAGCCATTCGCATACTGCTGGCTTATGCCAACCAGAACAACATTCTTCTATATCAAATGGATGTAAAGAGTGCCTTCCTCAACGGCAAAATTGAAGAAGTGTATGTTGCACAACCACCTGGTTTTGAAGACCCAAAGCGTCCTGACATGGTATACAAGCTCAACAAGGCACTGTATGGCCTCAAACAAGCACCTCGCGCTTGGTATGTCACAATCAAAGACTTCCTGAAGAGCAAAGGCTTCAAACCTGGTTCTCTAGACCCCACTCTCTTCATGAAGACATATGATGGTGAACTGTTTGTATACCAAATCTATGTGGATGACATTATCTTCGGCTGCACTGACAAGATATACGGTGATGAGTTTGGGCATATGATGCAAGAGTAATATCAAATGTCCATGATGGGTGAGCTGAAGTTCTTCCTTGGTCTTCAAACCCATCAGCAGAGAAATGGCATATTCATACCACAAGAGAAGTATCTCAAAGATTGTCTGAAGAAGTTTGGAGTGCAAGACTGCAAAGGGTACACGACGCCATTGCCAACCAAAGGCCAATTGGGCCCCGATGACAATGGTAAAGAGTTCGATCAAAAGGTATATCGCTCCATGATTGGTTCTTTATTGTACTTATGTGCATCTAGGCCTGATATAATGCTTAGCATTTGCATGTGTGCCCGATTCCAAGTGGCACCAAAGGAATCACATCCCGTAGCTGTGATTCGAATTCTTTGATATTTGGCTCACACCCCAACACTAGGATGATGGTATCCAAAGGGCTCAGAGTTTGATGTAGTTGGATTCTCAGATGCTGATTATGCTGGTGACAAGGTTGATCGCGAGTCCACATCAGGCACATGTCACTTTCTTGGACGATCTCTTGTACGTTGGTCTTTAAAGAAACAGAACTGTGTATCACTCTCCACTGCTGAATATGAATACATTGCTGCTGGATCTTGCTATGCTCGGCTTCTCTGGATGAAGCAAACTCTCAAGGACTATGGAATCAACATGAAGCATGTGTCGCTCTACGGCGACAATGTGAGCGCCATCAAGATTGCTCACAACCCAGTTCAGCACTCGAAGACAAAGCACATTCAAATCCGTCATCATTTTCTGAGGGATCATGTGTTGAAGGAAGACATTGATATCATACACGTCAACACTGAAGAGCAATTGGCAGATATCTTCATGAAGCCCTTGGACGAGAAAAGGTTTTGGAAGCTTCAGTGTGAGCTAAATATCTTAGAATCCTCGAATGTCCTGTGAATGGACACACATCCCAACGCGTATGCATGTTGATGACTTAGATGTGCAACACACGAAGTAACATATATCTTCAATACATGAAGACTTACCCTCTAAGTGTGAATGCATTAATGTGGAATTTGACTTCGAAGCGCCACGATAATTGTGCGCCGTGTCTGGGTCTAATACTTCCTATACGGCGCCACCACCAAACTTTCTCGAAGGTTTTCATTTGGCGTCATGATTTCATTATCTTCATATTTGGTTTGTCTTCAACATTGATTTGACTTCAAGGTTTATCTTCGCAATGTTGATTTGGTCTTTTCTGATATCTATATATATATATATATATGTGTGTGTGTGTGTGTGTGTGTGTGTGTGTGTGTTCTGTCCACAGCATTCACTTATAGCTATGTCTTCAAACTTGCCATTTTCTAAACTAAGTGAATGTGATCGGACCCTAACCCCTTCTGTTCTTCTTCCTCAAATTCTTTCTGTCTGGTCATATGCATTCTGTTGACACGTGTCGAATGTCTTCACTGCGTCCTTGTCAGCTGAAGGTACAGAGACACACATTTAAAACTGTTTTTAATGCCATATCTCTTTTGCCTGAATACTGGAGAAGCCGGAACGACCACCCAACAAACCAAGCGTGTGTAGGAACATGGCTCAACTCTCAATAAGTTGCATGCACGCCACGTGTCCACCAGATGTGAACCGCCAGGGGCACCTGCATAATTGCGCTGTGCAGCCCTTCACCTTATACATACTCATCCGCGCGGTCATTATATCCTCTTCCACCTCGCCATCTCGCTCAAACCCTAGCGCCACCACTAGCTCGAGTCCACGTCGGAGACGAAGCGCTTAGCTGTCACGACCTCTTCGACGCTGTCTTCACGCCGGCCGCGAACCTCATCTTCTCCACCGCTGTCGTAGGTGTCTTCTGTTGCCAAGTTAGGGCACGGGAGATTGGACTACTTGGCATCCATTCCACCCCGTCTAGCAGTTCTTAGTGCGGTAAATAAACTCGCTTTTTACCGCTTTTTCGATCTGTTGAATCCGTCCACTTCACCCAAAAGTGGTTTCTACACTTCCAAATCAGGATCTTTCTGTTTCAGCATCTCATAACCTGCAAGTATATTCACTTATGCCTCATAACTAGTTAGATTCCTCACTTGTACTTATTCATGGATTCGTACAAATCTGGAACCAACTCACATCAAATAAGTGAATGTCTTCGCACTATCAGGTCAATGTCTTCAAACGGATTTATCTTCAAAATATTCTGAGAATGCATATGACCTCTTCCCCTTCCCTCGCATCTCTAATGCTGTCATAGGTACTTGTCCGTGGGAAATCCCTTGGTTCTCGTAGTCTGCATTCATTTGCAGAATACTTACAGCATCACATTGAATCTCCTGAAGCCAGCTCTTGTCTAACCATTCGTCGGAAGCCATTCACTATATTGAAGCCTTTCAGTCTGAATATAACGGCAACTAAAAAATCTGCAACGAAAGGGGGAGGCAACACCGTGGAAATACTGCTTTGGATCTGCCTCCAGATCTCTATGAACTATACAAGTCTGATCCAGAGGAGACCTATGGAGAGAGCAAGTCCATAATCCAGTGGATCACATGATATTGGGCTGAGAACTGGTTCAAGTATAACTTTGTCACTCCTGAGTATGCTGAGAAGAATGCTATCAAGCGCTCGTGGGGCGATATTATTTACAAGAAACTACCACCTCAGACGAAGCCTGAAACTATTGCTCAAGGCTTCTATCCGTGCATGGTCTGAGGGCCTCAGCCTTACAATGCCGACCCATCATCTCTTTGATGGTGTCGTGATGATGATCTCTTCAAGCAAAACTATAAGTTTGCAAAGGAGTCTGCTGCCAAGAACAAAAGCCATTCGGACTCAACTTCAACCCTGGCCCGTCTGCTCCAAGGCCTGATGGCACTCGTGAAGCTAATCCCAATGTCATTGGCCCATTCAATGGCTTCGATGGGCTTCTCTCCCATATTGCAGCTCAAAGGGCCATAGTTGATCAATCTGCTGATGACGCAGACTCTGAGGTTGCTCCTGTGCCCACGAAGCAGAAGAAGAAAACAAAAGCTTCAAAGCCCGCTGCTGCTCCCAAAGCTTCTGTTGTGAAGCCATTGAAAATTGCACCTCCTGAATCCAGTGTGCAGTCTGAAGATCAATCTCGCGTCTCCAAGAAGACCAAGAAGCCCATGAAGATTTTTGGGCATGACCTTACTCCTGCTGCTATTCTGCACAATGAGGACAACCCTATTGGTCTGTCAAGTGATGAAGATCTTGCAGGTGATGCTCTAGAAATGTTGATCAAGAGTAAAACAAGAGGCCGAGATCTTCCAAGATCTGCTTCTGTTTGATGCTGATATACTCAATAACTTCATTGATGAATGGTTTGAGGATCAAAGCATCAACATTGACGATCTGCAGCTGCTAGTGGACATCAGCGTCACGTTTCAAGGTGCCATAGCCAACGAGCTCGCCCTTGCAAATAAAATTGTTGAGCTGAAGAACAATATCGACTATGAGAAAGCTCAGTTTAAGAAGCACATGGCCAAGCTCAGTGTTGCTAATGTGCAAAACTTCAAGCAAATGATGAATGACCTCAAGGCCCAGTTCAACAAGAAGCATGAAGAAGCCAAAGGCTCACGTGGGTGCATGAAGTATTACACGCAGAAGTGTGTGCAAGCGCACAATGAAATTTGAAGAGAAAGGCACTTAGGCGTCCTGGCATCGACCCCAAGATGGCTGCCAAGAAGAAGAAGGACGCTACTGAAGCTGAACCTAAGTCTTCAAGGCAGGAACGACCAAGCATAGTCTTCCCTGCCAGCATGACTAGCTCGAAGCCAAAGGTCCCTTCAGTAGCTTCAGAGCAAAAGAAGACAAGGCAAGCTGAGGCTGAAGCCAGGAAGAGGAAGCACCAAGACACCACTGAGGCTGCTCCCTCCCAGAAAAAGTTGAAGACAAAGGCTTCAAAGTCTTCACGAAAGGAGCGTGATGCCGCCCAAGAACCCCTGAATGTTGAACCCATCTCAGTTGCACTTCCTGCCTCCACCAACTGTGAGCGCCGCCTTGTGATCCATGAGCCTGCTTCCACAGAGGCTCCAGAAACTGAAGAGATTCCAGCTGCTGACTCCAATGTAGCTGAAGACATTGGTCATGAGGACCGTGTTGATGATGATGAAGTCCTTCCTCAGCCCAAATCGGTATCATCGCCTGCTCCTACGAGCAGTGAACTCATAAGCATTGGCCGTCCCTTGACGCCAACTGCTCAAGATGAATTGTGGATTGAGCAACAACCATACAATCCCCTGCACGATGAGATCCCTCGTACTCCACCAGCTCAAGTCACCACTCCGGTGTTTGATGATGATTACATGGAATATACCACTCCCTCACCAAAGGCGTCGCCTGCATTCCGCATGCTTCACAAAGGCCTTAGGCCTCAGGTCTCCATGTTGAGCATTCCAGAAGAGGATGTGCAACAAACCAGCTCAGTAGCACGTCAAGTGTTCCCTGAAGCCATCCCTTCTGCGTCCGCTCATGAGTCTGAAGCCAAAGTTGTTGAAGACATTCCAGCTGCATCAGCTGATGAAGAGAAAGAAGAAGAAAGAGAAGTTATTCCCCCTGCAAGTGATCCAGTAGTACAAGAAGAGAATGTGATTGTGCCAGACCCTCCAGTCATTGAAGCCATGGAGGTTGAAACCAATGAGGCTGCCACCACCATCACCACTGAAGCCAATGACGATGTCATGGCTGAAGACAATGTGGAGCCCGAAGTCAATGCTCCCACTGAAGACATTGTGCAGCCAATCACGTCTGATGTAGCCGTTCCGCCACCAGTGCTGCACACTATGGAATGTGCTTACAATCATGGTGAGTTGGTGACTGTCAAATGGCCTATTATGGTACCACCCACTGCTCCAGGCCCTCAATATGATTATCATGTGGAGCAAAGGCCTCAAACTCAGAAGCCAAAGCCAAGACTGCCAAGGCTTCCCAATGTTGTAACAACCCAAGGCTCCTTCAGTGTGCTCAGCTTCAGCGAGCACAACACATTTTTCGACAGTGCCAAGAACCCTTACAAGAAGCCAAAGATCACCTCTGACACGTTCTGGAGCCATTAGCAACGCAGCTATTACTCGTGCATTCTATACAACCAAGACCGGATTTTTCCTCATAAGCGTCTGGATTGTGATGCCATTGCTGGGCTGTCATGCCTTGAAGAGGCTCTTGACTGCTTCAGAGATGTTGGGCTGCTCTCATTTGTAACTGATAACGAGCATTGGAATGAAGAGCTTCTGCTGCAGTTCTATGCCACACTTCACATCCGAGGCTACAACAGGGATCTGAAGACTTGGATCCTTGAGTGGATGACAGGTAATGTACATCACGAAACCAAAGCTCAAGACATCATCGAGCTTACTTCCCTGCCCACTCCTGGTGAGTTGTTTGAACCAGGTTGTCAGCTTCATCAAAATGAACTGCAAAGCATATTTCAAAATCCAGAACCCAATATGAGCCAGATGCTAAGTATGATGAAGGCTCTGCCCCATGACGCTGAATACCCCAAGGAGTTCTTTGTCAAGGACCTCGAGTACTTGCCCCGCACAGTATATCATATTCTGAGGTGTACTCTGTTGCCTATCAAAGGCAACTCTCCTGATGCCAAACTCGAAGGCGCCATGAAGACATTGGTCTTCTATTTTGTCAATGGCATCAGGTTCAATACACAAGATTTGTTCATCCGTCAACTTGCTGCTTCTGGAATTGATCTCCTTGATCTGAAGTTCTATGCACCATGGGTCATGCGTCTAATCAAGCTTCATTCAACAATCAACTATCAACCTTCAGCACGCAACCATGTTGTATTTTTTCATGATGTTGATATGACTTTTGAAGACATCTACCATGTGCCTGCCAAGAAGCCACTCCACTTGCAAAACACAGAACATCAGAGCTTCACTCAGCCTATTGAAGGCATTCATGTACCAAATTCTGCTACTCCTACTTATCCTCTTGCTGGCAACTTGCGTCCGCTGCATCGTGCCAACACTGAAGCCACAGCCAGTACAATTTCTCAGAGGCCTCAAAAATGTCCTCGGGTCCTCAACGACCGAGAGCTTCTTGTATCCCTACATTAGAAGCAAGATAGGCATCATGACTGGCTGAAGCGCCAAATGCAGAGTCTTCTGGTTGATGTCGATCGCATTCGCAACTTAGCCACAAAGAATTCCTTCGTTGCGCATGAAGCCTGCTGGCGGTCCTAGAAGAGCCTCACACTGCTCTGCTCTGAAGATGATCTTCGCGAAGATGGCTTCACAGAGAAATTCAAGTTTGACTCCAGGCCTCCACAATCTGCAAGTTTGCGTCCAACACCTTCCATTGAAGATTCTGAGTATTCATCTTCGGCTGAAACTGTTGTTGCGAGTGTCGTTGTCGGTGTCAAAACCGGCGGATCTCGGGTAGGGGGTCCCGAACTGTGCATCTAAGGTTGATGGTAATAGGAGATTGGGGACACAATGTTTACCCAGGTTCGGGCCCTCTCTATGGAGGTAATACCCTACTTCCTGCTTGATTGATCTTGATGAATATGAGTGTTACAAGAGTTGATCTACCACGAGATCGTAATGGCTAAAACCCTAGAAGTCTAGCATGTATGACTATGATTGTATATCTATCCTATATGGACTAAGCCCTCCGGTTTATATAGACACCGGAGGGGTCTAGGGTTACATAAGGTCGGTTACAAAGAAAGGAATCTTCATATTTGGTTGCCAAGCTTGCCTTCCACGCCAAGGAGAGTCCCATCCGGACACGGGAGAAAGTCTTCGGTCTTCGTATCTTCACAGCCCATCAGTCCGGCCCATGTCTAACAGGTCGGACGCCCGAGGACCCCTTAGTCCAGGACTCCCTCAGTAGCCCCTGAACCAGGCTTCAATGATGAGGTGTCCGGCGCGTAGATTGTCTTCGGCATTGCAAGGCGGGTTCCTTCTCCGAATACTCCAACCCAGTCTTCGAACGAAACGAACGTGTCCGGTTCTGCAAAAAAAAATTCCACGCACAACCGGAGAGAGCATAATATTCCACGAGTACAATCCGCTGACAACTTTTGGTAATGGACTCCACGTCATCACCCGGTCATTATTTTGACCCGTTTTTGGCCTGACGCCCCAAGTTTCGAGACGCGGTTTTATTGGCATGTCTTGTCAAAGCAGAGATCGTGTCCCCTTATTGCGGGATTCTCATCAATACGAGCGTGGGTAACCCAACCGTTCAGTTGGCACGATTCCTTAGGAGTAGGCAAGTTTTAAGGCTTAGGAGGAGGCATTCGATATTCATCGTCTTTATAAAGGGGCTAAGAACCGTCCTTCCCCTCCACGTCAAACCTTTTATCAACCTTTCCAACCTCGAGTTCCATCACCCAAGGTTCAGCTTAGTAGCTTCAAGCTTTCCAATCATGTCCGGACCCATCCCTCAAGGCCGGTGGGTGGCTTCTTCTGTCACAGAGGAGGATATTGCGAAGCTCCAGGCAGCAAGATACCTGACCGCCGAGATCCCCCACAGGCTTCCTGCCCAAGGGCAAGTTATTCCCACTCCCAGATCTAGTGAGAGGGTCATGATTATCGCCCACTTCCTCCGAGGGCTAGGATTCGCTCTCCACCCCTTTGTTCGAGGGCTCATGTTCTATTACGGGCTAGATTTTCACGATCTAACTCTGGATTCCTTCCTTCATATCTCTGCGTTCATTATCACTTGCGAGGCCTTCCTCCGTGTTCCCCCACACTTCGTCTTGTGGCTCAAGACCTTTAATGTGAAGCCGAAGGTAGTCGATGGAAAACAAGCAGAGTGCGGTGGTGCTGCAGTGAGCAAACTCATAAACGCTCCTTGGCTTAAAGGATCCTTCTCAGAATCTTCCGACTTATGGCAGCGGGAGTGGTTTTACATCACTGAACCCCGTGGTACCAAGTGGGCAGCTACACCTGCATTCTGATCTGGCCCTGCAATTCAGCTCGCATCATGGGTTAATAAGGGATTGGACTGGGGATCAATTGATGAAGTGCAGACTCTGCAGACCCGCATACGGAGTCTCCTTGAGAAGAACACCAAACTCATCGACGTGATTCAAGTAATCTTAGTCCATCGGGTCCTCCCGTCCCAGAGACGACCACTCCGTATGTGGGAGTTCAATCCGGAAGGACCACAAACCCTTCAGCACTTCTTCGGTGCGACGCACAGAGGAATGTGGAAGTTATTTTTCGGGACACGAAAACAATGGCCGGATATAACAGAGGACATAGGCCTCGATTGCAACCATCCGGATACCTTGGTAAGCCCTTGACTCCCGAACACAGCTTGAGTTAAACATCTCATAATAGGATACTGAGAAAACCACCTTTTTCCAGGATTGGATAAAGAAGGCGGAGCAAATCCGGTGTTCGGCCCCTCTCCCTGAAGACTCAACTAGTCTCGTTCTAACAAGGATGCTGGTCCCGGTGCAATGCCAAGTGCCGGTGAGGGAGGACAATAAGGAGAGCGAGGGAGTCAAAGGTAGCCTTAGAGGTACACCAAACACTGTGTCCGGGGAGATTAAGGCTCCTTCTTCCAAAGACAAAAGAGAAAGAGAAGCTGTCATCCTTTCTCCTCATAGTAAGAAAAGGGTCGCCTCCAAAGTTTGGGAGGCAAGGCTTCTAAGCGAGTCAAGACGCCCCTGTCAGGCGGTTCGGGCTCGGAAGGCGACGTCGTCGCATAGTTCCTCCAGAAGGACAAGCCTTCAGCTGAATCATAAGTGAGTCAAGGTGTTTTAAACATATCCTGTTCCTCTTCCTGTTACCTGGGTGACATTTAATATACATATTTGCAGTTCGGCGCGCAGTCTTCCTCAACAGTCCTCGTCCTCGGGGATCTGCTTCCGAAGATGATCGAGAGCGAAACGCCTCCACAGGTTTCCTCGAAGACAATGCCCGAAGGTGAAACTTCGGTCGCCCAGGGCCTGGGATGTGCAGCTCTGACGGGGATCAACCATGAAGGTCTCGGGCTATCCGGTTTACAGCCGGGGGCGCCGGATACAATGATGGGAATGTTGCAACATGCATCTGTCTCGGAAGAACATCGTACTTTAATGAGTACGGTGGCCAAAAGGATTTTGTCCGCGAAAAGCGGGTTGAACGAAGCCTTCATGAGCCTGCTAAGAGGCTTCGAGGTACGTACTATAATATTTTCAATTGTGCTCTATACGCAAAATGCACCTGTGTATAGGTAGTATCCCCTGAGACTCTGGTTGGCGTCCAAAGGGAGGCAATCAGAGGATCGAAAAATATGCCCAGGAGATAGCCTAATTAATTGAAACACAAGCTGTTACCTTCATGACGACTGCCCACGCTACGGAGGTTGCAGGTCTGAAGGGACAACTTGATGTGGCGGATGATGACATCACGCTTATTAACAGGCGGCTCGACGAGGCACAAGGTATGCGTTCGGGGCAGTCATTATATGTATGTATGAAAACATGAGCACGAAGCTAGGGTTGTATACTGAGACATACATAACTGCAGATGGTGCTGCCGTGGTGGAGACCCTTCGGGCTGAACTTGCCCGAGCCAAGGAGTAAGCCTGGATGAGTAATTTGGCTGCCAATAAGGCAGCTAATGAGTTAAAAGCCGAACAGGCTGCTCGGCGCCAGTGTGAGGAGAGAATTTCTATGATGGCGCGCAAGCTGAAAGAAACCACTGCCCGGTGCGAATTCCTCAAGAGGGATAACAAAGCCAAAGCGGCAGACCTTGGCAAGGCCTTACGAGAGGAGAAAGAAGCCCGATTTGAGTCTAGAGCGGCTCGGGAGGAGATCCGGCAAGCTGGGGAGATAGCGGCTGGTAAGCCTTTCTTATTACAGGCTAAATTCGGCGATCTGAAGTATGCCCCGCTTAATCTGTTGTGGAGCTCCCCAGACGCATTCTTGGACTTGCCGAAGAGTGCCTCCGATGCGGCGCAGTTTTACCAAGCGCAGGAAGGGTGCGCAATGGAGAAGCTTTTCTGGTCACAATTCGGTGTGCCAAAGCGTCCGCTGTTACTGAACGAGCAGATGGCCCAGTGGGCCGAGCTCCACAAGATATCCAACTCTGCCATGAAGGACGTCATAGTCCGGCTGTGGCCGACTGAGCCAATTCCGAATAATTATTTCGGTTTGGTGCAGCGACTTGTTGATGCGGTGCCGCGTATCGACGCTGTTAAGCGGTCGATGTGCATTGAAGGTGCACAGATGGCCTTTGCCCGCATCAAGACGTACTGGGCGAAGATGAAGGCCACCGATATTGCAGCGAAGAGTCCACCTAAAGGCAAGGACCATCACATGCCAGAGCATTATTTCGAGGACGTCTTAGAGGGTGCTCGCTTAATAGAGGGTCAGTGCTCGAAAGATATGATATTCGAGTGAAATGTATTAGGATTCTAAAAACAATATTATAATACTTTAATTTTGGCTCCTCCTGTGAGGCCGTTTTTTTTGTAATTTGAAAGTTTTCCAGTCGTCGGCTTCAGCCCCCTCGCATAAAATGCGGGGGTGTTCGGAAAAGCGCTTGATCACTCTTAATCCAACGTCTTGGTCAGTAAAGGATGTGTCAATGCGGCGAACTAGGCAATCGGACTATAGGGCTTTAACACTTTCACTTAGCCATAGGAGTTTTATGGTGGGACTACGATATAGCCCCTAGTATGTACGCAGTTTATCCGAATATGGTACGTTACATGGGTGACCTTAAGAACGGCCCTTCATTTAGTACGGAAAGAATCGCGAAAGATTCTAGTGAGTCATCGAGTGGTTGACCAGCTCTCGCCATATCATGATAGCCAATTTTCGACTTTCTCTACTAAGGTGCTCATCCGGATGAACCGAGACACAATCGCACTAGTTCTCCCTTTACTACCCTAGCCGATATAGCGGAACGTAAGGTAGTAAGCACATGATCCGGGCAACCCAACTATTGACCAAAGACACGATTCGGAGCTGGTGCATATAAGGCCAAACTCGTGATGCTGAAGTCTGCTATAAAGCTGTTCGGACTTTGTCAGCAACTCATTTGTTCCCATATCGAGCCCCTAGCGATTGTGCTGAGGTGCGAGTGTGAAACAACCGGAAAAATTTAGCTCTTTAAAAGAAGCAAATACTGGATACGGATTATGTTCACTGGAACTTGATTGATATGTCAATTGCCATTGTACAAATAACAACGCCACGACCCAGGCTATTTGACATGCCAGTGGTCGAAGGCTGAGGAAGAAGGTACTTTACAGGCTCGAAATAGAGAGTACGGTCTACACAAAATTATTTGGACCTCCACAGCCATGCGTCTGCATTGCCTTGCCTCGGTGGAAGGATTCCTCAACAGGAATAACCTTTGGGTGAGAGTATGAAGCCGAACTCCGAAAGAGTCCGTAAGATGACCAATGTTTGAGCCACATGTAATAAGAGATAAAAAGTGGTTAGAAAAGAAAAAGGAGGAAATGGGAGTGCTTGTAGGCTGTTCCGTATTGTGCCTCTGCTGATGACCAGGGGATTTTGAGTGCATAGTTATGCATGTGCGGTGTAAACCTCGCGAGTATGTGGGGCAAACAACGGAGGCCGAACTGCTAATCCAGCTCTGAGATCAATCGGTTCCATTTAGGGGAGACCGGCGGCTTAACGGCCGATGAGTATTCTATGAGGCCGCTTTGTACTACGGCCGTAATACCGTAGTGTGGTCATCTATACAGAGGGAGTATTCCGTATTTCCATTTACTGTTATGACGCTGCGTGGACCGGGCATCTTAAGTTTTGCGCGGGTGTAGAGTGGGACCGCATTAAAACGAGCAAGAGCGGTATGCCCTAGAAGTGCATGGTAGCTACTGTGGAGCGGGGCAATATCAAAGGTTAAGCCCTCGCTTCGGGATTTGTTCGGCGAACTGAAATGACTTCCAGTGTGATAGATCCCATGCAGTGGGTTTCTACGCCGGGTATTGCTCCCTTGAGAATAGTTGTGGTGGGCTTGATTCTTGAAGGATCAATGCCCATTTTGCGGACAGTGTCTTGGTAGAGTAGTAAGATGCTACCGCCGTCCATAAGGACTTTCTTGAGATGGAAACCATCGATAATTGGATCGATGATCAGAGCTGCCAGACCATCGGGACGGATATGACTAATTTTTGGGGGGATCCACTCTATGGCGTATATGTCCTGTGGTGCGCATGTGCGCTCCCTTGTAGGGGTGTGTGTCACATATACCATGTTTACGGTTTTTACTTCGGGGGGAAATTGCTTCTGAACGCCGGTGTTCGGCTGGCGAGTCTCTTCGTCATCACTGTCACTAGGCGGCCGCTTCCCCTTGTGTTCGGCATTAAGTTTGCCGCTTTGTTTGAAGACCCAACAGCTTCTGTTTGTGTGAGTAGCTGGTTTATTGGGGGTGCCGTGAATCTGGCAGGGCCGGTCCAGTATCTTGTCTAGATTGGATGTCCCGTCTCTATTTGCCTTGAATGCCTTTTTTCGTTGATCGGGTTTGGAGCCGCTAAACCCAGTGTTAACCGCCGTGTCTCGCTTATTTCATTATTACCGCGACGCTTGTGTATATCGCGTCGTGGCTTGCCGTTGCCGTCTCGGGCTTCTGAAGTACCCGGATCGCTGGCGTTGTCGCTTCTACGAGTGAGCCAGCTGTCCTCCCCTGCGCAAAAGCGGGTCATTAAAGCGGTAAGGGCTGCCATGGATTTTGGTTTTTCTTGGCCGAGGTGGCGGGCGAGCCATTCGTCCCGGACGCTGTGTTTGAAGGCCGCGAGGGCTTCTGTGTCTGGACAATCGACGATTTGGTTCTTTTTAATTAAGAACATAGTCCAGAGCCTCCTGGCTGACTCTCCGGGCTGTTGGGCGATGTGACTTAAGTCATCGGCATCTGGTGGCCGGACATATGTACCCTGGAAGTTGTTGCGGAAGGCTTCTTCCATGTCTTCTCAGCTGCCAATGGAGTTTTCGGGCAGACTGTTCAACCAGTACCGAGCTGGTCCTTTGGGTTTTAGTGGAAGATACTTGATGGCGTGGAGATCATCACCATGGGCCATATGAATATGGAGAAGAAAATCCTCGATCCATACCGCGGGGTCTATTGTCCCATCATATGATTCCATGTTTACGGGTTTAAACCCTTCTGGGAATTCATGATCCATCACCTCGTCAGTGAAGCAAAGGGGGTGTGCGGTGCCTCTGTATCGGGCCACGTCGCGACGTAGCTCGGATGGAGTCTGTCTACGATTCTTGGCCCGGGCGTGAGTATGATTGTTGCGTCCGGCTAGATAGCTGATAACCCACAGGTATAGGGGATCGCAACAGTTTTCGAGGGTAGAGTATTCAACCCAAATTTATTGATTCAACACAAGGGGAGCCAAAGAATATTCTCAAGTATTAGCAGCTGAGTTGTCAATTCAACCACACCCGGATAACTTAATATCTGCATCAAAGTATTTATTAGCAAAGTAATATGATAGTAGTGGTAACGGTAACAAGGGTAACCGTAGCAAAAGTAATATTTTTGGTGTTTTGTAGTGATTGTAACAATAGCAACGGAAAATTAAATAAGTGAAGAACAATATGTGAAAAGCTCGTAGGCATCGGATCGGTGATGGAGAATTATGCCGGATGCGGTTCATCATGTAACAGTCATAACATAGGGTGACATGTATAGCTCCAATTCATCAATGTAATGTAGTCATGTATTCCGATTATAGTCAGACGTGCTTATGGAAAAGAACTTGCATGACATCTTTTGTCCTACCCTCCTGTGGCAGCGGGGTCCTAATGGAAACTAAGGGATATTAAGGCCTGCTTTTAATAGAGTACCGGAACAAAGCATTAGCACAAGTGAATACATGAACTCCTCAAACTACGGTCATCACCGGGAGTGGTCCCGATTATTGTCACTTCTGGGTTGCCGGATCATAACACATAGTAGGTGACTATAGACTTGCAAGATAGGATCAAGAACTCACATATATTCATGAAAACATAATAGGTTCAGATCTGAAATGATGGCACTCGGGCCCTAGTGACAAGCATTAAGCATAGCAAAGTCATATCAACATCAATCTTAGAACATAGTGGATACTAGGGATCAAACCCTAACAAAACTAACTCGATTACATGATAGATCTCATCCAACCTATCACCGTCCAGCAAGCCTACAATGGGCATCATGAAATTGGTGATGGAGGATGGTTGATGATGACAATGGCGACGGATTCCCCTCTCCGGAGCCCCGAACGGACTCCAGATCAGCCCTCCCGAGTGGTTTTAGGGCTTGGCGGTGGCTCCGTATCGTGAAATGCGATGAATCCTTCTCTCTGATTTTTTTTCTCCCTGAAAGTGAATATATGGAGTTGGAGTTGAGGTCGGGGGAGCGTCGGGGCCCACGAGGCGGGGCGCGCCTGGGTAAGGCGCGCCCACCCTCGTGGGATGTGGTGTGGGCCCCCGACGTGGATTTTTCTTCCAGATTTTTCTTATTTTCCAAATAGATGTTCCGTGGAGTTTCGTGTCATTCCGAGAACTTTTGTTTACGCATAAATAACACCATGGAAAGTCTGCTGAAAACAGCGTCAGTCCGGGTTAGTTCCATTCAAATATGCATGTTAGAGTCCAAAACAAGGGCAAAAGTGTTTGGAAAAGTAGATACGACGGAGACGTATCAATAGCCGTTGTCGCGTGTCGGGGCGCGTCCCCATGATCCATAGATCGATCTGTTCTGACCTGCTCTACTATCCAAGTCCTGCCGTAGGTCGTAGATATGTCCCCAAGCTGTTTTATCTCTACCTTTACGGTGAGGTGGAGCAGGCTGGTGTTCGGCTTGAGATGTCATTTTGTCCCGACCACGTAGTGGTCGGTCAACCGCATTACGTGATGATGGTACGGGCTCCAGTGCCTCATCATCGAACTGAGGTAGTAATTTACGCTTCGGGTAACTTTTGGCTGGGCGTTTAAGGACGCATTCCTCGGCTGCCAGGACATCAGTCCATCTATCATTGAGAAAATCATGATCAGCTTGAAGTTGCTGTTGTTTCTTTTTTAGCCTCCTTGCAGTGGCTATTAGCCGGCGCTTAAAGAGCTCCTGCTCAAGAGGTTCCTCAGGCACGATAAAATCCTCGTTGCCGAGGCTCACCTCCTCCTTGGAGAGCGGAAAATAGTTACTGTCCTCCGAGTCTTGGTGTATGGCCTGTTCATCAGGGCTAGCTTCCCCATCTTCCCGATCATCCTGTTTGGTAGTTTGTTCGTCGGGATCTTCTCTGTCTTCGGCACCGTCCGAAGTGTTATCGTCTCCTGTGCCGGTGTTGCTGTTTTTGGTGCGGTGTGATTTAGAGCGGCGCCGCTGACGCCGGCGCTTTGGTTGTATCTTAGGAGGCTCATCCTCGACTGGATTTTCCTTGTCATCGCCGCTATTATCTTTTGGTGCATCCACCATGTATACTTCATATGAGGAGGTGGTCGTCCATCGTCCGGTGAGCGGCGGGTTTTGGGCTTGTAACGCCCCGGATTCGATGCGCCAGGTGTCCGCCAGTTATTCGCCGTCGTTGCCATGTCTTTTGCTTGCGTGTTGCACTTTGCCATGTCATCATCTGCATTTCTATCATGTCATCATGTGCATTTCTTTTGCATATGTGTTCGTCTCATGCATCCGAGCATTTTCCCGTTGTCCGCTTTTGCAATCCGGCACTCCTATGTCTCCGGCGCCTTTTACCTCTTTTTCGTATGCGGGTGTTAAACGGTCTCGGAATGCCCCGAGGTTTGTCAAGCGGCCTTGGTATAGCACCCGTAGACCGCCTGTCAAGTTTCGGATCATTTGGAGGTCGTTTGGTACTCCAACGGTTAACCGGGTAACCGCAAAGCCCTCTTTGAGATGCAGCCCAACTTCCCTTTCAAAGTGGCCCAAAACCCACCAAACTCCCCTCCATGTTCTCGGTCCTTCGATCACGATCGCGTGGCCGAAAACCGCTCCTCATTTGGACTCTCCTAGCTCCCTCTACCTATAAATATGTCTCCTCCGAAATTCAGGATGAATTCGTCCCTAACCCTAGATCCCGCCTCCTCTGCCGCCGGACATGTCCGCCGCCGTCCGACGAAACCCAGCGCCGCCGCCCGCAGCCATCCAGCGCGCCCACGTATCCTCCGCCCGCCGTCCCGCGCCGCCCGACCCGCGGAGCCCATCCGCCAGCAGGCCAGATCCGGCGCCGCCCGGCCGCTCGTCCCGCGCCTCCGGCGCCCTCCGCCCATGACGCCCGCCAAGCCATCCCCTGGCCGCCGCCCGCCCGCGCCTTCCCGCCGCCCGGCCGCCGCCGCCCGACCGCCGGATCCCGTCGCCCGCCGTCTTCGCCCGGTGGCCCGGCGCCGCCCCAGCGTGCTCCAGGCTTCACCGCCGCCGCCTCGCCTCCCGTCGGCGCCGCCCTCCTCGCCGCCTTCTCCGCCACCACCACCAGCCCGCGTTCCCGGATCCATAACCTCGCCGCTGCCCGGCTGCCGCCCCATGCCGGATCCGGCGGGATCCGGCCGGAGAGACCTCCCCGCCTGAAGTCCGGCCACCCGCGTCGTCCTCGCCGAGTCGCCGCGTTGACCCGTCGCGGGACCGCCTCGTCCCGGATCGGCCTCGTCCACCCTGAGCCCTCCAAGCAAACACGGTCGCGCCCCGTCCTGGTTCCCGCCGTCCCGTTGACTTCTCTCGGAGGGGTATATTTTTCCAAGTCCTTTTTCTGCATATATTTTGTTCCATTTTTCTTGCATCATATCTCTGTCATTGTTGCTACGTTTTGCGCGTGTAATATGTCAAAATGTTCGCCCCGAAGAGTAGATCATTTCATCTCATTGCATCATTTTCATTTGAGCTCATCCTGATGCCCGAAATGCTGTTGGAAGAGTGCTATGTGATGTTAGTTTCTGTTTCTTAACAGAACATGCCCTTTTGTCATTTTTGCCATGATTGATGTGTGCATCCTATGAACTTGAGTCCTACATGTGTTTCGTAATATGCCATGCCATCTTTCCAGGGGTGCTTGCCATGTATTTTTGTGAGTTGTGTAGTGAGTGCATCAAGCTTGTTAAGTAGGGTACTTGCTGTTGCTGTTTTCCTGGCAGATTCTGTTATATTTTGTTGCCATGTTAACTTGATGCTACCGAGAGATCCATGCTTATTTTGAGATACTTCAGTAAGGATGTTTTGTTATACATGTCTTGCTCTATCCATCCATGCCCTTGTTTGCAATTATGGAGTGCCATAGCTTGAGTAAATCGAGCTCTACTTTTGCTATAAAATGTTCCTGGCAGATTGTTTACATGTTATTCAATTTTGCCAAGGTTGTTGTGGTTGATACTTGCATGCTATGTTGTTGTTCTTGCCATGTATAGTTGCTATGTCATGTATTCGTACTGTTGGTTGCCTTGCCATGCCATGTATTGCTCTGTGGTGAGTGATTCAAGCTCACTAACATGCCTACTTATCGTTGTTCCTGCCATGCTTGAATCTGTAATATAATTTGCGATATTGACATGGGTGTTACTATATTTTCTAATCCTTTTTGGCTTATGGTCAGTAAAGGACATTTGTTCTATGCAATTAGTAGATTCATGACATGCCTTTGTTTTCCATGTTATGTTCCTGTAACATGTTGTTTAATAGCTCTAAACATTGCAACCTGATGTTATTTCTGCCAATGCCTGAAACTGTTATTATTTGCAATCTTGCCATGTCATTTTGAGCATGTTATACTTGTTTCTGGAGATAGCTCAGTGTTCATGTTCTGTAATGCTTTACCTGTAGATCAAGCCCATGTCTTTTGTTATTACGTTCAGATGCTGTAGCATGTTGTTTTGATGCTCGCAATATGCCTAGTTGTTGTTTTGGACAGATTGTTGCTATGACTTGTAGTGTGTATGTGTTGAACCGTTGCTCCGTTTTGAGGTGCTCTATATGAAACTTTCTTGATTTTGCATGTAGCTTCATATTATCATGTTGCACCCTTGTTTTGAGGTGTTTGCTTGATATTTGTATGCATTTTGCATCAATGCCATGCTTATTTTGTTTTGCTCATATCTTCTAGACCGTAGCTCCGAATCTAATGAACTTTATATGTAACTTGACTAGAATTTCGTGTAGATCATCGTGGTGCATCTTAACTTGCTGTTTAACAACTTGAACATAAGGTTTATTCAGATCTGGACCAATTTCGAAATTTGCATATGAGGACTTACGGAATTGTTCTATGTTGTTTCCGGCCTCATTTAAACTTGCCTTGATGTGTTGCTCTTGTTTGCATCATCTCTTGCCATGAGTAGCTTCATGTAGCTTTGTCATGCATCATGCTTGTTGTGCATCATGTCTTGTTCATGGTGGTGTGTTTACCTATGTTGTGTGCTTCTTCTTGTTAGTTCCTGTTTACGTTGCGATCGTGAGGATTCGTTCGTCACGCTTGGTTCGGCTTCATCCGCTCGTCTTCTTCATGGACTCGTTCTTCTTCCTTATGCGGGATTTCAGGCAAGATGACCGCTACCCTGGATCTCACTACTATCATTGCTATGCTAGTTGCTTCGTTCTTCGCTATGCTGCGCTACCTATCACTTCTTGCTCAAGCCCCCTATTTGCCATGTCAGCCTCTAACCTTTTGCACCCTTCCTATGCAAACCATTGTTTGGCTATGTTACCGCTTTGCTCGGCCCCTCTTATAGCGTTGTTAGTTGCAGGTGAAGATGAAGTTTGTTCCTTGTTGGAACATGGAGATGTTGTTCCATGCTGGAACATGTTTACTTGTTGGGATATAACAATATATCTTATATTGTTAATGCATCTATATACTTGGTAAAGGGTGGAAGGCTCGGCCTTATGCCTGGTGTTTTGTTCCACTCTTGCCGCCCTAGTTTCCGTCATATCGGTATTATGTTCCCGGATTTTTGCGTCCCTAACGCGGTCGGGTGATTTATGGGACCCCCTTGACAGTTCGCTTTGAATAAGACTTTTCCAAAGAAGGCCCAACATTGGTTTTACCATTTGCCTCACCTATGCCCTTTTTCCCTTGGGTTTCCGGAGCCCGAGGGTCATCTTTATTTTAGCCCCCGGGCGGTGCTCGTCGTGAGTGCTGGTCCAAACCGTCGACCGCCGGTGTACCAGGCAACTCTGGGTTCGCCTATCGGAAGTTTGGACAATCCGGTGTGCCACGAGAACGAGATATGTGCAGCTCCTATCAGGATTTGTCGGCATCCGGGCGGCTTTTGCTGGTCTTGTTTTATTGCTGTGAAATGTCTTGTAGCCGGATTCCGAGACTGATCGGGCTTCCCGGGAGAAGGTCTATTCCTTCGTTGATCGCGAGAGCTTATCATGGGCTAAGTTGGGACACCCTGCAGGTATAAACTTTTCGAGAGCCGTGCCCAGCGGTTATGTGGCAGATGGGAATTTGTTAATATCCGGTTGTAGTAAACTTGAAGCAAACTCTTCTAAAATACACCAACCGTGTGTGTAACCGTGAGTGTCTCTTTTCGGGTTGATCGAGAGGAGAACACGGTTTCGGGTTATGTCTGACGTAAGTAGGAGTTCAGGATCACTTCTTGATCATAGTGGACGACCGTTCCTTTGATTCTCTTCTCGCTCTCTTTTGCGTATGTTAGCCACCATATATGCTTAGTCGCTGCTGCAACCTCATCACTTTATCCCTTCCTTCCCCTTTAAGCTTTGCTAGTCTTGATACCCATGGTAATGGGATTGCTGAGTCCTCGTGGCTCACAGATTACTACACCACCAGTTGCAGGTACAGGTTATGCGATGATCATGACGCGAGAGCGATGTTTATTTGTGTTGGAGTTCTTCTTACGCTTCCTCGATCGGGGATAGGTTCGGTCGGCAGCACAGGCTAGCGGTGGTGGATGTCGTTGGAGTTTCGGTTTATGTTCCATCCGTAGTCGGATGTTGTTCTCTTGTATTTGATGTTGATGTATTCTTGTGGCATTTGTGCCTTATGTATATATCCCTATGTATTATGTAATGTTGATGTAATGATATCCACCTTGCAAAAGCGTTTCAATATGCGGGTCTATCCTTGGTGGGACCGTCGAGTTCCTTTTGGATAGGGTCGCATATTGGGCGTGACAAGTTGGTAATCAGAGCCTCGACCGACCCTAGGAGCCCCCTTGATTGATCGTGTAGTTTGGCCGCAGTTGAGTCTAGAATAAAACTATTTTTGGAGTCTAGTTATATCGGAGAGTAGGAATTCTTTTTACTCCTCTGCCCCTTCGTCGCTCTGGTGAGGAATCTTGACGTAGGTGTTTTGAATTGCTCCTCTTCCCGTTCAAATTTTTCTTTAGGATCACGTGGTTAGTGTCGTGAGTTGTCCATCCTCTTTGTTCGGTGCATTTCGTCAAGTTGACTCGAGCCTCTTCATCTTTGCAAGTTCAATCCTCAGTTGTTTTATTTTCCCACCCGCCCACCCTTCTTCTTCTCGGAACCGGAGTCCGTGATCGAGTATCCATCCTACTCATGTGAAGTTTTTGCTCTCTCTCTTCAATGTTTTCAACCGGTGTTTTTCTCTTCAAGATATTCGTCGCTTTCCCCTTCCAAGCTGTCTTTGTTTTCCCGCCTCCCACCCTTTTTCTTACCGGAGTTTGAGTCTGTTTCGACCATCAATTCCATTCGTGCGGAACCTCTTCAGTCCTTCGTCAATTATTTCAACCGGTGAATTCGCATCTCGTTCGACATTCTTCATCTCTTTTCTTTTCCGGTGCAATCAATTCAAGTTTTTCGGGTTGATCATATTCTTTTCCTCGGCTCAAATGTTTTCGCCTTGCTCGTTCGCCTCTCGCCAGTTTATCCTTCCGAGTCGCAAGTCATCTCAGGAGATTCGTCGGTGTTCCATTTAATTCAAGGTTGTCACCTCATTCAAATATTTCAGTTCTTCCGGTGCATCATCTGTCTGTTCAACAATCCTTTTCCAACGGTGTTTTTCTTTTAGTGGGCCCTAACCCACGTGTCTTTTCCCGTGATCTTACGACTCTTCTGATTTCCGGAGCTATTCTCTAATTATTTTCGGAGTTTGGCGTAGAATGAATTTCATCGATCAGATGCCTTTTCAAGATCGATTTCAAATCATTTCTTTGTTGGCTCAACCTCTTTGCTTTTCATTCTACCGGAGTATCTCAACAATTTTGGTGGTGTTTATCGTTGTCTTGAAGACCAAAGTAGAGTTTCCCTAAATCGTGTCCGTTCTCCCGAAGATTTGTGGTGTTAGCTCGAATTATCCTATCTATTTGGTTCGATCGTGCAATTCTTTTCATCCATCCGAGTATTTCAAGAGTTGCTTTTCTGTTACAATTATCCGGAGGCCTTCTTTTCAGAATATTGCTTCGTTCCAAGTTTTCAGATTCATTCCCCAATTATTCTATATCCGTGCCCCTTCGTTCATCTCAATTTTATTCCGGTGCCTCGTTCAAGTGTTCTTTAATCAGCTCATGATCTCTTTGTTCTTTCGCATCTAAATCCCCTCGAGCATATTTGTTCTCTAATTCTTCCCGGTGATTCATCCTCTTTAAATGGAGTCATTTCCGAATTCTTACGGTGGTTCGTTCAAGATTCTTTTCCTTGATTATCATACTAATTCATTCGTTCTTTCCAATCCTACCGTGGTTCACGAAGACCTTCTCAAGTTTGCGACATGTCACTTCTTAATTCTTTTCAAGAAGAATAAGTAGTTTGCAGAATCCATTTCTTGTCATCAATTTAATTTGATGAGGGATAAGCATACAATAAATCTTATTCTTATTTCATCAAAGTGATTAATCCCTTCCTTCGGAGTTTGTTCGTAATGAATAAATTCTAGTTCCAAGTGTTTTCATCTTTTCTTTTCCGGAGTTCGAATTTCCTCGACCATTTCGTCGGAACCTCCATCTAAATCATCGCAAGGCTCATCTTATTCTTTCTTCCTTCATTCAATCTCATCATCCTTTTGTTACCGGAGTTTGTCATGGTGGTTCTTCATGATTTAATTCATTCTTCAAGTGTTCATCAAGAGTTGGTGGAGTTCAAGTATCTTTTCTTCTCGCGTCTCGAAGTGCAATTAAATCTTCATATTCTTTTGAAATGGAGTTTTGCATTTCTTCGTTCTTCCCAGCTATCCAGTCATTTCCGGTTGTGGCAGGTTATCACCTCATGATTTTGAGATGTTACCTATAAGTCCACAACAAGCTTATTATTTTCGTTGTTGATTCTCTCAACAATTTCGTTCAACCCTTCCTTCTAAGCTCATTTCATTCCACTCTTTTAATTCTTTCCGGAGGTTTTGGGTCATGTCTTCATCAGTCATTCCATCTCTGAAGTTCAAGTTCTATTCCTCCATGTTTTAGCCGGAGTGCTTCCTAAATCCTTTCAGTCTTATTCGTTTCTTTTCTCATTCTAACCAATCCGGTTAGAACGAGTCGTTTCAGAGTCTATCTTGATTCCGTGGGCTTTCGATTCTCGTCATTCTCATCGTTCCTCTCTTCTTCTCGAGTGCTCTCGATTCTTTGCTTCTTCTCTTGAGTTTTTTGTTCCGCCTCTTCCTCTTTCTCTTCCGTCTCGGTCCTAAGATCTCGGGACGAGATCTCTTGTTAGTGGAGGACTGTTGTAACGCCCCGGATTCGATGCGCCAGGTGTCCGCCAGATTATTCGCCGTCGTTGCCATGTCTTTTGCTTGCGTGTTGCACTTTGCCATGTCATCATCTGCATTTCTATCATGTCATCATGTGCATTTCTTTTGCATATGTGTTCGTCTCATGCATCCGAGCATTTTCCCCGTTGTCCGTTTTGCAATCCGGCACTCCTATGTCTCCCGGCGCCCCCTTTTACCTCTTTTCGTGTGCGGGTGTTAAACGGTCTCGGAATGCCCCGAGGTTTGTCAAGCGGCCTTGGTATAGCACCCGTAGACCGACTGTCAAGTTTCAGATCATTTGGAGGTCGTTTGGTACTCCAACGGTTAACCGGGTAACCGCAAAGCCCTCTTTGAGATGCAGCCCAACTTCCCTTTCAAAGTGGCCCAAAACCCACCAAACTCCCCTCCATGTTCTCGGTCCTTCGATCACGATCGCGTGGCCGAAAACCGCTCCTCATTTGGACTCTCCTAGCTCCCTCTACCTATAAATATGTCTCCCCCTCCGAAATTCGCGGATGAATTCGTCCCTAACCCTAGATCCCACCTCCTCTGCGCGCCGGACATGTCCGCCGCCGTCCGGACGAAACCCGCGCCGCCGCCCGCAGCCATCCAGGGCGCGCCACGTGTCCTCCGCCGCCGTCCCCGCGCCGCCGACCATGCAGAGCCCATCCAAGGCGGGCCAGATTCCGGCGCCGCCCGGCTCGTCTCAAGCGCCTCGGCGCCCTCCGCCAGGCCGCGCCAGCCATCCACAACGCCCGCCCTTTTCCATCCTTCCGCCGCGCCCGGCCGCCGCCCGACCGCCGCGGATCCCATCGCCCGCCGTCTTCGCCGTTGGCGCGCCCGCTTGCAGCGTGCTCGAAGCTCACCGCCGCCGCCCTGCCTCCGTCGGCGCCCGCCCTCTCGCCGCCTTCTCCGGCCACCACCAGCCAGCGCTGCCCCGGATCCATAACCTCGCCCGCTGCTGCCGTCGCCGCCGTAGCCGGATCCCGTGAGATCGGCCGGAGAGACCTCCCCGCCCGTCCGGCCACCCGCCGTCGTCCTCGCCCGGAGTCGCCCGCGTTGACCCGTCGCCGGGACCGCCTCATCCCGGATCGGCCTCGTCCACCCTGAGCCCTCCAAGCAAACACGGTCGCGCCCGTCACGGTTCCCGCCGTCCGTTGACTTCTCTCGGAGGGTATATTTTTCCAAGTCCTTTTTCTGCATATATTTTGTTCCATTTTTCTTGCATCATATCTCTGTCATTGTTGCTCCGTTTTGCGCGTGTAATATTTCAAAATGTTCGCCTCGAAGAGTAGATCATTTCATATCATTGCGTCATTTTCATTTGAGCTCATCTTGATGCCCGAAATGCTGTTGGAAGAGTGCTATGTGATGTTAGTTTCTGTTTCTTAACAGAACATGCCCTTTTGTCATTTTTGCCATGATTGATGTGTGCATCCTATGAACTTGAGTCCTACATGTGTTTTGTAATATGCCATGCCATCTTTCCAGGGGTGCTTGCCATGTATTTTTGTGAGTTGTGTAGTGAGTGCATCAAGCTTGTTAAGTAGGGTACTTGATGTTGCTGTTTTCCTGGCAGATTCTGTTATATTTTGTTGCCATGTTAACTTGATGCTACCGAGAGATCCATGCTTATTTTGAGATACTTCAGTTAGGATGTTTTGTTATACATGTCTTGCTCTATCCATCCATGCCCTTGTTTGCAATTATGGAGTGTCATAGCTTGAGTCAATCGAGCTCTACTTTTGCTATAAAATGTTCCTGGCAGATTGTTTACATGTTATTCAATTTTGCCAAGGTTGTTGTGGTTGATCCTTGCATGCTATGTTGTTGTTCTTGCCATGTATAGTTTCTATGCCATGTCTTCTTACTGTTGGTTGCCTTGCCATGCCATGTATTGCTCTGTGGTGAGTGATTCAAGCTCACTAACATGCCTACTTATCGTTGTTCCTGCCATGCTTGAATCTGTAATATAACTTGCGATATTGACATAGGCGTTACTATATTTTCTAATCAGTAAAGGACATTTGTTCTATGCAATTAGTAGATTCATGCCATGCCTTTGTTTTCCATATTAAGTGCCTGTAACATGTTGTTTGATAGCTCTAAACATTGCAACCTGATGTTATTTCTGCCAATGCACTAAACTGTTATTATTTGCAATCTTGCCATGTCATTTTGAGCATGTTCTACTTGTTTCTGGAGATAGCTCAGTGTTCATGTTCTGTAATGCTTTACCTGTAGATCAAGCCCATGTCTTTTGTTATTACGTTCAGATGCTGTAGCATGTTGTTTTGATGCTCGCAATATGCCTAGTTGTTGTTTTGGACAAATTGTTGCTATGACTTGTATAGTGTGTATGTGTTGAACCGTTGCTCCGTTTTGAGGTGCTCTATATGAAACTTGCTTGATTTTGCATGTAGCTTCATATTATCATGTTGCACCCTTGTTTTGAGGTGTTTGCTTGATATTTGTATGCATTTTGCATCAATGCCATGCTTATCTTGTTTTGCTCATATCTTCTAGACCGTAGTCTCGAATCTAATGAACTTTATATGTAACTTGACTAGAATTTACGTGTAGATCATCGTGGTGCATCTTAACTTGCTGTTTAACAACTTGAACATAAGGTTTATTCAGATCTGGACCAATTTCGAAATTTGCATATGAGGACTTACCGAATTGTTCTATGTTGTTTCCGCCTCATTTAAACTTGCCTTGATGTGTTGCTCTTGTTTGCATCATCTCTTGCCATGAGTAGCTTCATGTAGCTTTGTCATGCATCATGCTTGTTGTGCATCATGTCTTGTTCATGGTGGTGTGTTTACCTATGTTGTGTGCTTCTTCTTGTTAGTTCCTGTTTGCTATGATCGTGAGGATTCGTTCGTCTCACGCTTGGTTCGGCTTCATCCGCTCGTCTTCTTCATGGACTCGTTCTTCTTCCTTGCGGGATTTCAGGCAAGATGACCGCTACCCTGGATCTCACTACTATCATTGCTATGCTAGTTGCTTCGTTCTTTCGCTATGCTGCGCTACCTATCACTTCTTTGCTCAAGCCCCCTATTTGCCATGTCGACCTCTAACCTTTTGCACCCTTCCTATGCAAACCATTGTTTGGCTATGTTACCGCTTTGCTCGGCCCCTCTTATAAGCGTTGTTAGTTGCGGTGAAGATGAAGTTTGTTCCTTGTTGGAACATGGAGATGTTGTTCCATGCTGGAACATGTTTACTTGTTGGGATATAACAATATATCTTATATTGTTAATGCATCTATATACTTGGTAAAGGGTGGAAGGCTCGGCCTTATGCCTGGTGTTTTGTTCCACTCTTGCCGCCCTAGTTTCCGTCATATCGGTATTATGTTCCCGGATTTTTGCGTCCCTAACGCGGTCGGGTGATTTATGGGACCCCCTTGACAATTCGCTTTGAATAAGACTTTTCCAGCAAGGCCCAACATTGGTTTTACCATTTGCCTCACCTATGCCCTTTTTCCCTTGGGTTTCCGGAGCCCGAGGGTCATCTTTATTTTAGCCCCCCCGGGCCAGTGCTCGTCGTGAGTGCTGGTCCAAACCGTCAGCCGCCGGTGGCCACCAGGGGCAACTCTGGGTTCGCCTATCGGAAGTTTGGACAATCCGGTGTGCCACGAGAACGAGATATGTGCAGCTCCTATCAGGATTTGTCGGCACATCCGGCGGCTTTGCTGGTCTTGTTTTATTGCTGTGAAATGTCTTGTAGCCGGATTCCGAGACCGATCGGGCTTCCCGGGAGAAGGTCTATTCGCTTCGTTGATCGCGAGAGCTTATCATGGGCTAAGTTGGGACACCTGCAGGGTATAACCTTTCGAGAGCCGTGCCAGCGGTTATGTGGCAGATGGGAATTTGTTAATATCCGGTTGTAGTAAACTTGAAGCAAACTCTTCTAAAATACACCAACCGTGTGTGTAACCGTGAGTGTCTCTTTTCGGGGTTGATCGAGAGGAGAACACGGTTTCTGGGTTATGTCTGACGTAAGTAGGAGTTCAGGATCACTTCTTGATCATAGTGGACGACCGTTCCTTTGATTCTCTTCTCGCTCTCTTTTGCGTATGTTAGCCACCATATATGCTTAGTCGCCGCAACCTCATCACTTTATCCCTTCCTTCCCTTTAAGCTTTGCTAGTCTTGATACCCATGGTAATGGGATTGTTGAGTCCTCGTGGCTCACAGATTACTACACCACCAGTTGCAGTACAGGTTATGCGATGATCATGACGCGAGGCGATGTTTATTTGTGTTGGAGTTCTTCTTCCGCTTCCTCGATCAGGGATAGGTTCGGTCGGCAGCTGGGCTAGCAGGGTGGATGTCGTTGGAGTTTCGGTTTATGTTCCATCCGTAGTCGGATGTTGTTCTCTTGTATTTGATGTTGATGTATTCTTGTGGCATTTGTGCCTTATGTATATATCCCTATGTATTATGTAATGTTGATGTAATGATATCCACCTTGCAAAAGCGTTTCAATATGCGGGTCTATCCTTGGTGGGACCGTCGAGTTCCTTTGGATAGGGTCGCATATTAGGCGTGACAAGTTGGTAATCGAGCCTCGACCGACCCTAGGAGCCCTTGATTGATCGTGTAGTTTGGCGCAGCTTGAGTCTAGAATAAAACTATTTTTGGAGTCTAGTTATATCGGAGAGTAGGAATTCTTTTTACTCCTCTGCCCCTTCGTCGCTCTGGTGAGGAATCTTGACGTAGGTGTTTTGAATTGCTCCTCTTCCCGTTCAAATTTTTCTTTAGGATCACGTGGTTAGTGTCGTGAGTTGTCCATCCTCTTTGTTCGGTGCATTTCTCGTCAAGTTGACTCGAGCCTCTTCATCTTTGCAAGTTCAATCCTCAGTTGTTTTATTTTCCCACCCGCCCACCCTTCTTCTTCTCGGAACCGGAGTCCGTGATCGAGTATCCATCCTACTCATGTGAAGTTTTTGCTCTCTCTCTCTTCAATGTTTTCAACCGGTGTTTTTCTCTTCAAGATATTCGCCGCTTTCCCTTCCAAGCTGTCTTTGTTTTCCGCCTCCCACCATTTTTCTTACCGGAGTTTGAGTCTGTTTCTACCATCAATTCCATTAAATGCGGAACCTCTTCAGTCCTTCGTCAATTATTTCAACCGGTGAATTCACATCTCGTTCGACATTCTTCATCTCTTTTCTTTTCCGGTGCAATCAATTCAAGTTTTTCGGGTTGATCATATTCTTTTCCTCGGCTCAAATGTTTTCCCCTTGCTCGTTCGCCTCTCGCCAGTTTATCCTTCCGGAGTGCGCAAGTCATCTCAGGAGATTTGTCGGTGTTCCATTTAATTCGAGGTTGTCACCTCATTCAAATATTTCAGTTCTTCCGGTGCATCATCTGTCTGTTCAACAATCCTTTTCCAACGGTGTTTTTCTTTTAGTGGGCCCTAACCCACAGGTCTTTTCCCAGGATCTTACCTGACTCTTCTGATTTCCCGGAGCTATTCTCTAATTATTTTCGGAGTTTGACGTAAGAATGAATTTCATCAGTCAGATGCCTTTTCAAGATCGATTTCAAATCATTTCTTTGTTGGCTCAACCTCTTTGCTTTTCATTCTACCGGAGTATCTCAACAATTTTGGTGGTGTTTATCGTTGTCTTGAAGACCAAAGTAGAGTTTCCCTAAATCGTGTCCGTTCTCCCGAAGATTTGTGGTGTTAGCTCGAATTATCCTATCTATTTGGTTCCAGTCGTGCAATTCTTTTCATCCATCCGGAGTATTTCAAGAGTTGCTTTTCTGTTACAATTATCCGGAGGCCTTCTTTTCAGAATATTGCTTCGTTCCAAGTTTTCAGATTCATTCCCCAATTATTCTATATCCGTGCACCGTCGTTCATCTCAATTTTATTCCGGTGCCTCGTTCAAGTGTTCTTTAATCAGCTCATGATCTCTTTGTTCTTTCGCATCTAAATCCCCTCGAGCATATTTGTTCTCTAATTCTTCCCGGTGATTCATCCTCTTTCGTCAGTCATTTCCGAATTCTTACGGTGGTTCGTTCAAGATTCTTTTTCCTTGATTATCATACTAATTCATTCGTTCTTTCCAATCCTACCGGTGGTTCACGAAGACCTTCTCAAGTTTGCGACATGTCACTTCTTAATTCTTTTTCAAGAAGAATAAGTAGTTTGCAGAATCCATTTCTTGTCATCAATTTAATTTGATGAGGGATAAGCATACAATAAATCTTATTCTTATTTCATCAAAGTGATTAATCCCTTCCTTCGGAGTTTGTTCGTAATGAATAAATTCTAGTTCCAAGTGTTTTCATCTTTTCTTTTCCGGAGTTCGAATTTCCTCGACCATTTCGTCGGAACCTCCATCTAAATCATCGCAAGGCTCATCTTATTCTTTCTTCCTTCATTCAATCTCATCATCCTTTTGTTACCGGAGTTTGTCATGGTGGTTCTTCATGATTTAATTCATTCTTCAAGTGTTCATCAAGAGTTGGTGGAGTTCAAGTATCTTTTCTTCTCGCGTCTCGAAGTGCAATTAAATCTTCATATTCTTTTGAAATGGAGTTTTGCATTTCTTCGTTCTTCCCAGCTATCCAGTCATTTCCGGTTGTGGCAGGTTATCACCTCATGATTTTGAGATGTTACCTATAAGTCCACAACAAGCTTATTATTTTCGTTGTTGATTCTCTCAACAATTTCGTTCAACCCTTCCTTCTAAGCTCATTTCATTCCACTCTTTTAATTCTTTCCGGAGGTTTTGGGTCATGTCTTCATCAGTCATTCCATCTCTGAAGTTCAAGTTCTATTCCTCCATGTTTTAGCCGGAGTGCTTCCTAAATCCTTTCAGTCTTATTCGTTTCTTTTCTCATTCTAACCAATCCGGTTAGAACGAGTCGTTTCAGAGTCTATCTTGATTCCGTGGGCTTTCGATTCTCGTCATTCTCATCGTTCCTCTCTTCTTCTCGAGTGCTCTCGATTCTTTGCTTCTTCTCTTGAGTTTTTTGTTCCGCCTCTTCCTCTTTCTCTTCCGTCTCGGTCCTAAGATCTCGGGACGAGATCTCTTGTTAGTGGAGGACTGTTGTAACGCCCCGGATTCGATGCGCCAGGTGTCCGCCAGTTATTCGCCGTCGTTGCCATGTCTTTTGCTTGCGTGTTGCACTTTGCCATGTCATCATCTGCATTTCTATCATGTCATCATGTGCATTTCTTTTGCATATGTGTTCGTCTCATGCATCCGAGCATTTTCCCCGTTGTCCGTTTTGCAATCCGGCACTCCTATGTCTCCGGCGCCTTTTACCTCTTTTCGTAATGCGGGTGTTAAGCGGTCTCGGAATGCCCGAGGTTTGTCAAGCGGCCTTGGTATAGCACCCGTAGACCGCCTGTCAAGTTTCGGATCATTTGGAGGTCGTTTGGTACTCAGCAGTTAGCAGGGTAACCGCAAAGCCCTCTTTGAGATGCAGCCCAACTTCCCTTTCAAAGTGGCCCAAAACCCACCAAACTCCCTCCATGTTCTCGGTCCTTCGATCACGATCGCGTGGCGAAAACCGCTCCTCATTTGGACTCTCCTAGCTCCCTCTACCTATAAATATGTCTCCCCCTCGAAATTCGGCGGATGAATTCGTCCCTAACCCTAGATCCCGCCTCTGCTGCCCGGACATGTCCGCCGCCGCCGTCCGACGAACCGAAACCAGCGCGCCGCCGCCCGCAGCCATCCAGAGCGCGCCACGTATCCTCCGCCGCCGTCCCGCGCGCCCGACCAGCAGGCCATCCAACCCAGGCCAATCCGGCGCCGCCCGCCGCTTCGTCCCAGCGCCTCCGGCGCCCTCCGCCCCGCGCCCGCCCGCGCCAGCCATCCACAGCGCGCCGCCCGCGCCTTCCCGCCGCCCGGCCGCCCCGCCCGCCGCCGGATCGCCGTCGCCCGCCGTCTTCGCGGTGGCCGGCGCCGCCCGTAGCGTGCTCAGGCTTCACGCCGCCGCCTACGCCTCCCGTCGGCGCCGCCCTCCTCGCCGCCTTCTCCGGCCACCACCACCAGCCAGCGCTGCCGGATCCATAACCTCGCCGCCCGGCTGCCGTCGCCGCCCATGCCGGATCCGTGAGATCCGGCCGGAGGAGACCTCCCCGCCCGTCCGGCCACCCGCCGTCGTCCTCGCCCGGAGTCGCCCGCGTTGACCCGTCGCCGGGACCGCCTCATCCCGGATCGGCCTCGTCCACCCTGAGCCCTCCAAGCAAACAGTCGCGCCCGTCACAGTTCCGCCGTCCGTTGACTTCTCTCGGAGGGGTATATTTTTCCAAGTCCTTTTTCTGCATATATTTTGTTCCATTTTTCTTGCATCATATCTCTGTCATTGTTGCTCCGTTTTGCGCGTGTAATATTTCAAAATGTTCGCCTCGAAGAGTAGATCATTTCATATCATTGCGTCATTTTCATTTGAGCTCATCTTGATGCCCGAAATGCTGTTGGAAGAGTGCTATGTGATGTTAGTTTCTGTTTCTTAACAGAACATGCCCTTTGTCATTTTGCCATGATTGATGTGTGCATCCTATGAACTTGAGTCCTACATGTGTTTTGTAATATGCCATGCCATCTTTCCAGGGGTGCTTGCCATGTATTTTTGTGAGTTGTGTAGTGAGTGCATCAAGCTTGTTAAGTAGGGTACTTGATGTTGCTGTTTTCCTGGCAGATTCTGTTATATTTTGTTGCCATGTTAACTTGATGCTACCGAGAGATCCATGCTTATTTTGAGATACTTCAGTTAGGATGTTTTGTTATACATGTCTTGCTCTATCCATCCATGCCCTTGTTTGCAATTATGGAGTGTCATAGCTTGAGTCAATCGAGCTCTACTTTTGCTATAAAATGTTCCTGGCAGATTGTTTACATGTTATTCAATTTTGCCAAGGTTGTTGTGGTTGATCCTTGCATGCTATGTTGTTGTTCTTGCCATGTATAGTTTCTATGCCATGTCTTCTTACTGTTGGTTGCCTTGCCATGCCATGTATTGCTCTGTGGTGAGTGATTCAAGCTCACTAACATGCCTACTTATCGTTGTTCCTGCCATGCTTGAATCTGTAATATAACTTGCGATATTGACATGGGCGTTACTATATTTTCTAATCAGTAAAGGACATTTGTTCTATGCAATTAGTAGATTCATGCCATGCCTTTGTTTTCCATATTAAGTGCCTGTAACATGTTGTTTGATAGCTCTAAACATTGCAACCTGATGTTATTTCTGCCAATGCCTGAAACTGTTATTATTTGCAATCTTGCCATGTCATTTTGAGCATGTTCTACTTGTTTCTGGAGATAGCTCAGTGTTCATGTTCTGTAATGCTTTACCTGTAGATCAAGCCCATGTCTTTTGTTATTACGTTCAGATGCTGTAGCATGTTGTTTTGATGCTACTTAATATGCCTAGTTGTTGTTTTGGACAAATTGTTGCTATGACTTGTATAGTGTGTATGTGTTGAACCGTTGCTCCGTTTTGAGGTGCTCTATATGAAACTTGCTTGATTTTGCATGTAGCTTCATATTATCATGTTGCACCCTTGTTTTGAGGTGTTTGCTTGATATTTGTATGCATTTTGCATCAATGCCATGCTTATCTTGTTTTGCTCATATCTTCTAGACCGTAGCTCGAATCTAATGAACTTTATATGTAACTTGACTAGAATTTCGTGTAGATCATCGTGGTGCATCTTAACTTGCTGTTTAACAACTTGAACATAAGGTTTATTCAGATCTGGACCAATTTCGAAATTTGCATATGAGGACTTCAGGAATTGTTCTATGTTGTTTCGGCCTCATTTAAACTTGCCTTGATGTGTTGCTCTTGTTTGCATCATCTCTTGCCATGAGTAGCTTCATGTAGCTTTGTCATGCATCATGCTTGTTGTGCATCATGTCTTGTTCATGGTGGTGTGTTTACCTATGTTGTGTGCTTCTTCTTGTTAGTTCTGTTTCGTTGCGATCGTGAGGATTCGTTCGTCTCGCTTGGTTCGGCTTCATCCGCTCGTCTTCTTCATGGACTCGTTCTTCTTCCTTGCGGGATTTCAGGCAAGATGACCGCTACCCTGGATCTCACTACTATCATTGCTATGCTAGTTGCTTCGTTCTTTCGCTATGCTGCGCTACCTATCACTTGCTGCTCAAGCCCCCCTATTTGCCATGTCAGCCTCTAACCTTTTGCACCCTTCCTATGCAAACCATTGTTTGGCTATGTTACCGCTTTTGCTCAGCCCCTCTTATAGCGTTGTTAGTTGCAGGTGAAGATGAAGTTTGTTCCTTGTTGGAACATGGAGATGTTGTTCCATCTTTGGAACATGTTTACTTGTTGGGATATAACAATATATCTTATATTGTTAATGCATCTATATACTTGGTAAAGGGTGGAAGGCTCGGCCTTATGCAGTGTTTTGTTCCACTCTTGCCGCCCTAGTTTCCGTCATATCGGTATTATGTTCCCGGATTTTTGCGTCCCTAACGCGGTCGGGTGATTTATGGGACCCCTTGACATTTCGCTTTGAATAAGACTTTTCCCGCAAGGCCCAACACTGGTTTTACCTTTGGCCCCACCTTTGCCCTTTTGCCCTTGGGTTTCCGGCGCCCAAGGGTCATCTTTATTTTAGCCCCCGGGCCGTGCTCGTCGTGAGTGCTGGTCCAAACCGTCGACCGCCGGTGGCTACCAGGGCAACTCTGGGTTCGCCTATCGGAAGTTTGGACAATCCGGTGTGCCCTGAGAACGAGATATGTGCAGCTCCTATCAGGATTTGTCGGCACATCCGGGCGGCTTTGCTGGTCTTGTTTTATTGCTGTGAAATGTCTTGTAGCCGGGATTCCGAGACTGATCGGGCTTCCCGGGGAGAAGGTCTATTCCTTCGTTGATCGCGAGAGCTTATCATGGGCTAAGTTGGGACACCCTGCAGGGTATAAACTTTCGAGAGCCGTGCCAGCGGTTATGTGGCGAGATAGAATTTGTTAATATCCGGTTGTAGTAAACTTGAAGCAAACTCTTCTAAAATACACCAACCGTGTGTGTAACCGTGAGTGTCTCTTTTCGGGGTTGATCGAGAGGAGAACACGGTTTCTGGGTTATGTCTGACGTAAGTAGGAGTTCAGGATCACTTCTTGATCATAGTGGACGACCGTTCCTTTGATTCTCTTCTCGCTCTCTTTTGCGTATGTTAGCCACCATATATGCTTAGTCGCTGCTGCAACCTCATCACTTTATCCCTTCCTTCCCCTTTAAGCTTTGCTAGTCTTGATACCCATGGTAATGGGATTGCTTTGAGTCCTCGTGGCTCACAGATTACTACACCACCAGATTGCGAGTACAGGTTATGCGATGATCATGACGCGAGAGCGATGTTTATTTGTGTTGGAGTTCTTCTTCTGCTTCCTCGATCAGGGGATAGGTTCCAGGTCGGCAGCCTGGGCTAGCAGGGTGGATGTCGTTGGAGTTTCGGTTTATGTTCCATCCGTAGTCGGATGTTGTTCTCTTGTATTTGATGTTGATGTATTCTTGTGGCATTTGTGCCTTATGTATATATCCCTATGTATTATGTAATGTTGATGTAATGATATCCACCTTGCAAAAGCGTTTCAATATGCGGGTCTATCCTTGGTGGGACCGTCGAGTTCCTTTTGGATAGGGTCGCATATTGGGCGTGACAGGGCTCTTCTTCTCTGGCATCATCGTCCGTATCTTCGATGTCTTCGGAGCCGTAATCGAGCGTGTCGGTTAGTTCCTCGACAGTGGCTATGAAGTGGGCGGTGGGTGGGAAACGAAATTCTTGGTCATCAGCCTCCAGTTTGAACCGGATGTAATTCGGCCATGAGTCCCCCGCTAAGGATAGATTTTTTAATGAGTCTAGCGCGTCGCCCAAGGACGAGTACCGGAAGATGTCTGCGGAGCTGAATTCGACGATCAATGACTGATCAAGCTCGACGTACGCAGATGCACAAGGTTCGGAACCTGTAGTCGGAGACGAGTCCATGGTTCCGGTGACACAGATGTCAGTTGAAGTTAGGTATGTGTGCAGCTCCAATGCCGCTGAGTCTGCGGCTTTCGTGGCGGGGTTGAGCTTCCTGTCCTCGGATGGCGCGATCTGCTCCGGATCTAAAGCCAGAGCAGTTACAGGCGCTATTTCCTGGGTGTGGTCCGATGACAGGTTTACATCATGTCCATCGTGGTGGCAGGGAGTGGCTGTCGTGGTTTCGAATCCGTCGAAGATCAAGTCTCCGCGGATATCCGCGACGTCGTTCAAGCTTCCAAATCTGACCTGATGGCTAGGGGCGTAGCTTTCGATCTGTTCCTGATGGCCAAGCGAGTTGGTCCGCAGTGCGAAGCCGCCGAATACGAAGATTTCTCCGGGGAGAATACTTCCCCTTGGACAACATCATTATGGATGATTGAAGGAGCCATCGAAACCTTTTGACGACGGCACAGTGGAACTCTCAATGAAAGCACCAATGTTGGTGTCAAAACCGGCAGATCTCGGGTAGGCGGTCCCGAACTATGCGTCTAAGGTTGGTGGTAACAGGAGACTGGGGACATAATGTTTACCCAGGTTCGGGCCCTCTCTATGGAGGTAATACCCTAGTTCCTGCTTGATTGATCTTGATGAATATGAGTGTTACAAGAGTTGATCTACCACGAGATCGTAATGGCTAAAACCCTAGAAGTCTAGCCTGTATGACTATGATTGTATATCTATCCTATATGGACTAAGCCCTCCGGTTTATATAGACACCGGAGGGGTCTAGGGTTACATAAGGTCGGTTACAAAGAAAGGAATCTTCATATTTGGTCGCCAAGCTTCCCTTCCACGCCAAGGAGAGTCCCATCAAGACACGGGAGAAAGTCTTCGGTCTTCGTATCTTCACAGCCCATCAGTCCGGCCCATGTCTAACAGGTCGGATGCCCGAGGACCCCTTAGTCAAGGATTCCCTCAGTCGTCGATGAAGAAGACGACGCCACTTCACCAGCCATGGCTTCACTGCACCACGACTCTCCATCAGGCCCGTCTGCACCGCCCAACTCCAACGTCGACCCTGTGCTCCAACATCTTCTCCAACTGGGAACGAGTAGATTCTCTATGTCTTCAAACCTTTTTGGTCCTTACTGGCAAAAGGGGGAGAAGCATATGAGGTTGATAGTCTTCAAGCGGGTCCATATGGGGTGGTTGCCTTATTTTTGCTAAGTTCTTGCAACTCTCATTTTGAAACTATTTGCCTCTTGAGTTGTAACACTTAAAATTTGATGGTCGTCTGCTACTTTTGCTGCTACTTTGTGATGCGATGATAAATTCCGCATGAAGTCATTCTGCAGACGCCCATTTGCCATCATGCATTTCATTACCTTCATTATATCCATGTATGCATGATGAGTTATCTTCATGTGTTGAAGAGGATCTCTGTAAGTAAATCCTGCTATGTGCATTTGCATTCAAAAGCAAACTACTTATATGCACATCTTCAGGGGGAGCCTTTGCAACTTATGAAGACAATGCCTATGATATTAAACTTTCACATACTTTTATCCTCGTTGAAAACTTCAACCAGTTTGTCATCAATCACCAAAAAGGGGGAGATTGTAAGTGCATCTAGTGCCACCCCTAGTTAGTTTTGGAGTATGGACGACAAACTTGGTTGAGGGACTAATGTGTTTGTGAGAATTGCAGGATAACACAGGTAGTAGTCCCTCATTGATTAGGTTTACCTAACAGAGATGACCCCTAAAAATGTGTGAAGACATTGAAGACAATGGTGGTTCGTGAAGACATTCACGATGATGATGATGATGACATGTGAAGATATTAACTTGAAGACTATGGAGTGCGAAGACATAGTTGTTTCGTAGTTTCCTTTTTTTTTCTTTATTGAGTCATAGGAACCATCGTACTGTTAAGTGAGGTCCAAGTGAACAAAGTCATATGACTGAAGTGATGCTCAATCAATATCCTATGTCTTCGAGCGAAGACAATGAGAGTGAATCTTATCAAGAGTTGGATGAGTCAGCTTCGCTTGTAGCCCAAGCCAAGCTGTCGCATGTGTTTGAAATCCGACCGTTGGACACGTGTCAGTTCCTTAGTGACCCAGGGTCATTTCGGACATATCATGTCGGGTTGCCGCAAGGCTATAAATAGCCCACCCCCTACACCATAAATTTGTGGCTGCTCAGAGTTAGTACACGACTTTTGTTGTTTGAGAGCAAACCACCTCCGAAGCCTTTGAGAGAGAGATCCTTGTGTTGGGGAACGTAGCATGCAATTTCAAAAAAAATCCTACGATCATGCAAGATCTATCTAGGAGATGCATAGCAACGAGAAGGGGAGAGTGTGTCCACAAGCATTAGGTTAACGTGGTTGATGTAGTCGAACGTCTTCGCGATCCAACCGATCAAGTATCGAACGTACGGAACCTCTGAGTTTAGCACACGTTCAGCTCGATGACGTCCCTCAAACTCTTGATCCAGCAGAGGGTCGAGGGAGAGTTTCGTCAGCACGACGGCGTGGTGACGGTGATGGTGATGTGATCCGCGCAGGGCTTCGCCTAAGCACTACGTGAATATGACCGGAGGAGTAAACCGTGGAGAGAGACGCCGCACACGGCTTGGAACAATTGGTGTGTCTCCAAGGGGTGCCCTGCCCACGTATATAAAGGAGGGAGAGGAGGAGGCCGGCCACCAAGGGGCGCGCCAAGAGGGGGGAGTCCTACTAGGACTCCATTCCTAGTAAGATCCCCCCCCCCCCTTTTCCTTCTCATGAAGGGGGAAAGAGGGAAGGAGAGGGAGAGGGGAAAGGAAAGGGGGGGCCGCGCCCCCTCCCCTTGTCCAATTAGGATAGCCTATGGGGGGGCGCGGTCCACCCCTTGTGGGCTCCCCTCTCTCTCCCCTATGGCCCATGTTGGCCCATTACTTCCCTGGGGGGTTCCGATAACCCCTCGGTACTCCGATAAATATCTGAAACTTCACGAAACCATTCCGTTGTCCAAATACTATCGTCCAATATATCAATCTTTACCTCTCGACCATTTCAAGACTCCTCGTCATGTCTGTGATATTATCCGGGACTCCGAACAATCTTCGGTCACCAAAACACATAACTCATAATACAAATTGTCATCGAACGTTAAGCGTGCGGACCCTACGGGGTCGAGAACTATGTAGACATGACCGAGACATATCTCCGATCAATAACCAACAGCGGAACCTAGATGCTCATATTGGTTCCTACATATTCTATGAAGATCTTTATTGGTCAAACCGCAATGACAACATGCGCTATTCCCTTTGTCATCGGTATGTTACTTGCCAGAGATTCGATCGCCGGTATCCTTATACCTAGTTCAATCTCGTTAGTGGAAAGTCCCTTTACTCGTTCCATAAATCATTATCCCGCAACTAACTCATTAGTCACATTGCTTACAAGGCTTATAGTGATGTGCATTACCGAGAGGGCCCAGAGATACCTCTCTAATACTCGGAGTGACAAATCCTAATCTCGATCTATGCCAACCAAACAAACACCTTCGGAGACACCTGTAGAGCATCTTTATAATCACCCAGTTACGTTGTGACGTTTGATAGCACACAAGGTGTTCCTGCGGTATTCGGGAGTTGCATAATCTCATAGTCAGAGGAACATGTATAAGTCATGAAGAAAGAAATAGCAATAAAACTTAACGATCATTATGTTAAGCTAAAGGATGGGTCTTGTCCATCACATCATTCTCCTAATGATGTGATCTCGTTCATCAAATGACAACACATGTCTATGGTCAGGAAACTTAACCATCTTTGATTGACGAGCTAGTCTAGTAGAGGCATACTAGGGACACTTTGTTTTGTCTATGTATTCACACATGTACCAAGTTTCCTGTTAATACAATTCTAGCATGAATAATAAACATTTATCATGATATAAGGAAATATAAATAACAACTTTATTATTGCCTCTAGGGCATATTTCCTTCAGTCTCCCACTTGCACTAGAGTCAATGATCTAGATTACACTGTAATGATTGTAACATCCATGGAGACTTAGTGCTCATCATGTTTTTCTTGTGTAAGAGGCTTAGTCAATGGGTCTGCAACATTCAGATCTGTATGTATTTTGCAAATCTCTATGTCTCCCACCTTGACTTGATCGCGGATGGAGTTGAAGCATCTCTTGATGTGTTTGGTTCTCTTGTGAAATCTGGATTCCTTCGCTAAGGCAATTGCTCCAGTATTGTCACAAAAAAATTTCATTGGACCCGATGCACTAGGTATTACACCTAGATCGGATATGAACTCCTTCATCCAGACTCCTTCATTTGTTGGTAGAAGTAGCTATGTAATCTACTTCACACGTAGATCCCGCCACGATGCTCTGCTTGGAACTGCACCAACTAACAGCTCAACCATTCAATATAAATATGTATCCGGCTTGTGACTTAGAGTCATCCGGATCAGTGTCAAAGCTAGCATCGACGTAACCATTTGCAACAAGCTCTTTGTCACCTTCATAAACGAGAAACATATCCTTGGTCCTCTTCAGGTATTTCAGGATGTTCTTGACCGTTGTATAGTGATCTACTCCTGGATTACTTTGGTACCTCCCTACTAAACTTATAGCAAGGCACACGTCAGGTCTGGTAAACATCATTGCATACATGATAGAACCTATGGCTGAAGCATAGGGAATGACTTTCATTTTCTCTCTATCTTCTACAGTGGTCGGGCATTGAGTCTGACTCAACTTCACACCTTGTAACACAGGCAAGAACCCTTTCTTTGACTGATCCATTTTGAACTTCTTCAAAACTTTATCATGGTATGTGCTTTGTGAAAGTCCAATTAAGCATCTTGATCTATCTCTATAAATCTTGATGCCTAATATATATGCAGCTTCACCGAGGTCTTTAATTGAAAAATTCTTATTCAAGTATCCTTTTATGCTATCCAGAAATTCTATATCATTTCCGATCAACAATATGCCATCCACATATAATATTAGAAATGCTACGGAGCTCCCACTCACTTTCTTGTAAATACAGGCTTCTCCAAAAGTCTGTATAAAACCATATGCTTTGATCACACTATCAAAGCGTATGTTCCAACTCTGAGAGGCTTGCACCAGTCCATAAATGGATCGCTGGAGCTTGCACACTTTGTTAGCACCTTTAGGATCGACAAAACCTTCCGGTTGCATCATATACAACTCTTCTTTAAGAAATCCATTAAGAAATGCAATTTTGACATTCATTCGCCAAATTTCATAATCATAAAATGCGGCAGTTGCTAACATGATTCAGACAGACTTAAGCATCGCTTAGGGTGAGAAGGTATCATCGTAGTCAACTCCTTGAACTTGTCGAAAACCCTTCGCAACAAGTCGAGCTTTGTAGACAGTAATATTACCATCAGCATCAGCCTTCTTCTTGAAGATCCATTTATTTTCTATGGCTTGCCAATCATCGGGCAAATCAACCAAAGTCCATAATTTGTTCTCATACATGGATCCCATCTCAGATTTCATGGCCTCAAGCCAGTTCATGGAATCTGGGCTCATCATTGCTTCCTCATAGTTCGTAGGTTAGTCATGGTCTAGTAACATGACTTTCAGAATAGGATTACCGTACCACTCAGGTGTGGAACGTGCTCTGGTTGACCTGCGAGGTTCGGTAGTAACTTGATCTGAAGTTTCATGATCCTCATCATTAGCTTCCTCGCTAATTGGTGTAGGCATCACTGGAACTGATTTCTGTGATGAACTACTTTCCAACTCGGGAGAAGGTACAATTACCTCATCAAGTTTTACTTTCCTCCCACTCACTTCTTTCGAGAGAAACTCCTTCTCTAGAAAGGATCCATTCTTAGCAACAAATATCTTGCCTTCGGATCTGTGATAGAAGGTGTACCCAACAATTTCTTTTGGGGATCATATGAAGACGCACTTCTTCAATTTGGGTTCGAGCTTATCAGGCTGAAGCTTTTTCACATAAGCATCGCAACCCCAAACTTTAAGAAACAACAGCTTAGGTTTCTTGCCAAACCACAGTTCATATGGTGTCATCTCAACGGATTTAGATGGTGCCCTATTTAACGTGAATGCAGCCGTCTCTAAAGCATAACCCCAAAACGATAGTGGTAAATCAGTTAGAGACATCATAGATCGCACCATATATCTAATAAAGTACGGTTACGACGTTCGGACACACCATTACGCTGTGGTGTTCTAGTGAAGGAAATATTCCCTAGAGGCAATAATAAATTTGTTATTTTATATTTCCTTATATCATGTAAATGTTTATTATTCATGCTAGAATTTTATTAACTGGAAACTTGATACATGTGTGAATACATAGACAAAACACAGTGTCCCTAGTAAGCCTCTACTAGACTAGCTCGTTAATCAAAGATGGTTAAGTTTCCTAACCATAGACATGTGTTGTCATTTGATGAAAGGGATCACATCATTAGGAGAATGATGTGAGGGACAAGACCCATCTGTTAGCTTAGCATAATGATCCTTAAGTTTTATTTCTATTGCTTTCTTCATGGCATATACATATTCCTTTGACTATGAGATTATGCAACTCCCGGATCTTTGGAGGAATACCTTGTGTGCTATCAAGCGTCACAACATAAGCTGGGTGATTATAAAGATGCTCTGGGTATCTCCGAAGGTGTTTGTTGGGTTGGCATAGATCGAGATTAGGATTTGCCACTCCGAGTATCGGAGAGGTATCTCTGGGCCCTCTCGGTAATGCACATCATAATAAGCCTTTCAAGCAATGTGAGTAATGATTTAGTTGCGGGATGATGTACTACGGAACGAGTAAAGAGACTTGCCGGTAACGAGATTGAACTAGGTATGAAGATACCAACGATCGAATCTCGGGCAAGTAACATACCGATGACAAAGGGAATAACATATGTTGTCATTGCGGTATGACTGATAAAGATCTTCGTAGAATATGTGGGAACCAGTCTGAGCATCCAGGTTCCGTTGTTGGTTATTGACCGAAGAGGTGTCTCGGTCATGTCGACATAGTTCTCGAACCCGTAGGGTCCGCACGCTTAACGTTCAATGACGATTTTGTATTGCATGAGTTATGTGATTTGGTGACTGAATGTTGTTCGGAGTCCCGGATGAGATCACGGACATGACGAGGAGTATCGAAATGGTCGAGAGGTAAAGATTGATATATAGGACGATAGTATTCGGACACCAGAAAGTGTTCTGGGGTACTGCACGATCGGGTCACCGGATGGGGTTCCGGGCACCCCCCCCCCCCCAGCAAAGATATGGGCCTTATTGGGCCAAGGGCGGGACAGACCAGCCCCTAGTGGGCTGGTGCGCCCCCATATAGGCAGAATAGGAGGAGAAGGAAGGAGGGGAAGGGAGAAAGGAAAGGGGAGGATTCGGCCTCCCCCTTCCCTTCTCTCCCCCTCTCTTTCCTTCCCCCTCCGATGCTTATGGAAGGGGGAGGGCGACTTGTGGGAGGCACCCAAGTAGGATTACTCTTAGTTGGGGCGCCCCTTTCTAGAAGACACAACATTGATTCCTAGCCGTGTGCGGTGCCCCCTCCACCGTTTACGCCTCCGGTCATATTGTCGTAGTGCTTAGGCGAAGCACTGCGCGGATCACTTCACCATCACCATCACCATGTCGTCGTGCTGACGAAACTCTCCCTCGACACTTTGCTGGATCAAGAGTTCAAGGGATGTCATTGAGCTGAGCGTGTGCAGAACTTGGAGGTGTCGTACGTTCGGTACTTGATCGGTCGGAACGAGAAGAAGTTCGACTACATCAACCGCGTTGTCAAACGCTTCCGCTTTCGGTCTACGGGGGTACGTGGACACACTCTCCCCCTCTCGTTGCTATCATATCCTACATAGATCTTGCGTGAGCGTAGGAATTTTTTTTAAATTGCATGGTATGTTCCCCAACATCTAGGTGGCGTGAGTTGCGAAACTATTCCACATTGTTTCAAATGAAGATCAAACTCGTAACTCAAATATTCGCCTCCGCGATCAGATCGTAGAAACTTTATTTTCTTGTTACGATGATTTTCTACTTCACTCTGAAATTCTTTGATCTTTTCAAATGTTTCAGACTTGTGTTTCATTAAGTAGATATACCCATATCTGCTCAAATCATCTGTGAAGGTCAGAAAATAACTATACCCGCCGCGAGCCTCAACACTCATCGGACCGCATACATTAGTATGTATTATTTCCAATAAGTCTGTGGCTCGCTCCATTGTTCTGGAGAATGGAGTCTTAGTCATCTTGCCCATGAGGCATGGTTCGCAAGCATCAAGATTCATAATCAAGTGATTCCAAAAGCCCATCAGCATGGAGTTTCTTCATGTGATTTACACCAATATGACCTAAACGGCAGTGCCACAAATAAGTTGCACTATCATTATTAACTTTGTATCTTTTGGCTTCAATATTATGAATATGTGTATCACTACGATCGAGGTTCAACAAAAATAGACCAGTCATCAAGGGTGCATGACCATAAAAGATATTACTCATATAAATAGAACAACCATTATTCTATGATTTAAATGAATAACCGTCTCGCATCAAACAAGATCCAGATATAATGTTCATGCTCAACGCTGGCACCAAATAACAATTATTCAGGTCTAAAACTAATCCTGAAGATAGATGTAGAGGTAGCGTGCCGACGGCGATCACATCGACCTTGGAACCATTTCCGACGCGCATGTCACCTCGTCCTTAGCCAATCTTCATTTAATCTGTAGCCCCTGTTTTGAGTTGCAAATATGAGCAACAGAACCAGTATCAAATACCCAGGAGCTACTACGAGCATTAGTAAGGTACACATCAATAAACATGTATACCAAATATAGCTTTCACTTTGCCATCCTTCTTATCCGCCAAATACTTGGGGCAGATCCGCTTCCAGTGACCAGTCCCTTTGTAGTAGAAGCACTCAGTTTCAGGCTTAGGTCCAGACTTGGGCTTCTTCCCGGGAGTAGCAACTTGCTTGCTATTCTTCTTCAAGTTCCCCTTCTTCCCTTTGCCCTTTTTCTTGAAACTAGTGGTCTTGTTAACCATCAACACTTGATGCTCCTTCTTGATTTCTACCTCCGCAACCTTAAGCATTGCGAAGAGCTCGAGAATTGTCTTTTCCATCCCTTGCATATTATAGTTCATCACGAAGCCTTTATAGCTTGGTGGAAGTGATTGAAGAACTCTGTCAATGACACTATCATCCGGAAGATTAACTCCCGGTGAGTCAAGTGGTTATGGTACCCGGACATTACGAGTATGTGTTCCTTGTAACTGTTCTCCTCCATCTTGCAGCTATAGAACTTGTTGGAGACTTCATATCTCTCAACTTGGGCATTTGCTTGAAATATTAACTTCAACTCTTGGAACATCTCATATGCTCCATGACGTTCAAAACGTCTTTGAAGTCCCGATTCTAAGCCGTAAAGCATGGCACACTGAACTATCGAGTAGTCATCATATTTAGCTTGACAGACGTTCATAACATCTGGAGTTGCTCCTGGAGCAGGCCTTGCACCTAGCGGTGCTTCCAGGACGTAATTCTTCTATGCAGCAATGAGGATAATCCTCAAGTTACGGACCCAGTCCGTGTAGTTTCTACCATCATCTTTCAACTTAGCTTTCTCTAGGAACGCATTAAAATTCAAGGGAACGGTAGCATGGGCCATTGATCTACAACAACATAGATATGCAAAAACTATAAGGACTAAGTTCATGGTAAATTAAAGTTCAATTAATCATATTACTTAAGAACTCCCACTTAGATAGACATCCCTCAAGTCATCTAAATGATCACGTGATCCATATCAACTAAACCATGTCCAATCATCACGTGAGATGGAGCAGTTCTCAATGGTGAACATCTCTATGTCGATCATATCTACTATATGATTCACGTTCGAACTTTCGGTCTCAGTGTTCCGAGGCCATATCTGTATATGCTAGGCTCGTCAAGTTTAACCTGAGTATTATGCATGTGCAAAACTGTCTTACACACGTTGTATGTGAACGTAGAGCTTATCACACCCAATCATCACGTGGTGTCTCGGCACGATGAACAGTAGCAATGGTGCATACTCAGGGAGAACACTTATACCTTGAAATTTAGTGAGGGATCATCTTATCAAGCTACCGCCGTACTAAGCCAAATAAGATGCATAAAAGATAAACATCACATGCAATCAAAATATGTGACATGATATGGCCATCATCATCTTGTGCCTTTGATCTCCATCTCCAAAGCACCATCATGATCTCCATAGTCACTGGCTTGACACCTTGATCTCCATCGCAGCGTTGTTGTCGTCTCACCAACTATTGCTTCTACAACTATCGCTACCGCATAGTGATAAAGTAAAGCAATTACATGGCGATCTCATTTCATACAATAAAGCGACAACCATAAGGCTCCTGCCAGTTGCCGATAACTTTTACAAAACATGATCATCTCATACAATAACTTATATCACATCATGTCTTGACCTTATCACATCACAACATGCCCTGCAAAAACAAGTTAGACATCCTCTACTTTGTTGTTGCAAGTTTTACGTGGCTGCTATGGGCTTCTAGCAAGAACTGTTCTTACCTACGCATCAAAACCACAATGATTTTTTGTCAAGTGTGCTGTTTTAACCTTCAACAAGGACCGGCCGTAGTCAAATTCGATTCAACTAAAGTTGGAGAAACAGACACCCGCCAGCCACCTTTATGCAAAACAAGTTGCATGTCTGTCGGTGGAACCGGTCTCATGAACATGGTCATGTAAGTTTGGTCCGGGCCGCTTCATCCAACAATACCGCCGAATCAAAATAAGACGTTGGTGGTAAGTAGTATGACTATTATCACCCACAACTCTTTGTGTTCTACTCATGCATATCATCTACGCATAGACCTGGCTCAGATGCTACTGTTGGGGAACATAGCATGCAATTTCAAAAAAAATCCTATGATCACGCAAGATCTATCTAGGAGATGCATAGCAACGAGAGGGGGAGAGTGTGTCCACGTACCCTCATAGACCAAAAGCAAAAGCGTTAGGTTAACGCGGTTGATGTAGTCGAACGTCTTCGCGATCCAACCGTTCAAGTACCAAACGTACGGCACCTCCGAGTTCAGCACACGTTCAGCTCGATGACGTCCCTCGAACTCTTGATCCAGTAGAGAGTCAAGGGAGAGTTTCGTCAGCACGACGGTGTGGTGACAGTGATGGTGATGTGATCCATGCAGGGCTTCGCCTAGGCACTACATGAATATGACCGGAGGAGTAAACCATGGAGAGAGACGCCGCACACGGCTTGGAACAATTGGTGTGTCTCCAAGGGGTGCCCTGCCCACGTATATAAAGGAGGGAGAGGAGGAGGCCGGCCACCAGGGGGCGCACCAAGAGGGGGGAGTCCTACTAGGACTCCAGTCCTAGTAGGATTCGGCCCCCCTTTTTTCCTTCTCATGGAGGGGGAAAGAGGGAAGGAGAGGGAGAGGGGGAAAGGAAAGGGGGGCCGCGCCGCCTTCCCCTTGTCCAATTCGGACAGCCCATGGGGGGAGCGTGCACCACCCCTTGTGGGCTCCCCTCTCTCTCCCCCATGGCCCATGTTGGCCCATTACTTCCTCGGGGGGTTCCGGTAACCCCTCGGTACTCTGATAAATATCTGAAACTTCCCGAAACCATTCCAGTGTCCAAATACTATCGTCCAATATATCAATCTTCTCCTCTCGCCCGTTTTGAGACTCCTCATCATGTCTGTGATCTCATCCGGGACTCCGAACAATCTTCGGTCACAGAAACACATAACTCATAATACAAATCATATCAGACGTTAAGCGTGCGGACCCTACGGGTTCGAGAACTATGTAGACATGACCGAGACATATCTCCGATCAATAACCAACGGCAGAACCTGGATGCTCATATTGGTTCCTACATATTGTACGAAGATCTTTATCGGTCAAACCGCAATGACAACATATGTTATTCCCTTTGTCATCAGTATGTTTGTTGCCCGAGATTCGATCGTCGGTATCCTTATACCTAGTTCAATCTCGTTACCGGCAAGTCTCTTTACTCATTCCATAATGCAGCATCCCGCAACTAACTCATTAGTCACATTGCTTGCAAGGCTTATTGTGATGTGCATTACCGAGAGGGCCCAGAGATACCTCTCTGATACTCGGAGTGACAAATCCTAGTCTCGATCTATGCAAACCCAACAAACACCTTTGTAGACACCTGTGGAGCATCTTTATAATCACCCAGTTACGTTGTGACGTTTGATAGCACACAAGGTGTTCCTCCGGTATTTGGGAGTTGCATAATCTCATAGTCAGAGGAACATGTATAAGTCATGAAGAAAGCAATAGAAATAAAACTTAAAGATCATTATGCTAAGCTAACGGATGGGTTTTGTCCATCACATCATTCTCCTAATGATGTGATCCCGTTCATCAAATGACAACACATATCTATGGTCAGGAAACTTAACCATCTTTGATTAACGAGCTAGTCTAGTAGAGGCATACTAGGGACACTTTGTTTTGTCTATGTATTCACACATGTATCAAGTTTCTAGTTAATACAATTCTAGCATGAATAATAAACATTTATCATAATATAAGGAAATATAAATAACAACTTTATTATTGCCTCTAGGGCATATTTCCTTCACCTTGAGAGGACAAAGTCCAAAACACCCAGAGCCAAAGAGTGTTAGGCATCACTGAAGTCCTTCTGTCCGCGTGGCCTGAAGACTTGTTACACTTGAGGACTGTGAATCCTCCAGCCAGTTAGGCGTCGCATTCTGAGCATCCAAGAGCCATTGTCGATCGCCGGTGAACGAAGTCTGTGAAGGTTTGGAAGTCTACCTTGAAGACTTACCAGAGTGATTGGGCGAGGCCTGGGTGTACTTAGCTCAAGGGGAATAAGGGAAAGACGCGGTATTCTGAGTTCAGTCTCAGCCTCCCTAACCAGATGTATAGTTGTCACATCAATTGGAACTGGTCTACAAATCCTTGTCTTCACCAAGCCACTGGTTCTATCCCCTACTTCCTTTACTTTTCAGTTTGTCTTCGTGAAGTCATTGCCTGCTTGCCTGATCTGATTGACTTCACTTTGTGAAGACTATTACCTGTTTGGCTTCATATTGTCTTCCATTCTGATCCATTCTACCTAGCTACTGATAGTCTTCTTACTTTCACAGTATTGCTTACTTGACTATGCCTTCTCTAGTGTAGTTTATCTTCCGCTGCATATCTATAGGTTCATTTCACCTGGTTGTCTTCAAAGACCTCGTGTTTTGAAGACTTTCATAAAAATCGCCTATTCACCCCCCCCCCTCTAGTCGATAACTAGCACTTTCAGATACTCTTGTTGTTATTGCTGGATGTGCTGAGACCAATGATGAGTGGGTACTTGACACTGCATGCACTTTTCATATGTGTCCACATAGAGATTGGTTTTATACTTTTGATTCTACTACTGCTACTGGTTCCGTTTTGGGTTTTGATAATTCACCATGCAAGATTGAACGCATAGGTTATATTTGAATCAAGATGTTTAATGGCACAATCAGAACTTTGACAGATGTTCCGTATATTTTGAAGATGAAGAGAAATATAATCTCTGTGAGTGCCCTTGATGCAAAGGGGTACAAATATTCAGGTGGAGATAGTGTTTTGAAGGTCACCAAAGGTTCCCTTATTGTGATGAAAGGTGACTTAAGTTCGACCAATGGTCTTTATTACCTTCGAGGTTCTATTGTTTCAGGTAATGCTACTCCAGTTATTTCAAAGAACTCTGATTGTGATACTGCTAACCTTTGGCATATGCATCTTGGACATATGAGTGAACTTGGTTTGGCAGAGTTAAATAAGAGAGGTGTTCTTGATGGATATGAACCTTGTAAATTGAAATTTTGTGAGCATTGTATCTTCAGCAAGCACAAGAGGGTGAAGTTCAACACTTCGGTTCATACAACTAAAGGTATTCTTGATTATGTTCATTCTGATTTATGGGGACCATCTCGCAGAAAGTCACTAGGTGGTGCTAGGTACATGCTGACTATTATTGAATATTATTTGAGAAAAGTTTGCCTTATTTCTTGAAGCATAAATATGAAGCATTCTCAGCATTTAAGGAGTGGAAGATTATGATTGAAAGACAAACTGAAAAGAAGGTAAAGATACTTCGCACTGATAATGGTATTGCAAGTTCGAAGGCATTGTCAGACATTACACCGTTCCTTATACTCCTCAACAAAACGGTGTTGCTGAGGTATGAACAGGACCATTATTTCCAGAGCCCGTTGCATGTTGTCCAATGCAAGTTTGCATAGGCGTTTTTGGGTTGAGGCCACTTCCACTGCTTGTTATCTCATTAACCGTTCACCATCTATTGCTCTTAATAAGAAAACTCCAATTGAGGTATGGTCTGATTCACCTACTGATTATTCACAATTGATAGTTTTTGGTTGCACTGCATATGCTCATGTTGATAATGGAAAGTTGGAGCCTAGAGCTATTAAGTGCATCTTTCTTGGTTATAAGTCTGGTGTTAAAGGTTTTAAATTGTGGAATCCTGAAACCTAGAAGGTTGTTATTAGCAGAAAGTCATCTTTGATGAATCTGCTACGTTACATGATATTCCATCTACTAATGTTCCTTTTGAGAGTGAACAGTAGCCTACTGTTCAGCAGCCTACTGTTTGGGTGGAGCATGTTATTGATTCAGGTGATACATCTGGTAAGGAAAATGTTGATGCACATGATGATCCCGTCGTTGATGATGAACATGTCACTCCCACTCCAAATCAGCCTACTGTTCCACCTAGTTGGAATCTCGCACGTGACAGAGTTAGGCAGGGTATTAATAAACCTGACAGGTTAATTGAAGACTGCAATATTGTTTCTTTTGGTTTATCTATTGCAGAAGAAATTGAAGGTAACGTTGAGCCTTCTTCATATTTCGAGGCTATTATTTCTGGTGATAGTAATAAGTGGATGGCCGCTATGCATGATGAGATGGAATCACTTGAAAAGAGTGGCACTTGGAATTTAGTAAAATTACCTAGAGAGAAGAAACCTATTCGTTGCAAGTGGGTTTTCAAGAGGAAAGAAGGTGTTTCTCCTAATGATGAGACATGATATAAAGCCAGGTTAGTTGCTAAAGGTTATAGCCAAATTCCAGTTATTGACTATAACGAAGTCTTTTCTCCTGTTGTGAAGCATAGCTCTATTTGCTCTTTATCAGTATTGTTGCCATGCATGATTTTGAGCTTGAACAATTGGATGTTAAAACTGCATTCTTACATGAAGAATTAGAAGAGGATATTTATATGGAACAACCTGAAGGTTTTGTTATTCCTGGAAAAGAAAAGCTTGTATGTAAGTTAAAGAAATCTCTTTATGGATTGAAGCAATACCCTAGACAGTGGTACAAGAGATTTGACACTATTATGCTCTCTCAAGGTTTCAAAAGGTCTAATTATGATAGTTGTGTTTATTTGAAAATTGTCAATGGTTCAACTATTTATTTTCTCCTTTATGTTGATGATATGTTAATTGATGCAAAGAGTATGTCAGAAATTAATGAACTGAAGAAGCAATTGAGTAATGAATTTGAGATGAAGGATTTGGGTGCAGCAGAGAAAATACTTGGCATGGAAATATCTAGAGATAGACCGTCTGGAAAAGTATATCTAAGTCAGAAGGGATATATTGATAAAGTTCTTCGTCGTTTTAATATGCATAATGCCAAGCCGGTGAGTACTCCTTTAGCTGCACACTTCAAATTATCATCGACTTTATGTCCTAAGTCGATGCCGATATTGAGTACATGTCTAGAGTTCCCTATTCGAGTGTAGTTGGTTCACTTATGTATGCCATGGTTTGTTCTTGTCCGGATTTATCTTATGCATTGAGTGTTGTCAGTAGATACATGGCTAATCCTGGAAAAGAGCACTGGAAAACAGTTCAGTGGATTTTCAGATACCTGCGAGGTACTTCTAATGCTTATTTACAGTTTGAGAAAACTGGAGATGAACCTTTTGGTTTTGTTGATTCAGATTTTGCTGATGATTTGGATAAGAAAAGATCACTCACATGTTATGTTTTCACCATTGGTGGTTGTGCTGTGAGTTGAAGAGCAACTTTGCAGCCTATTGTGGCTTGTTCCACTACTGATGCCGAGTATATGGCTATTTCTGAGGCATGCAAAGAAGCTATCTGGTTGAAAGGTTTATATACTGAGCTTTATGGAGATCCATCTTGCCCTACGTATTTTCTGACAGTCAAAATGCTATATATCTTACAAGGAATCCAATGTATCGTGAGAGAACAAAACACATTGATGTCAGATTTCACTATATTCGAGATGTTATTGCTGAAGGTGATTTGAAGGTATGCAATATAAGTACTCATGATAATCCAAATGATATGATGACAAAGCCAGTTTCTACCAATAAGTTTCAGCTTTGCTCAGGCTTAGTTGGTATTTCTCACTAGTCCTATGGACTTTGACGCACAAGGTGTTTATGCTGATTTGGATGGAGTTATTCACTTTCTTCGACTACTGGAGGGAATTTGGCTCAAGGTGGAGATTGTTAAATTGTGATCCAGATTCTAGTACCGTGTTGGACTAGACGTAGTACATACGGTGTGGGCCTTTGCGTTGGTACCGACGCGTACGAGTACAACTCGTTCACTTGTCCTACCAGGACTCCTATGTGTTGCCCCTCATATATACTCCATGCAGTCGCACCTAAGACTGTATGTCGTCTCGTGCTTGTAATACTCCTCCATCATAGTGATTGCGCCTTCGTGCTTCCGTGGTTTTTCTCCCGCAAGGGTTTCCACGTAAAAATTCATGTCTCTCGTGTCCCGTTTATTCTCGTTTTATCTAACATCAACGGCGTGGAGCAGGGGAGTCTCAGAGTTGGACACGGATTGATCGACGCGCTGTAACATCCCAAATTTTCAATTTGGCATGTTATACATAGGTCATCCATGCATATCATATTTTATTGCCTTTGTTTGCAATCCTCGAAATCCTAAGCAACTCAAGGACCCTCGGAGAGAGTTGGGGATTTTTCGATTTTCATATTTGATTTTTATCAAGTAGTGAAGACGAGGATTTTTTATTTTAATTATTTTCTCTCCAGAAAATATTTCATTTTGAAATAATAAATGAGAGGAGATAATATGACTTCTCCAAAATAATTGAAATATCAGAGAAAAAATGTTAAAATCATTATTTAGATTTTTATTTGATTTATTTGGAATTTTATTTACCCTAGAAAAAATTGCATGTTTTAAAAATTGCATTTTAGGGGCCAAGAAAAGTTCATCTTGTTCTAAATATTTTATTTAGACGGAGAAAACTTGTTTTGGTATTTTAGATTTTATTTATTTTTCTAGGATTTTTATAAGTTTGGTGAACGTTTTTTTTTAAAGGACCTTGCGACCGGGCTAAGGGCCCAGTAGCAGGCCCACCCGCCTTGAAACGCCCGCCGCCTTCCGCGTCGCCGCCGCCGTGTCCGACCCAGACACCGCCGCCGCCGCCGCCTTGCCCCTCCCCCAAGTCGGAGCCCCCCTACCTATATAAGCCGCCTCTAGCCACCACCACCACCGGAGCCGGTCTTGAGCCCCGAGCCGCCCTCGCCTCGCCGCGCCTTGCAGCCGCCGCGCGCCAGGTCGCCCGTCGCCTCCCGCCCGCCACCCCTCGCCGAGTCCTGCCGCCCCTCGAGCCCCGCTGCCCTCGCCTCGCCCGTCGAGTCGCGCCGCCAGCCGGGACGACCTCGCCGGAGGTAGCCACCCGCCGCCGGTTTTTAAAGAAAAACCCCTTCGGTTTTAGAAAACCCTAGTTCGCTTTTTATATAGATCGGGTTTTTTCGGTTTATTTGTTTAGCGGCGTCATTGCTCGTTCGTTCTAACGAACGTGTTCGTCGTTTAGTTTCTGCTAACGAACGTTCGTTCGTTTAGCCGTTCGTCGTTTTTTTCTTTTTATCGGATTTATTCCGCGAATTTTTGATCGCAATTTCTGATCCGATGTTCGAACTAGTATAACTTTTCGCTCGTTTATCGGAATCAGGCGATTCAAGCGCCTGGAGTTTCATCTCGAAACCCTCTTTCTGAATAGCCAACTCAAACAAGTTTTTGCCTCTGTAAAATTTGACCCTAGTTCAGATTAGTAAACGGATCTTGTTTCTTTCGCCGTTTGAGTTTCGTTGGTTTGATTCTTCTTGTGAACCGGAGTTCTTAAGTTGAACTCTCCGGTAAACCTCTTTCAGTTGAAGTTTCGTTTGTGCATCTTTGCTTGTTGCTTATGTATGCTGTTGTTTGATTGCGATAGAATTCTCGGAGTGCGAAGCGTGTTACTACGAGTCTCTAGGATTCCCGGATCGTCAGCAAGGCAAGTAACACTTTGATCATACTCTTTTCATACCCAGTTTTTATGCATTAGTTTCAACCCTCGCACATTGCATGGTTAGGATGTCATTAATTTGTGGGTTGAGAAGTAGATGATGAGGTAGGAACCTATTGCCCTGTTACTATCAAACCCTTGGGAGTTACTTCTACGTGTTGCTTATATTGCTATGCTATGCTCGTAGACGTGGTTGGGTTTGGGAGTTATTCATGACAGATGTGAGATTGTTAATTAATGGTTAACTTAAGGTGGCAACTTTAATACACATCCTGGTGGATTGAGGCACTGGGGAACCCAGTGTTGTCTGCTTTGTTTTGGAAATCCCGGGTATCCGTGTGATCTTCCTATGGACCGCCACCCAGGCTCAAAGGGAACTGAGATTATTCATGCTAGCAACTTCCGTGTGCAGCCACAAGCTATTATGGGCTCTAGCATAGTTGAGTAAGTTACGTGAAGCTCTTGAAGAGGTAGATCAGCAGGTAGTGGGTTTGGTAGGTTTGGTATGGTCTACCCGGAGTAGAGAGTTAATGTTTACGAAGATCGTGTCTCGGTCATCCGTTTCTCAAACACCATGTAGTGCGAGAAATCAACGGAGGCGATCGAGTCTTGTGGGGAAAAGTGCGCAAACCTCTGCAGAGTGTACAATCTAATCATCGTTAGCCGTGTCCCCGGTTATGGACAATTCTGAGTATCTAGTACTTGAGTATTCACATGTATCTCATCACTCTAAATTAATATTGCTGGGATGTTAATTATTTTAATTGGAATCGAGTTGGGGTTATACCTTCTCAATGATGTTTCAACCACCATGATAGTTAAATTAAAATTTATTCCTTTGATGTAGGGAAAAATTGGCTTTCCGCAAATCAGAATCAGAGAGCTTTCCACCAGCCAAACATGCATGTAATGTTAGCATTATTCTGTTATTGCTCTATTGTGTTACATTGCCAGCATATTCCATGTGCTGACCTATTCTCGGGCTGCAACGTATTATGTTGCAGACTTTTTAGACGAGGAGTAAGGTTCGATAGGTCGTTGCCGTGCAGCTCAGCTATGCCGTTGGAGTTGATGGACTCACTTTATCTTCCAAGCCTTCATTGTTATCGTATTAGATGGCCTTAAGCCATATTATTGTAATAAGTTCTCTTTTGATACATTCGATGTAATAAGTGTGTGATTGCTACTCTGTTATAAATCCTTCGAGTACTGTGTGTGTCAGCATTACCGATCCAGGGATGACACGGAAGCACAGAGACTTGACCATCTGAGGTTGGGTCGCTACAAGATGGTATCAGAGCACACGCTAAGTGTAGGACACGACCACTAAGATAAAACCATAGGTCACTCTTCTCTACTCATTTCTAACTCCTCTCCATTTTTCCACTCTTTAGGATGACGGAGATGAAGAACAAGTTTGCACAACCGGATGAAGACACACCTTTTGGACGCCACTTGAAGGAAGTCACTAGGTACCTGAATATTGGAATACCAAGCTTCACCGGGACGTACAACGCCACTTTACCAGAAGAAGAGCGCTGGATGATTCAAGTACAAGTTCCAGGAAGGACGTTCTCACCAACTTCCAAGTCCATAGAGTTTTCTTTTGAAGCACCCACCTGGAGCCTTGGCAAGAGTATGGCAGCTCACATTACCATGGGACGCATTGGAGAAGTCTACAACCGGAGCTTAAAGACACCATATATCAAATATGTGGGCGCCGAGACGAGCAATGGGAAGTAATCAGCACCAAGAAGGATAGATCCATTGCAGCTTACATCCAGAGCTAAACCAGCACATTCGGCGTCAGAGAACCGGATGTCTTGTGCAGACATGATGGGTTTGAAGAAGGCGAAAACTAGGATCATCGAAAGCTGGAGGAAGAACTCAAGTTTACACGCGATGGATATGAGGAAGAAATCAAGACCCTCTTGGAGAAGAATGACGACCTAGTCAAGAAGATCGAGTCTTCATGGGAGGACCAAGACCGGAAAAAGAGGAAGAAGATCCCACTTGTCGGACAACTACATCGTCATCGATGACACCGACTCGATCCAAGTGATGATGACTACGAAGACGAAGTCGAGCGGACATCATGGAGTCTTCCACCGATCAAAATTTCTAGATGACCACCATATAATAGTAGTATTCCCCCATGTAATTAGTAGTAGTTGAGCACTTATGCGATAGTCCTAGACCGCTTTTGTATGCCCTTGCTTGATTGAATGAATGTGTGTGTTTGCCTCATATGCATATGGGTAGTGTTTCTCCCCTAGATCTTTTTCTATTCTAATCTCTTCCATCTAAAACCCTCGGATGCCTCAGGGCGTGACCCCGGTTTTGTTTTCCCACCGGAGCTCACCCAGTTGATCCAGCAGCAGAATGCCTTGATGCAATTGCTAGTTCAGAACCAGGGCAACAACAACAACAACAACAATGCCAACAACAACCCGCCGCCAGTGGATAATTTAACCCGTTTCCTGAGGCTACAACCGCCGGTGTTTTCCAAAGAGCACCGAGCCAATAGTTGTCTTGATGATTGGCTACGCCAGATTGGAAGGGAGTTAACCACCGCAGGATGCACGGATCTTTGAAAGGGTGCGCTTTGCCGCACATCAATTGGATGGACCAGCAGCCGCATGGTGGGAGAATTACACGGCTACTTTTCCTATAGCCAATGTCACTTGGGACTAGTTCCAACAAGCTTTTCGCACGACCCATGTCTCAACTGGAGCCATGCAGATAAAGAAGCGTGAGTTTCGCAACTTACGCCAGGGGAACTGTACAGGCCCGATGACGTGGATGAGTTTAGCAAGTTATCACGCTATGCCCCTGATGATGTGGCCACAGATGCCGCGAAGCAGGAGAAGTTTATGGAAGGGCTGAATGATGAGATGAGTATGCAGTTGATGGTGGTAACTTTCAACAACTACCAGGAGTTGGTAGATAAGGCCCTAATGATTGAAGGAAAGCAACTGCAGATTGAGAGCCGTAAAAGGAAATATGGACAAGGGAAGTATAACTCGAGAGCTCACGAAGCCTCGCTTAACCCCGAACTCGGAGGACTTGTTCATAACCATGGAGGTCATAACCATATCGAGGAGGATCGCATAATCAAAATGGTGCGAAGAACGGAATGGAATGGAGTCAACAATAAGCGTAATCGCTCTAACCCAGCTACACCCGCCAAGAGGGACTTAAGCCAAGTTATATGCTTTAAGTGCGGGAAGGCAGGGCACTATGGCAATGACTGCCTCAAGGGAAGAATGGAAAGCGGAAATGGGAGCGCTGGGAAGAAGCCCAATCCATTCAACAAAGGACAAGTGAACCACGTTAACGTGGAGGAAGTTGAAGAGCAGCGGACGCGGTAATAGGTAAGTTTTCGTTTAGGTCATTTACCGCTCTTGTTCTTTTCGATCTTTGGTGCATCGCATTCATACGTATCAAGGGATTTGTGGAAAAGTTTAAGTTACCAACCCAAACCCTTAGGACCCCTTTTCTAGTGAGCTACTTTGGAGCAGAGTACATGGCTAGCAGATGGTGCACCCAGATACCCCTAATCATTGGCACGCATGTTTTTCTCGTCGACCTAATTATCTTGGAGTCGCAAGGATTGGATGTGATATTAGGTATGGACTGGATGTCAAAGTATGGAGGAAGTATTGACTGCTAGCAAGTCAATTTATCTTACCACCCGGAGGGAAAAAGGATTAAGTATGTATCTAGGCATGTGCCTAGGAGGAGCCAAGTGAATGCCCTCACGGGAGTTGTATGCAGAGGAAGTACACATGTAGTGAAGGATTATCCGTATGTCTTCCCAGAGGAGTTACCAGGCATGCCACCGGATCGAGACATCGAGTTTCTGATAGAACTATTGCCAGGTACAGGGCCAATATCCAAGAGACCCTATCAGATGCCCGCAAATGATCTGGAGGAAATTAAGAAGCAGATCAAGGAGCTATTGGAGAAAGGTTATATTCATAGAAGTTCATCACCTTGGGGAGCCCCAAGATTTCGGTTGAGAAGAAGGATAAATCCCTAAGGATGGTTGTTGATTATCGAGCTCTGAATGAAGTAACTATAAAGAACAAGTATCCCTTACCGATGATTAATGATCTATTTGATCAGTTGCAAGGAGCTAAGGTGTTTTCGAAGATTTATCTACGATCAGGATACCATCAGTTGAAGATCTGAGAGAAGGATATACCAAAGACAACATTTACCACACGGTATGGATTATATGAGTATACGGTCATGTCATTTGGACTGACTAACGCCCTGCCTATTTCATGAGTATGATGAACAAGGTGTTCATGGAGTATTTGGACAAGTTTGTTGTGGTGTTTATTGATGATATTATGGTATACTCGAAGAACGAAGAGGAGCACGCGGAACACTTATGCTTGGTTCTCGAGAAACTCGAGGAACACCGATTATACGCCAAATTCAGCAAGTGCGAGTTTTGGTTGAAGGAAGTTGGATTTCTTGGGCATGTTATATCGGAGAGGGTATAGCGGTAGATCCCAAAGAAGGTTCGATCGATCCTTTGAATGGTTGGCACCCACCTCGATTGGCGAGATCCGCAGCTTCCTTGGTGGCGAGGATATTATCGGAGATTCATTGAGAATTTTTCCAAGATTGCTAAGCCAATGACTGAATTGCTAAAGAAGGATACTAAGTTCAAATGGATATAGAATTGCGAGACAAGCTTTCAGGAGTTGAAGAAACGGTTGACTACAGCCCCAGTACTGACATTGCCAAATATACATAAGGAGTTTCAAGTGTATTGTGACACCTCTCGCTTGGGACTTGGATGTGTTCTTATGCAGGACGGAAAAGTTGTTTCGTATGCCTCACGACAACTGAAGCCACATGAGATGAACTATGCCACGCATGATTTGGAGTTAGCGACCGTAGTACATGCATTGAAGACTGGAGACATTATCTTATTGGAAACCGTTGTGATGTGTACACGGATCATAAGAGTTTGAAGTACATTTTCACGTATGAGTTAAACCTCGCACAAAGGAGATGGCTGGAAGTTATAAAGGATTACGACATGAAGCTACACTATCATCCAGGAAAGGCCAACGTCGTAGCAGACGCTTTGAGCCGGAAGAGTTATGCTAATATCCTTGAAAGCAAGGGATTGCCAAAGGAGTTAGCTGCGGAGATCATGGAACTTCGATTGGAGATTGCTCCACGAGGTTTTATTGCAACAATGGAGGTTCAGTCGACATTGTTGGACAAGATTCGAGAAGCTCAGAAGGAGGACAAAGAGATTGCCGAGAGAAGAGAGAAGATGGGCGAAGGAAAAGCCAAAGGTTTTCGCGAGGATGAGCACGATACCTTGTGGTTTGAGGACCGTATTTATGTGCCCAACAATTGGAGATCGTGAAGTTAATACTTCAGAGGCCCATGACTCACCATACTCGATTCACCGGAAACACCAAAATGTATTTGGATTTGAAGGAACGTTTACGGTGGAGTGTTATGAAGAAGGATATTGCCGAGTATGTAGCCGTATGTGATGTATGTCGAGAGTGAAGGCAGAGCATCGTGGCCAGCAGGATCATTATGTACCTATTCCAATACCGAATGGAAGTGGGACAAACTTGGCATGGACTTTATTACGGATTACCCAGAACCAAGGCAGGATATGATTCAAAATGGGTAGTTGTGGATCGTTTGACCAAAGTAGCCCATTTCATCCCAGTGAAAACAACCTATACAAGTGCAAAGTTGGCCAAGATATATATGACCAGGATCGTATGTTTGCATGGAGTTCCGAGGAGCATCGTATCGACGATAGAGGAACACACAGTTTACTTCAAAGTTTTGGCATCAACTACACCGGACTTTGGGTACCAGTTGGAGTTTAGTACGCGTTCCACCCACAAAGCGGATGGGCAGACGGAGAGAGTCAATCAGATTACGGAGGACATGTTGAGAGCATGTGTGCTAGATTATGGATCTAGTTGGGATGAGAATTTGCTGACGCAGAAGTTCTCGTGACAACAACAGCTACCGAGCCGGTTTGAAGATGGCACCGTTCAAGCTCTGTATGGACGCAGATGTAGAACACCATTGATGTGGGATGAGGTTGGAGACCGTCAGTTGTTTGGACCAGATTTGATCAAGGAATCAGAGGAGAAGGTTAAACTGATCAGAGACAGACTAAAGATTGCTCAGTCTAGACAGAAGAGTTACGCAGATGCAAAACACAAGGAAGTAACCTATGAAATTGGAGACAGAGCCTATCTGCGAGTATCACCCTTGAGGGGAGTGAAACGTTTTGGAGTAAAGGGAAAGTTAGCCCCAAGATTTGTAGGACCGTATCGTGTTTTGGAATGGATGGGAGAAGTTGCCTACAAGCTGGAGTTACGAAGGATTGTCGAGTTCACGATGTGTTTCACGTATCACACGGTGAAGAAGTGCCACGCCGAGATGGTCGATATACCGTTAAATGATACGGTGCCCCTAGAGGCGTCTGAGCTTGGATAGTAATTTGACTTATGAGGAGAAGCGGTAAAGATTCTTGATTTCGACGATGAGTCACTCATGACAAGGTTATCAAGATTTGCAAAGTTCAATTGGAGCCACCATACCGAGGAGGAAGCCACACTGGAGCGAGAAGATGATATTCGCAAGGACCATCCGCACCTATTTTCTAGCCAACCCGAATCTCGAGGGCAAGATTCATCTTAAGGGGGGTAGGTTTGTAACATCCCAAATTTTCAATTTGGCATGTTATACATAGGTCATCCATGCATATCATATTTTATTGCCTTTGTTTGCAATCCTCGAAATCCTAAGCAACTCAAGGACCCTCGGAGAGAGTTGGGGATTTTTCGATTTTCATATTTGATTTTTATCAAGTAGTGAAGACGAGGATTTTTTATTTTAATTATTTTCTCTTGAAAATATTTCATTTTGAAATAATAAATGAGAGGAGATAATATGACGTCTCCAAAATAATTTAAATATTGGAGGAAAAATGTTAAAATCATTATTTAGATTTTTATTTGATTTATTTGGAATTTTATTTGCCCTAGAACAAATTGCATGTTTTAAAAATTGCATTTTAGGGGCCAAGAAAAGTTCATCTTGTTCTAAATATTTTATTTAGACGGAGAAAACTTATTTTGGTATTTTTAGATTTTTATTTATTTTTCTAGGATTCTTATAAGTTTCGGCGGAACGTTTAGAAAAAAGGACCCGCGCCCGACTGGGCCAAGGGCCCAGCCGAGCAGGCCGGCCCAGCTGCCCGAGCCGCCGCCATGTCCGACCCGGACACCACCGCCCGCCCGCCTTGCCCTCCCCAAGTCGGAGCCCCCAACCTATATAAGCCCCCGTCTAGCCACCACCACCACCGGAGCCCGGAGCCGAGCCCCGAGCCCCGAGAGCCACGCCTCGCCGCGCCTTCCCGAGCCGACGCTGACGCCAGAGGTCGCCGTCGCCTCCCGCCGCCACCCAGCGCCCTCGCCGAGCCCCGCCGCCCCTCGCCAGCCCCGCCGGAGTCGCCCGCCCGCAGGACAACCTCGCCGGAGGTAGCCACCCGCCGCCCGGTTTTTTTAAAGAAAAACCCCTTCGGTTTTTTTAGAAAAACCCTAGTTCGTTTTTTATATAGATCGGTTTTTTCGGTTTATTTGTTTAGCGAGCGTTCGCTCGTTCGTTCGTTCTAACGAACGTGTTCGTCGTTTAGTTTCTGCTAACGAACGTTCGTTCGTTTAGCCGTTCGTCGTTTTTTCTTTTTATCGGATTTATTCCGCGAATTTCTGATCGCGATTTCTGATCCGATGTTCGAACTAGTATAACTTTTCGCTCGTTTATCGGAATCGAATTTATTCAAGCGCCTGGAGTTTCATCTCGAAACCCTCTTTCCGAATAGCCAACTCAAACAAGTTTTTGCCTCTGTAAAATTTGACCCTAGTTCAGATTAGTAAACGGATCTTGTTTCTTTCGCCGTTTGAGTTTCATTGCTCCGTTCGGTTTGATTCTTCTTGTGAACCGGAGTTCTTAAGTTGAACTCTCCGGTCAACCTCTTTCAGTTGAAGTTTCGTTTGTGCATCTTTGCTTGTTGCTTATGTATGCTGTTGTTTGATTGCGATAGAATTCCCGGTGCGAAGCGTGTTACTACGAGTCTCTAGGATTCTCGGATCGTCAGCAAGGCAAGTAACACTTTGATCATACTCTTTTCATGCCCAGTTTTTATGCATTAGTTTCAACCCTCGCACATTGCATGGTTAGGATGTCATTAATTTGTGGGTTGGGAAGTAGATGATGAGGTAGGAACCTATTGCCCTGTTACTATCAAACCCTTGGGAGTTACTTCTCTGTGTTGCTTATATTGCTATGCTATGCTCGTAGACGTGGTTGGGTTTGAGAGTTATTCATGACAGATGTGAGATTGTTAATTAATGGTTAACTTAAGGTGGCAACTTTAATACACATCTGGGTGGATTGAGGCACCTGGGGAACCCAGTGTTGTCTGTTTTGTTTTGGAAATCCCGGGGTACCCGTGTGATCTTCCTATGGACCGCCACCGTGCTCAAAGGAATCGAGATGATTCATGCTAGAAACTCCCGTGTGCAGCCACAAGCTATTATGGGATCTAGCATATTATAGTAAGCTACGTGAAGCTCTTGAAGAGGTAGATCAGCAGGTAGTGGGTGGTAGGTTTGGTATGGTCTACCCGGAGTAGAGAGTTAATGTTTATGAAAGACTGTGTCTCGGTCATCCGTTTCTCAAACACCATGTAGTGCGAGAAATCAACGTAAGCGATCGAGTCTTGTGGGGAAAAGTCATAAACCTCTGCAGAGTGTACAATCTAATCATGGTTAGTCGTGTCCCCGGTTATGGACAATTCCGAGTATCTAGTACTTGAGTATTCACATGTATCTCATCACTCTAAATTAATATTGCTGGGATGTTAATTATTTTAATTGGGATTGAGTTGGGGTTATACCTTCTCAATGATGTTTCAACCACCATGATAGTTAAATTAAAGTTTATTCCTTTGATGTAGGGAAAAATTGGCTTTCCGCAAACTGTAACCGTAGAGCTTTCCACCAGCCAAACATGCATGTAGTGTTAGCATTATTCTGTTATTGCTCTATTGTGTTACATTGCCAGCATATTCCATGTGCTGACCCGTTCTCAGGCTGCAACGTATTATGTTGCAGACTTTTTAGACGAGGAGTAAGGTTCGATAGGTCGTCAGCTCAGCTATGCCGTTGGAGTTGATGGACTCACTTTATCTTCCAAGCCTTCCGCTGTTATCGTATTAAATGGCCTTAAGCCATATTATTGTAATAAGTACTCTTTTGAGACATTCGATGTAATAAGTGTGTTATTGCTACTCTGTTATAAATCCTTCGAGTACTGTGTGTGTCAGCATTACCGATCCAGGGATGACACGGAAGCACAGAGACTTGACCATCTGAGGTCGGGTCGCTACACGCGCGTAGGCTGGTGGCGCTGTCTAGTGTCGTGGTGACATCGACAGCAGATAGGATTGGCAAGATTTATATAGTTATTCCTCCTGAAGACGGGATGGAGAAAGATTGCGGCGGCGGATCCTAGAGCATGCGCAGGCGGTGCACGTCATGGACGCCTAGACCGGATTTATTTTTTAGAAAAGGAGGTTAACCCCCGGCCTCTGCATCATTCGATGCACACAGCCATTTTATTAAGAAAAGAGGTCCAAAAGTCTCCTCAAGTGGTCTCAAAAGATCATGAAGAAACAAATGCCACATGCGGCCAAAAATAAAAAAAGCCACAACCGGCTATAATAGATCAATCCATATCGGTTGTATGTATCCCGTGCAACCGTTTCCCATCGGTTGCACCCAATAGCCATGTGCGCCCTGTGGTCCGTATGGCTCAGCAAGGACCACGTACAGATCCATGTAGACGCTCTGAAGATGACCTACAAAAAATTAGTAATGTTTTGTCTGTTAAAGGCAACATCATTCCGACAATTCCATATCGCCCAAAACAACGCACATGCTCCGACCCTGATTTGTGCAGTTGTCTGAGGTACCACCCCATTCAGCCAGTCATGAAAAAACCATGATATTGAAGTTGGCGGAGTGATGTTAAAATCAACATGAATAGTTCTCCAAAGTAATCTAGCAATCGGACATTTAATAAGTAGATGTTCAATTGTTTCATTCTGATCACAAAAGCAACATCGTTGACTCCCTTCCCAATTGCGTTTGGCTAGATTATCTTTGGTTAAGATTACACCTTTGTGAACAAACCACATAAACACTTTTATCTTCAACGGCACCTTAACTTTCCAGATATGGCCCGACCTTGGGATGTCTCCAGTATTAATTAAATCCGTATACATTGATTTAACCGTGAAAACACCAGACCCCGTTAACTTCCAACTTATCGTGTCATTGGCATCCAAAAGATTAATCTCCATTAACCTACGCACAAGATGCAACCATGTATCCCAGCGTGGACCCACAAGTGTCCGTCAAAATTGAATGTCAAGGGGAATGGACTGCAACACAGACGCAACAGAAACTTCTTTTCGTTGTGCAATGTGATATAAAACTGGATACTGTAACGCTAATGGAGTGCCCCCTAATTAGGTATCCTCCCAGAATCGAGTCCGTTGCCCATTCCCCACTTTAAATGTCACTCTGTTAAAGAAAGCAACCTTCGTCCTCATAAGTCCTTTCCAAAAAGGTGAGTCTGACGGCTGTGCCGTTACCTGAGCCAAAGACTTAGTGTATAAGTATTTGTTTCGAAGTAATTGCAACCACACACCCTCAGTCTCCACTGAAAGGCGGTATAACCATTTGCTCAATAAGCACCTATTTTTCACTTCTAAATTCTCAACACCCAATCCGCCCTGGTCCTTTGGTCTACAAATCATCTCCCACTTGACGAGCCTATACTTGGCCTTATTCTCATCAATTTGCCAAAAGAATCTAGATCAATAGAAGTCTAATCTTTTTCGTACTCCTACTGGTACTTCAAAGAAAGAGAGGAGGAACATCGGCATGCTCGTTAGCACCGAATTAATAAGAATTAGCCTTCCTCCGTACGATAAAAGTTTGCCTTTCCAGCAACTTAATTTCTTCTCAAACCGATCCTCAATACGTTTCCACTCTTTATTAGTAAGTTTGCGATGATGAATTGGTATCCGTAGATACGTAAAGGGAAGCGCACCTAATTCACACCCGAACAACTGTTTATATCTTTCTTGCTCCTCCTTAGCGCGTCCAAAGTAGAACAATTCGCTCTTATTAAAATTAATCTTGAGTCCGGACAGTTGTTCGAATAAGCAAAGAACTAACTTCATGTTCCTTGCTTTCGCGAGGTCATGTTCCATGAAAATAATTGTGTTGTTTGCGTATTGTAGGATAGATACCCCACCATCCACTAAATGTGGGATAAGACCACCTACCTGACCATCTTGTTTCGCTCTGTTAACAAGCACGGTCAACATATCAACCACAACATTAAAAAGGATCGGTGACATGGGATCGCCCTGTCTTAATCCTTTAAGCGTTTGAGAGTAATGACCAATATCGTCATTAACTTTAATACCAACGCTACCTCCCTGCACAAAGGATTCGACCTGTTTTCTCCAGGCTTCGTCAAATCCTTTCGTGCGCAAAGCTTGTTGCAAAAAAGGCCACTTGACTTTATCGTAGGCCTTTTCAAAATCCACTTTGAAGATCACTCCAACAAGTTTCTTCGAGTGGATTTCATGAAGGGTCTCATGCAAGACAACCGGGTAGTCTTCAGGCCATTGGATTAGATTGTGTCTGTTATGTGGACAGGGCACATCTGTATACTTGTAGGTGTAGCGATTTTGTTCACCTAAAGGGGGCTTTTGGGTGGATCTTGTATTCATTTGTCACACTCCGATGAATAATTAGCAAAGATGGTTGTGTGCATTATGCTGATGTAGAGGCCAGAGGTAATTCTCCTTTCGAAGAAAAAAATCATGACAGTACAAAGAACAACAACGGTAATAAAAATTACAACCATGTTTGTGAACCATCTAGCAACGACTGCAAGTACCGGAGCTTCGTTCATAATTTTATTCTACAGCTTACATAACACCCGCTTATTAAGTGCATGCAGCTCAAATATCACGTCTCACTTGCATCTAATAAACACCAAAAGTACGATAATAATAGCAATAGTACGTTATTGCATGAAGCACATCGGACATGTGCAAGGAGCCTCTACGTCAAGCGTGCACGACGATCTTGGTGTATTTCGTCATATCGGTGGTGGCGCGGCCATCGGCGCCGTCGAGCGGGAAGTAGAAGGGGTAGATCTCGTAGCGCACCCTACAGCTGCTGTAGTTGATCTGGCAGCCCTGCTGCGCGCCGCAGTAGTCGCCGAACTTGGACAGCGCCACCGAGACGCACTGCGCGCACGCCAGCGGCGCGAGGTCCCGCGTGCACTGCGCCAGGCCGTAGATGGTGACGAATGGCGTGTACTGGTCCTTGGACCTGCCGAGCCCCGCGCGGCCCGACGCCGACGCCTGCGCCGTCGCCTTGTTGATCACCTTCCCCACCGCCTTCTTGAACGGCTTGGGGTCGTCCGCCGCCTGCACGTTCACCAGGATCACGCCGGCGCCCGTGTCCGACTGCCCGGCGAAGTCTGTGTTATCGTACCGCATGAAGCAGAAGTCGTACCATATTCTGGCGTCGGACTGGTAGCTGCAGGCGGCGGGGAGCTGCTTGGCGGCGTCCGCGAGGCAGGCGGAGCAGTCGCTGGCGGAGACGTCGCCGCGGCATTGCGCGAGGCCGAAGACGACGGTGCTATTACCCTTGCCGGCAACGGCCGTGGCGAAGCCTCCCGAGGAGCCCTTGGCGACGAGGTCCGCCAGGACGGAGTCGATGTTGACCTTGCCGCTACCAGCGTACCTGGTTCCGGCGCAGTTACTGCCGATGGCGTCCGTGGCCATGCCCAGAGGGAGCAGGGCCATGGCGAGAAGCAGCAGCCCGCTGCGCGCTCTGCAAAGTGCCATGGTGCTAACGATTGAGCTTGCCATGTGTGTGGCGAATGGTGGGAGCTTATAACGAGTGCGAGCGTGCTGCCTTTCTTTGACTGCTTAATTGGATTGCGTGCAATGCCGGACGTCGACACTAGAATGAGGCCGTGGACGGAGCCATTGCTGAATCAGCCAAGGGTCCATGCACATGGCCAGAGAGGGATGGGCATATCTTGCATATCTTGCTACTTGCTAGTTGCTACAGATAGCTGGTTCGCGGCATTTCATGACTCGTTGACTTGTCTTCGTGAGGATGTGGCTTAGAAATGGGTGGTAGGGATCGTGAGGATCCAGTGAGTTTTGATTCCCTTGGGAAAAGGCAATCTGGATGCAACTCGCTGTAGAAAATCGGCATCCTGTTCCTGGGGCTTCAAAGGAGCAGCGACGGAACTGAAAATAGTTCGTCGCGCTAATAAAAAACTCGTTATTTCGAGCAAGCATTATGGACCAAAGACATGTAAGCCACAATCAATGATACGAAGCCCTGCCTGTTTGACCAGCTATACTGTCACCGGTGGTAGCAAACATTTGTTATAATGGACCACGACCATTAAGAATTGATGATGTGGTATGTGTGATGAGTTGGGATGCGTGCATATTGAGAGAAAATATAGATAGACGTTAAATCACTGGCAAGCGCACACATGGATTCTACGCAGGTCGCGGCCCGTTAGCATCCGCTCACTTTGATCGCTCGCTCACCAGCAGCGTATTTTAAAAAACTAGTGATTCTCAAAAAACAAATCCAAGTTTTTATTGATTAAAAATTCATGAATTTAAAAAATGTAAAAGGGAAAAAACTTAAAAACGTGAAATTTTAGAACAAAAAACTTAATGAAATAAAATATTCACGAAATTGATACAAGTTCATGAATTCAAAAAATCCTGAAATTGAAAACATGTTAACGGATTTCAAAAATGTGATGAATTTGAGAGTAATCGGGAACTGAAAAAAGTTCACCATTTAAAAAAACATAATTTTTGTAAAAGGAGAATAAAAAGGAAAAAACAGAGAAACAACCAACCAAAAAACTAGATGGAACCTTCTAAAAAGTTACCAACACTCTCGCAAAAAAAAAAGTTACCAACACAAATAAAAGAAAAACTAGATGTGTCGGCCCACTACTGAGGGAATACAGCTCTCAGAGGCGGGCGTGCGCTGCGGGATCGGCTATGTCTCGCTTATAGCGAGACAAACAGTCCGCTCGCCTGAAGCGACGACGTAATGGGTAAGCCCAGATTCGTTCATTCGATTTCGTTTTTTTATATTTTTCACCTTTTGCAAATAATTTGAGAAACAAAACGAAAATGCGCATATTTCAAAAAAATACTTAAGTTTGAAAAAATGTCTGTGCAGTGTTAAAAAAATGTTGGTGCAACTATATAAATGCTTATGCCTCCAAATATTCTAAATAAGTACTCCCTCCGTCCCAAAATAAGTGACTCGACTTTGTACTAACTTTGTACTAAAATTAGTACAAAGTCGAGTCGCTTATTTTGGGACGGAGGGAGTATATTATAAAAACACTTTACGTAAAAACATTTGAAAAAAATGTACCAAGCATTTGAAAATTGTTAATGCATATAGGAAAAAGTTTTTTTTCACGAATACGCAAAGCTTTTGTATCATTTGTTGATACAGGAAAGAGAAGTACACGGGAATACAAAACATGACACGAACGGAGGAAGGCATGAGCACGGACCCGGAGCAAGGGGGAAAGACACAACTAAACCCACCAAGCCTGGAATTAGGGAGGCAAGCCAAACTAGCAAGACGTCAAACATCTCCAAATCCAACACCAAGGACGACGCGAGCTAGCAAGATAGCGCCTTCAAGAAGGGGAACGACACCGCCACGCTGCCGTCATCCGATCAGGAGAACCGGACCTACGGTTTCCCCGATACTCAAAGTGGAGCACACATAAAGCCTATGGCAAGTGTCGCCGCTGCCAACATTGGCAAGCTGAGCAAGGATATTTCGTAGCCTATTTCCGAACATTGGCTACCGGAGCACCGAGACCAAAAATCCACGCCAACATTTATGCAAAAAATGTATACAGAAAAATACAAATGTGAATGAAACACGTTGATCATGTATTTAAAGAATGTTAATCTTATATTTAAAAAGGAAAAGGTTCATTTTAAACTTTAAACTTGTAGAGGTTAGGCGGAATAGACCCTCAACTCAAAATCCCGGTCGATTGCACCTTAAACTATGCAATCCCGGTCTAAATCAAACCCTGACATCATTTGAACCAGGATTCATCTGGTGGGCCGGCCCGCTAAATTCTGGGGAGAGCTCGTAACTTTCGCTGAGCCGTTTTTTTTTTTTTTTGAAATAACTTTCGCTGAGCCGGTTCCTGGTACTCCCGCGAAAAAACACTTCAAAAAAAGTTCGGAGCGATGATCGTGCACCCTGGGACCTCGTAACTTTCGCTGGGCCGGTTCCTGATACACGCGCCAAAAAAGCAAAAAAACACCTCAGAAAAAGTTCAGAGCGAGGATCGAACTCGCGCTATGCGAACATCAAACTAGTACGAATAACCACCTCACGTACTGTGCGCTAATGATCAATAGCAAGGAGAACATTATAAGTACAGTTGTAATCGCGTAATTTATTACACATGTAAACGTTTACTGTAGCAATTTATATTTTTAAAACATTTTGAAAAAAGCTCATGAATTACAGAAAAGTTCATTTGTTTTGAAAAAATAATCGATTTTGAAAAACAAACCACCAGGGCATATTGTTTCTACATTGTTTTCAAATCCCATAAATATTTTTTTGAATTCTCAAATTATTTTAAAGTATAAAAAAACCGGCCCATTTGGAGCTACTGAATAGCAGGCGCGAAAAAAATCTGAAAAGTTCTGCGGGAGCATCTCAAATTCGCGACCGCAGTTTTATTAGCTGTTGCAACTTGCCAACCGAACTAGTGAGTTCAATAGATAGATTCACGATGTGAAACATTATGTATCGAACTGCTTTTGAACATTTGAAAATATTTTGCACTGAAGATTTTGTAATATCCATTGAACATTTTCTTAATATACAATGAACATTTTAAATTATACACAATGAACATTTTTAAATATATGATGAACATTTTTAAATACACATTAAATATTTGGGTAATATACCAATGAAAAAAATTCAAAAACATAGGGAACAATTTATATTCATTGAGCAATTTCTAATATACAATGAACATTTTATAATGCATGATGACCTTTTTTGTAATATAAATAGGAAAATGATTCAAAGGAAATAGAAAAAAGAAATCGGAAAAAAGGAAAAAGAAAAGAATATAAATATAAATAAAAAAGAAAACGAAAAGAAATCAGAACCAGTAAAGAAAAACTAAAAAAACAAATAACGAACGAAAAATGGAAGCAACAAGGCTCAGCACGCGCTGCCGTGAACTGGGCCGGCCCATCCACGGGCGCTGCAAGCGTTTCCTCCCCAATCCCGGTCCACGCCAGCAATCCCTGTTTGGGAAATGATCCGAAGGCTCGATTTAGACCGGAATTGCAGAGTTCAGTGTGCAATTGACCGGGATTTTGATTTGGGGGTTCATTTCGCCGGACCTCTACAAGTTCAAGGTTTAAAACGGACTTTTTCCTATTTAAAAATGTAAATCAAGCATTTGAAAAAAAATTATAGAAATTTTTTGACCATGTATTCAAAAAGTGCTGAGCATGGATTCAAAAGAAGCTAATCTTGTATTTGAAAAAATTTAATCAAGCATTTGAAAAGGTTAAATGTGCACAACAATAATTTTTACTATGTATTCTAAAATGTTAATCTTTTATTTGGAAAATATTAATCAAACATTTAAAAAGGTTAAATGTGTACAGGGATAATGTTGTATTCTAAAAATGTTAATCAAGCATTTGTAAATGTTTGTATAGAGAGAATACTGACCATGCATTAAAAAATCTTAATGTTTTATCTGAAAACTGCCAATCAAACATTTAAAAAGAAATTAAAATGTGTATGGAAAAAAGTTGACCATGTATTCAAAATATGTTAATCTTGTATTAAAAAATGTTTAAAAAATGTACAATGTGTATGGAAAATTGTAGACATCAAAAAAATATAAGTTTTTTAAAAAAATTAATCATGTATTTAAAAAAATTTAACATTTGTATAAAAATGTTTCTGATGTATACAAAAGTATTGAATCTGTACTGGAAAAAGTTAGCATGCATTGAACAAAAAAGAAAAACCGATAAAATCAAAAAAACCAAAGAAACAGAAAGAAAAGGCAAAGAAAAAAAAGAAACCAAAGTATAACGAGGTGTGAAATAAAAACCGAATAAGAATCAGTGAAAAACCTAAATAAAGCTAAATTTATAACTAAAAAATGAAGAAAACCAATGAAAAAAAGAAATAAATAAAGAATCAATTAAGACCAAAGAAAAATGAAGGAAAACTGATGTGAAAATGATAAATAAACAAAGAAACTAGGGAAAAACAATAAAACCGAAGAAAAACGAAAAAAACAGAATGCCATAGAAAACCAATGAAGAAATAGAGAAAACCGAGAGAAACATAAGAACACGAAAAGGAAAAAACCGAAGCGAATTATCGAAGTGAACGGATCGAACACGGCGGCCATAGCGTGCGAGTGAACTAATGGGCCGGCCATGTACTGTAGCAAGCACGGAAAAACCTTTAGCGAGCCGGACATACATCTCACTATAACCGAGAGATAGCCGGCAAATCCTATTCGGCGCTGCAGGCTTCGGTTAACGTGCATTTTCGTTAACGGGCGCCTGCAGCGCACACCACCTCGCGGCAGCTGGGCCGGCCCGTTTAATTTTTCTTCTCATTTCTTAAATCGCAGAAAGAACGCGTTCCTAGTGAATCAAATCTGAGACCTCCCTTATGTTAGGGCATGTACAAAGGTATTGAGTCAGCTGTCTATAAGAGACTCCATGTTACTATTTTCATGACGTGGACGATAGAGAAGGTAGAAAACGAACCAGCCTGTCGATAAAATAACAGACGGTTTGTTACCTTGTAAATCGCTGCTTACCGGCAGCCAAGTTTTGATTGTACAAAAGTTGCCGCTAGTACACCGTTTCAATCACCCATGTTCTTGGCTCGTGAGCATGGTGTGCTACTCCCTTATAGACGCCTCTAAAGACAACTCTACTGTATGGGATGCATGTGCTGCATCTACAAGTGACATGGCAGAGCCTTACAGACAGCAGACGTCTAAACCTTTGTACATGGCCTTACGAGGCTATGTTTACCAACCCGCCACCAAGCCTGATGTGGCAAAAGACAACGTTTCCATTCTTTATTCTTTGCTTTTTCCTTTTTCTATTTTCCTTTTTCTTTTTCCTTTCCTATTTAAATTTTGATGTACTTTTTTCAAATTCGATGAACTTTTTACAAATTTGATGAACGTCCTTCTAATTCAATGAACTTTTTATCAAATCCGCTGAACTTTTTTCAAGATCGATGAACTTTTTTTCAGATTCGATGAACTTTTTTCAAAATCGATGTATTTATTTTCAGATTCGGTGAACTTTTTTCAAAATCGATGAACTTTCTTTCAGATTCGATGAACTTTTTTCAAACTCGGTGAACTTTTTTTAGATTCAATGAACTTTTTCCATTTATGATGAACTTTTTTCAAATTCCATGAACTTTTTTGCAAAATCGATGAAGTTTTGTCAATTTGAATGAACTTTTTCCAAAATCGATGAACTTTTTATAGAACATCGATGAACTTTTTCCATTTTTGTGAGTTTTCTCTTTTAATTTCGTCAACCTTTCTTTAACCGGTGAACTTTTTTTGTGAACGATCTTTTTAATTTCTATTTTTTCAGAAAACACACATATTTTTTGAACAGTCAACGTTCAACTGGCCAGACCGGTCAATTGATGAAACTTTTTCCCATACTAGTGAAGTTGTTTTCTTTCAAATACCGCCGCTAGAATAGTTCTTAAGAATTCCGCGCTGCAATCAATCAGTATTTGGCGAATGGTCCAGCGGTATCCATTGTCTTTCTTCCTTTTTTCCTTTCCTTGTTTTATTTTATTTTTTCCTTTCTTTTTACATTTTCCCTTTTTTTCAAAGGCGGACTTTTTTGGATTTGAAATATTTTTTGAAAAATTCATGAACATTCCAAATTTCATTATTTATTTCATATTTTACAAAAAATTTAAATCATGTAAAATTTCAAATTTTGTGACATTTTTTCATTTTCTTGGTCTTTTTTTTTAATTTTACAAACCATCCAAGTCATGAACTTTTGGAAAATTCATGTTTTTTTGTGAACCTTTTCTTAAAAGTTGGTGAAATTTTGAAAAATTAAGAACTTTTTTCAAGATGTGAACCGTTTTCGAATTTATGAACTTTTTTGCAACTCAGATTGTTTAAGAAAAATGTCAACTCTTTTTCAATTCACATTTTTCTCAAAAAGTCAAATGTCAATGGTCTATGGTTAGAGAATCTCCAACAGCATTGCTATTATGAATTGCTAAAAACTGGATATAGTAAGAGGAGAGAGAAGATTTAGCAACCCCAAAATTTTTTGCTCCAACAACATTGCTATAAAATTTAGCAATCCTCTCAATGACACGCGGGGACCGATGCCAGGCGCGGGTCAGCACAAATCTAGGGGGCGGTGTGGTCCACTTGTCAATGGAACAAAGGGATGTACGGCCACAAAAACTGAGATGCTAAAAATTATAGCAAGTGCTTCTCTACTTTGCAAATATACAAGTGTGGGTGCAAATATAGCAAGCTTTGTAAAAAAATTATGGGGGGGGGGGGGGGGGCCTTATAAAAAGGTTGTTGGAGCAACCTTTTTGGGTCAAATTGCTATATTTTCAGTTTTTAGCAATCCTAGCCAAATATACAAAGGCTGTTGGAGATGCTCTTAGGATGTGTTTGGATTGTGGCCAAAGTGCACCTTACCAAAATTAATGGTCTCATGAGCCGCGATCCATCTGGTGCGCCGGTGAGCGCCAGTTTCCCTAGCAGGCGCTGATAGCGCCGCATAGGACCTCTCCCTATTGGGTTGGCTTCGCAGGGCATGCATGGTGACCTCCTATTTGCGTCAAATAGGAGGGTTGCCTGAAAAAAGGCGTCTTGAATGGGCCGACGCATGGCATGAACTGCAACGAGCCGCAAACGAGCCATGCAACTATAGGCTACTAATGGCAACATTTTCTAAAATTTGAGAATATATTTTAACATGATTTTTTCTAAATTCCAAGCAAAGTTTTAAAACATGGATTTTTTTTGAAATTTTGTTCAAAATCAGTTTTTTTTAAATGATGAAAAATTATCCATTTCAAAAAACATGGTTTGAAAAATATTATTTGCACATTATTTTCCTGATTTTTTGAAAGTTTCTTTTTAAATGATAAAAAACAGCAACATAATATGCAACTAATATTTTTGAAACCATTTTCAAAATTAATTTGTTTTTAAAAATACTCAAAGGTTTGTAAAAAATGAAAATATGTGAAATATGGCATAATAAATAATCTCTTGATGGTTTGTCAACTTTGATACAAAAAATGCATAAAAAGTTTTCTTAACTTTTTTGAGAGTTATACATTTTCCGTATTTTCCTTATTTACAATTCAATAGTTCATTTTTATTCTTTATCAAGTTTTTCAGATTTATTTATAGAATTTCCTAGTTTTTGGTATTTCATAGTTTATTTATAATTTATTTTTATTCTTTGTGAATTTACATATTCTTAAGAAATGGTTTACACAAATAATTTTTAAATCCTTACATGTGATCTACAAATGTGGTCAATACCGTGTGTTGCTTTGAGGGAGGGAGGGGGGAGGGGAGGTAAGTACTTACAATATAAAGGGAGGGAAGAGTGATTATGTTCTCTATACATTAGGTGTTCAATATACTTTTCCTCAAGCTAAGACGTAAAAATATATACCTTGAACATTTTCAGGAATCCATTGGTGCTCCCGGAAGCGTGTGCTCCTGCGCGCGAAAATATTTTTTTAACATGCCAAAGAAATTTTAACAAAAAAATTATGTGTTCTTTGTCACATTCAAATGGTACATACAAATTTGTAGGCGAAGATATTAAACATTTTGGCCTGTGGAAAAAAAATAAACACCAACTGTTACCCTCAAATGTCACCCTAAATTTGGTTTTTTTTACCGATGAAACACCACTGCTTTGTTTCGCATGAAAATTTTCAAGAATGCTTGCAGCACTAACATGAACATCTACAAAAAAAATCAGAATTTTTTAAAACATTTATTACATATTTTTTGTTTACAATTCATGGGGGAGAGCACGCTCCCGGGAGCCAAAACGACATTCTCTTTGAACTTCTTTCGGAAATCATTGCAGCTCACAATCGGCTGATCAAAAGATACTCCCTCTTTTATTTACTCTGCATGTTAGCTTTCATTGAAGTCAAAGTTTGTAAACATTGATCAAATTAATAGAAAAAATTGCTAACATATACAATATCGAATCAATACCATTAGATCATCATTGAATATATTTTGTCATCATGTATACTTGTTATTGTAAATGTGCATACTAGCATTATTTTCTATAAACATGGCCGCTTTATAAAGTTTGACTTAGGAGAAAACTAATATGCAGAGTAAATAAAAACAGAGCGTAAAATATAGCCTAGAAGCATTGCGAAATGTTGCTCTCCTTTTCTCTTTGGTAAAAAATGTGAAGCGTAGGGAACAGTGAAGAACAACAGCGTGTACTGCAGTAAACAGTCGGGCACTTGCCACTAGTGAGGCTGGCCCTTCTTCTTTGATTGCGGCACATGTTATTCGACCACACATCTGTGATGTGGCCGTGTTTGGTGGAGGCGGAAAATTAAATTGGGAACACCATTATGCATACTTATATCTCTGGTTCGGCAGAAGAGCACGACCCCGCAAGTTGCACGAGTGCCAAGCGAACTAACAGGATATTGGAATGAGGTGTGCTCTACGTTGCCACGCATATAAACATTGACGAAGACGACGGACAGAGAATACGACGAGGGAGCAAGTACCGTCCACAACACACCAGGGCGTGTTTACCTTACGCTAGCGGCTAGCGGTCTTGTTGTGTTTGGCGCGTGAGGCAAGGCGGAACAGCGAACGCGCACGGGAAGTGGCTGGCGGCAGAAGAAAAGAAAGAGATCGAGTCCATCGGGATCGGGTTGGGGGAGGGTTCCTACCAGACAGTTTTTTTTAGCATATTCCTACCAGACAGCTTGTCACTTTAGTCCTCCTTCCACGTTGTATTTTTCTTTTGATGAGAACCCTTCCACGTCGGTTAGCGCCAGCAAGCGAGCGGCTCCACCGACGGCCCAGCAAGCGCCGAGCGAGGAGAGCACGGTAGTCGGCAGGGGAGGGGCATCACACGCGTGGGTCAGAGCATGTACGGCCGGGCGCCACTAACCGACCTCAAACCCCTATATGGATCGTTCGGTCACTGACTGGTCACAAAAATATGATACGAACGGACGATTTTAAATCAGCCTCAAACGCACGGGCTAACCTGCACCTCTCATATTCAGCCCAAATATGAGGCGGATATAGACGCATCCGGGCGCGTCCGCCATGTAGGCCTGACGAGGTCCCACGTGAAATTGCCCGAAAACCTGGCGGTCTGACGGACGCCTTCTTCATCGCCGCCGTGTGAATGTCGCGTGACGCCACTCCGGCTCGTTGCCCAAGGCCATCCGGCTATTAAGCCAGCCGGCGTCCCCCAACCCTTGCCCATCCACCTCCTTCCTCTTTGCGCCACCACCCGAGCCTGTCCGCCTCCTCTCCCACGCTCTCCCGCATCGCCATGGTCTGGCAGAAAATCACCACGTACGCTATGCTCGCCGGAGCGCCGGAGGCAGATCGCGGACGAGATCTAGGCTAGGCGCGCCGCCTGCATCGTTGTTGGGCTGCCTCCGGACTCGCCGGAGCCGGAAGAGGAGGAGCAGCTGCTGGAGCTGACAGAGATGGCGCATCCGGAGGAGGACGAGGCGGAGCAGCCTGCTTCAGGGTTCAACATGGAGAAGGCGGAGGCAGAGTTCACCGTCCCCCAAGCTGTGGAGATGGCTCGGATAATTAAGCTACAGTAAACCTCTGTTAATGATGCCACATCACCACGGTTACTGTTGCTAATCTTGTGTTAGTTCGAAACCGATTCAAAATCAAGTCAAACGATAAAAGTTTTCAAACATTAAAACTAAAATGTTCGGTTAGTGCCAAATATTACATAGGTAATTATTGTGAAGAAAATACTTTTTTAGAAAATGCCTAAATATTTTAAGATGAATTAAAACAGAAAGGAAAATAAATAAAAGAAAAAAAACAAAACAAGGAAAACAAAAACAAAAAAGAGCACGACCCCCCTGGCCTCTGGGCCGCCAGGCCAGCCCATGACCACCCCACTCTCTCTAGCCTACAAGGCCACTCCCCCCGACCCCAGGGCACTACTCTGCGCCGGTGCACCGGCGCAACAATTCGGCCGGTCCACCTAGGACCCTACGATTCCACATGCGCGAACGCCCAGGATTTGCTTTGCCTATTGATTCCTCGTGTCGTCTAGCATCGTCTCATCCACAGACGGAAAATCCCCCTCCCCATCCCCTCCATACCTCCTGCGCGCTGCCATGGCTCGCCATAAACAAGCTGCTAACCCCCGGCGTCCTCCACGTCCGTTGTCGGACGCAGCTTGCTGCACCCCTCGTTGCAGCTCGCCACAGCTGTCGCCGTCGCCGGACGCCCTGCCAATCACACAGCTGATTTCCAGCGCCATCCACTTGTTGGATGCAACTCAATCGAGCCTAATGCAGTTTGCGATTAATTCGGTTCCGGCATACTCACGCACCCGCCATCGAACCACGGCGTAAATGCGTCCTCCCGGCCGCTCAACGTCGTGAACAAATCATAACCTGCGTTCGGCGAGAAAAACAAATATGTGCACTAAGAAATTCAAGAAAAGTCGGTTGAAGCAAAAACATAAGCCGCTTCCGGAAAACAAATTGCAGGTTCCAGCAAAAACATGGATCGTCGTCTTCGTGTCGTTGCAAAATTTCTAGCCGGTCGTAGCAAAACCAAAAGCCGGTTCCAAAGAATGGCCACCATGGTTGCAGCAGCCTCGAGCCGTGGTTTATCGTCGGCATTGCGTGCTTCCAAGATCTTGCTTCCAATGTTCCAAAGATCTGACACCACGGTTCCAGCTTCCAGCAATTACGATTGTAGCTATTTCTACGGTTTGAAGCTTTTTCCCATGTCCATTGGAGCTTCCTCCCTCATCAGTTGAAGCTTTTTCCCGCACAACTCTAAGATTATTTTCGCGGTTGAAGCTTTTTATCCACGTCCATTGAAGCTTTTCACCCATGGTTGAAGCTTTCTCCTTTGGCGATTGAAGCTTTGTTACAAACCGGTTGAAGCTTTTTCCGCGGTTGAAGCTTTTTTCATGTCGGTTGAAGCTTTTCTCCATGTCGGTTGAAGCTTTCACCAGCGTCCTCGCTGCTAGACGAAGGACGTCTCGCTGCTGGTTCCAGCATTGCGCGCCAACAGTTCCAACTTTTGCTCTTGCCAATTGCAACATGCAGTGTTGTTGGTTCCAGACTTCCAGCATCTCTGTCGCCGTCGTAGTTCTTATGCTTGGCTCGCATCAATGTTGACGCCAGTCGCACCAAAGCCCCCAGCCTCGTCGTGATTCGCCGCACCGCTGTCACCCACCTCTCTCTCTCTCTTCTATCTCCGCCGCGTGGCCTGCCTAGCACCATCGTCGCGCCCTCCCGCTCACCACGCATCCCCCGGGCACCGCTCGCACCAGCACAGGTGCGTCTGTTATTCCTCGCTAGCTGGAGGAGGAAGAAGAAAGCAGTATGGCTAGGAGAGGTGCGGTGGCGGGCTCTCGCCGGATGCACAATTTCTGGCCAGGGTTAATGGAGGAAGAGGAGCGGAGAAGAAAGGAGAAGAGACGATGTGTTGGGAATAAGAACAGAGGGAAAAGGCATTGGAAGGGATAAGGTGTGTGGGTCAGAATGTACGCGCGCTTGGAAGGCGACCGGCCAAGCGTTCGGCCGGTCAGCCGTTCCTAAACGTTTACCAACCCTAAATCACCCACTCCCCCACGATCCCCTCGTCTCCCTCACCCGCCGCCACCACACAACACACACACACACACACACACACACACATTGTGCCGGGGAGAGGAGCTCCCCGCGCCCGATCCCCTCGCCTGCATCGGTGCCCCGCCTTAACCTCGCCGTTCGTCGCCGCCCTCCCCGTCGCCGGACCTTGCAGCTCCATCCTCAATGGCCCGCATCAAGCCATGTCGCCCCGACCTCACCACCGCCCCGCCTGGACCTCGTCAGAGCGCTCCCTCGGCGAATCTCCTCCCTGTCTCCGTCGGTCGTCCCTGTCCTCCTCCACAACGGCTCCCTCGAGCCTTGCCACCCCCTGGTCTCTACTCGAACGTGAGGCCCACCTCCCCTCTCTTCCCTCTCAGTCCGGCGCCGCCTCCCGTTCGTCCCTGCACGTTAGCATGAGCCGCTCCGCCCCTGACCTCCCCCTTCGTGGCCGCGCTGTGCACGCGGCGCGCCCATCGCATCCTCGACGGCTGGCCGCGCCTCGCTTTCGTCGGAGGCCGCCAGCCCACGCCGCGCCTCCGCCATCCGCGCCCCACCACGAACCCGCCCGCTGTTGCGCCGCTTTCATTGTCGTTGCCCATCGCCGCTCCGCTGCTCCGCCCCGCGTAGACGGCGCGCATGCAGTGCCGCCTCGCGCCCCCGTCCATGGCCACGACGGTCGAAAGCATCCCGCTTCCCCGCCGCTGCCGCTTCGCACCGCTCGCTCACCGCTGCCCCATGTGCCCCGGCCATGCCTTCACACGCTGGGCGCTGCGTGCGGACCGCGCCTTTGTTGCTGCCGCTGCGCCTCACCTGCTCCCCTACCGGGCGCCCTCGCGGTGACCGCCTGACGCCCGCTTGCACACTGCCTGCTGCTTGCCGTTGCAGCTATTTTTCTGCTCGCTGCTGTTGTTGCTTGTGCTGCTCTCTACTGCTATTGCTCTTGGGATGTTGCTGCTACATCACTGCTGCTCCTATCTATTGCTTGCTACTAGCGCTGTCGCTGCTGCCTCCAACAGCTGCTGCTATTTGCACCGCAGCTACTTCCGCCGGCGCTGCTGCTTGCTTTGCCCAGTTGCCGCTGCTAGCGCTCTAATGCTCCTTCTGCTAAGCTACTGCCGCTGCTTAGTTGCTGCTGCCGCTACTATCCATCGATGCGGTCGCTCGCTGCCTCTGTTGCTACGGCCGACCATGGCCATGGCCGAACTGTGGTGAGTGTGTGTGATGTGTGTGTGTGCGTACGTGTGTGTTAGGACCGGTGTCGGTGTCAAAACCGGCGGATGTCGGGTAGGGGGTCCCGAACTGTGCGTCTAAGGCGGATGGTAACAGGAGACGGGGGACACAATGTTTACCCATGTTCGGGCCCTCTCGATGGAGGTAATACCCTACTTCCTGCTTGATTGATCTTGATGATATGAGTATTTTAAGAGTTGATCTACCACGAAACCGTAGAGGATAAACCCTAGAAGCTAGCCTATGATTATGATTGTTGTTGTCCTACGGACTAAACCCTCCGGTTTATATAGACACCGAAGGGGGCTAGGGTTACACAGAGTCGGTTAAAAGGGAGGAGATCTACATATCCGAATTGCCAAGCTTGCCTTCCACGCAAAGGAGAGTCCCACCCGGACACGGGACGAAGTCTTCAATCTTGTATCTTCATAGTCCAACAGTCCGGCCAAGGTATATAGTCCGGCTGTCCGAGGACCCCCTAATCCAGGACTCCCTCAGTAGCCCCTGAACCAGGCTTCAATGACGATGAGTCCGGCGCGCAGATTGTCTTCGGCATGGCAAGGCGGGTTCTTCTCCAAATTCCGAGTACCTGTCGAGTAGTGTCCGGCTTCTCATGAATGTTGCACTCCTTGGCTTCTGCGCCTAATAATGGCTATCTTCCACGTGTCGAGCGAATGCGAGAGGTCGGGGCATTTTTACACTTGCCACCCTAACCACGTGAGTAAATCGTCTATTTAAAGAGCCGGGGATCCTCAGATCCAGATCACACCATCCTCCCACAGCGAGTATCCATCAGAGCGCGCCCGGAAAAGTCCATCTGTCGGTGTACAAAAAGAGGGGTACACTTTTTGTACCCCTATAATCGCACTGCAGGCGATCTGAGCCATGAGCACCACCGCCTTGAGCAAGGCAAGGGAGGTGAGCCAAGGTAAGGCCGAAGCTCGAAAGGAGCGAAACGATGCTAAGACCAAGACCACAAAGAGCAAAGGGGAATGAGCGGACTCCCCGGCAAGATCCTTGCCGGAGGCGGTTTAGCAAACCCGGCAAGACCCTTGCCGTGGCAGCTCGCCCCACACCTACGGAGCGAGTCACTCTTGAGTCCACTGCCCCCATGGGGCAAGGATTCGGGAGACATCCCCATGGTGGCATGCAGATCTTTGTGAAGACATTCAAGATCAGATACACACAATAGAAGATGACGACCTTGGCGGGATCCCAGCCAAGGAGGACCGCAAGGCCCGGCAAGAGCCTTGCCGGGATGACAACGGCGCCCGGCAAGACCCTTGCCGGGCTACAGCGAGGCCTTGCCAAGAACACCCGTGGGGCCACCATCGTGCCCACGCCAATCAAACCTCCACCACCACCGTTCGCATGCATTTGCCGACCCAACCAGTTGGGCAGGCACTGCGTGGCGGCAAGCGGATCTTCGTGGAGACCCACCATCTGCGCCACCTCGGTACTGCCTGCCTACATGGCACCGCTGGCACCGCTGGCCGTATGCGCGTGTTTATTACGAAGGGAGCGGCGACAGACGAGACAGGGCTCTCCCCGTCCCGATAAAGCAAGGACACCTAAGCAAGACGCATTAAAAGCGTCTTGTCATGTAATCTGAGGATAAACTTGCATCATTGTACCCTTTCCACCTCCTGTGTGCCACCGTGGCAACCCTTTCCCTATAAAAGGAGGCCCAAGGCGACCGGGAGGAGGATTCGGCTTTGGAGCTCCTCACGCCCCATTGCTAGTTCAAGAACACAGATAAATAAACCACAAAAGCGAGGAGTAGGGTTTTACGCATCCTCGCGGCCCGGACACAGATAAAGGAAACCGTGTGCTATCTGTTTGATCCGCTCTTCTCACGACCCAGCGCCCGCGACCGTAGAAGGGATACTTGTGATCCCATAGGAGTTGATCCCACCGACATCTTAGGCGCGCCAGGTAGGGGTGAGCAGTAGTGAGAATCGGCTCTAGCAGTTAGTTCGACGCTTCTTCATAGTCAAGGCGCCCAAGAAGAAGATAGCGGTGGCGGTTGGCCCGTCGGAAGCCGGACATCCCGTCCGGCGTGGGCGGCAGCGGCACGGTCGCAGAAAGGACCCGGGGCGCCGTTCGCGAACACCAACACCGTCCCAGCAGCCGAAGTTTGGGAGGCGGCGATGTTTGTGCGCCTGGTAACGGGCCGCACGCCGCCAAATCCAAAGACGGAGCCAGGCCCTCCGTGGGTGGCGCGGGGCCTTCCAAGATCGTTGCCACCCCGCCCGAAGGTGACGCGAGGGCTTCCAAGACTCCCACGCCGGAGCCGACGGCGCGCTCCTCTCAAGCGGCGCGTGACGAACGGCCTAATCACGCCGAGGACCCCGGGCGTCGCCGTGGAAAGAGCCCCGAGCGCCACTCCCGAGATTTAGAAGACCTGCCCGCTCGCCGAGGCGCTGGTGAAGATGGCATGCGACCGCGGGGTCGTGATAGAGCTCCTTCTGACATGGTCAGAAGTCGAAGCGCGTCGCGATCCGTGCAGGTTTCGCCGCCACCAATGCCAGCAGAAGCCCTGGCGCGCACAGTTGCTTCTCGATTTTCCTCCCACTACGGGGAAACTCGACGAATGGAGAGCCACTATCCGAAGCCTTGTTGCGGTGGCCAACAAAGACGAACCGAGTCCGGTGGAGCCCCTGGGTCGACGCTCCGACGGAGTCCCACGCACCAGTGGCAGGAAAGCCGGCGGCGCCGCGACCACGGTGCACTCGCCTCCTCCTCGCCCGGTACCGCGGACGCCAGCCCGTCGCGACGTTACGGGCGACGAAATCTCCGTAGCATCGTCCAACCGGCGGGCCCACTGTGACCAGCGCCAAGTTCTTCGGGAACGAGAACATGAAGACGCTCAAACCACTATCGAGCGCCGGCGCGGAGCGCGCCACCAATCAGTAAGGCGAGCAGGGCCTGCTGTGAGCCACCCGACACCGAAGAGCCCTGGAGGCCTACCTTACGAGGTAGGCTGTCCGGCTTTTACCCATGAGCTGCGGCTGTTCCAGTGGCCCACTCACCGCACCTTCAAACCCGACGTGGGCAAATAGTACAGTGGCAAGTCCCACCCGTCCGAGTTCCTAAGCATCTACACCATCGCGATGCAAGCTGCCGGAGCCCGCGACGATAAGGTGCTTGCGAATTACTTTCCGTTGGCTCTTAAACCCAACGCCATGTCATGGTTGATGCACTTGCTGGTAGACTCTATTTTCTCCTGGTCGGATTTCTGCCATGAGTTCGTGGGTGCCTTTACTGGAGGCCACCAAGCCCATGGCCAAGCAAGCGACCTGCACGTCATTCCCCAGAAGGGAGGCGAGAGTCTCCACAAGTATATACAGAGGTTCAGCCGGACACAATACAATATCCCTAATGTTCACCCTGCCACCATCATCAGCGCGTTCCATCAGAATGTGCGTAACCGCAAGATGCGCGAAGAGCTGGCAATGAACAAGGTGAGATATGTAGCGAACTCTATGTTCTTGGCGATGATGTGCCCGAGCTGAAGAAGGAAGGAAGTACCCCGGTGAAGATGCCGGCGTGGAAACCGACTCCTCAGATGAGGATATTGCCGCCCCGGTGAAGAAAGGCCGGCGCCGCAATAGGAAGCGCAAAGGTAAAGTCATGCTTGCCGTCGAGGGATCTGATGACGCCGGCTCCACCAAGAAAACCAAGGCAGATGACCCCGGCAAGGAAGTTGCCGGATGTGTCGCCTGCCGGGCCTTGGCGGCTGCCGATAAGCCAGGAAACTCCGACAAGCGATACTGCAAGATCCATCGCACCAAAGGCCATGCTCTCTAAGACTGCCGATAGGCTGAGTATGAGAGGCGGGACAAGGAGAAGGGCCCAGACGGTGCTGAGGGGTCAGGCAAGAAGCGTGACGGCCAGGCGGGCCGTCGCGGCAAGAATAAACAACAGGAGAGGCCGCCCGGGCCGTGATGTAAAGCCGTAAGACGACGATCACGAAGAGGACGGCGAATCTGGCGACCAAGAGTTTCGAAGCTACAGAGGCCATGTGCATCGGCGACGGAGCCTCGCTGCATACTTCTCACCGCCGGCCCTAAGCGATTGGCGCGAAGATTACAGGCGGGGGCCGTCGTTTGATGCCCAAAGGCGGCTGAAGTGGTCCAAAGCACACCTATCATTTTTGACACCGAGGATCACCACGATCGCACTATCATGGTCGGTGCTTGCCATTGTTGGTTTCACCAACAATACGCAACCTCAAGGTGACGAAGATGCTAGTCGATGGCGGGGCGATCTGAACTTGATCTCTTTGCCGTGATCGGAAACCGCAGATTCTGATGGAGACCTCGAAGAGACGGGCACGTTTCAGGGGTCAACCGGAAGAAGCCAACCTAAGGGAAAGGTCACGCTGCCGTGACTTTTGGAAGCGACCTGAACTACGGGGCGGGAGGATCGTGTTTGATGTTGCCAAGATCCCTTGCCCTAACAGGATCCTTGGCCAGCCCAGCCAAGTTCATGGCGGCGTCACACTACGCCTACAACACCCTGAAGATGCCAGGACCTGTGACGATCATCACCATCCCCTCCGATAAGAAAGATGCGCTGATTTGCGCTGACCAACTATACCAGCAAGCAGTTGCAGCAGCTGCCGCCACTAGGGCACTTGCTCCTGCCGCTGGGACCCCGGGAGGGAAGAAGAAGAAGAAGACCGGTGAGACCTCGGACACCCACTCCGGCAAGCGCACCTCTTCGGAGTGTAGCGCTGCCGTCGAGGACGTGCCAGAGAGCTCCACCGGCGGAAACAAGAAGCCGAGGCCATACCGGGAACCAAGAAGGTTCCTGTCAATGAGGACGACACGGGAGGAGCTTTTACCATAAGCTCCACCCTTGATGACAAATAGGAAGACCCGCTCGTCACCTTCCTGCGGGCGAATGTCGATGTCCTTGCATGGCAAGCTTCCGACATCCCCGGTGTTCCCAGGGAGGTGATTGAGCACCACCTTGCTGTCTGCCCTCATGCGCGCCCGTCAGCGAAGGTCGAGAAAGCAAGCTTTGGAATGACAAGAGTTCATCACGTAAGAGATCCGGAAGCTGGAAGCAGCGGGTTTGGTAAGAGGAGTGCTCCATCCAACGTGGTTGGCCAATCCGGTCGTAGTCGCCAAGGCAAATGGGAAGTGGAGACTGTGTATTGATTACACGGATATCAATAAGGCTTGCCCTAAAGTCCCTTCCCGCTGCGGCGATCGACCGCATTGTTGACTCCACGGTGGGTGTGATCTGTTGTCATTCCTCGACGCCTACTCCGGCTACCACCAGATCTTCATGACAAGAGAAGGCGAAGAGAAAATAGCATTCATCACCCCATGCGGTGCGTATTGTTTCATGCGGATGCCTTCGGGTTAAAGAGTGCTTTGGTTCGACATTTGCAAGGCGGTCCAGATTGGTTTTGAACCCGGCTCCATAGAAATATGGAAGCTTACATGGATGACATAGTGGTCAAAACCAAGGACAGGGCAACCCTCATACCAGATTTGCAAGAAACATTTGCAAACTGCGCCAAGATCAATCTCAAGCTCAAACACGAGAAGTGCGTCTTTGGCGTCCCGTCCGCAAGCTTCTCGGGTTCTTGGTGTCACTGGCGTGGGATAGAGGCCAATCCGGACAAAATCAAAGCTATAGAGCAAATTGAAGCACCCAAGCAAATCAAGGATGTGCGTCGGCTTGCTGGTTGCGTTGCCGCCATGGGCGTGTTCATTTCAAATCTGCTGAAGCGCCCTTCCCTTTTTCAAGATCCTGAAAAAGGCGGGCCCGATGGAGTGGACGCTTGAAGCGAAGCAGCATTGCAAGGTTTGAAGAAGTACCTCTCCTCGCGCCAATACTAGTTGTGCCTAGGCCACACGAGCCGTTCTTTGCTATACACAGCGGCAACGGACCCGAATGGTCGGCCGCACTAGTGGCGCGAAGAGAGGTTGACGACGAGGTAATGGCAGCGGCAGAGCCCGACACCACCAATGCAGAGACGACACGGCGGTTGAAGTGCCGTCGAAGAAGAAAATGATGCAGCACCAGTCTACTTTGTTAGTTCCCTCCTGCGAGGCTAGATCAAGGTACTCGGCGTGCGAGAAATTGCTCTTCGCCTTCTTATGGCCTCGAGGAAGCTGCGTCACTACTTCCAGGCACACGAGATCACTGTCGTCACTCGCCTCCCTCTGCAACGGATATTGCACAATCCGGATGCAACGGGAAGAATTGTGGAATGGGCACGGGAGCTGTCCAACTTTGGCCTCAAGTTTGAAAGTACTTCGACGATTTAGAGTCGAGTCCTAGCGGAGTTCATTGCAGAATGGACCGCAATGCCTGACGAAGAAGCCCAAGAGACTGCTCTCCCCAGCAAGGAGGCAAGTTGTGATTGGATCATGTACTTTGATGGAGCTTTCTCCTTACAAGGCGCCGGGGCTGGCGTACTGCTTGTCGCGCCCACCGGAGAGCACCTCAAGTACGTGATCCAGATGCACTTCCCCAGGGAGGTGTCAACAAACAATACGGCAGAGTACGAAGGGCTGCTTGCCGGTCTTAGGATCGCGGCGGACCTCGGAATCAAGAAACTCATCGTCAGGGGAGACTCGCAGCTTGTCGTCAAGCAAGTCAACAAGGATTACCAGAGCCCATTGATGAAGGCCTACGTCGATGAAGTGAGAAAGTTGGAAGAGCGTTTGACGGTATACTGGTGAACACGTTCCCGGCGGAGAACGATATCGCCGATTACTGTCAAAGCAGCGCTGCCCTCAAGCTACCTGTGGAACCGGTACCTTTGTGCTTCATTAACTCAGCCATCCGTTGATCCATCAATGCAGCAGAATAAGAGGAGGAAATCAGGGCCCGACAAGTACTTTCCCGCCGAGCTCCCCGGAGCCGCCGGCAAGGATGTTGCCGGGGATACTGAGCCCGCCACGGGACGACTGGCTCCGGCGGAGCGTCAAGATCTTGTCGTCGAGACAGCCGCTCCTATAGCGGAGGAAATGCCTTTAGTCCTCGCCGTCGAGCCCCAGGCTCTAGCGTGGGCACAACATACCGTCCGATTCCTCCAAACAGGGGAACTTCCTGAGGAGCAGGAAGAAGCGGAAAAAGTAGCCCGTCGCTCTACCATGTACCGGTTAAATCGATGGCGTCTCAGCAAGAAACAGGCGAGCGGTGTGAAATTGAAGTGTATCCCTCGAGAGGAAGGACTGGAGCTGTTGGCGGAGATACACAGAGGCATATGTGGATCCCACATTGGGTCAAGGGCCCTTGCCGGCAAGGCATTTCGGCAAGGCTTCTTCTGTTGGGGAACGTAGTAATTTCAAAAAAATTCCTACGCACACGCAAGATCATGGTGATGGCATAGCAACGAGACAGGAGAGTATTGTCCACGTACCCTCGTAGACCGTGGCGAAGCGTTAAGGCAACGCGGTTGATGTAGTCGTACGTCTTCACGATCCGACCGATCCAAGTACCGAACGTACGGCACCTCCGAGTTCAGCACACGTTCAGCTCGATGACGATTCCCGGACTCCGATCCAGCAAAGTGTCGGGGATGAGTTCCGTCATCGACGGGCGTAGTGACGATGATGATGCTCTACGGCGCAGGCTTCGCCTAAACTCCGCGACGATATGACCGAGGTGGAATATGGTGGAGGGGGCACCGCACACGGCTAAGGAACGATCCGTAGATCAACTTGTGTGTTCATGGGGTTCCCCTGCCCCGTATATAAAGGAGCAAGGGTGCGGCCGGCCCTAGGAGGAGGCGCCGAGGAGTCCTACTCCCACCGGAGTAGGACTCCCCTTTCCTAGTTGGACTAGGACTTGGGGGAAGGAGGAGAGGGGAAAAGGAAAGGCGCCCCCTCCTTGTCCTATTCGGACTTGGGGGGGGGGGGAGGGGCGCGCGGCTGACCCTTGGCCCCTTCTCCTCTTTCTCCACTAGGCCCACTAAGGCCCATTAGGTTACCGGGGGCTTCCGGTAACCTCCCTAAGATTCCAGAAATGCCGATTTCACCCGGAACACTTCCGATGTTCAAACATAGGCTTCCAATATATCAATCTTTATGTCTCGACCATTTCGGGACTCCTCGTCATGTCCGTGATCACATCCAGGACTCCGAACAAACTTCGGTACATCAAAACTTATAAACTCATAATGAAACTGTCATCATAACGTTAAGCGTGCGGACCCTTCGGGTTCGAGAACTATGTAGACATGACCTAGAACTATTCTCGGTCAATAACCAATAGCGGAACCTGGATGCCCATATTGGTTCCTACATATTCTACGAAGATCTTTATCGGTCAAACCGCATAACAACATACGTTGTTCCCTTTGTCATCGGTATGTTACTTGCCCGAGATTTGATCGTCGGTATCCAATACCTAGTTCAATCTCGTTCTTGGCAAGTCTCTTTACTCGTTACGTAATGCATCATTCCATAACTAACTCATTAGCTACATTGCTTGCAAGGCTTATAGTGATGTGCATTACCGAGAAGGCCCGGAGATACCTCTCCGAGCAATCGGAGTGAAAAAACCTAATCTCGAAATACGCCAACCCAACATGTACCTTTGGAGACACCTGTAGTACTCCTTTATAATCACCCGATTCGTTGTGACGTTTGGTAGCACCAAAGTGTTCCTCCGATGGCAGAGTTGCATAATCTCATAGTTACGAGGAACATGTATAAGTCATGAAGAAAGCAATAGCAATATACTAAACGATCAAGTGCCAGGCTAATGGAATGGGTCATGTCAATCACATCATTCTCCTAATGATGTGATCCCATTAATCAAATAACAACACATGTCTATGGTTGGGAAACATAACCATCTTTGATTAATGAGCTAGTCAAGTAGAGGCATACTAGTGACTATATGTTTGTCTATGTATTCACACATGTATCATGTTTCGGTTAATACAATTCTAGCATGAATAATAAACATTTATCATGATATGAGGAAATAAATAATAACTTTATTATTGCCTCTAGGGCATATTTCCTTGATCTCCCACTTGCACTAGAGTCAATAATCTAGATTACACAGTAATGATTCTAACACCCATGGAGTCTTGGTGATGATCATGTTTTGCTCGTGGAAGAGGCTTAGTCAGCAGGTGCGCAACATTCAGATCCGTATGTATTTTGCAAATCTCTATGTCTCCCACGGACTTGGTCCCGGATGGAATTGAAGCGTCTCTTGATGTGCTTGGTCCTCTTGTGAAATCTGGATTCCTTTGCCAAGGCAATTGCACCAAGTATTGTCACAGAAGATCTTCATTGGTCCCGATGCACTAGGTATGACACCTAGATCGAAATGAACTCTTTCATCCGACTCCTTCATTTCTTTGCTTCCGGCAGCTATGTATTCTGCTTCACATGTAGATCCCGCCACGGCGCTTTGTTTAGAACTGCACCAACTAACAGCTCCACCGTTTAATAAAAATACGTATCCGGTTTGCGATTTAGAATCGTCCGGATCGATTGTCAAAACTTGCATCGGCGTAACCATTTACGACTAGCTCTTTGTCACTTCCATATACGAAAACATATCCTTAGTCCTTTTCGGGTATTTCAGGATGTTCTTGACGCTGTCGATGATCCACTCTGGATTACTTTGGTACCTTCCTGCCAAGCTTATTGCTAAGCATACATCAGTGCAGTACACAGCATTGCATACATGATAGAGCCTATGGCTGAAGCATAGGGAACATCTTTCATTTTCTCTCTATCTTCTGCTGTGGTCGGGCATTGAGTTTGAATCAATTTCACACCTTGTAATACAGGTAAGAAACCTTTCTTTGCCTGATCCATTTTGAACCTTTTCAAAACTTTATCAAGGTATGTGCTTTGTGAAAGTCCAATTAAGCGTCTTGATCTATCTCTATAGATTTTGATGCCCAATATGTAAGAAGCTTCACCGAGGTCTTTCATTGAAAAACTTTTATTCAAGTATCCTTTTATGCTATCCAGAAATTCTATATCATTTCCAATCAATAATATGTCGTCCACATATAATATCGTAAATGCTACTGAGCTCCCACTCACTTTCTTGTAAGTACAGGCTTCTCCAAAAGTGCATATAAAACCATATGCTTTGATCACACTATCAAAGCGTTTATTCCAACTCCGAGAGGCTTGCACCAAACCATAAATTGATCGCTGGAGCTTGCACACTTTGTTAGCACCTTTTGGATCAACAAAACCTTCGTTGCATCATATACAACTCTTCTTCTAGAAATCCATTCAAGAATGCAGTTTTGACATCCATTTGCCAAATTTCATAATTATAAAATGCAGCAATTGCTAACATGATTCGGACAGACTTAAGCATCGCTACGGGTGAGAAAGTCTCATCGTAGTCAACCCCTTGAACTTGTCGAAAACCTTTCGCAACAAGTCGAGCTTTATAGACAGTTATATTACCATCAGCGTCGGTCTTCTTCTTAAATATCCATTTATTTTCTATTGCTTGCCGACCATCGGGCAAGTTAACCAAAGTCCATACTATGTTCTCATACATGGATCCCATCTCAGATTTCATGGCTTCAAGCCAATTTGCGGAATCTGGGCTCACCATCGCTTCTTCATAGTTCGTAGGTTCACCATGATCTAGTAGCATGACTTCCGAATAGGATTACCGTACCACTCTGGTGCGGATCTTACTCTAGTTGATCTCTGAAGTTCAGTAACAACTTGATCTGAAGTTTCATGATCATCATCATTAACTTCCTCACTAATTGGTGTAGGTGTCACGAGAACCGATTTACATGATGAACCACTTTCCAATAAGGGAGCTGGTACTGTTACCTCATCAAGTTCTACTTTCCTCCCACTCACTTCTTTCGAGAGAAACTCCTTCTCTAGAAAGGATCCATTCTTAGCAACGAATGTCTTGCCTTCGGATCTGTGATAGAAGGTGTACCCAACTGTCTCCTTTGGGTATCCTATGAAGACACATTTTTCCAATTTGGGTTCAAGCTTATCAGGTTGAAGTTTTTTCACATAAGCATCGCAGCCCCAAACTTTCAGAAACGACAACTTTGGTTTCTTGACAAACCATAGTTCATAAGGAGTCGTCTCAACGGATTTTGATGGTGCCCTATTTAACGTGAATGCGGTCGTCTCTAAAGCATAACCCCAAAACGATAGCGGTAAATCGGTAAGAGACATCATAGACCGCACCATATCTAGTAAAGTACGATTATGACATTCGGACACACCATTAAGCTGTGGTGTTCCAGGTGGCGTTAGTTGCGAAACTATTCCGCATTGTTTCAAATGTAGACCAAACTCGTAACTCAAATATTCTCCTCCACGATCAGATCGTAGAAACTTTATTTTCTTGTTACGATGATTTTCAACTTCACTCTGAAATTCTTTGAACTTTTCAAATGTTTCAGATTTATGCTTCATTAAGAAGATATACCCATATCTGCTTAAATCATCTGTGAAGGTGAGAAAATAATGATATCCGCCACGAGCTTCAATATTCATCGGACCACATACATCTCATGTATGATTTCCAACAAATCTGTTGCTCTCTCCATAGAACCGGAGAACGGTGTTTTAGTCATCTTGCCTATGAGGCACGGTTCATGAAGTACCAAGTGATTCATAATCAAGTGGTTCCAAAAGTCCATCAAGATGGAGTTTCTTCATGTGCTTTACACCGATATGACCTAAGCGGCGATTACACAAATAAGTTGCACTATCATTATTAACTCTGCATCTTTTGGCTTCGACATTATGAATATGTGTATCACTACTATTGAGATTTAATAAAATAGACCACTCTTCAAGGGTGCATGACCATAAAAGATATTACTCATATAAATAGAACAACCATTATTCTCGATTTAAATGAATAACCGTCTACGCATCAAACAAGATCCAGATATAATGTTCATGCTCAACACTGGCACCAAATAACAATTATTTAGGTATAAAACTAATCCCGAAGGTAGATGTAGAGGTAGCGTGCCGACCGCGATCACATCGACTTTGGAACCGTTTCCCACGCGCATCGTCACCTCGTCCTTAGCCAGTGCTCGCTTATTCCGTAGTCCCTGTTTCGAGTTGCAAATATTAGCAACAGAACTGGTATCAAATACCCAGGTGCTACTACGAGCTCTAGTAAGGTACACATCAATAACATGTATATCACATATACCTTTGTTCACCTTGCCATCCTTCTTATCCGCCAAATTCTTGGGGCAGTTCTGCTTCCAGTGACCAGTTTGCTTGCAGTAGAAACACTCAGTTTCAGGCTTAGGTCCGGACTTGGGTTTCTTCTCTTGAGCAGCAACTTGCTTGCTGTTCTTTTTGAAGTTCCCCTTCTTCTTCCCTTTGCCCTTTTTCTTGAAACTAGTGGTCTTGTTGACCATCAACCTCTGTTGGAAAAGGCAGTGCCTAGGAGGCGCTTAGGCACGCCTAGGTGCTAGGCAATGACCAAACGCCTCGCCTAGGGCATAGATGGAGGTCTAGGCAGGGCAAGCAAGTAATTGCCTATGCAAGCAAGAAATCATGCCACATCTTTGCATGATATGCCAAACTAGTTATATTCCAATGGCTGTAGACGACAATTAACTTATTTATATGCCCTAAACTAATATCAACACCCATATAATAATCACAAATATAGTACGAGTGAAAACTATATTATCGCCTAGGTCGCGCCTAGGGCGCTTAGGCACCGCCTAGGCACTAGGCGAAGGCCAACCGCCTCGCTTACGCCTACCGCTTTTTCCAACCTTGCCATCAACACTTGATGCTCCTTCTTGATTTCTACCTCCGCAGCTTTTAGCATTGCGAAGAGCTCGGGAATTGTTTTGTTCATCCCTTGCATATTATAGTTCATCACGAAGCTCTTGTAGATTGGTGGCAGTGATTGGAGAATTACATCAATGACACCATCATCCTAAGATTAACTCCCAGTTGAATCAAGTGATTATTATACCCGGACATTTTGAGTATATGTTCACCTTGTGAACTATTCTCCTCCATCTTGCAGCTATAGAACTTATTGGAGACTTCATATCCCTCAATCCGGGCATTTGCTTGAAATATTAACTTCAACTCCTGGAACATCTCATATGCTCCATGACGCGTTCAAAACATCGTTGAAGACCGGTTCTAAGCCGTAAAGCATGGCTGCTTGAACTATAGAGTAGTCATCGGTTTTGCTCGCCAGACGTTCACAACCGGCATTGCTCCTCGCAGCAGGCACGGCACCCAGCCGGTGCTTCCAGGGCGTAATTCTTCTTGCAGCGATGAGGATAATCCTCAAATTCTGGACCCAGTCCGTGTAATTGCTACCATCATCTTTCAACTTTGCTTTCTCAAGGAACGCATTAAAATTCAACAGAACAACAAGACGAGCCATCTATCTACAAACATAGATAATCAAAATACTATCGGTACTAAGTTCATGATAAATTTAAGTTCAATTAATCATATTACTTAAGAACTCCCACTTAGGCAGACATCTCTCTAGTCATCTAAGTGATCACGTGATCCAAATCAACTAAACCATAACCGATCATCACGTGAGATGGAGTAGTTTTCAATGGTGAACATCACTATGTTGATCATATCTACTATATGATTCACGCTCGACCTTTCGGTCTCCGTGTTCCGAGGCCATATCTGCATATGCTAGGCTCGTCAAGTTTAACCTGAGTATTCTGCGTGTGCAAAACTGGCTTGCACCCGTTGTAGATGGACGTGAGAGCTTATCACACCCGATCATCACGTGGTGTCCGGGCACACGACGAACTTTGGCAACGGTGCATACTCGGGGGAACACTTCTTGATAAATTTTTTAGTGAGAGATCATCTTAAAATGCTACCGTCAATCAAAGCAAGATAAGATGCATAAAGGATAAACATCACATGCAATTAATATAAGTGATATGATATGGCCATCATCATCTTGTGCTTGTGATCTCCATCTCCGAAGCACCGTCGTGATCACCATCGTCACCGGCGCGACACCTTGATCTCCATCGTAGCATCGTTGTCGTCTCGCCAACTATTGCTTCTCGACTATCGCTACCGCTTAGTGATAAAGTAAAGCAATTACATGGCGCTTGCATTTCATACAATAAAGCGACAACCATATGGCTCCTGCCATTGCCGATAACCCGGTTACAAAACATGATCATCTCATACAATAAAATATAGCATCACGTCTTGACCATATCACATCACAACATGCCCTGCAAAAACAAGTTAGACGTCCTCTACTTTGTTTGTTGCAAATTTTACGTGGCTGCTACGGGCTGAGCAAGAACCGTTCTTACCTACGCATCAAAAACCACAACGATAGTTTGTCAAGTTGGTGCTGTTTTAACCTTCGCAAGGACCGGGCATAGCCACACTCGGTTCAATTAAAGTGAGAGAGACAGACACCCGCCAGTCACCTTTAAGCACGAGTGATCGCATAGCGGTGAAACCAGTCTCGCGTAAGCGTCTGGCGTAATGTCGGTCCGGGCCGCTTCATCTCACAATACCGCCGAACCAAAGTATGACATGCTGGTAAGCGGTATGACTTGTATCGCCCACAACTCACTTGTGTTCTACTCGTGCATATGACATCTACGCATAAAACCAGGCTCGGATGCCCTTTGTTGGGGAACGTAGTAATTTCAAAAATTTCCCTACGCACACGCAAGATCATGGTGATGGCATAGCAACGAGAGGGAGAGTATTGTCCACGTACCCTCGTGAGACCGTAAGCGGAAGCGTTATGACAACGCGGTTGATGTAGTCGTGCGTCTTTACGATCCGACCGATCCAAGTACCGAGCGTCTGGCACCTCCGAGTTCAGCACATGTTCAGCTCGATGGCGATCCGGACTCCGAACCAGAAAAGTGTCGGGATGAGTTCCACAAGACGACGGGCGTGGTGACGATGATGATGCTCTACCGGTGCGAGGCTTCGCCTAAACTCATGACGATATGACCGAGGTGGAATATGGTGGAGGGGCACCGCTGCACGGCTAAGGAACGATCCGTAGATCAACTTGTGTGTTCGGGGTGCCCCCTGCCCCATATATAAAGGAGCAAGGGGTGCGGCCGGCCCTAGGAGGAGGCGGCGGAGGAGTCCTACTCCCACCGGGAGTAGGACTCCCCCCTCTAGTTGGACTAGGACTTGGGGGAAGGAGGAGAGGGGAAAAGGAAAGGGGGCGCCGCCTCCTTGTCCTATTTGGACTTGGGGGGAGGGCCTGCCCCTTGGCCCCTTCTCCTCTTTCTCCACTAGGCCCACTAAGGCCCATTAGGTCACCGGGGTTCCGGTAACCTCCCGGTACTCTAAGAAATGCCGATTTCACCGGAACACTTCCGATGTCCAAACATAGGCTTCCAATATATCAATCTTTATGTCTCGACCATTTTGAGACTCCTCGTCATGTCCGTGATCACATCCGGGACTCGAACAAACTTCGTACATCAAAACTTATAAACTCATAATGAAACTGTCATCGTAACGTTAAGCGTGCGGACCCTTCGGGTTCGAGAACTATGTAGGCATGACCTAGAACTATTCTCGGTCAATAACCAATAGCGGAACCTGGATGCCCATATTGGTTCCTACATATTCTACGAAGATATTTATCGGTCAAACCGCATAACAACATACGTTGTTCCCTTCGTCATTGGTATGTTACTTGCCCGAGATTTGATCATCAGTATCCAATACCTAGTTCAATCTCGTTACTGGCAAGTCTCTTTACTCGTTACGTAATGCATCATTCCATAACTAACTCATTAGCTACATTGCTTGCAAGGCTTATAGTGATGTGCATTACCGAGAAGGCCAGAGATACCTCTCCGACAATCGGAGTGACAAAACCTAATCTCGAAATACGCCAACCCAACATGTACCTTTGGAGACACCTGTAGTACTCCTTTATAATCACCCGATTCGTTGTGACGTTTGGTAGCACCCAAAGTGTTCCTCCGGTAAACGGGAGTTGCATAATCTCATAGTTACCTGAACATGTATAAGTCATGAAGAAAGCAATAGCAATATACTAAACGATCAAGTGCTAGGCTAACGGAATGGGTCATGTCAATCACATCATTCTCCTAATGATGTGATCCCATTAATCAAATAACAACACATGTCTATGGTTAGGAAACATAACCATCTTTGATTAATGAGCTAGTCAAGTAGAGGCATACTAGTGACTATATGTTTGTCTATGTATTCACACATGTATCATGTTTCCGGTTAATACAATTCTAGCATGAATAATAAACATTTATCATGATATGAGGAAATAAATAATAACTTTATTATTGCCTCTAGGGCATATTTCCTTCATCTTCTGGCCCACCGCCCTCCAGGATGCGAAGACACTAGTCACCAGGTGTGAAGCGTGTCAGTTCCATTCAAAGAAGCTTCATCAGCCAGCTCAAGCCCTTCAAACCATTCCTCTCTCCTGGCCCTTCTCGGTGCAGGGGCTCAACATCTTGGGCCCTTTCCCCAGCTATCGGGGCTTTGAGTACTTGTACATTGCAATCGACAAGTTCACAAAGTGGCCGGAGGTGGAGGCGATGAGGAAGGTCACAACTCGATCGATCGTCAAGTTCTTCAAGGGACTAGTGTGCCGTTTGGCGTACCAACAGGTTATCACCGACAACGACACACAGTTCTAAGCCACACCTTCATGCAATATACCCAAGACCTCGTGACAAAGTCTGTTTTCGCCCGTTGCTCACCCGCCAAGCAATGGTCAAGTCGAGAGGGCAAATGCTGAAGCATCATGCGAGGCTTAAGGACCAAGACCTTTGACAGGCTGCACAAGAGTGGAAGGCGTTGGATTGATGACTTGCCGCGGTTCTTTGGTCGATCAGGACGACGCCAAATCGAGCCACCGGCCAGACACCTTTTGCCCTAGTATACGGGGCAGAAGCAGTTCTCCCCACTGAACTCATATACGGGTCACCTCGAGTGCTCGCTTATGTCGAGCTTGAGCAAGAGCAACTGCGGCAAGATGACGAAATGCTCCTTGAGGAAGATCGTCTTCGGGCGGCCGTGAGAGCAAAGACGCTACCCGCAAGCCTTGCGCCGCTACCATAGCCGCAAGGTTCATGCCCGAAGCCTTGAGGAAGGCGACCTTGTCCTTCGCCGCGTTCAATCGGCCAAGAATTCCAACAAGTTGACGCCAAAGTGGGAAGGCCCTTATCGGGTATCTGAGTCACCGGGCCCGACGCGGTCACTTTGGAGACCGAAGATGCCGTTCCGGTGAGTAACTCCTGGAACACTGAGCATCTTCGCAAGTTTTACCCGTGAGGTGCGGCTTGCCGGGCCCCCCAGCAAGCCACCTTTTGTACAAGCATTGCCCATGATGCATGTAACCCTTTGTACAAAGCCGGTATGACCACGAGCATAAATAAATGAAGCGCGGCGCCCTAAGTTATAGCATGCATGCTAGGTCGAGTCTCGTCCTTGGTTAGGGTTGATAGTGCTTAGCGGCGACTAACCCCTAGCTTAGAGGTCGAGTGTGCGTCTCTTTGCCGTTCTTTTGTCTTCTTTGGTTCGCAGGACTCACGGATATCCTTGTCGGATCACTTGAGGACGAAAAAGAGAAGAGGGACATACCGGCATCTAGACCCTGGCAAGCCAGTATTGCCGGGGGCTGCAAGTGCAAAGATTCACCCACGGCAAACCAGAGTTGCCGGGGGCTACAACTTCAGATAAGTTCTTCATACCTTATCATGCATTCCCTTATGGACTGAGGTATGTGAAACCTCATTTTTTCCCAAAGCTACCGTGCTCCCCTAAAACTCTAGGCCCTAGGGCTCGTTCCTGGGGCCAGGTTTGGTCGTAGTCGCAACAGCAAAAGGATGAAACGAGGAGCCTGAACCCACCTCATCCCTGCCTCCGCCAAAAGCGTGAGAAAGGTCGAGCGAAGTGGGAAGGCAGCGGGCCCTGTTCTTTGGGCAAGGAAATGTTTATCTTAGGGATATCAAGGATTTACTCCTTGTCGTGGGTTCTACCCGCAAACAAATTACCGGCAAGCATCCCTTTTCATTAAAAACATTCCACTCGTGTACAGCCAATGGGGAATGAAAAACATAAATGATGGGATTACAAGTTTTAAATTCAGCCAAGGCCCAAAGGCTTACAAGCTAAAAAGAGATAAGGTGACCGTAACCCCTTTCTTGTCCCTCTCCTCAGGAGGCAGGTCAAGGAGGCGAAAAGGGCAGAAGTGGCGCCTAGGCAAGCCACGGGTGGCAGGAGGCACCAAGAGAACATCTCGGTGGCCGTCCGAAGGCTGGATGGTGATGGTGGCGCCGGAAGCAGAGCTCAAAGACGAGGCGGCAGGACGTCAGCATGCGTCGAAGGCGTCGGTGCCCGCAGATTCGATTTGACGGCCTTGCCGCCCGCCCTCTTCCTCTTCTCGCAGCCTCCCAACGCCAGCCGCCCAAGGAGACGACCCCGAGAAGTTCAGGGAGCCGGCGACACGGATGATGGGGTTGCCGGTGCCGCACGGAGCGGCGCCCAACACCTAGTCGGACCCGTCATCCTGCCGCCTGCTCCCTCATCGTCGCTGCCGCTGTCCTCCTCGCCACTCCCGCCCGAGGAGGGGTCTTCGCTATCAGAAGAGCTCTCCACGCAGCACCTTGCCCGGGTCCCGAAGAGCCCGAAGACCTTGACGGAGAGGAGGCCGCCCTCCATCAGCTTGAAATGGAGAGTGAGCCCCTCCGTCAAGCGGTGGATATGAGCGAACTTCTTCCATCCCCGACGAAGATACATCACTTGAGGGGCTGGGAAGTCGACGCGAACTCGCGTACCGCTGATCCCACAGCCTCTCATGTGCAGCCACAATGACTCCAGCGGATCCAGCTCCATCTCCCGCATGAATGGAGTCGGGAGACGAAGGCGACGGCGAGGCGGCCGGCGCAGCCTGACGAAGAACTCGCAAGGGTCATCCCCAACATGGCCCTCCATGGGGGGAGGAACTACAGGCAGAGGCGAGACCGGCGCGCCGTCCCGTCCTCCTCTTGCCCGAGCGCCTCGGCCTCGCCCACGGCCTCGCCCCTCCCCTTCCCTCATGGTGGCTCTGCCACCGCAGTGCAGAAGGAAGGACGCGTTGTCAAGCGGCGACCCTCCCCGCCACCGTTGAAGGGCCAGGATTTCCTCTCTCCATGGCGGATGGAGGTGGGGAGCAGAAGCTGAAGGAAGGAGGAGATGGAAGAATGCGGGACGCCATCCTCCCCCCTCCCGCTCTTTATAAAGGAACAGGTGGGGGCTCGGCCGCCCCGCTCAGCCAATCAAGACGCCGAAGGCGCAGGGAACTGGGACCAACCCGCTGCCCCAGCCCGCGACGGCCCGGTTTCCCGCCTCCACCATTCGCCACCCCAAGCGCATGAGAACCACGTGGCAGGCGTGCGGGACCAAGGCGACGGGTGAGGCGACCTCTCCCCACCCCGTGATCATGGGGAGTGGACGCCTTGAAGACCATGCCTCGGCCCCGTTTAGTAAATGGGCCGCGCCTCCACGCCTCCCTCCGTTTATGGGGAAGGCGCGAACCGCCTCCTTTACTATGACGTGACACATGCGCGCAGAGCTCAGCCCCACGCATGTCGCCCACGTCACGCACGCCTCCCCGCGCCGAGCCACGCGCGGGAGGCATGGGAAGCGCAGCGCGCGAAGAGACTTACCGCGGTAAAAACCGCCCCGCCTGCCCGCGCACCGTTTTTGGGCCTAGCCCAACGACGCGATTGCGCTTACGTGTGGCCCAGGCCCGGGGGCTCCTGTCGGTGTACAAAAAGAGGGGTACGCTTTTTGTACCCCTATAACTGTGCAGGCGATGCGAGCCGCTGGGCAACACCGCCGAGCAAGGCAAGGGAGGTGAGCCAAGGCAAGGCCAAGCTTCGAAAGGAGCGTAACGACGCCAAGACCAAGACCACAAAGAGAAAAGGGGACGAAGCGGACTCCCCCGGCAAGATCCTTGCCGGGAGGCGGTTTTAGCAAACCCGGCAAGACCCTTGCTGTGGCAGCTCGCCCCACACCTACAAAGCGAGTCACCCTTGAGTCCACTGCCCCCATGGGGCAAGGATTCGGGAGACATCCCCATGGTGGCATGCAGATCGTTGTGAAGACATTCAAGATCAGATACACACTATAGAAGATGACGACCCTTGGCGGGATCCCAGCCAAGGAGGACCGCAAGGCCCCCGGCAAGAGCCTTGCTGGGGATGGCAGCAGGCGCCATGGCAAGACCCTTGCCGGGGCTACGGCGAGGCCCTTGCCAAGAACACCCGTAGGGCCACCATCAGGCCCACGCCAATCAAACCTCCACCACCGTTCGCATGCAGCTGCCGACCCATCGTGTTGGGCAGGCACCTGCGTGGCGGCAAGCGGATCTTCGTGGAGACCCACCACTGCGCCACCTCGGCTGCCTACACGCCTACATGGCACCGCTGGCACCGCTGGCAAGGGCGGCGGTCGACACGAAGGGAGCGGCGACAGACGAGACAGAGCTCTCCCCGTCCCGATAAAGCAAGGACACCTAAGCAAGACGCATTAAAAGCGCCTTGTCATGTAATGCGAGGGATAAACTCGCATCATCACTGCACCTTTCCACCTCATGTGTGCCATGTGGCAACCCCTTTCCCTATAAAAGGAGGCCCAAAGGCGACCAGGAGGAGGATTCGTCTTTTAGGATCTCCTCACGCCCCATTGCTAGTTCTAGATAACAGATTTTCATCCCCCCAAAGAAGGACTAGGGTTTTACGCATCCTCGCGGCCCGAACCTGGATAAGGAAACCGTGTGCTATCTGTTTGATCCGCTCTTCTCACGACCCCGCGCCCCGCGACCGTAGTAGGGATTCTTGTGATCCCATAGGTGTCGTTCCCACCGACACCATCCCATCATGGCCGGCCATCGCAGCTCCTCCTCTCTCTCCCGTAGCAATAAGCCAGGTAATTGGAAGAAGTGTTCCGTCCCCCACAGCCAATTAGTTGAGTTACAGACCCAGGGGTTTCTCCCTCCTGCGTATATGGTCCCCGTCCGAGCCGGACTAGCCACTTACAACGGCAGGGAGCAAGCGGAGAGCTTTCCCAACCCATCCATGGGGAGCGGGTATGCCTTGTCCCTTACTTATTAAGGGGACTTGGATTTCCAATCCATCCGTTCCTCCGCGGGCTCCTGGAGTTCTACGTCCTCCAGCTGCATAACTTTACTCCCGCCTCCATTTTACACATCGCTGACTACGTCGCCCTTTGCGAGCTGTTTCTAGGCTGCGAAGCTCATTTCGAGCTATGACAGAGGCTATTCTGCCTCGTTCCCCGTACACAGGAGGGGTCAATATATCAAGTGGGCGGAGCCGAAATATGGCGCATCGCCGGGACCGGATACCTGTCCGGTACTCGAAAGAAGACATCCGAAGACTGGCCTTCGGAGTGGTTTTATATGGAGGACGTCCCCCTTCCGGACCCTATTCGGATGGGCCTTCCCAAGTTCGACAACGCCCCTTTGAAGAAACGCCGCAGCCGGCGCCCTCGGAGCCCCCAGGAGGAAGATAATAAAGAGGTCCTTTACCTGATGGGCCGGATAAAAACGCTGGCCAAATCAAGACTGACAATAATCGAGGTTATGTCAATATGTATAATGCGGGGGGTGCGGCCACTTCAATATCGGGGACAACCCATGTGGCACTTCAATGGAGAAGACGATGCCACCCGCTGCGGCCGTAAAGGTCCGGACTCCGCCGCCGCTCTAGCAAAAATACTGTTCTATTTATATAAAGGAGAGGAAGAGGAGTTCATCCGCATTAAGCCACAGGATGGATTCTCCCTGTACAACCCCGCAAACTGGGTGAGCTGCTACTTTTTACTCTCGACCTTCCCGCATTCTTCGTCATAAATATTTACCTTGCTATTTCATAGCAGGAACTGCGAAAAGCTGTGAGGAAGGTCCACAGCCCGTCTCCACAGCCGGAGGACCCTGACCGGGCCCTCGACCCCAAACTCGAAGAAGATCCAGACATATTTGTGGAGCTCATCGACAAGATGTTCTATCAGTTAAGCTGCGACGGTGCCTTGGTGACCATCATAGCCGATTATCCTGGACTGCTCCCTGCATCGCATGTAAGTAAAACCAGAGTCCCAACTTCCGAGAAGGATCCCTTTTTTGCACTTCACCCACCGCACACATATGGTGTCTTACAGGGAAGGCCCTCAAGACGCCATGCCGAACCCACAGTGACTCACCAACAAGGGGCACCGAAACTGGGTAGGCTTAAAAGGAAGGCGGTCAGGACTGAGACGTCGTCGCAGAGGTATGAAAAAGAACCCTGCTCCGTGGTTGTTGTTTTTAAAATATAATAACGCCCATGGTTCCTGGTAGGAAAAACGCTCGCCAGACCGTATCCGGAGAGCCTGCCGGGCACGCCTCCACCAGTCGGGCTCCAGAGCCGGACCTAGAGGCAGACGCTAACGTGGGGACAACACCGGATGTTCCTCCTACAGAGGATGCGGATAGGCTGTCCGCTACGAATTCCGAAGTGGAGAGTGCCATGAATCACAGGTGTCGCCGCGCCGTACTCTGCGACCCTGGTTTCTCTGAAGAGGCGTTCAATGCCTTCAACTCAGGAGATGCGTACATCCGAGCTGCTCAAAATGGCCTGGCCAGAGCGATGGACCAGTATGTAAAGGATATACGGGTAAGAAAATCTAATAATTATGTATACCAGTAGCCCCTGAGACTTGAAATAGTTTGCACAACTGACTTAAGGATCATTATATGCATAGGTTCTTATGGAGAAGAATACCCAGTTATCTCAAGAGCTGGAGGAATGCAAAGCCTAGCTACGGGCCGCAGTTGCCGGAATGGAGGAGTCCAAGAAGGCCCCATCTGGTAATACTTGTCTTGATCGAAAAGAATGAAATGACAGGTACCAGTTAGTATTCGGCATGCATGCAAATCTAACAATAGATTCTGCATATGACCCCGGAGTGAATCCGGAGGTCGTGGGAGGGGATGAGCAACATGCTCAACGACAGCTAGAGGCTGGCGAGCGCGTGCTTACGCAGGTTAGGCGGGAGAAAAACGATCTCCAAGATGCCAATACCCGGCTGGGCGTTGAACTGAAAGATGTTTGGGCCCAGCTTGCTGAATCCGTAAAGGAGAATAAGAGGCTTCGACGCGGCATTTTTAGTAAGTGCTTGAACGAACTTGTATAGACTTCAGCAAAGAAACCGACTAACAGAGTTATATCTGTAGGTATTGAAGGAAATATGCCCTAGAGGCAATAATAAAGTTATTATTTATTTCCTTATTTCATGATAAATGTTTATTATTCATGCTAGAATTGTATTAACCGGAAACTTGATACATGTGTGAATACATAGACAAAACAGAGTGTCACTAGTATGCCTCTACTTGACTAGCTCGTTGAATCAAAGATGGTTATGTTTCCAAGCCATAGACATGAGTTGTCATTTGATTAACGGGATCACATCATTAGGAGAATGATGTGATTGACTTGACCCATTTCGTTAGCTTAGCACACGATCGTTTAGTATGTTGCTATTGCTTTCTTCATGACTTATACATGTTCCTATGGCTATGAGATTATGCAACTCCCGTTTACCGGAGGAACACTTTGTGTGCTACCAAATGTCACAACGTAGCTGGGTGATTATAAAGGTGCTCTACAGGTGTCTCCGAAGGTACTTGTCGGGTTGGCGTATTTCGAGATTAGGATTTGTCACTCCGATTATCGGAGAGGTATCTCTGGGCCCACTCGGTAATGCACATCACTTAAGCCTTGCAAGCATTGCAACTAATGAGTTAGTTGCGGGATGATGTATTACTGATGCGAGTAAAGAGACTTGCCGATTCTGAGATTGAACTAGGTATTGAGATACCGACGATCGAATCTCGGGCAAGTAACATACCGATGACAAAGGGAACAACGTATGTTGTTATGCGGTCTGACCGATAAAAGATCTTCGTAGAATATGTGGGAGCCAATATGAGCATCCAGGTTCCGCTATTGGTTATTGACCAGAGACATGTCTACATAGTTCTCGAACCCGTAGGGTCTGCACGCTTAACATTACGATGACAGTTATATTATGACGAGGAGTCTTGAAATGGTCGAGACATGAATATTGATATATTGGAAGCCTATGTTTGGATACCGGAAGTGTTCCGGGTGAAATCGGGATTTTACCGAGTACTGTGGAGGTTACCGAACCCCGTGAACTTATTGGGCCTTAGTGGGCCTTGGTGGAAGAGAGGTGCGGCGGCTAGGGCTGGGCCGCGCGCCCCTCCCCCCAGTCCGAATAGGACAAGGAGAGGGGGGCGGCGCCCCCCCTTCCTTCTTCTCCTCCACTCCTCCCCCCTCCCAAGTCCTAATCCAACTAGGAAAAGGGGGGGAGTCATACTCCCGGTGGGAGTAGGACTCCTCCCGGCCCGCCCTCTCCCTGGCCGGCCGCACCCCCCTTGCTCCTTTATATACGGGGGCAGGGGGCACCCTAGAGACACAACAATTGATCGTTTGATCTTTTAGCGTGTCGGTGCCCCTCCACCATAGTCCACCTCGATAATCTTGCAGCGGTGCTTAGGCGAAGCCTGCGTCGATAGAACATCAACATCGTCACCACACCGTCGTCTTGTGAAACTCTCCCTCAACACTCAGTTGGATCGGAGTTCGAGGGACGTCATCGGGCTGAACGTGTGCTGAACTCGGAGGTGTCGTACGTTCGGTACTTGATCGGTCGGATCGTGAAGACGTACGACTACATCAACCGCGTTGTGCTAAACGCCTGCGCTTTTGGTCTATGAGGGTACGTGGACAACACTCTCCCCTCTCGTTGCTATGCCTCACCATGATCTTGTGTGTGCGTAGGAATTTTTTTGAAATTACTACGTTCCCCAACATTGGCATCCGAGCTAGGTTTTATGCGTAGATGTCATATGCACGAGTAGAACAGAAGTGAGTTGAGGGTGATATAAGTCATACTGCTTACCAGCATGTTATACTTTGGTTCAGCGGTATTGTTGGATGAAGCGGCCCGGACCGACATTACGCGTACGCTTACGCGAGACTGGTTTTACCGCCGTGTTATGCACACAGGTGACTAGCGGGTGTCAGTTTCTCCAACTTTAGCTGAACCGAGTGTGGCTACGCCCGGTCCTTGCGAAGGTTAAAACAGCACCAACTTGACAAACTATCGTTGTGGTTTTGATGCGTAGGTAAGAACGGTTCTTGCTAAGCCCGTAGCAGCCACGTAAAACTTGCAACAACAAAGTAGAGGACGTCTATCTTATTTTTATTGGGCATGTTGTGATGTGATATGGTCAAGACATGATGCTAAATTTTATTGTATGAGATGATCATGTTTTGTAACCGAGTTATCGGCAACTGGCAGGAGCCATATGGTTGTCGCTTTATTGTATGCAATGCAATCGCCCAGTAATGCTTTACTTTATCACTAAGCGGTAGCGATAGTCGTAGAAGCATAAGATTGGCGAGACGACAACGATGCTACGATGGAGATCAAGGTGTCGCGCCGGTGACGATGGTGATCATGACGGTGCTTCAGATATGGAGATCACAAGCACAAGATGATGATGGCCATATAATATCACTTATATTGATTGCATGTGATGTTTATCTTTTATACATGTTATCTTGCTTTGATTGACCGTAGCATTATAAGATGATCCCTCACTAAATTATCAAAGTATAAGTGTTCTCCCTGAGTATGCACCGCTATGCGAAAGTTCTTCGTCTTTGAGACACCACGTGATGATCGGGTGTGATAGGCTCTATGTTCAAATACAACGGTGCAAAACAGTTGCACACGCGGAATACTCGAGTTAAACTTGACGAGCCTAGCATATAACAGATATGGCCTCGGAACACGGAGACCGAAAGGTCGAGCGTGAATCATATAGTAGATATGATCAACATAGTGATGTTCACCATTGAAACTACTCCATCTCACGTGATGATCGGACATGGTTTAGTTGATTTGGATCACGTGATCACTTAGAGGATTAGAGGGATGTCTATCTAAGTGGGAATTCTTAAGTAATATGATTAATTGAACTTTAAATTATCATGAACTTAGTCCTGGTAGTATTAGCATATCTATGTTGTAGATCAATAGCTCGCGTTGTTGCTCCCCATTTATATATTGATATGTTCCTAGAGAAAAATAAGTTGAAAAATGTTAGTAGCAATGATGCGGACTTGGTCCGTGATTTGAGGATAAACCTCATTGCTGCACAGAAGAATTATGTCCTTGATGCACCGCTAGGTGACAGACCTATTGCAGGAGCAGATGCAGACGTTATAAACGTTTGGCTAGCTCAATATGATGACTACTTGATAGTTTAGTGCGCCGTGCTTAACGGCTTAGAATCGGGACTTCAAAGACGTTTTGAATGTCATGGACCATATGAGATGTTCCAGAAGTTGAAGTTAATATTTCAAGCAAATACCCGAGTTGAGAGATATGAAGTCTCCAACAAGTTCTATAGCTAAAAAGATGGAGGAGAATAGCTCAAGCAGTGAGCATGTGCTCAGATTGTCTGGGTACTAAAATAACTTGAATCAAGTGGGAGTTAATCTTCCAGATAAGATAGTGATTGACAGAGTTCTCTAGTCACTATCACCAAGTTACTAGAACTTCATGATGAACTATAATATGCAAGGGATAATGGAAACGATTCCATGCTCTTCGCGATGCTGAAATCGTGAAGGTAGAAATCAAGAAAACATCAAGTGTTGATGGTTGACAAGACCACTAGTTTCAAGAAAAGGGCAAAGGGAAGAAGGGGAACTTCAAGAAGAACGGCAAGCGAGTTGTTACTCAAGTGGAGAAGCCCAAGTCTGGACCTAAGCTCGACCGAGTGCTTCTACCGCAAAGGAACCGTCAATGGAAGCGGAACTGCCCCAAGTATTTGGCGGATAAGAAGGATGGCAAAGTGAACAAAGGTATATTTGATATACATGTTATTGATGTGTACTTTACTAGTGTTTATAGCAACCCCTCAAGATTTGATACTAGTTCGGTTGCTAACATTAGTAACTCGAAACGGAGTTGCAGAATAAATGAGACTAGTTAAGGGTGAAATGACGATGTGTGTTGGAAGTGGTTCCAAGATTGATATGATCATCATCGCAGACTCCCTATACTTTCGGGATTAGTATTGAACCTAAATAAGTGTTATTTGGTGTTTGCGTTGAGCATGAATATGATTTGATCATGTTTATTGCAATACGCTTATTCATCTAAGTTAGAGAACAATTGTTGTTCTGCTTACATGAATAAAAACCTTCTATGGTCATACACACCAACGAATATGGTTTGTTGGATCTCGATCGTTGTGATGCACATATTCATAATATTGAAGCCAAAAGATGCAAAGTTAATAATGATAGTGCAACTTATTTGTGGCACCGCCGTTTAGGTCATATTGGTGTAAAGCGCATGAAGAAACTCCATGCTGATGGGATTTTGGAATCACTTGATGCTTGTGAACCATGCCTTATGGGCAAGATGACTATTACTCTGTTCTCCGGAACAATGGAGGAAGCAACTGGCTTATTGGAAATAATACATACTGATGTATGCGATCCGATGAGTGTTGAGTCTTGAGGCGGGTATCGTTATTTTCTGACCTTCACAGATGATTTGAGCAGATATGGGTATATCTACTTGATGAAACATAAGTCTGAAACACTTGAAAAGTTCAAAGAATTTCAGAGTGATGTGGAAAATCATCGTGCCAAGAAAACAAAGTTTCTACGATCTGTTCGCGGAGACAAATATTTGAGTTACGAGTTTGGTCTTCAATTAAAACAATGTGGAATAGTTTCACAAATTCGTCCCACCTGGAACACCACAGCATAATGGTGTGTCCGAACGTCATAACCGTACTTTATTGGATATAGTGCAATCTATGATGTCTCTTACCGATTTACCACTATCGTTTTGGGGTTATGCATTAGAGACAGCTACATTCACGTTAAATAGGGCACCGTCAAAATCCGTTGAGACGGCGCCTTATGAACTGTGGTTTGGCAAGAAACCAAAGTTGTCGTTTCTTAAAGTTTGGGGGTGCGATGCTTATGTGAAAAAGTTTCAACCTGATAAGCTCAAACCCAAATCGGAGAAGTGTGTCTTCATAGAATACCCAAAGGAAACTGCTGGGTACACCTTCTATCATAGATCCAAAGGCAAGCTATTCATTGCTAAGATGGATCCTTTCTAGAGAAGGAGTTTCTCTCGAAAGAAGTGAGTGGGAGGAAAGTAGAACTTGATAAGGTAATTGTACCTTCTCCCGAATTGGAAAGTAGTTCATCATAGAAATCAGTTCCAATGATTCTTACACCAATTAGTGAGGAAGTTAATGATGATGATCATGAAACTTCAGATCAAGTTATTATAGAAACTCGTAGGTCTTCCAGAGTACGGTCCGCACCAGAGTGGTACGGTGATCCTATTCTAGAAGTCATGTTACTAGACCATGATGAACCTACGAACTATGAGGAAGCGATGATGAGCCCAGATTCTGCGAAATGGCTTGAGGCCATGAAATCTGAGATGAGATCCATGTATGAGAACAAAGTATGGACTTTGATTGACTTGCCCAATGATCGGCGAGCCATTGAGATTAAATGGATCTTCAAGAGGAAGACGGACGTTGATAATAGTGTTACTATCTACAAAGCTATAATTGTCGCAAAAATGTTTTTTGACAACTTCAAGGTGTTGACTATGATGAGAGTTTCTCACTCGTATCTATGCTTAAGTCTGTCCGAATCATGTTAGCAATTGCCGCATTTTATGAAATCTGGCAAATGGATAAACAAAACTGCATTCCTTAATGGATTTATTAAAGAAGAGTTCTATATGATGCAACCAGAAGGTTTTGTCAATCCTAAAGGTGCTAACAAAATATGCAAGCTCCAAATGATCCATCTATGGACCGGTGCAAGCATCTCGAGTTGGAATATACGCTTTGATAAGTTGATCAAAGGATATAGTTTTATACAGACTTGCGGTGAAGCCTATATTTACAAGAAAGTGAGTGGGAGCACTACAACATTTCTGATATGTATATGTGAATGACATATTGTTGATCAAAAATAATGTAGAATTATTCTGCAAAGCATAAAGGAGTGTTTGAAAGGAGTTTTTCAAAGAAATACCTCGGTGAAGCTGCTTACATATTGAGCATCAAGATCTATAGAGATAGATCAAGACGCTTGATAAGTTTTTCAATGAGTACATACCTTGACAAGATTTTGAAGTAGTTCAAAATGGAACAGTCAAATAAAGAGTTCTTGCCTGTGTTACAAGGTGTGAAATTGAGTAAGACTCAAAGCCCGACCACGGCAGAAGATAGAAAGAGAATGAAAGTCATTCCCTATGCCTCGGTCATAGGTTCTATAAAGTATGCCATGCTGTGTACCAGATCTACTGTATACCCTACACTAATTTTGGCAAGGGAGTACAATAGTGATCTAGGAGTATATCATTGGACAATGGTCAAGATTATCCTTAGTGGAATAAGGATATGTTTCTCGATTATGGAGGTGACAAAAGGTTCGTCGTAAAGGGTTACGTCGATGCAAGTTTTGATACTCATCCAGATGACTCTAAGTCTCAATCTGGATACCTATTGAAAGTGGGAGCAATTAGCTAAAGTAGCTTCGTGCAGAGCATTGTAGACATAGAAGTTTGCAAAATACATACGGATCTGAATTTGGCAGACCCATTGACTAAACTTCTCTCACAAGCAAAAACATGATCACACCTTAGTACTCTTTGGGTGTTAATCACATAGCGATGTGAACTAGATTATTGACTCTAGTAAACCCTTTGGGTGTTGGTCACATGACGATGTGAACTATGGGTGTTAATCACATGGTGATGTGAACTATTGGTGTTGAATCACATGGCGACGTAAACTAGATTATTGACTCTAGTGCAAGTGGGAGACTGAAGGAAATATGCCCTAGAGGCAATAATAAAGTTATTATTTATTTCCTTATTACATGATAAATGTTTATTATTCATGCTAGAATTGTATTAACCGGAAACTTGATACATGTGTGAATACATAGACAAAACAGAGTGTCACTAGTATGCCTCTACTTGACTAGCTCGTTGAATCAAAGATGGTTATGTTTCCTAGCCATAGACATGAGTTGTCATTTGATTAATAGGATCACATCATTAGGATAATGATGTGATTGACTTGACCCATTCCGTTAGCTTAGCACACGATCATTTAGTATGTTGCAATTGCTTTCTTCATGACTTATACATGTTCCTATGACTATGAGATTATGCAACTCCCGTTTACCGAAGGAACACTTTGTGTGCTACCAAACGTCACAACGTAATTGGGTGATTATAAAGGTGCTCTACAGGTGTCTCCGAAGGTACTTGTTGGGTTGGCGTATTTCGAGATTAAGATTTGTCACTCCGATTGTCGGAGAGGTATCTCTGGGCCCACTCGGTAATGCACATCACTTAAGCCTTGCAAGCAATGCAACTAGTGAGTTAGTTATGGATGATGTATTACTGATGCAGTAAAGAGACTTGCCGGTAACGAGATTGAACTAGGTATTGAGATACCGACGATCGAATCTCGGGCAAGTAACATACCGATGACAAAGGGAACAACGTATGTGTTATGCGGTCTGACCGACAAAATATCTTTGTAGAATATGTGGGAGCCAATATGAGCATCCAGGTTCCGCTATTGGTTATTGACCAGAGACATGTCTCGGTCATGTCTACATAGTTCTCGAACCCGTAGGGTCCGCACGCTTAATGTTACAATGACAGTTATATTATGAGTTTATTTGTTTTTAAGTACCGAAGGTTGTTCGGAGTCCTGGATGTGATCATGGACATGACGAGGAGTCTCGAAATGGCCGAGACATGAATATTGATATATTGGAAGCCTATGTTTGGATATCGAAAGTGTTCCGGGTGAAATCGGGATTTTACCGGAGTACCTGGAGGTTACCGGAACCCCCCGGGAACTTAATGGGCCTTAGTGGGCCTAGGTGGAAGAGAGGAGAGGCGGATAGGGCTGGGCCGCATGCCCCTCCCCCCCCCTATCCGAATAGGACAAGGAGAGGGGGCAGCGCCCCCCCCTTCCTTCTTCTCCTCCACTCCTCCCCCCTCCCAAGTCCTAATCCAACTAGGAAAAGGGGGGGAGTCCTACTCCCTGTGGGAGTAGGACTCCTCCCGGCACGCCCTCTCCTTGGCCGCACCCCCTTGCTCCTTTATATCTGAGGCGGGGGCACCCTAGAGACACAACAATTGATCGCTTGATCTTTTAGCCGTGTCGGTGCCCCCTCCACCATAGTCCACCTCGATAATCTCAGAAGCGGTGCTTAGGCGAAGCCCTGCGTCAGTAGAACATCAACATCGTCACCACGCCATCGTGCTGACGAAACTCTCCCTCAACACTCGGCTGGATCGGAGTTCGAGGGACGTCATCGGGCTGAACGTGTGCTGAACTCGGAGGTGTCGTACGTTCGGTACTTGATCGGTCGGATCGTGAAGACGTATGACTACATCAACCGCGTTGTGCTAAACGCTTCCGATTTCGGTCTACGAGGGTACATGGACACACTCTCCCCTCTTGTTGCTATGCATCACCATGATCTTGCGTGTGCGTAGGAATTTTTTTGAAATTACTACGTTCCCCGACAGGTATGCTGACGGGTCGTCCCGCAGAGGAGATGCCCGGGTCTGCGGGTGATCTTCTGCCAGGGCTCTTACAACTGCACGAACAAGTTCGGCAGGTGATGCAGGGCATTGCCCAGGCCTTGTGGCCATCCACCTCCCTGCCAGGAGGCATGGGAGAGCTCGTAGAGATGCTCAAGGGAGCGCGGCGGCGCTTCCGATTATGGAAGATATCTGCCTGCCGACAAGGTGCAAGGGAATCCTGGGCCATGGTGAAGACTCGATATACCAAGGCTGGCTCGAACCACATGGCCGAGGTCGGACCTGTGGGGTCTGATGGGAAAGAGATCCCCGTCAGTTTGGTGTATGACCAGGTGAAATTAGCCGCAAAGTATTCCCAACAGGATTGTAGGCTAGACAGCCTGTTGGATGGTATAGAAGAAGAATTTAGTCAGTCTAAGTGATTTGTGTACTTCAAGTGACATATATTGTCCCTAGCCGGATTGTAAATCATTTGTCATGGCGGACCTTTTCGCCGACCTCCGGACCCGGCGTCCGAGTGTATCCGAATACCCGCCAGTTATGTAAAACTGAAGTGCAGCGTGGAAACCAGGCGTAGGGGTCATAAGTGCTTGAACAGACAAGTACCCAACTAGCTATGTTATATTACATGGATAGTAAGAATCATCTTCCAGGGAGAATAGTTTCGTTAAGGGTTCCTTTCCCCGGGTACACATGCATTAATGTGCATGTCCGAATCATGAAAAGAGATGCAGGAGATAAACATCCGGGGGCATGTATTACAATAAGTAAAAGTCATCTTTTGTTCACCGACCGAATATTCCCTTAAGAACGCTAGCTTTCGGCTTCACCCAATCTGAGGTACACATCCGGCTGACCCGGCAGTAACAATCGCAGAGGTGCTCCCCTTATGCCCTAGCTGAATTAACGGGAACGTAGGGCATAAACACAAGAGCCAGACAACTCAGCTTGGCCAAAACTTAAGTCATATCGATGCATATAATGGCGAATAAAAGGTACATGTGGAAAAGTAACACATGTGCAGGGGGCATAGAGCCCGGAACATAGTTATATTAAGCTTCTGTATAAGAAGCCCCCATGTATAATGAGCACGCCTGGAGCGTCAAGATTGTGTAGTCAAGACATATTTTAACCTTTTAAGGCCGTGAAGAAAAAGGGAAGAAAGAAAGAAAGAAAGAAAGACAGATAGCGGACATATATATATATATATATATATATATATATATATATATATATATATATATATCAATATAATTGACGGAGGTAAAGAGACGAACACAGAGTCCGGCACTAGGCATAGAACCTTCGGAGTCTGGCCGCGTTCCATGGGTTTGGCTCGAGTCGATTGTCCGATGCATCCCGTAGACGGTACGCTCCACCGGTTAGGACTTTGTCAATAATGAAGGGACCTTCCTATTTGGGCTTGAGCTTGTCCTTTTTCTTCTCTGGTAGGCGTAGAACGAGTTCGCCAACGTTATAAGTTTTGTCCGTACTTCTCTGCTTTGATACTGTCGAGCATGTTGCTGATAGAATGCGGAGCGGGCTTTTGCCACGTCACGCTCCTCCTCCAGGGCGTCCAAACTGTCATGCCGATCAAACTCGGCTTCTTTCTCTTCGTACATGCGCGCTCGAGGTGAGTCATGAATGATGTCGCAGGGCAGTACCGCCTCTGCGCCGTACACCATAAAAATGGTGTGTATCCGGTAGTGCGATTCGGCGTGATCCGCAGCCCCCATAGTACGGAGTCGAGCTCCTCGACCCAGTGCGTATCTGATTGCTTCAAGGATCGCACTACTCTGGGTTTAATGCCACTCATAATAAGACCATTTGCTCGTTCGACTTGACCGTTTGTTTGGGGGTGATAGACGGAGGCATAATCAAGCTTAATGCCCATGTTGCCGCACCAAGTTTTTACCTCGTCGGCTGTAAAGTTCGATCCGTTATCGGTGATGATGTTGTGGGGGACACCGTAACGGTGTACAACCCCGGATATGAAGTCTATCACTAGTCCGGACTCGGCCGTTTTAACTGGTTTGGCTTCTATCCATTTGGTGAATTTATCCACCATGACTAATAGGTACTTTTTCTTATGGCTTCCTCCTTTAAGGTGTCCGACCATATCAAGCCCCCAGACCGCAAAGGTCCAAGTAACGGGGATTGTTTGGAGAGCGGTAGGTGGCATATGGCTTTGGTTTGCAAAAAGCTGGCAACCGACGCAATGCTGGACGAGGTCCTGTGCATCTGCTCGGGCCGTCGGCCCGTAAAAACCTATACAGAAGGCCTTGCTTACAAGGGCCCGAGCTGCGGCGTAGTGGCCGCCGAGTCCAGCATGAATTTCTGCCAAATGTTGCTGTCCTTCCTCTTCGGAGATGCACCTTTGGAGTACTCCATTAGCGCTTTTCTTATAAAGCTCTCCCTCATGGACCTTGTATGCTTTAGACCACCGCACAATGCAACGTGCCTCGTTTGGGTCCTCAGGGAGTTCTTGCCTAGTTAGGTAAGCCAAGAAGGGTTCTGTCCACGGGGCGATGACAGCCATAATCACATGGGCCGAAGGTGTTATTTCGGTGGCAGAGCCTCCGATTACGTCAGAGTGTTCGGGATATGGCGTTGTGGCCAGATCCGGACTGTTGTTGCCGGTCTCCCCTTCCCACACCATGGATGGCTTAAACAACCTTTCCAAGAAGATATTAGGTGGGATAGGGTCGCGCTTAGCGCCGATGCGGGAGAGGATATCCGCCGCTTGATTGTTTTCTCGGACCACATGGTGGAATTCGAGCCCCTCGAACCAAGCTGACATTTTGAGGACAGCGTTGCGGTAAGCCGCCATTTTTGGGTCCTTGGCATCAAAGTCTCCATTTATTTGAGACATTGTGAGGTTCAAATCCCCACGCACCTCTAGGCGTTGAATGCCCATGGAGACTGCCATCCGGAGACCATGCAACAGGGCCTCGTATTCTGCCGCATTGTTGGAGTCTGTGTATAATATTTGGAGTACGTATTGGACTGTGTCTCCGGTGGGGGATGTTAGGACGATGCCTGCCCCCAGACCAGCCATCATCTTAGAGCCGTCAAAGTGCATGATCCAATTGGAGTATGCGCCGTACTCTTTAGGGAGTTCGGCTTCTGACCATTCGGCGGCGAAATCAGCCAGTACTTGTGACTTAATGGCTCGCCGTGGTTTGTATGTTATGTCGAACGGGAGGAGCTCAATAGCCCATTTAGCAATCCGGCCCATGGCATCGCGGTTATTTATTATATCGTTGAGTGGTACTTCAGAGGCCACCGTAATTGAACACTCTTGAAAGTAGTGTCGTAGTTTCCGGGATGCCATGAAGACCGCGTATGCTATTGATAATGTGGGTACCGTGATTTGCATGGAGTGAGGACAGTGGATACGTAGTAACCAGCTTTTGAAGTGGGAACTTATTTCCGTCCGTCTCTCGTTTGATGACGAGCACTGCGCTTACAACTTGGTGTGTTTCCGCTATATATAACAACATTGGTTCGCCGATATTTGGTACAGCCAAGATTGGGTTGCTGGCCAAGACGGCTTTTATTTCTTCCAATCCGGCCGTGGCCGCATCCGTCCACTCAAAGTGTTCGGTGCATCGAAGAAGGCGGTAAAGAGGTAGTGCCTTTTCTCCCAATCGGGAGATAAAGCGGCTTAAGGCAGCCACGCATCCAGTTAATTTCTGGATTTGCTTGAGGTCTGTTGGGATAGCCAACTGTGACAGAGCTCGGATTTTGGTCGGATTTGCTTCAATTCCTCTATTGGAAACGATGAAGCCCAAGAGCTTACCGACGGGCACGTCGAAAACGCATTTTTCTGGATTGAGCTTGATGCCATATGTTCGGGGATTGTCGAACGTGAGCCTCAAGTCGTCTATTAAGGATTCGACGTGTCTGGTTTTAATGACCACATCATCTATGTATGCCTCCACTGTTTTGCCGATTTGTGTTTCCAGGCATGTTTGAATCATGCGTTGATAGGTCGCACTGGCGTTTTTGAGCCTGAAAGGCATGGTGTTAAAACAGAAGGGGCCGTATGGAGTGATGAATGCCGTTGCGGCCTGATCGGACTCCGCCATCTTAATTTGATGGTATCCGGAGTATGCGTCGAGGAACCACAATGAGTCGTGTCCTGCGGTAGCGTCGATAATTTGATCGATGCGGGGGAGGGGGAAGGGATCCCTGGGGCAAGCCTTGTTAAGGTCCTTGAAATCGACACATAGGCGCCAGGATTTGTCCTTCTTTGGTACCATTACCAGGTTTGCTAGCCAGTCCGGATGTTTTATTTCTCTAATGAATCTGGCCTCGAGTAACTTGGCTAGCTCCTCTCCCATGGCTTGTCGCTTAGGCTCTGAGAAACACCGAAGAGTCTGCTTGACCGGCTTGTATCCCTTTAGAATGTTTAGGCTATGCTCGACCAACCTGCGTGGGATTCCTGGCATGTCTGAAGGATGCCAGGCAAAGATGTCCCAATTCTCGTGCAAGAACTCCCGCAGTGCGGCGTCTATTGCGGGGTTCAGATGACGAGTGTAACACCCGGGAAAGATCACTTATGTCTGGGTGGGTGGGTAGATTTAGGTCCAAACCCTGACCCGATCTGAGACCCAGGGGCGGAGGAGTTTCCGAGCTTGGCAGTTCGGGCTCTAGGATGTTGCCAAATAGTTCTGGCTTGCTGTCTGATTCTAGGTTCGAAGCTTGGGCCATGTCCTCCCGTAGACGGGTATCCGGCTCGGAGAGCTCGGGAATCCGGACATAGTTTGTCCTCAAAATAGAGGAAGAAACGCTACATTGCTCCTCCACCACCGCCATCTGATGGGTGACCGGCGGTGAGTTAATCTCCCTTTGGTCGGGTTTAAGCACGATCCGATCATAGTCCGTAGCGACTCCCAGGGCGGCGATGCAATTCAAGAGCTCGTTCAAGGAAGAGAGCTCCATCGGATCCATCTGCTCGGCGAATCCCGAGACGACGTGGAGGCTGTTTTTGATGACCCGAGAAGTCATCATCGGCGCGACGGCTGAACGGGCGGTCATGACGAAGCCGCCTAGTCGGAGAGTTTGCCCTACAGCCAGGGCTCCCCCAGAGGTAATGTTGTCCTTGACAACAAGACGAGCCATCAAGACTTATCGTGACGGCATAGTGGAACTCTCAATGAAAGCACCAATGTCGGTGTCAAAACCGGCGGATCTCGGGTAGGGGGTCCAGAACTGTGCGTCTAAGGCGGATGGTAACAGGAGGCGGGGGACACGTAGAGGCTAAACCCTAGAAGCTAGCCTATGATTAGGGGGTCCTGGATTAGGGGGTCCTCGGACAGCCGAACTATATACTTTGGCCGGACTATTGGACTATGAAGATACAAGATTAAAGACTTCGTCCCGTGTCCGAGTGGGACTCTCCTTTGCGTGGAAGGCAAGCTTGGCAATTCGGATATGTAGATCTCCTCCCTTGTAACCGACTCTGTGTAACCCTAACCCCCTCCGGTGTCTATATAAACCGGAGGGTTTATTCCGTAGGACAACAGCAATCATAATAATAGGCTAGCTTCTAGGGTTTAACCTCTACTATCTCGTGGTAGATCAACTCTTATAATACTCATATCATCAAGATCAATCAAGCAGGAAGTAGGGTATTACCTCCATCGAGAGGGCCCGAACCTGGGTAAACATTGTGTCCCCCGCCTCCTATTACCATTAGCCTTAGACGTACAGTTCGGGACCCCCTACCCGAGATCCGCCGGTTTTGACACCGACATTGGTGCTTTCATTGATAGTTCCACTGTGCCATCACGATAAAGGCTCGATGGCTCCTTCGATCATCGACAACGATGCGATCCAGGGTGAGCTTTTTCTCCCCGGATAGATCTTCGTATTCGGTGGCTTTGTACTGCAGGCCAACTCGCTTGCCCATCTGGAGCAGATCGAGAGCTACGCCCCTGGCCGTCAGGTCAGGTTTGGAAACTTAAACTATACTGTCGACATCCGCGGGGACATGATCTTCGACGGACTCGAGCCCATGTTAGGTGCGCCGCACAGTCACGACGAGCATGACTTAGCCCTGCCGTCGGACGGTGTTCGGGAGATCACACCTGCGGCTACTCCGGCCCTCAATCCGTAGCAGATCGTGCCATCCGAGGACAGGTGGATGGACCCCGCCACGGAGGCCGCACACTCAGCGGCGATAGAGCCGAATACTGACTTCACCTCCTATGAGACTTGTGTTGCCGGACCCTTGGATTCGTCCCCGGCCACGGGCTCCGAACCGCCTACGTCCGTGCCTATCGAATCTGATTGGGCACCGATCATGGAGTTTACCTCCGCGGATATTTTTCAGCACTCGCCCTTGGGCAATGTGCTAGATTCATTGAGGTCTCTCTCCTTGTCAGAAGACCCTTGGCCGAACTATGTCTGGCTCGAGTGGGAAGCGGACGATGAAGAAATTCGTTCCCCACCCAACACCCACTTAATAGCCACTGTCGACGACTTAACCGACATGCTTGATTTCGACTCTGAAGACATCGACGGTATGGACGACGATGCAGGAGAGGAATAGAACCACCGCCACGTATACTGGACAGCCACTTCATCATATGATATATACATGGTGGATACCCCCAAAGAAAACAACGACGAGGAACGGAAGGATGCAACGAAGGATAATTCCCTCGAAAAGCAACCAAAACGACGACGTAGGCGCCGCTCCAAATCCTGCCTCAGCAAAAATAGCGATAACAGCACAAGAAAGAATAATACCCCGGTCGACCCCAAAGGAAACGACGACCACATAGACCCAACAATGGACCAGGATGAGCCAGCGGACGATGAACATAGTACAAAACCTCTGTCCGATCGCGGCGACGACGAGGGTAAAGCTCATCAACCGGTCTCCGGAGAGGAGAACAGTCCGGACGATGATGCACACATCGTCCCGGAAAGGCACTTAGAACAAGAGAACCTCCATAGAAGGCTTATTGCCACCGCAAGGAGCCTGAAGAAGCAGAAGCAAAGGCTTAAGGCCGCGCAGAATATGCTCAACAGTAGATGGAGTAAAGTGCTTGACACTGAAGAAAAGTACGGCGGCAGTCGCCACACAAAGAGCTATTCAAAGCGCAAGCTACTGCCTGAATTCGACGACGAGGCTTTAGAGCCCATTCAGCCGAAAAATAAAACGGCCGATCAGCCGGATCGACCACCCCGTGGCCGCGACAGGGCGGCTAACGACGTCGCACATAAGTCAGCGCATGGTCTACGTGAGGACCTGCACAAAAAAACGGTATGGCCAGGTCCATCTACGGATCTAGGAAGCGCGTTCCAGCACAGAATCATGGCCGCCCAAACAACTACATTGACCAAATAACAGCTCAGGATCAAAACCGAACACTACAACCGTCAGAATGCCATGACACATCCAAATACAGGGGTGCCGCGCACCCCCTATGCTTCACCGATGAGGTGCTGGATCATGAATTTCCAGAGGGATTCAAACCCGTGAACATAGAGGCATACGACGGAACGACAGACCCTGGGGTCTGGATTGAGGACTTTATCCTTCACATCCACATGGCTCGCGGAGATGATCTCCACGCCATCAAATACCTGCCCCTCAAGTTGAAAGGACCAGCTCGGCACTGGTTGAAAAGCCTCCCCGAAAACTCAATCGGAAGTTGGGAAGAGCTTGAGGACGCTTTAGGGCTAATTTTCAAGGGACCTATGTCCGACCTCCGGATGCAGATGATTTAAGTCATATAATTCAACAGCCCGGAGAGTCAGCCCGAAAGCTGTGGAATAGATTTCTCACTAAGAAGAATCAAATCGTCGACTGCCTGGATGCCGAAGCCTTAGCGGCTTTCAAACACAGTGTCCGGGTCAAATGGCTCGCCAGACATCTCGGCCAGGAAAAACCAAGGACAATGGCAGCCCTAACAAGCCTTATGACCCGCTTTTGCATGGGCGAAGACAGTTGGCTGGCCCGCAGCGACACCAGCGACACAGGCACATCCGAAGTCAGGGATGGCAACGGGAAACTGCGACGCAATAAAAGCAAGCGTCGAAACAATGAAGACAGCCCAGACAAATACGGCGGTAAACGCCAGATTCAGGGGCTCTCGACCGGTCAACAGAAAAAGCCATTTAAAGGCAGCAGAGATGGACCGTCCAGCCTAAACAAGACTCTAGACAGATTATGTCAGATTCATGGCACCTCCGACAAACCTGCAAATCACACCAACAGAGAATGATGGGTCTTCAAGCAGGCCGGCAAGCTAAACGCCAAACACAAGGGGAGGGAGCCACCAAGTGAAGACGAGGATGAGCCTCGCCAGCCGAACACTGGGGGACAGAAAAAATTCCCACCAGAGGTCAAAACAGTGAACATGATTTATGCAACTCACATACCTACGAGGAGGAGCAAACGCGCACTCCAAGACCTATGCACCGTGGAGCCCGTCACCCCCAAGTCCAACCCTTGGTCGGCCTGCCCGATCACTTTTGATCGCAGGGATCACCCGACTAGTATCCGGCGCGGAGGATCGGCTGCCTTGGTGCTAGACCCAATAATTGATGGATACCATCTCACCCGAGTCCTTATGGACAGCGGCAGTAGTCTTAATCTGATATGTCAGGACACCGTCCGCAAAATGGGGATAGACCCGACAAGAATCAGCCAAAGTAATACTACCTTCAAAGGAGTAATACTAGGCCCAGGGGCTCGCTGCACGGGCTCTCTAGTACCAGAGGTTGTATTCGGTTTTCCCGACAACTTCCGAAGCGAGGAATTAACCTTCGACATCGATCAATTCTGAAGAGGCTATCATGCGCTACTCGGAAGAATGGTCTTTGCTCGTTTTAATGAAGTACCGCATTACGCTTATCTTAAGCTTAAGATGCCCGGTCCACATGGCATCATCATAGTTAGCGGAAACTCAGAGCGTTCCTTACGTGCGGAGGAATATGTGGCGGGTCTAGCAGCCGAACACTGAACAGCCTCTCCAACAAGAATAAACGATTGGTCGTCAAGACCTCGGACACGGCTAGACGAGTCCGACGCACCACTAGCTGTAACAGCTCAGATAAACCTGAGATTGGGTCGATGGATATACCCCCATAGGTGGTGCTAGGGGCTTCCCGCATGTAAAAAGGGCTACAGTTCGGCTTGACCCTATTTAGTTTGCATTTTAATGGTTCATTAAGAATAACCAATTTTTCGCATGAAGATTTTCACCTGGATTTTTATCTTTTACAGATGATCATCGTGCTACACCCTTCCAGGATACGACACAACGGAGACACATGCGCAGACGTGCAGCAGGGCCCCGCTCAAAGGTTTCTTTTTAGATTAAGACCCTGTGTAAACCTTTTTTACTGTCTCTTGTTGCTTCACACCCTCCGGATACTCAACACAACCGAGAGGGATGCTGGCGTTATTGGCATTTCGTCACGTCAGACTAATGCACGTACCTGGAAATTCAGGGCTCATTATCGAGGGCGTTACTCAGCCCAGTATATGTTGTAAAGTCCGAATACCTTAGGGAATGTTCGGCGTCGCGAGTTTCGCCTTATATGCATCAGCTCCGAATCATGTCTTTGGTCAATAGTTGGGTTTGCCTAGCTCCCGTGTTTTGCTACCTTACGTTCCGCTCTATCGGCTAAGGTGGCACCGGGAGAACTACTGTGATTCTGCCCTGGTTCATCTGGATGAGCACCTCAGTAGAGAAAGCCGAAAACTGACTGTCATGATAAAGCGCGAGACTGGTCAACCACTCGACGACTCAGCTGAATCTTCGCGATTCCTCCGCATTAGCGAAGGACCGGTTTCCCGGTCATGTATGTACGCGCACCGTATTCGGATGAGCGCGGAAGTACCATGGGCTATATAGTAGCCCCGCCGTCAAACTCCTATGGCTAAGTGAAAGTGTCAAAGCTATATAGTCCGATTGCCTTGTTCGCCGCGCTATCACCTCCTTAATGGACCAAGACGTTGGATCAAGTGTGAATACACGCTTTTCTGAACACCCCCGCATTATATGCGTGGGGGCTGAAGCCGACGACTGCAAACTTTCAGGTTATATACATACATAAATGGCCGCACAGGAGGCATCATAATACTTTCAGGCAAAAGTATAAACACAACCTTTATAATCCAAATAGCATTATTTTTACAATTGGGATGCATGTCACTCGAACATGATACTCTTCGAGCACTGAGCCTCTATTAAACGAGCGCCTTCTAGGACTTCTTCAAAATAGTGCTCTGCCGAGACCTGGCCTACGGCCAGATCCCAGGTTGCAATAGCGGTGGCCTCCATCTCTGCCCAGTATGTCTTAACATGGGCAAGAGCCATCCGCGCACCCTCTATGCACGCCGACCTCTTTACATCGTCGATATGCGACACAACACAAAGGAATCGTTGCACTAAACCAAAATAACTATTCGGCCTTGGGCCCTTCGGCCAAAGATAATCCACGACAGAACTCATGGCAAGTCCGGACAACCTATGGAGCTCGGCCCACTCGGCCATTTGTTCATTTAACAGCAATGGACGCGTTGGAGCACTGAACTGCGACCAGAACAACCTTTCAACTTCATGATCTTTCTGATCTTTGAAAAACTCGATCGCATCAGCAGCACTCATTGCCAGGTCCAAGTACGCATCTGCAGCACTCCATAATTGATCCAGAGGGGCATACTTTGGATCTCCGAACTTCGTCCGCAACAAAAAGGGCTTCCCAGCCGTGATATCTCTGGCTTGACGGAGCTCCTCCTTCGCCACTCTGATTTTAGAGCGGGTTTCCTTGGCTGCTTCCATGGCTTTCTTCAGGTCCGCCGCTTTCGCTTGGTTTTCTTTTTCAAGAAGCTCATACCGGCCGGCGGCATCTTTCAGCTCAACAGCCATCTTGGCTATTTTATCTTCGCTCTGGCAATGAGCAGCCTGTTCGGCTCTTAACTCTTCGGCCGCCTTTAGGGCGGCCCCATCTCTTCTTCTCGCTTGTTCCTTGGCTCGGGCAAGTTCCGCCCGAAGGGTCTCCACGGCGGCAGCTCCATCTGCAGTCACAGCATATTATAGATACTAGCATCATGCTCCTCTTAATATCTGTTGACCACCCGAAAATACATACCCTGTGCCTTGTCAAGCCGCTTGTTCACAAATGCGATGTCGGCATCTGCCGCATCAAGCTGCCGCCTTAGTTTGGCAAACTCACCAGTCCGGCCAGCCACCGGACCCTCAGCCGCCTGCACATGAAAGCAGCACGATCATTACCTGGGACTATGATCCTCTGTTTGCCGCCTTTGGACAGCAACCAGAGTCTCAGGGGCTACTACATGTATAGAGCACACCTAGCGTGTGCAGTACCATCAAAAAAAATATTACTTCGCGTACCTCAAAGCCTCTTAGCAGGCTCGTAAAAGCTTCATGCAACCCACTTTTGGCGGATGAAATCCTCTCAACCACCGTACCCATTAAAGTACGATGCGCCTCTGAGATAGCCGCTTGCTCCAGAAGACCCATCAGTGCGTCCGGTTGTGCACCGGACAGTCCCGGACTCTTTCTGTTGCTCTCCTTAGGAGCCGAATACTCCGGACTTTGGGTGGCCGAAGGGTTACCTTCTGGCCTTGGCGGATCAGGAGAAATCCTCTGTGATGACACCTCAGGGTCGTCCGCCCCATGAGGCGGGGTGACAGGGGGAGGCGTTTCGCTCTCCATCATCTCCAGAAGAAGATACCCCGAAGACGAACTCTGTCGAGAAGGGCTATGAGCCGGGCTGCAAGATATATGTCTCGGTTATTGTCCTCGGAGATAAAGCAGGATATATCTACCAAAATACTCCTGTTCACTTACAGCTGGTGGAGGGCTGGCCCCCTTGAGGGCGCTGTGCGGTAAGGACGCCCTTCGGGGCAGGGCCCCTTGGCGAAGGTTTCTTTCCTCGTTTGGAAACCTCCGTTTCCAAGTCTTCAGAGGCGGTCCTTTTCCTTCCTTGGGGAGATGGGATTCTAGATTCTTCTTCCCGATTATCCTCCTTCGCGGAGACACTAATTCCCCCGGTTTGGATGTGTAATGTGTGAAGCCCGCTTTCGGCTTCTTTATTCCTCCCTTTATCTTCCCCTGATGGCACTTGATAAGGTGCGTGCTCAAGCATCCTGGCTAGTACAGGATCCGGTGAGCCTTCGGGAAGGGGGCCGAACACCTGATCATCTTCGCCTTTCTTATCCAGTCCTGGCCAAGAGCGATTTTTTCAGAATGATGTTGTGACAAATAAAAAGACAGCATGTTCGGCCGCAGAATTACTTACGTGGGTATCTGGACGGTTGCAGTTGAGACCCGCATCCTCGGTGGTGTCCGGACACTTTATTCGTGATCCGAAGAACAATTCGTACATCTCTTCGAGCGTCATGCTGAAGAATTGCTGAATAGTTCGCGGTCCTTCCGGGTTGAACTCCCACATACGGAGAGATCGACGTTGGCATGACAGGACCCGATGAACTAGCATAACTTGCATTACCTTGACAAGACTGACATCTCTCTTGAGGAGATCTCGGATGCGACTCTGCAATGTCGGCATGTCATTAACTGGCCCCCAGTCCAGCCCCTTGTTGACCCATGACGCCAGTTGTGGCGGGGGGGCCGAACGGAAGGCGGGGGCAGCTACCCACTTAGTACTTCGGGGAGCTGTGATGTAAAACCACTCCCGCTGCCATAAGTTGGACATCTCCGGGATGGAACCCTTTGGCCATGGAGCATCAGTGCCTTTGCTTATTATGGCACCTCCGCATTCTGCGTGTCACCCATCGATCATCTTCGACTTCACGTTGAAGGTATTGAGCCATAAGCCGAAGTGTGGGGTGATGCGGAGGAAGGCCTCACACATGACGATAAACAACGAGATGTAAAGGATGGAATCTGGAGCTAGATCATGGAAATCAAGCCCGTAATAGAACATAAGCCCTCTAACAAAGGCATCAAGACTAAAGCCTAGCCCTCAGAGGATGTGGGAAACAAATACGACACTCTCGTTGGGTTCGGGAGTGGGGATGAGCTGCCCTTGAGCAGGCAGCCTGTGCGAGATTTCGGCGGTAAGATACCTGGCTTCTCTTAGCTTCTTGATGTCCTCCTATGTGATAGAGGAGGCCATCCACCGGCCTTGCAGGTTGGATCTGGACATGATTGAATGTTCGAAGCACTTAGCCCGAGCCTTGGGTGTTGGAACTCGAGGTGGGGGAAGGGAAGGATCGAGCGCGAGAAGAAAAGGACATGCCTTGGCCCCTTTATAAAGAGAGCGAATATAAAGCGTCCTCCGCGTGGCCGCTTGGAACTTGCCTAAAATCGAGGAGTCATACTAACAAGCACGATTTGGGTTACCCACACCCGTATTGATGAGAATCCTGTGATAAGGGGAACACGATCTCTGCTTTGACAAGAAGTGCCAATAAAACCGCCTCGCAACACGTGTAGTGGCAGGCTGGGAAAAACGATTCGTAATGACCAGACCACGGCAGGACATCATGTTATGAAAAGTTGTCAGCAGGTCAGATTTGTGGGATAATATACTCTCTATGGTGGTATGTGGAATTTGTTTTGCAGAGCCGGACACGATCCTTGTGTTCAAAATCTTCTATGAAGTATTCGGAGGAGGAACCCGCCTTGCGATGCCGAAGACAATCTGTGCGCCCGACTCATCGTCATTGAAGCCTGGTCCAGGGGCTACTGAGGGAGACCTGGATTAGGGGGTCCTCTGACAACCGGACTATATACTTTGCCCGGACTGTTGGACTATGAAGATACAAGATTAAAGACTTCATCCCGTGTCCGGGTGGGACTCTCCTTTGCATGGAAGGCAATCTTGGCAATTCGGATATGTAGATCTCCTTCCTTGTAACCGACTCTGTGTAACCCTAACCCCCTCCGGTGTCTATATAAACCGGAGGGTTTAGTCCGTAGGACAACAACAATCATAATCATAGGCTAGCTTCTAGGGTTTAGCCTCTACGATCTCGTGGTAGACCTGTTGGAAATATGCCCTAGAGGCAATAATAAAAGGATTATTATTATATTTCCTTGTTCGTGATAATTGTCTTTTATTCATGCTATAATTGTCTTTTATTCATGCTATAATGTCCCTAGTGAGCCTCTAGTTGACTAGCTCGTTGATCAATAGATAGTCATGGTTTCCTGATTATGGACATTGGATGTCATTGATAACGGGATCACATCATTAGGAGAGTGATGTGATGGACAAGACCCAATCCTAAGCATAGCACAAGATCGTGTAGTTCGTTTTGCTAGAGCTTTTCCAATGTCAAGTATCTTTTCCTTAGACCATGAGATCGTGTAACTCCCGGATACCGTAGGAGTGCTTTGGGTGTACCAAACGTCACAACATAACTGGGTGACTATAAAGGTGCACTACCGGTATCTCCGAAAGTGTCTGTTGGGTTGTCACGGATCGAGATCGGATTTGTCACTCCGTATTACGGAGAGGTATCACTGGGCCCACTCGGTAATGCATCATCATAATAAGCTCAAAGTGACCAAGTGTTTGGTCACGGGATCATGCATTACGGTACGAGTAAAGTGACTTGCCGGTAACGAGATTGAACAAGGTATTGGGATACCGACGATCGAATCTCGGGCAAGTAACATACCGATTGACAATGGGAATTGTATACGGGGTTGCTCGAATCCTTGACATCGTGGTTCATCCGATGAGATCATCGAGGAGAATGTGGGAGCCAACATGCGTATCCAGATCCCGCTGTTGGTTATTGACCGGAGAGCCGTCTCGGTCATGTCTACATGTCTCCCGAACCCGTAGGGTCTACACACTTAAGGTTCGGTGACGCTAGGGTTGTATGAATATGAGTATGCAGCAAATCGAAAGTTGTTCGGAGTACCGGATGAGATCACGGACGTCACGAGGAGTTCCAGAATGGTCCGGAGGTAAAGAATTATATATGGGAAGTCGAGTTTCAGCCATCGGGAAAGTTTCGGGGTCCACCGGTATTGTACCGGGACCACCGGAAGGGTCCCGGGGGTCCAGCGGGTGGGGCCACCTATCCTGGAGGGCCTCATGGGCTGAAGTGGGAGGGGAACCAGCCCCTGGTGGGCTGGTGCGCCCCCCTTGGGCCCCCCTCTGCGCCTAGGGTTGGGAACCCTAGGGAGGCGCCCACTTGCCTTAGGGGCACTCCACCCCTTGGCCCCCGTGGGAGATCCCATCTCCTAGGGCCGGCGCCCAGGGACCCTATATATAGGGGGAGGGAGGGCAGCCGCACCCTGCACTTGGCGCCTCCTTCCCCTTGCTACACCTCCTCCTCCTGTAGTCGCTTGGCGAAGCCTGCCAACTGCTGCATCCACCACCACACACCGTCGTCTGCTGGATCTTCATCAACCTCTCCCTCCTCCTTGCTGGATCAAGGCGTGGGAGACGTCATCCGCTCCGTACGTGTGTTGAACGCGGGGGTGCTGTCCGTTCGGCACTTGGTCATCGGTGCTTTCGATCACGACGAGTACGACTCCCTCAACCCCGTCCACTTGAACGCTTCCGCTCGTGATCTACAAAGGTATGTAGATGCACTCCTATCACTCGTTGCTAGATGAACTCATAGATGGATCTTGGTGAAACTGTAGGAAAATTTTTATTTTACAACGCTCCCCAACAAAGTGGCATCATGAGCTAGGTCTATGCGTAGTTCTCTATTGCACGAGTAGAACACAATTTGTTGTGGGCGTAGATGTTGTCAACTTTCTTGCCGCTACTAGTCTTATTTTGCTTCAGCGGTATTGTGGGATGAAGCGGCCCGGACCGACCTTACACGTGCACGCTTACATGAGACAGGTTCCACCGGTGACATGCACTAGTTGCATAAGGTGGCTTATGGGTGTCTGTCTCTCCCACTTTAGTTGGAGCGGATTCGGACTAAAAGGCTCCTTATGAAGGGTAAATAGAAGTTTACAAATCACGTTGTGGCTTTTTTCGTAGGTAAGAAAACGTTCTTGCTAGAACCCTATTGCAGCCACGTAAAAGATGCAACAACAATTAGAGGACGTCTAACTTGTTTTTGCAGCAATTGCCTTGTGATGTGATATGGCCAAAAGTTGTGATGAATGATGAATGATATATTGTGATGTATGAGATCATGTTCTCGTACTAGGAATCACGACTTGCATGTCGATGAGTATGACAACCAGTAGGAGCCATAGGAGTTGTCTTAATTATTGTATGACCTGCGTGTCATTGATTCAACGCCATGTAATTACTTTGCTTTATTGCTAAACCGTTAGCTATAGTAGTAGAAGTAATAGTTGGCGAGCAACTTCATGAAGACACGATGATGGAGATCATGATGATGGAGATCATGGTGTCATGCCGGTGACAAGATGATCATGGAGCCCCGAAGATGGAGATCAAAGGAGCTATATGATATTGGCCATATCATGTCACTACTATATAATTGCATGTGATGTTTATTATGTTTATGCATCTTGTTTACTTAGATCGACGGTAGTAAATAAGATGATCCCTTATAATAATTTCAAGAAAGTGTTCTCCCTAATCGTGCACCGTTGCTAAAGTTAAATGCTTGAAGCACCACGTGATGATCGGGTGTGATAGATTCCTACGTTCACATACAACGGGTGTAAGACAGTTCTACACATGCAAAACACTTAGGTTAACTTGACGAGCCTAGCACGCATGCAGACATGGCCTCGAACACAAGAGACCGAAAGGTCGAACTTGAGTCGTATGGGAGATACGATCAACATGGAGATGTTCACCGACGATGACTAGTCCGTCTCACGTGATGATCGGACACGGCCTAGTCGACTCGGATCATGTAACACTTAGATGACTAGAGGGATGTTAAATCTGAGTGGGAGTTCATTAAATAATTTTATTAGATGAACTTAATTATCATGAACATTAGTCTAAAATCTTTGCAAAATGTCTTGTAGATCAAATGGCCAACGCTCATGTCACCATGAACTTCAACGCGTTCCTAGAGAAAACCAAGCTGAAAGATGATGACAAAGCAACTATTCTGGACAGGTCCGAACACGAGGATCATCCTCATAGCTGCCAAGAAACAATATGTCCTAGAAGCACCGCTAGGTGAAGCACCCATCCCGAAGAACCAAGGCGTTATGAACGGCTTGGCGGTCTCGTCTTGATGATTACTCCCTCGTTCAGGTGTGGCATGCTTTACAGCTTAGAACCGGGGCTCCAAAAGCGTTTTGAGCAACACGGAGCATATGAGATGTTCGAGGAGCTGAAAATGGTTTTCCAAGCTCATGCCTGGGTCGACAGATATGAAGTCTCCGACAAGTTATATAGTTGTAAGATGGAGGAAAATAGGTCTGTCAGTGAGCACATACTCAAAATGTCTGGGTTGCACAACCGCCTTTGTCCCAATTTGGACATTAACCTCCCGGACGAGGCGGTCATTGACAGAATCATTCAGTCGCTCCCACTGAGCTACAAGAGCTTTGTGATGAACTACAATATGCAGGGGATGGTGAAAACTATTCCTGAAGTATTTTCAATGCCGAAGCCAGCAGAGGTAGAAATCAAGAAAGAACATCAAGTGTTGATGGTCAATAAAACCACTAAGTTCAAGAAGGGCAAGGGTAAGAAGAACTTCAAGAAGGACGACAAGGATGTTGCCGCGCCCGGTAAGCCGATTCTTGCCGGAAGAAGTCAAAGAATGGACCCAAGCCTGAGACAAGTGCTTTTATTGCAAAGGGAAGGGTCCTTTGGAAGCGGAATCGCCCCAAATACTTAGCGCATAAGAAGGCCGGCAACACTAAAGGTATATTTGATATACATGTAATTGATGTGTACCTTACCAAGATCGTAGTAACTCCTGGGTATTTGATACGGTGTCGTTGCTCATATATGTAACTCATCGCAGAACTGCGGAATAAGCGGAGGCGGCAAAGGGACGAGGTGACGATGCGCGTCGGGAATGGTTCCAAGGTCGATGTGATCGCCGTCGTCACTCTAACTATACATTTACCTACGTGATTAGTTTTAAACCTCAATAATTTTTATTTAGTGACAAGTTTGAGCATGAACATTGTATCATGATATCGTTTTATACGAGATGGCTACTCATTTAAATCCGAGAATAACGGTTGTTCTATTTATATGAGAGATATGTTTTATGGTCATGCTTCGATGGTCAATGGTTTATTCTTAATGAATCTCGAACGTGATGTTACACATATTCATAGTGTGAATACCAAAAGATGTAAAGTTGATAACGATAGTCCCACATACTTGTGGCACTGCCGCCTTGGTCACATTCGTGTCAAGCACATGAAGAAGCTCCATGCTGATGGACTTTTAGAGTCTCTCGATTATGAATCATTTGACACATGCGAACCATGCCTTATGGGAAAAATGACCAAGACTCCGTTCTCCGGAACAATGGAGCGAGCAACCAACTTATTGGAAATCATACATACCGATGTATGCGGTCCAATGAGCGTTGAGGCTCGCGGAGGATATCGTTATGTTCTCACTCTCACTGATGACTTGAGTAGATATGGGTATGTCTACTTAATGAAACACAAGTCCGAGACCTTTGAAAAGTTCAAGGAATTTCAGAATGAGGTAGAGAATCAACGTGACCGAAAAATAAAGTTCTTACGATCAGATCATGGAGGAGAATATTTAAGTCACGAATTTGGTACACACTTAAGGAAATGTGGAATCGTTTCAAAACTCACGCCGCCTGGAACACCTCAGCATAACTATGTGTCCGAACGTCGTAATCGCACTCTATTGGATACGGTGCGATCTATGATGTCTCTTACAGATTTACCGCTATCATTTTGGGGATACGCTCTAGAGACAACTACATTCACTTTAAATAGGCCACCGTCTAAATCCGTTGAGACGACACCGTATGAATTATGGTTTGGGAAGAAACCTAAGCTGTCGTTTCTAAAAATTTGGGGATGCGATGCTTATGTCAAGAAACTTCAACCTGAAAAGCTCGAACCCAAGTCGGAAAAATGCGTCTTCATAGGATACCCTAAGGAAACCATTGGGTACACCTTCTACCTTAGATCCGAAGGAAAGATCTTTGTTGCCAAGAACGGATCCTTTCTTGAAAAAGAGTTTCTCTTGAAAGGAGTAAGTGGGAGGAAAGTAGAACTCGATGAAGTACTACCTCTTGAACCGGAAAGTAGTGCAGCTCAGGAAAATGTTCCTGTGGTGCCTACACCGACTGGAGAGGAAATGAATGATGATGATCAAGGTACTTCGGATCAAGTTGCTACTGAACTTCGTAGGTCCATCGGGACACGTTCCACACCAGAGTGGTATGCCAACCCTGTCCTGGAAATCATGTTGTTGGACAACGGTGAATCTTCGAACTATGAAGAAGCAATGGCGGGCCCAGATTCCAACAAATGGCTTGAAGCCATGCAATCCGAGATATGATCCATGTATGAAAACAAAGTATGGACTTTGACAGACTTGCCCGATGATCGTGACGATAGAAAACAAATGGATCTTTAAGAAGAAGATTTGACGCGGATGGTAATGTTACCATCTATAAAGCTCGACTTGTCGCTAAAGGTTATCGGCAAGTTCAAGGGGTTGACTACGATGAGACTTTCTCTCCGTAGCGGTTGAAGTCCGTCCGAATCATGTTAGCAATTGCCGCATACTATGATTATGAGATATGGCAGATGGACGTCAAAACGGCATTCCTTAACGGCTATCTTAAGGAAGAATTGTATATGATGCAGCCGGAAGGTTTTGTCGACCCTAAGAATGCTAACAAGGTATGCAAGCTCCAGCGATCCATTTTATGGGCTGGTGCAAGCATCTCGGAGTTGGAACATTCGCTTTGCTGAGATGATCAAAGCGTTTGGGTTTATGCAGACTTATGGAGAAGCCTGCGTTTACAAGAAAGTGAGTGGGAGCTCTGTAGCATTTCTCATATTAATTGTAGATGTCATACTTTTGATGGGAAATGATATAGAACTTTTGGACAGCATTAAGGCCTACTTGAATAAGAGTTTTTCAATGAAGGACCTTGGAGAAGCTGCTTATATATTAGGCATCAAGATCTATAGAGATAGATCGAGACGCCTCATAGGTCTTTCACAAAGCACATACCTTGATAAGATATTGAAGAAGTTCAAAATGGATTAGTCCAAGAAAGGGTTCTTGCCTCAGACATAAGGTGTGAAATTGAGCTCGGCTCAATTTCCGACCATGGCGTAAGATATAGAAGAGATGAGTGTCATCCCCTATGCATCAGCCATAGGGTCTATTATGTATGCCATGTTGTGTACTGCATCTGATGTAAACCTTGCCGTAAGTTTGGTAGGAAGGTACCAAAGTAATCCCGGCAAGGAACACCGGACAGCGGTCAAGAATATCCTGAAGTACCGAAAAGGACTAAGGACATGTTTCTCGTTTATGGAGGTGACGAAGAGCTCGTCAGTAAAGGGTTACGTCGACGCTAGCTTCGACACGATCTGGATGACTCTAAGTCAAAAACCGGATACGTGTATATGTTGAATGGTGGAGCAAGAAGCTGGTGCATTTGCAAGCGAAGCGTCGTGGCAGGATCTAGATGTGAAGCGGAGTACATGGCAGCCTCGGAGGCAGCGCATGAAGCAATTTGGGTGAAGGAGTTCATCACCGACCTAGGAGTCATACCCAATGCGTCGGGGCCGATCAAACTCTTCTGTGACAACACTGGAGCTATTGCACTTGCCAAGGATCCTAGGTTTCACAAGAAGACCAGCACATCAAGCGTCGCTTCAACTCCATTCGTGAAAATGTTCAAGATGGAGACATAGAAATTTGCAAAGTGCATACGGATCTGAATGTCGCAGATCCGTTGACTAAACCTCTTCCATGAGCAAAACAAGATAAACACCTGAACTCTATGGGTGTTCGATTCATCACAATGTAACTATATTATTGACTCTAGTGCAAGTGGGAGACTGTTGGAAATATGCCCTAGAGGCAATAATAAAAGGATTATTATTATATTTCCTTGTTCGTGATAATTGTATTTTATTCATGCTATAATTGTATTATCCGGAAATCGTAATACACGTGTGAATACATAGACCACAGCATGTCCCTAGTGAGCCTCTAGTTGACTAGCTCGTTGATCAATAGATAGTCATGGTTTCACGACTATGGACATTGGATGTCATTGATAACGGGATCACATCATTAGGAGAATGATGTGATGGACAAGACCCAATCCTAAGCATAGCACAAGATCGTGTAGTTCGTTTTGCTAGAGCTTTTCCAATGTTAAGTATCTTTTCCTTAGACCATGAGATCATGTAACTCCCGGATACCGTAGGAGTGCTTTGGGTGTACCAAAGCGTCACAACGTAATCGGGTGACTATAAAGGCGCACTACAGGTATCTCCGAAAGTGTCATTGGGTTGTCACGGATTGAGACTGGATTTGTCACTCCGTATTACGGAGAGGTGTCATCGGGCCCACTTTCGGTAATGCATCATCATAATGAGCTCAAAGTGACCAAGTGTTTGGTCACGGGATCATGCATTACGATGCGAGTAAAGTGACTTGCCAGGAACGAGATTGAACAAGGTATTGGGATACCGACGATCGAATCTCGGGCAAGTAACATACCGATTGACAAAGGGAATTGTATACAGGGTTGCTTGAATCCTCGACATCGTGGTTCATCCGATGAGATCATCGAGGAGCATGTGGGATCCAACATGGGTATCCAGATCCCGCTGTTGGTTATTGATCGGAGAGCCATCTCGGTCATGTCTACATGTCTCCCGAACCCGTAGGGTCTACACACTTAAGGTTCGGTGACGCTAGGGTTGTATGAATATGAGTATGCAGCAAACCGAAAGTTGTTCGGAGTCCCGGATGAGATCCCGAATGTCACAAGGAGTTCCGGAATGGTCCAGAGGTAAAGAATTATATATGGGAAGTCGAGTTTCGGCCATCGGGAAAGTTTCGGGGTCCACCGGGTGGGGCCACCTATCCCGGAGGGCCTCATGGGCTGAAGTGGGAGGGGAACCAGCCCCTGGTGGGCTGGTGCGCCCCCCTTGGGCCCCCCTCTGCGCCTAGGGTTGGGAACCCTAGGGGAGGGGGCGCCCCACTTTCCTTTGGGGGCACTCCACCCCCCTTGGCAGCCGCCCCCCTAGGAGATCCCATCTCCTAGGGCCGGCGCCCCCCTGCGGACCATATATATAGAGGGGGGAGGGAGGGCAGCCGCACCCTTGCACTTGGCGCCTCCCTTCCCCCTTGCTACACCTCCTCCTCCCGTAGTCGCTTGGCGAAGCCCTGCCGGAACTCTGCTGCATCCACCACCACGCCCGTCGTCTTCTTTGGATCTTCATCAACCTCTCCCTCCTCCTTGCTGGATCAAGGCGTGGGAGACGCCATCCGCCTCCGTGCGTGTGTTGAACGTGGAGGTGTCAGTCTGCTCGGCACTTGGTCGTTGGTGATTTGGATCACGACGAGTACGACTCCCTCAACCCCGTTCACTTGAACGCTTCCGCTCGCGATCTACAAAGGTATGTAGATGCACTCCTATCACTCGTTGCTAGATGAACTCATAGATGGATCTTGGTGAAACCGTAGGAAAATTTTTATTTTCTGCAACGTTCCCCAACAAGACCAACTCTTGTAATACTCATATCATCATGATCAATCAAGCAGGAAGTAGGGTATTACCTCCATCGAGAGGGCCCGAACCTGGGTAAACATTGTGTCCCCCGCCTCCTGTTACCATTAGCCTTAGACGTACAGTTCGGGACCCCCTACCCGAGATTCGCCGGTTTTGACACCGACACCCATCTTGCTACAAAAACATGGAAAAAGTTTTTCAGGGAGTCCTATTGTAAGTACATCTGCTACTTGACTGGCTGAAGTTACATATGGTAGGCAAATTATCCCTCTATCAAGCTTCTCCTTGATGAAGTGACGATCAATTTCTATGTGCTTGGTTTGATCATGCTGAACAGGATTATTTGCAATATCAATGGCAACTTTGTTGTCACAGTACAACATCAGAGGTTTGTGCTTGTACAACCGCAGCTCTGCTAGGAGAATATGCAACCATAATAACTCACGTATGCCATGAGCCATTGACCTGAACTCGGCCTCTGCAGTAGATCGAGCCACCACACTTTGTTTCTTACTTCTCCATGAAACTGGGTTTCCTCCAATAAATACAAAGTAACCAGATGTTGAGTGCCTGTCATCTAAGGAACCAGCCCAATCAGCACCAGTGTAGCACTCAACTTGCAAGTCCCCTTGTCTGGTATATAAGAGGCCTTTTCCTGGGCACCCTTTAAGATACCGTAGGATCCTATTTACAGCTTCCATTTGAACTAACTTTGGGTCATGCATGTATTGGCTAACTACACTCACAGCAAAGGCAATATCTGGACGGGTATGAGATAAATATATTAATCTTCCAACTAGTCTCTGGTAGCGCTCTCGATCCATTGGTGTCCCGGCATCACTACATAACCGATGATCTTGCTCAATAGTTGTAGCAGCAGGTCGACAACCAAGCATACCTGTTTCCTTGAGCAGATCCAAGATATATTTTCGTTGTGAAAGAAAAATACCTTTTGACCCTCGTGAGACCTCTATACCAAGAAAATATCTTAGTTGTCCCAAGTCCTTCACTTCAAACTCATGTGCAAGATGACACTTCAGATCTGCAACTTCCTTGGAATCATCTCCAGTAATCACAATGTCATCAACATACACTATCAAGATTGCAACCTTGCCATTAATATGCTTGTAAAATAGCGTATGGTCAGCATTACTTTGAAGATAACCCCTCTTTAGCATAGCATGCCTAAACCGATCAAACCAAGCTCGTGGTGATTGCTTTAAGCCATATAAAGAACGATGTAGGCGCAATACCTTTCCAACAATTTGACTTGACTCAAATCCTGGCGGTATATGCATGTATACTTCTTCTTGGAGATCACCATGAAGGAAAGAATTCTTCACATCCATCTGGTAAATATCCCAATCAAGGTTTACAGCACATGATATAAGTGTCCTTACTGAATTCATCTTTGCCTTTTGCTACAAGCCGTGCTTTGTAACTCTCCACCTTGCCCTCAGGGGTGTGTTTAATAGTGAAGACCTACTTACAACCAACAGGTTGCTTACCTGGTGGTAGATCCACAAGCTCCCAAGTCTCATTCTTCTCCAAGGCTTTCATCTGATCAAGCATTGCTTCCTTCCAATTTGGGTCCTCTATAGCTATTTTCCAGTTTGACGGTATGGGGACAGAATCCAAAGATGCAATAAAGCTTTTGAAAGGTGCAGTACAATATTCATAGGAAATGAAATTGGCTATATCATGTTTAAAATCTTTGAGGTGTCCTGGAATGTTTTGATTTCTAGTAGGTTTCCTCACAGCAATAGGTAGATCATTTTCAGGAGCAAGAATAGATAATTGGTTATCACTCTACCTTGTGGTGCTAATAGGAGCGACATGGACTAGAGGGGTTACTGTTAGTACCCGGGTCCTCATGCCTATGAAGCTCAACATCTTGTGAAGGAAGTGGAGAGTTTCTTGTTGCATCTTGTATGTCTCCATGACCAGAACCATGATTACACCCATCACTAGTTGTGTCCTCCTCCTGATTTTGAACATTATCTAGAGTGGGTAAACCATCCGAAGTGGAAACAAGCATATGGCTTAATGGAGAGCCTTCATTACCCCTCTCCCCCTCTTGTTGCGCTTCAGGTGGGGATGGGGCAATGCCAGTGTCACTGGTTGAGCCATAATATGATTCATGTTCACGGAATGTCACATCCATGCTCACAAAGAAATGGTGCTCCGAAGGGCACCAACACCTATAACCCTTTTGAGAGGGAGAATAACCCATGAAAACACATTTGAGAGCACGGGGATCTAATTTTCCAACAGAGATCCTATAATCATGCACAAAGCAAACACACCCAAAGACCTTTGGAGGAACTACAAAATCATTAGATTTCAAGAGACACTCAGCAGGAGTCTTATGGCCAAGAGCCCGAAGAGGCATACGACTTATCAAATATGTTGCAATTTTTATTGCTTCCCCCCAAAGAAATTTAGGCACATTCATTGTAAACATAAGTGAGCGTGCAACCTCAAGCAAATGTCTATTTTTACGTTCTGCAACACCATTTTGTTCTGGAGTGTTAACACAGGTAGTCTGATGTTCAATGCCGTTTGAGACAAGGAACTGTCCAAACTCATGGTTCATGTATTCTGTACCATTGTCTGAACGTAAGGTTTTAATAGTTGCCCCATGTTGATTTTTAATGAGAGCACATAGATCTTTAAAAACTGAGCACACATCGCTCTTATGCTTCAAGAGATAGAGCCAAGTGTAACGACTAAAGCAATCGATAAAAGTTACAAACCATCGATGCCCAGAAATCGAACGAACCTCACAGGGTCCCCAAACATCCGAGTGATTCATTTCAAATGGTTTTGCACTCTTAATCCTATACTAGGATATGAACCTATTGTATGTTCAGCCAATTCAGAAGAATCACATACAAGCAGCTCCCTAGGACACAACTTGAAAAGAGAGGGGTAAATACGAAATAATGCAGCAAAAGAGAGATGCCCAAGCCTGCGATGGTGTAGTAGTAGCTCTTGACTAGGAGACAAGCATGATGCAAAAGCAACTTCATCACTCCCTTCATCAAGATAGTAGAGTCCATCATGCACGGTCCCAGTCCCCAACATTTTTCCTGTCTGTAGCTCCTGAAAAGCACACCAGGTAGGATAAAACAGACCTCTAAAATTGTGAGATTCAGTAATAGAGCTAACTGACAAGAGATTGATTGGAAATTTAGGAACATGTAAGACATGAGATAAGGACAATGTCTTAGTGCACCTAACAGATCCACATACATGATAGGTGCCATGGATCCATCACTACGTGCATTTTGTCCTTACCTGAACAAGGTGTATAGGAAGTGAATATATTTGAAGCTCCTGTCATGTGATTGGTAGCTCCTGTATCAATAAACCAGGATTTTGGTTGTGTTGTAGAATTGTGGGTCTGGTGAGGTGTCATACCTTGATGTGAAGTGTCATGCAAACTAGTTTCAGCTTTAGAGGAATCCTGGTAGGAAGACAAGTCTTCTGAGAGTCTAATCTTGGAGGTGAAATCCTCAAGAGCTCGCACATCTACTACCGGTAGCTCCCTCTTGGATGTAGTGAGGTTTGCCTATCTTTTATGAGCTCCCTGACCTCCCCCTAGCTGAGACTTCCCTTTTTCCCACCAAGTTGGATAACCATGCAGCTTAAAGCATGTATCTTTTGTGTGTCCAGGCCTTTTGCAGTGGTTGCAAAACAGTTTGCGTTTATCCGTTTTAGCAAAGGTCTTAGGAGCACGATGAGCTTGTATGGATAGGGTTGCACGTGCATCTAATTTTTCTTGAACATGCTCATTGGGTTGAGCAAGACGAGTCTCCTCCTCAATCACACTAGAAATGATATCATCAAGGCTTAGCCATTCAGTTTTGGAGAATATTAGCTGGCGGCGGAGCTCAAACTCCTGATTTAGGCCATCAAGGAAGAGCTTGCCCACAAATGGTTCAAACCAGGTATGGTGAACAACCACATCATTCTTGTCAACGGGTTGAAAAGGATGGCAATAATGCAACTCCCTATACAATCTCTTCATCTCACCTGCATACTCAGTCATTGATTTTGCGCCTTGCTTCAAGTTAGTCAACTCCTGCATGACACGAGTAGCCTGCATCTTATTTGATTTTCCTTAAAATTGCTTCTCCAGAGCTTTCCACGCTTCAAATACAGTGGTTATAGTCTCAACTTGTTCTTGTATTGGTGGTTCCATGCTTGCTAATAACCACACCAAAACTCTATCATTGATCTGTTTGGTGATATTACCATTTTTCAGTTTCTCTTCATCAGCACTAAGCAATTCTTCGTAGCCATGAGAACTCAGAATTAACTGGGCATGTCGTGCCCAGCTAATGTAATTGCCCGGTCCAGCCAACTTCATTGGATTAGGCTCAAGTGCATACTTGATACCAGAACCACTTTGAGCTGTTCTTTGTCTTTGCTCAAATACTTTGCTTAAAATTTCATAAAACTTATCCACACTAGCATCCCCTGATTTCCCCTTTGTTGGATCTGCCATGATTTACCACCACACACAAAGAAATAACCAGACACACATGACTTGGTTTTTGCACATCTCCAATAACAACAACACACAAACAGTACCCAGCAGAGTACAAGCAGAGTTGGTACTAGCCAAGTAGATATACTAGTGCGGGTTGCTCTCAAATGCACACAGACTGCACAAGTATTTTAATCCAGCCACTAGGCAAAGATGAGTTATCCGACTGCACTAATCACGGTTCTCCTACGGCAGCCACAACCCACAAGTACTAGCTCCACTATCCATTAACTACAGAAGTGAGCTTACTACTTGGACAGGGACGGCACAGCGGCAGCCAGCAATTTTTCCGCGGCAGCACAACATCCACTTCTCATCACAGGGAGTAAGTTCAACAGGCTACCTTAGATTGGTCGCAGCACTCCGTGCCATAGGTTGGAGATGCTATCGCAGGTCTCGGCGGCAGCTCGCGAACGGCGGCAGCTCGAGTGCCCACGGCAGTAAATCACAGCGACACAACACCGCAATTAGCCGTCGCCAAGGTCGAAATCACACAGGATTAACCTGCTCCGATGCCATGTTGAAAATCATCTGAGATTTGAGAGATTTGAGCTAGGGATTGGAGGGAGCGTGAAGAGCACTTGGGGAAATTCTGGATCGTTCCACACCGATCCCTTCTCTGTGTTCTGATTTATATTTGTTTGTACAATTTACATTTTAGACCCTAAGGATTCCTCTAATTACATTATCTATACACCAACATGGACCACTCTGTAAATTAAAATGATAAATTAAATTAAAAGTGCCTAAGTCTATGACAGTTGGGACCTACCTTTACTATTCACACTTTGACCAGTTAAATGTTGACCAAGTCAACACTGCTGACTGGACCCCCCTGGCCCCATTGTCATACACCCTGGCTAGCACAGCCCCGTGTAACCAGAGAAATTCTGTCATTTAACCATTTATTTAATACATTTCAGAAAATCATTTAAAACTCTGAAAATTAATATAAAACAATCCGGAACTCGGATGAAAATACTTTGTGCATGAAAGTTGCTCAGAACGACGAGACGAATCCGAATACGCAGTCTGTTTGCCAACCACACGTCCCTAGCCTAGCGAACATGCAACAATCCCCCTCCGTTTCATCTGTCCGAAAATGTCAAACACCGGGAATACTTTCCCAGATGTTTTCCCCACTTCACCGGTATCACCTACTACTGCGTTAGGTCACCTCTAGCACCACGTATTTCCATGTTATGCTTTGTGATTCTTTGATTGCTCTATTATTTATTGTGTTCCCCCTCCGTTACTTCTTTCCGGTAGACCCCGAGACTGCCGGCGACCCCCGATCGACTCCAGTGTTGACGACCCTCCTTCTCGTCTGAGCTTCCAGGCAAGCCCCCCCCCTTGATAGATATCGCCTATTCCTTCTCTCTACTGCTTGCATTAGAGTAGTGTAGCATGTTACTGCTTTCGGTTAATCCTATTCTGCTGCATAGCCTGTCTTTGCTACTACTGTTGTTACCCTTACCTGCAATCCTAAATGCTTAGTATAGGATGCTAGTATTCCATCAATGGCCCTACATTCTTATTCGTCTACCATGCTATACTCTCGGGCCGTGATCACTCGGGAGGTGATCACGGGTATATACTTATATACATAATATATGATACATGTGGTGACTAAAGTCGGGTCGGCTCGTAGAGTACCCGCGAGTGATTCACGGATTGAGGGTTGAAATGACCTTTGTCCCGACGGCCCTTTGGGTGGATCTTTGTGGCGGAGCGACAGGGCATGTTGAGACCACCTAGGTGAGAGGTGGGCCTGGCCCAGGTCGGCGTTCGTGGTTACTACAAAATAACACGCTTAACGAGATCTTGGTATTTGATCTGAGTCTGACCACTGGCCTATACGCACTAACCAACTACGCGGGAATAGTTATGGGCACTCGATGTCGTGGTACCAGCCGAAGCCTTCTTGACGTCGGCGACTGAGCGGCGCACGCCGGATTGGACCATAAGCCTGCACTTGGATTAAGGGGGCTAGGTTTGCTTCCAGCCGCATTCGCAACATGCAGGTGTGCAATGAGCCATGGGCCCAGACCCCTGCGCGCATATGATTTAGGCCGGCGTGCTAACCTCTCTGTTGTGCCTAGGTGGGGCTGTGACATGTTGATCTTTCGAGGCCGGGCATGACCCAAGAAAGTGTGCCCGACCAAAGGGGATCGAGCGTGTTGGGTAATGTGGTGCACCCCAGCAGGGAAGTTTATCTATTCGAATAGCCGTGTCCCTCGGTAAAAGGATGACTTAGAGTTGTACCTTGACCTTATGACAACTAGAACCGGATACTTAATAAAACACACCCTTTCAAGTGCCAGATACAACCTGGTGATCGCTCTCTAACAGGGCGACAAGGAGAGGACCGTCGGGTAGGATTATGCTATGCGATGCTACTTTGTGAACTTACCATCTACTCTCTTCTACATGCTGCAAGATGGAGGCTGCCAAAAGCGTAGTCTTCGACAGGACTTGCTATCCCCCTCTTATTCTGGCATTCTGCAGTTCAGTCCACCGATATTGCCCCTTTACACGGATATCCATGCATATGTAGTGTAGATCCTTGCTTGCGAGTACTTTGGATGAGTACTCACGATTGCTTTTCTCCCTCTTTTCCCCCTTACCTTTTTACCTGGTTGTTGCAATCAGAGGTTGGAGCCCCGGAGCTAGATGCCACCGTTGACGACAACCCCTACTACACCGAGGGTGCCTACTACTATGCGCAGGCCGCCGCCGACGACCAGGAGTAGTTTAGGAGGATCCCAGGCAAGAGGCATGCGCCTCTTTCGATCTGTATCCCAGTTTGTGCTAGCCTTCTTAAGGCAAACTTGTTTAACTTATGTATGTACTCAGATATTGTTGCTTCCGCCGACTCGTCCATGGTCGAGCACTTGTATTCGAGCCCTTGAGTCCCCTGGCTTGTATTATGATGCTTGTATGACTTATTTATGTTTTTAGAGTTGTGTTGTGGTATCTTCCCGTGAGTCCGTGATCTTGATCGTACATGTTTTCGTACATGATTAGTGTATGATTGAATCGGGGGCGTCACAAGTTGGTATCAGAGCCGACTGCCTGTAGGAATCCCCCTTCCAAACTCCTTGGCCGAAGTGTAGTCTAGTCAATGAAAACTATTTTACTAACATGGCTGTGCGGCCCATGGGCCCACGTCACCATTGGGTGGTATTAGGATCTTTTATTCCTCGACCTATACTCTGGGACTCTAATCTCTCTTCTATTCGGATTAAACGATTTTACTAAACTCTAACTCTAGGTTCTCGTAACCTCTTCCTCCCGGAGAGCCCCACACTCAAGATGATTGCTCGGTGCACCGAAGGTTTCCGAAGATACTCTCCGATGTTCTCTCGAGGCTTTGTGCCATTTCTATAGCAATTCCCTTCCATAGATAAACCCTTATGGATAACCACGTGCACTTGCCATTGATACAATCATTCCCCGTTGATCTTGTTATCGCAAGATACCCCGAAATTCTCGCTATTGTTTCAAGGTTACTTGGTGCCTACTGCCTTGCAGTTCTTGCCACATGAATACCCCCTACGGATAATTCTTCACGCTTACAGAGACCCGTTCTTTCCCCATTGTTCTTATGATTCATAAGATACGTGGAAATACTATCTGATCTTTCGATAATCCTCTGCCCGCTATTGCTCTCCAAATACTTGTCTATTGGCATTATGGTTGCGTTCCATATGTCTGGCAATATTCATTAGTCTCCTTTGACACTGTCATTTTGATCCTATTGATTCAACATGAGTGCGAATGCACACAATCATCGATTGATCCTTTTAAATTATCTTTCTGGCTCAGATGTCATTTTGAACATGAGCTGGATCTCGGCTAATCAAATTGTTGTTGATTTTACCCCTAAGCTTACTCAACTTATCCATCCTTAATCAGAGCGTTTGCTTCTGATCCTTTGATTTGGAAATCATAATTCCTTTACATGTGAGCTTTGAATTAGTCAGTTGCTTCTATATGTCTCAAAATTGTTTCTTCCTCTGGTTGTGTGCTGATACTCACATCAGCTCCGCTATGGACTGTCGGAACCTTTGTTGGAATATCATCCGACAGTGTCTTTCGTATACAAAAACCTCGAGAAGTTCTTTCCTTGATACATAATGCCTTCAGTAAATTGTATCCTCTTGTTTTGTCACCCATGCTCTACTATCGAGCTTGAGTTATTTACCCTTGAAGTTTGTGATATATGTTAACACGATGCCCCGATGGTTTGAACCTAGGCCTTCCTTAATATGTGTGACCTTGAAAGTTTTCACGAGTCATACTCTTCTGGTATTTTGCTAGATAAAATTTCAACATTATAACTTTTTCAAAAATGAGAAGTGAATGAAAGGTTATGCATTAGAGAAGTGGGAGTCGACCTTGAACTTTGTGTTCATGCCCATGGACACGATGTAGATCCTATCATGGAAGCTTCTTGTAATAATAACTATTTCCTTGATAAATATCATCTGGTATCTATGAATTGATCCTTTGCAACCGTGGTTCCGACCATGATTGTTCTCCTTTGATTCTATTTCTTGGACAAGTTAAAGTACTTGCCTTCTGCAGATCAGTACGCCTTCCCAACCTCTATTTTGTTCTACCTTCGAGTATTACCCCCTGGTATCTCAAGGATATCAACCCATTGCACTTCAGCTTATGAATTTCTGATGAAGTAGTACCTTTCCCCATCATAGTCACTCCACGGGTTCTGGGTTGTCATCAACCGAGAACACCGATTTGTGAATCAAATCAACACTGAGATTCGGTACTCCCAGTACTTTGTTGTTGAGAAGTTTAATACTCCATCACGTCACTCCTAGCCTGATCGGCTACATCATTATCGTGCTAATTTTAACTGTGCTACCGGGTCCTTAATTCCGGAGCACAACTTTCGATGATGAGCTAAGCTTACGCCTATTTCCTCGTCTTATCGTTCCACCTTGAACGACAAGCTTGAATTTGAGTTTTTGTCGTACTCATGGTCCCAAGAACATTTCGCTTCATCATTCCTTTGACTTGATGCCATCGCCAACCGATTACATCTCCATGAAACCTCTCGACAAAATTTGTCATGATCATCATCAACATTCTAAGTTCCTCCAGGATATCAATTGAATTCATGATGAGAAATACCATCCTTGCCCCTCGATGATTTGTGTTATCATCGGTAACATTCTTGCTTTCCCTTCAACACAAACTTGTTTATGTTTTGTGTTGTACCTTGAGATCCTTGCTATCCAACTTATGTTATGTTTTACCTTGGAGTATTGCTATCTTTTATGTCAAGAATGTCATGGGAAATTCACCACCCTTAAGAATTCTTGATACAAGTGATACTTATTAACATCACCATTCTTTTCTTGGTCCCCATGTTGTTTCTCACCGGAATACCGACAAATGGTCTGTGATGTGTAAATTCTAAACTTCTAGCAACCCTATTGGTTTGAAGTTATTGGTCTATAGTTTCATTCTACGTCTATGGCTTATTGAATCATCATTCGAACATTGATCGTGCTACCTAGCCCATATTTCGGGTGCACATTTCAACCAATGTTTAACTGTATGTTTTCCTCGAGCATACATCATTAAGTCATTTGATCTAGCTAATGTTATCTCCTTGTTCACATAGTTTTGGAAATCCATCTTTTTGGAAATCTCAGTGGATTGTCATTGAGTCAATCAGTCACCTCCTCACCTCTCCTTGATTTAATGGTGAACCCTTGTTCGGAACTCGCTTCCATAGTTCATTTCCCGAGAATCATATAATGTCATCTCTTTAAATGTGTTGCACCTCTTCTTCTCAGGCATCCTGAGTCTAAGGTATCCTGACACCAATCAGATCTGAATCTCGGTCAGATATGATGGTTGGAACATTTTGCAAGAGTCATAGCATTGATATTTATATAACCCAGTAAGGTGATATCATGCCTAGCACACCTGGTCGGAGGACCTATTGTTATAGTTTTCTTTTAGCAAGGTTAGCCATTCTTCCATGAGGAAATTGTAAGACTTATTCTATAAGTTGTTCCTGATGAATCCTTTGTGTATCCAAGTCCGACCTTTGCTTGAAGACCATGTCAATGCTATCTCGAAGCATGTATGTGGTACTCCTATCATCAATAGGAACATTTGAAGCACAATGCTAAAATTTCTTTATCAATTATTCAAACATTGTTGTTTGGGTAATGTCATGAAATTCCTCTCCCCTTACCTAAAAGGTTTTCTACTTCTATCATGTCATGGATATCATGCTCTATTTGTCCTTGGGAAGGATATACCCCTAAAATATATGTTTAAACACATTTTCCTTTCCATTGTTCTGTTAATCTGATAAACACCGTTTCCTTCCCATTGTTTTGGTTGATCTTTCTTGTGACCTATATGATATAAGCAGTAATATTTACCTGCTTATGTAAACACCTCGGTGTACCATCTTGTCTGGTGTAACCCTGTTACTATTGTTGATGACATTTCGGTAACCACCGATGGACGAGAACTTTGCCTATTGGTCCGCCTCGTTCAACGAGTAGGAAATGGTTCTCTTCATCCCTCGCCCTTGGTACCGATGTTCTTGCCGACATAACTGGCAGGCTATCCTCTGACTTGACTTGCTTGCATGATCGTGCAAGATGTCATCACCCTTTCTACCGTCAACCCACATGGTGGGCCCATAACCCACAACTCCACAGGATAAAACCTGACTCTCCTGTACACCCCCGGTTTCCAAAGTTATTCCTCATGTGTGGCCTCATATGTCATTCACGAGCCACCTTCCTAGTGATCTATTCTGGTAACAGACACAATACTCAATCTTGTTGCTCTGGACCCCTTTCACCCGTTGTTTTTGACATCGAACGATTGCCTAACCGTTTGAAACTTCTCATGGTACCTTCTTACTTTGCTCTCGGTATCTTCTTAAGTTTCAATTCGAGAGATACTTATGCTCCTTCCCATGAGTTAACCGTCCAATGCTCAATCTTGTTTGAACCCGTCCTTATAGAGTTTTCCCCCTCTTATCCTTTCGTAAGTTCGGTGAAGATCCTGAAGGAAGGACGACAACTTCATCATGATGCACTGATGCATAGGAATGAAGACATCAATGCTATGGATCGACCTCTTCGAGAAGAGCAACCAAGACCGAGAAGATTCGTTAGAATTCGTAACCAGACCTTTTCCCTGTTTTCCACCTCTTAAATCTCGGGACGAGATTTCTTATAGTGGAGGAGAATTGTGACGCCCGAATAATTAAGCTACAGTAAACCTCTGTTAATGATGCCACGTCACCACGGTTAGTGTTGATAATCTCGCGTTAGTTTGAAACCGATTCAAATTCAAATTTATAATAAAGTAAAATTGTTATTTCTTCAAACGGTAACACAAAAATGTGCGGTGGGTTGCAAATATTCACTAACAATTTGTCATGAAATAATTAACATTTTTTAAAATACAAAATTGCCCCTCGATATTAAAACAGTGGACCGACAACACCATTTTATCCCATTTAAATATAAACTCAAACTTAGTAAATTATTTTGAACCCAAACTTTTTCTGGTAGTGCAAAATAATCCATAGAAATTATATAGCAAGGTTTAAAATTTACAGAAAAGTATTTAGATGCAACAAGAAAATACTTTTTTAGAAAATGCCTAAATATTTTAAGATGAATTAAAACAGAAAGGAAAATAAATAAAAGAAAAAAAACAAGGGAAACAAAAAAAGAGCAGGACCCTTTGGCCTCTGGGCCGCCACGCCAGCCCACGGCCACCCCACTCTCTCTGGCCTACAAGGCCACTCCCCCCGACCCCAAACCCTAAATCACCCCCACTCCCCCACGATCCCCTCGTCTCCCTCACCCGCCGCCACCACACAACCCACACACACACGCACGCATTGTGCCGGGGAGAGGAGCTCCCTGCGCCCGATCCCCTCGCCTGCATCGGTGCCCCGCCTTAATCTCGCCGCTCGTCGCCACCCTCCCCGTCGCCGGACCTCGCAGCTCCGTTCGCGATGGCCCGCATCAAGCCATGCCACCCCGCCTGGACCTCATTGGAGCGCTCCCTCGCCAGATCACCTCCCTGTCTCTGTCGGTCGTCCCCGTCCTCCTCCCCAATGGCTCCCTCGAGCCTTGCCGCCCCCTGGTCTCTACACGAACGTGAGGCCCGCCTCCCCTCTCTTCCCTCTCTGTCCGGCGCCACCTCCCGTTCGTCCCCGTGCGTTGCATGAGCCGCTCGCCGACCTCCCACTTTCGGGTTGCCGCGCTATGCTGGCAGCCGCCAGCCGCTGTCGCATCCTCGATGGCTGGCCGCGCCTCGCTGCTCGTCGAAGGCCGCCAGCCCGCGCCATGCCTCCCGCCATCCGCGTCCCCACGCGAACCCGCGGCCTTTGCGCCGCTGTCGTTGCCCATCGCCGCTCTGCTTCGCCCACGTAGGCGACACGCAGCGCAGTCTATGCCCCGCCCATGGACACGAACGGCCGAGCATCCCCGCTTCCCCGGCTGCTTCTGCTACCACCGGCACCTGCTCACCCATGCCCTCGTGCGCCCGGCCATGCCGCCGCGCGGCGCTCATGCCCGACCGCCCCCTGCTGCTGCCCGTGCCGCGCCCGACCGCGACCACTCTGCCCGGCCGCTCTGCCCGGTCGCGCCCTTGCCCCGCTCCCTACCAGGCGCCCTCGCGGCGACCGTCGTCGCCGCTTACACCTTTACGCTGCTTGCCGTTCTGACTATTTTTTACCTTTCATTCTTTGTTGTTGCTTGTCTTTGCTCTCTCGCTATTGCTCTTGGGATGTTCTTGCTACATCACTTCGCTGCTCTCTTGCTTGCTACCGGCCGCTCGCCGCCAGACCGCTGCTTCTGCTGCCATCGCTAAGCGCCTAATGCTCCTCGCTAAGGCTCTGTCAGCTTAGTTACCGCAGCCGCTAAGTCTTTCTTGCCTCTTGTTCGATGCGCCGCCGCTGCCTCTGTTATACTGACCATGGCCATGGCCGAACTGTGGTGAATGTGTGTGTTGTGTGTGTGCGTACGTGTGTGTTAGGACCGGCCCTGTTAGTGTTAGGATAGGTTAGTACTAGTTAATTAGTAGTTTGTGTACATATGACATGTGGACCCCTCTGTAAATTAAAATGATAAATTCAATTAAAAGTGCCTAAGTCTATGACAGTCGAGACCCACCACTACTAGGAAAATGCTTACAGATAAAATTTTACCAGTAGCGTTTGTTTATGACCCCACGCTACTAGTAGTTAGTAGTAGCGCTGGGTAGAAAGCGCGCTACTGGTATGTGTTAGCAGCAACGCTTGTTACCTAGCCCCACGCTACTGCTAAGTGTAACACACCACACCCCTTGGTCAATAAATATTAGCAGCGTTGGTTGTCCAACCGGCGCTACTGTTAGTTTTGGATCTATAGCGCCTGCTCGTATAAGCGCCATCGCTATTTTTTCTATGTATAACATTTTACCAGTAGCGTGTTTTTCTAGACCGCGCTGTAGGTAGTGCAACACTAGCCGTAGATATTTTGCAAGCTGCCATAGCAGTAGCGTGTTTTGGCTCCCCGCGCTACTGCTATGGTCGCCAGCCACCTACCACCTTTCCCCTCCTTCCTCCCCTTTCTTCTTCCTCTCCCCCTTCCTTCCTCCCCTTTTCCTTGCACCTTGCTTGTTTTAATGCTCCCCCTCCGCCACCCCTCCATTAGAGCCCTCCCTTCTTCTCTTCTTTGCCCTTCCACCACCCCCCCTCTTCTTTGCCCCTCCAACACACCCCTCCATTAGAGCCCTCCCATCACCACCCCCCTCTTTCTTTGCCTCCACCACCACCCCTCCATTAATGCCCTCCCCCTCTTCTTTGCCCTCCCCACCCCCTTCCATTAATGCCTTCCCTCTTCTCCCTCTCTCCTCTCCTCCCACTCTCTCACTAGCTCTCTCTCCCTAGGGAGCTAGCTAGCTAGTTAGAGCTATATATATATCTAGAGCTACTAGGTAATTAAGAAGAAAGGCGCTCGATATCCCTCTCGACGCATAGGTGAGCAAAAAAATGTTTTTGTGTGGATAAGGACCGAAACTATATATATATATATATATGGGCGATACGAGAATATACCGAATTGTGTGTGGCATAATTTGAGTTGCCTACATTGTGTATTTGATGAAATAATGTGGCTGACATGAGTTGCCTATGTTTTTTCGAAATGTCGATTCAATTCTGTCTCGGCGAATTTCGAGCAAACTCAATATGTCCTATGTTTAGGGAAGGTCATGCCGAATTTTTGTATGAATTTGATCCATGCATGCACATATACGTGGTTATAATATTTGCTCCGCGCGCAGGTGATCATGAAGGTCAATTGAAGGATGATGGATATATACTAGCAATCCGATGTGGACGACATGTATGAAAAAAGACTGAAGGATGTTTTATGTCCGTGTTGAAAATGCAAAGGAATAGTCAGGCTCGACCCCTTTGAGGGTGGCACATTCAAGGCGCACCTGCTCATGCATGGTTTCATGCATGGCCATACTCGGTGGATAAGTGAAGATGATGATGAGGAGGATGCCGACGGGGCAGGAAATAACGACATGGGGCCACCAAACGAAGAAATGACCGATTATGTGCCCGAAGAGGAAGTTCAAGGCAGAGAAGACGCGGACACGCCGTCGTCTTCATCGCTACTAAGTTCAGCCATGCGGGACCCGCATGTTCCAGACCTGCTTCGCAAGAAGACGACTAGCGATGGAGCTGCTTCTAGAGAGGAGGCCAAACTGGCGCAACTGGAGGTAGACTCGATGACTCATTTGTATGATGGTTGCAATCACGACGTGACCCGCTTGAGTTTCACACTAGAACTTCTAAAGACGAAGGCAAAAAAACAAATGGACAGATACAAGCTTGGATGAGCTTCTGAAGTATCTAAAGAAGGTTCTTCCCACAGGAGCCTGTGTCCTACTAGTGTCGAGGAGGCAAAGAAAATCGTGTGCCCTCTTGATCTGCCACACATTAGATATCACACATGCATCAATGATTGCATCATATATCGGAACAAGCACGCGGAAAAAACCATCTGTCCAAAGTGCAATGCTTCACGATATAAAAAGGCCGGAAAGAAAGCTCCATAGAAAGTTGTATGGTACTTTCCGATCACTCCGCGTCTACAACGGTATTTCGTAGATCCTAAGGAAGCAAAGCTTATGCACTGGCACGCGGAGAGGGTGAAGCCAGATAACGGAGATGAGCCGAAGCTGAGACACCTCGCATATGCTAGCCAGTGGAGAGCATTAAATGCTGAATTTGATTTTTTTGCAAATGATCCAAGGAATATCGTGCTTGGCGCTAGTAGTGATGGCATGAATCCATTTGGCAACCAGAACACCAATCATAGCACATGGCCCGTGTTTGTATGGATGTACAACCTCCCCCTGGTTGTGCAGGAAGGAAAAATACATACACATGGCTATGCTTATTCAAGGGCCGAGACAACCGGGAAATGATATAAATTTGTATCTCGGGTTACTGAAAGAGGAGCTACATACCTTATGGACAATGCCGGCCAAGACATGGGATGCAAGCAAAGGAGAGTATTTCTACATGAGAGCCGCGCTGATCACGGCGGTGCAGGACTATCTCGGTTACAGCTATCTCTCTGGCCAGGTGTGCCACGGATATTGCGGATGCACGAGGTGCATGGATGATACAACTTCTCTGCAGCTATCTAAACATGACGGGTCTTTGAAAATCATTTACATGGGGCATCGGAGATGGCTCGAGAATGATGACCCGTGGAGAAAGCATGGAGATCTATTCAATGGTAAGGCTGAGCATCGAGGTCCTCCACGTAAGCATAGTGGTGCAAAAATATATAAGTTATTGAAGAACTCGGAAGAGTGCCCCTCGCCGGGAAAGATGAAGAAAAAGGCGTCGGAGCCCCTGCTGAAGGTATGGAAGACGAGATCTGTTTTCTGGGACTTGGAATACTGGCCCATACTCGACACACCTCATAGCCTAGATCAAATGCATATCACAAAAAATATCCTTGAGAGTTTGCTTGGAACATTGATGAACATGCCGGAGAGGACCAAGGATGGGCCGAAGGCAAGAAAAGACTTGGAATTTTTGAATATCAGGAAAGATCTCTAAATGCGTGGTAAAAAGTCATCAGAGGAGACGGAGACGGAGACAGAGACGGAAGATAGGGGCAAAAAAGTAAACAAGAAGGAAGAACAATATTGCCCCCCCCCCCTCTTGGTTCACCTTAGATCCGAAGGAGGTCGATCAATTGTTCAAGTGCCTTGCCGGAATCAAAGTTAGTTCCGGATCTTGTGGGAAGATAAGCGGATATCTAGACATTAAGAAAAAAGGTTCAAGTGGGATGAAGTCTCACGACCGTCATGTGATGATGACGCAGCTACTCCTGGTTGCACTTAGAGGGATTATGGACACACATGTGCATGAGACGCCATCGACCTATGCCACCTTTTTGATGCTATCTCTCGAAAGTCGATCAGTGTGAAGCAACTCCATAGGCTACAGGAAGAGATTGTTGTCATACTGAATGAGCTAGAGATGTACTTCCCGCCCGCGTTCTTTGATGTCATGGTGCATCTATGTGTCCACATCGTGGACGACATCATCGACCTAGGGCCGACATTCCTGCACAGCATGATGTCGTTCGAGAGGATGAATGGCGTCATCAAAGGATTCGTTCGTAACATGTCCCGTCCATATGGAAGCATAGCCCAGGGATATCAGACCAAAGAGTGCATCTCTTTCTGTGAGAGTTATCTAGTAGGCACCGGAGACCCTGTTGTTGGTTTGCCCGTCAACAAGCACTGTGGAAGGCTCAAAGGCGAAGGTCACACCAACGGTCATAGGGATGTGAATGTGTTACGCTCGGGCCGACAAAACGACCTTGACATGGCAAACTTAGTAGTGCTACAACACCTAGATGTGCTAGAAGATTTTGTGACACTGCACAAAGTGACCATCGCAAAGAAGTCCCGTGACCGTGGGGTGCACAGGACGGACGCTGAAGTTATTAGAGAGCACAACTCCACTTTCTTGCCTTGGTTCAAAGAACGAGTTCTGGCTAGTCCCCCAGAAGAGGGTTGCCCGAACAGAACGCTCATATATGCCTTAGCACATGGCCCCTCGACCAACCTCGCGACTTATCAAGCATACGATATTAACGGATACATGTTCTACACGGAGGAGAAAGATATAAACAGTGATGACCAAAACTCAGGGGTGACGATGGAAGCCATGACCGGGAATGTAATTGAAAGATATTATGGAAGGGTCGAAGAGATATGGGAGCTTAACTACTCTGGATTGCATAGCGCGACGATGTTCCGTGTCAGATGGGCTAAGAATGTACAGAGAGAAAACCGACATTTCACTACCATGTGTATACCCGACTCCGATTGCGGTACCGTCAAAGCCATCGCCAAAAATGAGCCATGGGTACACGCTAAACACGTGACACAATGTTTCTTCATAACTGATCTGATCAATCCCAGCCGTGTTTTCGTGAGGAGAAGCAAAAGGAGCATCGCCGGAATGGATGGAGTCGCCAACGAGGAATACTACGACCAGTACGGTGATCCGATGAGCGAAGATGATGCTGATGACGATGAAACATACGTCAAAAGAAGAATTAAGACTACATTACCTACGAAAGATCGTAATCCCTGGAGAAGGAAAAGTCACGACCATGGGCTCAATTATTCGACAACGAACAAAAGGGGGAATAAGATCAGTCTGAAGCATCGTCATTGCCCAAGCTGACAAACTAATCGACAAATTTTGTGTGTGTCTAGCTATTTTGTATACCGCCGATAGCGGTCAAATGATGTACTGTATATTATACTAATTAAGTATTATCCGGAGGGTAACAGTGGTATTGCTCCAACGACAGACCAAATTAAACCCTAGCTAGCTAGAGCTATATATACCCCTGCTATACAAACTTTGTACAAATGCAAATGAAAGATAAGAAAAAGAAAAGTGCAAATGAAATAAAAATAAAAATAAAAAGGAACTAATAAGTTGTGGAAAATGAAATGCAAGAAAAATAGAAAAACAAAGGAAGGAATTTAGTGGAATATGAAGAAGAAAAATAAAAATAAAAATAAAAATAAAAGAAAAGGTAAGCAGTAGCGCGTTTTGCTGCCCCGCGCTATAGCTAACTTAGCTATAGCGCATTTTGCTGCCCCGCGCTATAGCTAACTTAGCTATAGCGCGTTTTGCTGCCCCGCGCTATAGCTAACTTAGCTATAGCGCGTTTTGCTGCCCCGCACTATAGCTAACTTAGCTATAACGCATTTTGCTGCCCCGCGCTGTAGCTAAGTCGCCTAGATAGCCACACATCTCTTTCCTCTCTCTCACTCTCGCTCGATCTGATGCCCTTTCTCTGTGACGCGCGCCACCGCCGACGCCGCACCCGCCATCGCCGACGCTGCACCCGCCCCCCTCGTCGTTGACGCACGCCGCACCTGACCCCTCCCCTCGTGCCGCCCCTCCCTAGTGCCATCGGCCGCTCGCCCCGCCCCCTCCCCCTGTGGTGCCCCCGGCCCCTCCCCCTGTTTTGCCGCTCCCCCGTGCAGTCCCCACAACCGGCACCATCCTCTCTGCCGACAGGTCTCTCTCTCCCTCTCTCTTTCTCTCTCTCCCTCTCTCTCTCTCTCTGACCAAATTTGGTCTCTGCAGATCGACAGTGCTCAGCGAGGAGGAGAAGGACGCCCTCAGCCCCGGCGATGCCGACGTCCTCAACCCCGACGCCACCCCCTCAGCCCCGGCGAGCCTGACCTTGATGCGCCGTGTGCCACCCCCTTCCTCTCCTCTATCTCTATGCAAACTGCTCACTCATGCATACATGCTTTGTTTCTTTCTTTCAAAAAACAATGCTCATTCTTGATTACTAAGGCTATAGATGCCACTCTAGCTAGCTAGCATCATTGCAAGTTACTGTCACTTGGAGTAAAAATTCAGAAAATGGAGTTACCCACTTGAAGTTACTGTAGTGACTCACTTGAAGTTACTGTCACTTGGAGTAAAAATTTAGAAAAGAATTTGCTGAGTATTTTTAGCCTCATTTATAAATCAGAAATTGAAACTGTTGAAACTTGGAACTGAAAATATGCGGTGATCAATTTTGCATTTTTCTGCCACTGAAGATTAGTGGAAACTGAATATTGTTTTTTGTATTAAGCCACAAGTAGTTGTATTGGCAACAAGTAGTTGGCAGAAAGTACTGTTAGTGAAAATATGTGGTGATCAATTTTGCATTTTTGTTTTTTGTATTAGCCACAAGTAGTTGTTGTATTGGCAGCAATGCTTCATTCATTGATATGTTTTTTGCTAGATGCTATGGGAAGTAGCTTCACTTTTGCAGTTCTGTAGAAAATGAAAATTAGCTAGTGAAGCTTCACTTTAGGCAGTAAGCTTCACTTTTCAAGTTAATAAAGAAGATTTTTTAACTTTGGGCTGCCTCTCCATGATTGTTAGTGAAATGCTACTTCAGCACATAGTGCTTATTGTCATTTGCAGGGAAATCGATTGCGAGCGACCTATGTTTTGCCGGAAATTTTGATTCATTTCCATTCCGGTAAATTTCAGGCGCTCTATATGTGCACTTTCTAGCAAAGGTCATGCCAAAAAAAATCGTGAATTTCGGCATGACTTGTGCTAGAAAGTTGGACATATCGAGTGCTCGAGATTTGTCGCAACGGGAATGAAATGACATTTCCGGCAAAACAAAGGTCACTTTTTTTTCATTATTCACTTTATTATATAAAGCTCGATAATTAAACGACTATGACATTGAACCCTAGGAAACATGACCGACACCGATGAGGCTGGAGGTTCTCAGTCCTAATTAGGTCGAGCACACGCCTACCTCGACTTTCTAGCGGATCAGGAGAGACCGCAAGCTAGGTGTCCGGATCCCCTTGTCATGACGGATGATGACGGTGGTGGCGCCGGCGCTGACACTGATGCCACCAACGACACCAGCACTGAGAATGGCGCTAATGATGTTCCTAACTACAGCACGGAAGGTGGGACCTCCCAAGCCAGTGAGGGAAAGAAGAAAAAGAGGACAAGACACCCAAATGAGCTCGGCACCGGAAGACTGGTGGTCACGGCGGTGCACCCTAGCGAGTTCGAGCCAATAGAGCCACGGGAAGTGGCAGCGTGTTATGGCAACCAACTAGCATGCATCCTACGGGATACATCTAACATCAACACCACGAAAATACGGAAGAATGAAAATATGAAGAAGCTGCTCCTAAACTAGGTTGCACGCAAGATTTCCGTTCCCGGTCGGAATGACGATGTCGACCCTTGGGACGATGATGCCATGAAAAAAATCAACAACAAAGCCCTTGGGAAGTTTAGCAACACATTGAGCGCTCGGAAAACTAGGGCGAAAAAGGCGATAGAAGTAGACCATGAAACCTACGCCGAGATTGTTGCAGACAATCCGAAAATTACGATAGAGGACTTTGAAAAGTTCAAGGAGACTTGAAATGAAGAAGCTGCCAAGGCCAGGTCGGAGAGAGGCAAGCAAATGCAGTAAAGAACATGGGGAACCACCGCCTTGGAAGTCGTGGTTACACGGGAAAGAGGCCCGTGTGGGCTAAGGAGGACGCAGAATGTGAACGTCAGGGGATCCCAGACCCATTGGCTGAGTTCACCGACCAGCACGAGCACGACTTCATCAGGGCCCGATTCTATTGGGACCCCCAAAAAAAGATTTTTTTCACCGACGGGCCGACTAGGAAATTCATGAGATTACTGGTAATTATCCTTTACCACCTTACATATTAGCTTCTAATCAATGAAGTCTACTACATTCTAGTCGCATTCGTAAATGATTCACGGTCCATTTTGCAGAGAGAGCAACACAAGCTTGCGGACGAAAGCGACTCGTCGACTCAGTCGACTCAGTTGTCGGCGAAGTACAAGTGGGACACTCCTTTCAACCGGGCCATGAACATAATGATGGGACACCCGCCCGGCCAGCGGCTGCAATATGGACGTGTGCACAACGCAGGGGATGGCGCCACATGGAAGTACTATTATAACAAGGACCACGAGGCCAAAAGATAGAAAAAGAAGTTCAATCAAGTGACTATCGACGAGAAGGTGGCGCGGGCGATGGAGAAAGCAAAAGCTAAGACCAAAGCTGGGATAATTGCTGCATGTAGAGATGATATGGTGGCTGCCTTTACAAGCTTGATTCCAACTGTGGTCACATGGGCGCAACAAAATCCAAACGCGCCACCAAGTGATTTTCCCATGCCCAGCTTCACCAGGAGCAACTCAATGAACACCGCACCCATACTCGTACATAGTATGGCAACCACACCCGCACCTGCTCCTGCACCCAGCTCTTACAGCAGCCCTAGCTCCGTCACTGGCTTGAATGTCGAGCCGTCGACATTGGCTGAGCTCGACGCCCTCACGGTAAATACGCGTCGCACCTTAATCAACTCAACTAATTAATTAATCTTCAATTGCCATTCTTTTTGGATCTCTGACGCCGCACGTATATGTCTTTGTAGGCCGACTCCACTCCGTGCACCCTCCTTTACCACATGAAGGGCGGGTTGGTGGATGTGGGGAAGGGTACTATAGTCAAGCCTAAGGATCAATTGTTTCACCACCGGGAAATGCTTGATAACGCCTTAAGGGTCTCCGTGGCGAGTGTGAAAGCGGGCTACGAGGATTTCCCTCGTCCGATACAAACCGATGGAGAGGATGACGAGACCCCCATGCAGCTTGGCCAATGCAAAATTGGCCGATCCTCAGCGAAAAATCTTCTTCATGTCGAGGTGGCCGGGAGCACACCAACGGGACCTCAGGAAGGTATGACCACAACACCACCTACACAAGTACAACCATTGTCTGTGTTGCTTGCTGAGATCAAGAGACATGAGGAAGGAGGGCCAACCGTTCTGGCAGATGATGCCATCTGCCCCATGGAAGAGGATATGGATCATGACATGTTGGTGGCCGATGACCCTAACCAGTATTTCAATCCTGACTTTGACAACGAAGTAACAATGAGTCAACCATATGAATATGAGATGCATGTACAAGAGCCGTAACGTCCTCGGGAGTGCAAGAAGTCTTTGTTCATGCAATCCTCGCAGGACACGCCTCCACATGCCGGCTCCACCCAAGCTCAACTAATTAGCCAAAGTCATCCAATGCTGAGCCCGACAACACTAGGGGTGGTGCTCAGGGAGGGTCTGACAGACCCACCAGCAACTGAGCCCACCAAGAAGAAGCAGAGGAAGAGACCGGCGGCAAGAAAATCCAATAAAGCTGGCAATGTTGGTTCTAGCAGCCAACTGCCTTCGACCAAGGTTAACCGTGTACCGATCAAACATGCGCCATTAATCCATGTCGCGGGAGAGATAATGGTACCGGTGAATGCACTAGCTGCCATAGCAGGGGATCTCACGAGACTCCATGACCATGTGCTTTTGACAGAGAGAAGCCTCCTCGCCTCGGATGATCCAGGATACCCACTTTATACGGTTCATGTGCCGAGCAGTTGCAAGATGTATCTCCACACATGCCCCGCAGACCTCTTCTTCCTGAGGTTTGATTACATCTTCCAGATGTTTCAAATGAGGACACTCGATTTTACATTCGTCCGCCTGTATGCGCTGCACATGAACTACATCGTCAGGAGAGAGCAAGTCACCGGTCTTGCAGTCCTGGACCCATACTACATGCATGAGGGCTTCTTGTCAATCAACGACGCCAACCGTAAATATGCGAGTCAGTACATCGAAGAATTCTTGGTCAGCAGTAAGGACAAAGAAACGATTCTCCTACTTATCATCCCAGGTAAGTCATCCGTGGATAGCACTATAACACGTACGTGCGTTTCAATAGTTACTTTGCATGCATGGAGGCTAACTTGATCGTGTATTTTGCGCAGCGGGGGGTGTCGTGCCATTCTCATCGTTCTTCACTCGTGTTACTCCCGCGCTCTATATTTGGACACGTCGAAGAACATACAGAAGAAAGATTACACACACATAAAGTATGTTCTGGAGAGAGCTATGCTTGGCTTCAGCATGCGGGGTGGCTACATCCAATGCAAAAAAACAAATAAGGCCGGGCTTTGTTTCGGCCGCAAGACTGACTTCTGTTGCATCCAGCAACCCGCAAGAAGTGAGAATGATGGATTCTACGTCATCCATCTAATGATGGAGTACAAAAGGGATGTGCAATCACTTTGCATGAAATCTTCATCCGATACCCATACCCAGAGATGGGCCGAAGCCTTTGGAGCCGTGTCAGATAATCGACTTCGAAATGATTTCTACTGGATCCAGCAGGAAATTGCGTCCATCATCATGAAAGATGTCCTCGAAGAGAATGGGATGTTCTACGGCGGCCCAATATCGCGAGCTGACGTCTGAACCCGCATTACCCTACAGCGTCAGGACATGATGCCTTTCACTAAGCTTGGGTGCACCCTTGCGGATATCGACATATGGGATGAGTGCACTGCTTAAAAACAATGTGTCTGTTTAGTTACTTGTTACTTTACGCATTTAAACTTGGAATCTCTCAAGACGCATTTAAAACTATTAGATGTATGGTGTCGCGCTGCAGTTAATTACTTTTGGTACGATGAAATTTGTTAACTATGTTTACTATATATGTTGCTTCTATTTCATAACTGTTTTGTTGAATTCGCTTCATGATATATATATATATATATGTGTGTGTGTGTGTGTGTGTGTGTGTGTGTGTGTGTGTGTGCGTGTGTGTGTGTGCATCTCTGACAGGTATATAGATCAACAATGGCGAGGAAGTGGTATGCTGTGTATGTAGGGCATGTTCCGGGTGTGTATGACGAGTGGCCAGAGTGTCAGGCCCAAGTCTTCGCTTCTCGGGAAGCTTAAAGGGTTTGATAGCAGAGCGGAAGACGAAGCTAGTTACTTGAGATTCATAGCACAACAGGGGATTCAGAACCAGCGCCGCTGCAAAAACTACTACATAATACCGCTTTTGATCAGTGTGATCGCTCTTATCTCGTATGTCATAGTTTAGGTAGATGATGAAACATGTGTCTACGGTGACAATGTAAGAGACATGTGATCATTAACTTGTATTTCAAGATGATAATGAGATCGACATCATTTGTGTTGAGACTATGTTGATATGATGAGACTATGTTGTACCACTTCGATGATGATGATGATGAGACATTCCTTTTTCATATAGTTTCAGTGTATGTGCATGTTGTAATTGTATAAAACCTGTAAAAATATGAATACAGCAACATAAAAAAAGAAAATACTAGCAGTAGTGTGGGGTATTGGAGTAGTAGCAGCGCTGCTTACCAGTAGCGTTGGTTGTAGGGGCACGCTACTAGTATTAGCAGTAGCGATGGACAGAGGCGCGCTACTGCTAGATATAGATAGCAGTAGCGCTGCTTCAAACAAGCGCTACTACTAAAAAATAGCTGTAGCACCGTAGCAGTAGCGCGCCTGCCCACGCTACTAATAGCCAAAAAACCAGCATTACTGGTAAGGGTTTTCCTAGTAGTGCACCTTTACTATTCACACTTTGACTACCAAATGTTGACCGAAGTCAATCTTTATTTGGACCCCCGGCCCCATTGTCATACACACACAGCTAGCACAACCTCGTAACTGTGAGTAATTCTGTCATTTAACCATTTATTTAATACATTTTAGAAAATCATTTAAAACTTTGAAAATTAATATAAAATAATCCGTAACTTGGATGAAAATACTTTGAACATGAAAGTTGCTTAGAATGACGAGACGAATCCGAAAATGCAGTCCGTTTGCCAACCACACGTCCCTAGCCTAGCGAACATGCAACAATCCCCCTCCGTTTCATCTGTCCGAAAATGTCAAACACCAGGAATACTTTCCCGGATGTTTTCCCCACTTCACCGGTATCACCTACTACTGCGTTAGGTCACCTCTAGCACCACGTATTGCCATGTTATGCTTTGTGATGCTTTGATTGCTCTATTATTTATTGTGTCCCCCCTCCGTTACTTCTTTCTGGTTAACCCCGAGACTGCCGGCGACCCCCGATCGACTACGGTGTTGACGACCCCTCCTTCTCGGCTGAGATTCCAGGCAAGCCCCCCCCCCCTTGATAGATATCGCCTATTTGTTCTCTCTACTGCTTGCATTAGAGTATTGTAGCAGTGACTGCTTTCGGTTAATCCTATTCTGCTGCATAGCCTGTAATGCTACCACTGTTGTCACCCTTACCTGCAATCCTAAATGCTTAGTATAGGATGCTAGTATTCCATCAGTGGCCCTACATTCTTGTCCGTCTGCCATGCTATACTATCGGGTCGTGATCACTCGGGAGGTGATCACGGGTATATACTTATATACATAATATATGATACATGTGGTGACTAAAGTCGGGTCGGCCCATAGAGTACCCGCGAGTGATTCACGGATTGGGGGTTGAAAGGACCTTTGTCCCGACGGCCCTCTGGGTGGATCTTTGTGGCGGAGCGACATGGCAGGTTGAGACCACCTAGGTGAGAGGTGGGCCTGGCCCTGGTTAGCGTTCGTGGTTACTTCAAAATAACACGCTTAACGAGATCTTGGTATTTTATCTGAGTCTGACCACTGGCCTATACGCACTAACCAACTACGCGGGAACAATTATGGGCACTCAACATTGTGGTATCAGCCGAAGCCTTCTTGACGTTAGCGACTGAGCGGCGCGCGCCGGATTGGACCGTAAGCCTGCGCTTGTATTAAGGGGGCTAGGTCTGCTTCCAGCCACGTTTGCAACATGCAGGTGTGCAATGGGCGATGGGCCCAGACCCCTGCGCGCATAGGATTTAGACCGGCGTCTTTGGCCTCTCTCACAGCCTAGGTGGGGCTGTGATGTGTTGATCTTCCGAGGCCGGGCATGACCCAGGAAAGTGTGTCCGGCCAAAGGGGATCAAGCATGTTGGGTAATGTGGTGCACCCCAACAGGGAAGTTTATCTATTCGAATAGCCGTGTCCCTTGGTAAAAGGATGACCCGGAGTTGTACCTTGACCTTATGACAACTAGAACCAGATACTTAATAAAACACACCCTTTCAAGTGCCAGATACGACCTGGTGATCGCTCTCTAACAAGGCGACGAGGAGAGGATCGTCAGGTAGGATTATGCTATGCGATGGTACTTGGTGAACTTACCATCTACTCTCTTCTACATGCTGCAAGATGGAGGCTGCCAAAACTGTAGTCTTCGACATGACTAGCTATCCCCCTCTTATTCTGGCATTCTGCAGTTCAGTCCACCGATATTGCCCCTTTACACAGATACCCATGCATATGTAGTGTAGATCCTTGCTTGCGAGTACTTTGGATGAGAACTCACGGTTGCTTTTTTCCCTCTTTTCCCCTTTCCTTTTTACCTGGTTGTCGCAACCAGAGGTTGGAGCCCCGGAGCTAGACGCCACTGCCGCTGATTTAATTCTACTACACCGAGGGTGCCTACTAATACGTCTGCAGGCCGCCGCCGATGACCGAGGAGTAGTTTAGGAGGATCCCAGCAGGAGGCTGCGCCTCTTCGATCTCAGATCTCAGTTTGTGCTAGCCTTCTTAAGGCAAACTTGTTTAACTTATGTCTGTACTCAGATATTGTTGCTTCCACTGACTCGTCCATGATCGAGCACTTGTATTCGAGTCCTCGAGGCCCCTGGCTTGTATTATGATGCTTGTATGACTTATTTATGTTTTTAGAGTTGTGTTGTGATATCTTCCTTTGAGTCCCTGATCTTGATCGTGCATGTTTGCGTGCATGATTATTGCATGATTGAATCAAGGGCATCACAATGGCGGAGTAGCAGGCCATCCTGGACTCCATCCATGATGAGGCCTATGTGGAGGACAACTGGCAGTTCCTCCGACAGGAGCAAGCGGCGACTGATACGTCTCCAACGTATCTATAATTTTTTATTGTTCCATGCTATTATATTTTCTATTTTGGATGTTTATGGGCTTTATTATACACTTTTATATTATTTTTGGGACTAACCTCTTGACCCAGAGCCCAGTGTTAGTTCTTGTTTTTTCCCTTGTTTCAGTGTCTCGAAGAAAAGGAATATCAAACTGAGTCGAAACGGAATTAAACCTTCTGGAGAAGTTATTTTTGCAAAGAAAGCAACCCGAGAGACTTGGAGAGCACGTCAGGAAAGCTACGAGGGAGGCACGAGGCAGGGGGCACGCCCACCCCCTGGGCGCGCCCTCCACCCTCGTGGGGCCCTCGTGGCTCCCCTGACGTATTTCTTCCTCCTATATATACCCATATACCCTAAAACCTTTGGAGAACAGAATAGATCTGGAGTTCCGCCGCCATAAGCCTCCGTAGCCACCAAAAACCAATCGGGACCCTGTTAAGCACCTCACGGGAGGGATCCTCACCGTGGCCATCTTCATCATCCCGGCGCTCTACATGACAAGGAGGGAGTAGTTCACCCTCGGGGCTGAGGGTATGTTGTTGGAAATATGCCCTAGAGGCAATAATAAAAGCATTATTATTATATTTCCTTGTTCATGATAATTGTCTTTATTCATGCCATAACTGTATTATCCGGAAATTGTAATACACGTGTGAATACATAGACTACAATACGTCCCTAGTAAGCCTCTAGTAGACTAGCTCGTTGGTCAACAGATAGTCATGGTTTCCTGACTATGGACATCAGATGTCATTGACAAGCGGGATCACGTCATTAGGAGAATGACGTGATGGACAAGACCCAATCCTAAGCATAGCACAAAGATCGTGTAGTTCGCTTTGCTAGAGCTTTTCCAATGTCAAGTATCTCTTCCTTAGACCGTGAGATCGTGTAACTCCCGGATACCGTAGGAATGCCTTGGTGTACCAAAGCGTCACAACGTAATCGGGTGACTATAAAGGTGCATTACAGGTATCTCCGAAAGTGTCTGTTGGGTTGACACGGATCGAGACAGGGATTTGTCACTCCGTATGACGGAGAGGTATCACCGCCCACTCGGTAGTGCATCATCATAATGAGCTCAAAGTGACCAAGTGTCCGGTCACGGGATCATGCATTACGGCATGCGAGTAAAGTGACTTGCCGTAACGAGACTAAACGAGGTATTGGGATACCGACGATCGAGTCTCGGGCAAGTAACATACCGTCTGACAAAGGGAATAGCATACGGGGTTGATTGAACCCTCGACATCGTGGTTCATCCGATGACAACATCGAGGAAGTGTGGGAACCAACATGGGTATCCAGATCCCACTGTTGGTTATTGACCGGAGAGCGTCTCGGTCATGTCTGCATGTCTCCCGAACCCGTAGGGTCTACACACTTAAGGTTCGGTGACGCTAGGGTTAATAGGAAGACAAGTATGTGATTACCGAATGTTGTTCGGAGTCCCGGATGAGATCCCGGACGTCACGAGGAGTTCCGGAATGGTCCGGAGGTAAAGATTTATATATGGAAAGTGGTTAAACGGACTCCAGAAAGTTTCAAGGGTATACCGGTAATGTACCGGGGCCACCGGGAGAGTTCCGGAGGTCCACCGGGAGGGGCCACCCCTCCCGGGGGGCCACATGGGCTAAGTGGGAGAGGGAGCCAGCCCCTGGTGGGCTGGGCGCACCTCCCACCTAGGCCCATGCGGCTAGGGCTTGGGGAGGGAAACCCTAAAGGGGCAAAGGGGCGCCCGGCTTGGGGGGCAAGCCACCCCTTTCCTCCTCCCTTGGCCGCCCCCTCTAGATGCCATCTAGAGGGGCCGCCCTCTCACTTCCTCCTATAAATAGAGGTGGGGGGAGGGCTGCACACACCATTGAAGGCGCAGCCCTCCCTCCCAACACCTCTCTTTCTCCACGCCGAGCTTGGTGAAGCCCTGCCGGAGAACTGCCGTACCAACTGCACCACGCCGTCGTGCTACCATTGGAGTTGTCTTCCTCAACCTCTCCTTCATCCTTGCTGGATCAAGACGGAGGAGACGCCATCGTCCCGTACGTGTGTTGAACGCGGAGGTGCTGTCCGTTCAGCACTTGGTCATCGGTGATCGGAATCACATTGGGAACGTCTTCATCATCACCACTCCTTGAACGCTTCCGTACTCGATCTACAAGTGGTATGTAGATGCAAACTCTCTCTTGACTCGTTGCTTAGATGAACTCATAGATAGATCTTGGTGAAACCGTAGGAAAATTTTAATTTTCTCGCAACGTTCCCCAACAAAGTGGCATCATGAGCTAGGTCTATGCGTAGTTCTCTATTGCACGAGTAGAACACAATTTAGTTGTGGGCGTGGATCTTGTCAATTTACTTGCCGCTACTAGTCTTATCTTGCTTCCGCGGTATTGTGGGATGAAGCGGCCCGCACCAACCTTACACGTGACGCTTACGTGAGACCGGTTCCACCGACTAACATGCACTAGATGCATAAGGTGGTGGCGGGTGTCTGTCTCTCCTACTTTAGTTGGAGCGGATTCGATGAAAAGGGTCCTTATGAAGGGTAAATAGAAGTTGACAAGATCACGTTGTGGTTATTCGTAGTTAAGAAAACGTTCTTGCTAGAACCCAATTGCAGCCACGTAAAAGATGCAACAACAATTAGAGGACGTCTAACTTGTTTCTGCAGCAATTGACGTGTGATGTGATATGGCCAAGTTGTGATGAATGATGAATGACATATTGTGATGTATGAGATCATGTTCTTGTAATAGGAATCATGACTTGCATGTCGATGAGTATGACAACCGCTGGAGCCATAGGAGTTGTCTTTATTTTTGTATGACCTGCGTGTCATTGAAGAACGCCATGTAACTTACTTTACTTTATTGCTAAACGCGTTAGCCATAGAAGTAGAAGTAGTCGTTGGCGTGACAACTTCATGGAGGCACAATGATGGAGATCATGATGATGGAGATCATGGTGTCATGCCGGTGACAAGATGATCATGGAGCCCCAAAGATGGAGATCAATGGAGCTTTATGATATTGGCCATATCATGTCACTACTATATAATTGCATGTGATGTTTATTATGTTTATACATCTTGTTTACTTAGAACGACGGTAGTAAATAAGATGATCCCTTACAACAATTTCAAGAAGTGTTTCCCCTAATCGTGCACCGTTGCCAAAGTTAAATGCGTTTCTAAGCACCACGTGATGATCGGGTGTGATGGATTCTTACGTTCACATACAACGGGTGTAAGACAGATTTACACACGAAAACACTTAGGGTTTACTTGACGAGCCTAGCATGTACAGACATGGCCTCGGAACACGAGACCGAAAGGTCGAACACGAGTCGTATGGAAGATACGATCAACATGAGAATGTTCACCGACGAGACCGGGTCCGTCTCACGTGATGATCGGACACGGCCTAGTCGACTCGGATCGTGTAACACTTAGATGACTAGAGGGATGTCTAATCTGAGTGGGAGTTCATTGAAATAATTTGATTAGATGAACTTAATTATCATGAACTTAGTCTAAAACTTTTGCATAATATGTCTTGTAGATCAAATGGCCAACGCTCATGTCAACTTGAACTTCAACGCGTTCCTAGAAAACCAAGCTGAAAGATGACGGCAGCAACTATACGGACTGGGTCCGAACACGAGGATCATCCTCATAGCTGCCGAAACAATATGTCCTAGAAGGACCGCTAGGTGACGCCTCCGTGCCCAGAGAACCAAGACATTATGAATGCTTGGCAAACTCAAGCCGATGATTACTCCCTCGTTCAAGGCGGCATGCTTTACATCTTAGAACCGGGGCTCCAAAAGCGTTTTGAGCATCACGGAGCATATGAGATGTTCGAGGAGCTGAAACTTGTTTTCCAAGCTCACGCCCGGGTCGAGAGATATGACATCTCCGACAAGTTCTATAGTTGTAAGATGGAGGAAAACAGTTCTGTTAGTGAGCACATACTGAAGATGTCTGGGTTGCACAACCGTATGACCCAGCTAAATATTAACCTCCCTGATGAGGCGGTCATTGACAGAATCCTCCAGTCGCTCCCACCAAGCTACAAGAGCTTTGTGATGAACTACAACATGCAGGGGATGGTAAAGACCATTCCTGAAGTGTTCTCCATGTCAAGTCACCGAGGTTGAAATCAAGAAAGAACATCAAGTGTTGATGGTCAATAAGACCACTAAGTTCAAGAAGGGCAAGGGTAAGAAGAACTTCAAGAAGGACGGCAAGGAGGTTGCGGCGCCCGGTAAGCAAGTTGCCGGAAGAAGTCAAAGAATGGACCCAAACCCGAGACCTGAGTGCTTTTATTGCAAGGAGGGGTCATCGAAGCGGAACTGCCCCAAATACTTAGCGGACAAGAAGGCCGGCAACACCAAAGGTATATCCGATATACATGTAATTGATGTGTACTTTGCCAAGACTCGTAGTAACTCTTGGGTATTTGATACCGGTGCCGTTGCTCATATTTGTAACTCACGGTAGGAGCTGTGGAATAAGCGGAAGCGGCAAAGGACGAGGTTACGATGCGCGTAGGGAAAGGTTCCAGAGTCGATGTGATCGCCGTCGGCACGCTACCTCTTCATTTACCTACGGGATTAATTATGAACCTTAATAATTGTTATTTGGTGCCAAGTTTGAGCATGAATATTGTATCTGGATCTTGTTTAATGCGAGATGGCTACTCATTTAAATCCGAGAATAATGGTTGTTCTATTTATATGAGAGATATGTATTATGGTCATGCTCAGATGGTCAATGGTTTATTCTTAATGAATCTCGGCGTAGTATTACACATGTTTATAGTGTGAATACCAAAAGATGTAAAGTTGATAACGATAGTCCCACATACTTGTGGCATCGCCGCCTTGGTCACATTGGTGTCAAGCGCATGAAAAAGCTCCATGCTTTGAGGACTTTTGGAGTCTTTAGATTATGAATCATTTGACACATGCTAACCATGCCTCATGGGCAAGATGACCAAGACTCCGTTCTCCGGAACAATGGAGCGAGCAACCAACTCGTTGGAAATCATACATACCGATGTGTGCGGTCCAATGAGCGTTGAGGCTCATGGAGGGTATCGTTATGTTCTCACTCTCACAGATGACTTGAGTAGATATGGGTATGTCTACTTGATGAAACACAAGTCCGAGACCTTTGAAAAGTTCAAGGAATTTCAGAATGAAGTAGAGAATCAACGTGACCGAAAGATAAAATTCTTACGATCGGATCGTGGAGGAGAATATTTAAGTCACGAATTTGGTACACACTTAAGAAAATGTGGAATCGTTTCACAACTAACGCCGCTGGAACACCTCAACAGTAATGGCGTGTCCGAACGTCGTAATCGCACTCTATTGGATATGGTGCGGTCTATGATGTCTCTTACCGATTTACCGCTATCATTTTGGGGATACGCTCTAGAGACAGCTACATTCACTTTAAATAGGGCACCGTCTAAGTCCGTTGAGACGACATCGTATGAATTATGGTTTGGGAAGAAACCTAAGTCGTTTCTAAAAGTTTGGGGATGCGATGCTTATGTCAAGAAACTTCAACCGAAAAGCTCGAACCCAAGTCGGAAAATGCGTCTTCATAGGATACCCTAAGGAAACCATAGGGTATACCTTCTACTTAAGATCTGAGGGCAAGATCTTTGTTGCCAAGAACGGATCCTTTCTGGAAAAGGAGTTTCTCTCGAAAGAAGTAAGTGGGAGGAAAGTAGAACTCGATGAAGTACTACCTCTTGAACAGGATAGTAGTGCTACTCAGGAAAATGTTCCTGTGATGCCTACACCAACTGAAGAGGAAATTCATGATGATGATCAAGGTACTTCGGATCAAGTTGCTACCGAACTTCAGAGGTCCACTAGGACACGCTCCGCACTGCAGTGGTACGGCAACCCTGTCTTGGAAATCATGTTGTTAGACAACAATGAACCTTCGAACTATGAAGAAGCGATGGCGGGCCCAGATTCCAACAAATGGCTAGAAGCCATGAAGTCCGAGATAGAATCCATGTATGAAAACAAAGTGTGGACTTTGACTGACTTGTCCGATGATCGGCGAGCGATAGAAAACAAATGGATCTTTAAGAAGAAGACGGACGCGGATGGTAATGTCACCATCTATAAAGTTCGACTTGTCGCTAAGGGTTATCGGCAAGTTCAAGGGATTGACTACGATGAGACTTTCTCTACCGTAGAGAAGCTTAAGTCCGTCCGAATCATGTTAGCAATTGCCGCATACTATGATTATGAGATATGGCAGATGAACGTCAAAACAGCGTTCCTTAACGGATATCTTAAGGAAGAGTCAGTATATGATGCAGCCGGAAGGTTTTGTCGATCCTAAGAATGCTAACAAAGTATGCAAGCTCCAATGATCCATTTATGGGCTGGTGCAAGCATCTCGAGTTAGAACATTCGCTTTGATGAGATGATCAAAGCGTTTGGGTTTATCTTGAGACTTATGGAGAAGCTGCGTTTACAAGAAAGTGAGTGGGAGCTCAGAGCATTTCTCATATTATATGTAGATGACATACTTTTGATGGTAAATGATATAGAATTCTTGGACAGCATTAAGGCCTACTTGAATAAGTGTTTTTCAATGAAGGACCTTGGAGAAGCTGCTTATATATTAGGCATCAAGATCTATAGAGATAGATCGAGACGCCTCATAGGTCTTTCACAAAGCACATACCTTGATAAGATTTTGAAGAAGTTCAAAATGGATCAGTCCAAGAAGGGTTCTTGCCTGTATTGCAAGGTGTGAGATTGAGCTCACTCAATGCCCGACCACGGCAAAAGATAAAGAAGAGATGAGTGTCATCCCCTATGCCTCAGCCATAGGATCTATTATGTATGCCATGATGTGTACCAGACCTGATGTAAACCTTGCCGTAAGTTTGGTAGGAAGGTACCAAAGTAATCCCGACAAGGAACACTGGACAGCGGTCAAGAATATCCTGAAGTACCTGAAAAGGACAAAGGACATGTTTCGTTTATGGAGGTGACGAAGAGCTCGTCAGAACGGGTTACGCCGACGCTTAGCTTCGACACAGATCCGATGACTCTAAGTCACAAACCGGATACGTGTATATGTTGAATGGTGGAGCAGAAGCTGGTGCAATGCAAGCGTAGCGTCGTGGCGGGATCTACATGTGAAGCGGAGTACATGGCAGCCTCGGAGGCAGCACATGAAGCAATTTGGGTGAAGGAGTTCATCACCGACCTAGGAGTCATACCCAATGCGTCGGGGCCGATCAAACTCTTCTGTGACAACACTGGAGCTATTGCACTAGCCAAGGAGCCCAGGTTTCACAAGAAGACCAGGCACATCAAGCGTCGCTTCAACTCCATCCTTGAAAATGTTCAGGATGGAGACATAGAAATTTGCAAAGTACATACAGATCTGAATGTCGCAGATCCGTTAACTAAACCTCTTCCGCGTGCAAAACATGATCAACACCAGAACTCTATGGGTGTTCGATTCATCACAATGTAACTAGATTATTGACTCTAGTGCAAGTGGGAGACTGTTGGAAATATGCCCTAGAGGCAATAATAAAAGCATTATTATTATATTTCCTTGTTCATGATAATTGTCTTTATTCATGCCATAACTGTATTATCCGGAAATTGTAATACACGTGTGAATACATAGACTACAATATGTCCCTAGTAAGCCTCTAGTAGACTAGCTCGTTGGTCAACAGATAGTCATGGTTTCCTGACTATGGACATCAGATGTCATTGACAACGGGATCACGTCATTAGGAGAATGACGTGATGGACAAGACCCAATCCTAAGCATAGCACAAAGATCGTGTAGTTCGCTTTTGCTAGAGCTTTTCCAATGTCAAGTATCTCTTCCTTAGACCATGAGATCGTGTAACTCCCGGATACCGTAGGAATGCCTTGGGTGTACCAAAGCGTCACAACGTAATCGGGTGACTATAAAGGTGCATTACGGTATCTCCGAAAGTGTCTGTTGGGTTGACACGGATCGAGACAGGATTTGTCACTCCGTATGACCGGAGAGGTATCATCGGGCCCACTCGGTAGTGCATCATCATAATGAGCTCAAAGTGACCAAGTGTCCGTCACGGGATCATGCATTACGTGACGAGTAAAGTGACTTGCGATCTTGAGACTAAACGAGGTATTGGGATACCGACGATCGAGTCTCGGGCAAGTAACATACCGTCTGACAAAGGGAATAGCATACGAGGTTGATTGAACCCTCGACATCGTGGTTCATCCGATGACAACATCGAGGAACGTGTGGGAACCACCATGGGTATCCAGATCCCGCTGTTGGTTATTGACCGGAGAGCGTCTCGGTCATGTCTGCATGTCTCCCGAACCCGTAGGGTCTACACACTTAAGGTTCGGCGACGCTAGGGTTAATAGGAAGACAAGTATGTGATTACCGAATGTTGTTCGGAGTACCGGATGAGATCCCGGACGTCACGAGGAGTTCCGGAATGGTCCGGAGGTAAAGATTTATATATGGAAAGTGGTTAAACGGACTCCGAGAAAGTTTCGGGGTATACTGTAATGTACCGGGGCCACCGGGAGAGTTCCGAGGTCCACCGGAGGGGCCACCTCTGGGGCCACATGGGCTAAGTGGGAGAGGGAGCCAGCCCCTGGTGGCTGGGCGCACCTCCCACCTAGGCCCATGCGGCTAGGGCTTGGGGAGGAAACCTAAAAGGGGCAAAGGCGCCCCCCAGGCTTGGGGGGCAAGCCACCCCTTTCCTCCTCCCCTTGGCCGCCGCCCCCCCCCCACTAGATGCCATCGAGATGGGGCCGGCCCCCATGCCCACTCCTCCTATAAATAAAGGGGTGGGGGGGGGAGGGCTGCACACACCAATGAAGGCGCAGCCCCTCCCTCCCCAACACCTCTCTTTCTCCACGCGAAGCTTGGCGAAGCCTCACGGAGAACTGCCATTACCAACTGCATCACGCCGTCGTGCTGCCATTGGAGTTGTCTTCCTCAACCTCTCCTTCATCCTTGCTGGATCAAGACGGAGGAGACGCCATCGTCCCGTACGTGTGTTGAACGCGGAGGTGCTGTCCGTTCAGCACTTGGTCATCGGTGATCGGAATCACGTTGGGAACGTCTTCATCATCACCACTCCTTCGAACGCTTCCGTACTCGATCTACAAGTGGTATGTAGATGCAAACTATCTCTCTTGACTCGTTGCTTAGATGAACTCATAGATAGATCTTGGTGAAACCGTAGGAAAATTTTAATTTTCTGCAACGTTCCCCAACATATGTACCAATAGCTATGTGTTTGATCTCTCTCTCTCTCTCATGTTCTTGAGGTGATACGATCTTGATGTATCGCGAGCTTTGCTATTATAGTTGGATCTTATGATGTTTCTCCCCCTCTACTCTCTTTTAATGGATTGAGTTTTCCCTTTGAAGTTATCTTATCGGATTGAGTCTTTAATGATTCGAGAACACTTGATGTATGTCTTGCGTGGGATAACCATGGTGACAATGGGTTATTCTATTGATCCACTTGATGTATGTTTTGGTGATCAACTTGCCGGTTCTGCCCATGAACCTATGCATAGGGGTTGGCACACATTTTCGTCTTGACTCTCCGGTAGAAACTTGGGGGCACTCTTTGAAGTTCTATGTGTTGATTGAATAGATGAATCTGAGATTGTGTGATGCATATCGTATAATCATACCCACGGATACTTGAGGTGACATTGGAGTATCTAGGTGACATTAGGGTTTTGCTTGATGTGTGCCTTAAGGTGTTATTTTACTACAAACTCTAGGGCTGTTTGTGACACTTATAGGAATAGCCCAATGGATTGATCGGAAAGAATAACTTTGAGGTGGTTTCGTACCCTACCATAATCTCTTCATTTTTTCTCCGCTATTAGTGACTTTGGAGTGACTATTTGTTGCATGTTGAGGGATAGTTATATGATCCAATTATGTTATTATTGTTGAGAGAACTTGCACTAGTGAAAGTATGAACCCTTGGCCTTGTTCCCTAGCTTTGCATTACCGTTACGCTCACTTTTATCATTAGTTACCTTGCTGTTTTTATATTTTCAGATTACAAAAACCTATATCTACCATCCATATTGCACTTGTATCACCATCTCTTCGCTTGAACTAGTGCACCTATACAATTTACCATTGTATTCGGTGTGTTGGGGACACAAGAGACTCTTTGTTATTTGGTTGCAGGGTTGTTTGAGAGAGACCATCTTCATCCTACGCCTCCCACGGATTGATAAACCTTAGGTCATCCACTTGAGGGAAATTTGCTACTGCCCTACAAATCTCTGCACTTGGAGGCCAAACAACGTCTACAAGAAGAAGGTTGTGTAGTAGACATCAAGCAGTTTATGGTGCCGTTGCTGGGGAGGTGAGTGCTTGAAGGTATATCTTTAGATCTTGCAATCGAATCTTTTAGTTTCTTGTTTTATCACTAGTTTAGTCTATAAAATAAAACTAAAAAAATGGAATTAAGGGTGCCTCATATGCTTCATCTTTTTAATATCTTTCGTGAAAATTATGGGAAGGAAAATTGTGCTCAAGTACTAGAAGAAGAATTACATAGAATGCTTGGCATAAAATATGTGAATGATGAGAATGATTGCAATGTTGTTATTATGAATTCTTTGAATACCCATGATGCTAATGATATGCAAAGCCACAAGCTTGGGGATGCTATGTTTGACGAAGATGATATTTTGTGTCCTCCATGTTTTGATGAGCAAATTTACTATGATGAAAGCATGCCTCCTATCTATGATGATTATTGTGATGACACGTATGCTATAAAGAATAATGATAGCCATGAAACTTGTCATCTTGATCTTAATTTTCAATCACATGATAGTTATTTTATTGAGTTTGCTCCCACTACTATTAATGAGAAGAATTTTGCTTATATGGAGAGTAATAAATTTTCTATGCTTGTAGATCATGAAAAGAATGCTTTAGGTGCTGGTTCTATTGTTGAATTCATTCATGATGCTACTGAAAATTATTATGAGGGAGGAATATATACTTGTAGGAATTGCAATAATATCAAGTTTCCTCTCTATGTGCTTAAAGTTTTGAAGTTATGCTTGTTTTGCCTTCCTATGCTAGATGATTATTGTTCCCATAAGTTGTTTGCTCACAAAATTCCTATTCATAGGAAGTGGCTTAGACTTAAATGTGCTAGTCAAATTCTTTATGATTCTCTCTTTATGTTTCAATTCTTATCTTTTATGTGAGCATCATTGAAATCATTATGCCTAGCTAGGATCATTAAACGATAGCGCTTGTTGAGAGGCAACCCAATTTTATTTTAGTTTCTTGCTTTTTGGTTTGGTTTAGGAATAAATAATACATCTAGCTTCTGTTTAGATATGGTTTTATGTTTTAATTAGTGTTTGTGCCAAGTAGAACCTTTGGGAAGACTTAGGTGAAGTCTTTATGATCGTGCTGTAAAAAAACAGAAACTTTAGCGCTCACGAGATTAGCTTCAACTCTTTACTGGAGAGTGCTATTTAGTTGATTCTTTTTGCAGATGATTACTAGACAAATTCTTCAGGTCCGCAAATTTATTTTAGAATTTTTGTAGTTACATAAGTATACGTTTGATACAAATTACAGACTGTTCTGTTTTTGACAGATTCCTCAGGTCCACCAATTTATTTTAGAATTTTTGGAGTTCCAGAAGTTTGCGTTAGTCACAGATTACTACAGACTGTTCTGTTTTTGACAGACTCTATTTTCATTGTGTTGCTTGCTTATTTTGATTAATCTATGGCTAGTAAAATAGTTTATAAACCATAGAGAAATTGTAATACAGTAGGTTTAACACCAATATAAATAAAGAATGAGTTCATTACAGTACCTTGAAGTGGTCTTTTGTTTTCTTTCGCTAACCGAGCTCACGAGATTTTCTGCTGAGTTTTGTTGTGAAGTTTTCAAGTTTTGGGTGAAAGATTTGATGGATTATGGAACAAGGAGCGGCAAGAGCCTATGATTGGGGATGCCCATGGCACCCCCAAGATAATCTAAGGACACCAAAAAGCCAAAGCTTGGGGATGCCCCGGAAGGCATCCCCTCTTTCGTCTACTTCCATTGGTAACTTTACTTGGAGCTATATTTTTATTCACCACATGATATGTGTTTTGCTTGGAGCGTCTTGTATGATTTGAGTCTTTGCTTTTTAGTTTACCACAATCATCCTTTCTGTACACACCTTTTGAGAGAGACACACATGATTCGGAAATTATTAGAATACTCTATGTGCTTCACTTATATCTTTTGAGTTATATAGTTTTTGCTATAGTACTTCACTTATATCTTTTAGAGCACGGTGGTGGATTTGTTTTATAGAAACTATTGATATCTCATGCTTCACTTAGATTATTTTGAGAGTCTTAAATAGCATGGTAATTTGCTCAATTAATCCTAATATGCTAGGTATTCAAGATTAGTAAAAACTTCCTTATGAGTGTTTTGATACTAAGAAAAGTTTGATGCTTGATGATTGTTTTGAGACATGGAGGTAGTGATATTAAAGTCGTGCTAGTTGAGTAGTTGTGAATTTGAGAAATACTTGTGTTGAAGTTTGCAAGTCCCGTAGCATGCACGTATGGTAAACGTTATGTAACAAATTTGAAACATGAGGTGTTCTTTGATTGTCTTCCTTATGAGTGGCGGTCGGGGACGAGCGATGGTCTTTTCCTACCAATCTACCCCCCTAGGAGCATGCGCGTAGTGCTTGGTTTTTGATGACTTCTATATTTTTGCAATAAGTATGTGAGTTCTTTATGACTAATGTTGAGTCCATGGATTACACGCACTCTCACCTTTCCACCATTGCTAGCCTCTTCGATACCGTGCATTGCCCTTTCTCACATTGAGAGTTGGTGCAAACTTCACGGTGCATCCAAACCCGTGATATGATACGCTCTTTCACACATAAACCTCTTTATATCTTCCTCAAAACAGCCACCATACCTACCTATTATGGCATTTCCATAGCCATTCCGAGATATATTGCCGTGCAACTTTCCACCGTTCTGTTTATCATGACATGTTCATCATTGTCATATTGCTTTGCATGATCATGTATTTGACATAGTATTTGTGGCAAAGACACCATTCATAATTCTTTCATACATGTCAATCTTGGTTCAATGCATATCCCGGTACACCGCCGGAGGCATTCATATAGAGTCATACTATGTTCTAGTATCGAGTTGTAATCATTGATTTGTAAGTAAATATAAGTGCGATGATCATCATTTTCTAGAGCATTGTCCCAAGTGAGGAATAAAAAAAGAAAGGCCATAAAAAAGAGAAGGCCCAAAAAAATGAGAGAAAAAGAGAGAAGGGACAATGTTACTATCCTTTTACCACACTTGTGCTTCAAAGTAGCACCATGATCTTCATGATACAGAGTCTCTTGTTTTGTCACTTTCATATACTAGTGGGAACTTTTCATTATAGAACTTGGCTTGTATATTCCAATGATGGGCCTCCTCAAGTGCCCTAGGTCTTCGTGAGCAAGCAAGTTGGATGCACACCCACTTAGTTTCTTTTGTTGAGCTTTCATACATGTATAGCTCTAGTGCATCCGTTGCATGGCAATCCCTACTCCTTGCATTAACATCAATCGATGGGCATCTCCATAGCACATTGATTAGCCTCGTTTATGTGAGACTTTCTCCTTTTTTCTTCTCCACATAACCCCCATCATCATATTCTATTCCACCCATAGTGCTATATCCATGGCTCACGCTCATGTATTGCGTGAAAGTTGAAAAATGTTTGAGATTACTAAAGTATTAAAATATTGCTTGGCTTGTCATTGGGGTTGTGCATGATGAGAACATTTTTTGTGACGAAAATGGAGCATGCCTAAACTATATGATTTTTTAGGGATGAACTTTCTTTGGCCATGCTATTTTGAGAGGACATAATTGCTTAGTTAGTATGCTTGAAGTATTATTATTTTTATGTCAATATGAACTTTTATCTTGAATCTTTCGGATCTGAATATTCATACCACAATAAAGAAGAATTACATTGAAATTATGCCAAGTAGCATTCCACATCAAAAAAATTGTTTTTATCATTTACCTACTTGAGGACGAGCAGGAATTAAGTTAGGGGATGCTGATACGTCTCCAACGTATCTATAATTTTTGATTGTTCCATGCTATTATATTTTCTGTTTTGGATGTTTATGGGCTTTATTAAACACTTTTATATTATTTTTGGGACTAACCTATTGACCCAGATCTCAGTGCCAGTTCCTGTTTTTCCCCTTGTTTCAGTGTTTCGAAGAAAAGGAATATCAAAAGGAGTTGAAACGGAATGAAACCTTCTGTAGAAGTTATTTTTGGAAAGAAAGCAACCCGGGAGACTTGGAGTGCACGTCAGGAAAGCAACAAGGGAGGCACAAGGCAGGGGGGCGCGCCCACCCCCCTGGGCGCGCCCTCCACCCTCGTGGGCCCCTCGTGGCTCCCCCGACGTATTTCTTCCTCCTATATATACCCATATACCCTAAAACCTTCGAAGAACAGAATAGATCTGCAGTTCTGCCGCCATAAGCCTCTGTAGCCACCAAAAACCAATCGGGACCCTATTCCGGCACCCTGCCGGAGGGGGGATCCCTCACCGGTGGCCATATTCATCATCCCGGCACTCTCCATGACGAGGAGGGAGTAGTTCACCCTCGGGGCTGAGGGTATGTACCAGTAGCTATGTGTTTGATCTCTCTCTCTCTCTCGTGTTCTTGAGGTGATACGATCTTGATGTATCGCGAGCTTTGCTATTATAGTTGGATCTTATGATGTTTCTCCCCCTCTACTCTCTTGTAATGGATTGAGTTTTCCCTTTGAAGTTATCTTATCGGATTGAGTCTTTAATGATTTGAGAACACTTGATGTATGTCTTGCATGGGATAACCGTGGTGACAATGGGTTATTCTATTGATCCACTTGATGTATGTTTTGGTGATCAACTTGCGGGTTCCGTGCATGAACCTATGCATAGGGGTTGGCACATGTTTTCGCCTTGACTCTGCGGTAGAAACTTGGGGGCACTCTTTGAAGTTCTATGTGTTGATTGAATAGATGAATCTGAGATTGTGTGATGCATATCGTATTATCATACCCACGGATACTTGAGGTGACATTGGAGTATCTAGGTGACATTAGGGTTTTCGTTGATGTGTGTCTTCAGGTGTTATTTTACTACGAACTCTAGGGCTGTTTGTGACACTTATAGGAATAGCCCAATGGATTGATCGGAAAGAATAACTTTGAGGAGGTTTCGTACCCTACCATAATCTCTTCGGTTTTTCTCCGCTATTAGTGACTTTGGAGTGTGTAGCGACCAGACCTCAAACAGTCTGATCTCTATGCTCAGTGTCATCCCTGGATCAGTAATGCTGACACCACACAGTACTCGAAGGATTTATAACAGAGTAGCAATCACACACTTATTACAATCGAATGTCTCAAGAGAGAGCTTAATAAAATAAATATGGCTTAAGGCCATCTAATAACGATAACATCGGAAGGCTGGGAAGAATAAGCGAGTCCATCAACTCCAACGGCATCATGAGTATAGAACCACGACCTATGCACCTTACTCGTTCGAAAAGTCTCGCAACATGAAACGTTGCAGCCAAAACGGGCCAAGACATGGAATATCTTGGCAATGTAACACATAGAGAATAATGGAATAATAAGCCTATACTACATGCATATATGGCTGGTGGAAAGCTCTATGGTTACAGTTTTTGCATAAAGCCAATTTTCCCCTACTGCAAAGGAATAAATTTATTTAACTATCATGGTGGTTGTGGAAAATTGAGAATGGTTGACAGCATCCTCAATCCCAATTAAAAGTACTCATTAACAAAACCCAACAATATTAATTAGAAGTAACATGATGAGATTCACATGATATCCAGGTACTAGATACTCAAAACGTCCATAACCGGGGACACGGCTAACCATGATTAGTTTATACACTCTGCAGAGGTTTGCGCACTTTTCCCCACAAGACTCGATCGCCTCCGTTTGGTTTCTCGCACTTCATGGTGTTTGAGAGACGTATGACCGAGACATAGTCTTTCGAGCGCTTAGCACCTTACATGTGGGTAGACCGTACCAACCTACATCCCCTACATCAGCTAGCCTACCCGTAAGAGTTCGCACAACTTAGTCAACTATGCCAGAGCCCATAATGGCTTGTGGCTGCACACGGAAGTTTCTAGTTTGAATAATCTCATGATCCCTTTGAGCACAGGTGGCGGTCCGAAGAAATACGGGCAAGTCCTGATAGAAACCAGGTGCCTCAATCCACCCAGGATGTGTGTTTAAGTTGCCTCCTTAAATAAACCATTAAATAACAATCTCACATCTGTCATGGATACACTCACCCAATCCACGTCTACTAGCATAGCATGGCATAATAAGCAAACGTGAAGTAACTCCCAAAGGTTTGATAATAAAACAGGTAATAGGTACTACCTCATCTACTTCCCATCCCACAATTTAATTAGATCCTAATCATGCAAGTGTTTGAGGATAGATCTAATGCATAAAAACTGGGTATGAGAAAAGTATGATCAAAGTGTTACTTGCCTTGCTGATGATCCGCGAAACCTAGAGACTCGAAGTAACAAGCGGCGCACTCCGGGTAATCTATCGCAGACAAACAAACAAGCATACAATAAATACTCATCTAATGCACAGGTAAAACTCAAATAGATCTAACCAGATAGTTCAACTTAAGAACTCCGGTTTGCAAAAAGAATCAAATCAAACGAAGCAACGAAAGTCAAACGGCGGAAGAAAAAATAGATTCATTTTACTAATCTGGATCTAGGTCAAATTTTACAGAAACAAAAACTTGTTTAAGTAGATTATTCGGAAAGAGGGTTTCGAGACGAAACTCCAGGCGCTTGAATCGCCTGATTCCGATAAACGGGCGAAAAGTTATACTAAAACGAAAATCGGATCTGGAATCGCGATCAGAAAAATCGCGGATTAAATCCGAGAAAAAGAAAAACGACGAACGGGTTAACGAACGGACGTTCGTTAATTAACCGAAACCGAAAAAAGAAAAAATAATAATAAATAAAATAAAATAAAAAAATAAAAACCGAAAAAACCGCTCGGTTTTTATAAAAACCAACCGGAAATCGAGGCCGAACCTCGAGGCGGCGTCTGGCCCGGCTCTCCGGCCTGTGGCCAGCTGTGGCGGCGGCTAGGGTTTGAGGCGGGCAGCTCGGGTGGGCTGGGAGCTCGGGCGGCTCACGCTTATAAAAGCGCCCGGCGGAGTCCGCTTCGAGTGCGGCCGATAGGCGGTCTGCGTTTTTAAATAAATAACTCACAGAAAAATAAATAAAAAGAAGTACCAAACGGACTCCAAAAATCCCGAAATAAATTTTCCCCGGCTTCTAAAATCAAGCCGGATTTAATGAACATTTATTTGGGGCCTAAATGCAATTTTGGAAAACACGCATTTTTCCTAAATTCAAATAAAAAGGCGAAAAACTCCAAAATAAAATCTTATTTGATTTTATTATTAAATCCTCATTATTTCTTTATTTTGGGATAGTCATTTTATTCCCTCTCTCATATTTTGGTAATAGAAATAATTGAAGATAAAATAATTAAAATCAAATGATCCTATTTTCAAAATTTGAGAAGACTCAAATATGAAAATAACGAAAATCCCCAACTCTCCCGTGGGTCCTTGAGTTGTGTAGAATTTTCTAGGATCGAGCAAAATGCAACAAAAAATATGATATGCAATGATGCTCTATGTATAACATTCCAAATTGAAAATTTGGGATGTTACAAACCTACCCCCTTAAGATGAATCTCGCCCTCGAGATTCGGGTTGGCTAGAAAATAGGTGAGGGTGGTCCTTAAGCAAATCTTCCTCTCGCTCCCAGGTGGCTTCATCCTCTGTGTGGTGGCTCCACTGAACCTTGCAAAACTTAATGACCTTCTTTGCGGTGACTCTGTGGCATACTCCAAAATCTTAACGGTTTCTCCTCGTAGGTCAAATCATCATTCAACTGAATCGCTTCCAGTGGCACTGTATCTCTCAGTGGTATATCGGCCATCTCTGCGTGACACTTCTTCAATTGAGAAACATGAAACACATCATGAACTCCTGACAATCCTTCGGGTAGTTCCAACTTGTACGCAACTTCCCCCATGCGTTCCAAAACACGATAAGGTCCTACAAATCGAGGTGCTAGCTTTCCCTTAACTCCAAAACGCTTAACTCCTCGAAGTGGCGATACTCGAAGATAAACTCTGTCTCCAACTTCGTATTCTGTCTCCTTGCGTTTTGAGTCCGCATAACGCTTCTGTCTTGACTGGGCTACCTTGAGCCTATCGCGAATCAACTTTACTGTTCGCACTCCTTAATCAAATCCGGTCCAAACAATCGGGCGGTCTCCAACTTCATCCCACAACAACGGGTCCTGCACCTCCTTCCATACAAGGCTTCAAAGGTGCCATCTTGATTTGGTTTGGTAACTGTTGTTATAAGAAAACTCCGCATACGGCAAATTGTCATCCCAACTTGATCCATAATCCAAAGCACAAGCTCTAAGCATATCCTCCAACATCTGGTTGACTCTCTTGGTTTGTCCATCTATCTGTGGATGGAAAGCTGTGCTAAACTCCAGCCTGGTTTCTAAAGTTTCGTGCAACTGCTTCCAGAACTTTGAGGTGAATTGGGTTCCTCTATCCGTCTGATACTCCTCGGAACTCCATGCAAGCATACAATCCTGGTCATGTATATCTTAGCCAATTTGGCACCGCTGTAAGTAGTCTTTCTTTGGAATGAAATGAGCTGCCTTCGTCAAGCGATTCGACTACAACCCAAATCGAGTCATAGCCTGAACGAGTCCTGGGAAATCCCGTGATGAAATCCATACCTAGTTTATCCCACTTCCATTCGGGTATAGGCAATGGCTGTAAAAATCCTGTTGGCTCGATGTTACGCCTTCACCCTCGACATACATCACAAAGCGCCACGTACTCTGCAATATCCTTCTTCATTCCGGTCCACCAGAAAGTATTCTTCAAATCCAAATACATCTTGGTATTTCCTGGGTGAATCGAATATGGTGAATCATGTGCCTCTTGTAGAATCAACTTCCTGATCTCCGGGTCATTGGGCACATAAACACGGTCCTCAAACCATAGGGTATCGTGCTCATCCTCACGAAATCCCTTTGCTTTTCCTTCGCTCATTTTCTCCTTTATAGAGGCAATCTCTTTGTCAGTCTTCTGAGCTTCCCAGATCTTGTCCATCAAAGTTGATCAATCTCCCATGCTGCTACATAGCCTCTCGGAACTATTTCCAAACATAGCTCTCGAAGATCCTCGGCTAACTCCTTTGGTATTTCTCCCGTCATTAGTGTGTTGACGTGACTCTTACAGGTCAATGCGTCTGCTACAACGTTAGCCTTTCCGGGGTGGTAATGCAATCTCATATCATAATCTTTGATAAGCTCCAACCATCTCCTCTGTCTGAGATTTAGCTCCTTCTGCGTGAAGATGTACTTCAAACTCTTGTGATCCGTATATACCTCACAATGATTTCCAATGAGGAAATGTCTCCATGTTTTCAACGCATGCACTACGGCTGCTAACTCCAAATCATGCGTGACATAGTTTAGCTCATGAGGTTTAAGCTGTCGTGAAGCATACGAAACAACTCTTCCCTTCTGCATAAGCACTGCTCCAAGTCCTCTGCGTGAAGCGTCGCAATATACCTCGTAATCCTTGGTCTGATCTGGCAGAATTAACACTGGTGAGGTAACCAAACGTTTCTTCAACTCTTGGAAACTAGCTTCACACTCCTCGGTCCAAATGAACTTGGTATCCTTCTTCAACAATTCTGTCATAGGCTTCGCAATCCTTGAGAAATTCTCAATGAATCTCCGGTAGTATCCTGCTAGTCCAAGGAAACTCCGGATCTCTCCAACTGTTGTTGGCACTTCCCGATTGTTACAAAGGACAACTTTAGTGGGGTCTCTTGCTATACCTTCTCCGGATATAACATGTCCAAGAAATCCAACTTCCTTCAACCAAAACTCACACTTGCTGAACTTGGCATATAACTGGTGTTCTCTGAGCTTCTCGAGTACCAAACGCAAATGCTCTTTATGTTCCTCTTCATTCTTCGAGTAAACCAAAATATCATCAATGAACACCACGACGAACTTATCCAAAAACTCCATAAACACTTTGTTCATCATGTTCATAAAATAGGCAGGTGCGTTAGTCAGACCAAATGACATAACGTACAGCCCGTACCTGGTGGTAAAAGCCGTCTTAGGTATATCCTGCTCTTGAATATTCAACTGATGGTACCCTGATCGCAAATCGATCTTTGAAAACACCTTAGCTCCTTGCAACTGGTCAAACAAGTCATTGATCATCGGCAACAGGTACTTGTTCTTAATGGTCACTTCATTCAATCCTCGATAATCAACAACCATTCTTAATGATCCATCCTTCTTCTCCACTAGAAGTACTGGTGATCCCCAAGGCGAAGAACTTGGGCGAATAAAACCTTTATCCAGTAACTCCTTAATCTGTTTCTTAATTTCCTCCAAATCTTGGGCTGGCATTCTATATGGTATCTTAGATATCGGCCCAGTGCCTGGCAGTAGTTCAATCAGAAATTCAATGTCTCTATCCGGTGGCATTCCTGGCAACTCTTTCGGAAACACGTCCGGGTAATCCCTTACCACTGGTACTTCTTCCTGCACAACTCCTGATAAGGAATTTACATGTGCTCTCCTTGGCTCATGCCGTGATACATACTTGATTCTTCTCCCTTCTGGGGTGGTAAGCAAAATTGACTTGCTGGCGCAATCTATGTTCCCTCCATACTTTGATAACCAATCCATGCCTAATATCACATCCAATCCTTAGGATTCCAGAACTATTAGGTCCGAGGGAAATACATAGTGTCCAATCCTTAATGGCAGTCGATCACACCATATACTAGCCATGCATTCTGCTTCGGGTGAGGTTACTAGCATGGGTGACCTAAGGGCTTGGGTTGGTAGGTTATACTTATCCACAAATCCTTGATATGTATGAATGCGTTGCACCGGTATCAAAAAGAACAAGCTGCGATAAATGACTTAACCGAAACTTACCTATTACGCATCCGGCTGAGCTTCAACCTCCTCCACGGTAGCGTGGTTCACTTGTCCTTTGTTGAAAGGGTTCGGCTTCTTTCCCGAGCTTCCATTGCCATTTCCATTACGGCCTTACGGACAATCCTTTGCATACTGCCCAGTCTTGCGGCACTTAAAGCAAGTGATGTGGCTCAGTCTACCTTGGATGGTGTTGACGGGTTGGTGCGGTTTTGTCCAGTGCTTCCTCCAGTCCCGTTCCCATTCTTGGTGCCATTGTGGTTGTGCGAGCTACCTCCTCCATGGGTATCTTTGGCTGTCCTCCACGGCTTCGTGGTAAAGCGAAGTTTCTGAGCTCGAGTTATTCTTCCCCTCGATACTTCCTCTTGCGATTGTCAATCTGCTGTTGCTTCCCTTCAATCATAAGCGCACGATCTACCAACTCCTGGTAGTTATTGAAGGTGGCTACCATCAACTGCATGCTCAGCTCATCATTCAGTCCTTCTAGAAACTTCTCATGCTTAGCTGCATCTGTAGCAACGCGTCATCCGGGGCATAACGTGCTAGCTTCTTGAAATCATCTACATACTGGCCAACTGTCCGTCCTCCTTGGCGCAAGTTGCGAAACTCACGCTTCTTCATGGCCATAGCTCCTGCTGAAACATGGGCAGTACGGAAAGCTTGCTGAAACTGTTCCCATGTGACAATGTCTACAGGGCAAGTGGCTGTAAAATTCTCCCACCATGCTGCTGCGAGTCCTTCAAGCTGATGTGCGGCAAACTTCACCCTTTCTCCATCTGTACATCCTGTAGTGGTCAACTCCCTCCCTATCTTACGGAGCCAATCATCTGCAACAATCGGCTCGGTGCTACTAGAAAACACCGGCGGATTCAGCCTTAAGAAACGGGTCATATGGTCAACAGGTGGTGGTGGCGGTGGGTTGTTGTTGTTGTTGTTGTTGTTGTTGTTGTTGTTGTTGTTGTTGTTGTTGTTGTTGTTGTTGTTGTTGTTGTTGTTGTTGTTGCCTTGGTTACTGTACCAATGTTTGAATCAAGGCATTCTGTCTTGAATCAAGCGAGTGGCGGAAAAGCGAATCCGGGTCGGCGTCTCGGAGGCATCTGAGGGGTTTAAAGAAAAGACGAGAATTTAGAATAGAATGAGGTCTAGAGAGAAACACTACCCATATGCACATGAGACAAATCACACAATATCACTCCAAACAATTCAAAAAAGGGCATACAACGGTCTATCTATCGTTACAAAGTGTTGAACTAAAACTAAAATAGCATGGGGGTAATCTACTACTGTTATGGTGGTCAACTAGAAAAACTGCTCCGATGAAGACTCCATGATATCTGCTCCAGCTTCATCTTCGTAATCATCATCACTAGGATCGGAATCGGTGTAAATCGATGATGATGTAGTTCTCTGGACAGTGCTATCTTCATCTTCCCCTCACGGGTCTTTGAATTTCCCATGAGTTCTTCAATCTTCTCCTTAAGATCGCCATTTTGTCCCACTAGAGCTACAATCTCCTCCATGTAGTCCTTGCGAGTGGCCTTCGGTTCTCCTTCTAGTTCGATAATCTTGGCTTTTGCTGTCTTCAACTCCATCATGTCTGCAAGACATCTGGTTCTCCTGACGTCGAATGTGCTGGTTTAACTCCTGGATGAAAGCTGCAATGGATCTATCCTTCTTAGTGCCAACTATCTCCCATTGTTCATCTCGGCATCCACAAATCTGGTAGATAGTATCCTTGAGGTCTTCTTTATAAACGTCTCCAATGCGTCCCATGGTTATGTGAGCTGCCATGCTCTTTCCCAGACTCCAGGTTGGTGCATTGAAAACACACTCTATGGGCTCCGTGATTGGCACAAACGTCCTTCCGGGAACTTGAGCTTGAATCTTCCAGCGCTCTTCTTGGGGTAAGTGGAATTGTAGGTCCCGGTGAAGCTTGGTAATCCGATGTTAAGGTACTTAGTTACTTCCTTCAGGTGTCGTCCAAAGGGTGTATCCTCATCCGGCTGGGTGAACTTGATCCTCGCTTCCGTCATCCTAAAAGAGTAGAAAAGATGAGGAGTCAGAAATTATAAGAGAGAGTAGTGATCTAGGGCTTTAGCTTAATGGTCGTGTCCTACAGTCAACGTGTGCTCTGATACCATCTTTGTAGCGACCAGACCTCAAACAGTCTGATCTCTGTGCTCAGTGTCATCCCTGGATCAAGAATGTCACGGACACCACCACGATTACTCGAAGGATTTATAACAGAGTAGCAATCACACACTTATTACAATCGAATGTCTCAAGAGAGAGCTTAATAAAATAAATATGGCTTAAGGCCATCTAATAACGATAACGATGAAGGCTTGGAAGAATAAGCGAGTCCATCAACTCCAACGGCATCATCGAGTATAGAACCACGACCTATGCACATTACTCGTCAAATGCGAAAAGTCTGCAACATGAAAGCGTTGCAGCCAGCAGGCCAGCACATGGAATATCTTTGGCAATGTAACACATAGAGAATAATGGAATAATAAGCCTATACTACATGCATATATGGCTGGTGGAAAGCTCTATGGTTACAGTTTTTGCATAAAGCCAATTTTCCCCTACTGCAAAGGAATAAATTTATTTAACTATCATGGTGGTTGTGAAACATTGAGAATGGTTGACAACATCCTCAATCCCAATTAAAAGTACTCATTAACAAAACCCAACAATATTAATTAGAAGTAACATGATGAGATTCACATGATATCCAGGTACTAGATACTCAAAACGTCCATAACCGGGGACACGGCTAACCATGATTAGTTTATACACTCTGTAGAGGTTTGCGCACTTTTCCCCACAAGACTCGATCGCCTCCGTTTGGTTTCTCGCACTTTATGGTGTTTGAGAGACGGATGACCGAGACATAGTCTTTCAGAAGCGCTAGCACCTTACATGTGGGTAGACCGTACCAACCTACATCCCCTACATCAGCTAGCCTACCCGTAAGAGTTCGCACAACTTAGTCAACTACGCCAGAGCCCATAATGGCTTGTGGATGCACACGGAAGTTTCTAGTTTGAATAATCTCATGATCCCTTTGAGCACAGGTGGCGGTCCGAAGAAATACAGGCAAGTCCTGATAGAAACCAGGTGCCTCAATCCACCCAGATGTGTGTTTAAGTCGCCACCTTAAATAAACCATTAAATAACAATCTCACATCTGTCATGGATAAACTCACCCGATCCACGTCTACTAGCATAGCATGGCATAATAAGCAAACGTAGAAGTAACTCCCAAAGGTTTGATAATAAAACAGGTAATAGGTACTACCTCATCTACTTCCCATCCCACAATTTAATTAGATCCTAATCATGCAAGTGTTTGAGGATAGATCTAATGCATAAAACTGGGTATGAGAAAAGTATGATCAAAGTGTTACTTGCCTTCTTGATGATCCATGAAACCTAGAGACTCGAAGTAACGGTGGCACTACGGGTAATCTATCGCAGACAAACAAACAAGCATACAATAAATACTCATCTAATGCACAAGTAAAACTCAAATAGATCTAACCAGATAGTTCAACTTAAGAACTCCGGTTTGCAAAAGGAATCAAATCAAACGAAGCAACGAAAGTCAAACAGCGAAAGAAAACAGCTTCGTTTTACTAATCTGGATGTAGGTCAAATTTTACAGAAACAAAAACTTGTTTAAGTAGATTATTCGGAAAGAGGGTTTCGAGATAAACCCAGCGCTGAATCGCTGATACCGATAAACTAGCTAAAAGTTATACTAAAATGAAAATCGGATCTGGAATCGCGATCAGAAAAATCATGGATTAAATCCGAGAAAAAGAAAAACGACGAACGGGTTGACGAACGGACGTTCGTTAATTAACCGAAACTGAAAAAAGAAAAAAAACTAATAAATAAAATAAAATAATAAAAAATAATAAAAATAAAAAAAAACCGAAAAAACCGCTCGGTTTTTATAAAAAAAACCGACAAGAAAATCGAGGCGGCGGCGAACCTCGGGCGGCGTCTTGGCTCGGCGTGTGGCCAGTGATGAGGCGGCTAGGGTTTGGCGAGGCGGGCTCGGGTGGGCTGGGAGCTCGGGCGGCTCCGCTTATAAAGCGCCCAGGCGGAGTCCGCTCGGGTACGGCCGGGTAAGGCGGTGCGCATTTTTTTTAATAAATAACTCACAGAAAAAAATAAAAGAAGAACCAAACGGACTCCAAAAATCCCGAAATGAATTTTTCCCGGCTTCTAAAATCAAGCCGGATTCAATGAACATTTATTTGGGGCCTAAATGCAATTTTGAAAAACGCGCATTTTTCCTAAATTCAAATAAAAAGGCAAAAAACTCCAAAATAAAATCTTATTTGATTTTATTATTAAATCTTCATTATTTCTTTATTTTGGGAAAGTCATTTTATTCCCTCTCTCATATTTTGGTAATAGAAATAATTGAAGATAAAATAATTAAAATCAAATGATCCTATTTTCAAAATTTGAGAAGACTCAAATATGAAAATAACGAAAATCCCCAACTCTCCCCGTGGGTCCTTGAGTTGTGTAGAATTTCTAGGATCGAGCAAAAATGCAACAAAAAATACGATATGCAATGATGCTCTATGTATAACATTCCAAATTGAAAATTTGGGATGTTACAGAGTGACTCTTTGTTGCATGTTGAGGGATACTTATATGATCCAATTATGTTATTATTGTTGAGAGAACTTGCAGTAGTGAAAGTATGAACCCTAGGCATTGTTTCCTAACATTGCAATACCGTTTACGCTCACTTTTATCATTAGTTACCTTGCTGTTTTTATATTTTAAGATTACAAAAATCTATATCTACCATCCATATTGCACTTGTATCACCATCTCTTCGCCTAACTAGTGCACCTATACAATTTACCATTGTATTGGGTGTGTTGGGGACACAAGAGACTTTTTGTTATTTGGTTGCAGGGTTGTTTGGGAGAGACCATCTTCATCCTACACCTCCCACGGATTGATAAACCTTAGGTCATCCACTTGAGGGAAATTTGCTACTGTCCTACAAACCTCTGCACTTGGAGGCCCAACAACATCTACAAGAAGAAGGTTGTGTAGTAGACATCAGCGACCGACGTGCTCTTCACCGATCTCGGCGCGGATATAGAGGAGGAAGCCAGAGCGGAGGCGCCGGAGGAGTCGGAGCTCCAGCTACCGCCCATGTACCCAGAGCCAGGCACGGAGATAGTCGACATCTCCGACGAGGAGTAGCTAGATGATTTATGTAGTACGTAGTTTTTTTTGTTTGCATGCTTTGTATGGATTTAAGAATCTATTATGAGGTGTCCGGATGCAGTTGTGCTAATTTTGGAAATACCCGGTCACTGCCTGCGAACGCGTCTGGACATATCTGCGGGCGTTTGAGGGGTCATATTTGTCATATGCGATTGTAGATGCTCTTAGCACTGATAGTCGTACATACATGCGTACCGGCACAATTGTACACTGAAATAAAATATATCGCGATTTTGCTTGCCATATATTATCCAAGGTTTAGAACAACTCTAATAAGATGTCATATGGTCTTGAACGTCAAAATAATCGTTAATAAAAAAACTAGCTAAAGAGCCTGTATGTTGCAACGGAAGAAAAAATACCACACGCCCCTAACATAATAATCATGGCTCAAGACCTCAATAGGTTCATGTCCTTTATTTTAACATGGCATCTTGTTAGGCTTGCCGTTTATCCTTCTTCCCACCGTCATGCATGGTTATAGATAGTTTCTTTCGTGTCCAATTTGTTTTTACTGAGGTGTTCATTTTCAATCTGGATCGGCACCGATACAAAAGGAACATGGGTCGTGCACTACTGATTAAGGTTGTATCCTAAACAACATTTAAAAAATTATCATCAGGCAAAACAACATCATATTCTGATTCTACACATTTTCTAACCAATTTTCATATATAATATGTTAAAATTGAAGTTAGTGTTTAAAAGATATAAATGTTTTCAAAGCATTTGAATATGTCCATAAACAACATTTGAAAATGGTTAATGAGTAAAAAGAACATCGTATTCAGATTTTACATATTTTTCTAATCAATATTCATATATAATATGTACAAAGTGTAGTTGCTGTTTAAAAGATATAAATATTAGGAGCGTATGAAGGGTCAACATGAAGCTCCTCCAAACCCAACCGTCAGCGCGGAAGAAAAGTTTCAGCTTCTTCCTTTTCGTACCACGGGCGGGTTTGAAGCAGCCTGGCATTTGTACATGCATCTTCGCATTCCGGCTAATCACCAGTGTGTGGGCTAGATGACAGCTAACCACCCATCTGTTAATGGTGTGCCCGCTCCTTCGGATTCCCAAGGTGGTCGTCCGGATGGCTGCCATGCGAAATCGGTCCTGGACTATGAAGGACTGTCGGCGACTCGTCCCCATCACCCAAGCCCTAGTCGCCGCCTCCTCCGCTCCAATCTCCTCCACTGTCAACAGAATGTCTCCGCGTAAAAACACATCAGATTGGCTGAACTTGGCGGCACAACGGAACCTTCCGTTGACGACATCGTGTAACTGCGGGGCGAACTCTCCTCGTGGCGCATCCACCGCACATGGCGGCGGGCGCGGCAAAGATGGTGGCTCCCATGGCGGTGGAGGTGGGGAAGATGGAGGCTCCCGTGGTAGCGGGAGTGATGGATCCGTGGCCTCGGGCACCATCATCCTTGTGAACTAGGTCGTCTGCATTGACGCAACCCCACTCAATGTCGAGGAGCTGGAACAGGAGCCCAAGGACATATTCACGGTCATGATGCGGCTCGCCGAGTTTGAAGTGGAATTATAGAGTCGTCAGAAGGAGCACATCCTCGAGCGCTTTGGTCCCACTTGGACCGAAGACGAGGAGGCGCCGCAGTCGTTTCTTGTTGCTCCGACTCCTATGTCTACCTCGGTGACCTCAGTTCGGAGGAGGAGCAAGAGGATGAGGAGCCCGAGGAGTTGGAGGACCACTAGAACACACTGGTGACAAAGTTGTCTAGGTAGTGGTAGCGATATCGAATAATGACATGCCATATTAATGTGGCTTAACGACATTGTAAGTCGCCAAATATATGTAATGCAGCGCATTTCGGCAATTAAATATAATAAATGTAGTTCATGACTAATATAGTTGATAATTATGCTGATGAAGCATGTGTTTAGATAGAATAGATAATTACCCGTGCGTTGCAACAGGAGTACAAACATTCTAGTGGATTAACCCATGATTGCACGTCTATTATTACATTTGGTGCACTAAAATTTTAGCAAGTTTTTTATGCAATTGCCATGATTTACCTCGCATCTTATTGTTAAACACTTATTTCGTAATAATTTACTGATTTACCAAAGAAAATGTTATTTTGGAGAATGATCTGAGATAGGAGGAAGATGAAGGAAATATGCCCTAGAGGCAATAATAAAGTTGTTATTTATATTTCCTTATATCATGATAAATGTTTATTATTCATGCTAGAATTGTATTAACCGGAAACTTGATACATGTGTGGATACATAGACAAAACACAGTGTCCCTAGTAAGCCTCTACTAGACTAGCTCATTAATCAAAGATGGTTAAGTTTCCTAACCATAGACATGAGTTGTCATTTGATGAACGGGGTCACATCATTAGGAAAGTGATGTGATGGACAAGACCCATCCGTTAGCTTAACATATTGATCGTTCAGTTTTATTGCTATTGCTTTCTTCATGACAAATACATATTCCTTTGACTATGAGATTATGCAACTCCCGGATACTGGAGGAATGCCTTGTGTGCTATCAAACGTCACAACATAACTGGGTGATTATAAAGATGCTCTACAGGTATCTCTGAAGGTGTTTGTTGGGTTTACATAGATCGAGATTAGGATTTGTCACTCCGAGTATCGGAGAGGTATCTCTGGACCCTCTCGGTAATGCACATCATAAGAAGCCTTGCAAGCAAAGTGACTAATGAGTTAGTTACAGGATGATGTATTACGGAACGAGTAAAGAGACTTGCTGGTAACGAGATTAAACTAGGTATGAAGATACCAACGATCGAATCTCGGGCAAGTAACATACCTATGACGAAGGGAATAACGTATGTTGTCATTACGGTACGACCGATAAAGATCTTCGTAGAATATGTGGGAACCAATATGAGCATCCAGGTCCCGCTGTTGGTAATTGAGCAGAGAGGTGTCTCGGTCATGTCTACATAGTTCTCGAACCCGTAGGGTCCGCACGCTTAACATTTGATGACGATTTTGTAGTATATGAGTTATGTGATTTGGTGACCGAATGTTGTTCGGAGTCTCGGATGAGATCACGGACATGATGAGGAGTCTCGAAATGGTCGAGACTTAAAGATTCATGTATAGGACGACTATTCGGACACCGGAAGTGTTCCGGGGGTACCGGGTACGTATCGGGTCACCTGAAGGGGTTCCGGGCAACCCCCGGCAAACTATATGGGCCTAATGGGCCAAGAGAGGGACAGAGGGGCTGGTGCGCCCCACTATAGACCAAAATAGGAGGAGAAGGAAAGGGGAGGATTCGGCCTCCCCCTTTCCTTCCCCTCCCCCCTCTCTTTCCTTTCCCCTCCGATGCATATGGAAGGGGTGGAGGCCGACTTGGAGGAGGCGCCCAAGTAGGATCCCTCCTACTTGGGGCGCCCCTTGCTGCTCCCCTCCCTCTCCCACCTACTTGGGGTGTAGGCCGCTAGAACACACAACATCGATTCCTAGCCATGTGCGGCGCCACCCTCCACAATTTACGCCTCCGGTCATATTCATGTAGTGTTTAGGCGAACCCCTACGCGGATCACTTCACCATCGCCATCACCATGCCGTCGTGATGACATAACTCTCCCTGGACACTTTGCTGGATCAAGAGTTCGAGGGACGTCATCGAGCTGAACGTGTGCAGAACTCGGAGGCGACGTACATTTGTTGCTTCATCGGTTGGAACGAGAAGAAGTTCGACTACATCAAACGCATTGTCAAACGCTTTCGCTTTCGGTCTACGAGAGTACGTGGACACACTCTCCCCCTCTCATTGATATGCATCTCCTAGATAGATCTTGCGTGAGCATAGGTATTTTTTTGAAATTGAATGCTACGTTCCCCAACATTGGTATCACAACCAGGTCTATGCGTAGATGATATGCACGAGTAGAACACAAAGAGTTGTGGACGGTGATCGTCATACTGCTTAATTACCACCAATGTCTTATTTTGAGTCGGCGGTATTATTGGATGAAGTGGCCTGGGCCAACCTTACATGACCACGTTCATGAGACCGGTTCCACCGATAGACATGCAACTAGTTTTGCATAAAGGTGGTTGGCGGGTGTCTGTTTCTCCTGCTTTAGTTGAATCGAATTTGACTCCGACCGGTCCTTGTTGAAGGTTAAAACAGCAAACTTGATAAATCACCATTGTGGTTTTGATGCGTAGGTAAGAACGATTCTTGCTAGAAGCCTGTAGCAGCCACGTAAAACTTGCAACAACAAAGTAGAGGACGTCTAACTTGTTTTTGCAGGGCATGTTGTGATGTGATATGGTCAAGACATGATGTGATATACGTTATTGTATGAGATGATCATGTTTTGTAAAAGTTATCGGCAACTGGCAGGAGCCTTATGGTTGTCGCTTTATTGTATGAAATGCAAACGCCATGTAATTGCTTTACTTTATCACTATGCGTTAGCGATAGTTGTAGAAGCAATAGTTGGTGAGATGACCACGACACTACGATTGAGATCAAGGTGTCAAGCCGGTGACGATGGAGATCATGACGGTGCTTTGGAGATGGAGATCAAAGGCACAAGATGATGATGGCCATATCATGTCACATATTTCGATTGCATGTGATGTTTATATTTTATGCATCTTGTTTTTCTTAGTACGGCGGTAGCATTATAACATGATCCCTGAAAGTGCTAGTTATCGACTATAGGGGGGGTGAATAGGAAATTTTTATGGAGGTCTTCAAAACACAAGATATTTGAAGACAAACGATAGAAAAGAACCTATTGGTATGCAGCGGAAGGTATACTACACTAGACTAGCCATAGTCAAGTAAGCAATGAAGTGAAAGCAGGAAGACTATCAGCAACTAGGTAGTATGGATCAGGATGGAAGACAGTATGAAGCCAAACAACAAACAGTCTTCACACAGTGAAGACAATCAGATCATGCAAGCAGGCAATGAATTCATGAAGACAAAGTGTAATGTAAAGGGAAGTGGAGGATAGAACCAGTTGCTTGGTGAAGACAAGGATTTGGTAGACCAGTTCCAGTTGATGTGACAACTGTACGTCTGGTTAGGGAGGCTGAGATTTAACTCAGAAGACCGCGTCTTCACCTTATTCCCCTTGAGCTAAGGACACCAAGTCCTCGCCCAATCACTCTGGTAAGTCTTCAAGGTAGACTTCCAAACCTTCAGAGACTTCGTTCACTGGCAATCCACAATGGCTCTTGGATGCTCAGAACGCGATGCCTAACCGGTTGGAGGATTCACAGTCCTCAAGTGTAACAAGTCTTCAGGTCACGCGAACAGAAAGACTTCAGTGATGCCTAACACTCTTTGGCTCTGGGTGTTTTGGGCTTTGTCCTCGCAAGAATCTCTCTCTCAAATGCTTTGGAGGTGGGTTGCTCTCAAACGGCAAAAGCCGTGCACTAACTCTGAGCAGCCAACCAATTTATGGTGTAGGGGGTGGGCTATTTATAGCCAGGAGGCAACCCGACCTGATGTGTCCGAAATGACCCTGGGTCACTAAGGAACCGACACGTGTCCAACGGGCGGATTGCAAACACATGCGGCAGATTGACTTGGGCTACAAGTAAAGCTCACTCCTCTAGCTCTGGATAAAATTTTCTCTCAGTGTCTTCGCTCGAAGACATTGGATTTGGTTGAGCATCATTTCAGTCACTCTGACTTTGTTCACTGGGACCCCACTTAACAGTACGGTGGTTCCTATGACTCAACAAAGAAGAAAAGGAAACTACAAAACAACTATGTCTTCGCACTCCATAGTCTTCATATGAATGTCTTCTCATGTCATAATCTTCATCGCGAATGTCTTCACGAACCACCATTGTCTTCAATGTCTTCATACATTTTTAGGGGTCATCTCTGGTAGGTAAACCGAATCAATAAGGGACTACTACCTGTATTATCCTGCAATTCTCACAAACACATTAGTCCCTCAACCAAGTTTGTCGTCAATACTCCAAAACCAACTAGGGGTGGCACTAGATGCACTTACAATCTCCCCCTTTTTGGTGATTGATGACAAACAGGTTGAAGTTTTCAACGGGGATAAAAATATGTGAGAGTTAAGGATAAAAGCATTGTCTTCATAAGTTGCAAAAGGCTCCCCCTGAAGATGTGCATATAAGTAGTTTGCCTTTGAATGCAAATGCACATGGCAGGTTTTACTTTGTGGAGATCCTCTTCAACTTACGAAGACAATTCATTATGCATATATAAGAATAACGAAGATAATGACATGCACAATGAAAAATGGGTGTCTGTAGAATGACTTCATGCGGGATTTATCATCGCATCACAATGTGGCAGAAAAAAAACGTAGCAGACGACCATCGAGTTTAAGTGTTACAACCCAAAAACCAAATTGTTTCAAAAGACGAGAGTTGTAAAGACTTAGCAAAATAAGGCAACCACCCATATGGACCCGCTTGAAGACTACCAACTCATATGCTTCTCCCCCTTTTGTCAGTAATGACCAAAAAGGTTTGAAGACATAGAGTTCCTACTCGTTCCCAGCTGGAGTATTTGATGGAGCAGGGTCGTCGTTGGAGTTTGGTGGTGCAGACGGGCCTGATCCAGTGTCGTGGTGCAGTGCAGCCAAGGTTGGTGAAGTGGCGTCATCTTCTTCATCGACGACTCTCGCAACAACAGTTGCAGCGGAAGATGATTGCTCAGAATATTGAATGGAGGGAGTGTGACGCCAGCTTGCATTTGGAGGAGGCCTGGAGTCAAACTTGAAGTGCTTTGTGAATCCATCTGCATGCAGATCATCTTCAGAACATAGTAGTGTAAGGCTCTTCCAGGATCGCCTACAGGCTTCATGGGCAACGAATGTGTTCTTGGTGGCCAGATTACGGATGCGATTGACATCCACCAAGAGATTCTGCATCTGACGTTTCAACCAATCATGATGCTTATCCTACTTCTGATGCAGTGCCACCAGAAGCTCTCGGTCATTGAGTACACAAGAACGCTTCTGAGGCCTTTGGGCGATAGTACTGGCAATGGCTTCAGTGTTAGCACGGTGTGGTACTCTCATGTTTCCAGCCAGAGGATAAGCAGGTGTTGCAGCATTGGGAAGAAGAATTCCTTCAATTGGTTGCGTGAAGCTTTGAAACTCAGCATTCTGAAGGTGGAGTAGCTTCTTTGCAGGCTCGGGATAGATGGCCTCAATTGGCAAATCAACTTCAAGCAGAAAAACAATGTGGTTGCGCGCTGAGGGCTGATAGTCAATAGTACAATGAAGCTTGATCAGGCGCATCACCCATGGAGCATAGAACTTCAGACCAAACAGATCAATCCCAGAAGTAGCAAGTTGTCTGATGAAGAAATCCTAGGTGTTGAATCTGATGCCATTGATGATATAAAATACCAAAGTCTTCATGGCTCCTTCTGAAAGTGCTAGTTATCGACTAGAGGGGGGGTGAATAGGCGATTTTTATGGAAGTCTTCAAAACATGGAAGTTTCGAAGACAAACAATAGAAATGAACCTATTAACATGCACTGAAAGGTAGACTACACTAGACAAGCCATAGTCAAGCAAGTAATGAAGCTAAAGCACGAAGACTATTAGCAGCTAGGTAGTATGGATCAAAATGGAAGATAGTATGAAGCCAAACAACAATAGACGTCACACAGTGAAGTCAAACAGATAAGACATGCAAGCAAGAGGCTTCACGAAGACAACTGTAAATAAGTAAAGGAAGAGATAGAACCAGTTGCTTGGTGAAGACAAAGGATTTGTTGGACCAGTTCCAGTTGTTGTGACAACTCTGGTTAGGGAGGCTGAGATTCAACTCAGAAGACTGCGTCTTCACCTTATTCCCCTTGAGCTAAGGACACTTATTCCTCGCCCAATCACTCTGGTAAGTCTTCAAGGTAGACTTCCAAACCTTCACAGACTTTATTCACCGGCAATCCACAATGACTCTTGGATGCTCAGACCACGACGCCTAACCGGCTGGAGGATTCACAGTCCTCAAGTGTAACAAGTCTTCAGGTCACGCAGGCAGAAAGACTTCAGTGATGCCTAACACTCTTTGGCTCTGGGTGTTTTGGGCTTTGTCCTCGCAAGGATCTCTCTCTCTCAAATGCTTCAGAGGTGGGTTGCTCTCACACGACAAAAGCCGTGTACTAACTCTGAGAAGCCACCAATTTATGGTATAGGGGGTGGGCTATTTATAGCCACAAGGAAACCCGACCTGATTTGTCTGAAATGACCCTGGGTCATAAGGAACGGACACGTGTTCCAACGGTCAGATTTCAAACACACGCGGCAGCTTAACTTGGGCTACAAGTAAAGCTAACTCATCCAACTCTGGATAAGATTTGCTCTCATTGTCTTCGCTCGAAGACTTACGATTTGGTTGAGCATCACTTCAGTCACTCTGACTTTGTTCACTTGGACCCCACTTAACAGTACGGTGGTTCCTATGACTCAACAAAGAAGAAAAGGAAACTACGAAACAACTATGTCTTCGCACTCCATAGTCTTCACGTGAATGTCTTCTCGAGTCATAATCTTCGTTGTGAATATCTTCACATACCACCATTGTCTTCAATGTCTTCACACATTTTTAGGGGTCATCTCCGGTAGGTAAACCGAATCAATGAGGGACTACTACTTGTGTTATCCTGCAATTCTCACAAACACATTAGTCCCTCAACCAGGTTTGTCGTCAATACTCCAAAACCAACTAGGGGTGGCACTAGCTGCACTTACAATCTCCCCCTTTTTGGTGATTGATGAAAAACTGGTTGAAATTTTCAACGGGGATAAAAGTATGTGAAATTGTAAAGGATTGAGGTATTATCTTCGTAAGTTGCAAAAGGCTCCCCCTGAAGATGTGCATATAAGAGTTTTGCTTTGGAATGCAAATGCACATGGCAGCTTGTACTTGTGGAGATCCTCTTCAACTTATGAAGACAATTCATCATGCATGAAAAGGATATAACAAAGATAATGACATGCATAATGAAAAATGGACTTATGCAAAATGACTTCGTGCGGAATTTATCATCGCACATGCGGAATTTATCATCACACCACTTAGTTGACGGAAAGGTAGCAGACGACCATCAAGTTTAAGTGTTACAAATCAAAGAACCAAAAGTATCAAAAGCGAGAGTTGTAAACACTTGGCAAAATATAAAGCAACCACCCATATGGACCTGCTTGAAGACTATCAACTCATATGCTTCTCCCCCTTTTGTCAGTAAGGACCAAAAAGGTTTGAAGACATAGAGCCTCTACTCGTTCCCATGAGGAGTGGGAGAAGGTGCATGGTCGACGTTGGTGTCCGATGGTGCAGAGGTACTTGGTGCAGTGTCGATATGCGGCGACGTTTTAGTTGGTGAAGTATCATCACCTTCATCATCGATGACTCTTGCATTGACAGTTGCCGTAGAGGAGGAGTACTCAGAATCTTCGAGTGAGGGAGTCTGACGCAAGACAGCATTCCTGGGAGGAGTGGAATCAAATTTGAATATTTCTGTGAAGCCATCTTGTTTAAGATCATCTTCAGAGCTCATCAATGTCAGACTCTTCCACGACCGCCGACAGGTTTCATGAGTGACAAATGCATTCTTGGTGGCAAGGTTGCGAATGCGATTAACATCCACCAAGAGGCTTTGCATTTGATGCTTCAGCCAGTCATGATGCGTATCCTGTTTCTAATGCAGAGCAACGAGAAGCTCTCGGTCATTGAGAACACGAGATCGCTTTCGAGGCCTTTGAGCAATGGTACTCTCAGTGGCTTCAGTATGGGCACGATGAGGTGCACGTGTATTTCCAGCCAAAGGATAAACACGAGTTGCAGCAAGAACTCCTTCAATGGGTTGAGTGAAACTTTGACGATCGACATTGTGAAGATAAATTGGCTCCTTGGCTGGCTCTGGGTATATGGCTTCGACAGACATATCAACCTCTGGTAAAAAGATAATGTGGTTGCGTGCAGAGGGCTGATAATTGATAGCAGAGTGAAGCTTGATGAGGCTCATTACCCATGGAGCATAAAAGTTCAGACCAAATAAATCAGAGCTAGATGCATCCAATTGCCTGATGAAGAAGTCTTGAGCATTGAAGCTGATGCCATTGAAGATATGGAAAACCAATGTCTTGATTGCTCCTTCAAGCTTCGCTGCAAGAGAATGTCCTTTGACAGGCAACAGAGTTCGCCTGATAATATGATAAATAGTGTGGGGCAGATACTCTAGGTCTTCAACAAAGAATTCCCTTGGATATTCAATGTCGCATGGCAGTGGCTTCATCATGCTCAGCATTTGGCTCATGTTTGGCTCAAGCTTCTGGAAGATGCTCTCCAAAGCATTGCGGTGAAGCTGACAACCAGGTTCATAGAGTTCACCTGGAGTGGGCAAGGCAGTGAGCTCAATAATATCAAGAGCTTTGGCTTTGTGGTGTACATTGCCTGTCATCCACTCAAGGGTCCATGTCTTCGGGTCCCTGTTGTAGCCGCGAATGTGGAGGGTGGCATAAAATTGTAGCAGAAGCTCTTCATTCCAATTTTCCTTGTCGGTCACAAACTGTAGAAGGCCTGCACATCTGAAACAGTCGAGGGCTTCTTCCAAGCATGGAAGACCAGCAATAGCTTCGCAGTCTAGACGCATATGGGGAAAGATGCGCCATTGATTGTAAAGAACACAAGAATAGTAACTGCACTGCTGATAGCTCCAGAACCGATCAGGTGAAATTCTTGGCTTCGAGTATGGGTTCTTGTCGCTATCAAATAAGGTGTTGTGTGCAATGAAGCCATTCACATTAAATGATCCTGGTGAAGTTGCTGTACCTGGAAATCTAGGCAGCCTGGGCTTTGGCTTCTGGACCTGAGGCATGTGCTCCACATGATAGTCAAATTGAGGTCCAGGAGTAGGAGGAGGAACCAGAATAGGCCAACGAACCATGAAAGGTTGTCCACGATCAAATGCCAGCTCAATAGTGTGAGGCCTTGGGGGTGGTATAGGAGCATCGGCATTGACATGGGCTGCAAGTGGTACAATGGCTTCAGGCACAATATTGACTTCAGGTGCATTAGAAGCTTCAGGCACCATATCCACGTCAGGCGCCACATTAGCTTCAGCCATGACAACATCATTATCTTTGGTAGTGTTGTTGGTGGCCTCCTCAGTATTATCAACCTCCACTTGAGTAGCCGGAGGGTCGGTTACGGACTCGTTCTCCTCGAGAATAGTTTCTTGGTTGGTAGGGGGTGTGGCAACTCGCTCTTCTTCTTGTCGGGGTTCTTGTTGATCATCGGCTGATGCAGCCGGAATGTCTTCAGCAACTCTGGCTTCAGACGCAGAGATGTTCACAGTTGGAGTGGCTTCAGGAAACACTTGGCGTGCCACTGAGTTGTGTTGCTCTTCTCCTTCTAGAACACTTGAGAGAGTGACTTGTGGCCTTGGTCCTTTGCGAAGCCTATGAAATGCGGGTGACGCTTTTGGAGAGGGAGTTGGCTGGACCACATAGTCGTCGTCATCAAGCACCGGAGTGGTGACTTGAGGTGGGGGAGTACTTGGTGATTCTTCTTGACGGGGGAAGTGTTGAGGGTGATCATCCCATTAATCATCCTGAGCAATTGGCATCAAAGGACGATCAATGATGATGAGTTCGTTGTTCGTGAGAACAGGCGATGATACCATCTGGTGCTCAATCCGAGGAACGACTTCATCATCATCTACGTTGTCTTGAGGACCAATGTCTTCAGCCACAGTGTGGTCAACAGCCAGATCTTCTTCAGCTTCAGGATCCTCTGTGGTAGAAGGCTTGTGAACTATTAAACGACACTCTTGGTGTGTAGATGCAGGACGAGCAATAGAGATGGGCTCGACAACAAGGGGCTCTATTGGAGCAGCCCGATCTTTCTTTGAAGACTTCGTCTTCCGCTTCTTGGTCTGTGGAGCATCATCAGAGGCATTTTTGCTCTTGCGCTTTCTGGCTTCGGCTTCAGTTGCCCTTGTTTTTTTGAGTTCTGAAGCTACTGTGGGGACCTTAGGCTTCGAGCCTGTCATACTAGTAGGGAAGACAATGTGAGGTGCTTCCTGCCTTGATGCTTCAGCGTGGGCCACAACAGGCTTCTTCTTGGCAGCCATAGTGGGCTACAAGTGCCTTGCGCTTCTCAGCCTCATTATGAGCTGGAACACATTTGGCAGCGAAGAGCTTCATATGCTCTCTTGATCCTTTTGCTGCTTCACGTTTCTGTTGAAACTGCTCTTTGAGGTCATGCAGCATCTGCTTGAAGTTTTGAACATCAGCCACGCTGAGCTTGGCCATGTGCTTCTTGAACTGAGCCTTCTCATAGTCAATTTCGTTCTTCATTTCAATGATTTTCTGAGCCAGAGCCAGCTCATTTGCAATGGCTCCATGGAAGGAGACACTGATGCCAATTGGAAGCTGAAGATCATCGATGCTGAGGCTCGGATTTTCAAACCACTCATCAATGAAGTTATTCAAGATGTCCACATCAAAGAGGGGAAAATCGTTGAAGATTTGCGCCTCTTGCTTGCTCTTTATTAACTGCTCAAGAGAATCATCGCCAAGATCTTCTTCACTTGACAGATCAATGGCGTCATTCTCGTTTCTCAGAACGGCAGCAGGGGTCAGTGCTTGACCAGAACTTTGGATGTGCTTCTTCTTCTTCTCGGCCTTCTTGGAGATGCGAGAGAGATCTTCAGACTACACACTGGATGCAGGAGGTGCAGTAGCCAGTGGCTTCGCACGCGAAGCTTTTGGTGCAGTGGAGGGCTTTAAGGCCTTTGATTTCTTCTGCTTCTATGGCTTTGGTGGAGCAGACACTTCATCAGAATCAGCATTGTCTGCAGATTGATCCATAGTGGCCCTCTGAGCGGTGATGTAGGAGAGGAAACCATCAAAGTTGTCGAAGGGCCGATGACATTGGGATTGGCATCACGTGTGCCATCAGCCCTAGGAGCAGAAGGACCTGGACTGAAGTTGCATCCGAGACTCTTCTTGTTCTTGACTGCAGAATCCTTGGCAAACTTGTAGTTGCACTTGAACAAACTATCTTCACGACACCATAGCAGAGAAGATGGGTCAGCATTCTCTGGATGTGGTCCGTGAACCATGCAAGGATAGAAGCCTTGAGCAATGGCTTCAGTTCTGGACCTGGCGGAAGATTTTTGAAGAGAATATCTCCCCATGGTCGTTTGATGGCATTCTTTTCAGCATACTCTACAGTCACAAATCTGTACAAAAACCATTGTTCCGCCCAGTATCTGCAAATCCATTGGATTCAAGTCTTGCATTCGCCATAGGTTTCTTCAGGGTCTGTATTGTATAGCTTATAGTGATCTGGTGGCGGATCTTTGGATGTATTCCCACGGCGTTGTCTGCTGCCCTTTCTTGCTGACTTTTCAGTGGCCATGTAGTTCAAACTGAATGGCTTCAGAACTTGCAAAGGATTCGGTCAGACAAGAACTAGCTTCGGGAGAATTGATGTGACGCACTAAGAATTTTGCAAATGAATGCAGACTATGAGAACCAAAGGATTCTCCCACGGACATGTACATGTGACAGCATTAGAGATGCGAGGGAAGGGGAAGAGGTCATATGCACTCTCAGAAGATTTTGAAGATAAATCAGTTTGAAGACATTGACCTCATAGCGCGAAGACATTCACTTATATGTTAAGAGTTGGTTCCAGATTTGTACGAATCCAATAATAGGTACAAGTGAGGAATCTAACTACGTGTGAAGCATAAGCGAATATACTAGGCATGTTATGAGATGCAGAACGGGATAGATCCAAATTTGTAGGCACAGAAACCACTTTTGGTGGGGAAGGATGAATCTATCGGATAGAAAAGACAGTAAAAGTGAGATTTAATTACCACATGAAGAACTGCTAGACGGAGTGTAGCGACCAGACCTCAAACAGTCTGATCTCTGTGCATCAGTGTCATCCCTGGATCGGTAATGCTGACACGCATAGTACTTGAAGGATTTATAACAGAGTAGCAATCACACACTTATTACATCGAATGTCTCAAAAGAGAATTTGTTACAAATAATATGGCTTAAGGCCATCTAAATAGATAACAGCGGAAGGCTTGGAAGATAAAGTGAGTCCATCAACTCCAACGGCATCACTGAGTGAAAGACCACGACCTAAGGCACCTTAATCATCGTCTGAAAAGTCTGCAACATGATACGTTGCAGCCCGAAACGGGTCAGCACATGGAATATGCTGGCAAGGCAACACAAAAAAGTAATGAATAGAATAAAGCTATCACTGCATGCATATATCGCTGGTGGAGGCTGTATGGTTAATATGTTTTGCGAAAAGCCAATTTTTTCCTACAACAAAGGAACAAATTTTATTTAACTATCATGGTGGTTGTTAAACATTCAGAATGGTAAACCCCATCTCAATCCCAATTAAAAGTAATTAATAACCCAATCAAATTTTATAATTAAGAGTGATGAGATCCACATGATAATCCAAGAACCAGATACTCAAAACGTCCATAACCGGGGACACGGCTAACCATGATTAGTTTGTACACTCTGCAGCGTGATACGTCTCCAACGTATCTATAATTTTTGATTGTTCCATGCTATTATATTACCTGTTTTGAATGATTATGGGCTTTATTATACACTTTTATATTACTTTTGGGACTAACCTATTAACCGGAGGCCCAGCCCATATTGTTGTTTTATTGCCTGTTTCAGTATTTCAAAGAAAAGGAATATCAAACAGAGTCCAAACGGAGTGAAACCTTCGGCGGCGTTATTTTTGAGAAGAATATCATCCTGGAGACTTGGAGTTCAAGTCATAAGATCCTCGAGGAGGCCAGGAGATAGCCCCCACCGGCGCGCTGTCTCGTGGACCCCTCGAGGCTCCCCGACCGACTTCTTTCGCCTATATATCCCCTCGTGCCCTAAAACCACCGAATATCAAGATAGATCGGGAGTTCCGCCGCAAGCCTCTGTAGCCACCAAAAGTCAATCGGGACCCTGTTAGAGCACCTGCCGGAGGAATCCATCACCGGAGGCCATCTTCATCATCTCGGCGCTATCCATGACGAGGAGGGAGTAGTTCAGCCTCTGGGCTGAGGGTATGTACCAGTAGCTATGTGTTTGATCTCTCTCTCGTGTTCTCTCTCGTGTTCCCTCTATGGCACGATCTTGATGTATCCCGAGCTTTGCTATTGTAGTTGGATCTTATGATGTTTCTCCCCCTCTACTCTCTTGTGATAAATTGAGTTTCCCCTTTGAAGTTATCTTATCGGATTGAGTCTTTTATGAGAACACTTGATGTATGTCTTGCCGTGTTTATCTGTGGTGACAATGGGATATCATGTGCCTCTTGATGTTTTGGTGACCAACTTGCGGGTTCTGCCCATGAACCTATGCATAGGTGTTGGCACACGTTCTTGACTCTCCGGTAGAAAATTTGGGGCACTCTTTGAAGTACTTTGTGTTGGTTGGATGAATCTGAGATTGTGTGATGCATATCGTATAATCATGCCCACGGATACTTGAGGTGACAATGGAGTATCTAGGTGACATTAGGGTTTTGGTTGATTTGTGTCTTAAGGTGTTATTCTAGTACGAACTCTTTTATAGATTGATCCAAAAGAATAACTTTGAGGTGGTTTCATACCCTACCATAATCTCTACGTTTGTTCTCCGCTATTAGTGGCTTTGGAGTGACTCTTTGTTGCATGTTGAGGGATTATTATATGATCTATCTATGTTATTATTGTTGAGAGAACTTGCACTAGTGAAAGTATGAACCCTAGGCCTTGTTTCCTATCATTGCAATACCGTTTACACTCACTTTTATCATTAGTTACCTTGTTGTTTTTATTATTTCAGATTACAAAAACCTATATCTACCATCCATATTACACTTGTATCACCATCTCTTCATTAACTAGTGCACCTATACAATTTACCATTGTATTGGGTGTGTTGGGGACACAAGAGACTCTTTGTTATTTGGTTACAGGGTTGTTTGAGAGAGACCATCTTCATCCTACGCCTCCTACGGATTGATAAACCTTAGGTCATCCACTTGAGGGAAATTTTCTACTGTCCTACAAACATGTGCACTTGCAGGCCCAACAACGTCTACAAGAAGAAGGTTGTGTAGTAGACATCAAGCAGTTTCTAGTGCCGTTGTCGGGGAGGCTAGGTAAGTGAAGGTATATCTTTAGATCTTGAAATCAAATCTTTTTGTTTCTTGTTTTAGCACTAGCCTAGTTTGTAAAAGAAAACTACAGAAAAATGGAGTTGAGTTTGTCTCATACGCTTCATCTTTTTAATATCTTTCGTGAGTATGATGGAAAGGAAAACTGTGCTCCAGTGCTAGAAGAAGAATTACATAGAATGCTTGGCACTAAATATGTGAATGATGAGCATGATTGCAATGTTGTTAGTATGAATTCCTTGAATATCCATGATGCTAATGATATGCAAAGCCACAAGCTTGGGGAAGCTATGTTTGATGAAGATGATATTTTTTCCCCAAGCTTTGATGAGCAAATTTACTATGATGAAAGCATGCCTCCTATCTATGATGATTATTGTGATGACACATATGCTTTAAAGAATAATCATAACCATGAAACTTCTCATCTTGATCTTAATTTTCAATCATATGATAGTTATTTTGTTGAGTTTGGTCCCACTACTATTGATGAGAACAAATTTTCTTATGTGGAGAGTAGTAAATTTTCTATGCTTGTAGATCATGAAAATAATGCTTTAGGTGCTGGTTATATTGTTGAATTCATTCATGATTCTACTGAAAATTATTATGAGGTAGGAATATATGCTTGTAGGAATTGCAATAATATCAAGTTTCCTCTCTATGTGCTTAAAATTTTGAAGTTATGCTTGTTTTACCTTCCTATGCAAATTGATTATTGTTCCCATAAGTTGTTTGCTTAAAAAATCCCTATGCATAGGAAGTGGGTTAGACTTAAATGTGCTAGTCATATTCTTCATAATGCTCTCTTTATGTTTCAAATCTTATGTCTTATGCGAGCATCATTGAAATCATCATGCCTAGCTAGGGGCGTTAAACGATAGCGCTTGTTGGGAGGCAACCCAATTTTATTTTAGTTTCTTGCTTTTTGGTTCTGTTTAGGAATAAATAATCCATCTAGATTCTGTTTAGATGTGGTTTTATGTTTTAATTAGTGTTTGTCCCAAGTAGAACCTTTGGGAAGACTTGGGTGAAGTCTTTATGCTCATGCTGTAAAAAACAGAAACTTTAGCGCTCACGAGATTGGCTATAACTTTTTTCTGGAGAGTGCTATTTAGTTGATTCTTTTTTCAGATGATTACTAGACAAATTCCTCAGGTCTACCAATTTATTTTAGATTTTTTGGAGTTCAGAAGTTTGCGTTAGTCACAGATTACTACAGACTGTTCTGTTTTTGACAGATTCTGTTTTCATTGTGTTGCTTGCTTATTTTGATGACTCTATGGCTAGTAAAATAGTTTATAAACCCTGGAGAAGTTCTAATACACTAGGTTTAACACCAATATAAATAAAGAATGAGTTCATTACAGAACCTTGAAGTGGTCTTTTGTTTTCTTTCGCTAACGGAGCTCACGAGTTTTCTGTTAAGTTTTGTGTTGTGAAGTTTTCAAGCTTTGGGTAAAGATTCGATGGACTATGGAATAAGGAGTGGCAAGAGCCTAAGCTTGGGGATGCCCCGGAAGGCATCCCCTCTTTTGTCTTCGTTCATCGGTAACTTTACTTGGAGCTATATTTTTATTCACCACATGATATGTGTTTTTCTTGGAGCGTCATTTTCTTTTGTTAGTATTTGCTTGCTGTTAATTAGATTAATGTTTTGCATCTTTAGTTCCAATAAAAATGTCAAGGATAGCCTTTGCCATGCTTATTTTGCTAGTATACATGTTGCTGTTTGAAAACAGAAAGTTTACCGATGTTGCAAAAATTCCCTAGAAAAGTCAGAGAGTGGTATAATGTTGAATCTTTTTGCATATTGAGCTCTGATAAATTTATTACAGTGGGAATTTTAGTTCATAATTTTTGGAGTCAGGGAAGTATTGATACTCTTGCATTCTTTACAGACTGTACAGTTTTGGCAGATTGCTGTTATGTTTGCATTGTTTGCATATGTTTGCTTGTTTAATGATTCTATTTAAGGATAGGAGTATTAAATATGCAGAGACATTTAGTATGCAATGTTGAATAATAATGTTAGTGATTTGTTACAGTAGAAAATGATAAGGTTTTGCATTGGTTTATACTAACCTATCTCACGAGTTCTTGTTGAGTTTGTTGTGAATGAAGCTTTTGATAAAAAGAGAAACCATGATATGAGAGGAATTAAGGAGACACAAAAGTTCAAGCTTGGGGATGCCCAAGGCACCTCAAGATAATATTTCAAGAAGTCTCAAGCATATAAGCTTGGGGATGCCCCGGTAGGCATCCCACCTTTCTTCTTCAACAACTATCGGTTAGTATCGGTTGAGCCTAAGTTTTTGCTTCTTCACATGAGTTGTGCTATCCTTGCATTGTAGTTTTCTTTAGCTTTGCTTTCTGTTTGAGTAAAGTATCAAGATCTGAAATTATTAAATGGGAGAATCTTCACATAGTTGCAATAATTATTCAACTACTCATTGATCTTCACTTATATCTTTCGGAGTAGTTTGTCGTTTGCTCTAGTGCTTCACTTATATAATTTAGAGCACAATGGTGGTTTTATTTTGAAGAAATAGATGAACTCTCATGCTTCACTTATATTATTTTGAGGGTCTTAAATAGCATGGTAATTTGCTTAAATAATCTTAATATGCTAGGTATTCAAAAATAGTAAAAACTTTCTTATGAGTGTGTTGAATACTAAGAGAAGTTTGATGATTGATGATTGTTTTGAGATATGAAGATGGTGATATTAGAGTCATGCTAGTTGAGTAGTTGTGAATTTGAGAAATACTTGTGTTAAAGTTTGTGATTCCCGTAGCATGCACGTATGGTGAACCGTTATGTGATGAAGTCGGAGCATGATTTATTTATTGATTGTCTTCCTTATGAGTGGCGGTCGGGGACGAGCGATGGTATTTTCCTACCAATCTATCCCCCTAGGAGCATGCGCGTAATACTTTGCTTTGATAACTTTTAGATTTTTGCAATAAGTGTGTGAGTTCTTTATGACTAATGTTGAGTCCATGGATTATACGCACTCTCACCCTTCCACCATTGCTAGCCTCTCTAATACCATGCACTTTTTGCCGGTATCATACACCCACCATATATCTTCCTCAAAACAGCAACCATACCTACCTATCATGGCATTTCCATAGCCATTCCGAGATATATTTCCATGCAACTTTTCACCGTTCCATTTATTATGACACGCTCCATCATTGTCATATTGCTTTGCATGATCATGTAGTTGGCATCGTATTTGTGGCAAAGCCACCGTTCATAATTATTTCATACATGTCACTCATGTTTCATTGCATATCCCGGTACACCGCCGGAGGCATTCATATAGAGTCATATTTTGTTCTAAGTATTGAGTTGTAATTCTTGAGTTGTAAGAAAATAAAAGTGTGATGATCATCATTATTAGAGCATTGTCCCAGTGAGGAAAGGATGATGGAGACTATGATTCCCCCACAAGTCGGGATGAGACTCCGGACGAAAAATAAAAAAAAGAAGAAAAAAAGAGGCCATAAAAAAGGAGAAAAGGTCCAAAGAAAAAAAAAGAAAAAAATTGAGAGAAAAAGAGAGAAGGGACAATGCTACTATCCTTTTACCACACTTGTGCTTCAAAGTAGCACCGTGATCTTCATGATAGAGAGTCTCCTATGATATCACTTTCATATACTAGTGGGAATCTTTCATTATAGAACTTGGCTTGTATATTCCAATGATGGGCTTCCTCAAAATGCCCTAGGTCTTCATGAGCAAGCGAGTTGGATGCAAACCCACTTACTTTCTTTTGTTGAGCTTTCATATACTTATAGCTCTAGTGCATCCGTTGCACGGCAATCCCTACTCACTCACATTGATATCTATTAATGGGCATTTCCATAGCCCTTAGATACGCCTAGTTGATGTGAGACTATCTTCCCCTCTTTTTGTCTTCTCCACAACCACCATTCTATTCCACATACAATGCTATATCCATGGCTCACGCTCATGTATTGCGTGAAGATTGAAAAAGTTTTGAGAATGTCAAAAGTATGAAACAATTACTTGGCTTGTCATCGGGGTTGTGCATGATTTAAATATTTTGTGTGGGGAAGATAGAGCATAGCCAGACTATATGATTTTGTAGGGATAACTTTCTTTGGCCATGTTATTTTGAGAAAACATAATTGCTTTGTTAGTATGCTTGAAGTATTATTATTTTTATGTCAATATGAACTTTTGTCTTGAATCTTTCGGATCTGAATATTCATATCACAATTAAGAAGAATTACAATGAAATTATGCCAACTAGCATTCCACATCAAAAATTATCTTTTTTATCATTTACCTACTCGAGGACGAGCAGGAATTAAGCTTGGGGATGCTTGATATGTCTCCTACGTATCTATAATTTTTAATTGTTCCATGCTATTATATTACCTGTTTTGAATGATTATGGGATTTATTATACACTTTTATATTACTTTTGGGACTAACCTATTAACCGGAGGCCCAGCCCATATTGTTGTTTTATTGCATGTTTCAGTATTTCGAAGAAAAGGAATATCAAACGGAGTCCAAACGGAATGAAACCTTCGGCAGCGTTATTTTTGGGAAGAATATCATCCTGGAGATTTGGAGTTCAAGTCAGAAGATCCTCGAGGAGGACAGGAGATAGGGGGGCGCCCCCCCCCCCCTACTGGGCGCGCCCCCTGTCTCGTGGACCTCTCAAGGCTCCCCCGACCGACTTCTTTCGCCTATATATCCCTACGTACCCTAAAACCACCGAATATCAAGATAGATCGGGAGTTCCGGCGCCGCAAGCCTCTGTAGCCACCAAAAGTAAATCGGGACCCTGTTCCGGCACCCTGCCGAAGGGGGAATCCATCACCGGTGGCCATCTTCATCATCCCGGTGCTATCCATGACGAGGAGGGAGTATTTCACCCTCGGGGCTGAGGGTATGTATCAGTAGCTATGTGTTTGATCTCTCTCTCTCTCTCTCTCTCGTGTTCTCTCTCGTGTTCCCTCTATGGCACGATCTTGATGTATCTTGAGCTTTGCTATTGTAGTTGGATCTTATGATGTTTCTCCCCCTCTACTCTCTTGTGATAAATTGAGTTTCCCCTTTGAAGTTATCTTATCGGATTGAGTCTTTTATGAGAACACTTGATGTATGTCTTGCCGTGTTTATCTGTGGTGACAATGGGATATCATGTGCCTCTTGATGTATGTTTTGGTGACCAACTTGCGGGTTCCTCCCATGAACCTATGCATAGGGGTTGGCACACGTTCTTGACTCTCCGGTAGAAAATTTGGGGCACTCTTTGAAGTACTTTGTGTTGGTTGGATGAATCTGAGATTGTGTGATGCATATCGTATAATCATGCCCACGGATACTTGAGGTGACAATGGAGTATCTAGGTGACATTAGGGTTTTGGTTGATTTGTGTCTTAAGGTGTTATTCTAGTACAAAATCTTTTATAGATTGATCCGAAAGAATAACTTTGAGGTGGTTTCGTACCCTACCATAATCTCTACGTTTGTTCTCCGCTATTAGTGGATTTGGAGTGACTCTTTGTTGCATGTTGAGGGATTATTATATGATCTATATATGTTATTATTGTTGAGAGAACCTGCACTAGTGAAAGTATGAACCCTAGGCCTTGTTTCCTATCATTGCAATACCGTTTACGCTCACTTTTATCATTAGTTACCTTGCTGTTTTTATTATTTCAGATTACAAAAACCTATATCTACCATCCATATTGCACTTGTGTCACCATCTCTTCGCCGAACTAGTGCACCTATACAATTTACCATTGTATTGGGTGTGTTGGGGACACAAGAGACTCTTTGTTATTTGGTTACAGGGTTGTTTGAGGGAGACCATCTTCATCCTTCGCCTCCTATGGATTGATAAACCTTAGGTCATCCACTTGAGGGAAATTTGCTACTGTCCTACAAACCTGTGCACTTGCAGGCCCAACAACGTCTACAAGAAGAAGGTTGTGTAGTAGACATCACAGAGGTTTGCGCACTTTTCCCCACAAGACTCGATCTCCTCCGTTGGATTTCTCGCAGTACATGGTGTTTGAGAAACGGATGACCGAGAAACAGTTTTTCAGAAGCGTTAACTCTTTAATCTGAGTAGACAGTACCACCTACATCCCCTACATCTGCTAGCCTACCACTGAAAGAGGTCACACAACATACTCAACAATGCCAGAGCCCATAATGGCTTGTGGCTGCACACGGAAGTTTCTAGCATGAATAATCTCATGATCCCTTTGAGCTTGGGTGGCAGTCCATAGGAGAATCACACGGTACCACGGGATTTCCAAAAAAATACAGGCAATCATTGGGTTCCCCAGGTGCCTCAATCCACCCAGATGTGTATTAATGTTGCCACCTTAAGTTAACCAATAATTAACAATACTCACATCTGTCATGAATACTCTCAAACCCAAACCTCGTCTACGAGCATAGCATAGCAATATAAGCAATGTAGAAGTAACTCCCATAGGTTTGATAATAAACAGGTGAATAGATACTACCTCATCTACTTCCCAAAACCCACAAATTAAATTAGACCCTAACCATGCAATTGTCTGAGGATTGATCTAACTCAATAAAACTGGGTAGTAAAGAGGTATTTTATCAAAGTTTTACTTGCCTTGCTGATGATCCATGAAACCTAGAGACTCGTAGTAGCACGCTTCGCACTCCGGGTACTCTATCGCAAACAAACAAACATACAATAAGCAATCAAGCAACAACGCATGGGTAAAACTCAAATAAGAGATCTAACCAGAAAGTTCAACTTAACTCCGGTTTGCAAAAAGAATCAAATCAAACGTCTCAAACTGCGACAGAAACAAGCTTCGTTTGCTAATCTGGACTAAAGTAAATTTTTATAGTGGCAAAAACTTGTTTAAGTAGGTTAAATAGAAACAGGGTTTCGAGACGAAACTCTAGGCGCTTGAATCGCCTGATTCCGATAAACAAGCGAAAAGTTAAACTAAAACGAAAATCGGATCAGAAATCGCGATCGAAAATAATCACGAAAAAATCTGAGAAAAAGAAAAACTTACGAACAGACTAACGAACGAACGTTCGTTATCTGCGGCTAACGGGCGAAAACTGTTCGTTAAAATGAACGTACGGACGAACGTCCGCTAAATAACTAAACCGAAAAAAAAACCGAACCGAAACAAAAGAACGAATCTAGGGTTTTAAAAAAAAGATCGGTTTTCTCGCGAAAACCGAGGCGGCTACCTCCGGCGGGGTCGGGCAGAATGGCGGCGGCGGCGAGGCGGCGGGCGGCAATGAGGCTCGAGACGGGCGGCACGGTGGCGGCGTCTTGGCAGCGGCGAGTCGGCGCGCTTCGGCAGCGCTTCTGCGGCGGCGGATCGGGGCGGGGCTAGGGTTTGCAGGTGGGCTGCGGCGGTGGCTAGGCCTCGCGGCTTATAAAGCCCCCAGGGAATCCCCGGATCTGACCAAGGTCGGTTTCTTTTTTTTTCGCGCAGAAAAACGAATAAAAGAAATACTAAAAGGACTCCAAAAATCCTGAAATAAATTTTCCCTGTTCTCCAAAAATCTACCGAACAAGGTGAACATTTATTTGGGACTCCAATGCAATTTTGAAAAACGCGTATTTTTCCTAATTCAAATAGAATAGCGATAAAACTCCGAATAAAAATCTTATTTGATTTTAATATTAAATCTCCAATATTTATTTATTTTAAGGAAGTCATTTTATCCTCTCTCTTTTTATTTTTATAAAATAAATATTCGAAGAGGAAATAATTAAGATCAAACGATCCTCTTTTCAAAATTTGAGAAAAACTCAAATATGAAAATAACGGAATTCCCAACTCTCTCTGTGGGTCCTTGAGTTGCGTAGAATTTCCAGGATCAAGCCAAAATGTAATAAAATATGATATGCAATGATGATCTAATGTATAACATTCCAAATTGAAAATTTGGGATGTTACACGGAGTAGAGAGGAGGCCGAGCAGTTCGATCTTCCGTGCCCTAACTTGGCGACGGAAGACACCTACAGCGACGGCGGAGGAGACGAGGTCCGCGGCCGGCGTGAGGACGACATCGGTGAGGTTGCGGCAGCTAAGCGCTTTGTCGTCGGCGTCGTCGGGAGCTAGCAGTGGCGCTAGGGTTTGTCGAGGTGGAGAGGTGGAAGAAGGATTTTGACAGCAATGATATGTGTATTTATAAGGAAAGGGACACCACAACGCAATTACGCAGGTGTCCCTGGTGGTTCACATCTGAGGGACACGTGGCAAACAGGCAACACATTGGAAGTTGTTCCATGTTCCCACGCACGCCTGGACTGTCGGGTGGTTGTTCCGGCTTCTCCAGGTGTCAAGCAATAAGGATAAAGCTTTTAAAACATATTCAATTTTTATCTCTGTATCTTCTGGTGACAAGGACGCAGAGAAGACATCCGATGGTTTCATAGAATGCATATGATTTGGATAGATAGGATTTGAGGTAGAAGCATAGAAGAGGTTAGGGTCCGATCACATTCACTTAGTCCAAAAGATTCAAACAAGAAGACATAGCTATAAGTGAATGATGTAGAGGACAGAACACAAATATATGTATATATCTGAGTAAGACCAAATCAACAAAGTGAAGATCAACATAAGGACAAATCAATGTTGAAGATAAATCAAATGCGAAGAATTAGCAAATGCAACGCCAAATGAAACACTCCAAACAAGAGTTTGGTGGTGGCGTTACCCACCGTATAGGAAGTATTAGACCCAGACACAGTGCACAATTATCGTGGCGCTCCGAAGTCAAATTCTGCATTAATGTATTCACACTCAGAGTGTAAGTCTTCATTGATTGAAGATATACGTTACTTTGTGTGATGCACATATAAGTCATAAATATGCATAAGTGTTAGGATGCGTGTACAATCACAGGACATTTGAGGATTCCAAGATATTTAGCTCACACCGCAACTTGCAAAACCTTTTCTCATCCAAGGGCTTTGTGAAGATATCTGCCAATTGCTCTTGATGTTGGCGTGAATGATATCAATATCTTCCTTCATAACGTGATCTACGAGAAAGTGATGACGAATTTCAATGTGCTTTGTCTTGAGTGCCGAATCGGGTTGTTGGCAATCTTGATGGCGCTTTCATTGTCGCAGATGAGTGGTACTTGCTTCAGATGGATTCCATAGTCCTTGAGAGTTTGCTTCATCCATATAAGCTGAGCGCAAAGAAGATCCAAAGAAGAATGTATTCAGATTCAGAAGGAGAGAGACACCAGTTACGCTTCTTTGAAGACCAATGACAAGTGATCTTCCGAAAGTGACATGTGCTGATGTAGACTTGCGTTCCACTTTGTCACCAAAGCATAATCAAAGATCCGAGAATCCAACTAGATCAAACTCTGAGCCCTTTGGATACCATAATCCTAGTGTTGGGGTGTAAGCCAAATATCGAATAATTCGCTTCACTGCTAAGTGATGCGATTCCTTCGGTGCCGCTTGAAATCGGGCACACATGCAAACAATAAGCATGATATCTGGCCTAGATGCACATAAATAAAGTAAAGAACCAATCATAGAGCGGTATACCTTTTGATCAAACTCTTTCCCATTGGCGTCTGGACTCAGATGACTCTTGGTTGGCATTGGCGTCTTTCAGATATTTCTCTTGAGATATAAAGATGTCGTTGCTTTGCTGACGAATTTGAAGACCAAGGAAGAACTTCAGCTCACCCATCATGGACATCTGATATTGCTCTTGCATCATGTGTCCAAACTCATCACTATATCTCTTGTCAGTGCAGCCGAAGATAATGTCATCCAAATAGATTTGGCACACAAATAGTTCTCCATCATATGTCTTCGTGAAGAGTGTAGGATCTAAAGAACCAGGTTTGAAGACTTTGCTCTTCAGCAAGTCTTTAAGTGTGTCATACCAAGCACGAGGGGCTTGTTTGAGGCCATATAGTGCCTTATTGAGCTTGTATACCATATCAGGATGTTTTGGATCTTCAAAGCCAGGTGGTTGTGCAACATACACTTCTTCTTCAATCTTGCCGCTGAGAAAGGCACTCTTCACATCCATTTGATACAGAAGGATGTTGTGATGGTTGGCATAGGCCAGCAGTATGCGAATGGCTTCAAGCCTAGCCACTGGAGCAAATGTTTCATCAAAGTCAATCCCTTCAACTTGAGTGTATCCATGAGCAACAAGACGAGCCTTGTTTCTGACAACTTGACCATGCTCATCTTCCTTGTTGCGATATATCCATTTGGTGCCTATGATGTTGTGCTTGCGAGGGACAGGACGCTTGACTAATTCCCACACATTGTTCAGCTTGAACTGTTGAAGCTCTTCTTGCATAGCTTGAATCCATTCAGGTTCCATGAAGGCTTCAACAACTTTCTTGGGTTCTAATATTGAGACAAATGCAAAGTGCTCACAGAAATTTGCTAGTCGTGTTGCTCTTGAGCGAGTGAGTGGACCAGTGCATTGATGCTATCAATTATCTTCTCAATCTGCACTTCATTTGCAACACGAGGATGAACTGGGCGAAGATTTTGCTCTTCTTTGATCATTGTCTTCATTTTGAGCATTGACTTGGTGAGCATTGTCTTCAGGTTGATTATGCGCAGAAATGATAAGTTCCTCTTCAGCCTGTACCTCAGAAGGTATGATCTCTCCAGTTCCCATGAGCTTGATGGATTCACTAGGTGGAACTTCATCTAACACATTTGGCAGGTGCTCTCTTTGCGAGCCGTTAGTCTCATCGAACCGCACATCCAAAGTTTCAACCACTTTGTAGTGAAAGAGGTTGAGGACTCTGTAGGAGTGCGAATCCTTTCCATAACCAAGCATGAAACCTTCATGTGCTTTCGGTGCAAATTTTGAAGTGTGATGTGGGTGGATCCTTGATCCAGCACCTAGCACCAAATACTCTGAAGTAGTTTACATTTGGCTTCTTACTAGTTAGGAGCTCATAGGATGTCTTCTTCAGAAGCTTGTGAAGATAAACACGGTTGATGAGAATGGCATGCAGTATCAATGGCTTCGGGCCAGAACTTTCTTGGAGTCTTGTATTCATCAAGCATCGTCCGAGCCATATCAATGAGTGTTCTGTTCTTGCGCTCCACGATGCCATTCTGCTGAGGTGTGTACGAAGCAGAGAACTCATGAGTGATGCCCAATGTATCCAGGTAAAGGTCAAGGCTGGTGTTCTTGAACTCTGTGCCATTGTCACTTCTGATATGCTTGATTTTGACGCCATAGTTCGTCATGGCACGATTGACGAAGCGTCTGAAGACATCCTGCACTTCATTCTTGTAGAGGATTATATGCACCCATGTATATCTTGAATAATCATCAACAATGACGAAACCATAGAGGCAAGCAGTTGTAGTAAGAGTAGAGTAGTGAGTAGGACCAAATAAGTCCATGTGTAGAAGTTCGAAGGGTTGAGATGTCGTATTGATTGTCTTCGAGGGATGCTTGGCCCTCGTCATCTTTCCAGCTTCGCAGGCACCACACAGATGATCTTTCTTGAACTTGATGCCCTCGATGCCTACGACGTGTTTATTTTTTGCGAGAGTGTACAGGTTCCTCATGCCAGCATGCCCTAGCCTCCGATGCCAGAGCCAGCACTCTGAAGCTTTTGCTAGAAGACATACGGCTAACTGTGGTCCTGCTGAGAAATCTACCATATATAGATCATATTTCCGGTACCCTTCAAAGACTAGAGACTTGTCAGATTCCATTAGAACAAGGAAATGATATTTTCCAAATATCACAATCATATTCAAGTCGCGAAGCATTGATACAGACATTAAGTTGAAACCAAGGGATTCAACAAGCATCACTTTATCCATGTGCTGATCCTTTGAGATTGCAACTCTACCTAGACCCAATACCTTGCTTTTACCAGTGTCAGCAAATGTGATGTGACTCTTGTATGATGGACGTAAGGTTGAGTCCATGAGAAGACTTCAATCACCAGTCATGTGATTAGTGCATCCACTGTCCATAATCCATTCTGAAGCATGTGGTGTCATACCCTACAGTATAGTTAGGGGGATAGGCTTCACCAAGAGTATTGTGAAGCATAGACATTTGACGAACAAGAAGATTTTCAAAGCTCAGATCAAGGTTAGGACTGATAGGATTATTGGCAAGTGATTCAGGAACAAAATACATAGTAAGACCATTTGGGCATTTTATCTTGCACCCCACAAGATGTTTTAGGTCCCCAGCATAAGCATCGGACGCCTTTGATTTCAGGCTGGGGACCTTTCCCTGCAAAAGAAAGTTAATTTTTCTTAACCACCCACATTTTCAGGGGTGGCTTAGAAGCAATGAGTCTAAGTGCAGCATCTGAGAACTTCGGCTTTGGTGCCCTAGCAAATAGCCTTGCAGGAGGTGAATAGTACTCATATGGATAAGCAGAAAAGTTCTTAGTTTTATGAACATAGCGGTTTGAAGAAACACGCTCATATTCATACCTTTGAGTATGATTTTCCTGCAAAACATTGGCGTTAGGGTGACTCAGGTGAGTCCTCTGTCTGTATGAAGCCTTTGGGCCATATGAAGCCTTTGGTCTGGGGTTTGTCTTCTTATTTTGTGGTGTCATGATAACATTCACAGGAAGATTCTCAAGACACCTTTTGGGCACCCAAATCTTCTTCATAGGCGGTCCATTCCTGCAGTTAGTACCAATATACCTCGCAAACACTTCACCATTCTGATTCTTAAACAGTTTATAGTTTGCATCAAAGGATTCATCAATGATAATTGGGTTAGCACAAGTGAAGCCAGATAAGGTGGATGGATCCACTGAAGGTTCCTTTGCAGCAACCCATGTGGTTTTGGGGGTCGCTCGGGCTTCCAAAGAAGAGCCATCAACATTCATTTTCCTCTCGAACCCAACACCCTCTTTCCTTGGGTTCGGTTCAGAATCTGCTTTTTGAGGACATCACATAGTGTCTGATGCCCTTTGAGACTTTTGTACATCCCTGTCTCAAGCAATGTCTTCAACCTAGCATTTTCATCCGCAATAGTAGTGGTATCCTCGGCAGAGGGTTAGTTACCACATTAGCGATTGAAGATATTGCAACAAGATGGCAGCGATAGAATATTCAAGAATGTAGTAGCGTTATCACGCTCAAGGCATTTTATACATGGTGGTTCAAATCCTTCCTAGCCGGGACTAGTCTGTTGAGCGCAAAGTGACTCATTTTCTTTTTGAAGATCTTCATGAACTGCTCTCAATTTCTCAAGTTCTTGCTTCCTTTGAAGATAATCATAGGAAAGCTTTTCATGAGTTGTTGAGAGTGTTTCATGACGACTTTCAAGTTCCTCATACTTAACATGAAGATTTTTTATATCTTAAATTAAGGATTGAGATCGGGTCATTTCCGCGTCCAACAGGTCAACGCTTTTGTCTAACAGTTTTTGAATATGTTCCATAGCTTTCTGTTGTTCAGTTGCAATTTTATCAAGTGTTTTGTAGATGGGTTTGGATTCACAATTAGAGTCATCTTCACTTGATGTTTGAAAGTAAGCATCGCATGAGTTTACGTTGGCACCACGTGCCATGAAGCAGTAGGTAGGAGCGGAGTTGTCCTGGTCATTAGCATCAGTGTTGTCGACGGAGCCATTGTCTTCAGTGTTGAAGATGGACTTGGCAACGTAGGCTGTAGCTAATGCCAGACTTGCAACGCCAGAGTCGGACTCCTCCTCAGACTCCACCTCCGCCTCCTCAGAAGCAGACTCCTCCTCTGAATCCATCTCCTTGACAACAAAAGCACGAGCCTTGCCAGATGAGCTCTTCTTATGTGATGAAGACTTGGAGGAAGACTTGGAAGAAGACTTTGAGGATTTCTTCTTCTTCTTGTCATCAGAATCATATTCCTCGCTCTTCTTCTTCTTCTTGCTCTCATTGTCCCATTGTGGACACTCAGACATGTAGTGACTAGGTTTCTTGCACTTGTGGCATGTTCTCTTCTTGTGGTCATGAGTGGAAGCTTCATCATTTCTCGAGCTGGATCTTGAAGACTTTCTGAAGACTTTCTTCTTGGTGAATTTCTGGAACTTCTTCACAAGCATAGCAAGCTCCTTTCCAATGTCTTCAGGATCCCCAGAACTGCAGTCAGATTCTTCTTTAGATGAGGAAACAACCTTTGCCTTCAAAGCGCAAGTTCGGCCATAATTGGGACCATAGATGTCTCTTTTCTCAGATAGCTGAAACTCGTGTGTGTTGAGCCTCTCAAGTATGTCAGACGGATCGAGTGTCTTGAAGTCAGGGCGTTCTTGAATCATCAGGGCTAGGGTCCCTATAACCATCAAAGATCGTTGAAGTAGCTAATTCCTCTAAATAGGAGGCGTTGAGAACAAAGAAATTATTGGAGCTATCATTTTCCTCTAGCATTAATAGAATTCATTGGTGTTAAGAAAACCCTCTTGTGGGAAGGTTGGTCAAACGAGCTGTCAAGTGATCTCAGGAGTGTCTTGACGATTTCATGCTTGGTGATCTCAGTGGTGCCGAGAGCATGAAGCTCATTTGTGATATCAGTGAAGCGATCAAACGTGAGCTGGACATTCTCATTGTCATTTTTCTTGAAGCGGTTGAAGAGGTTGCGAAGGACACTGATCCTTTGATCTCTCTGGGTTGAGACGCCTTCATTGACCTTGGAGAGCCAGTCCCAGACTAGCTTCGACGTTTCCAAAGCACTCACACGGCCATACTGTCCTTTGGTCAGATGACCACAGATGATTTTCTTGGCAGTAGAATCCAGTTGAACGAACTTCTTGACATCAGCAGGGGTGACACCTTCACCAGTCTTGCGAACGTCGTTCTTGACGACATACCATAGATCGACATCAATGGCTTCAAGATGCATGCGCATCTTATTCTTCCGATAGAGGGTAATCGGTGCCATCGAAGGCAGACGCATAGCGGAGACTTTGATTATCCATGCAGTCGACATAGCTAAAACTCTAGGTGGTTAAACCGAATCACACAGAACAAGGGAGTACCTTGCTCTGATACTAATTGAAAGTGCTAGTTATCGACTAGAGGGGGGTGAATAGGCGATTTTTATGGAAGTCTTCAAAACATGGGAGTTTCGAAGGCAAACAATAGAAATGAACCTATTAACATGCAGCGGAAGGTAGACTACACTAGACAAGCAATAGTCAAGCAAGTAATGAAGCTAAAGCACGAAGACTATTAGCAGCTAGGTAGTATGGATCAAAATGGAAGATAGTATGAAGCCAAACAACAATAGACGTCACACAGTGAAGTCAAACAGATAAGACATGCAAGCAAGAGGCTTCACGAAGACAACTGTAAATAAGTAAAGGAAGAGATAGAACCAATTGCTTGGTGAAGACAAAGGATTTGTTGGACCAGTTCGATTCTTTGTGACAAGCTGTGCGCTGAATTAGGGAGGCTGAGATTCAACTCGATCAAGCGTCTTCACCTTATTCCCTTGAGCTAAGGACACTTAGTCCTTGCCCAATCACTCTGGTAAGTCTTCAAGGTAGACTTCCAAACCTTCACAGACTTCGTTCACGGCAATCCACATTGACTCTTGGATGCTCGAGCAGCGACGCCTAACCGTCTGGAGGATTCACAGTCCTCAAGTGTAACAAGTCTTCAGGTCACGCAGACAGAAAGACTTCAGTGATGCCTAACACTCTTTGGCTCTAGGTGTTTGGGATTTGTCCTCGCAAGGATTTCTCTCTCTCAAAAGCTTGGTGGGTTGCTCTCAAAGCGACAAAAGGCATGCACTAACTCTGAGCAGCCACCAATTTATGGTGTAGGGGTGGGCTATTTATAGCCACTAGGTAACCCGACCTGATTTATGCAGAAATGACCACAGGTCACTAAGGAACTGACACGTGTTCCAACGGTCAGATTTCAAACACACGCAGCAGCTTGACTTGGGCTACAAGTAAAGCTGACTCATCCAGCTCTGGATAACATTTGCTCTCATTGTCTTCGCTCGAAGACATAGGATTTGGTTGAGCATCACTTCAGTCACTCTGACTTTGTTCACTTGGACCCCACTTAATAGTATGGTGGTTCCTGTGACTCAACAAAGAAGAAAAGGAAACCATGAAACAGCTATGTCTTAGCACTCCATAGTCTTCACGTGAATGTCTTCTTGAGTCATAATCTTCGTTGTGAATATCTTCACATACCACCATTGTCTTCAATGTCTTCACACATTTTTAGGGGTCATCTCAGGTAGGTAAACCGAATCAATGAGGGACTACTACCTGTGTTATCCTGCAATTCTGACAAACACATTAGTCCCTCAACCAGGTTTGTTGTTAATACTCCAAAACCAACTAGGGGTGGCACTAGATGCACTGACACCATCAAGTTTGGCTTCAGAAGAATGTCCCTTGGTGGGCCATAGAGTACGCCACAGAATATGGTACACTGTGCGTGGCAAGTATTCGAGGTCCTTCACAAAGAATTCCTTTGGATATTCAGCGTCTTGAGGCAATGGCTTCATCAGGCTAAGCATTTGGCTCATGTTTGGATCTGGCTTCTGAAAGATACTCTGCAGCTCATCCCTATGAAGCTGACAACTAGGTTCTTATAACTCACCTGGAGTGGGCAGGGAAGTAAGCTCGATGATGTCTTGAGCTTTGGCTCCATGATGTACATCACCTGTCATCCACTCAAGGACCCAAGTCTTCGGATCCCTATTGTAGCCGCGAATATGGAGCGTGGCATAGAACTGCAGCAGAAGCTCTTCATTCTAGTGTTTTTTGTCAGACACAAAAGGCAGAAGACCAACATCCCTAAAGCAGTCAAGAGCTTCTTCAAGAAATGGCAGCCCAGCTATAGCTTCACAATCCAGACGCATGTGTGGAAAGATCCGCTCTTGGTTGTACAGGATGAATGAGTAGTAGCTTCGCTGTTGATGGCTCCAAAATCTATCTAAGGAGATCTTAGGCTTCGTGTAAGGATTCTTGGAGCTGTCAAAGAAAGTGTTGTGCTCTCTGAAGTTGTGCACGCTGAAAGAACCTTGTGTAGTTACAGCACTGGGAAGCCTTGGCATCCTAGGCTTGGACTTCTGAACTTGAGGCCTCTGCTCCACATGGTAATCATATTGTGGCCCGGGAGCAGTGGGTGGAACCATAATTGGCTAGCTGACAGTGACAAGCTGACCTTCACAATTGAATGCCTGTTCCATGCTGTGAGGCCTTGGAGGAGGAACGACGCCATCCGAGATGATAGGCGTCATGGTGGCTTCAGTATTCGCATTAGCTTCAGGCTCCACATTGTCTTTGGCCATGACTGAGTCATTGGCTTCAGTGGCGTTGTTTGTGGCAGCCTCAGGGTTTTCAACCTCCATCTGTTCCTGGACTGGAGGGTCGGGCACAATCACATTCTCCTCGAGAATGACTTGATCACTTGCTGGGGGTGTGGCTTCTCTTTCTTCTTCTGTTTCTTCTTTGTCTTCATCGGCTGAAGCAGCCGGAATGTCTTCAGCAGTCTTGGCTTCAGACTCTTGAGGCAGTCGCATAAGGAGTGGCTTCAGAAAACACTTGGCGTGCTACTGATCTAGTGTGTTGCGCTTCTCCTTCTGGAATGGTGGATATGGAGACCTGTGGCCGGAGGCCTTGCGAAGCCCGCGGAACGCTAGTGACGCCTTTGGAGAAGGAGTGGTATGTTCCATGTAGTCTTCATCATCAAGGACTGAAGAAGTAAATCGAGCAGGGGGAGTACGTGGTGTCTCATCTTGTACTGGGGTGTCTTGTTGTTGGCGCTCGGCCCATGAGTCATCTTGAGCGATTGGCGTCAATGGACGACCAATGCTAATGAGTTCACTGCTCATGAGAGCAGACGATGATACCGACTGGGGCTCGAACTGAGGAAGGACTACATCATCATCTACATTGTCTTCGTGACCAATGTCTTCAGTTGTGTTAGGATCAGCAGCTGGAACTTCTTCACTTGCATGAGCCTCTGTCGAAGCAGGCTCATGGATCACAAGACGACGCTCGTGGTTGGTTGAAGCAGGAAGAGCAACTGAGATTGGTTCAACATTGAGGGGCTCTATGGCAGCAGCACGCTCTTTCTTTGAAGACTTTCAAGCCTTGGTCTTCAATTTCTTCTTGGAGGGAGCATCGTCAGAAGTATCCTTGTGCTCACTCTTCATGGCTTCGGCTTCAGCCTGCCGTGTCTTCTTCATTTCTGAAGCTGCTGAGGGAACCTTTGTCTTCGAGCCAGTCATGCTGGCAGGGAAGACAATGCTAGGTTGTTGCTGCCTTGAAGATTTAGCTTCCGTTTCAGCAGACTTCTTGGTTTTCTTGGCAGCCATCTTGGGGTCGATGCCAGGACTCCCAAGAGCCTTTCACTTCTCTACTTCATTATGGGCTTGAACACATTTCTGCGCATAATACTTCATGCGTTCGCGTGAGCCTTTGGCTTCTTCCCGCTTCTTGTGGAACTCTTCATTAAGATCATCCAACATCTTCTTGAAGATTTGCACATTAGCCACACTGAGCTTGGCCATGTGCTTCTTCAAATGCGCCTTCTCATGATCAATCTTGCTCTTGAGCTCGACCATTTTCTGAGCCAAGGCCAATTTGTTGGCAATGGCTCCGTGGAATGTGACGCTAATGTCCACGGGCAGCTGAAGTTGTTCAATACTGATGCTCTGGTTGTGAAACCATTCATCAATGAAGTTGTTCAATATGTCAACATCAAAGAGGGGCAGATCATTGAAGATATCCGCCTCTTGCTTGCTCTTGATCAGCATCTCTAGAGCTTCATCTCCAAGATCTTCATCACTTGAAAGATCAATGGTGTCTTCCTCGTTGCGCAGAACGGCAGCAGGAGTTAGTTCATGGCCATAAATCTTCTTGGGCTTCTTGGTCTTCTTTGTCCTCTTGGACACACGAGACAGGTCGTCAGACTGCGCACTGGGTTCAGGAGGTGCAATCTTCAAGGGCTTCACAGTTGAAGCAGTTGGTGCAGCAGAGGTCGAAGCTTTTGTCTTCTTCTTCTGCTTTGTGGTGCAGGAGCATCTTCGGAGTCTGCGTCATCAGCTAATTGCTCCAGTGTGGCCCTCTAAGCTGCAATGCGGGAGAGGGGCCCATCGAAGCTAGTGAAGGGCCTGGTGATGTTGGGATTGGCATCGCGAGTGCCATCCTGTCTTGGAGCAGACGACCAGGGTTGAAGTTGAGTCCAAAATCCCTCTTGTTCTTTGCAACTGACTCCTTTGCGAACTGGTAGTTGCGCTTGAACAGATTGTTGTCACGACACCATAATAAGGATGATGGGTCAGCATTCTCATGCTTCGGTCCTCAGACCATGCACGGATAGAAACCTTGAGCAGTAGCTTCAGGCTTCGACTTTGGCTGTAGATTCTTGTATAGAATATCGTCCCATGGGCGCTTGACGGCGTTCTTCTCAGCATATTCAGCCGTGACAAAGTTGTACTTGCACCATTGTTTCTGCCCAATATCTTCGAATCCATTGGATTCGAGTCTTGCGCTGATTATAGTTCTCCTCTCGATCTGTTTTGGATAGTTCATGCAGATCCGGAGGCAGATCTAGAGCTGTATTGCCTCGGTGCTTCCTGCCACCTTTCCTAGCTGACTTCTCTATGGCCATGATATTCAAGCAGATAGGCTTCAAAATGGTGAAAGGCTTCCGTTTACTGGTTAGACAAGAAATGGCTTCAAGAGAGTGAATACGATGTTGTAAGAACTCTGCAAATGAATGCAAACTATGAGAACCAAGGGATTCTCCCATGGACATGTACCTGTGACTCGCCCAGCATTAGAGGTGTGAGGGAAGGGGAATAGGTCATATGCATCCTCAGAAGATTTTGAAGATAAATCAGTTTGAAGACATTGACCTCATAGTGCGAAGACATTCACTTATTTGAAGAGAGTTGGTTCCAGATTTGTACAAATCCATGAATAAGTACAAGTGAGGAATCTAACTAGTTATGAAGCATAAGTGAATATCCTTTGCATGATATGAGATGCAGACAGAGACAGATCCCGATTTGGAAGTATAGAAACCACTTTTGGTTGAAGAGGATGGATTTGACGGATCAAAAAGACAGTAAAAAGTGAGATTTAATTACCGCTGACGAACTGCTAGACGAGGCAGAGAAATAAGCCGAGCAGTTCAATCTCCCGCACCCTAACTTGGCGGCAGAAGACACCTACGGCGGTGGTGGAGAGGATGAGATCCGCGGCCGGCATGAGGACGGCATCGAAGAAGTTGCGGCAGCTAAGCACTTCGTCTCCGGCATCGACGTGAGCTAGCGGAGGCGCTAGGGTTTGAGCGAGGTTGCGAGGTGGAAGAAGAAATAATGACCGTGCAGTGTGAGTATTTATAAGGTAGAGGGTTGCACGGTGTAATTACGTAGGTGCCCCTGGTGGTTCACATCTGATGGACATGTGGCGTGCATGCAACTCATTGAAAGTTGTTCCATGTTCCCACGCACGTCTGGTTTGTCGGGTGGTCGTTCCGGCTTCTCCGGGATTCAGGCAAAAGAGATATATCATTGAAAGCAGTTTTAAATGTGTGTCTCTTCATCTTCAGCCGACAAGGATGCAGTGAAGACATTCGATAGGTTTCAACGGAACGCATATGACTAGATAGATAGAGTTTGAGGAAGAAGCACAGAAGGGGTTAGGGTCCGATCACATTCACTTAGTTCAGAAAAGTGGCAAGTTTGAAGACATAGCTATAAGTGAATGCTGTAGAGGACATATCAAAAGACTAAATCAACATTGCAAACATAAACCATGAAGATAAATCAATGTTGAAGAAAAACCAAATGCGAAGATAATGCAATCATGACGCCAAAAGAAATCTTCGAGAAAGCTTGGTGGTGGCGTTACCCACCGTATAGGAAGTATTAGACCCAGACACGGCACACAATTATTGTGGCGCTCCAAGGTCAAACTCCGTGTTAATGTATTCAAACTTAGAGTGTATGTCTTCATTGATTGAAGATATACGTTACTTCATGTGTTGCACATCTAAGTCATCAACGTGCATAAGCGTTAGGATGTGTGTCCAATTACAGGACATTTGAGGATTCTAAGATATTTAGCTTACACCGCGACTTGCAAAACCTTTTCTCATCCAAGGGCTTTGTGAACATATCTGCCAATTGCTCTTCAGTGTTGACATGAATGATATCAATATCTTCCTTCATGATATGATCTCTGAGAAAGTGATGACGGATCTGAATGTGCTTTCTCTTCGAGTGTTGAACTGGGTTATTGGCAATCTTGATGGCGCTTTCATTGTCGTAGTAGAGTGGCACATGCTTCAGGTGGATTCCATAGTCCTTGAGAGTTTGCTCCATCCATAGAAGTTGTCTTGTGACAAGATCCAGCTGACAATGTATTCAGATTCAGCAGTGGAGAGGGATACACAGTTCTGCTTCTTTGAAGACCAACAGACAAGAGATCGTCCAACAAAGTGACATGTTTCTGATGTGGACTTGCGATCTACCATGTCACCAGCATAATCAGCATCTAAGAATCCAACTAGATCAAACTCTGAGCCCTTTGGATACCATAATCCTAGTGTTGGGGTGTAAGCCAAATATCGAAGAATTCGCTTCACAGCTAAGTGATGCGATTCCTTTGGTGCCACTTGAAATCGGGCACACATGCAAACGCTAAGCATTATATCTGGCCTAGATGCACATAAATAGAGTGAAGAACCAATCATGGAGCAGTATACCTTTTTATCGTACTCTTTACCATTGTTGTTGGGACCCAATTGACCTTTGGTTGGCATTGGCATCGTGTACCCTTTGCAGTCTTGCATTCCAAACTTCTTCAGGCAATCTTTGAGATATTTTTCTTGTGAAATGAAGATGCCATTGCTCTGTTGACGGATTTGAAGACCGAGGAAGAATTTCAGCTCTCCCATCATGGACATCTGATATTGCTCTTGCATCATATGATCAAACTCATCACTGTATCTCTTATCAGTGCAGCCAAAGATAATGTCATCCACGTAGATTTGGCATACAAAGAGTTCACCATCATATGTCTTTGTGAATAGAGTGGGATCTAGAGAACTAGGTTTGAAGCCTTTGCTCTTCAGGAAGTCTTTGAGTGTGTCATACCAAGCTCAAGCTGCTTGTTTGAGGCCATACAGTTCCTTGCTGAGCTTGTATACCATGTCAGGACGCTTTGGGTCTTCAAAACCAGGTGGTTGTGCAACATACACTTCTTTCTTTAATTTTGCCGTTAAGAAATGCACTTTTTACATCCATTTGGTATAGAAGAATGTTGTTGTGGTTGGCATAGGCTAGCAGAATGCGAATAGCTTCAAGCCTTGCCATAGGAGCAAATGTTTCATCGAAGTCAATCCCTTCAACTTGATTGTAACGTTGAGCAACGAGACGAGCCTTGTTTCTGACGACTTGACCATGCTCATCTTGTCTGTTGCGATAGATCCATTTGGTGCCAATGATATTGTGCTTGCGAGGATCAGGACGCTTCACTAGCTCCCAAACATTGTTCGGCTCGAACTGTTGAAGTTCTTCTTGCATAGCTTGAATCCATTCAGGTTCCATGAAGGCTTCATCAACTTTCTTGGGTTCAGATATAGAGACAAATGCAAAGTGCCCACAGAAATTTGCTAGCCATGTTGCTCTTGAATGAGTGAGTGGACCAGGTGCCTTAATGCTATCAATTATCTTCTCAATATGTACTTCATTTGCAACACGAGGATGAATTGGACGAAGATTTTGCCCTTGCCGATCATTGTCTTCATCTTCAGCATTGGCTTCAGGCTGAGCAGTGTCTTCGGGTTGATTAGGTGCAGAAATGATGATTTCCTCTTCAGCCTGTGCCTCTTAAGGTATGATTTCTCCAGTACCCATCAGCTTGATCGATTCACTTGGTGAGGCTTCATCTAGCACATTTGGCAGGTGCTCTCTTTGCGAGCCGTTAGTCTCATCGAATCAAGCACATCCACAGTTTCAACCACTTTATAGTGAAAGAGGTTGAAGACTCTGTAGGAGTGCGAATCCTTTCCGTAGCCAAGCATAAAACCTTCATGTGCTTTCGGTGCAAATTTTGAAGTGTGATGTGGATCCTTGATCCAGCACCTAGCACCAAATAGTCTGAAGTAGCTGACATTTGCCTTCTTACCAGTTAGGAGCTCATAGGATGTCTTATTTAGAAGCTTGTGAAGATAAACATGGTTGATAACGTGGCATGCAGTATCAATGGCTTCAGGCTAGAGTTTCCTTGGTGTCTTCTACTCATCAAGCATCGTCTGTGCCATCTCAATGAGGGTTCTGTTCTTGCGCTCCATGATGCCATTCTGTTGAGGTGTGTGCCACGTCTTGAGCTTGCGTTGGTTTTCCTCGAAGAGGAGAGGGTGATGCAGCAAGTGTAGCGTAAGTATTTCCCTCAGTTTTTGAGAACCAAGGTATCAATCCAGTAGGAGGCTCCTCAAAAGTCCCACGCACCTACACAAACAAACTGAGAACACGCAACGAACGCAATAAAGGGGTTGTCAATCCCTTCACGGCCACTTGCAAAAGTGAGATCTAATAAAGATAGTATGATAAGATAAATATATTTTTGGTATTTTATAATATAGACGCAAAAAGTAAAGATGCAAGTAAAAGTAGATTGAAAGCAAATATGATAAGAGATAGACCCGGGGGCCATAGGTTTCACTAGTGGCTTCTCTCAAGATAGCATAAGTATTGTGGTGGGTGAACAAATTCTTGTCGAGCAATTGATAGAAAAGCGCATAGTTATGAGATTATCTAGGCATGATCATGTATATAGGCATCACGTCCATAACAAGTAGACCGACTCTTGCCTGCATCTACTACTATTACTCCACACATCGACCGCTATCCAGCATGCATCTAGAGTATTAAGTTCATAAGAACAGAGTAACGCATTAAGCAAGATGACATGATGTAGAGGGATAAACTCATGCAATATGATATAAACCCCATTGTTGGGGATATAACTATTTGTGTAAGCCGCCCAGGAGGGGCCGGGTTACGCAAAGAAGACTCGCCAGATCGAAGCCTGTCATCAAGCATGAAGACGGCGGTTCAATAAAGGGCTTAAGGCCCACAGGCGACTTATGGCCCGTTGTAACAAACCGCCACAATGGCATGACTTGTATCATAGGGTAGATTTAACTAGTCACCGAGCCGGACACTGTTTATAAGCCGGCCGGGACTCTGTAAGCCGTAGGGCGTCAACCCGTGTATATAAGGGGACAACCTGCTGGCGGCTTAAGGGCAAGAAACAACTCCTCGAGAGCCGGGCATAGCGTATCTCGCTCCCTGGTTACCGAAACATCAAGCAATACTAACCCAACTAGACGTAGGCCTTACCTTCACCGTAAGGGGCCGAACTAGTATAAACCTCTCGTGTCCTTTGTCCCGATTAACCCCTTTAAGCTTCCTAGTTGTGATGGCTCTACGACTAAGTCCTTGCATGAGGACATCTGCCATGACAATTCCACGACAGTTGGCGCCCACCGTGGGGCCAGCGCCGCAGTGGATTTGAGTTCTTGAAGGGCAGCTTGAAGGGCTCAAGGGATCTGTGATGGCCGGATGACCAAGAGTCATGGCGGCAAGATCTACATCGACAATGAAGGCTGGGGCCCCGACGCCGACTAAATTGAGTACGGGTACCGGGTCCCCTTTGGCGGAATCCACGTCTTCATCGGCCGGATCGGTGAGCCGGACCCTATGCCGGACAATTGCCCCGACCTCGTCGAGACGGCTCAGCGTGCGAGACCCGCACGAGCTCAACCTGTCGTGAAGCGTGCCTTCGTGGGCTGCGTCCACGGATAAGAAATTCCTGAAGGATCTAAAGATGGTGGTGAGACGGTCGTCCCCTCGGATGATGATTCGTCCGCCGGTTCAACAGATTCTTTATATCAAGTCCAAGAGGGCATGCTTGGGGCTGTTCTAACGGCTCTAGTACTCCGGTCTTCTATGAGCCGCCAAGCTAGGCAGGAGTCTTCATGGATGGTACTCAACCCGGTCAATACTCAGCGGTACAACAGCAATAACGTCCGGGTCGAGGGAGCGGCCAGGCGGGGAGGCCACTGTCGCCCGACTCAGTCTTGATGGATCTTATGGATAAGCTGACGGCCCTGTTAACCGCCACGGTTATTCCTGCAAATCAAGATGAGCATAACGCGGAGGTGGCGAGGGTGCATGAGGAGATAGCCCGGGCCAAGGAGGCCTTGGCAGCTGAGGACACCAGGTTAGCTACACAGCGGGTGGCTTTGATCATATTTGAATCATAGCTTAACCCCTTTGGGTCTGACGTGGATCGTATTCGAATCAGCGTTATTAAACAACTCTCATGGTCACTTGGGGGCTTCCTATTCAAACATAGGTCGTATTCGAACCAAAGAGAAAATATCTGTCGAAACCCACTTGATCGGCATCGCCAAAGCCACTGGGGCTATATGATCGTATTCGAATCTTAGCTTAACCCCTTTGGAACGGTTCACCGATCGTATTCAATCGAGGCCTTTGAAATTAAGTTTACTATTCATTATACTCTGTAAGTATAAATGTTATTAAGGGCCAGGTAAACATTATATGTGCCAACTGTCAGGAGTTAAATTAACTCCCTGATTTGGGTCACATAAGCCGGCGAGTATATACCAAATAAGATTGCAGGTATGCTATTGTGATCATAATCATAAACAGGCCTTTATATGATGTTTTGGTTCATACTCCGGGATATCAATACTTTATGTGACCCTGGATGCGATAAATCGCCGAGGGAATTCTATTTTGTTTTACACACAGGATAAAGCAAGAAGAATTTTGACATCAAGGAAAGATCAACATAAGCTGGAAGTATATAACGATGGCGGCTTACGAAAGTATTAAGCGCCACAAACTTGCGCGAAGGCATGACAAAGTTAAGAGGTTTTTTCGACCCTATTACAAGACTCCCCGAGTCTGAACAATGAAGCATTATTTTTTGCAAGGTCATAACGCCTGGCGGTTCACTCCTTTGGTAGGCTTGATGGTTCCGGGTTATCCTTCTCCGCCTCTCCGTTGGTTGCTTTGTCCTGGAAGGTTGACGAGGCCCAGTCAATGTCACTCAAGGCTTCAAACTCAGCTTCATCATCTATTAAACCGGCTGGGTCCACTTAAGGGGAAAAGTATGCTTACGCGTTGGAGGGATCAGGCTGACTTGATCATATGGAGTGTTTGGAATTCTCCGATTCTCATTATCATAGCCCGGAGAGTACTTGGAGAGGTCAGTATCGTTCCCAAAAAGGGTAGCCACGGGACGTATGACTTTGACGCAGGCGGTGAAATCATGATCATCAAATACGGTACCATCTTCCTTCAGACTCGGGTATCCAAGAGCAAGGTCGGTCGGGTCTAGTTCTGGAATCCATGCTTTTGCCCGGCTCAATGCGGCTACGGCCCCGGCTCTTGAAGATGCCTGCCTTAAATCCTGGATCCGCTGAGGTAGCACAGCGAGACACTTCAAAGACATCTTGCGTAAGGTGGGGAGTGGTATTTGATAAGGCTACAACAGCCAAAGCATCGTTGTGACCCGGTGTACAGCTGCTCCACTAGAGTGTAAACCGCCTTAAGTTTGACCAGCATGTTTTGCTTGAGGTTGGTGCTCCTGGGGCCTGTGTGTTCACAAACATAAAGGTGAGCCGGAGATAACGATAACGGAAATAATCAAAGAAAGGATTGCAATGTTTGGGGTTATGAACAATAACTTACCGAAGATGGTTGAGACCATTTGAGATATATGACGCTTTAAGTTGGACAGCTCGGTGGTTGCGTCTGCAAGTGAAGCCTCTGCCGTCTCAGCCCGGGTCACCAGTGAAGCCTTCTCATCAGCCCAGATTTTCTTCTCTAACTCAAAATTCTTCTTCAACTTCTCTTGTTCAGAGACGCTGAATTCAAATTTGGAGTTGGCTTTTTGAGTTTCAAGCTCTTGAGTTGTCGAACGGCTCTTGTGTCAGCAATCTCCGACTCAAATTGACTTATGGTGACCTACATTGATACCGAGTTATGGTAAGAATCATGGTAAGATAATACTAAGTCCCAAGTACTTTACAAGTAAAGATACTTGACACTTGGGGGCTAATGTATGCTGAAGAATTTTTTAATCTACCATGCCGGGTTATGTATATTAAGTCTCAAGCACTTTACAAGTAAAGATACTTGACACTTGGGGGCTAATGTGTATCGCAAGTTCAAAACTATCATGCTATAGCCGGGCTAAATATATTCTCTTTAAACCGGACAAACCAACAGTAAGCAGATTTCTAAGTCTACATCATATTTATTTATAAGCAGTAGACTTGGGGGCTGGTACGGTAAGTAAGATTCAGGAAAATAGCATAAGTTATACCTCAGATTTGTGCTGTATTTGTTTCACCATGTCAATTTCCAGGTCACGGCTATTATGCACTTGATTCAGATAACCCGAGACTATATCACCAATGCTTAAGTGAGTATAATCAGTAATGTCCTGCTTGGCCTTTCGGTGTTCGACAAGTTCTTCCTTGGCAGTACATTTGGCAAGGATAGTAGGCCGCCCTGGTTCAACAAACTGACTTTTCAAAGCTTCAACTTCGGGTCGGTCGTCTTGACCGGCTAGGAGCTTCGGGTTATCGGAACTGTTGAGAGTATCTTTGGCGGTAATCGAGAGGTTGGCACCGGAATGTCGAAGCAGTTCGGCTGATGGGTGGAGTTGTCTGGAGCAGACATATCAGGCGCCGATTCAGTTACAATCGGGTCTTGGGACGGCTTATTCTTCTTTGCCCTCTTGCTGGGCTTCACTTGCATGTTGTTAACAAAGGTAGAAGGATGAATACTAAAGCATGAGTAAGGTCAAAGCCTGGAGTAACTAAAGTTACTGATGCAGGGAGCAGTTTTGAAAGCTGGCATGTTTGATTGCATAGACTCATGGGAGGAAGGAGAGGTATCCTGATAATTGGAGTCGATGAATTGATAGGTTGGCGAATTAAACCCGCCAAAGGTAAAAGCGAGCGTAAATTGGAGATAACCTCATCCGATGCTTCCTAGTTACGTCGGGTAAGCGGAGGAGAGTTACGCATCCTTGTTGGTCGGGTATGCCTCCGGCTTTCAAGTTGTTGCTGCTTCAAAAGAAATTGAGGATCTTGATAAGCTAGAGGATGTGAAAATCTTACTTTCCGGGTCACCCTTCGGATTTTTTGCTTGGGCACCGGCTCTGAGTCGGAGGAAATTATAGTTACCTCTTCGCCAGCCGCTTGGTTGTTCCCTGTATCCTCCTGAAAGGATGAAATGTCAATAAGTATAATGACAAAGGAGTTAAGAGAATCAGGGATTACCTCTTCGTCATCCGAAGAAGTGTCATCCAATTTGAGTAAATCGGAAGCGTTGGGTTTCTTCTTCTTTGAAGTTCCCGTTTTTTACGGCTTTCCTTTCGGTCTTTTTGGCTGTCCTAGCTTGTTTAGCAGCCTCATGGTCATACTGGACCTTCCAAAAGTTGTCATCGGCCTGTGAAAAAAGATAAGAAATTATGAGTACAAGTAAGGTGTGACAAGGCTAGGAATATTTATTAAGGTTGATGACTCACTACAGGGGTCGGGTTCTTCTTGCAGAAGGGAAGTAAGCCGAAGGCGTTACTAGTTACTGTGCCCTCCTTCAAAGCCGGCGGTCGTAGCTTCCACCACATCATCTGGTAAGTCGTCAGAGCTGTGACACAGTGGATCATCCTTTTCGCCCGAATAAGTACACATTAAGCTGGGACGCCGGCTTAACGGAAGTACTCGCCAAGCGACCCAAACTCGGACCAGATCAATGCCGTTTAGGCCATTTCCCAAAAGAGCTTTGATCTTCTTGATGGTGGGATTGAGAGGCAGACGCTCAATAGCAGTTAGCTTGTCCGCTAGCGGATGGTTGGACTCAAGGCGCAGGCGGAAGCCGGCGAGAGGGCTCTCGTTAGCCGGGAAGTGTCACGCAATAGAACCACGTATGATTCCAATCTTTCGGATGACTCGGCAGTTCAGCATAAGGGAAAAGGCAGCCTCTCCACCGCTGAATTGAGATACCGCCAAGTTCAAGACTGGGACCGTTGGCACGTTCATTCTGCCGGTTCAAGTAGAAAAGCTCTCGAAACAAAAGCTGATTTGGCTCCTCTCCCAGGTACACCTCGCAGAAGACTTGGAAATTGCAGATATTTTACACGGAATTGGGTCCAATATCTTGAGGTCTAAGGTCAAAGAAATTCAAAACCTCCCTGAAGAATTTTGAGCCGGGAGGGGCAAATCCCCGGCTCATGTGATCCGTAAAAACTACTACCTCCCCTTCTTTGGGTTGAGGCCTTTCTTCAGACGGGTCAGGGGCACGATAAGACATTACCTCCTTCCTAGGCAGATGGCTAGACATCACAAATTCAGACAGTTTACTCCTCGTGACTGCGGATGGGACCCAATTACAGGTCACGGGAGCCTTGGCCGCCTTAGGTGGCATGACAAAAATTGAGGCCTATGACAAAATAAGAGGTTCCGGCTCAAATTTAACCCGGAGGAAAATATTTAAAACTAGTCAAGATGGCGGCTAAGAAGGGGCCTAATGATATATGGATGACTATGCGATAAATATTAAGCCGCTACAGGTGTCAAATGAGCAGTTAAACATATTCGACAGAGGCAGTTTTTTTCACTTCCGGGTGGAACAAACAAGTTTCACAAGTTGTTGTTATCATTTCGGATCAAACAGTTGTTCTAAAAAGAAAAGTTTCTAGACCTAGAACTGGCGCAGATGAAGCTCAAGGGCTCGAATGGGGCCTCTGTGTGACATAAAGGGATCTATTTGCATTCAAAATAGGTGCGGAATATCTACCGCATCAGTTTTTACCATCCTCAAGATCAAGAAGAGCGGAGGTGATGAAATCTATGGAAGGATCCTGATGAACAGCGAAGAACGCGAAGAACTTCGAAGGTCCTAGTGTGGATCTCTGAAGCGGGAAGAGGAGACTTACAGATCTTTGGATTGCGATGGAGGGTCGTTGCGTTTTTCTGGTCAAACCAAGTTGATGCAGCGGCCGGAGTTGGTGAAGACGAAGAGATCTGCGACGGCGTCGGCGGCGGAGCTCAAGCGACAGAGAAGCAGCGAGAGGAAGAGGATGACTGGAAGGAGGAGAATAGGAAGACCTAGGTCGCGCTTATTTATAAGGAAAGGATAGCTGAGACGATCACGAAAGCGAGGAGATAAAAGTTATTATCCAGCGGCCCCGACGCCTCGGTTTTCGGAACAGTCAGTAAAGGCAAAGATCCGTTGGAGGATACGATGAAGTAAAGAATGAATTTAAGTAAGGATGACGTCACGGCGGGTTAACACGAATTCAAAAGATGACGTCATGGCGGGTTAAAGAAAACCTTTGCACAGCCAGAAGACTGAAGATTTACTTCTTAAGGTATTTTAAGATTGACATGAACAGGTTCAAATCAATCTGGGGCCTAATGTTGGGGATATAACTATTTGTGTAAGCCGCCCAGGAGGGGCCGGGTTACACAAAGAAGACTCGCCAGATCGAAGCATGTAATCAAGCATGAAGACGACGGTTCAATAAAGGGCTTAAGGCCCACAGGCGACTTAAGGCCCATTGTAACAAACCGCCACAATGGCATGACTTGTATCATAGGGTAGATTTAACTAGTCACCGAGCCGGACATTGTTTATAAGCCGGCCGGGACTCTGTAAGCCGCAGGGCGTCAACCCGTGTATATAAGGGGACGACCTGCTGGCGGCTTAAGGGCAAGAAACAACTCCTTGAGAGCCGAGCATAGCGTATCTCGCTCCCTGGTTATCGAAACATCAAGCAATACCAACCCAACTAGACGTAGGCCTTACCTTCACCGTAAGGGGCCGAACTAGTATAAACCTCTCGTTTCCTTTGTCCCGATTAACCCCTTTAAGCTTCCTAGTTACGATGGCTCTACGACTAAGTCCTTGCATGAGGACATCTGCCGTGACAATTCCACGACACCCATCTTGTTATCCTCGATGGCAACAATGCAATACGTGCCTTGCAACCCTTTCTGTCACTGGGTAAGGACACCGCAAGATTGAACCCAAAGCTAAGCACTTCTCCCATGGCAAGAAAGACCAATCTAGTAGGCCAAACTAAACTGATAATTCGAAGAGACTTGCAAAGATAACTCAACCATATATAAAAGAATTCAGAGAAGATTCAAATATTATTCATAGATAAACTTGATCATAAACCCACAATTCATCGGATCTCAACAAACACACCGCAATAAGAGATTACATCGAATAGATCTCCACAAGAGAGGGGGAGAACATTGTATTGAGATCCAAAAAGAGAGAAGAAGCCATCTAGCTAATAACTATGGACCCGTAGGTCTGTGGTAAACTACTCACAACTCATTGGAGGGGCTATGGTGTTGAGGTAGAAGCCCTCCGTGGTTGATTCCCCCTCCGGCAGAGTGCCGGCGAAGGCCCCAAGATGGGATATCGCGGATACAGAAGGTTACGGCGGTGGAAATTGTGTTTCGTGCTGGCCATGGATGTTTTCGGGGTATGTACGTATATATAGGAGGAAGAAATACGTCGGTGGCCGCCCGAGGAACCCACAAGACAGGGGGGCGCCCTATAGGGAGGGGGCGCGCCCTCCTATCTCATGGCTTCCTCGGAAGCTTCTTGACTTGCACTCCAAGTCCTCTAGGTCACGTTCGTTCCAAAAATCACGCTCCCGAAGGTTTCATTCCGTTTGGACTCCGTTTGATATTCCTTTTCTTCGAAATACTGAAATAGGCAAAAAACAACAATATGGGTTGGGCCTCCGGTAAGTAGGTTAGTCCCAGAAATGATATAAATGTGTAAAAGCCCATAAACATCCAAAAGAGGTAATATAATAGCATGGAACAATCAAAAATTATAGATACGTTGGAGACGTATCAAGCATCCCCAAGCTTAATTCCTGCTCATCCTCGAGTAGGTAAATGATAAAAAGAGAATTTTTGATGTGGAATGCTACCTAGCATAATTCATAATGTAATTTTCTTTATTGTGGCATGAATGTTCAGATCCAAATGAATACAAAATAAAAGTTCATATTGATAAAAGAAATAGTAATACTTCAAGCATACTAATCAAAGTAATCATGTCTTCTCAAAATAGCATGGCAAAAGAAAGTTCATCCCTACATAATCATATAGTTAGGCTATGCTTCATTTTCGTCACACAAAGATGTTCCCAACTTCTATACCCCCGATGACAATTCAAGCAATTGTTTCATACTTAAATAATCTCAAACTTTTTCAACCTTCACGCAATACATGAGTGTGAGCCATGGATATAGCACTATGGGTGGAATAGAATATGATGATGGGGATTGTGTGGAGAAGACAAAAAAGGAGAAAGTCTCACATTGACGAGGATAATCAACGGGCTATGGAGATGCCCATCAATTGATGTCAACATGAGGAGTAGGGATTGCCATTCAACGGATGCACTAGAGCTATAAATGAATGCTCAACAAAAGAAAACTAGTGGGTGTGCATCCAACTTGCTTGCTCACGAAGACCTAGAGCATTTGAGGAAGCCCATCGTAGGAATATACAAGCCAAGTTCTATAATGAAAGATTCCCACTAGTATGAAAAAGACAACTTATGAGACTCACTATATGAAAAACATGGTGCTACTTTGAAGCACAATATATGAGACTCACTACATGAAGAACAAGGTGCTACTTTGAATCACAAGTGTGGTAAGATGATAGTAACATTGTCCCTTCTCTCTTTTTCTCTCATTTTTTTTATTTGGGCCTTTTCTTTTTTTATGGCCTCTTTCTTTTTCTCTTTTTTTTATTTTTCGTCCGGAGTCTCATCCCGACTTTTGGGGAATCATGGTCTCCATCATCCTTTCCTCACTTGGGACAATGCTCTAAAAATGATGATCATCACACTTTTATTTTCTTACAACTCAACAATTACAACTCGAAACTAGAACAAGATATGACTTTATATGAATGCCTCCGGCGGTGTACCGGGATGGTGCAATGAATCAAGAGTGACATGTATGAAAAATAATGCACGGTGGCTTTGCCACAAATACGATGTCAACTACATGATCATGCAATGGCAATATGACAAAAGTAAAGTATGTCAAGATGATGATGAACGGAACGGCGGAAAGTTGCATGGCAATATATCTCGGAATGGCTATGGAAATGCCATAATAGGTAGGTATGGTGGCTGTTTTGAGGAAGATATAAGGAGGTTTATGTGTGATAGAGTGTATCGTATCACGGGTTTGGATGCACCGTGAAGTTTGCACCAACTCTCAAGGTGAGAAAGGGCAATGCAGTGCAGAAGAGGCTAGCAAAGGCGGAAAGGTAAAAGTGCGTATAATCCATGACTCAACATTAGTCAAAAGAAATCATATACTTATTGCAAAAATTTAGAAGTCATCAAAACCAAGTACTACGCGCATGCTCCTAGGGGGATAGATTGGTAGGAAAAGACCATCGCTCGTCCCCGACCGCCACTCATAAGGATGCACAAGCCAGGTACACTTCATGTTTCAAATTTGTTACACAACTTTAGCCATACGTGCATGCTACGGGATTTGCTAACTTCAACACAAGCATTATTTAAATTCATAATTACCCAACTAGCATGACTTTAATATCACTACCTCCATATCTCAAAACAATTATCAAGCATCAAGTTGATCATAGCATCCAATTCACTTCCTATGATAGTTTTTATTATACCCAACTTGGATGTTCACCATTCTAGGACCAACTTTATGACCATAGCAAATACCATGCTGTTCTAAAAGACTCTCAAAATAATATAAGTGAAGCATGAGATACTAGCAATTTCTTCAAAATTAAGACACCACCGTGCTCTAAAAAATATAAGTGAAGCACTAGAGCAAAAACTATCAAGCTCAAAAGATATAAGTGAAGCACATAGAGTATTCTAGCAAATTCTAATCAAATAGGCTTCTTCCAAAAGGTGTGTACAGAAAGGATGATTGTGGTAAACTAAAAATCAAAGGCTAATATAATACACGACGCTCCAAGCAAAACACTTATCATGTGGTGAATAAAAATATAGCTCCAAGTAAAGTAACCAATGAACTAAGACGAAAGAGGGGATGCCTTCCCGGGGCATCCCCAAGCTTAGGCTTTTGGCTATTCTTTAATATCTTGGGGTGCCTTGGGAATCCACAAGCTTAGGCTCTTGCCACCCTTTATTCCATAGTCCATAAAAGCTTTACCCAAAACTTGAAAACTTCACAACACAAAACTCAACCGAAAATCTTATAAGCTCCGTTAGTGAAAGAAAACAAAACCACCACATAAGGTACTGCAATGAACTCATTATTTATTTAATTTGGTGTTAAACCTAATGTATTCCAACTTCTCTATGGATTATAAACTATTTTATTGGCCATAGATTCATCAAAATAAGCAAACAACACACGAAAAACAGAATCTGTCAAAAACAGAACAGTCTGTAGTAATCTGTAACTAACGCAAACTTCTGGAACTCAAAAAATTCAGCCAAAATAGGAAGACCTAGGAAATTTGATTGTTGATCAGCACAAATTGGAATCACTATTTTATCACTTTCTGGTGACTTTTAACAATTATTTTCGTGAGCCAAAAGTTTCTGAAAATTACAGCAAGATCAAATAACTATCATCCAAGAAGATCCTATAGGTTTAACTTGGCACAAACACTAATTAAAAGATAAAACCACATCTAAACAGAGGGTAGATGGATTATTTATTCCTAAAACAGAATAAAAAACAAAAACATAAAGAAAATTGGGTTGCCTCCCAACTAGCGCTATCGTTTAACGCCCCTAGCTAGGCATAAAAACGAGGATAGATCTAAGTGGTGCCGTAATAATAAGATAGATCTTGAAAGCTCATTTCATATTCCCTACGTTCGGCAGCAAGTTTCCTTTGAGGCAAGCAAAATTATCAAAAGGGCTAAATTTAGTGGGACAAATATCCCCAAGATCAATCACAGGAGGAGCAGTTTCCTCCTTTGGCCCTTCATAGTGTACCACTATTTCATCACTAAAAGCGTTCTTTTGGCAAAATCTTGTAAGCCTATACTCAAGAGAGTATCCTAGCTCATTGTTTCGAAGGGCAAAATCATTATTAAGCTCGTTAATGCAAGCAACCAAGACATTAGTAGGAACCTTTTTTCTAAGGTTTTTATTAAAAGCGACATAGTCCGAAGATTGGAAACGTCTAATTTCCTCTTGATCATATAGGATCGCTTCTATGGGAGGACGACCGACGTCCACCCTATAGTGCGCAAAGATTTCTTTGGCCTCTCTTATGATAAATCTAAACTCATGAGCCAAAAATATAGTAACAGTGCGCTTAACAGAAGAGTGCTCAATATTAGAGAATTCTAGGAAAATTCTTTGTATGCAAGGATGCATATGCATAAATTGTCTTTCAAGTTCAACTACAAGCATAGCGATAGCATCCGCTAGAATACTAGTTCTATGAAGAATAGAACAACCCATGGAAGGTAAAGCACCGGCACAAGTAAAGAAATCTTGAATAATGCCAATGATGTTACCACTACCGATTCGAAACTTTTTAGTATGCAAGATAGGGGGTTCATTGGCCGGAGCCTCGGGATTTTCTGTGTTATCATTATTGTCCATATCGACGATAATCTCCCCAATTTCAGACATAGCGTCTAAGAGCGAGCGAAAAAGAGAGGAGGAGATTGGGAAAGAGAGGCGAATAAAGCGGCAAGGGTGAAGTGGGGGAGAGGAAAACGAGAGGCAAATGGCAAATAATGTAAATGCGAGGGAGATGGGTTTGTGATGGGTACTTGGTATGTCTTGACTTGAGCGAAGACCTCCCCGACAACGGCGCCAGAAATCCTTCTTGCTACGTCTTGAGCTTGCGTTGGTTTTCCTCGAAGAGGATAGGGTGATCCAGCAAGTGTAGCGTAAGTATTTCCCTCAGTTTTTGAGAACCAAGGTATCAATCCAGTAGGAGGCTCCTCAAAAGTCCCACGCACCTACACAAACAAACTGAGAACTCGCAACCAACACAATAAAGGGGTTGTCAATCCCTTCACGACCACTTCTTGAAAGTGATATCTAATAAAGATAGTATGATAAGATAAATATATTTTTAGTATTTTATAATATAGATGCAAAAAGTAAAGATGCAAGTAAAAGTAGATTGAAAGCAAATATGATAAGAGATAGACCCGGGGGCCATAGGTTTCACTAGTGGCTTCTCTCAAGATAGCATAAGTATTACCGTGGGTGAACAAATTCTTGTCGAGCAATTGATAGAAAAGTGCATAGTTATGAGATTATCTAGGCATGATCATGTATATAGGCATCACGTCTATAACTAGTAGACCGACTCCTGCCTGCATCTACTACTATTACTCCACACATCGACCGCTATCCAACATGCATCTAGAGTATTAAGTTCATAAGAACAGAGTAACGCATTAAGCAAGATGACATGATGTAGAGGGATAAACTCATGCAATATGATATAAACCCCATCTTGTTATCCTCGATGGCAACAATACAATACGTGCCTTGCAACCCTTTACATCCTTTGGTAAGGACACCGCAATCTTTAACCCAAAGCTAAGCACTTCTCCCATGGCAAGAAAGACCAATCTAGTAGGCCAAACTAAACTGATAATTCGAAGGGACTTGCAAAGACAACTCAATCATACATAAAAGAATTCAGAGAAGATTCAAATATTATTCATAGATAAACTTGATCATAAACCCATAATTCATCGGATCTCGACAAACACACCGCAAAAAGAGATTACATCTAATAGATCTCCACAAGAGAGGGGGAGAACATTGTATTGAGATCCAAAAAGAGAGAAGAAGCCATCTAGCTAATAACTATGGACCCATAGGTCTGTGGTAAACTACTCACAACTCATCGGAGGGGCTATGGTGTTGAGGTAGAAGCCCTCCGTGGTTGATTCCTCCTCCAGCAGAGTGCCGGTGAAGGCCCTAAGATGGGATCTCGTGGATATAGAAGGTTACGGCGGTGGAAATTGTGTTTCGTGGTGCCCCTGGATGTTTTCGGGGTACGTAGGTATATATAGGAGGAAGAAATGCACGTCGGTGGCATTGAGGGACCCACGAGACAGGGGGCGCTCCCTCCTATCTCGTGGCTTCCTCGGAAGCTTCTTGACTTGCACTCCAAGTCCTCTGGATCACGTTCGTTCCAAAAATCACGCTCCCGAAGGTTTCATTCCGTTTGGACTCCGTTTGATATTCCTTTTCTTCGAAATACTGAAATAGGCAAAAAACAGCAATATGGGCTGGGCCTCCGATTAGTAGGTTAGTCCCAAAAATGATATAAATGTGTAAAATAAAGCCCATAAACATCCAAAAGAGGTAATATAATAGCATGGAACAATAAAAAATTATAGATACGTTGGAGACGTATCAGTGTGTAAGGAGCAGAGAACTCATGTGTGATGCCCAATGTATCAAGATAAGTGTCGAGTGTCGGTGTCAAAACCGGTGGATCTCGGGTAGCGTGTCCCGAACTGTGCGTCTAAGGTCAATGGTAACAGGAGACAGGGACACGATGTTTACCCAGGTTCGGGCCCTCTCTATGGAGGTAATACCCTACTTCCTGCTTGGTTGATCTTGATGAATATGAGTATTACAAGAGTTGATCTACCACGAGATCGTAATGGTTGAAACCCTAGAAGTCTATCTTGTATGATTATGATTGTCCCTATGGACTAAACCCTCCGGTTTATATAGACATCGGAGGGGACTAGGGTTGTACAAAGTCGGTTATAGAGAAAGGAATCTTCATATCCGAACGCCAAGCTTTCCATCCACACCAAGGAGAGTCCTATCCGGACATGGGTGAGAGTCTTCGGTCTTGTATCTTCACAGCCCATTGTCAGTGTCAAAACCGGCGGATCTCGGGTAGGGGGTCCCGAAGTGTGCGTCTAGGATCGATGGTAACAGGAGATGGGGGACACGATGTTTACCCAGGTTCAGGCCCTCTCTATGGAGGTAATACCCTACTTCCTGCTTGATTGATCTTGATGAATATGAGTATTACAAGAGTTGATCTACCACGAGATCGTAATGGCTAAACCCTAGAAGTCTAGCGTGTATGACTATGGTAAGGAATATATCTTAACCGGACTACGCCATCCGGTTTATATAGACATCGGAGGGATCTAGGGTTACATAGAGTCGGTTACATAAGCAGGAATCTTCATAGTCGGTCGCCAAGCTTGCCTTCCACACCAAGGAGAGTCCAATCCGAACACGGGTAGAGTCTTCGGCCTTCATGTCTTCACAGCCCACCAGTCCGGCCCATGGATAACAGGCCGGACGCCCAAGGACCCCATAGTCCAGGACTCCCTCACCCATCAGTCCGGCCCATGTCCAACAGGCCGGGCGCCCGAGGACCCCTTAATCCAGGACTCCCTCAGTAGCCCCTGAACCAAGCTTCAATGACGAGGTGTCCGGCGCGCAGATTATCTTCGGCATTGCAAGGCGGGTTCCTCCTCCGAATACTCCAAAACAGCCTTCGAACACAAAGAACGTGTCCGGCTCTGCAAAACAAGTACCACACACAACCGCAGAGAGTATAATATTTCAGAATCCAATCTACTGACAACTTTTTGTAGCGTGATGCCACGTCACCACCCGGTCATTATTTCAAACCGTTTTTCGGCCTACCGCTCCATGTTTTGAGATGCAGTTCCATTGGCACGTCTTGTCAAAGCAGAGATCGTGTCCCCTTATTGCAGGGTTCTCATCAATACGGGCATGGGTAATCCAACCGTCACATCGGCATGATCCCTTGGGAATAGGCAAGTTTTAAGGCCCATGAGGAGGCGTTTGATATTCACCGCCTTTATAAAGGGGCACAGATCTGTCTTTCTTCTCTACGCCTGCCTCTTCCTCAACCTTCCCAACCTCGAGTTCCAGTACTGAGGGTTTAATTGCTACGAGCCTCTCAGTTATGTCCGGATCCAGCCTTCAAGACCGGTGGGTGGCCTCTTCTGTTACAGAGGAGGATATTGCGAAACTCCGAGCGGCAAGATATCTGACCCCGGAAATCCCCCACAGGCTTCCTGCTCAAGGGCAGGTTATTCCTACTCCCAGATCCGGCGAGAGGGTCGTATTCATCTCCCACTTCCTGGCTAGGGTTCGCTCTCCATCCCTTCGTTCGAGGGCTCATGTTCTACTACGGGCTAGATTTTCACGATCTAGCTCCGGACTCCTTCCTTCATATCTCGGCGTTCATCATCACGTGTGAGGCCTTTCTCCGCATTCCCCCCACTTCAGGTTATGGCTAACGTGAAGCTGAAGGTAGTCGAGGGGAAGCAAGCGGAGTGCGGTGGTGCTACGGTGAGCAAACTCACCGATATCCCTTGGCCAAAAGGCTCCTTCGCGGAATCCTCCAACTTATGGCAGCGGGAGTGGTTTTACATCACTGAACCCCGTGGTACCAAGTGGGCAGCTACACCTGCATTCTGATCTGGCCCTCCAGTACAACTCGAATCATGGATCAATAAGGGGTTGGACTGGGGATCAATTGACGAAGTGCAGACTCTACAAAGCCGCATCCGGAGTCTCCTTGAGAAGAACACCGATCTCATCAACGTAATCCAGGTAATGTTAGCCCGCCGGGTCCTACCGTGCCAGCGACGGCCCCTCCCCATGTGGGAGTTCAATTCGGAAGGACAACGGACCCTTCAGCACTTCTTCGGCACGACGCACAGAGGAATGTGGAAGTTATTCTTTGGGACACAAAAACAGTGGCCGGATACTACTGAGGACATCGGCCGGCCTTGACTACAATCATCCAGATACCTCAGTAAGCACTCGACTCCCAAACACAGTTTAGTTAAATATCCCGTAATAATATACTGAGAAAACCATCTTCGACCAGGGCTGGATAAAGAAGGTGGAAAGAATTAGGTGTTCGACCCCTCTTCCCGAAGACTCAGTTGATCCTGTGTTAACAAGGATGCTGGCTCCGGCGCCATATCAAGTGCCGGCGAAGGAGGACAAGGAGGAGAGCCAGAAGGCCAAAAATGACCTCCACTCCAAAGGTACACCGGATACTATGTTCGGGGAGATTGGAACTCCCTCTTCTGAAGATGAAAGAGAAGGAGAAGCTGACATCCCTTCTCCCCATGGGAAGAAAAGGAGCGCCTCCGAGGATTTGGAGGTAAAGGATCCCAAGCGAGGGAAGATATCCCTTTCAGGCGGTTCGGGTTCTGAAGACGACGTTGTCGCACAGTTCCTCCGTAAGGACAAGCCTTTAGCCGAATCTTAAGTGAACAAGGGTGTTTCAAACATATCCCGTTCTTTTCCTGTTACAAGGGTAACATCTAGAATATATGTTTTGCAGTCCGGCACGCAGTTTTCCTCAACAATCCTATTCCTCGGGGGATCTTCTTCCGGAGATGATGGAAAGCAAGATGCCTCCACAGGCCTCCTCGCCCAATAGGGCGGACTACTTCGAGGTGTCGTCCCGGAGGATATCTCGCGATCAACAAGTGGTGCGGGGGATAATGAAGACAACGCCCGAAGGTGAAACTTCGGCCGCCCAGGGTCCGGGGTGTGCGGTCCCAATGGGGACCAACAATAAAGGCCCCGGACTATCCGATTTACAGCCGGAGATGACTCTAGGGTCGAGTAAACATATCCCTTCAAAGGGAGTCTGTACTCCTACAGCTGCTTCCAGGAATCCGGAGGCGCCAGATACCTTGATGGACATGTTGCAACATGCGTCCGTCTCAGAGGAACATCATACCTTGATGGGTACGGTGGTTGAGAGGATTCTATCCGTGAAAAGCGGATTGAATGAAGCCTTCACGGGCCTACTAAGAGGCTTCGAGGTACGTAATGTAATTTTTTTAATTGTGCTCTGTACGCAAAATGCACCTGTGTATAGAACAGTAGCCCATGATACTCTGGTTGGCGTCCAAAGGGAGGCAATTAGAGGATCGAAAAAGAAATGCCCAGGAAATAATCTAACTAATTGGAACACAGGCTGTTACATCCATGGCGACTGCCCACACTACAGAGGTTGCAGGTCTGAAGCAGAAACTTGATGTAGCGGATGACGACATCAGGCTTATTAAAAGGCGGCTCGACGAGGCACAAGGTATGTTTTGGGACGGCCAGTATATGTATGTATAATAACACGAGCACGAAGCTGAGGATTATATACTTAGACATGCACAACTGCAGATAGTGTTGCCGCGGTTGAGACCCTTCGGGCAGAGCTTGCCCGAGCCAAGGAGCAAGCCAGGATGAGTAATATGGCTGCCAAGATGGCAGCTGAGGAGCTAAAGGCCGAACAGGCTGCTCGGCGCCGGTGCAAGGAGAGAATATCTTCCATGGAGCAAGATCTAAAGGATGCCACTAGCAAATGCCAAGCACTCGATGAGGAGAACAAAGCCAATGTAGCCGAACTCGAGAAGGCCTTACGAGAGGCGAGAGAAGCACGATCTGAGTCTAGAGCGGCTCGGGAGGAGATCCGGCAAGCCGGGGACATAACGGCCGGTAAGCCCTTTCTATTATAGACTAAATTCGGCGATCCGAAGTATGCCCCGCTTAATCAAATGTGGAGCTCTCCATACGCATTCTTGGACTTGCCGAAGAGTGTCTCCGATGCGGCGCAATTTTATCAAGCGCAAGAAGGGTATACAATGGAGAAGCTTTTCTGTTTAGAATTCGGCACGCCAAAGGGCATGCTGCTGCTGAATGAACAGATGGCCCAGTGGGCCGGGCTCCACAAAATATCTGGATCTTCCATGAAGGACGTCGTAGTCCGGCTATGGCCGACTGAGCCAGTTCTGAATAGTTATTTCGGTTTGGTGCAGAAACTTGTGGATGTGGTGCCGCATATCAACGTCGTGAAGCGATCAGCGTGCATTGAAGGTGCACGGATGGCCTTTGCCCGTGTCAAGACGTATTGGGCGAAGATGAAGGCCACCGATATTGCAGCAAAGAGTCCACTCGGAGGCAAGGACAAACACACGCCGGAGCTTTATTTTGAAGATGTCCTAGAGGGCGCCCGCTTGATAGAGGGTCAATGCTCAAAGGATATTATCTTCGAGTGAATGTACCGAGATTGTAAAAACAATATTATGATATATTAAGGCTATATTTTTATACTTTTGCCTAAAAGTTTTGGTTCCTCCTAAGCGGCCGTTTTTGTATAATCTGAAAGTTTTCTAGTCGCCGGCTTCGGCCCCCTCGCATAAAATACGGGGGTGTTCGGGAGAGCACTTGATCACTCTTGACCCAACGTCTTGGTCCGTGAAGGAGGTGTCAATGCGGCGAACTAGGCAATCGGACTATAGGGCTTTAACACTTTCACTTAGCGATAGGAGTTTGACGGTGGGTCTACGATATGGCCCCTGGTATGTACACGGTTATCCCAATACGGTGCGTTACATAGGTGACCTTAAGAATGGTCCTTCATGTAATACGGAAGGAATCGCGAAAGATTTTGATAAGTCATCGAGTGGTTGACCAGCTCTCGCCGCATCATGATAGTCAGTTTTTGGCTTTTTCTACTAAGGTGCTCATCTGGATAAACCAGGACACAGTCGCAGTAGTTCTCCCTTTACTACCCTAGCCGATAGAGCGGAACGTAAGGTAGTAAGCACAGGAGTCGGGCAACCCAACTATTGACCAAAGACATGATTCGGAGCTGATGCATATACGGCCAAACTCGTGACGCCGAAGTGTGCTATAAAGCTGTTCGGACTTATTGGCAACTCATTTGTTCCCATATCGAGCCCCTGGCAATTTCTGCCGAGGTGCGTGTGTGAAACAACCGAAGAAGCAAAATTCAGTTCTTTAGGAAAAAGCGAATGCTGAATATGGATTATGTTCACTAGAACCTGATTGATATGTCAATCGCCATATTACAGATAATAACGCCACAACCCCGGCTATTTGACATGCCAGGGGCTGAAGGCTGAGGGAAAAGGCACTTTACAGGCTCGAAACTGAGAGTGCGGTCTGCAAAAAGTTATTTGGACCTCCTGCCGCACGTCTGTGCTGCCTTGCCTCGGTGAAAGGACTCCTTAACAGGAATAGCCTTTGGGTGAGTGTATGAAGCCGAACTCCGACAGAGTCCGTGAGATGACCAGCCTTTGAGCCACTATGGTAAAAGATAAAAAATAGTTAGAAAAGAAAAAGAGGCTATGGGAGTGCTTGTAGGCATGTCCGTATTATGCCTTTGCCGATGACCAGGGTATTTTAAGTGCATAATTATGTATGCGAGATACAAACTTCGCGGGTATATGAGGCGAACAACGGAGGCTGAACTGCTAATCCAGCTCTGAGATTGATCGGTCCTGTTTAATAGAGACCGGCGGCTTAATGGCCGATGAGATACGCGGCTTGATGAGGCCGCTTTGTACTACAGCTGTGGTAGCCGTAGTATGATCCTCTGTACGGAGGAAGCGTTCCGTAATTCCATTTATTGTTATGACGTCGCGTGGACCGGTCATCTTAAGTTTTGCATGGGCATAGTGTGGGACCGCATTAAAACGAGCAAAAGCGGTACGCCCCCGAAGTGCATGGTAGCTACTGCAGAACGGGACAATATCGAAGGTCAAGCCTTCGCTTCGGAAGTTGTTCGGTGAACCGAAAACGACTTCCAATGTGATGTAGCCCGTGCAGTGAGCTTCTACGCCGGGTACTGCTCCCTTGAGGGCAGTTGTGGTGGGCTTGATTCTTGAAGGATCAATGCCCATTTTGCGGACAGTGTCTTGGTAGAATAGATTAAGGCTACTGCCGCCGTCCATAAGGACTTTCGTGAGATGGAACCCATCGATAATTGGATCGAGGACCAGAGATGCTGAACCTGCGTGACGGATACTGGCTGGGTGGTCCTTGCGATCAAAAGTGATCGGGCAGGCCGCCCATTGATTAAATTTTGGGGGGACTGGCTCTATGGCGTTGGCGTCCCGTAGCGCGTGCTTGCGCTCCCCTATAGGGGTGTGCGTCACGTATACCATGTTTACTATTTTTACTTCGGGGGGAAATTGCTTCTAACCCCCGGTGTTTGGTTGGTGAGTCTCCTTGTCATCGCTGTCACTGGGCGGCCCCTTCCCCTTGTGTTCGGCATTGAGCTTGCCGGCTTGTTTTAAGACCCAATAGCTTCTGTTGGTATGATTGGCGGGTTTATCGGGGGTGCCATGAATCTGGCAGGGCCGATCCAGTATCTTGTCTAAATTGGATGGTCCGTCTCTGTTTGCCTTGAATGGCTTTTTCCGTTGACCGGGTTTGGAGGCGCTAAATCTGACGTTGACCTCCGAGTCTTGCGTTGCTTCATTATTATTGGGACGCTTGTGTTTATTGCGTCGTGGCTTGCCGTTGCCGTCTCGGACTTCGGAAGTGCCCGGATTGCTGGCGCTGTTGCTTCTACGAGTGAGCTAGTTGTCTTCTCCCGCGCAAAAGCGGGTCATCAGAGCGGTAAGGGACGCCATGGATTTTGGTTTTCCTTGACCGAGGTGGCGAGCGGGCCACTCGTCCCGGACGCTGTGTTTGAAGGCCGCGAGGGCTTCAACGTCCGGACAATCGACAATTTGGTTCTTTTTAATTAAGAACCTAGTCCAAAGCTTCCTGGCTGACTCTCCAGGCTGCTGGATGATGTGACTTAAGTCATCGGCATCTGGTGGTCGGACGTATGTACCTTGGAAGTTATCGCGGAAGGTGTCTTCCATGTCCTCCCAGCTGCCAATGGAGTTCTCTGGAAGGCTGTTTAGCCAGTGCCGTGGTGGTCCCTTTAGTTTTAGTGGGAGGTATTTGATGGCGTGGAGATCATCACCGCGGGCCATGTGGATATGGAGAAGAAAATCCTCAATCCATACCGCGGGGTTTGTTGTTCAATCGTATGATTCGATGTTCATGGGTTTAAACCCTTCTGGGAATTCGTGTTCCATTACTTCATGGTGAAGCAAAGGGGGTGTGCGGCGCCTCTATACCGGGCCAAGTCGCGATGTAGCTCGGATGGAGTTCGTATGCGGCTTTCGGCTCGGGCGTGGTTATGTTTGTTGCGTCCAGCTAGATGGCCGTCGTTGCACGTCGGCGCACGCCCCCGCAATCCGTAGATCGATATGGTCTGACCTACTCTACTGTCCAGGCCCTGCCGTAGGTCGTATGTATGTCCCCGAGTTGTTTTATCTCTGCCTTTATGGTGAGGTAGTGCGGGCGGGTGTTCGGCTTGAGTTGCCGCTTTGTCCCGGCCACGTGGTGGTCGATCAGCCGCTTTACGCGCTGACGGTACAGGCTCCAGCGCCTCATCGTCCAATTGAGGTAACAATTTGCGCTTCGGGTAACTTTTGATCGGGCGCTCGAGGCCGTATTCCTCGGCTGCTAGGATCTGAGTCCATCTGTCGTTGAGCGTATCCTGCTCGACTTGAAGCCGTTGCTGCTTCCTTTTTAGGCTCCTTGCTGTTGCACTGAGCTGTTTCTTAGAGCGTTCTTGCTCGAGGGGTTCTTCCGGCACAATCAAGTCTTCGTTGCCTAGACTTATTTCGTCTTCAGAGGGTGGCATATAGTTGTTGTCCTCCGAGTCGTCGTTCCCAACTGGCTCGTTGGGGTTACTCTTCCCTTCCTCCCTACCTTCCTATTCGGAAGCTGGTTCGATGAGGGCGTTTGGGTCTTCGGCATTCTTCGAAGTATTATTCTCTCCGGTGCCGGTATTGCTTTCTTTGTCACGGCGTGATTTTGAACGGCGCCGCTGATGCTGCCGCTTCGGTGGCTTATCAGTGTTATTGTCCTTAAACGGATCCTTACCGCCGTCCACGCCATTGTCTTTGGATGTATCCACCGTATATATATCGTACGTGGAGGTGGCCGCCCAGTGTCCAGTGTGCGGTGGGCCTTGGGCCAGCTCCTCTCCGGCGTCGTCGTCCACACCGTCGATGTCTTCGGAGTCGTAATCGAGCATGTCGGTTAAATCCTCGACAGTGGCTATAAGGTGGGTGGTGGGTGGGAGAAAAAATTCCCTGCTCTCAGCCCTTAGTCCGGGCTGGGCATAGTTCGGGCATTGCTCCTCTGTGATGACAAGGGATCACATTGAGTCCAGAGCCTCGCTTAAAGGCGAGGTTTGTTCGGAGAGAGGAAAATCCATGGAGTACAGCGGGGGGGATACTCCCCGACCGGACTTACACGATGCTGACTCCGAGGGTTCGGAGCCAGTGCCCGGAGAGGGGTCTGCCTTCGTGATGGTTGCCAGCGACGCCACTTCAACCGGCTCTCCCGTACTGGGTTTGGTGGCTGCAGACAGTCCGGCGGGCTCGTGCAGTCCGTCTTCGGACATGGCGACACGTTCCGGATCTAAGGCCAGAGCGGGAGTTGGAGTCGCGAATCCTTGGAAGATCAAATCTCCCCGGACGTCAGCGACATAGTCCAGGGTTCCAAAACTAATCCGGTGACCTGGGGCGTAGCTGTCGATCTGCTCTAGATGGCCAAGCGAGTTGGCCCGCAGTGCGAAGCCGCCAAACACAAAGACGGTGCAGCGGAACTCTCAATGAAAGCACCAATGTCGGTGTCAAAACCGGCGGATCTCGGGTAGGGGGTCCCGAACTGTGCGTCTAAGGTCGATGGTAACAGGAGATAGGGACACGATGTTTACCCAGGTTCGGGCCCTCTCTATGGAGGTAATACCCTACTTCCTGCTTGATTGATCTTGATGAATATGAGTATTACAAGAGTTGATCTACCATGAGATCGTAATGGCTGAAACCCTAGAAGTCTAGCTTGTATGCTTATGATTGTCCCTATGGACTAAACCCTCCGGTTATATAGACACCCGAGGGGGCTAGGATTGTACAAAGTCGGTTACAGAGAAAGGAATCTTCATATCCGAACGCCAAGCTTTCCATCCACGCCAAGGAGAGTCTTATCCGGACACGGGTGAGAGTCTTCGGTCTTGTATCTTCACAGCCCATCAGTCTGGCCCATGTCCAATAGGTCGGGCGCCCGAGGACCCCTTAATCCAGGACCCCCTCATCGAGGCTGGGGTTCTTGAATTATGTGTCGTTGTCACTTCTGATGTGCTTGATTTTGATGCCATAGTTGGTCATGGCACGATTGGCAAATCGTCTTAAGACATCCTACACTTCATTCTTGTAGATAATTATGTGCACCCATGTATATCTTGAGTAATCATCAACAATGACGAAGCCATAGAGACAAGCTATGGTAGTGAGGGTAGAGTAGTGAGTAGGGCAAAATAAGTCCATGTGAAGCAGCTCGAAGGGACGTGTCGTCGTCATGATTGTCTTCGAGGGATGCTTGGCCCCAGTCATATTTCCAGCTTTGCAGGCACCACATAGATGATCCTTCTTGAACTTGACGCCCTCAATGCCTACAACATGCTTCTTCTTCGCGAGAGTGTATAGGTTCCTCATGCCAGCATGCCCTGGCCTCTGATGCCAGAGCCAACAGCCCAACACTCTGAAGCTTTTGCTAGAAGACACACGGCCAACTGTGGTCCTGCTGAGAAATCTACCATGTACAAATCATCCTTTCTGTACCCTTCAAAGACAAGAGATTTGTCAGATTCCATAAGCACACGGCAATGATATTTTCCAAATATCACAATCATGTTTAGATCGCAAAGCATTGAGACAGACGTTAAGTTGAAACCAATGGATTCAACAAGCATCACTTTATCCATGTGCTGATCCTTTGAGATTGCAACTCTACCTAGGCCCAATACCTTGCTTTTACTAGTGTTAGCAAATGTGATGTGACTTTTGTCACATGGATGTAGGGTTGAATCCATAAGAATACTTCGATCACCGGTCATGTGGTTAGTGCATCTACTGTCCATAATCCACTCAGAAGCCTTTGGTGTCGTACCCTACAGTGTAGTTATGGGGATAGGCTTCACCAAGGGAAATGTGAAGCATAAACATTTGACGAACAAGCATATTATGAAAGTTCAGATCCTGGTTAGGGTAGATAGGATGTTTGTCAAGAAATCCTGGGACGAAATATATAGTAAGACCATTCTAGCATTTTATCTTGCGTCCCACAAGATGTTCTAGGTCCCCAGCATAAGCATCAGAAGCCTTTGATTTCCGGCTGGAGACCTTTCCCTGCAAAAGAGAGTTAATTTTTCTTAACCACCCACATCTTCAGGGGTGTCTTAGAAGCAATGAGTCTAAGTGCAGCATCTAAGAACTTCGGCTTTGGAGCCCTAGCAAATAGCCTTGCAGGAGGTGAATAATATTCATAAGAATAATCAGAAAAGTTCTTGGTCTTATGAACATAGCGGTTTGATGAAACACGCTCATATTCATAAGTCTGAGTATGGTTTCACTACAAAACATTGGCATTAGGGTGACTCTGGTGAGTCCTCTATCTGTATGAAGCCTTTGGACCATATGAAGCCTTTGGTCTGGGGTTATTCTTATTCCCAGGTGGTGTCATGATGACATTCACAGGAAGATTCTCAAGACAACTTTTGGGCACCCATATCTTCTTCAAAGGTGGTCCATTCCTGCAGTTAGTACCAATATACCTGGCAAACACTTCACCATTCTGATTCTTAAATAGTTTATACTTTGCATCAAAGGATTCATCAATGATAATCGGGTTAGCACAAGTGAAGCCAAATAAGGTAGATGGATCCACTTAAGGTCCCTTTACAGCAACCCATGTGGTTTTGGGGTACTGCTCAGGCTTCCATTATGAACCATCAACATTCATTTTCCTCTCGAACCCAACACCCTCTTTCCTAGGGTTTTGGTTTAGAATTTGTTTCTTGAGGACATTGTCGGTGTCAAAACCGGCGGATCTCGAGTAGGGGGTCCCAAACTGTGCGTCTAAGGCGGATGGTAACAGGAGGCGGGGGACACAATGTTTACCCAGGTTCGGGCCCTCTTGATGGAGGTAATACCCTACATCCTGCTTGATTGATCTTGATGATATGAGTATTACCAGAGTTGATCTACCACGAGATCATAGAGGCTAAACCCTAGGAGCTAGCCTATGATTATGATTGTCGTTGTCCTATGGACTAAACCCTCCGGTTTATATAGACACCGGAGGGGGCTAGGGTTACACAGAGTCGGTTACAAGGGAGGAGATCTACATATCCGAATTGCCAAGCTTGCCTTCCACGCAAAGGAGAGTCCCACCCGGACACGGGACGAAGTCTTCAATCTTGTATCTTCATAGTCCAATAGTCAGGCCAAAGTATATAGTTCGGCTGTCCGAGGACCCCCTAATCCAGGATTCCCTCAGTAGCCCCTGAACCAAGCTTCAATGACAATGAGTCCGGCGCGCAGATAGTCTTCGGCATTGCAAGGCGGGTTCCTCTGAATATTCCATGGAAGATTATGAACACAAGGATTGTGTCCGGCTCTGCAAAACAAATTCCACGTACCACCATAGAGAGTATAATATTCCACAAATCTAATCTGCTGACAACTTTTCATAATGTGACATCCTGCCGTGGTCCGATCATTACGAACTGTTTTTCCCAGCCTGCCACTGCATGTGTTGCGAGGCGGTTTTATTGGCACGTCTTGTCGAAGCAGAGATCGTGTTCCCCTTATCATGGGATTCTCATCAATACGGGTGTGGGTAACCCAATCGTGCATGTTAGTATGACTCCATGATTTTTAGGCAAGTTCCAAGCGGCCACGCGGAGGACGCTTGATATTCGCCCTCTTTATAAAGGGGCCAAGGCCTGTCCTTTTCTTCTCGCGCTCGATCCTTCCCTTCCCCCACCTCGAGTTCCAACACCCAAGGCTCAGGCTTAGTGCTTCAGACCTTCAATCATGTCCGGATCCAACCTTCAAGGCGGTGGATGGCCTCCTCATCCTGAGAGGAGGACATTAAGAAGCTAAGAGAAGCGGTATCTTATCGCCGAAATCCCACAGACAGCTGCCTGCTCAAGGGCAGGTCATCCCCACTCCGAACCCAACGAGAGTGTCGTATTTGTTTCCCACTTCCTCCGAGGGCTAGGCTTTAGTCTTGATGCCTTTGTTAGAGGGCTTATGTTCTATTACGGGCTTTATTTCCACGATCTAGCTCCAGATTCCATCCTTCACATCTAAATCGTTTATAAATCGTGTGTGAGGCCTTCCTCCGCATCACCCCACACTTCGGCTTATGGCTCAATACCTTCAATGTGAAGCCGAAGATGATCGATGGTTGACACGCAGAATGCGGAGGTGCCATAATAAGCAAAGGCACCGATGCTCCATGGCCAATGGGTTCCTTCCCGGAGATGTCCAACTTATGGCAGCGGGAGTGGTTTTACATCACAGCTCCCCGAAGTACTAAGTGGGTAGCTGCCCCCGCCTTCCGTTCGGCACTTCGCCACAACCGGGCGTCATGGGTCAACAAGGGGCTGGACTGGGGCCGATTAATGACGTCTTGACATTGCAAAGTCGCATCCGAGATCTCCTCAAGAGAGATGTCAGTCTTGTCAAGGTAATGCAAGTTATGCTAGTTCGTCGGGTCCTGCCATGCCAACGTCGATCTCTCCATATGTGGGAGTTCAACCCGGAAGGACAGCGAACTATTCAGCAATTCTTCGGCGTGACGCTCGAAGAGATGTACGAATTGTTCTTCGAATCACGAATAAAGTGTCCGGACACCATCGAGGATGCGGGTCTCAACTGCAACCGTCCAGATACCCATGTATAATTCTGCGGCCGAACATGCTGTCTTTTTATTTGTCACAACATCATTCTGAAAAAATCGCTCTTGGCTAGGACTAGATAAGAAAGGCGAAGATGATCAGGTGTTCGGCCCCCCTTCCCAAAGGCTCACCGGATCCTGCACTAGCCAGGATGCTTGAGCACGCACCTTATCAAGTGCCATCAGGGGAAGATAAAGGGAGGAATAAAGAATCCGAAAGCGGGCTTCACACATTACACATCCAAACCGGGGGAATTAGTGTCTCCGCGAAGGAGGATAATCGGGAAGAAGAGTCTAGAATCCCATCTCCCCAAGGAAGGAAAAGGACCGCCTCTGAAGACTTGGAAACGAAGGTTTCCAAACGAGGGAAGAAACCTTCGCCAGGGGGGCCTGCCCTAGAGGGCGTCCTTACGCACAGCGCCCGCAAGGCGGCCAGCCCTCCACCGAGTTGTAAGTGAACAAGAGTACTTTGGTAAATATATCCTGACATATATCTTGCAGTCCGACTCATAGCGCTTCTCGACAGAGTTCGTCTTCGGGGGATATTCTTCCGGAGATGATGGAGAGCGAAACGCCTCCCCTGTCTCCCGCCTCATGGGGGCGGGACGACCACTGAGGTGTAAATCACGGAGGATTTCTCCTGATCCGCCAAGGCGAAGGTAACCCTTCGCCACCCGAAGTCCGGAGTATTCGGCTCCTAAGGAGAGCAACAGAAAGAGTCCGGGACTGTCCGGTGCACAACCGGACGCACTGATGGGTCTTCTGGAGCAAGCGACTATCTCAGAGGCGCATCATACCTTAATGGGTACGGTGGTTGAGAGGATTTCATACGCCAAAAGCGGGTTGCATGAAGCTTTTACGAGCCTGCTAAGAGGCTTTGAGGTACGCAAAGTAATATGTGTATATATATATATATTGACAGTACCGCACATGCTAGGTGTGCTCTATACAGATAGTAGCCCCTGAGACTCTGGTTGCTGTCCAAAGGCGGCAAACAGAGGATCAAAGTCCCAGGTAATGATCGCGCTGCTTACATGTGCAGGCGGCTGAGGATCCGATGGCTGGCCGAACTGCTGAGTTGGCCGAACTGAGGCGGCAGCTAGATGCGGCAGATGCCGACATCACGCTTGTGAACAAGCGACTTGACGAGGCACAGGGTATGTATTTCCGTGTGGTCAACAAATATTAAGAGGAGCATGATGCTAGTATCTATAATATGTTGTGACTGCAGATGGGGTTGCCGCCGTGGAGACCCTTCGGGTGGAACTTGCCCGAGCCAAGGAATAAGCCAGGAGAAGTGATGCCGCCACCCTAAAGGCGGTCGAAGAGTTAAGAGCCGAACAGGCTGCTCATCGCCAGAGCGAAGATAAAATAGCCAAGATGGCTGTTGAGCTGAAAGATGCCGCCGGCTGGTATGAGCTTCTTGAAAAAGAAAACCAAGCGAAAGCGGCGGACCTGAAGAAAGCCATGGAAGCAGCCAAGTAAACCCGCTCTAAAATCAGAGCGGCGAAGGAGGAGCTCCGTCAAGCCAGAGATATCACAGCTGGGAAGCCCTTTTTGTTGCGGACTAAGTTCGGAGATCCAAAGTATGCCCCTCTGGATCAATTATGGAGTGCTGCAGACGCGTACCTGGACTTGGCAATGAGTGTTGCTGATGCGACTGAGTTTTTCAAAGATAAGAAAGATCATGAAGTAGAAAGGTTGTTCTAGTCGCAGTTCAGTGCCCCAACCGTCCGCTGTTGTTAAATGAACAAATGACCGAGTGGGCCGAGCTCCATAGGTTGTCCAGACTTGCCATGAGGTCTGTCGTGGATCATCTTTGGCCGAAGGGACCAAGGCCGAATAGTTATTTTGGTTTAGTGCAATGATTCCTTGGTGTTGTGCCGCATATCGTATTTGTAAAGAGGTCGGCGTGCATAGAGGGTGCGCGGATGGCTCTTGCCCGTGTTAAGACATACTGGGCACAGATGGAGGCCACCGCTATTGCAACCCGGGGTCCGGTCGTAGGCGAGGTCTCGGCCGAGCACTATTTTGAGGAAGTCCTAGAAGGCGCTCATTTAATAGAGGCTCAGTGCTCGAAGAGTATCATGTTCGAGTGACATGTATCCCAATTGTGGAAACAATGCTATTTGGATTATAAAGGTTGTGTTTATACTTTTGCCTGAAAGTATTATGATGCTCCTGTGCGGCCGTTTATGTATGTATATAACCTGAAAGTTTGCGATTCGTCGGCCCCCACGCATATAATGCGGGGGTGTTCAGAAAAGCACGTATTCACACTTGATCCAACGTCTTGGTCCATTAAGGAGGTGATAGCGCGGTGAACAAGGCAATCGGACACTATAACTTTAACACTTTCACTTAGCCATAGGAGTTTGACGGCGGGGCTACTATATAGCCCCTGGTACTTCCGTGCTCATCCGAATACGGTGCACGTACATACATGACCGGGAAACCGGTCCTTCGTTAATGTGGAGGAATCGTGAAGATTCCGCTGAGTCATCAAGTGGTTGACCAGTCTCGCGCTTTATCATGACGATCGGTTTTGGCTTTCTCTACTGAGGTGCTCATCCAGATGAACCAGGGCACAATCGCAGTAGTTTTCCCGGTGCCACCTTAGCCGATAGAGCGGAACGTAAGGTAGCAAAACACAGGAGCCGGGCAAACCCAACTATTGACCAAAGACATGATTCAGAGCTGATGCATATAAGGCCAAACTCGTGACACCGAACACTCCCTAGGGTATTCGGACTTTACAACATATACTGGGCTGAGTAACACCCTCAATAATGAGCCCTGAATTTCCGTGGTGCATTAGTCCGGCGTGATTTAAATGCCAATAATGCCAGCATCCCTCTCGGTTGTATTGAGTATCCGGAGGGTGTGAAGCAACAACAGACAGTAAAAAAGGTTTACACAGGGTCTTAATCTAAAAAGAAACCTTTGAGTGGGGCCCTGCTGCACGTTTGCGCCTGTGTCTCCGTTGTGCCGTATCCTGGAAGGGTGTAGCACGATGGTCATCTGTAAAAGAGAAAAACCCAGGTGAAAGTCTTCGTGCGAAAAATTGGTTATTCTTAATTAACCATTAAAATGCAAACTAAATCGGGTCAAGCCGAGCTGTAGCCCTTTTTACATGCGGGGAGCCCCTAGCACCACCTATGGGGGTATATCCATCGACCCAATCTCAGGTTTATCTGAGCTGTTACAGCTAGTGGTGCGCCGGACTCGTCTAGCCGTGTCCGCGGTCTTCACGAACGGTCGTTTATTCTAGTTGGAGAGGCCGTTCAGTGTTCAGCTGCTAGAGCCGCCACATATTCCTCCGCGCGTAAGGAACGCTCTGAGTTTCCGCTAACTATGATGATGCCACGTGGACCGGGCATCTTAAGCTTAAGATAAGCGTAATGCGGTACTGCATTAAAACGAGCGAAGGCCGTTCTTCCGAGGAGTGCGTGATAGCCACTTCGGAATGGAGCGATGTTGAAGGTTAATTCTTCGCTTCGGAAGTTGTCGAGAAAACCGAATACAACCTCTAGTACTAGAGAGCCCGTGCAGCGGGCCTCTGGGCCTGGTATTACTCCTTTGAAGGTAGTATTGCTTTGGCTGATTCTTGTCGGGTCTATCCCCATTTTGCGGGCGGTGTCCTGATATATCAGATTAAGACTACTGCCGCCGTCCATAAGGACTCGGGTGAGGTGGTATCCGTCAATTATTGGGTCTAGCACCAAGGCAGCCGATCCTCCGCGCCGGATACTAGTCGGGTGATCCCTGCGATCAAAAGTGATCGGGCAGGCCGACCAAGGGTTGGACTTAGGGGTGACGGGCTCCAGGGCGCATATGTCTCGGAGTGCGCGTTTTCTCCTCCTCTTCGGTATGTGAGTTGTGTAAATCATGTTCACTGTTTTGACCTCTGGTGGGAATTTTTTCTGTCCCCCAGTGTTCGGCTGGCGAGGCTCATCCTCGTCTTCACTTGGTGTCTCCCTCCCCTTGTGTTCGACGTTTAACTTGCCGGCCTGCTTGAAGACCCAACATTCTCTGTTGGTGTGATTTGCAGGTTTGTCGGAGGTGCCATGAATCTGACATAATCTGTCTAGAATCTTGTTTAGGTTGGATGGTTCATCTCTGCTGCCTTTAAATGGCTTTTTCCGTTGACCGGGTCAAGAGCCCGTGAATCCGGCGTTTACCGCCATATTGTCTGGGCTATCTTCATTGCTTTGACGCTTGCTTTTATTGCGTCGCGGTTTACCGTTGCCATCCCTGACTTCGGATGTGCCTGGGTCGCTGGTGCCACCGCGGGCCAGCCAGCTGTCTTCGCCCGTGCAAAAGCGGGTCATAAGGCTTGTTAGGGCTGCCATTGTCCTCGGTTTTTCCTGGTCGAGGTGTCTGGAGAGCCATTCGTCCCGGACACTGTGTTTGAAAGCCGCTAAGGCTTCAGCATCCGGGCAGTCGACGATTTGATTCTTCTTAGTGAGAAATCTGTTCCAAAGCTTTCGGGCTGACTCTCCGAGCTGTTGAATTATATGACTTAAATCGTCTGCATACGGAGGTCGGACGTAGGTCCCTTGAAAATTAGCCCTAAAACCGTCCTCAAGTTCTTCCCAACTTCCGATTGAGTTTTTGGGGAGGCTTTTCAACCAGTGCCGAGATGGTCCTTTCAACTTGAGGGGCAGGTATTTGATGGCATGGAGATCATCTCTGCGAGCCATGTGGATGTGAAGGATAAAGTCCTCAATCCAGACCCCAGGGTATGTCGTTCTGTCGTATGCCTCTATGTTTACGGGTTTGAATCCCTCTGGAAATTCATGATCCAGCAGCTCATCGGTGAAGCATAGGGGGTACGCGGCACCCCTGTATTTGGATGTGTCATGGCATTCTGATGGTTGTAGTGTTCAGTTTTGATTCCGAGCTATTATTCGGTCAGTATAGTCGTTTGGGCGGCCATGATTCTGTGCCGGAACGCGCTTCCTAGATCCGTAGATGGACAAGGCCATACCGGCTTTTTTGTGCAGGTCCTCATGTAGATCGTGCGCTGACTTGTGTGCGACATTGTTAGCTGCCCTGCCGCGGCCATGGGGTGGTCAATCCAGCTATTCGGTCGTTTTATTTTTCGGCTGAATGGGCTCTAAAGCCTCGTCGTCGAATTCAGGCAGCAGCTTGTGCTTTGGATAGCTCTTTGTGTGGCGACTACCACCGTACTTTTCTTTAGTGTCAAGCTCTTTATTCCATCTGTTGTTGAGCATATTCTGCGCAGCCTTAAGCCTTTGCTTCTGCTTCTTCAGGCTCCTTGCGGTGGCGATAAGCCTTCTAAGGAGGTTCTCCTGTTCCAAGTGCCTTTCCGGGATGATGTGTGCATCGTCGTCCAGACTGTTCACCTCTCCGGAGACAGGTTGATGAGTTTTACCCTCGGCATCACCGTGATCGGACAGCGGCTCCGTACTATGTTCGCCGTCCGCTGGCTCATCTTGCTCCATCGCCGGGTCCATGTGGTCGTTGTTTCCTTTGGAGTCGACCGGGATATTATTCTTTATTGCGTTGTTATCGTTGTTTTTGCTGAGGCGGGATTTGGAGCGGCGCCTACGTCATCGCTTTGGTTGCTTTTCGAGGGAACTATCCTTCGCTGCTTCCTCCCGTTCCTCGTCGTTGTTTTCTTTGGGTGTATCCACCATGTATATATCATGTGATGAAGTGGCTGTCCAGCGCCCTATGGGCGGTGGTTCCTGTTCCTCTCCTGCATCGTCGTCCATACCGTCGATGTCTTCGGAGTCGAAATCAAGCATGTCGGTTAAGTAAATCGCCGATGGCTGTTAAGTGGGTGGTGGGTGGGAAGCGAATTTCTTCGTCGTCCGCTTCCCACTCAAGCCGGACATAGTTCGGCCGAGGGTCTCCTGACAAGGAGAGAGACCTCAATGAATCTAGCACGTCGCGCAAGTGCGAGTGCTGAAAAATATCCGTGGAGGTAAGCTCCATGATCGGCGCCCAATCTGATTTGATAGGAACGGATGCAGGCGGTTCGGAGCCTGTGGCCGGGGACGAATCCAAGGGTCCGGCAACACAGGTCCCATAGGAGGTGAAGTTAGTATTCAACTCCATTGCCGCTGAGTGTGCGGCCTCCGTGGCGGGGTCTATCCACCCATCCTTGGACGGCACGATCTGCTCCGGATTGAGGGCCGGAGTAGCCCGCAGTGTGATCTCCGAACACCGTCCGGCCAGCAGCTAGGTCATGCTCGCCGTGGTATGCAACAGACTTTTGACATGGGCCTGAATCCGTCGAAGATCAAGTCTCCGCGGATGTCGGCAGTATAGTTCAAGCTTCCAAACCTAACCTGATGGCCAGGGGCATAGCTCTCGATCTGCTCCAGATGGCCAAGCGAGTTGGTCCACAGTATGAAGCCGCCGAATACGAAGATCTGTCCGGGGAGAAAAACCTCACCCTGGATCGCATCGTTATCGATGATCGAAGGAGCCATCAAGCCTTTATCGTGATGGCACAATGGAACTCTCAATGAAAGCATTAATGTCAGTGTCCAAACCGGCGGATCTCGGGTAGGGGGTCCCGGTATGCGTCAAAGCGGATGGTAACGAGGCGGGGACACAATGTTTACCTGTGTTCGGGCCCTCTTGATGGAGGTAATACCCTACTTCCTGCTTGATTGATCTTGATGATATGAGTATTACAAGAGTTGATCTACCACGAGATCGTAGAGGCTAAACCCTAGGAGCTAGCCTATGATTATGATTGTCGTTGTCCTACGGACTAAACCCTCCAGTTTATATAGACACCGGAGGGGGCTAGGGTTACACAGAGTCGGTTACAAGGGAGGAGATCTACATATCTGAATTGCCAAGCTTGCCTTCCATGCAAAGGAGAGTCCCTCCCGGACACGGGACAAAGTCTTCAATCTTGTATCTTCATAGTCCAACAGTCCGGCCAAAGTATATAGTCCGGCTGTCCGAGGACCCCCTAATCTAGGACTGCCTCAGACATCACATAGTGTCTGATGCCCTTTGAGACTTTTGTACATTCCTGTTTCAAGCAATGTCTTCAACCTGGCATTCTCATCAGCAAAAGTAGTGGTATCCTCAGTAGAGGGGTTAGTTACCACATCAGCAGTTGAAGACATTGCAACAGTAGCAGGAGTAGAACATTCAGCAACAGAGACATCATTATCACGCTCAAGACATTTTAGACATGGTTGTTCCAAACCTTCCTGGGCGGAACTGATCTGTTGAGCGCGGAGTGACTCGTTCTCCTTTTGAAGATCTTCATGAGTCGCCCTCAAGTTCTCAAGTTCTTGTTTCCTTTGAAGATAATCATAGGAAAGATTTTCATGAGTAGTTGAGAGCGTTTCATGACGACTTTCAAGTTCGTCGTACTTGACATGAAGATTTTTAATGTCTTCAATTAAGGACTGAGTTCGAGTCATTTCCGCGTCCAACAAGTCATCGCTTTTGTCTAGCAACTTTTGAATATATTCCATAGCAGTTTGTTGTTCAGTTGCAATTTTAGCAAGTGTTTTGTAGCTAGGTTTAGATTCACATTCAGAGTCATCTTCACTAGATGTTTGAAACTAAGCATCACGTGAGTTTACCTTGGCACCACTTGCCATGAAGCAGTAGGTAGAAGCAGAGTCATCCTCATCATCAGCATCAGCGTTGGGGACGAGGCCATTGTCTTCGGTGTTGAAGATGGACTTGGTGACATACACTGGAGCCAGAGCCAGACTTGCCATGCCTGAATCGGACTCCTCCTCAGACTCCATCTCCGCCTCCTCAGAAGCAGACTCCTCCTCAGAATCCATCTCCTTGCCAACAAATGCACGAGCCTTCCTTGATGAGCTCTTCTTGTGGTCACGAGTAGAAGCTTCATCATTTCTTGAGCTAGATCTTGAAGACTTTCTGAAACCTTTCTTCTTGGAGAACTTCTGGAACTTCTTCACAAGCATAGCTAGCTCCTTTCCAATGTCTTCAGGATCCCCAGAAATGCAGTCAGATTCTTCTTCAGATGAGGAAACAACCTTTGCCTTCAAAGCGCGAGTTCGGCCATAGTTGGGGCCATAGATGTCTCTCTTCTTAGATAACTAGAACTCATGTGTGTTGAGCCTCTCAAGTATGTCAGACGGATTGAGATTCTTGAAGTCAGGACGTTCTTGAATCATCAGGGCCAGGGTGTCGAATGAGCTGTCAAGTGATCTCAGAAGCTTCTTGACAATTTCGTGCTTGGTGATCTCAGTGGCGCCAAGTGCACGAAGTTCATTTGTGATATCAGTGAGGCGATCAAACGTGAGCTGGACATTCTCATTGTCATTTCTCTTGAAGCGGTTGAAGAGGTTGTGAAGAACATTAATCCTTGAGTCTCTCTGAGTTCAGACGCCTTCGTTGACTTTGGAGAGCTAGTCCCAGACTAGCTCCGCAGTTTCCAGTGCACTCACACGGCCATACTGTCCTTTGGTCAGATGACCACAGATGATGTTCTTAGCAGTTGAATCCAGTTGAATGAACCTCTTGACATCAGCAGCAATGACACCTTCACCGACCTTGGGAACGCCATTCTTGACGACATACCACAGGTATACGTCAATGGCTTCAAGATGCATGCACATCTTATTCTTCCAGTAGGGGTAATCAGTGCCATCGAAGACAGGGCACGCAGCGGAGAGCTTGATTATCCCTGCAGTCGACATAGCTAAAACTCCAGGTGGTTAAACTGAATCACACAGAACAAGGGAGCACCTTGCTCTGATACCAACTGAAAGTGCTAGTTATCAACTAGAGGGGGGTGAATATGCGATTTCTATGGAAGTCTTCAAAACACAAGATATTTGAAGATAAACGATAGAAAAGAACCTATTGGTATGCAGCAGAAGGTAGACTACACTAGACTAGCCATAATCAAGTAAGCAATGAAGTGAAAGCACGAAGACTATCAACAGCTAGGTAGTATGGATCAGGATGGAAGACAGTATGAAGCCAAACAACAAACAGGCTTCACATAGTGAAGACAATCAGATCATGCAAGCAGGCAATGACTTCACAAAGGCAAACTATAATGTAAAGGGAAGTGGGGGATAGAACTAGTTGCTTGGTGAAGACAAGGATTTGGTAGACCAGTTCCAGTTGCTGTGACAACTGTACGTCTGGTTAGGGAGGCTGAGATTTAACTCAGAAGACCGCGTCTTCACCTTATTCCCCTTGAGCTAAGGACACCCAGTCCTCACCCAATCACTCTGGTAAGTCTTCAAGGTAGACTTCCAAACCTTCACAGACTTTGTTCACTGGCAATCCACAATGGCTCTTGGATGCTCAGAACGCGACGCCTAATCGGCTGGAGGATTCACAGTCCTCAAGTGTAACAAGTCTTTAGGTCATGTGGATAGAAAGACTTCAGTGATGCCTAACACTCTTTGGCTCTGGGTGTTTTGGGCTTTGTCCTCGCAAGGATCTCTCTCTCAAATGCTTCAGAGGTGGGTTGCTCTCAAACGACAAAAGTTGTGCACTAACTCTGAGCAGCCAACCAATTTATGGTGTAGGGGGTGGGCTATTTATAGCCAGGAGGCAACCCGACCTGATGTGTCTGAAATGACCCTGGGTCACTAAGGAACCGACACGTGTCCAACGGTCGGATTGCAAACACACGCGGCAGCTTGACTTGGGCTACAAGTAAAGTTGACTCATCTAGCTCTGGATAAGATTTGCTCTCAGTGTCTTCGCTCGAAGACATAGGATTTGGTTGAGCATCACTTCAGTCACCACTTTGTTCACTGGGACCCCACTTAAAAGTACGGTGGTTCGGCTCAACAAAGAAGAAAAGGAAACTACGAAACAACTATGTCTTCGCACTCCATAGTCTTCATATGAATGTCTTCTCATGTCATAATCTTCATCGTGAATGTCTTCATGAACCACCATTGTCTTCAATGTCTTCACACATTTTTAGGGGTCATCTCTGGTAGGTAAGCCGAATCAATAAGGGACTACTACCTGTGTTATCCTGCAATTCTCACAAACACATTAGTCCCTCAACCAAGTTTGTCGTCAATACTCCAAAACCAACTATGGGTGGCACTAGATGCGCTTACAATCCCTCACTAAAATTTCAAGGTATAAGTGTTCTCGCTGAGTATGCACCGTTGCGAAAGTTCGTCGTGCCAAGACACCATGTGATGATCGGGTGTGATAAGCTCTACGTTCACATACAACGGGTGCCAGACAGTTTTGCACATGCGGAATACTTGGGTTAAACTTGATGAGCCTAGCATGTACAGACATAGCCTCGGAACACTAGAGACCGAAAGGTCGAATGTGAATCATATAGTAGATATGATCAACGTAGAGATGTTCACCATTGAAGACTACTCCGTCTCACGTGATGATCGGACATGGTTTAGTTGATTTGGATCACGTAATCATTTAGATGACTCGAGGGATGTCTGTCTAAGTGGGAGTTCTTAAGTAATATGATTAACTGAACTTAATTTATCATGAACTTAGTCCTAATAGTATTTGCATATCTATCTTGTAGATCAATAGCTCGCGATATAGCTCATATATATTTTTGATATGTTCCTAGAGAAAAGTTGAAAGATGATAGTAGCAATGATGCGGACTAGGTCCGTGATTTGAGGATTATCCTCGTTACTACATAGAAGAATTATGTCCTTGATGCACCGCTAGGTGACGGACCTATTGCAAGAGCTGATGTAGACGTTATGAACATTTCACAAGCTCGGTATGATGACTACTTGATAGTTTAGTGCACCATGCTTTACAGCTTAGAACCGGGACTTCAAAAACGTTTTGAACGCCACGGAGCATATGAGATGTTCCAAGAGTTGAAATTGGTATTTTAGACTCGTGCCATGTCGAGAGGTATGAGACCTCTGACGAGTACTTTGCCTACAACATGGAGGAGAATGGCTCAGCCAGTGAGCATCTACTCAGAATGTCTGGGTAGTACAATTGCTTGAATCAAGTGGGAGTTAATCTTCCAGATAAGATAGTGATTGACAGAGTTCTCTAGTCACTATCACCAAGCTACTAGAACTTCATGATGAACTATAATATGCAAGGGGATGACGAAAATGATTCCCGAGCTCTTCGCGATGCTGAAATTGGCGAAGGTAGAAATCAAGAAAGAGCATCAAGTATTGATGGTTGACAAGACCACTAGTTTCAATTAAAAGGGCAAGGGAAAGAAAGGGAACTTCAAGAAGAATGGCAAGCAAGTTGCCACTCCCATGAAGAAGCCCAAAGATGGACCCAAGCCTGAAACTGAGTGCTTATACTGCAAAGGAAATGGTCACTGGAAGTGGAACTGCCCCAAACATTTGGCGGATAAGAAGGATGGCAAAGTGAACAAAGGTATATTTGATATACAGATTATTGTGTACCTTACTAGTGTTCATAGTAGCCCCTGGGTATTTGATACTAGTTCAGTTGCTAAGATTAGTAACTCGAAACAGGAGTTACAGAATGAACAGAGACTAGTTAAGGGCTTGGTGATGATGTGTGTTGGAAGTGATTCCAAGGTTGATAAGATCACCATCGCACACTCCCTCTACATTCGGGATTAGTGTTCAACCTAAATAAATATTATTTGGTGTTTGTGTTGAGAATGAATATGATTGGATCATGTTTATTGCAATACGGTTATTCATTTAAATCAGAGAATAATTATTGTTCTGTTTACATGAATAAAACCTTCTATGGTCATACACCCAATGTAAATGGTTTATTGAATCTCGATCGTAGTGATACACATATTCATAATATTGATGCCAAAAGATGCAAAGTTGATAATGATAGTGCAACATATTTGTGGCACTGCCGTTTAGGTCATATTGGTGTAAAGCGCATGAAGAAACTCCATGCGGATGGACTTTTGGAATCACTTGATTATGAATCATTTGATGCTTGTGAACCATGCCTCATGGGCAAGATGACTAAGACTCTGTTCTCTGGAACAATGGAGTGAGCAACTGACTTATTGGAAATAATACATACTGATGTATGCGGTCTGATGAGTGTTGAGGCTCGCGGCGGGTTTCATTATTTTCTGACCTTCACAGATGATTTAAGCAGATATGAGTGCATCTACTTGATGAAACACAAGTCTGGAAAATTTGAAAAGTTCAAAGAATTTCAGAGTGAAGTGGAGAATCATCGTAACAAGAAAACAAAGTTTCTACGATCTGATCGTGGAGGCAAATATTTGAGTTACGAGTTTGGCCTTCATTTAAAACAATGTGGAATAGTTTCACAACTCACGCCACCTGGAACACCACAGCGTAATGGTGTGTCCGAATGTCGTACCGTACTTTATTAGATATGGTGCGGCCTATGATGTCTCTTACCGATTTACCACTATCGTTTTGGGGTTATGCATTAGAGACAGCTGCATTCACGTTAAATAGGGCACCATCTAAATCCGTTGATACGACTCCATATGAACTGTGGTTTGGCAAGAAACCTAAGTCGTCATTTCTTAAAGTTTGGGGTTGTGATGCTTATGTGAAAAAGCTTCAGCCTGATAAGCTCGAACCCAAATCGGAGAAGTGCGTCTTCATAGGATACCTGACGGTGTCCTGGACTAAGGGGTACTCACCACGTCATCTCCCGAACTGTTAGATTGGGCCGAGGACCCCCATGGCCGTATACTCATGGGCGATTCGGACATTGCCGCATACAAGGAAGATTCCACAAGACTTGGCGATCAAGACAAGGACTCCTCCCCACCGGCGTATTCGGCTAGGACTCTTGTTATCCGAGGCCTCTGGTGCATTATATAAACCGAGGCCAGGCTAGTCGATAGAGGATATATAACAACAATCATACCATAGGCTAGCTTCTAGGGTTTAGCCTCTACGATCTTGTGGTAGATCAACTCTTGTAATACTCATATCAACAAGATCAATCAAGCAGGAAGTAGGGTATTACCTCCATCGAGAGGGCCTGAACCTGGGTAAACATCGTGTCCCCTGCCTCCTGTTACCATCCGCCTTAGACGCACAGTTCGGGACCCCCTACCTGAGATCCTCCGGTTTTGACACCGACATTGGTGCTTTCATTGAGAGTTCCGTTGTGTGATCGGCAAAAGGATCAATGGCTCGCCCGCAGGTCAACTGCTACGCCGGCATCTTCGTCGTCGGCTCGACTGGTCACCTTGGCTCAACCGAGGACCGCGCTCCATCTCCGATCGTTATGCTCGGACAGGGGCCTTCATCAACATCAACTCAGATCTCTATCATGATCATAGAGGAATCATCCATGGAGCTCGAGGGCTCAACGTCAACATTGCCGTCGGGCGGCCGTGCTGTTTTTCTGGACAGCGAACTAGTATCCGCCGTCACCGCCTCCTCGAGCGTCGGTTTGACGATTGCTTTGATGGAATAGTGCGGAACTACGTCTACAACAACCATGCAAATTCCATCGAGTTCCGATGGAGGAATCTCCGACAATCTACGATATACCGGAGCCCTGTCAAATCTGGACGGGAATTGATACATCTCCGTCGTATCTATAATTTTTTATTGTTCCATGCCAATATTCTACAACTTCCATATACTTTTTGGCAACTTTTTATACTATTTTTGGGACTAACATATTGATCCGATTGCCCGGTGCAGTTCACATCTCTTGGTTGGTTTCGCAGAATATCCATATCAAACGGAATCCAAACGGGATAAAAACGGACGGAGCTTATTTTTGGAACATTTGGAAAATCTGGGAGAAAGATCAACGTGAAAGGGTGCCCGAGGTGGCCACGAGGCAGGGGCCCACGTCCGTACCAGGAGGGCGCGCCCCCACCCTCGTGGGCCACCCGTAAAGCGGTTGATGCCCTTCTTCGCCGCAAGAAAGCTAATTTTTCAAAAAATCACGGCGAAGGTTTCAGTCCAATCGGAGTTACGGATCTCCGGATATAAAAGAAAGCGGTGAAAAGGTAGCGAAGGAACGCAGAAGCAGAGAAAGCAGAGATAGATCCAATCTCGGAGGGGCTCTCGCCCCTCCCACGCCATGGGAGCCAAGGACCAGAGGGGAAACCCTTCTCCCATCTAGGGAGAAGGTCAAGGAAGAAGAAGAAGAAGGGGGGCCCTCTCCACCTTGCTTCCGGTGGCGCCGAAACGTCGCCGGGGGCTATCATCATCACCGCGATCTTCACAAACAACTTCACCGCCTTCATGACCAACTCTTCCCCCCTCTATGCAGCGGTGTAACCTCTCTCTTACCCGCTGTAATCTCTACTTAAACATGGTGCTCAACGCTATATATTATTTCCCAATGATGTATGTCTATCCTATGATGTTTGAGTAGATCTGTTTTGTCCTATGGGCTATTTGATGATCAAGATTGATTGGAGTTGAATGTTTTATTATTGGTGCTGTCCTATGGTGCTCTCCGTGTCGCGCAAGTGTGAGGGATCTCCGCTGTAGGGTTTGCAATATGTTCATGATTTGCTTATGGTGGGTGGCGTGAGTGACAGAAGCACAAACCCGAGTAAGTAGGTTGTTTGCGTATGGGATAAAGAGGACTTGATACTTTAATGCTATGGTTGGGTTTTACCTTAATGAATCTTTAGTAGTTGCGGATGCTTGCTAGAGTTCCAATCAAAAGTGCATATGATCCAAGTAGAGAAAGTATGTTAGCTTATGCCTCTCCCTCAAATAAAATTGCAATAATGATTACCGGTCTAGTTATCGATTGCCTAGGGACAAATAACTTTCTCGTGACAACAACCTCTTTACTAAAACTAATTTAGTTGTATCTTTATCTAAACATGCCCTAGCTTTTATTTGCGTGCTCTTTACTTTCTTGCAAGCTTATCCAAAAACACCTAATAAGTACTTCTGGTTTCATACTTGTTTCCGGTAAAGCAAACGTCAAGTGTGCGTAGAGTTGTATCGGTGGTCGATAGAACTTGAGAGAATATTTGTTCTACCTTTAACTCCTCGTTGGGTTCGACACTCTTACTTATCGAAAGAAGCTACAATTGATCCTGTATACTTGCGGGTTATCACGACCTTTTTCTGGCGCCGTTGCCGGGGAGTCATAGCGTGGGGTGAATATTCTCGTGTGTGCTTGTTTGCTTTATCACTAAGTAATTTTTATTTGCTGTTCTTAGTTGTTCTTTATCTTTAGTTATGGATATGTAACACGAAATACCAAAAAAATTAGGTGTACTTTCTACTCATGGAGATGGGGAACCTCCTAAAACCCTCGATGCTGGTTATGTGAAAGATATTTTGTACTACTTTAATAATCCTGAGAAAACCCCATTCAATTATGTAATGGGAGTAACGTTGGATCAACGTGAATACTTTAGGGATTACCGCTTGGCACAAAAAGGGAAACTATTATGGGATCAAATTCATATATTGAAGTGGTATGCTAGGAAACTATGCTTGAGTTATGATTATACTTGTTGCTCTAGGATGAAGGCTCCACACCTTCCCTTCTCATGCAAATTTAATGATAATAAAACCTTAGCTTCTTATGCTAACGGTATATATGATTACTATGATGTGGGACAAATAGAAGAATTTGTTGCTTTTATGGGTGCTTATGAAATTGAATCTATGTTTAAAGAGTTTAAAGATTTTGATGTTGCTGCTTATAGACCTGAAAATTTAGCTATCCTCAAATATTGATATGAGAACTATGAATACAATTCCGATATTAATGCACTTATTGAGAAAGTCTCCGCTGTCCAAGAAGAGACTAATATTTTGCAGGAATCTATGGAAGAAGAAGTTGATGAAACTGTGAGCTCATTGGATGAAAAAGATGAGGAGGAGGGCGAAGAACAAAAGGAGGAAGAGCGGATTAGCTACCCGTGCCCACCTTCTAACGAGAGTAACTCTTCAACTCATACATTGTTTAATTCCCCTTCGTGCTTACCGAAGGATGATTGCTATGATGACTGTTATGATCCCTTTGATTCTTTTGAAATATCCCTTTTTGATGATGCCTGCTATGCTTGTGGCCAAGATGCCAATATGAATTATGCTTATGGAGATGAACTTGCTAAAGTTCCTTATGTTAAACATGAAATTTTTGCTATTGCACCCACGCATGATAGTCCTAATATCTTTTTGAATTCTCCCAAATACACTATATCAGAGAAGTTCGCCCTTATTAAGGATTATATTGATGGGTTGCCTCTTACTACTACGCATGATGATTTTAATAGATATAATATGCATGTGCTTGCTTCTCCTACTTACAATTATTATGAGAGAGGAACTATATGTCCACCTCTCTATGTTTCCAATATGATAAAATTGCAAGAAATTGCTTATACTATGCATTGGCCTTTACTTTGTGTGCATGAATTGTTATTTTATGACATGCCGATGCATAGGAAAAGAGTTAGACTTTGTTGTTGCATGATATATGTTACTTTGTGCTCACTACTAAATTACAAATCATTGCTAATTAAAATTGGCTTTGATATACCTTGGGATCCGGGTGGATTCATTACTTGAGCACTATATGCCTAGCTTAATGGCTTTAAAGAAATCGCTGCCAGGGAGACAACCCGGGAGTTTTAGAGAGTCATTTATTTCTGTTGATTGCTTTCATATATTTTAAAAACAACAAAAATAAAGAGGGGAACCCAAAACTTTTCAAAAAGGAAAATGAAAGTGAGAAAGACAAGCATTGTTGAAGTGGGAGAGCTCCTTGAACTTTGTTCATGCTCATGGCAACTTTGTGAATCTTGATTACATAAACTTTCAACAAAAATAATTACCCCCTTGTACAATTCCATTGTATTATAAAAATAATGTGCCAAGGTTTGCTTTAGGATGTTTACAATGCTTGTTGGTTTGTACGGTGCAGGACAGAAACTTTGGTTGTAGTGCGCGATTTTTAGTTTTTTACTGGTACGTGAAAAGGTTCTGATTATTTGTGCACTGTCTTTATATATAAATTTTTTATTTTTCCTAATTTTGGCAGAATTTTTCAAGTATCATAAGTATGGTGAATGTTCAGATTGCTACAAACTGTTCTGTTTTAAACAGATTCTGTTTTTGATGCATAGTTTGCTTGTTTTGATGAAACTATCAATTTATATCAGTGGATTAAGCCATGAAAAAGATATATTACAGTAGACACAATGCAAAAACAAAATATGAATTGGTTTACAACAGTACTTAGAGTAGTGAATTGCTTTATTATACTAACGGATCTTACCGAGTTTTCTGTTGAAGTTTTGTGTGGATGAAGTGTTCGATGATCGAGGATGTCTCGATGTGAGGAGAAAAAGGAGAGGCAAGAGCTCAAGCTTGGGGATGCCCAAGGCACCCCAAGTAAATATTCAAGGAGACTCAAGCGTCTAAGCTTGGGGATGCCCCGGAAGGCATCCCCTCTTTCTTCAACAAGTATCGGTATGTTTTCGGATTCGTTTCGTTCATGTGATATGTGCAAATCTTGGAGCGTATTTTGCATTTAGTTTTCATTTTTCTTTTATGCACCATGATGGTATGAGATAGTACTTGGTTGATTTATATAATGCTCTTTGCACTTCACTTATATCTATTGAGTATGGCTTTATAGAATGCTTCATGTGCTTCACTTATATCATTTGAAGTTTGGATTGCCTGTTTCTTTTCACTTAGACAACCGCCATTTGTAGAATGCTCTTTTGCTTCACTTATATTTGTTAGCGCTTGGGCATATCTTTTGTAGAAATAATTAAACTCTCGTGCTTCACTTATATCAATTTAGAGAGATGACAGGAACTGGTCATTCACATGGTTAGTCATAAAATCCCACATAAACTTGTAAATCATTGAATATGATATGTTTGATTGCTTGCAATAGTTTTGCGATATAAAGATGGTGATATTAGAGTCATGCTAGTGGGTAGTCGTGGATTGTAGAAATACTTGTGTTGAAGTTTGTGATTCCCGTAGCATGCACGTATGGTGAACCGTTATGTGATGAAGCCGGAGCATGATTTATTTATTGATTGTCTTCCTTATGAGTGGCGGTCGGGGACGAGCAATGGTCTTTTCCTACCAATCTATCCCCCTAGGAACATACGCGTAGTACTTTGTTTCGATAACTAATAGATTTTTGCAATAAGTATGTGAGTTCTTTATGACTAATGTTGAGTCCATGGATTATACGCACTCTCACCCTTCCACCATTGCTAGCCTCTAGTACCGCGCAACTTTCGCCGGTACCATAAACCCACCATATACCTTCCTCAAAACAGCCACCATACCTACCTATCTTGGCATTTCCATAGCCATTCCGAGATATATTGCCATGCAACTTTCATCATCATCATATACATGACTTGAGCATCATTGTCATATTGCTTTGCATGATTGTAAGATAGCTAGCATGATGTTTTCATGGCTTGTCCGTTTTTTGATGTCTTTGCTACGCTAGATCATTGCACATCCCGGTACACCGCCGGAGGCATTCATATAGAGTCATATCTTTGTTCTAGATATCGAGTTGTAAGTAAATAAAAGTGTGATGATCATCATTATTAGAGCATTGCCCCAGTAAGGAAAGGATGATGGAGACTATGATTCCCCCACAAGTCGGGATGAGACTCCGGACTTTACAAAAAAAATAAAAGAGGCCAAATAAGCCCAAATAAAAAAAATGCCAAAGAAGCCGACCAAAAAATATAAAAAGAGAGAGAAAAAGAGAGAAGGGGCAATGTTACTATCCTGTTACCACACTTGTGCTTCAGAGTAGCACCATGTTCTTCATATAGAGAGTCTCTTGAGTTATCACTTTCATATACTAGTGGGAATTTTCATTATAGAACTTGGCTTGTATATTCGATGATGGGCTTCCTCAAATGCCCGAGGTCTTCATGAGCAAGCAAGTTGGATGCACACCCACTTAGTTTTCAGTTTGAGCTTTCATACACTTATAGCTCTAGTGCATCCGTTGCATGGCAATCCCTACTCACTCACATTGATATCTATTGATGGGCATCTCCATAGCCCGTTGATACGCCTAGTTGATGTGAGACTATCTTCTCCTTTTTGTCTTCTCCACAACCACCATTCTATTCCACCTACAGTGCTATGTCCATGGCTCACGCTCATGTATTGCGTGAAAGTTGAAAAGGTTTGAGAACATCAAAAGTATGAACCAATTGCTCGGCTTGTCATCGGGGTTGTGCATGATGTGAATATTTTGTGTGGTGAAGATGGAGCATAGCTAGACTATGTGATTTTGTAGGGATAACTTTCTTTGGCCATGTTATTTTGAAAAGACATGATTGCTTTATTAGTAGGCTTGAAGTATTATTGTTTTTATGTCAAATGATATACTATTGCTTTGAATCACTCGTGTCTTAATATTCATGCCATGATTATACATATGATCAAGATTATGCTAGGTAGCATTCCACATCAAAAAATATCTTTTTTATCATTTACCTACTCGAGGGCGAGTAGGAATTAAGCTTAGATCTTGATACGTCTCCGTCAGATTCTATAATTTTTTATTGTTCCATGCCAATATTCTACAACTTCCATATACTTTTTGGCAACCTTTTATACTATTTTTGGGACTAACATATTGATCCAAAGGCCCAAAGGTCGGCCTCGCATTTGCTGTATGTTTTTGGTTTCATGGAATATCCATATCAAAGCGAGTCCAAACGGGATAAAAATGGACGGAGCTTATTTTTGGAATATTTGGAAAATCTGGGAGAAAGATCAACACGAACGATGTCCGAGGTGGCCACGCAGGGGCCCACGCCTTACCAGAGGGCGCCCCCCACCCTCGTGGGCCACCCGTAAGGCGGTTGATGCCCTTCTTCGGCCGCAAGAAAGCTAATTTGAAGAAAAAAATCACGGCGAAGGTTTCAGTCCAATCGGAGTTACGGATCTCCGGATATAAAATAAATGGTGAAAAGGCAGCAGAAGGAACGTAGAAACAGAGAGAAACAGAGAGCTATATCCAATCTCGGAGGGGATCTTGCCCCTCCCACGCCATGGGAGCCAAGGACCAGAGGGGAAACCCTTCTCCCATCTAGGGAGGAGGTCAAGGAAGAAGAAGAAGAAGAAGAAGAAGAAGAAGAAGAAGGGGGCCCTCTCCCCCTTGCTTCCGGTGGCGCCGGAGCACTGCCGGGGCCATCATCATCACCGCCATCTTCACCAACAACTTCACCGCCATCATCACCAACTCTTCCCCCCTCTATGCAGCGGTGTAACCTCTCTCTTACCCGTTGTAATCTCTACTTAAACATGGTGCTCAACGCTATATATTATTTCCCAATGATGTATGGCTATCCTATGATGTCTGAGTAGATTTATTTTGTCCTATGGGCTATTTGATGATCAATATTGGTTTGAGTTGCATGTTTTATTATTAGTGCTGTCCTATGGTGCTCTCCGTGTCGCGCAAGCGTGAGGGATCTCCGCTGTAGGGTTTGCAATATGTTCATGATTTTCTTATGGTGGGTGGCGTGAGTGTGAAGCACAGACCGAGTAAGTAGGTTGTTTGCATATGGGATAAAGAGGACTTGATACTTTAATGCTATGGTTGGGTTTTACCTTAATGAATCTTTAGTAGTTGCGGATGCTTGCTAGAGTTCCAATCATAAGTGCATATGATCCAAGTAGAGAAAGTATGTTAGCTTATGCCTCTCCCTCAAATAAAATTGCAATAATGATTACTAGTCTAGTTATCGATTGCCTAGGGACAAATAACTTTCTCATGACAACAAGCTCTTTACTAAAACTAATTTAGTTGTGTCTTTATCTAAACAGCCCCTAGCTTTTATTTACGTGCTCTTTACTTTCTTGCAAGCTTATCCAAAAACACCTACAAAGTACTTCTAGTTTCATACTTGTTTCTGGTAAAGCGAACGTCAAGTGTGTGTAGAGTTGTATCGGTGGTCGATAGAACTTGAGGGAATATTTGTTCTACCTTTAGCTCCTCGTTGGGTTCGACACTCTTACTTATCGAAAGAGGCTACAATTGATCCCCTGTACTTGTGGGTTATCAGGAATCTGGACGAGTTTAGGGCGTGGTCTCCAGAGCCCAGCTCGGAGGTCCTTTGGAAGATCCAACCGTTCATCTACTGCAGAATTCCCATATCTACCACCCCTCCAAATTTCAGCTCGATCCGACGGTTCAAACTTCGGGAACCTTCCAACAAGTGGACCAATTTTCGGCTCTGTTTTCTGCGCGAATACGGATCCGACCCGAAGTCATGTTCCTTTATGAACGTGGTATTGGACAACCCTTTAAACGAATTCTCTTCTAGGGTATTGTGCGTCGTTTTTAAAACACGTGCCCATAAAATTTTAAGCCTCCTCTGAGGTCATCTTCATCATCATGCTGATGTCAAACCAGTCCGACAATATTGCTCCAAAATTTGCCGACCTGCGCTTAGACATCGTTGCCGCTTTGTTGAGCTGAGCTCAACTTCTTTGGATCATCATCTCGGCAAGTCGAACAAGAGTTCGACATCGCAAAGGATAAATCATCACCAACATCGCCGCGCCCCACGGATTACACGGAGCGGGCACACCAAAGATCGCCGCACGGTCACTTCATCAAGCCGGCATTGACCACGCCACGACCTGCATCGGCGAGGCCGCATTGCTTCTTCAAGCGGTGTCCATCACGCCGACCTACTTGAATCATCGGTGACATCGAGGCTTCGACATCTCGGCTAGACCGGGGGCTTCGCCATCTCTTCATCAACCTACTCCGGAGACTTCGGCGTCACTAGCCGACCAGCTCCGTCACGTTAGCTGGACCGAGGGCTTTGCCTCGGTGAGCCAACCTTTGCCAGCATCACCATGTCGTCGCTTTATCTCCCATCAGGCAATGGGTGTGTGGATCGAGTCCCAATTTTGGGAATCACCTTTCTTCGGATTGCTACAACAAATAAACCAGGTGCTATTAATCCTAGTATTTTTTGCTTGTTTGGGTTCATTTTGCCAAGGAATTATTACTCTGGTTTGTCCATCATATGTACACAGGTCTATCAAATGGTGGCCGCATTAACGATGGTCGCATGGTGGTTCGGTCAGTTTCAGACATAGTCCGTGAACGCCGCATCTCGAACTCGGACCGACTGTGAATTCAGGCTTTGCCACGCCTTTACCGCATGACGCCGACGCCTCGCATTCGACATTGACTTGGCGCCAGCCATATTTCTTTTATTACTCACTTTGCATAAATTATTTATTATGCAACGATTTTTTTAATTATTATTACTATTATCTCCGGTTTGCACTATTTTTGTGCACAGGAAAATGATCCGGTGGGCGATATCGTCAACTTTCGTCTTGACATACCACGTCACCTCGGCTGGACGGGGGGCTTCGTCAACACTTCATTACCCCATGTCGGGGACTTTGGCATCACTCTGCCGGCCTGCATTGACCGTGCTATGTCACCACTTCGGAGTGCCGAGCTCTTTGCTTTGCCATCTCGGGACCGGCTTGGGGGATGGAACCTTGTCCCGCATCAAGCTCGGACCGCGTCATCAATACTAAACACATTAACCAGCTAAGTTGCCTTCATGCTCAAAGTTTTAAATTTTTACTTGTGTTCGGTTCGACCAAGCATTATACTTTTTTGGAAAAAAGTTGCTTGTAAAAAATTTCCTTGTCAAAACTTTGTTTGTGACACACAAATTCAAATACCCCGTTTACTTGGGGGCTTCCTTTATGAAGCCTTTCCTCTTGCGAATGATTACACTTGTACGGCTTCGTTCCTTGTTTGTGTATTACGCCACAATATGCACCATGTTGACTTAAGCGATTTGCAAGCTGGGTTGCCTCGCTCCTGTGTTTACCCCTACGTTCCCGATTGTTCGGCTAGGGAGTAAAGGGAGCACCTCTACAATTGTCACGATCGGGTCATCCGAGACGGACCTCAGACTGGGTGAAGCCGAAAGCTAGCGCTCTTATTGTTTTCAATTATGGTCGGCACACAATGGAACTCATGAGTACAAAAAATCTATTGCACAAGTCTCATAGTAGCAATGAGCAACCGAAGAAAGGTATCAGTGGGGGTACTATTTTCTTCGAAGATGCTTCTTACACTTAAATCGATAATATAGCATAAGTTCCCTAAAGCGGCGCTTTATGCATTACTGACCTTATGGCCTGATCGCTCGTTATCGGAAACACCGTTGATATTCTCGACGAATGTGGAGTACATAACACTTTTCGCCCTCGATCAAGAGGGAGAAGCCGACGGTCGGTTAAGACGCGTTTAAAGTTCGGGTGAACACAAATATGATATAAGTACTTCGGTACATCGAATCATTATACATAAAATTCTTTTACCCAAGTCACTTGGGGGCTCTTAAATTTATATGAGCCATTTTATAATAAGTGTTCTTCTTCTTAGTCGTTGCAAAGTTTTTTATTATTATTATTATTTATCACTCCTTTTTTCGACACGAGTGTGTGGTCACTAGCCGGGGAGCCTAATTTCTCTCTCAAAGCCGCTAGAGTTTAGTTTGCTAAACTGGCCTAATGAGAAGTACTCCGCCTTCGGGATAGGAGGTTGAAGCCGTAGGCTGACCCGCTTGAAGTCTTGAGATAGGATGTGTCATGTTAAAGCACCATGTAGCACTTTTTTTTCTGAAGTCCAATTTTCAGATTGGCACCGAACACTTGATCTTATTCGAACGTCAGGTTTTCACTGACGTTTTTTGGTTTTCCAAGCCTATGGCACTTTTAAACTATTTGTGTGTTTCCAGCATTAGTCTCGTAGTGCAACATCGGACACCTTTAGAGATTCGGCAAAAACACTCTCGGATATTGCCATATATGCATCGGTTTTGAATTGTGTCTTCGGTCAATAGTTGGGTTGCCTGGCACCTGTGCTTGCCTCCTATGTTCCGCTTTGTTCGGCTAGGTGTGCAAAGGGAGAACCACTGCGATTGTGCTTCCAAATGCATGGTTAAGAACCTCGATGGAGAAAGCGGCCATTTGTCACAATAGGCGTAAACTGGTCGTGATCCGATGACTATGTTAAATGACGGGCCATTCATAACATTGGCGAAGTGTTTACGGCTTGACCTCGGATGTCGCTGAACACTAACCGGGGCTCATAGCTAGCTTCCCGGTTTAAAGCTCCTATGACTAAGCGAAGTTATAAACCCGCATACTTGATTGCCTCGTTTCCGCTTAACACAACCGCCTTGAGCACCGAGACGTCGGCTAAGGGTTGTTTTGTTATTGCGGAAACACCCTGCGTAGTATCTACCAAGGGGTAGAGGCCGACGATGGGCCACTTTCAACTGATAAACGGTCGCAATGGAGTCAAAATAATGATGTAAAGTACTTGGATACATAGAATCATTACACATAATCTGTGATTTTACTCGGATATCGATCCTTAATTCAGCCACCGTGCCCACATTAAGGCTCGGGGCTACAACTTTAGCTCATTATTTACAAATATTAAAGGGGCACATCGATCCCCTGATCCGGTGTTGCCACCCGACCAATGTCTTGGGGGCTACTGCATTGCCTATTCAATGCATAAAATTCAAAGGGCTTAGTGTTCGGCTTGATCGAACTATGGGAAAGCGCGTCTTTGGACAACAATAAGTACCATCTGGACCTATCTGGCATCAAGCTATATATCACGGCGACTTCTCACGACCCTCTCTCAAGGGCCCGTTCACTGATCACTATTATCTCTAATATATTACACTGTGTTTTTATTCCTATGTATGCTGCCGAGCTAGGAGTTGATCCTCAGGCTGATTTCGCGCATCGACCTGAGTCTCAGGGGCTACTGGGAACAACGGTTTTATGCTTGCCTTCAGGTGCATCTTGGGTTTTAGACTGATACACACCTTGAGGGCTACTGGATATACATCGGCAGAGAATAAACTGCACCAGTTAAAAATATTCACAAACAATCAGCCCATGGTCGGGGTGGTGCACCACCTTGGAAGCAGTCCGGTATAAAGCTCGAGCGCTAGCGGCTAGCTCCATAGAAGGCATTTCCGGCATTAAGCTCGGCTAAAACTCCTTCAACTTTTTTGAACCAAGATGATCTATGACATCTTGGATATAGTCCGGCGTTCGAGCTTGGACACAGTCCGGCGTTGGAGCTTGGATACATTTCGGTGTTGGAGCTCGGAAAAAGTCCGACATTGGTGCTCGGCTGCAAAAGATACCTCGAATGCAGTCCGGCGTTAGAGCTCGGACGCAAGAGGACACTACCTCTCGGGAACAACTTCAAACCCAAGGTGTGGCATAAAAATAACAAGGCATTGATAAAGGCCGGAAACTTAAAGGGGCTCCTCGGATAGCCGACGTGTAAACTCTTCGGATGCACTTCGGCGATCCTCAAGATCGAAGATGAGAAGATTTGTTAAACCAGTTTTCAAGACCGACGACCGAAGATGAAGAACAGTTCAGAAGAATCGAGGAGCGTCCTTAAATTGAAGACCGGTTCAGGGGGCTACTGACGGTGTCCTGGACTAGGGGGTACTCACCACGTCATCTCCCAATCTGTTAGATTGGGCCGAGGACCCCCATGGCCATATACTCATGGGCGATTCGGACATTTGCCGCATACAAGGAAGATTCCACAAGACTTGGCGATCAAGACAAGGACTCCTCCCCACCGGCGTATTCGGCTAGGACTCTTGTTATCCTAGGCCTCTGGTGCATTATATAAACCAAGGCCAGGCTAGTCGATAGAGGATATATAACAACAATCATACCATAGGCTAGCTTCTAGGGTTTAAACTCAACAATCTCGTGGTAGATCAACTCTTGTAATACTCATATCATCAAGATCAATCAAGCAGGAAGTAGGGTATTACCTCCATCGAGAGGGCCCGAGCCTGGGTAAACATCTTGTCCCCCGCCTCCTGTTACCATCCACCTTAGACGCACAGTTCGGGACCCCCTACCCGAGATCCGCCGGTTTTGACACCGACAATACCCAAAAGAAACTGTTGGGTACACCTTCTATCACAGATCCGAAGGCAAGATTTTTTGTTGCTAAGAATGTATCCTATCTAGAGAAGGAGTTTCTCTCCAAAGAAGTGAGTACGAGGAAAGTAGAACTTTATGAGGTAACTGTACCTTCTCTCAATTTGGAAAGTAGCACATCAGAGAAATCCGTTCCCGTGATGCCTACACCAACTAGAGAGGAAGCTAATGATGATGATCATGAAACTTTAAATCAAGTTGCTACTAGACCTCGTAGTTTGAACAAAGCACGTTCCGCACCAGAGTAGTACGGTAATCCTGTCCTGGAAGTCATGTAATTAGACCATGGCGAACCTACGAACTATGAAGAAGCTATGATGAGCCCAGATTCCGAAAGATGGCTTGAGGCCATGAAATCTGAGATAGGATCCATGTATGAGAACAAAGTGTGGACTTTGGTGGACTTGCCCGATGATCGGCAAGCCATTGATAATAAATGAATCTTCAAGAGGAAGACGGATGCTGATGGTAGTGTTACTATCTACAAAGCTCGACTTGTCGCAAAAGGTTTTCGACAAGTTCAAGGTGTTGACTACAATGAGATTTTCTCACTTTTAGCAATGCTTAAGTCTGTTCAAATCATGTTAGCAATTGCCGCATTTTATGAAATCTGGCAAATGGATGTCAAAACTACATTCCTTAATGGATTTCTTAAAGAAAAGTTGTATATGATGCAACCAAAATGTTTTGTCGGTCCTAGAGGTGCTAACAAAGTGTGCAAGCTCCAGCGATCCAGTTGGAATTTACACTTTGATGAGGTGATCAAAGCATATGGTTTTATACAGACTTACGGTGAAGCCTGTATTTACAAGAAAGTGAGTGGGAGCTCTATAGCATTTCTGATATTATATGTGATGACATATTATTGATTGGAAATGATATAGAATTTCTGGATAGCACAAAAGGATACTTGAATACGAATTTTTTCAATGAAAGACCTCGGTGAAGCTACTTATATATTGGGCATCGAGATTTATAGGGATAGATCGAGACGCTTAATGAAACTTTCACAAAGTACATACCTTGACAAGATTTTGAAGTTCAAAATAGACCAGTCAAAGAAAGGGTTCTTATCTGTGTTGCAAGGTGTGAAGTCTGAGTAAGACTCAAAACCCGACCACGACAGAAGAAATGAGAGAATGAAAGTCATTCCCTATGCCTCAGCCATAGGTTTTGTAAAGTATGCCATGTTGTGTACCTTTCCATGAGTTTGGCAATGGGTACAATGGTGATCCAGGAGTAGATCACTGGACAACGGTCAAAATTATCCTTAGTTACCTAAGAGGGTTAAGGAAATTTTCTCGGTTATGGCGGTTATAAAGAGTTTGTCGCAAAGGGTTACGTCGATGCAAGCTTTAACACCGATTCAGATGACTCTGAGTCTCGATTTGGATACATATTGAAAGTGTGAGCAATTACTTAGAGTCGCTCCATGCAGAGCATTGTAGATATAGAAATTTGCAAAATACATACGGATCTGAATGTGGCAGACCCGTTGACTAAACTTCTCTCACAAGCAAAACATGATCACACCTTAGTACTCTTTGGGTGTTAATCACATAGCGGTGTGAACTAGATTATTGACTCTAGTAAACCCTTTGGGTGTTGGTCACATGGCGATGTGAAATATAGGTGTTAATCACATGGCGATGTGAACTATTGGTGTTAAATCACATGGTGATGTGAACTAGATTATTGACTCTAGTGCAAGTGGGAGACTGAAGGAAATATGCCCTAGAGGCAATAATAAAGTTGTTATTTACATTTCCTTATATCATGATAAATGTTTATTATTCATGCTAGAATTGTATTAACCGGAAACTTGATACATGTGTGGATACATAGACACAACACAGTGTCCCTAGTAAGCCTCTACTAGACTAGCTCGTTAATCAAAGATGGTTAAGTTTCCTAGCCATAGACATCAGTTGTCATTTGATGAATGGGATCACATCATTAGGAGAATGATGTGATGGACAAGACCCATCCGTTAGCTTAGCATATTGATCGTTCAATTTTATTGCTATTGCTTTCTTCATGTCAAATACATATTCCTTCGACTATGAGATTATGCAACTCCCGGATACTGGAGGAATGCCTTGTGTGCTATCAAACTTCACAACGTAACTGGGTGATTATAAAGATGCTCTACAAGTATCTCCGAAGGTGTTTGTTGGGTTGGCATAGATCGAGATTAGGATTTGTCACTCCGAGTATTGGAGAGGTATCTCTGGGCCCTCTCGGTAATGCACATCATAAGAAGCCTTGCAAGCAAAGTGACTAATGAGTTAGTTACAAGATGATGGATTATGGAACGAGTAAAGAGACTTGCCGGTAATGAGATTAAACTAGGTATGAAGATACCAACGATCGAATCTCGGGCAAGTAACATGTCGATGACAGAAGGAATAATGTATGTTGTCATTACTGTACGACCGGTAAAGATCTTCGTAGAATATGTGGAACCAATATGAGCATCGAGGTTCCGCTGTTGGTTATTCACCAGAGAGGTGTCTCAGTCATGTCTACATAGTACTCGAACCCATAGGGTCCACACGCTTAACGTTCGATGATGATTTTGTATTATATGAGTTATGTGATTTGGTGACCGAATGTTGTTCGGAGTCCCGGTTGAGATCACGGACATGACAAGGAGTCTCGAAATGGTCGAGAGGTAAAGATTCATATATAGGACGATAGTATTCGGATACCATAAGTGTTCCGAGGGTACCGGGTACGTATCGGGTCACCGGAAGGGGTTCCGGGCAACCCCCGGCAAACTATATGGGCCTAATGGGCCAAGAGAGGGACAGATCAGCCCTAAGGGGCTGGTGCGCCCCCTATAGGCCAAAATAGGAGGAGAAAGAAAGGAGGGAAGGGAGAAGGAAAGGGGAGGATTCGGCCTCCCCCTTTCCTTCCCCTCCCCCCTCTCTTTCCTTTCCCCTCTGATGCATATGGAAGGGGGGGAGGCCGACTTGGAGAAGGCGCCCAAGTAGGATCCCTCCTACTTGGGGCGCCCCTTGCTGCTCCCCTCCCTCTCCCACCTTATATATATATGTGGGGGGGGGGGCTAGAACACACAACATTGATTCCTAGCCGTGTGCGGCGCCTCCCTCCATAGTTTACGCCTCCGGTCATATTCACGTAATGCTTAGGCGAAGCCCTGCGCAGATCACTTCACCATCACCATCACCACGCCGTCGTGCTGACGGAACTCTCCCTCGACACTTTGCTGGATCAAGAGTTCGAGGGATGTCATCGAGCTGAACGTGTGCAGAACTCGAAGGTGTCGTACGTTCGATGCTTGATCGGTCGGAACGAAAAGAAGTTCGACTACATCAACCACGTTGTCAAACGCTTCCGCTTTCGGTCTACGAGGGTACGTGGACACACTCTCCCCTCTCCTTGCTATGCATCTCCTAGATAGATCTTGCGCGAGCATAGGATTTTTTTTTTTTTGAAATTGCATGCTACGTTCCCCAACAGAAAAATGACATCTAATTGGTAAGACTTATTTGGTAATAATTTATTGACTCACCGAAGAATATAATTATTAGGGGGGGGGGTCATATATAAGAGAAAAAATTCAAACAAGATAAGGAAGAGGGGATAATAGAGAGGTTGGACAAAGAAGATGGTGAAATAGGAATCTTATGTTCTTTTTAAGTAGTAGAGACTAAATAGAGCTTAAATTGCTCCTACAATTTTGAAGGGAATGACGACACAAATTAAAAATCATGGAGGGAGTCGTTTGGCGACTCTATGTTTGCGCACATGCTTGCCAACCTCCAAATCCATATGGAGCGCGCTCTATATGCGATATGACGACTAGAGTTGTTCTTAGCTAGGAGAAGAAAACTGGATTTGGTTACTCCCGAATCAAGTCGGGTATATGAGTTTTTTTTATGTGTGTGTAAAGTCTGTGATATGGCCTTTATTTTTGTCTCGGTTAACTGATATTGTGTTATTTGCTAGTACTGTTTTGTCACATATAAGATTAAATACGAAATATCAGAGACTTATTCATGTTATGTTTACTGATGGTGGGCAACCTCATCACAAGATTACGAGACGGAGCATCAGGGCTCGCAGGAGCTCGGTTAGGCCAGTAGTTGCAGATCTTGGCGACTAGAGGCAAAAGGAAGATGTCCACAACTTTTGATGGCGTCGATATGGAGGCGAGGTTGCTCGAAGACGAGAGGGGACAAACAGGGGGAGGGGACACACGTAGATGCATTCGTGTGGATGTGATCGGCGGAGAATAGATAGAGAGAGTGTAATTAATATGGCCATGAAAAACATGTAATGGTAGAGCAAGTGAACATTGTGCCGGGTAGCAATTTTCCTCATTAGAGAAGGGAAGGAGTGGTGCGATGCTAACATGTTGATGGTCTGGGAAGGTGAAGGCATGTCGAGGAGGTGCCATTCCCTCCGTAATAACTTCACTAAGGCAAGCGATATTTTCAGAGTCCTAAGACGAGAAGCTTGGAAAGTGCATACAAGGTACTCCCTCCAATCCATATTAATTATGGCTGATTCATCAGAGGGAGTAGGTCTTTCTTTACGAATGATAAAATCATGTAGAGAGAGATGAACCGATTGAAACAAGTTTATTTTTGTTTTAGTTTAACTAGCACAAAAGCCCATCAGTTGCAACGGGAGCTGAATTTGATATGTCCGCTTAAATGCCCATTTGCAAAAAAAAGCTTAAATGCCCATCAACGTGGCACAACAACATCTGAATGGTGGCATGCAGCGGTGACACGCAATCCTAGCTCTAAAATAAATGCATGTATAAGTAAAAAATGCTCAATTGGCAGGCTTAAAAAGTCGAATTAATAATGTAGTGGCTCACTTTATCTTTAAACATCAATTTGGCAACCTATTTGCATGTCGCGAGATTTTTATTATTTAAGATTTACCGGATCATCATCGAAATGACAAAGTAGTTGTAGCCTTTTATACCCTCTTTGCTTGGTCATGCATGCATGCTTGAGTTTCCTCCGGCTAGCTGCCTAGCGAATCGTTTAGTGGTTGTGTTAATTTCTTCCCCACCCTCTTTGTACATAGTGTGGCATGACTCCATTTACTTGGTGGGTCCTGTTCTCCCATCTCGAAGTTCTCCTAATTTCATTCTTTCATGCCGAATTCATTCCCTCTTTTTATTAATTTCTTTCCTACGTGCTCAACTGCTCAGAATAGCGATTCTATTTTCTCTTAATTGTTTTCCTTTCTTCATGTTTATAACCATGTCTCCCATCGGCCCATGCATAGGGATCCGGCTTGCCTGCTCCCTCCCCATGCTTCCATCTATGCTCCCACTTCATCCTACGGCTGTCTTTTTCCCTTTTTCCTTTCTAATCTAATCATCTCCCCCCTGATTTTAAGGGGGTGGGGCCGGGCCTTATTTTGTTCCAATCAAATCAAGTCACGTATGCGGGAGCACGGATGGGCGCACGCGCGGAGAGCAGGCAAGTCTCGTCCCATGCATAGAGAACAAAATTTATTTTTCGTTCTTCTAATTTTATTCCTTACCATATTTATTTTCATCTTCTTCCCTTCGTGCTCAACGGCTCATAATAGCGAGATTTATTCGCTCTTTAGTTCTTTTTCTTTCTTCCTCCACAAAAGAGCGGAATTTATTCCTTCTTTTAATCCATTCCATTTATGCTCATATTTGAGCCCAGAGGGGACCATCTCCTTGAGGCGTCTTATTGATTTTAATTCATAGACATATATAAAATTGGTGCAACAAGTTGTAAAAAAACAAGGTGTGACAATTCAATAACTGAATTCTCCTGACTGTACTACTGGGCGGGGCGACTGGTGAGGCCCAATAGACGTCAGTTGCACGCTTGAAGGAAAAAACAGCAATCGAGAAAAACAAATCATTATTTTTTACGGACGAAAACTTATAATATGGATGACCGTGTTGGGGAACATAGTAATAATTCAAAATTTTCCTACGTGTCACCAAGATCAATCTAGGAGATGCTAGCAACGAGAGAGAAGGAGTGCATCTTCATACCCTTGAAGATCGCTAAGCGGAAGCGTTACAAGAACGCGGTTGATGGAGTCGTACTCGCGGCGATTCAAATCGCGGAAGATCCGATCCAAGCGCTGAACGGACGGCGCCTCCGCGTTCAACACACGTATAGCCCGGGGACGTCTCCTCCTTCTTGATCCAGCAAGGGGAGAGGAGAAGTTGAGGGAGAGCTCCGGCAGCACGACGGCGTGGTGGTGGTGGAGCTCGTGGTTCTCCGGCAGGGCTTCGCCAAGCACTATGGAGGAGGAGGAGGTGTTGGAGGAGGAGAGGGCTGCGCCAGGGGAAGGGGTGCGGGTGCCCTCTATCTACCTCATTATATATAGGGGGAAGGGGGTGGAGGAGGCGCCCTAGGGTTCCCTAGGGGAGGGGTGGCGGCCACAAGGGAAACCCTAGATGGGTTTGGGCGCCCCCACCCCTAGGAAACTTGCCCCCCAAGCCGGGAGGGGTGGCTGCCCTAGGGGAGGCACCCTCACCTCTCCACGTCACGTGAGATGGGGTGGGAGGGGCGCACAGCCCCTTAGTGGGCTGATGTGCCCCCTCCCCTTGGCCCATAAGGCCCCCCAACGCTTGTCGGGGCCTCCGAAACACCTTTCGTTCACGCTGGTCGTCACCCGGTACCCCGGAACAATTCCGGACTCCAATACCCTTCGTCCAATATATCGATCTTCACCTCCGGACCATTCCGGAGTTCCTCGTCATGTCCGATATCTCATCCGGGACTCCGAACAACCTTCGGTAACCACATACTATTTCCCATAACAACTCTAGCGTCACCGAACCTTAAGTGTGTAGGCCCTACGGGTTCGAGAACCATGCAGACATGACCAAGACGTTCTCCGGCCAATAACCAATAGCGGGATTTGGATACCCATGTTGGCTCCCACATGTTCCATGATGATCTCATCGGATGAACCACGATGTCGGGGATTCAATCAATCTCGTATTCAATTCCCTTTGTCCATCGGTATGTTACTTGCCCGAGATTTGATCGTCGGTATCCCCATACCTCGTTCAATCTCGTTATCGGCAAGTCTCTTTACTCGTTCTGTAACGCATGATCCCGTGACTAACTCCTTAGTCACATTGAGCTCATTATGATGATGCATTACCGAGTGGGCCCAGAGATACCTCTCCGTCATACGGAGTGACAAATCCCAGTCTCGATTCATGCCAACCCAACAAACACTTTCGGAGATACCTATAGTGCACCTTTATAGCCACCCAGTTACGTTGTGACGTTTGGTACACCCAAAGCATTCCTACGGTATCCGGGAGTTGCACAATCTCATGGTCTAAGGAAAGATACTTGACATTAGAAAAGCTCTAGCAAAATGAACTACACGATCTTGTGCTATGCTTAGGATTGACTCTTGTCCATCACATCATTCTCCTAATGATGTGATCCCATTATCAATGACATCCAATGTCCATGGTCAGGAAACCATAACCATCTATTGATCAACGAGCTAGTCAACTAGAGGCTCACTAGGGACATGTTGTGGTCTATGTATTCACACATGTATTACGGTTTCCAGTTAATACAATTATAGCATGAACAGTAGACAATTATCATGAACAAGGAAATACAATAATAACCATTTTATTATTGCCTCTAGGGCATATTTCCAACAGTCTCCCACTTGCACTAGAGTCAATAATCTAGTTCACGTCACTATGTGATTGTAATGAATCCAACACCCATGGGGTTTGTTCATATCTCGCTTGTGAAAGAGGTTATTAGTCAACGGGTCTGAACCTTTCAGATCTGTGTGTGCTTTACAAATCTCTATGTTATATTGTAGATGCAGCTACCATGCGCTACTTGGAGCTATTCCAAATAACTGCTCTACTATACGAATCTAGTTTACTTCTCAGAGTCATCCGGATTAGTGTCAAAGTTTGCATCGACATAAGCCTTTACGACGAACTCTTTTACCACCTCCATAATCGAGAAAATTTCTTAGTCCACTAGTTACTAAGGATAAGTTTGACCGCTGTCATGTGGTCCATTCATGGATCACTCTTGTACCCCTTGACTAACTCATGGCAAGGCACACTTCAGGTGCGGTACACAGCATAGCATACTGTAGAGCCTACGTCTAAAGCATAGGGGACGACCTTCGTCCTTTCTCTCTCTTCTGCCGTGGTCAGGTCTTGAGTCTTACTCAATACTCACACCTTGTAACACAGCCAAGAACTCCTTCTTTGCTGATCTATTTTGAACTCCTTCAAAATCTTGTCACGGTATGTATTCATTTGAAAGTACTATTAAGCGTTTTTGATCTATCCTTATAGATCTTGATGCTCAATGTTCAAGTAGCTTAATCAAGGTTTTCCATTGATAAACACTTTTCAAATAACCCTGTATGATTTCCAGAAATTCTACATCATTTCTGATCAACAATATGTTAACAACATATACTCATCAAAATTCAATAGTGCTCCCACTCACTTCTTTGGAAATACAAGTTTCTCATAAACTTTGTAAAAACCCAAAATCTTTGATCATCTCATCAAAGCATACATTCCAACTCCAAGATGCTTACTCCAGTCCTTAGAAGGATTGTTGGAGCTTTGCATACTTGTTAGCATCTTTCAGGATTGACAAAACCTTCTGGTTGTATCACGTACAACCTTTCCTCAAGAAAATCATCGAGAAAACAATGTTTTGACATCCTATCTGCAAGATTTCATAAATAATGCAGTAACTGCTAATATAATTCCAACAGACTCTTAGCATCGCTTCTGGTGAGAGAGTCTCATCGTAGTCAACCCCTTGAACTTGCTCGGAAAACATCTTAATGACAAGTCGAGCTTTCTTAATGGTGACACTTACCATCATTGTCCGTCTTCCTTTTAAAATCCATCTGCACCCAACAGCCTTACGACCATCAAGTAGTTCTTCCAAAGTCTATACTTTGTTTTTATACATGGATCCGCTCTCGGATTTTATGGCCTCGAGCCATTCGTCAGAATCCGGGCCCACCATCGCTTCTCCATAGCTCGTAGGTTCATTGTTGTCTAGCAACATGACTTCCAAGACAGGATTACGTACCACTCTGAAGTAGTATGCATCTTTGTCGACCTACGAGGTTTGGTAGTGACTTGATCCGAAGTTTCATGATCACTATCATAAGCTTCCACTTCAATTGGTGTAGGTGTCATAGGAACAACCTCCTGTGCCCTGCTACACACTAGTTGAAGTGACGGTTCAATAACCTCGTCAAGTCTCCACCATCCTCCCACTCAATTCTTTCGAGAGAAACTTTTCCTCGAGAAAGGACCCGTTTCTAGAAACAATCACTTTTGCTTCCGGATCTGAAATAGGAGGTATACCCAACTATTTTGGGTATTCTATGAAAATGCATTTCTCCGCTTTGGGTTTGAGCTTATCAGCCTGAAACTTTTTCACATAAGCGTCGCAGCCCCAAACTTTTAAGAAACGACAGCTTAGGTTTCTCTAAACCATAGTTCATACGGTGTCGTCTCAACGGAATTGCGTGGTGCCCTATTTAAAGTGAATGCGGTTGTCTCTAATGCCTAACCCATAAACGAAAGTGGTAATTCGATAAGAGACATCATGATATGCACCATATCCAATAGGGTGCAGTTATGATGTTCGGACACACCATCACACTATGGTGTTCCAGGCGGTATTAGTTGTGAAACAATTTCCACAATGTCTTAATTGTGTGCCAAACTCGTAACTCAGATATTCATCTCTGTGACCATATCATAGACATTTTATCCTCTTGTCACGATGATCTTCAACTTCACTCCGAAATTACTTAAACCTTTCAATAATTCAGACTTGTTTCATCAAGTAAATATACTTAGCATCTACTCAAATCATCTGTGAAGTAAAAACATAACAATATCCACTGCGTGCCTCAGCACTCATTGGACTTCACACATCAAAATGTATTACTTCCAACGAGTTGCTTTCTTGTTCCATCTTACTGAAAACGAGGCCTTTCAGTCATCTTGCCCATGTGGTATGATTTGAATGTCTCAAGTGAGTCCAAACGATCCATCTGTATGGAGTTTCTTCATGCATATCTACCAATAGACATGGTTCGCATTTCTCAATCTTTTCAAAAACGAGTGAGTCCAAAGATCCATCACCATGGAGCTTCTTCATGCGTTTTATACCAATATGACTCAAATGGCAGTGCCACAAGTATGTGGTACTATCATTACTATCTTATATATTTTGGCATGAACATTTGTATCACTACGATCGAGATTCAATAAACCATTCATTTTAGGTGCAAGACCATTGAAGGTATTATTCAAATAAACAGAGTAACCATTATTCTCCTTAAATGAATAACTGTATTGCGATAAACATAATCCAATCATGTATATGCTCAACGCAAACACCAAATAATAATTATTTAGGTTTAACACCAATCCCGATGGTAGAGGGAGCGTGCGATGTTTGATCACATCAACCTTGGGAACACTTCAACACATATCGTCATCTCACCTTTAGCTAGTCTCCGCAGCCTTTTATTTTGAGTTACTAACACTTAGCAACAGAACCGGTATTTATTACCCTGGTGCTATTAGGAGTACTAGTAAAGTACACAATAATATAACGTATATTCAAAATACTTTTGTCGACCTCGACAGCCTTCTCATCTACCAAGTATCTAGGGTAGTTCTGCTTCAGTGACCGTTCCCCTCATTATAGAAGCACTTAGTCTCGGGTTTGGGTTCAACCTTGGGTTTCTTCACTAGAGCAGCAACTGATTTGCCGTTTCATGGAGTATCCCTTCTTTCCCTTGCCCTTCTTGAAACTAGTGGTTTTACTAACCATCAACAATTGATGCTCCTACTTGATTTCTACTTTCGCGGTGTCAAACATCGCAAATTGCTCAAGGATCATCATGTCTATCCCTGATATGTTATAGTTCATCACGAAGCTCTAATAGCTTGGTGGCAGTGACTATGGAGAACCATCACTATCTCATCTGGAAGATTAACTCCCACTCGATTCAGCGATTGTAGTACTCGAAAACCTGAGCACATGCTCAACGATTGAGCTTTTCTCCCTTAGTTTGCGGGCTTAAGAAACTTGTCGAGGTCTCATACCTCTTGGCGTGGGCACTAGTCTGAAATCCCAATTTACGCCTTTGGAACATCTCATATGTTCTGCGACGTTTCAAAAAGCGTCTTTGGTGCCACAATTCTAAACCATTAGCATTACGCCGAACTATCACGTAGTCATCAAAACATGTATGTCGATGTTTCGCAACATCCACGAGATGACGCCGAGGTTCAAAGCATACCGAGCGGTGCATTAAGGACATAAGCCTTCTGCAAGGCAATGAGGATAATCCTCAGTTTACGGACACAGTCCGCATAATTTCTACTATCAACTTTCAACTAAATTTTCTCTAGGAACATATCTTAAACAGTAGAACTAAAGCATAAGCTACGACATAATTTGCAAAGACCTTTTGACTATGTTCATGATAATTAAGTTCATCTGATTATTTAATGAACTCCCACTTAGATAGACATCCCTCTAGTCATCTAAGTGATACATGATCTGAGTCAACTAGGCCGTGTCCGATCATCACGTGAGACGGACTAGTCATCATCGGTGAACATCTTCATGTTGATCGTATCTACTATACGACTCATGTTCGACCTTTCGGTCTCTTGTGTTCCAAAGCCATGTCTGTACATGCTAGGCTCGTCAAGTCAACCTAAGTGTTTCGCATGTGTAAATCTGGCTTACACCCGTTGTATGCGAACGTTAGAATCTATCACACGCGATCATCACGTGGTGCTTCGAAAAAACGAACCTTCGCAACGGTGCATAGTTAGGGGGAACACATCTCTTGAAATTTTAGTGAGGGATCACCTTATTTATGCTACCATCTTCTAAGCAAATAAGATGTAAACATGGTAAACATCACATGCAAATCCTAAAGTGACATGATATGGCCAATATCATCTTGCACCTTTGATCTCCATCTACGAGGCGCGACATGATCACCTTCGTCACCGGCATGACACCATGACCTCCATCATCGTGTCTTCATGAAGTTGTCTCGCCAACTATTACTTCTACTACTATGGCTAACGGTTAGCAATAAAGTAAAGTAATTACATGGCGCTTTCAATGACACGCAGGTCATACAATAAATTAAGACAACTCCTATGGCTCCTTCCGGTTGTCATACTCATCGACATGCAAGTCGTGATTCCTATTACAAGAACATGATCAATCTCATACATCACATATATATAATTCATCACATCCTTTTGGCCATATCACATCACATAGCATACCCTGCAAAAACAAGTTAGACGTCCTCTAATTGTTGTTGCATGTTTTACGTGGCTGCTATGGGTTCCTAGCAAGACGTTTCTTACCTACGCAAAACCACAAGATGATATGCCAGTTTCTATTTACCCTTCATAAGGACCCTTTTCATCGAATCTGATCCGACTAATGTGGGAGAGACAGACACCCGCTATCCACCTTATGCATCAAGTGCATGTCAGTCGGTGGAACCTGTTGTCGGTGTCAAAACCGGCGGATCTCGGGTAGGGGGCCCCAAACTGTGCGTCTAGGCGGATGGTAACAGGAGACAAGGGACACGATGTTTTTACCCAGGTTCGGGCCCTCTCGATGGAGGTAAAACCCTACTCCTGCTTGATTAATATTGATGACATGGGTTGTACAAGAGTAGATCTACCACGAGAACAGAGAGGCTAAACCCTAGAAGCTAGCCTATGGTGTGATTGTTGTTCGTCCTACGGACTAAAACCCTCCGGCTTATATAGAGACCGGAGAGGGTTAGGGTTACATAGAGTCGGTTACAATGGGAGGAGATCTACATATCCGTATCGCCAAGCTTGCCTTCCACGCCAAGGAAAGTCCCATCCGGACACGGGACGAAGTCTTCAATCTTGTATCTTCATAGTCCAGGAGTCCGGCCAAAGGTCATAGTCCGGCCATCCGGACACCCCCTAATCCAGGACTCCCTCAGTAGCCTTTGAACCAGGCTTTAATGATGACGAGTCCGGTGCGTGGATTGTCTTCGGCATTGCAAGGCGGGTTCCTCCTCCGAATACTTCATAGAAGATTTTGAACACAAGGATAGTGTCCGGCTCTGCAAAATAATTTCCACATACCACCGTAGAGAGAATAATATTTACACAAATTCAACTCACGACGTATTCCGCAAATGGTGACATCACACAACGGCCAAGCCTTTATTCAAATTTTTACTGTCCCACCTCAGCGCACTTAGCGAGGCGGTTTCCTTGGCACGTCTTGTTGAAGCAGAGATCATGTCCCCTTATTCCGGGATTCTCATCAATACATGCATGGGTAACCCAACCGTGCCATTAATTTACGGCGCTTGGGAGATAAGCGAGTTTTACCAGGCTGGTGGGGGCACATAGTTTCGTCCGCCCATATAAGGGGATAAGGATCCACCTTTTCGCGCACTCGAGCTTCAGCGCCCAAGTCCGCACATCCCGCCTCAACCTTCTCCAGTCATGTCCGGAGCGGGAGGCAAGTGGATGGCCTCCTCCGTCACGGAGGGGCACATCAAAAAGCTGAGGAAGGCCGATACTTGTCCAATGACATTGCGCACCGGCTCCCCGACAAGGGGCAGCTCATCCCCACCCCCAGGCCCCATGAGAGGGTGGTGTTCCTCACTCACTTCCTCCGCGGACTAGGTTTTCCACTTCACCCATTTGTCCGGGGGCTCATGTTCTACTACGGCCTGGATTTCCATGATCTGGCCCCGAACTTCATCCTCAACATCTCGGCGTTCATCGTCGTGTGCGAGGCCTTCCTCTGCATCCAGCCCCACTTCGGCTTATGGTTGAAGACCTTCAATGTCAAGCCGAAGGTAGTGGGCGGCCGCCAAGCGGAGTGCGGAGGCGCCATGGTGGGAAAGACGCCCAACGTTACATGGCTCGAGGGCTCCTTCGTGGAGACCATAAAGGGTGGCAATCGGGATGGTTCTACATCACCGAGCCGCGTGACCCTAAATGGGCAGCGGCCCCCGAATTCTGATCTGGATTCCCTACACGGCTCACCTCCTGGAAAGAGACGGGCCTGTCGTGGGGTAACTCGGAAGAGCTGACCGGACTCCAAACCTGTGTCCAAAACCTGGTGAACAAGAAGCTCAAGCTCGTCAACATAGTCCAGGTCATGCTCATCCGCCGGATCCTCCCGTGCCAACAACGGGCTTTCAGCTTGTGGGAGTTTGATCCGCACAACACCAAACCGAAAGGTGCTCTTCGACACTACGTGCGAAGATGCACGGAAGGTGTTGTTCAAACGCCGAGGCTCCCGCATCCGCTACCGAGGATCGCGGATTCAGCGCGCAAGATCAAGCCAACGCTGTAAGCTATTTTGCCCTTTACGGGACACTTGTTTTTCATAGTTTGACTCTGTCACGGGATCTGAACTCCCTTACCTTTGTGAGATTGGCGAGGGACGTCCGGCAGATTGGCTGTCCGGCTCCCTTGCCGAAGACCCAGCCGGACGCCCTTGGACGGGGTTGCGGTTCCGGCGCCTTTACGTGGTGCCGAGAAGAAGGCTAAGAAGAAGGCCACGGGAACTTCGAAGGAGTTCCCGCGCCAGTGGTGTCGAGACTCATCGTCCGATGACTCCGAGGCGGACTCCTCCTGTGAAGACGAGGAGGAGGAAAGAGAGGTCTCTCCCCCAGCGTGGGGGGAGAGAAGAAAAGGAAGGCCGCCCCAACTGGGGGGCGGGGGGTCCAAGAAGGGAAGGACACTCCCTCTGGACTAATCCACCAACGCCGACGACGGCAAGGAAGAGTGGCCACCCAGGGCCAAGCCCCTGGCGAAATCGTAAGTATCCGGATACCAGAGTAACTCATGGCGCTTCTTCATTGCACAGTACCTTCTGACGCTGAATATAATCATGCAGTCCGCCCAAGGCCGGGCTCGACGCTTCGTCGAGCGGTTCCCTGGGTTTGTCGGATGTGAACATCACTTCACTTCCGGCCGACTCCTCTCCTCGCGCTGCGGATGATGCCGAGGTGGCGTCCCAAAGGGGCCAGCCAGAGGAGGTGGTCTGGAAGCGCCGCCAAGGCAACCTCCCGGACTCCAGGCGCAAAGGGGATAAAACCCCAAAGGGCTCTAAGTCCGGCCCTGGGCCGGACTCCGCACCGGAACCTTCAGTGGTTCCGGAGTCCGGCAGGCGGCCCCCACGTAAGAAGGGCAAGCCTACGACGCCGGTGACCTCCGTCCAACCGGAGGCACCGGATAATTTGCTGGAGGTGCTTAACGGCGCCTCCATCGACGAGGAGCACCGCACTATTATGAGTGTGGTGATCCAGAAGGTTCAGTCCGCCAAGAGCGGGCTGACGGCTTTATGCCGACCTTCTAACAGGCTTTGAGGTATGTATTTAAGATATGTAAAATATTACCGCATAGACAGTAGCCCCTGATGCTCAATTTGGTGTTCGGAAAGAAAAGCCGAACTGAGGATCTAAATGATATACGGAGGAGTCTAACATAAGTATGTCAATATGGGAGTGCAGGCTGCGCTGCTGACCTCTGCCGCAGACCGATCATGGAGGTCGATGCATTGAAGCAGAGCCTCGAGCAGTCCGAGAACGAGCACGGCCTTGCCAAAAAGCAGCTCGAGGACACGGAAGGTAAGGAATACCTTATGTAAGTATATAAAAAAAGATGTGGTTGCAAAAAATGACAGGACCGACGTGGGTATTGCAGGGGCCATGAACGAGGTGGCGACCCTAGAGGAAGCGTTGTCCAAGGCCGAAGAAAATGCGGCCGTGGAGCGTACCCAGCGAGAAAAGCAGGAGGCGCGGATGGCGGAGGTGCAGCAAGAGCTCCAGGCTCTCGTGGAAAAACACGAGAGTTTGGAGCTTGACTCAAGGACTCGAGAGTCCGAGCTTGCCTCGGCGCTTGAGAGCGCCAAATCTGCCAAGGCCGAAGCCCAAAAAGCCCTCCAGGAATTTGAGGCGATGAAGAAGATAGCGGCGGGTAAGGCATTCTTTATGCAAAGCAAGCACGTGAAAGTGAATTACTTGTTACTTACCGAGTCCGGAGCTCTCCAGAGCATTCGCAGATCTTCCCGGAGTGTGTCCGACGCTGCCGCATTCTACCGAAATAAGAGGGAAGCTCGACGGAGAAGGTGTTCTGGTCTCGGTGTCGAGGCGGACACCGGCAGTTTTGAGCGACCAAATCAAGCACCGGTCGAGCTCCATAAGGTGGCCGAACAGCCGTGAAGGGTCTCGTGGTCCGGCTGTGGCTGGGAAGCCATGCTTGGGAGCTACTTGGCTGGTAAAGCGGCTGGTGGATGCCTGTCCAAGGCTTGAAGTCATCAAGCGCTCCGTATGCATCGAAGGTGCCCGTAGGGCCCTTGCCTGTGCTAAAGTGCACTTGGGCAAGATGGACGCCGAGAAGCTTGTGACGGACGGACCACCGTCGGGCAAGGAGCATCGCAAGCCCGAGATGTATTATGAGGGCGTCCTGAAAGGTGCCCGTCGTATAGCGGATGAGTGATCCAAAGATGTAATTTTTGAGTAAACTCGCATTTGTAATCCTATACGCTGAAAACTTGTTCATATGCGCTAAGCAACGCTTTTGAATTTAAAATATTACCTTATGTGCGGCCATTTATTAAATTTGAGAGATGGCGAGTCGTAAACCGCCCCCATGCCACGAGTCTTTGGGGTGTTCGAGATAAACTTGAGCGCTCTTTTCCCCATTATTGGGTCCTTCGAGGGAGGCGCTCAACACAACGAACAAGGCAATCGGACTATAATGCTTGAACACTCTCACTTAGCCATAGAATTCTATAATTTTAAATTTCGGCGAAGCCCCTAGTATTCGAAGACCGAGTTCGGGCGCTATCCACGCTGGGCGGACAAAGCCGACTCCTCGCTCTAAGCGGCATAAGTCTTTAGGGACTCGAAAACCTCTCGAACAGCGACCAGCTCTCGCCCTATCATGACAAATCGGGTTTTAGCTTTCTCCATCGAGGTGCTTAGCCCAGCTCAACCGGGGCACAATCGCGGTGGTTCTCCCAGTGCTTACCTTAGCCGATATAACGGAACGTAAGGTACCAAAACATGGGAGCCGCAAACCCAACTATTGACCCAAGACATGATTCGGAGCCGATGCATATAATGCTATAAGTTCGGGGTGCCGCACTCATGAGAGTGTTCGGACTTCTCACACCATATTCTGGGGTACGTAAGCCCCTGGTGTATTGGCCGTACCAAAGTGTACGGTTGCATAATGTCATAACTAAACATAATTCGGAGCCGATGCATATAATGCTATAAGTTCGGGGTGCCGCACTCAATCAATCCCGTATTCAATTCCCTTTGTCCATCGGTATGTTACTTGCCCGAGATTCGATCGTCGGTATCCCCATACCTCGTCCAATCTCGTTACCGGCAAGTCTCTTTACTCGTTCCCTAACGCATGATCCCGTGACTAACTCCTTAGTCACATTGAGCTCATTATGATGATGCATTACCGGATGGGCCCAGAGATACCTCTCCGTCATACGGAGTGACAAATCCCAGTCTTGATTCGTGCCAACCCAACAAACACTTTCGGAGATACCTATAGTGCACCTTTATAGCCACCCAGTTACGTTGTGACGTTTGGTACACCCAAAGCATTCCTACGGTATCCGGGAGTTGCACAATCTCATGGTCTAAGGAAACGATACTTGACATTAGAAAAGCTCTAGCAAAACGAACTACGCGATCTTGTGCTATGCTTAGGATTGGGTCTTGTCCATCACATCATTCTCCTAATGATGCGATCCCGTTATCAATGACATCCAATGTCCATGCTCAGGAAACCATAACCATCTATTGATCAACGAGCTAGTCAACTAGAGGCTCACTAGGGACATGTTGTGGTCTATGTATTCACACATGTATTACGGTTTCCAGTTAATACATTTACAGCATGAACAATAGACAATTATCATGAACAAGGAAATACAATAATAACTATTTTATTATTGCCTCTAGGGCATATTTCCAACAGACCGGACCAAAAAAACAAAGAAACACACATCCATTTATTAGTAGGTAGGCATAGATATAGATAAAGGACCCAAAACCCCTTCGGACGCTGAAAATCTTAGACGAACATAGACTATGGAAAAACTATAAGAAGTAGTGAATTCGTCTATCGGTCCATGGTTATAACTAGCACTCAGTGACTAGGCATTAGGCACCCAGTGTATGAGTGTAAAAGCATCTCCACCCCACCCCTCCCCCAGACACCCACAGGCCACCTTTTTAGGCTTGGACGGCTTTTTTGCTGAAAAACAGCCCAGCCACGCCCCCAGCGGCCCGAGGACGCCAAAATAGCGCCGGCAAATCCAGGCGAAACCCAACACATTGGGGGCCTCTTGGGGGCGTCGGCGGAAGTTCCGGGGAATCGTGTCTCCCCACATGTCTCTTTTCTTGGCCCACTTAATCATTTTCTTCACAAAATTTTGGTTGGGGAGGGTGTGGCTGGGAAGATGACTTCCCCATGCACTTCTATTTCGGTCGGATGAAGCATTTGAGCCCCCCCCCCCTAGACACCAAATTTTTTGGTTCGATGATGTTTTTGGGGGCTCCAACGGCTGGAGATGCTCTAATACACGAGAGCGAGAGCAAGAAGTTCCAGGCGTATTCCCACTACAACCAAGAAAAAAGAAACTCAAGGCGTAAATCAGATCCATCATCAAAACCACATAAGGCAAAAGATCGGATGATCGTTTAATATTGGTACGGATACATCAATTCATTTTAACCTTTCCTTCTCTCAAGGTATGGGCAAGAATAATACTACTACTACTATAGATTGTCATGGACCTCGTCGCACTATTAATCCCCCAACTTTTGAGCAAAAAAAAAAATCCCCCAACTTTTGAGCAAAAAAAAAAATCCCCCAACTATTGAGCAAACTGTGTAACCACCCACTAACCCCGGCACTAAAAAGATGTTAACTTTTCGCTGGAGCAGCTCGGACTGACAATCCCGGATTATTAAAACGCCTGTGATATGATAATGCAGCCGTGATGTCCATGACATGGTGCCCATGTTCTTCTAATCCTCCCACTTTCCCATTTTGCCGATGATGCTGCTCACTAGTGCATGCACGGAGCACAACACACCCGAGTAGTGTATGTCTCAAGCAACCAGGAGAGCGGGCGGTCCCGAACCCGACAGAGCACATAGCGGGTCGAGCCCCAAACTCCTGTCGGTCGGCCCGCCAAGCCATCACCCTCCTGCTATGCTAACCTTACCCGCCAACAGCTAAAGTGTGAAGTCAATGGTCCCACCTGGCAGCGGGCGAGCACTCCCCCTCCACCCGCCTCCCAGTCGTAAACAACGCCCACTAATGACGAATCCCCTACCAAATCCTCGCCTAATCGCGGTTCTAAATCTGGGATCCGGGGCCGGGCGCGCCGAGCTGTCCCCATCGACCGCACTGCATCAGCGGCAACCTTTGCTTCCATCCGAAGCGCGAACGGCACTGCACGGAGTAGGCATTGATTAATCGTCCGGTTTTTCACCGCCCTTTCTTTCATTGTTTTCCTTAAGGAAAAAGCTGATGGCGTTGGAGCAAGCCGGGTGGTGTGGTGTGGTGGGATGGGATCTGAGCTGATCGGCGCCTGGTTGGTAGCAGTCGGTGTGTGTTTCATGCGAGGGGGAGGGGGAGGCGCTTATAAATACGGCCCAGATCTGGGAGGGCTTTCCACCTCGCCTCGTCGTCCGCCCACGGTCTAATCCGATTCAAACGCACCGCTTCCTCGTGTCCGAACTAAGCCCCAATCCCGTCACCACCGCCGCTGGTGAGCGTCCGTTCATTCTCAACCTCCTTCCCCCCTCCGTCGATCGCGATCGTCGATCAGATCGTGTCCAAAATCTCGGAAGGTTTTGGGTTGGGTTGGGCTGCTGCGTCGTGTGGCTTCTGACGATCTCTCGGCCCGGTTGGATCTGCGTGTGCAGGTGCTCGGCGCGATGGCGCAGAAGGACGCCGCCAATGGCAACGGCGCCACCACGCGCCCGCCGCCCACTCCCTCCCCCATCCGCTTCTCCAAGTTCTTCCAGGTATGCGTCGGGATCTGATCGCGGCTGGATCTCGCAGCTCCTCACTCGATTGGCGCTAATTTAGACTGTGTGTGGGCGTTTGGGCAGGCCAACATGCGGATCCTGGTCACCGGCGGAGCTGGCTTCATCGGCTCGCACCTCGTCGACAAGCTCATGGAGAACGAGAAGAACGAGGTAACGGCCAGATCCCCTAGCATCATTCTAGCTGTTAGCGAAATTGGCCTGTGCGGGGTCAACTCCGCTCCGTGGGCGAGTAGCTTGGATCTGAGTGGCACAGTCAGAGTCAGGAACTGAGTGGGTCTAGAATTTCCTGAAAACGACATTGTGAGTGGAGAGCTGCTTTGTTCCAGGCCAGATCTCAGTGTGCAAGCCTGTGCATTAGTTTTTGCATGCTGTGGGGCACTACTGTTTATCATTAGTTTTTGCATGCTGTGGGGCACTACTGTTTAGAGCTTAAGCTGGAAGCACTGCTCCACTCTCAAGTGCTTTAGAATTACAGAGATCCAGTGCCAGTGCTTTAGAGAACTATCGCGGTCCGAGCTTACCTGGGTCTGTTTCAGAATGTGAAATCAACTGAGATCCAGTGGCAATGCTTCTGAGATCTTGCTGTGACTACTTCATTCTAGGAAGTTTCTGAATTACAGATTGCCTGTTAGTGGCACTGAGCTCTCTCATGTAGTGTTTGCCTACAATTCTACATGATTCAAAGCATATTGTAGAAAATTCAGTATTGTTACTATGCAGATCTGTACAGACAAACTTAGCAAATGTAGACCAATCTGATCATGTCTTCTTTTTGGTTCAGGTCATTGTTGCTGACAACTTTTTCACTGGGTCAAAAGACAACCTGAAGAAGTGGATCGGACACCCAAGATTTGAACTCATCCGTCACGGTAATACTGCATGCTGAAGGCATCTTGTAGTAAATTCTCGATTCATCTCATTTCCATGTGGCCATACTATTTTGTAATGAGCACAGATAGTTGACACGTATGAGTTGTTTCTTTCCACTGTTCCTTTAAAGTATACAGATCATTGTTTAACACATGAGAAATAAAGAACCATATAAGTTTATAAGGTCATAGCCAATGGCTGTACAAAATCCATGTCCTGAGTTGTCTGTTGAATTGAACCTGCAATATTCTAAACTAGTCAGTGAAGCCTTTGAGTTAACTACACCTCAGTATCTCATTTGTCTATGGCATGCTTATGTGACTTTCTTTTGATAACTTCTGTTCTAGATAGAAAGGACGTCCATGCATATTTATACACTTCGCTCAAGTGTTATAGTCCAACCATATTCCAAGACTAAGTTATTTAGTCCAACCATGAAAACAAGCCAAATTGCCACTTGTGCTGCAAATCAGTTTGCTCAAGTGTTATATTTTCGTCATTACATTCTTGTGCGTGAGTTTCACGTTAATTTTACATTTTGCTGCACTTCAGATGTCACCGAACCACTGCTCGTGGAGGTTGACCAAATCTACCACCTTGCTTGCCCTGCCTCACCAATCTTCTACAAGCACAACCCTGTCAAGGTGTGTGTAGGCTCTGTTTTTGTATTTATTCTGTCATAACTGCTCCTATCCTGTCCTGACACACGCATGGGTGTAAATATCTTGTACAGACCATCAAGACGAATGTCATTGGAACCTTGAACATGCTTGGACTTGCAAAGAGAGTTGGAGCTAGGTCAGTGTTTATCACTTAGATCGATTGTGCCAGTATCATGGCAGAAATGAAAACCATATTAACCTGAGGTTTTGTGTTCAACTGCAGAATATTGTTGACTTCAACCTCTGAAGTTTATGGTGACCCCCTTGAGCATCCTCAGACGGAGGCGTACTGGGGCAATGTTAACCCAATTGGTATGCCTGCTCATCTGGCAAAAATGTTATGCTATCTTTTCTAAACTTGTGCCACGTAAGTCTCATGTTTTTGAATTTATTTTCTTTATCAGGAGTCAGGAGCTGCTATGATGAGGGTAAGCGTGTAGCTGAGACACTGATGTTCGACTACCACAGGCAGCACGGCATTGGTAATACTTTGACCTTAAATTTAAACTAATCTATTTGCTAATAGTTTGTTTGTCCTTCAATAAGTCTTCGGTTATGAGTTGTCCTTAATAAGTATATGTCGTCTATTTCTGTAGAGATCCGTATTGCCAGGATTTTCAACACCTATGGACCTAGGATGAACATTGATGATGGCCGTGTTGTTAGTAACTTCATTGCTCAGGCCATTCGGTAATTCTTGTTCGACTTGAACTTTTCTGATCTTGTGTCCAGACTCCAGATGGTTTTGGTGCTTATTTGTCGTAATTTGTAGTGGTGAAGCACTGACTGTCCAGAAGCCTGGAACACAGACTAGGAGCTTCTGCTATGTCGCTGATATGGTTTGTTTTCTACTATCATCTTACTATTGAATACTATCTGGCCAAAACTGTGGATGGTCACCTTACCAATGGTACCATTTCCATGCAGGTCAATGGTCTTATGAAGCTGATGAATGGAGACAACACCGGACCCATTAACATTGGGAACCCAGGTAAACTTCTTTTGTAAAAAAAATGTTCTTTGGCAACGCGCTAACAACTTGATCTGTAAATCATTTATAATTCTGCACTTTCATTCCTGTGGTGATGAACTGGATTTTCTTTAAATGTAGGTGAATTCACCATGCTGGAACTTGCCGAGAATGTAAAGGAGGTAAGTGGGATATTCTATACTCATTGACTCATTCCATCCAACCTTTTTGTTTCAAGTAGCAGTGCTCCATTCAGCTTCAATGCATGACAATTCTGGATGGTATAATAACATGTGTGATTTTACTTACAGTTGATCAACCCAGAAGTGACAGTGACGATGACTGAGAACACTCCTGATGACCCTCGCCAGAGGAAGCCTGACATCACCAAGGCCAAGGAGGTTCTCGACTGGGAGCCCAAGGTCGTCCTGCGCGACGGCTTGGTGCTCATGGAGGACGATTTCAGGGAGCGCTTGGCAGTGCCCAAGAAGACCAAGGCCTAAGCACCCTTCCCCATTTGGCGTACAACATCACCAATTTGCCAGAGCATACTCATAGTTGGGTGGGTTCGTCAATATTCGTTACTGCGTTTCGTTACGGAATTTGAGTTCCAATAAACCAATTACACCTTCGTCGTTCACTTGAAAGATTGTATTATTAGAAACTTCATGCAAGGCCTGGCTGTTTGTATTACCGTCGCTTTTTGCGGAACTTGTGCTCCTTATGTTTTAGCCTATGCACTTCTTAAATCAATTATAGCAATGTTGGTGCCATTTTGGGTTTGTTATTAAGTTTTTGCTGCAAAGATATTTCTCTGATGCTTCCACGTCATCGTATTTATTGTCTTTATTTGTTCCCTTTTTTTGGACACTTGTATTCAGTATCAAGCACATTTACCATTCAGGATTTGACACTCCTTAACATATGACGCTGATCACCTGTATGTGTTATGCTACAACATACCATATGTTTGACCACTACTTGTCTGATTTACTTGCTTCTGAAGCACAGCTGCTGAGCCAGAGTTAAGGTTTCTTGGTATGTGATAAATTTCTATCTTCATGTTTGATGTTGTAGCAAAAAACTTGCTTAGCTGGAGAAAGTAATATTTCTCGACGCTGCAGCCTTGACCAGGGTCAGATTATCCACCAGAAAACTGACCGTCTTGCATCTGAATTTGGAAATTCTTTCTGCAGCAACCTGAAGGGCCATAACCTCTGCTTGTAAGGGGGAAATGACATGTTTGCCGCCTGCTGAAACAGAGATGTTTGCCCCCTTACTCGGCAATTCTGCTGATTGTTTTCACCTATCACACGGCGCCATTCAGTTCTCTCATTGCCTGAGGCCTGAGGGAAGCAAAACAAAGTGGCACATAAGGAAAATTTTGTAATTGTTTGGGACGGTAATCCGCCTAATTTTCTACCTCTGTAATTGTTTGGGATGGTGATCCGCCTAATTTTCTTCTACCACCTCTGTCCTGGTTTATCAGTCCCCTTCATATTTTGTGTTAAATTTTAATCATAGATTTAAGTAACAAAATATTAACGCATGTCGCCAAAAAAAATATTGTTGGATTTGTATCATAGTTTCCGATGATATTATTTTTGCTATGTATAACTTATATTTTATTAGTTAAAATCATGGTAAAAATGACCCTAAATACGAGAGGGACTAATAAATCATGACAGAGGTAGTAGCTGAATTGATTCGTGATGTCACTGTCATTTGAATTTACAAAGTGTGTGGCACCATAAAAAAAATTACTTATTTTCTTCAACTTGTGTATGTATTCCAATGTCTACTTTGGTTAATCCTGTACTGGAGCTGTTTGAATTTATGGACCCATGCCGCATCTGCATCAACCTTTCAACCTGTGATCCAGTTTGCCCTTTTTGATTGTGCGTCTCTGCTATTGTTTCCCTGTAGTTTCCTGATTTAATGTTGAGCTTGGTTCCTTTGTAGAGCCTTCATAGTCTGCATAAAGTTGCTAAGAGCATCTCTAGCACACCCCGCATCTCATCCCGACCCGTAAAATAACCGTCAAAATACGGGCCGGCGCGGGAAAACCTGCCCGATCAGGCATCGCATACGCGTCCGACCCGTAATTTTTTTTATGGGATGCAGCAAAAGATCTCCCCCGACCTCTAGATTCACGGTGTGGGAGGACGACCCGACCTCGGTCCCTATCCGCGGCGAGATTTGACGGGAGGGACATTTCCGCGCGGCCGTTCTCGCTCCCCCCACCCTCCGCCACCATTGCCCCGCCACCTCACGCTCCGGTGCATCTTCCCCGGCCGTCCTTCGCCGCCATGGATGACTCCCTGCTGTCCCCCATCACCGCCGAGGTCGCGCACGCTCAATCCCCTTGGGCGGATCTCGTCGCCGGCCATGTTGGCCCCGCCGTCGCCCAAGGCACCACTGCGCCTGCCTGCAAGCGGCACGGCAACGTGGTCGTGCAGGGCGGGAATCCGGCTGCTCCCGCCGCGAAGGCCCATGCTCTGGGCGGCAACCTCGCTGCGCGATCCCGGCCGGCGACGGAGAAGGTCGGCAAGGTCTCTAGCGTAAAGCGGAAGAAGGTTCCGGCTACAAAGAAGCCGGCTCCTTCATCCACTCCCTCCGCCCCGGAAAAAGGTTCCTCGACGATGCCGCTCAACGATGCTGCTCCCACTGCAAGCGAGGTGTTTGACGAAATGGCCGAAAGATATGCGTCTTCGTTCATGGCAATTTTCTTTGCTTTTCGCCATTTGTGATAGCTCGTGACTTGTTGTCGTTCACTATAGCGATGGTTCGAACAATGCAACTGCCGAGTTCATGAACTTGTTGGACACCAACACCGTTGACATCGATCAAGCTCCGTTCGCCGCATTCGGCTACAATGAAACGAAAGGCGGCGTGGATGATCATGGTGGTGAGGAAGAAGTGGAGGAGATCGATGAGGGAGCATATGAGCAATGGCAAACAAAAACTGGGAAAAGCCAGGGATCGAAGAACTACACTATCTTGAAAGATCAAATCCTGATCAGGGCATGGAGTGCGGTGTCTCCTGATGCATGCACGGGTACTTCTCAAACCGTCAAGAGGTATTGGCAAAGGATCGCATGATGGCAAAGTACCCCAATAGGACTTCACGCACATTTTGGTCGCTTCAAAGGCGTTGGGATGTGATCAAGCCTATTTGTAGCCGTTAGGCAGCTTGCTTGAAGCAAGTATGCAATGCACCTCCAAGTGGAACCGTGGAATCTGACTATGTGAGTTCGTTTTGCCTTTGTTCAAGTTGTGCACATCATATTGCATCATAAATGATTGCATCATTTAACTTTGTTCAAATTGTGTAGGACAAAATTGCCCGATATAGATACAAAGACATGGAAGCTTCGGAAGGCAAATTCTTCAAACTAGAGCATTGTTGGGACTTGCTCAAAGACTGCGAGAAGTGGAAGTTGATCGACAAAGAATCCCCGCCGAAGAGAGGTCCACTTACAAACATGGATGAAGATGAGGATGATGATGGCGCAAGAAATTTGAACAAGCCCGATGGCAACAAGAAGACTAAGGAGAAGATGAAGAGAGATCATGAAGCATCGAGCTTGAGGGAGAAGATTGATGTCATGGTGCAATCAAATGAGTTGATGTTGTTGAAGTCGCTGGAGATCAAGAAAAAGTTGACCGAGAAGAAGGCAAGGGAGAAGCAAGAAAAATGGTAATTGCTCAAGAAAGAGGGGCTGCGCAAAGCGGCCATTGAGGAGAGAAGAGCACGTGCCGCTGAAAACAAAGCCATGTCCAAGTTGCTCGCCGAAGAGAACAAGATCATGACAATGAACCGCAATGACATGGACGACCTCATCAAAGAATGGCATGATATGGCAAGGAGAGAAACTTGAAGAGGAGAATGGTTGCGTCGGCCAGTGCGTGTTACAGTGCCGGAGATGTTTTCTCTGCTCCATATGGTGTCAATGTCGACGATTTTGGTGCGGGAGTTGGAACAAGCGCCAGAGGTGGATTCGATGGTTCCGATGAACTCCATGGACTCGATGGCGCGGAGTGAAGATCGACCAAGATGATGCCGGACGTGGTCGTCATTTTTGCAAAACCCTCTTTTGCGTTTGTCTTTCTAAACTGAAGCTTTTGTTTACGCGTAAATTGTGTTATGTTGTTTGAATTTGAACTTATTTGTTGAAACCGATGTCAAATTCGATAATTGGGCGTTTTCGGTTTGCGGGACGACGCGGCGGTGCCCGAGCAGAACCTGTGTAGCCGACCCGTAAAAGAGGATATATTCGCCGAATATCCTCTTTTACGGGTCCATTTTGCGGGGTCTGAGTCCGACCTCGCCCGCACCGGCTTGCATATGCACTTTTCTGCGAACTGCAAAAGACTTTTGCGGGTTGGGGTTTTGCGGGGTCTGCTAGAGATGCTCTAAGAGCATTACTAGTAGAACCCTCAAACCCTCACTAGCGTTTTAAGGGTCCAAAAATGATCTTTTTGTGCACTTTTACGGGTTGAAAAATAGAGGCAAAGATTAGAACCCTCAAACCCAACCCTTATAACGGAATATTCCCCATGAACGACGTTGTCGTATCTGGAGGTCGACGGGTGGCCGCCCGACGGGGCGACTAGCAGCGGCGGTTATGCGTGGCGCGGGAGTTGGGAGGATTTTTCCTCCCGCGCGAGGATAACCGCCAAATGAGGGTTGGGGTAGGTTTTGCTCCCCAACCCTTACTTTTGAGGATTGGGAGAGGGTTTGAGGGTTGGACCTTTAAAAAAATTTGAGGGTTTGAGGGTTAAGGGGTTCTAATCTACGGCTTTTTTTTTTTTACGAAAACTGTAAAAAAGCAGTTATTTTTAGGGGTTTAAGGGTTTGAGGGCTCTACTAGTAATGCTCTAAGTCTTGTCCCTAGTTATTGCATGCATCATGTGGTGTACGTGCTGCTTAGGAGTACTATTTGATTTCCTGGTTTTCCAAATACACCGTATAAATGTCATGATATTATTCAAAGAGGCTCGAGGATGGTTAGAATTGAGCAAAACATGAGTGATGGCAGGGGTTGTGCCAAAGTGATTCAGATCTGATATGCCGTGGTTCTGAAAACCATGCAGCTTTGGCAACAGGGCATGCAATGTTGCCATTTTATGCCGTCGAATCCCCAAACATCTGAGCTCTCAACATAAGTTGTCCGTTGTTTAGGGGGAGCGTCATTGTCGTCGCATCGCATCACTTGCTTGCTCGGTGGGTAATAACGGGCGTGCTTGCCTGTTTGTGTTGATTGTCTTCGGACGATTCGTACGTCTTACCAGCCGAAAAGGCCACTGCCGGATCCTGAGGCGTGGTCGACACCCTGCGCCGATGTGGCTGTTCGACCTGAAGCTCCTGAGGCGTGGCGTTTCTGTCCGCGTGTATCTTGAGGCTCAGGTTGTAGTATTTTTCTTATTTTTTGTGGTTGGTTTTATAACTGAGCCTTCAGGCTCCTGGTATGAATGAATGCGGGGATGCTCTCCGTTGGGAGGCTCAAGTTTGCCAAATCAAAAAAACAAAAAAACATGGACTGGCTTGAGAATAAAAGACATGCTTTGAATGAAACGCTCGTGCTTTGAATGGAAAACACGAGCTTCCATGGCTGCAACGGTCGTGCTTTGAATGAAAAACAGTCGTATGAGAATTGTCAGGCCAACTCCACCGCACGATCCTATCTTGTCCGGCCCCGTCCGTTTGGGGTAAAAGGGACAAAAGAGGCGGCCTCAAACGGACAAATGTCCGGATTCCGTCCGTTTTCGACTCATCCCCGGCCCAAACTTGCGCTCGGTTTGGGGTGAAACGGAAGCGCACGGACGGCCGCGACGCACGCCCTTGTCTCCCCGTGGCCCGCCTGTCGGGGACACTAGCAGTCCCTCCGCTCCCAACGCTTCACCCTCTCTCCCCGCCCGCCCACGGCCGCCCCTATTCTTCGGCCGCCTCCTCACCGCTCAGCCCCCCGCCGTCCATACTAAACCACGTCTCGACATGGCCGCCACCACGCCCGCGCTTTCGCCGTAGTTTTGGTCGTCTATCGCGGGAGGTTTGGTCGTCGCCGTCCTTGCCGGTGGCGGAGGGGACACGACTGCCGGCGACGGACCACGGCGGCCGAGGTATTCCGGACGAGAGCTCCAGAGCGGCGATGGCGGCCGACAACCACCCTGCGTCGAGGTGATCATCGCGGCCTCTTCACCACCACGACCGCAAGGTGTTCGACCTTTGCCATCAAAGGTATGGGACAAGTGGAGACGAAGTTTTTCTTTCATCACTTCCTTTGTTCATCTGACGATTCGTCGTCGGATGATGAAGATCTTGTGGTGGCTGCACGGTCGCTCACGACCATATTCAACGGCGACTTCCTCGATGCAGGGGTCACTCCACGCCGTGCTCCCAACCTGAACCGCAACAAGGAGAGAGGCCACGCCCTGCTCTATGCCGATTACTTTGCCAACACCCCGCTCTTCAAGCCGGATAAATTCCGTCGCCGTTTTTGTATGACAAGGCATGTGTTTAATCGTATCCGAGAGGGAGTGGTTGCTCATGACCCATACTTCGAGTGCAAGACGGATGCCCTTGGCAAGCTTGGATTCTTCTCTTACCAGAAATGCACCGCGGCCATCCGCATGCTTTCATATGGTATTTCAGCGATCCGTGGACGAGTATGTGCGTATGAGTGAGACAACATGTCCGATGTCAATGTACAAGTTTTGCCAGGCTGTGATCGAGGTGTTTGGCCCAGAGTACTTGAGGCAGCCAACCGCTACCGACATGAGAGAGATTGTTGGCGACCAACGCAGCTAGAGGCTTTCCGAGCATGCTTGGCAAAGATAGATTGTATGCATTGGAAGTGGAAGAACTGTCCATTTGCTTGGCAGGGCGATACAAGGGGCATGTTAACGGGTGCACTTTGTCATATTAGAAGCGGTGGCATCGCAAGATCTTTAGATATGGCATTCTTTTTTCGGCATGGCAGGTTCTCACAATGATATCAACGTGTTGCGGCGTTCTCCGCCGCAAGGCTTGCGTAAGGCCACTCCCACCCGGCCAACTTTGAGATCAACGGCCACCAGTACAACAAGGGATACTATCTAGCAGATGGTATATATCCTCAGTGGTCAACTTTTGTGAAGACAATCTCGAAACCCCAAGGTGAGAAAAGAAAGAGATTTGCCCAAATGCAAGATAGTGCTAGAAAGGATGTGGAACGTGCTTTTGGTGTGCTTTAATCCTGGTGGGGTATCGTTCGAAACCCTGCACTGTCATGGGATGAAAGGAAGCTTTGGGAGATGATGACTGCTTGTGTGATCATGCACAACATGATCGCCGAGGACGAAGCGTGATGAGAGTATCTTCGACCAAGGATTTGATTATCAAGGTGAAAATATTGAGCCCTTGCACCAAGACCCGGCCACATTTGAACAGTTTGTCCAATTCCACCGTGGGATGCGTGATTGGCACACTCATTTGAATCTTCAAAATGACTTGGTTGAGCACGTGCAGGATCACATTGGCAACCAATAGATGTATTGGTCCAATTTATGTTCAGTCAAGACAATTTCGATTTGGTTGTAAAACTATTTTATTAAAGACAATTTCAATTGGGTTGTAAAACTATTTTAATTTTCAGACAGATATTTGGGTTGAAAACTAGTTTTGATGCAAATTTGGGTATTTTTTACCCTGACGGACAGGATGGGGCAAATGGATGCGACCGTGCGCTGGACGCACGGCCACCGCATCTCAGGACAGACCCGGACACGACCCAAATCCCTGCCCAAATGGCTAGAACCCGGACAAAACGGATGTCCGTTTGAGGTCGCGCGGTGGAGTTGGCCTCATATCCTGAGCGTTGGTTGCTTTGCTCGATCTGACTGGCTGACGACGAAGGAAGGGTGCAGGCGGCTACCGTAGATCGTACTCCAGCCTGGTTGGTTGGCCAGCTGGTAACACGGCCCCATCACGTTCGTAAGCGACTGCCGACTGAGGACTACTAGTCTACTTAGTAGGCTAGTAGCACGCATGAATAAATGAATAATTTCCACGATGCTTCCTTCGAAAGCAAAACACTACGCGCCCATATCCCAGGAGCAGAGCACAACGTGTCCTTTTTTTTCAGGGAAGAGCACAACGTGTCAGTGTCGGTGTCGGTGCTAACACAAGCCCCACCATATAGAAACATTATACTCCTCCTACTCTAATTATTAATTGCCGCATTGATTGATCGGATATATCTGTAAAGGGATAGTGGCAAAATTGGTTGGCACTCCCTGTTACTCGCCTCACACCATGAGTTCTGTTCATCGCACGTCATGATATAATAGCTGGCTCAACCAACGTGCACCAGCGGTATCTACTTGAGTCAGCACGAGGTATATACACTGCTCTAGCTAACCTCAGATATTTGTCTCTGTCCTCCTAACTGTCAGCGATTATCACCATGGATGTAGCCCATTGCATCGTCTATCTCTCTATGCGGATGACGTGGTGTTTTTCATCAAGCCCACTGTCTCCGATCTGCTGTTTGTTAAGGAAGTGCTTGGGATTTTTGAAGAAGCTTCGGGACTGAGAATCAACTACAACAAATATGCGGCTGTTATGATCAGGGCGGATGTCGGTGATGAGCAGCTAGTGAAGGAGGCATTACCATGGAAGATGGAGACCTTTCCATGCAAATACTTGGGTTTACAACTTAGTATAAAGCAGCTAAAAAGGTGGCAACCGATGGTGGACGCGTCACTTCGCATTCTACCAGGATGGCAAAGAGGGTTTGTAACCAGACCTGGAAGATTGATTCTGGTCAACCAGGTGATGAGAGCTCGGCCGACACATCATCTGATTGTGGCTGAGGCCCCAAAGTGGGCTATTGAGCGAGTGGACAAGGATTGCAGAGCATTCTTCTGGGCTGGGACTGAGGAGATCCATGGTGGCCGGTGCTTGGTGTCTTGGAAGCGAGTTTGTCGACCCAAACAACTTGGAGGATTGGGAGTCATTGATTTGTGCAAACAAGGGATTGCCCTGAGAATGAGGTGGGAGTGGTTATACAGGACTGATGACTCGAGACCATGGCAAGACTGAACTGGACACCGGACAAACAAGCTACCGCAGCGTTCGCTAGTCTCGTGAAGTGGCAGCCTGGCAGGTGGGAGAGGGAACGAAAGTGTTATTCTGGAAAGACAGGTGGATCAGTGGGGCCACGATTGGTGAGATAGCACCACTGGTTTATCAAAGGGTCAGAACGCAAACCATCAACAGAAGGTGTGTGAAAGATGTGTTATGGTTACATGGATGGACGGACGACATTGTGGGTCAGCTATGCACAGAAGGTCTGGCTCAGTTTATCCGGTTGTGGGAGATCCTAATCTACATACAGTTGGAGCCTGGGACCATAGACAAGCCAATTTGGTCTTGGAGCCGAGAAGGAGTCTACACGGCTTCTTCGGCTTACAAGATGCTTTGCATGGGAGAGATCCAGTTTAGAGCTTATGCTGCCATTTGGAAATGTTGGGCGCCACTCGTCTGCAAGATTATCATGTGGTTAGCGGTGCAATACAGGTTATGGACGGCGGATAGACGCTTTAGACATGGGTTACAGGACCAAAGATCGCATTGCTATCTTTGCGAACAGGAGGAGGACACCGTGGACCACATTACCATGCAATGTGTGTTTGCACGGCAGGTGTGGTACCTTTGCTTCTGCAGAATGAGAATCAGCCCGGATCTTTGCCCAACGCAGCTTTCCACAATTGGTGATTGGTGGAATGCGACGAGGAAGATTATTCCGAAAGGGAGGTGGAAGGGTTTTGATTCCGTGGTCACGTCAATATGCTGGAACATATGAAAGCAACGCAATGGCAGGGTTTTCGGGAGGAATGATACTAGAAATGTAAATGAAACTGTGGACTTGATTTGGCAAGAGCTAGATATGTGGTCCAGAGCAGGAGCTTCGAGAGTCTCTACGTGGTGTGAGTAGTAGGGTTGAGTTAGGATGAGTGGAGGGTTTGGTGGATGCGCTCTTTGAGGGGCCAACTATCTACCGTGTAATATCTTGTACATAACTTTATCTCCTTCTATAAAGCTATGGTACGCCTTTGGCGTACCCTTGAAAAAAAAATGTCGCGGAAACACCTGGATGTGTCTCCGGATAGTCGTTCAGACGCTGACCAAATAAGGCTATATCTAAAAATTCTTCTACTTATCCGTCCCTCCCCCTTCACTTCCTTTTGTTCACTAAATCAAATTTCTTCGATATTCAACATTCTATAGCAATTTGACGACTCATATAACACCTGCAAACAAAAACAACCAAAACCAAAAGCATCGGATGCACAACAAAAATAGCAATTACTCAAACGATAATCACGACCGGACGAGCGTTAGCGACTCGATGAACATGTAGTCCTTGTTGAGGTCGACGACGATGTACGGTGGAGGGTGGCCGGAGGTGAAGGAGGCAACGGAGTGTTGTCGCGATTGTTGCATGCCAGATTCACCGTACTGCTAGGCGGCGAAGTAGTATGACACTTTGTACTAGGCGGGCCATGGTGGCGATTGCCCCAGCTAGACCGACACGGCGGTCCGTTGTGGAGGAGGAGCTCCGGCCTGAATGGCCGGTTGCCTCTTCTTCTTGACCCTTCGCTTCATGCACCTCTCTTGCCGTTCGATAGTCTCCGGTTGCACTGCTGCGGCGCGCGTGGCGCATGTGCTCCATGTCCGAAGGGGTGATGAACCTCGTGATAGGCCTTGGTGGATCCATCGTGGCGGTGGCGAAACAGGTAGGGGTGACGGTGTTCGGAACGGAGAAGGTGGGGTTTTGGCGAGAAAATAATAGGGAACTACCAAAATGCGCGGGCTACGCACGAGGTTTCTGATGGGTTTAGGATGTAAAAGTCCGACGCCCCCCCCCTCCAAAAAAAACTACTCCATTTAGGGGATTTCAAATGTCCGAACTGATTCAATCTGATTTGGTAAGCACGTTGAAGGACTAAATATGACCGATCCATACATTTGGGACGATTTGGGCGTCAGAGATGATCATATACTCATACCAACTCCAACACATGACCCCAAATGGTCCGGCCACGCCCGTTTGGGGGTAAACGGGCAGAACAGGAGGCCCAACGCGCGGGAGCAAACGGACCAGTGTCCTTTTTTGTACGCTTTCGACCCACTCCCGACCTAACTTTGGGCCGCATTTGCGGCCGAACGGACACGCGCGGGTGGGTGCGGTGCGCCCTAGTCCCCCCGCCCGCCTGTCGGGGACACAACCATTTTCCTCTTCCCCTGCCTTTCCCTACTCCCTCCGCCCCCGCCATCACCGCCGCCACCCCCGTTCCCGGCCGCGTCGCTTGCCATCAAGGCCGTCCTCCCCAGAACCATGCCATGTCATAGCCGGCCCACGACCGCATTTTGGTAGAGCTTTTTGCCGGCGTTCGTGATTCCTTATTGCCGGTGGGAGAGAAGCTACGACCGTTGGTGCCGACCATCAACCCCAACAACTTCCGGCAGACGCTGCATTTGCCGCAGGGCGCCCACCAACCAACACCAACCTTGTTTCGCTTCCTCGACTTGCTCTTTTCGGCCGCGTCTCCACCACGACCGCAAGGTGTTCGACGCTTTGCTCATAAGGTACCATGGATAGCGGGGATGAGTATTTCCTTCACAACTTTATTTGTTCATCAGATGATTCGTCCTTGGATGATCAAGAGCTTGTGGTGGCTGCATTGTCGTCCATGACCACATTAGTAGGAAGCGGCCTCGGTTTAGGGGATCAATCCCCGGGCATGCTCCGGCCTTGAACCGCAATAGGGAGAGAGGCCACACCCTTCTCTATGCCGATTACTTTGAGAATGGCCCACTCTTCAAACCACATCAATTTCGTCGCCGCTTCTGTATGGCGAGACATGTGTTCAATCGTATTCGGGAGGGAGGGGCAACATATGGTCCATACTTTGAGTGCAAAGAGGATGCCCTTGGCAAGCTTGGCTTCTCTTATTACCATAAATGCACTGCGGCGATTCACATGCTTGCATATGGAATTCCTGATGATCTTATGGATGAGTATGTGCGTATGAGTGAGTCCACATGTCTCATCTTAATATATAGTTTCTACAAGGTCGTGGTGGCAGTGTTCGGCCCTAAGTAACTGAGAGAGCCAACTGCCGCTAATACATAGAGGTTGTTGGCGATCAATGCCGACATGGACTTTCCGAGCATGTTTAGTAGTATAGATTGTATGCACTGGAAGTGGAAGAACTGTCCATTTGCTTGGCAGGGGCATGTGAAAGGTGCCATTGTCATACTTGAAGCGGTGGCTTCACAAGATCTGTGGATATGACATTCTTTCTTTGGCATGGCTGATTTTCACAATGATATCAGTGTTCTTTAGCGTTCTCCAGTGTTTGCAAGGCTTGCAGAAGGCCACTTCCCGGAGGTCGACTTTGAGATCAATGGCCACCATTACAACAAGGGATATTACCTAGCTGATGTTATCTATCCTTAGTGGTCCACTCTTATGAAGACCATACCCAATCTGCAAGGAGAGAAGAGACAGAGGTTTGCCCAAATGCAGGAGAGTGCTAGAAAAGATGTGGAGCGTGCTTTCGGTGTGCTTCAGTCTCGATGGAGTATCGTTCGAAACCCTGCATTGATATGGAGCGCTCAGAAGCTTTGGGAGGTGATAACTGCTTGTGTGAAAACGAGCATGGCGATAGCATCTACGACCAAGGGTTTGATTTCCAGGTGAAAATGTTGAGCCTGAGCAGCCACCTCCTGCAACCTTTGAACATTTTGTTTATTTTCATTGTGAAATACGTGATTGGCATACTCATTTTCAGCTCCAGGATGACTTGATTGAGCATATGTGGACTCACATTGACAACCAGTAGATTTATCGGTTTAATTTTTTTTCATGCAAACAAATTTCGTTTGGGTTGTATGACTATTTGATATTGTTTTTATTTCGATTAGGTTGTAAGATTATTTCGAATGTGGAACTATTGCTATGTTTGATTTGAACTATTTGCTATGCTTCATTTTAGTATGCTTGTTAATCTCGAACGGACGAGATGCGGCCGAAATGTAATCATGCATTGGGCGCATCCAAAAATCGAGACGAACACGGCTCCATTAACATCACAAAAGGATGAAAAGCGGACTAAACCTAAGTCCATTTGGTATCGTGCGCGTTGGAGTTGATAGGTCGCTGGACAAGTCTCGTCTGGAAGAGCGTGTGCTACTGCTGTGCTGGACCAGAACGAAAACGAGGATGGGACGCGCGGACCACGCGGCGAAACGGTCAGGATCCTCCCTCCGCCCCACTCTCTTTTAAGCCCCCAACCCATCATCCGCCCGTACTCGTCGGCGCCGTGCAGTTGAGTGCTCGCTGCTCCCTCCTCCCCCTCCCCGAAGATTCTCCTTCGACCCCTCCCGATCTCCAAGGCGACGTCGCCGTCGCCGTCGCCGCGCGCCAGATCTCATCCACGCGCTCGCGGTGCGCCTTCGCCGCCTGCGCGATCTGCCCGGTGAGTCCCCTTCCCCGCTGCCTGCTCCTAGATCCGTGTCCTCGCCTGGAATTCCGGTGGGGTTTCAGTTGCCGAGTGTACCATTCCCGTGCGTGTTGTTCGCCGAGGCGAAGAATTCGGTTCTGGTTTAACGTTGCGTGTACTGGTTTGCCACTGCTGGACCTGGGGATCGCGATGATGGCCGCCTGGTGCAAATTGTGTCAGGATAGTCTAGTGCGGTGGATGTTCTTCTATGCCTGCTGATGGCTATGGTGTCAGTTTAGTCGGTTCTCTACTGTTTTACTACTATTGCATAGCCTGCTGATGGCTGTGGAGTTAATAATGTTTCCTCTATTCCTCCTTCATAGTTGGAGTATATCTGCTTTTAGTTTTAGTAGGAGTTGCCTTGTTTTCCCAGTAACTTCGATGATAAGTTTCGTAAAGAATAATTACTGCTGGGCACATTAATAACACTAGCAGGTTTGGATATTATTGCAGGCCAAGATGGCGACCTATGAGCCCAAGAACATCCTCATAACTGGTGCTGCGGGTTTCATTGCATCCCATGTGGCGAACCGTCTAATTAGGAGCTATCCTCACTACAAGATTGTCGTCCTCGACAAGATTGACTACTGCTCCAACCTGAAAAATCTCAACCCCTCCCGGCCATCGCCAAATTTCAAGTTTGTCAAGGGCGACATTGCAAGTGCTGATCTGGTGAACTATCTTCTCATCACTGAATCGATTGACACCATCATGCACTTTGCTGCCCAGACTCATGTGGATAATTCGTTTGGCAATTCCTTTGAGTTCACAAAGAACAACATATATGGCACCCACGTTCTCCTTGAGGCGTGCAAGGTTACTGGCCAGATCAGAAGATTTATTCACGTCAGTACTGATGAGGTGTACGGAGAAACTGATGAGGATGCTGTGGTTGGTAACCATGAGGCCTCGCAGTTGCTTCCGACAAATCCATATTCAGCTACCAAAGCTGGGGCTGAAATGCTTGTGATGGCTTATGGGAGGTCTTATGGTCTTCCTGTGATTACAACCCGAGGCAACAATGTGTATGGACCAAATCAGTTCCCTGAGAAGCTCATCCCAAAATTTATCCTTTTGGCCATGAAAGGCTTGCCCCTTCCAATTCATGGTGATGGCTCTAATGTCAGGAGCTACCTGTACTGCGAGGATGTTGCTGAAGCTTTTGAGGTAGTTCTTCACAAAGGAGAGGTTGGACATGTGTATAATATTGGTACTGTGAAGGAAAGGAGGGTAATTGATGTGGCCAGTGACATATGCAAGCTATTTGGCTTGGACACCGGAAAGGTCATCAGTTTTGTCGAGAACAGGCCCTTCAATGACCAGAGGTACTTCCTGGATGATCAGAAACTGAAGAAGTTAGGATGGGCAGAGCGAACGGCATGGGAAGAGGGTTTGAAGAAAACAATTGAATGGTACACCAGCAATCCTGATTACTGGGGAGATGTTGCCGGTGCATTGCTCCCTCATCCAAGGATGTTGATGACGCCTGGAGTTGAAAGGCATAACTGGACTGAGGAAATCAAATCTCTTGCTTCTTCGCCAGCTGAAGCCAAGGGATGTAGCACAGTACCTGCTGCAGCCACATCCAAGAGCACCAGCAGTGCCCCTCAAAAGGCCATCTACAAGTTCTTAATATATGGCAAGACTGGATGGATTGGTGGTCTGCTTGGGAAGATATGTGAGAAGCAAGGCATACCTTATGAATATGGTAAAGGGCGCCTGCAAGAGCGCTCTCAGCTCTTGCAGGACATTAGAAACGTGAAGCCGACTCATGTTTTCAATGCTGCTGGTGTCACTGGAAGGCCAAACGTTGACTGGTGTGAGACCCACAAACAGGACACTATCCGCACCAATGTTGTAGGCACCTTGAATCTTGCTGATGTTTGTCGTGAGCAGGGGTTGCTCATGATTAATTATGCCACAGGTTGCATATTTGAATATAATGCTGAACACCCTGAAGGGTCTGGAATTGGTTTTAAAGAGGAGGACACGCCCAACTTTGTAGGTTCATTTTATTCCAAAACCAAAGCCATGGTAAGTTCAAATATTTTGTTTATGATGTGTAACACATATCCTTTTGCTTCTCATGGAAACAAACTCATTTATTCGTACATACAATGTAGGTGGAAGAGTTATTGAAGGACTATGATAATGTCTGTACTCTTAGAGTCAGGATGCCCATATCATCAGACCTGAGCAATCCTCGTAACTTCATCACAAAAATAGCCCGCTATGACAAGGTGGTGAACATTCCCAACAGTATGACAATTTTGGATGAATTGTTGCCTATCTCTGTTGAGATGGCGAAGCGGGATTGTAGGGGCATATGGAATTTCACCAATCCGGGGGTTGTCAGTCACAACGAGATTCTGGAGATGTACAAGGAATACATCAACCCGGATTTCAAGTGGACCAACTTCACGCTCGAAGAACAGGCCAAGGTTATAGTTGCACCCAGAAGCAACAACGAAATGGACGCGTCAAAGCTGAAGTCCGAGTTCCCTGAGCTACTGTCCATTAAGGAATCTTTGATCAAGAATGTCTTTGAGCCAAACAGGAAGGTTTCTACTAATTGAAGATTCATGTGACACAGGTCTGCTAGAAGCTATTTCTAATTAGCTAATATATTTCACGGTGGCAGCTGTGGTCAATTCCATTGTGGTATAGCAGGCATACATATTTATGATTTTTTGTTACGCATTATGTTTCACTTGAGAACAGATCTTAAAATCTATGTAGTGGTGGATATGTTTGTTGGCCTGATTATCTATGAGAACAGATCTTAAAATCTTGGTTCTATTTATCAGGTGCCTTTCATTTTCATGTGCATGATGCTGCGCTTGTGCATTCTGTTTACGTGTTGTTTTTCTTGGTTTTCATATCTGAAGTTTGTATTGGCAGACTCGACTTATATGTGTAGTTTTGTTGGTTCATATTTGAAGTTTGCATCAGCTTCCAAAAACATGTGCATTCAGAAGCCCAGAGGGTTTGTCGGTTGATGCACCCTGATCAACCGTAAGCTCCTGTCGGCTGTCAATGCGACGTTTGAGTATCACACGCTGAAATATTTGCTTGCAGTAGATTAGTTAGACATTTGAGTATCACACGCTGAAATATTTGCTTGCAATAGATTAGTTTTTGGCAGGGGCGGAGCCAAGGGGGGGACGAGCAGGGGCCTGCCCCCCCCAATGATCCACTATTTTAGTAGGAGCCATGAATAATTACCAACGAGATTAGATCAATATACGTACTCAGCCCCCCCTATACTCGAATCCTGGCTCCGCCACTGGTTTTTGGTGCAGGTTGCCGGCGTTGCCGGAGCTTATCTTGTCTTGCTCCACAAACATAATGGTCATACTGACTGTTTCCAGAGTTCAAGGTTTCCATAGATCTGTTCCTGTTTTGTGTAATCTTCTTGATCTCTGGCTTTCCCCTTTTGCGCTTGAAACCTCTCTCGTTCGGTTGGATACCATCTAGTGCGCGTATGGGATGAGTGGGCTATGTTTGGTCGCGGGGGAGAGATTTCCCCGGGTTACAAAGCATGGGTGCGATTTTTCTTCGCACGTGCGAATCCACGGAGGAATTTCTTAGACACCATTTGGCACTTCGGGGACTAGGCTGGGCTCCGTGGCTGTCGTATACAAATGGAAAGAGAACTACTCCTTTCGTTCCTAAATAAATATCTTTTTAGAGATATCAAATGGATTACCACATACGAATGTGTATAGAAATATTTTAGAGTGTAGATTCACTCATTTTGTTTTGTATGTAGTCACTTATTGAAATTTTTAAAAAGACAAATATTTAGGAATGGAGGGAGTAGATAGAAAACGAGACCGTCTTCAACAGCTGGCGCAGATTCACCAGGCAATCGTGGAAGCATACTTCGGCTTCACCAAGCTAATCTCCTTTTTTTACCCCTAAAAAAGCTAATCATTTTTTAGGACGTCGAGAACGCCCGAACGTTCGGTCTGGGAAAGCGTCAGACGACCGTTTATCTCAGACGAATGATTTTGTTTGGTAGGAAACCACCCACAGCCCGAAGGGCGTCCCTGTGTCTCGCCTTCGGCGAGTCCTCCTTCGGACTCGCTGAAGGGGCGACCGAGATGGTCCGGCCCACACGCGTGGTAGCCAACAGGCTTTTTTCTGTATTTTGTTTTCATTTTTGCCTTTCTATACTTTTATGTATACTTTAGAACATTCTAAATATATATATTACAAACAATATTTGAAAAATGTTGAAAAAATATTTAAAAAATATTGAACAAGTATTTGAACAATGTTGAATAAGTATTATAAAAATGTTGATCAAGTATTTGACCGAGCATTCAAACAATGTTGAACATGTATACAAAAAATGTTGATCACTTACTAAAAAAATGATGATTTTTTTATCATGTATATAAAAATGCTGATCAAGCACTTGAGGAAAATGTTGACCAAGTATTTAAAAAATGTTAATCAAACATTCATGAAGTGTTAAACGCGTATAGAAAAAATGTTGAACCTGTATTAAATAAAGGATGAAAAAAATTGATCTTGTATATAAACATGTCAATCAAGAATTTGAAAATAAATGCTGCACAAGTGTTTGGAAAATGTTAATCAAGCGTTTGAAAAATGTTAAATGCGTATAGGAAAAACGTTGACCATGTATTAAAAAATGTTATTTTTATTTGAAAACTATTAATCAAGCATTTTAAAAAATGTTTAAAATGTGTAAAGAAAATGTTGACCATGTATTAAACAATGTTACAAATGTGTAGGAAAATGTTAATCTTGTATTTGGAAAATGTTAAAAATGTGTATAGAAAAAATATTGATCATGTACTACAAAAATGTATAATTTGTATTGAAAAAAATTAGATGTGTATTCGAAAAATGTTGTTGACATATATAAAAAATGTAGAATGATAACCAAAAGAACAAAGAAAATCGAAAATAGAAACAAAAGAAAAAAGGAAATAAAAAAAGAAGAAAAAGTGCAAAAGATAATGAAAAAGAATGAAACAAAAACCGGGAAAACCAAAAAAGAAACAAAGAAAACAAAAAAATAAAAACCAAAAAAGAAATAAAAAAACTAGAGAAAAAATAAAATGAAAAAAATAAAGAAACAAATGCAAAAAGAATAAGAAAATTGGAGAAGAAAAAAGAAGAAAGAAACCTAAGAAAACCAGCTATAGTTACCTGAAGAAGGACGCCCCCACTTCTAGCTACGAACTGCAGGTAGGTAGACTCGCTAGCAGACACGGTCTTCATCATGGAGGTATGAGGATCGACCCCTCTCCTCGGCACCTTTTACCTTCTCCTTTTGTTTTAAAAGTGTGTTGATGGGCCGACCCAATTTCTTGCGCGAGAAGCGAATTCCTCGCTCTCCAACCTTTTGTTTTAAAAGTGTGTTGATGGGCCGGCCCAATTTCTTGCGCGAGAAGTGAATTCCTCGCTCTCCTTATCCTTTTGTTTTAAAATTGTGTTGATTGGCCGGCCTAGTTTCTTGCGCGACAAGCGAATTCCTTTAGCGAGAGCAAGCTATCGTCTTGCTTAAAGCGAGAAATAGCTCTTGCGCAGCCCGAATGCCTTCCCATCACCCTTACAGGCCTTTTTTTGTGAAAAGAAAATGAAAAAAAAGCCTAGTAACAAAACAAAATAAAAGCCCAGGTTTGTTTTCTTTTCTATGACAAATAAAAGCCAAGTTTATATTGTGCTAAGAAAAAAATGTCATCAACTTTAAAAGCATAAAATTACTATTCATAAAGTTTTTTTTGCAAATTCAAAAGCCTAGTTTATGTATGTTGAAGTAAATTTGCCATGGCAAAATAAAAAGTAAATTTTGCCATGGTTGAAAAGCAATGAAATGTGCCATAGTCCAAAAAAGAGAAAAATTGCCATCTTGTATAAACTAAATTTGCCATGGCAAAAATAAAAGTAAAAAATATGCCACAAGCGTTTAAAATTAAATTTGCCATGTATGTTAAAGTAAAATTACCATAGAAATACTGCTAAATTTGCCATGCTAAAAATGGGTAAATTGCCATGTACAAAATCTCATGTTTGTAAGATAACTGATAAATACAAATGTCATGCATGTGAAAACACACACAAGATAATTGCCATGGAAAATGCATATTAAGATTTGCCATGGTGTTTTAATTATAATTGTCATGCTTTGTACGAGGAAAAATTGCCATGTATGTATGCATGTAGTAAAAAAAAGCCATGACCCATAACCTACATTTGCCATGCTACATTAACTTAAGTTGCCATGGTCGTATTAAAAATTAATTGTCATGCTCCATGAACTTAAGTTGTCATGCCCATAATCTTAAATGAAAGTTATCATTCCCTACAAATTTGTCATCGGACGAATACCAAAAAAATGCTAGGTGAAGCACAAAAAAAATGGACCTAATATCATAGCTTAAGTCATCAAAATTGCCACACCACATATTAAGTTTAGGAATTTATAATGATTAGTTCAAAATAATGCAATATTGCATAGGCTATATTTTTCATGGGCCTTAAAGGCAAATTTGGCGTGAGACTTAAGAAACAATTACCATGTTATGTTGGATTACCATAGTATGAAAAGTAGATTTGCCATGACTAAATAAACATATTACCACCGAATTTTCCGTGTGAGAACAACATGGCAAAAAGATCATAAGTTTTTCCATGGCAAAGTTAGAAGTTCAAAAAATGCCATATTCAAAAAAGTTGTAATTTCCATGGCAACATTTCTTCATATATAGGGCAAAAGAAACAACACAAATGTTGCCGTCATGGCAACATAAGCTTCTAGTTGCCATGGCAAAACACACCTACAAAAAATAACAAAAAAAGATGGCAACACAAGCTTCTAGTTGCCACGACAAACACATCTGTGCCACGACAGATTTGTATTAAATTTTGACATGGTATTCCAGCTAAAAATTGCCATGTTTTGTATGAGAAAATTGCCGAGTATGTAAATTAACACACAAGTTATGAACAAAATTGCCATGGCAAAATGGATATATAAATTTCCCATGGTGTTTTAATTAAAATTGTCATCCTTGGTATGAAAATTGCCATGGTAAATAGAATGAACATTGCAAACATAAAATTATTAACAAAAACTACCATGGCATATTCATATTATAGTTTGTCATGGTATCCCCGCCCCGCCAGGAAATGATAAAACAATTTGCCATGGCAAAGATGCGCCTTAACTTTCAATTTGGTAAAATAGTATGGGTTGTTGTAGGAACGGAGTATGTCTACTAGAGGGGGGGGGGGGTGAATGAGAGTTTTAAAATTTCTTTTGGAAACTTCAAAACTCTCGGAACCCAGTAGCGGAACGAAAGATAATAGATTACAGAGAGTGAAAGTAAACTATCGAGCTAGAACTAAACACATTCATCGATGAAAATCGCATGGTTCAATTCAGTCATGCAAGACAGTTTGAATGATAAGAGGTGAAGGACTAACCAATAATGCTCGATGGCGACAGAGAATTTGGTAGACTAGTTCGCCCTTCTACACAAGGACTATGTCTGGTCGGAGGGGTTGTGACTTAACACAGAAGATTAACTATGTTCGCCCTATTCTCCTCGACAATTGTTTCGTCAATAGATGTCGATCACTTGTGGTAGATACTTGAGGTGATCTCCAAACCTTTACAGACTTCTTCTTCAAGAACCACAGTCACTCTTGGTTTCTGAAGAAATTGACACCTAACCATCTAGAGAGTTTGCAGCTCTCAAGAGTAATAGGTGGAGCGTACTAGGCTTAGATTCCAGTGATGCTAAGCCACTATCTAATTTTTCGGCTCTGGGTTTTTTCTCTTGGTGGATTTTAAACTCAAATCTCTCTGGAGAGGGGGTAGCTCGACAATCTTCTCGGAATCAAAGGGAGCAGCCACTGAACAAAGCCGGTCCGGGGTGGCTATTTATAGCCGCAACCTTCCCACATGGGAAATTACCATTTTGGACATGCAGCCTAGCCAATGGCCAACCGACACGTATACAATGGTCGGATTTGAAGGCAACAGTAACATTACTTGAGGAACAAGTAATGCCAACTCTTCGGTCGAGACAAATCTCTCACCGCGAAAAAGAGCACAGTCTCTTGCTGGGAAGTATTTGCTCCGAACACAAAGAGATTTCTCTCACAACTTTCATAGGATCGAGTTTAGCATTAGAGAATCAAAGCTTCGAACACTATACCCCTCCTAATAGTACGGTGCACTAACAAACACATTAGTCCCTTACTATTTATGTCAACAATCTTCAAAACATAAGGAGGCAAATCATTACACCAAGAATCTCCCCCTTTTTGAACTATTGTTGACAAAATAGATAATCATTGAAGAGAGAAAGATATGCGACAAATAAAATAGTGGGAGAGAATGGTGCTACTGTTTTCGAGGATGAAATATACTCCCCATGAAGGTATGCAGGGAATTAATTTTGTGATGAGATTCTCCTGTAATAAATTGGTATATAAGGAGGAAATTTCATTCATTTGGAATAATGATTCGCACTAATAAGATAAAATACATTGTTATCATAGTGCAGTCATTCATAACTTATGATAATGAATCCACCTGCAAAACAGATACTTCGGGAGAATAGAAGCCGCAGAGGGGGTTATTAACATTACAGCGCAGAAGTTACTGAGAATTTTACAATTTAGTAGATAAGCATGAAACAAAAGTTGTAAACTCGAGAGAAAACCAAATCAACCAAAACACCAGAAAGCAAATCTATCAAACTCGATGCAATTCTCCTCCTCTTTGTCAACAAGTGGCAAAAAGGTGATGAATACAATAAGTCAAGAAATGAGGCAAAGATCACTCTGAGGCATCGCTAGACGAACTATCTGATGACATCATCTTTAGAGGTGAATGAAATTGCTTTGGCTTCAGTAGTAGTAGGATTTCCTTCAGGCACACAGACAAGTTGCTGAGCAGATGAACTTGGCACATTGGGATCAGCCATAGGAGGAACATTTGACAGTAGATTGCCTTCGATAGGTTTGACTGTGGGTGAGGTGGCTTCATATTCTTCGAGCAATTTGCAAATCAGCAAGTGAAGAGTATCAGTGGGAAGCTCTCAAGCAGGTAGAGGCGGAGTGCTTCGCTCTTGAAAATCATTCACATTCAAGCCTTTGTCGATGTAGTCATAGAGCTCTTGGAGGTTCACATTCAGTAATTACTTTTCGGTGAAGAATTTGCGAACCAGTTTCTAGAGTCTTCTCTTATTTTCATCAGCGATCAAATGAACCATCCTAGTGCGATTGTTAATGAGATTCATTTCATTGGCCAGGTGTTCTTTCTCGCATTGATCATCAGCAATGTCTTGCAGAAGAAATTCTTGCGTGCGCGTGCTAACTTCAAGATGAGATGGCAGCTGAGAAGTGGGCATTCAGACACGCTGACAAAGCCGAGGGCCATCAAAAGTTTTGTGATAATCATCAGAGGATGGTGATGGTTTTCTCGAGGAAAATTCTTTCATGGCTTTCATAGTGTCATGAATCGGTGGAATGAAACTTTTGTGACTGGCCTTAGCAAGATATACTGTTCGCATGGCATGATCGATGACCTTCTGAATCCAAGGAGCATATACCTTGACGCGGAATGGAAACTGAGCAGCATCTTTCAGAATGTGAAGGAACATGTCTTCAACATCAAAGATATATCATTCGGAGATAGCATAGATGGCATTCTGAAGGATATAACAGATGGATCTGTTAGCATTCATGCTAGCTAGTGGGAAGATGGTGTATGCGAGCATATGGTATAGAGTCAGATTCTCGAAGGTAAAATGTCCAGTAAGTGGAGGACCAGAGTAATCTTGAATCTTTTCCTTGTCCGTTGTCCACTTGAAATCTTGATCGGAGATGACACCAATGTTGTGCATCCGAATTTTAGTGTTTCCATGCTCAAAGCAAGGAAAATGGAGGTGTGAGGTGAAATCAGTGGAGGCACACTTAATCCTTTTTCCTTCGGTCATCCATTCAAAGATCCATTTGGAGCTATCACTGTCATCGCCAGAGATATACAAGTAGCATAGAATTGAAGAATAATCTCCCAGTTCCATGGATGCTCAAATTCAAACACTCTGGTTAGGCAGAAATCATCCAAGTCTTGAAGCAATTGATTGAAATAGCAAAGATTTCTCATCGCATGGATATTGGGAACTTCATGAGGTAAAATCTTCCTGCTTTCATGGAGTACACGAGATTAATAGATGGCTTGTTCCTTGGTACAGAAGCGAGGGGATTCAGAAGTGCGAGGACCATCATATGGGCTTGTCTGAAAGAACTTAGGACGTGCATGCATGTTGAACAAGGGACCTTTAGCACCAGTACCAGCCGAAAAGATAGGCAGTTCCTCCCAAGGATTTGGATATTTGAGTTCTTCTTCGGGAGAAAGAAAGTCATCACCACACACAACTGAGTCGGGATGACGTCCAGTGGGTGATTGACGGGCAAACAGACCATCTTCATCAGCTCTAGCATTTGTATCGATGGTTAACTGAAGCATTGAACACCAGAGGTTCCGAAGATGTTGTTCCCAATGGTTGTTACTTGCTCAGTGGTTCCGAAGATGTTGTTCCCAATGGTTGTTACTTGCTCAGTGGTTCCGAAGATGTTGAACACCAGATGTTCCGAAGATGTTGTTCCCAATTGAAGCATTGAAGATCAGCTCTAGTTCTTGCTCAGTGGCTGGTACTTGATGTTGTTCGAGCAGATGTTGTTGTTGCTCGAACACCAGAGGTTCCGAAGGAATTGGAGATACATGAGAAGGAGCAGGAGTCTCAGAATGAATGAGTTCACCTTCTTCAGGAGCAGACTAGGTAGGAGACACTGGACGACTAGATGATGCCACATGCACTAGTTCAGTTGCCTTGGCAAAGGTTGAGCTTCTGACGCCTGAACATGTAGCTCTGAGCGAATGACAGGTTCAGGAGTCTTTTTTTTCATAAGAGGAGCAACAGTTGAGGAGAGCAGATTCTCTTGTAGTGCACTCGTTAGTGGATTTCAGGAAGTTTTCTTTCGTTGCTTCCTCTTTTGTTGAGCAACTTGATAGATGTGACCTTTGACCAGATCATTGTAGCTAGTTACTTTAGCTTGATGCTTATCACAGATCTTGCAAACAATTGTATCTAGATCCGAGTGAAAACCCAATCGCTTGTGACAAAGCATAGTCATCGTACAATTGACATCCTTGTAAGAATTTTCAAGATCCCGAATGACAAATTTTGAGGATGTGGATTTCATTCGACCATCAAGGTCAAGTAGTTCAGTAGACAAAGTGTTGTTTTCAACAGCGTCTTCTCTCATATCGTTGACAAGGGATCCAACCCGTTCAATGACCTCAGCTGGAATGGGCAAAGATGCTACTTCTCCATCGAATGGATTTTCCACATATTTATCAAGGAGCTCCATGATAAATGTGTGATTGTAGTAGTGAGGAGCATCATTTGATTCATGAGCAGGAGCAGCTTGCACAGTCACTTGCTCGGTTGGAGGCATCGAGGCCAGAGGCTAAGTTAGGGTAGGCGCAAACTTTGCAGACTTCCCTTTCGGAGCATTGTCAGTTTTTACTCTCGGAGCATCTTGCTTGGACGTGGGTGCCTTGAGCGTCTTCAAGGCAGGCTTGTGAATGCGTTCATCTAGCTTGGACGATTTCCCAGGAGCTTCAACAACCAAATCCTTCAGGTCAATAGCATTGGGACCAGGAATGGTGTTGACATGCTTGACCAAAGTCACAGTGGTAGGAGGAGTTTTTCTTTTAAGAATAATTTTCTTTGGCAGGGTGTGAGGAACAACTTGTGCTCGAAGGTCAGGCAGTTATGTGGAAGTGGTGATATTCACTTGCCCACTAAGAGTTGCAACCTCTTCCTTTGAGAGAGGAGGATCATCAACATTCGAAGGATCACTCATTTCAAATTCATCAGCTGGTTGAACATTCTTTTTCTTCAGCGCCCCCTTCCTTTTTGAAGGAGAGCTGGGATCATGCTCGCGTTTAGTACGCTCTTCAGATTTTCCTTCAACCTTTTTCCTCTCGACATCTTCTTGGAGATGGCAAAGGTTTTCTACCTCTTTAAGTTTTTTATTTTTAGCTTGCTTGGCTCGCTTGATGGCATTTCGCTGACGCTTAGCAAGCTCGTAAGTATAGAAAGGAGGTGTGAAAGTGCAACTAATCCCCGGGTGGTTTTGGTAATTCATAATAACATATGGCTCATTGAACTATACCCATTCAAGTTTAATATTTCAGAAAGTTCAATGAATGGCATGGCATGGACTAAGATGTGGACCGCTCAAAATGCTAAGGACACATATTGGCAAAAACTCAAGACTCTTCATTTCTATTTTAGTGATCCAAGATCACATTGAGTCCATAGGAAAGCTAATACTATTAAAAGGGGATGAGGTGTTGCTCAATGGTCTACTTGCTAAAAATTCTTAGTGATATTGCTCCAAAGCCCTCAACCACTTTCTCATTCCAAATATGTCCAAAACCCAAAGTCAAACTCAGCCCCACCAAACTCCTATCTGGCGCCACCGAGTTCATTTGACATAGCCACTACCAGAAACCCTAGATAATTCGGTCACACCGATACGGATCTCGGTCTCACCGAGATGGCCTGCAAACGCTCTGAGACTTGTTGCATTATTTCGGTCTCACAAAATCATGCAATCGGTCCCACCGAGTTTGCTTGACATTCACTCAGTTTCCTTATTGCTTCACTTCGGTCTAACCGAGTTGATGCAATTGGTGCCACCGAGTTGATGTTTGCCCTAAGCCCTAGCACATTGGTCCCACCGAGTTATTCCAGTCGGTCCCACCGAGATTCCTAACGTTCACATTTTGAACTAAATCGGTCTCACCGAGTTCTTCTATTCGGTCTGACCGAGTTGGGTCAAATGTGTGTAACGGTTGGATTTTGTGGAGGCTATATATACCCCTCCACCTCTTCTCCATAAGAGAGAGAGAGCCATCAGAACATGCTTCACTTCCAGCTTACATTTTCTGAGAGAGAACCACCTACTCATCTGTTGAAATCAAGACATTCCAATCCAACCACAAGAGTTTTGATTTCTAGCCTTCCCAAGTTGCTTTCCACTCAAATCTTCTTTCCACCGTATCCAAATCTGTGTGAGAGAGAGTTGAGTGTTGGGGAGACTATCATTTGAAGCACAAGAGCAAGGAGTTCATCATCAACACAACATCTATTACCTTTTGGAGATTGGTGTCTCCTAGATTGGTTAGGTGTCGCTTGGGAGCCTCCGACAAGATTGTGGAGTTGAACCAAGAAGTTTGTAAGGGCAAGGAGATCGCCTACTTCATGAAGATATACCCTAGTGAAACATGGCCATGGTGGGATAGACAAGGTTGCTTCTTCATGGACCCTTCGTGGGTGGAGCCCTCCGTGGACTCGTGCAACCATTACCCTTCGTGGGTTGAAGTCTCCATCAACGTGAACGTACGATAGCACCACCTATCAGAACCACGCCAAAAATCTCCGTGTCATCATTGCCTTTGCACTCTCCAAACCCTTCCCTTTATCTTCATATGCAATGTTTTACATTCCACTGCTACACTCTTAGAATTGCATGTGTAGGTTGATTTTTTGACTTGTGCTATTTGCTAAAATCTGTCCACAACTAAAATTGGGAAAATGTTAGATTTTTATTTGGTCAAGTAGTCTAATCACCCCCCTCTAGATCTACTTTCAATCCTACAAGTGGTATTAGAGCTTTGCTCTCCATTTGCCTTGATTTCCATAGTCATAGCCTTGGTTTCACAACCTAGGAGAGTATGGCATCCAGCGAGGGAAATTACCACCATAGAGGTCCTTAATTTGATGGTACAAAATTTGCTAGTTTAAAGCATAAGATGTAAATGCATATTCTTGGTCATAACCCTGCCATTTGGGCTATTGTGTGCATTGGCTTGCAAGGTGATTTCTTCGAGGATGGAAAAGAACCGGATCGTGAAGCATCCGTGGAAGAAATGAAGATGTTGCAATACAATCCTGAAGCTTGCGATATTCTCTTCAACGGATTGTGCCCCGAAAAATTCAACAAAATCAACTGCCTTGAGAATGCAAAGGAATTTTTGGATACTTTGGTTGATATGAACAAAGGTACCGAGTCCGTCAAGGAATCCAAATTGGATGTGCTTCAAAGTCAACTTGACAAGTTCAAGATGAAGGATGGTGAAGGAGACGCTGAGATGTACTCTAGGCTTGCTCTAATCACAAATGAGATTGCCGACTTAGGAAGTGAAGAGATGACCGACACATTCATCATCAAGAAGATCCTAAGAGCCTTGGATGGAAAATATGATACGTGTGTACCTTGATCCAAATGATTCCCCCCCTACAAAGATCTCAAGCCCACAGAAGTCATTGGTAGAATTGTTGCTCATGAGATGTCACTCAAGTATAAGGAAGAGCTCCACAACAAGTCAAGTGGTGCCTACAAAGCTTCGTGTGATGCCCCTACAACATCAAGTGAGAAGCAAGTCTCCAATGAGGAATTGAGCTTAATGGTGAAGAAATTCAACTAATTCTACAAGAATAGAAGAAAAGAGAGAAGCTCCAAGTCAAGCTCCTACAATGACAAAAGATCTTCTAGTCGTGATCGAAATTGCTACAATTGTGGAAGACCCGGACACTACTCCATTGAGTGTATGGATCCCTACAAGAAAAGGGAAGATTCACCAAAAACGATAAGTAAAGAGATGAATCACCACCAAGAGAGAGAAGGAGTAGAGATGATCGTTATGAATGAAGACCCTCTCGTAGAAGCAAGGATTCAGAAAGGAAGGACAAGTCATCAAAGAGCTACACAAGACAAAGACATCAAGCTCACGTTGGTGAATGGGTATCCGGTTCTGACTCCGACAACTACTCTGAGAGAAGCTATCACTCCGACTCCGAATATACTCAAGATGAAGCTGTTGTCGGTCTTGCACTTGTGTGATACGTCTCCAACGTATCTATAATTTATGAAGTATTCATCTGTTATATTATCATTCTGGGATGTTTTACAATCATTTTATAGCAACTTTATATCATTTTTTGGGACTAACCTGTTGATCCAGTGCCCAGTGCCAGTTGTTGTTTTTTGCTTGTTTTTTACATCGCAAGAAATCAATATCAAACGGAGTCCAAACACCGTGAAACTTTTTGTGGATTTTTTATGGACCAGAAGACATCCAATGGGCCAGAGCAGCACCTGGGGGTGCCCCGAGGGGGGCACAACCCACCAAGGCATGCATGGGGGCCTAGGCGTGCCCAGGTGGGTTGTGCCCACCTCGGTGGCCTCCCGCACCCCCTCTTTACCCTATAAATTCCCAAATATTCCAAAAACCATCGGGGTTAACCTAGATCAGAAGTTTCACCGCCGCAAGGCTTTTTATCCATGAGAAACCAATCTAGACCCTGTTCCGGCACCCTGTAGGAGGGGGAAATCATCACCGGTGGCCATCTTCATCATCCCGGCTGCCACTATGATGAGGAGGGAGTAGTCCACCCTCGGGGTTGAGGGTTTATACCAGTAGCTATGTGTTTAATCTCTCTCTCTCTCGTGTTCTTGAGATGTTACGATCTTGATGTATCGCGGGCTTTGTTAATATAGTCGGATCATATGGTGTTTTTCCCTCTCTATCTTGTTGTGATGAATTCAGTTTTCCCTTTGAGATTTTGTTTTTATCGGATTGAATACTTTTATGGATTTGAGAGCACTTAATATATGTCTTGCATATGAATACTCGTGGTGACAACAATGGGGTATCATATTGATTCACTTGATATGTGTTTTGGCACTCAACTCACTGATTCCCGAGGTGACATTGGGCTGCACGTTCTTGTATTTGTTTCTCCGGTAGAAATCTTGGGGCACTCTTTGAGGTTCTTTGTGTTGGATTGAGTATTGCGAATCTGAATTTTCTTTGGTGTTATTTTAGTACGAACTATTGGATAGATCGATTGGAAAGAATAACTTTGAGGTGGTTTCGTACCCTGCAAACAATTTGTTCTTATGTTCTCCGCTAGATAGGAACTTTGGAGTGATTCTTTATCGCACGTTGAGGGATGGTTATATGATCCAATTATATTAGCATTGTTGAGAGATTGCACTAGCGAAAGTACGTATCCTAGGCCTCATTTTCAAGCATTGCAATACTGTTTGTGCTTCGTTTTATCAATTGATACCTTGCAGTTTTTTATTGTTCTTATTACAAAAATCAATATCTACTATCCATATTACACTTGTATCACCATCTCTTCGCCGAACTAGTGCACCTATACAAATTAACATTGTATTTAGTGTGTTGGGGACACAAGAGACTTTTTATTATTTGGTTGCAGGGTTGTTTGAGAGAGACTATCTTCATCCTACCCCTCCCACAGATTGATAAACCTTAGGCCATCCACTTGAGGGAAAATTTCTACTGTCCTACAAAATTCTGCTCTTGGAGGCCCAACACGTGTCTACAAGAGTAAATTTGTGTAGTAGACATCAAGCTCTTTTCTGGCGCCGTTGCCGGGAGGTGAGTGCATGAAGGTATATCTTTAGATCTTGCAATTGAATCTTTTAGTTTCTTGTTTTATCACTAGTTTGGTTTATAAAAGAAAACTACATAAAAATGGAATTGAGGTTGCATCATATTATTGATCATCTTTATAATATCTTTCTTGAAAATGATGGATCAGAAAATTGTGCTCAATTTTTAGAACAAGAAGTCAATAAAATGTTTGGCACAAAATGTTTGAATGATGAGCATGATTGCAATGTTTTTAGTATGAATTCTTTGAATATGCATGATGCTAATGATATGAAAAGTCATAAGCTTGGGGGATGCTATATTTGATGAAGATGATATTTTTAGTCCCCCAAGATTTGATGTGAAAATTTGTTATAATGATTGCACGCCTCCTATTTATGATTATTATAATGATGAAAGTGGATTCGGAGAGGTCATGACCTTATTTAATGATGAATCCACCATTTTGGATGAGGCTTCAATTGACTATGATAACAAAGTTGCTATCTATGATGATTATGGTGATGACATGTATGCTATAAAGAATAATGATAACCATGAAACTTGTCATCATCATTTTAATATTCACTCTCATGATAGTTATTTTGTTGAGTTTGCTCCCACTACTATTGATGAGAAGAAATTTGCTTATGTGGAGAGTGATAAGTTCTCTATGCTTTTGTGTCATGAAAAGAATTATTTATGTGATAGCTATATTGTTGAATTCATTCATGATGCTACTAAAAATTATTATGAGATGGGAACATATGCTTTTTCATATTTCAATAATATCAAGTTTCCTCTCTTTATGTTGAAAGTTTTGAAGTTATGCATGTTTTGCCTTCCTATGATAGTTGATTCTTATTCCCATAGGTTGTTTGATAACAAAATCCCTATGCATAGGAAGTGGGTTGGACTTAAATGTGCTAGTCATATGCTTCATGATGCTACCGTTATGTTTCAATTCTTTACTTTTATGCGAGCATCATTGAAATCATCATGCTTAGTTAAAAGGCATAAAAGAAAAGCTCTTGTTGGGACAACCCAACACTTTTACCTACTGTTTTTATGTGTTCACATGATTAAGCTACTTTGTTAATCAGGTTTTATAGGTTTTGCTTCAATAAAGTGCCAAGTAAAGCCTTTGGGATAGTGTGGATGATAGTTGACTTGATTCTGTGCAAAAATAGAAACTTTTGCGTCCAGTGCAGAAATTATTATATTTTACTGGAACGTGGAAAAATTCTGAATTTTTTACAGGTGATATATATACAAATTCTCTACGTTGTCCTAATTTTTCAGAATTTTTGGAGTAGTATAAGTATGGTAGTTATCCATATCATTACAGGCTGTTCTGTTTTTGACAGATTCTGTTTTGAATGCATAGTTTGCTTGCTTTCTAGTTTCTATGGCTTATATTGCTCAATATAAATTGTGGAAACGATATGGTACAGTAGGCATTGTATGAGAACAATTATGAATCTTGTCTTTGGCAGTACCAAAACTGAGTGGTTTTGCTCTTTATCATACTAACCTATCTCACGAAGTTCCGTTAAGTTTTGTGTGATTGAAGTTTTCAAGTTTTGGGTGAGATATTGATATGAGGATAATAAGGAGTGACAAGACCCTAATCTTGGAGATGCACAAGGCACCCCAAGGTAATATTCAAGAAATACCCAAGCAACTAAGCTTGGGGATGCCCCGAAGGCATCCCCTCTTTCGTCTCCAACATTATCGGTAACCTCACTTGGAGCTATATTTTTATTGTCGCGTGATATGTGTTTTGCTTGGAGCGTCATTTTCTTTTGTTAGGATTTGCTTGATGTTATTTAGAATAATGGTTTGCATCTTTCTTTTCAATAAAAATGTCAAGGATAGCCTTTACCATGCTTATTTTGCAAGTCTATATGTTGCTGTTTCAAAACAGAAACTTTATCGCTGTTGCAAAAATTCCCTAGAAAAGTCAGAATGTGCTAAAATGTTGATACTTTTTTGCAAAATAAGCTATGATAAATTTTCTACAGTGTGGTAAATTTTCATAATTTTTGGAGTTAAATAAGTATTGATTCTCTTGCATTCTTTGCAGACTGTTCTGTTTTGGCAGATTGCTGTTATGTTTGCATCGTTTGCATATGTTTGCTTGTTAATGATTCTATTTGAGAATATGTGTATTTAATATGCAGAGGCATTTAGTATGCAATGTTGAATAATAATTTTAGTGATTTGCTACAGTAGAGAATGATAAGGTTTTTGCATTGGCTATACTAACTTATCTCATGAGTTCTTGTTGAGTTTTGTGTGGATGAAGTTTCTAAGATTTAGGGAAACCGTGATATAAAGGAATTAAGGAGACACAAGCTCAAGCTTGGGGATGCCCAAGGCATCCCAAGATAATATTTCAAGAAGTCTCAAGCATCTAATCTTGGGGATGCCCCGGTAGGCATCCCACCTTTCTTCATCAACAATTATCGGTTAGTATCGGTTGAGCCTAAGTTTTTGCTTCTCCACAAGAGTTGTGCTATTCTTTAAATGTCATTTTATTTTGTGTTGCTTGTTGTTTGAATAAAATACTTAGATCTGAAAGTTTTTAAATAAAAGAGAGTTTTCACGTAGCTACCTATTTACATAACTACTCGCTTGATCTTCACTTTTATCCTTTTTGGAGTAGATTGTCATTTACTCTTGTGCTTCACTTATATCCTATGAGTAAATTGTTGAATGAATTGAATATCATGAAGTTGAAATTATATGTTCATATCATGCCTAGTGGTAGCTTCACATTGGGTTTAGAAATTGAAACCTTTTGAAGTTTGACAATCACAATATTGGTCATACAAGCAATTCATGAATTATTAGTAGAAGGAAGAGAACTTTCACATGCAAATACACTATCTTGGAAATCTTTTGTGATTGTGAGCCCCCATCAAAATATTATATGCCAAAATTGCTGACGTTGGACAAGGGAGACAATGTAATGGTTTATGTTTGTTCATATTCACATAGATGTTATATTGTCATAGATCCTTCAACATGTGGTGCTTGCCCCCCATCTTTGCTAGCCTAAAATTCCGCACTAAGTAGAGATACTACTTGTGCATCCAAAAACCCTTAAACCCAAGTATTATTTTCAAGAGTCCACCATACCTACCTAGGGATTGAGCAAGATCCCTCAAGTAAGTTGTCATCGGTGCAAAAAGGCAATAAAAATTGCTTCAAAAAGTGTTAGACCATTTAGTGTAAGAGAAAATTGAGCGTTGTACGAACTTGTGATAGCAAAGAATAAAAGCGACAGACAACATAATAAAAGTTGCTATCATAAGGGGCAATATAACGTGACGTTATTTTCCACTAAGGGGTTGAGCATACAAACAAATAAGCGCATGGAAACCTCTGCTTCCCTCTGCGAAGGGCCTATCTTTTACTTTTATGTATTTATTTTTGCAAGAGTCAAAGTATTTCTCTCTATTCCTTTTTATTTTTCTCCTTTGGAAAACATCATGTGGTGAGGAAATATCTAGGCACATATGTCCAGTTGAATATGGGTAGCATGCGTTATTATTGTTGACATCACCCTTGAGGTGAATACGTTGGGAGGTGAAATTATAAGCCCCTATCTTTCTGTGTGTCCGGTTGAAATGTTTTGCTCATGTGTATGCGGTGAGTATTAGCAATCATAGAAGACTATATGATGGTTGAGTATGTGGAGCTCTTACTTAGACTTTGTTGAATAAGTTGAATTTCAATTGCTTGGTGACTGAGAACATAGGTTGTTGAGTTTCAAGAGAATTCGTTGTTTGAACCTTAACATGTGAATTGGTTGCTACTTTAACATGAGAAGTTTTATAAGAAAGAATTGTTGTATGATTCTAAGAAAAGTGATTGAAATTGTCATTGATCAAACTTGTGCACTTTGCTAGCATTCACACTTCATAAATTATTTCTTTTATCATTTACCTACTCGAGGACGAGTAGTAATTAAGCTTGGGGATGCTGATATGTCTCCAACGTATCTATAATTTATGAAGTATTCATGCTGTTATATTATCATTCTTGGATGTTTTACAGCCATTTTATAGAAACTTTATGTAGCGACCCGACCTCACACGGTCAAGTCTCTGTGTTCAGTGTCATCCCTGGATCGGTAATGCTGACACACACAGTACTCGAATGGGTTTATAACAGAGTATCAATCACACACTTATTACATCGAATGTCTCAAAATAGAACTTAATACAATAAATATGGCTTAAGGCCATCTAACTAAGATAACAGTAGAAGGCTTGGAAGACAAGTGAGTCCATCAAATCCAACGACATAGCTGAGTGCATGACAAACGACCTATGGCACCTTACTCGTCGTCTGAAAAGTCTGCAACATGATACGTTGCAGCCCGAAACGGGTCAACACATGGAATATGCTGGCAATATAACACAATAGAGCAATGAACAAATAAATGCTATCACTACATGCATATATGGCTGGTGGAGGCTCAAAAGCCAATTTTTCCCTACTGCAAAGGAATAAATTTTGTTTAACTATCATGGTGGTTGTCAAACATTGAGAAGGTTCCTCCAACTCAATCCCAATTAAAGTAATCATTATCAACCCAACAAATTAACTTAGAGTGATGAGATCAATTCAATAATTCAAGTACCAGATACTCAAGATGTCCATAACTGGGGACACGGCTAACCATGATTAGTTTGTACACTCTGCAGAGGTTTGCGCACTTTTCCCCAAAAGACTCGATCTCCTCCACTGGATTTCTCGCACTACATGGTGTTTGAGAAACGAATGACCGAGACACGGTCTTTCGGAAGCATTAACTCTAACCCTAGGTAGACAGTACCAACCTACATCCCCTACATCTTCTAGCCTACCACTGGAAGAGGTCATGCAACCTACTCAACTATGCTAGAGCCCATAATAGCTTATGGCTGCGCACAGAAATTTCTAGCATGAATAATCTTATGATCCCTTTGAGCCTGGGTGGCAAGCCGTAGGATGATCACACAGGTCCTCCGGGACATCCTAGGACAACACTGGATTCTCCAGGTGCCCGCAACCAATCCACCCAGATGTGTATTTAAGTAGCCACCTTATGTTAACCATTAATTAACAAAACTCACATCTGTCATGGATACACTCACCCAATCCACGTCTACGAGCATAGCATAGCAATCCTGAGCATAACGTAGAAGTGACTCCCAAAGGTTTGATAATAAAAGGGCAATAGGTTCTACCTCATCATCTACTTCCCAAACCCACATGTTATTCAGATCCTAACCATGCAATGTTTGAGTTGAACTAATGCATAAAAACTGGGTAATAAAGGGGTATGATCAAAGTGTTACTTGCCTTGCTGATGATCCGCAAAACCTAGAGACTCGTAGTAGCACGCTTCGCACTCCGGGAATTCTATCGCAAACAAACAATAGCATACATAAGCACTCAACTAGAAGCACGGATAAAACTCAAATAAGAAGATCTAACCAAAAAGTTCGACTGAAGAACTCCGGTTTGCAAAAAGAATCAAATCAAATGGAGCAACGAGACTCAAACTATGAAAGAAACAAGATCCGTTTAATAATCTGGACTAAAGTCAAATATAACAGTACCAAAATCTTGTTCAAGTTGGTTAAACTGAAAGAGGGCTTCGAGACGAAGATCTAGGCGCTTATTTCACCTGATTTGGATAAACGAGTGAAAAGATAAACTAAAACGAAGATCAGGGCAGAAATCATGATTGAAAATAATCGAGGAAAAACCCTGGAAAATAAAATGAGACGAATAGGCTAACGAACAAACGTTCGTTGTCTGCGACTAACTAACGAACCGCGTTCGTTAAAACGAAAGTACGGACGAACATCCGCTATTTAACTAAACCGTAAATAACCGAACCGAAACTAAAAAAACTAGATCTAGGGTTTCGAAAAAAACCGACGGTTTTCCCAAGAAAACCGAGTCGGCGGCGGCGGCTACCTCGGCAACGGCCGGATCAGCGGCTCTGGCGGGAACGGCGGCGGCGGGGCGACGGGGTGGCGGCGGCGGAGGGGCGACTGGGCTGGCGGGGAGACTTTGGCCTCGGGCCCTCAGACGGCGGCTTTTAAAGCCTTTGCCGGAGGAGTCCGGCTCGGGTACGGCCCGTTAGGTCGGTTTAACTTTTTCAAATAATTCCGACGCGGAAAAACCAATAAAAGAAATACTAAATGGACTCCAAAAATCCTGAAATAAAATTTTGCGGTCCTCTAATAATAGTGCGGACAAAGTGAACATTTATGTGGGCCTCTAATGCCATTTTGAAAAACGCATATTTTTCCTAATTCCAATAAAATAGCAATAAAAGTCCAAATAAAGTACCGGTCGGGTCCTGGGTAAACCAGTGATAAAATCCATGCCAAGCTTGTCCCACTTCCATTTGGGTATCGGCATAGGCTGCAGTAATCCTGCTGGCTTCTGATGTTCCGCCTTCACTCTCTGACATACATCACATACTGCTACATACTCGGCAATATCTGTCTTCATTCCAGTCCACCAGAAACGTTCCTTCAAATCCAAATACATCTTGGTGTTTCTGGGGTGTATCGAGTATGGCGTGTCATGAGCTTCCTAAAGTATCAACTTCCTGATCTCCGCATTATTTGGCACATATACACGGTCCTCAAACCACAAGGTGTCGTGCTCATCCTCACGAAAACCTTTGGCTTTTCTTTTGCTCAACTTTTCCTTTATCTCGGCAATTTCTTTGTCATCCTTCTGAGCTTCTCGATTTTTTCCCAATAATGTCGACTGAACCTCCAATGCTGCAAAAAAACCTCTGGGGACTATCTCCAAACGAAGCTCCCTGAGATCTTCTACTAACTCCTTTGGTAATCCTCCGCTCACGAGCGTATTGGCGTAACCCTTCCGGCTCAAAGCGTGCTCACGACATTGGCCTTGCACGGATGATAGTGCAAATTTATATCATAATCCTTTATGAGCTCCAACCATCTCCTTTGCCTGAGATTCAGCTCCTTCTGTGTGAAAATGTACTTCAAACTCTTATGATCCGTGTACACAGCACAACGGTTTGCAATGAGAAAATGTCTCCAGGTCTTGAGTGCATGAACTACAGCTGCTAACTCCAAATCATGCGTAGCATAATTCAACTCATGCGGTCGAAGCTGACGTGAGGCATATGAAACAACTCTTCCGTCTTGAATAAGCACTCCTCCAAGTCCTGAGCGAGATGCGTCGCAATACACTTGGAAATCCTTGCGTATATCTGGCAGAATCAGCACCGGGGCTGTAGTTAAACGTTTCTTCAACTCCTGGAAACTGGCCTCACATTCTTCCGTCCATTTGAACTTAGTGTCCTTCAACAGCTCCGTCATGGGCTTCGCAATCTTAGAGAAATTCTCGATAAACCCCCGATAATATCCCGCGAGTCCAAGAAAACTGCGGATCTCTCCAACTGAGGTGGGCACCAACCACTCAGTAACTGACTTAACCTTGGTGGGGTCTACGGCTATACCTTCTCCTGATATAACATGTCCAAGGAATCCAACTTCCTTCAACCAGAACTCACATTTGCTAAACTTAGCATATAACTGATGTTCCCTGAGCTTCTCAAGAACCAAACGCAAATGCTCCTTATGTTCCTCTTCATTCTTCGAGTATACCAAGATATCATCAATGAACACCACGACAAACTTATCCAAGAACTCCATAAATACTTTGTTCATCATGCTCATGAAATAGGCAGGGGCATTAGTCAATCCAAATGACATAACTGTGTACTCATATAGCCCGTACCTTGTGGTGAAAGTTGTCTTAGGTATATCATGTTCTCGAATCTTTAGCTGGTGGTATCATGATCGCAAATCGATCTTGGAAAATACTTTAGCTCCTTGCAACTGATAAAACAAATCATTGATCATCGGTAGTGGGTACTTGTTCTTGATCGTCACTTCATTCAATGCGCGATAATCAACAACCATCCTCAATGATCCATCCTTCTTCTCAACCAAGAGCACTGGGGTTCCCCATGGTGATGAACTTCGTCGAATGTAACATTTCTCCAATAACTCCTTGATCTGCTTCTTAATCTCCTCCAAATCATTCGTGGGCATCCGATATGGTCTCTTTGATATTGTTCCGGTGCCTGGCAACAGCTCTATCAAAAACTCAATATCTCGATCTGGCGGCATGCCTGGTAATTCCTATGGAAATACATCCGGGTAATCCTTCACTACATGCACTTCCTCCTGAACAACTCCCGAGAGGGAATTTACTTGGGCCCTCCTTGGCGCATGCCTGGAAACATAATTGATCATTTTTTCCTCCGGGGTGGTGAGTAGAATTGACCTACTAGCACAGTCAATGTTTCCTCCATACTTCGATAACCAATCCATTCCTAGTATCACATCCAATCCTTGTGACTCTAGAATTATTAGGTCTGAGGGGAAAACATGGCTACCAATGGTTAAGGGTAACCGATCGCACCATCGGCTGGCCATATACTCTGTACCGGGTGAGCTCACTAGCAATGGTGTCCTAAGGGCTAGGGTGGGTAACTTTAACTTGTCCACAAATCCCCTTGAAATGTATGAATGCGATGCACCAGTATCAAAAAGAACGAGAGCGGTAAATGACTTAACCAAAAACTTATCGATGATCGTGATCTGCTCTTCAACCTCCTCCACGTTCACGTGGTTCACTTGTCCCCTGTTGAAAGGGTTGGGCTTCTTCCCAGAGCTTCCATTGCCATTACCATTCTTTGCTTTAGAACATTCAGTGGCGTAATGTCCAGTCTTCCCGCACTTGAAACAAGTAATTGACTTAGATCCTTCTTGGCGGGCGTTGCTGGGTTAGAGCGGTCCTGATTGCTGCCTGCTCCATTCCCATTTCCATTCTTGGAGCCACTGCGGTTATGCAAACTTCCTCCATTGTGGGTATGGCCTCCATGGTTATGGGTATATCCTCCGGATTTCGGGGTGAAACGAGGCTTCTGCTGAGCTCCTGAGTTGTACTTCCCCTGTCCATACTTCCTCTTGAGGCTCTCAATCTGCTGCTGCTTCCCTTCAATCATAAGAGCCCTGTCTACCAACTCCTGATAGTTAGCGAATGTCGCTACCATCAACTGCATACTCATGTCATCATTCAGCCCTTCCATAAACTTCTCCTGCTTCGCGGCATCGGTGGCCACATCATCCGGGGCATAGCAGGCTAACTTACTAAACTCATCCACGTACTGCCCCAAGGTACGATTTCCCTGGCGCAAGTTGCGAAACTCACGCTTCTTCATGCTCATAGCCGCAGTTGAGAATGTGCAGTGCGAAAAGATTGCTGAAACTGATACCAAGTGATATTGGCTATAGGGAAGGTGGTTGTATAATTCTCCCACCATGAAGCTGCTGGTCCATCCAATTGATGTGCAGCAAAACGCACCTTCTTAGCATCTGTTCAACCTGCAGTGGTCAACTCCCTTCCAATCTTGCGTAGCCAGTCATCACCAACTATGGGCTCGGTGCTACTAGAAAACACCGGCGGCTGCAACCTCAGAAAGCGAGCTAAGTTGTCAACTGGAGGTGGTGGTGGAGGGTTGTTGTTGTTGTTGCCTTGGTTGTGGACTAGTTGTTGTATCAAGGCATTCTGCTGCTGGATCAAGTGAGTGATCTCTGGTGGGAAGACAAATCCAGTGTCACGTCTCGGAGGCATATGATGGGTTTAGAGGGGAGAGATTAGAATAGACTGAGGTCTAGTGAGAAAGCACTACCCATATGCACATGAGACAAACACAATCATATCACACCAAATCAATTCAAGCAAGGGCATACAATCGGTCTAGAGCTATCGTTACAAAAGTGCTCGGACTACTACTATATACAGGGGGGAATACTACTAATAATATGGTGGTCTACTAGAAATTTTGATCGGTGGAAGACTCCATGATATCCGCTCCAGCTTCGTCTTCGTAATCATCATCACTATCGTCGGGGTCGGAGTCGGTGTCGTCGATGATGATGTAGTCTTCGGAACGAATCTCCTTGGGTTCGTCGTCTTCTCCTCCTGACGCGGTGTCTCCCATGAATACTCCTAGCTTCCTTGTCAGGTCGTCATTCTTCTCCACTAGTATTGTGATTTCCTCCTCGTATCCGTTGCGTGTAGACTTGAGTTCCTCTTCTATCTCCATGTTCCTGGTTAACGCCTTCTTCAAATCTATCATGCTTGCGCACATCTGATTCTCCTATCGACGAACGTGCTGGTTTAGCTCTTGGATGAAAGCTGCAATGGACCTGTCCCTCCTAGTGCTGACTATCTCCCATTGCTCATCTCGGCGCCCACATATCTGATAAATGGTGTCCTTAAGCTCCTTGTGATAAACTTCGCCAATGCGTCCCATGGCGATGTGGGCTGCCATGCTCTTTCCTAGACTCCAGGTTGGTGCATCAAAGGAAAACTCTATGGGCTCAGCGACTGGCGTGAATGTCCTTCCTGGAACTTGAACTCGAATAAACCTTCGCTCCTCTTCTGGTAAAATGGTGGTGCAGGTCCCGGTGAAGCTTGGTATTCCGATATTCAGGTACCTAGTGACTTCCTTCAAGTGTCGACCAAAAGGTGTGTCTTCATCCGGTTGTGCAAACTTGTTCCTTGGGTCCGCCATCCTAAAGAGTAGAAAGTGGAGAGGAGTCAGAAATGAGTAGAAAAGAGTGGCCTATGACTCATCTTAGCGGTCGTGTCCTACATTCAGCGTGCGCTCTAATACCATCTTGTAGCGACCCGACCTCAGACGGTCAAGTCTCTGTGTTCAGTGTCATCACTGGATCGGTAATGCTGACACACACAATACTCGAATGGGTTTATAACAGAGTAGAAATCACACACTTATTACATTGAATGTCTCAAAAGATAACTTATTACAATAAATATGTCTTAGGGCCATCTAACTAAGATAACAGTGGAAGGCTTGGAAGATAAAGTGAGTCCATCAACTCCAACGGCATAGCTGAGTGCATGACAAACGACCTATGGCACCTTACTGTCATTCTAAAAGTCTCGCAACATGATACGTTGCAGCCGAAACGGTCAAAGACATGGAATATCTTTGGCAATATAACACAAGATGAAGCAATGAACAGATAAATGCTATCACTACATGCATATATGGCTGGTGGAGGCTCTATGGTTATAATGTTTTGCGAAAAGCCAATTTTTCTCTACTGCAAAGGAATAATTTTTTTTAACTATCATGGTGGTTGTCAAACATTGAGAAGGTTCCTCCAACTCAATCCCAATTAAAGTAATCATTATCAACCAAACAAATTAACTTAGAGTGATGAGATCAATTCAATAATTCAAGTACCAGATACTCAAGATGTCCATAACCGGGGACACGGCTAACCATGATTAGTTTGTACACTCTGCAGAGGTTTGCGCACTTTTCCCCACAAGACTGAATCTCCTCCACTAGATTTCTCGCACTACATGGTGTTTGAGAAACGGATGACCGAGACACAGTCTTTCAGAAGCATTAACTCTAACCCTGGGTAAACAGTACCAACCTACATTCCCTACATCTGCTAGCCTACCACTGGAAGAGGTCATGCAACCTACTCAACTATGCTAGAGCCCATAATAGCTTGTGGCTGCACACGGAAGTTTCTAGCATGAATAATCTTATGATCCCTTTGAGCCTGGGTGGCGAGCCGTAGGATGATCAAACGGGTCCTCCGGGATATCCTAGGACAACACTAGATTCTCCAGGTGCCCACAACCAATCCACCCAAATGTGTATCTAAGTAGCCACCTTATGTTAACCATTAATTAACAAAACTCACATCTGTCATGGATACACTCACCCAATCCACGTCTACGAGCATATCATAGCAATCCTGAGCATAACGTAGCAGTAACTCCCAAAGGTTTGATAATAAAAGGGCAATAGGTTCTACCTCATCATCTACTTCCCAAACCCACATGTTATTCAGAACCTAACCATGCAATGTTTGAGGGTTGAACTAATGCATAAAAACCGGGAAATAAAGGGGTATGATCAAAGTGTTACTTGCCTTGCTGATGATCCGCAAAACCTAGAGACTCGTAGTAGCAAGCTTCACACTCCGGGAATTCTATCGCAAACAACAATAGCATACATAAGCACTCAACTAGAAGCACGGATAAAACTCAAATAAGAAGATCTAACCAGAAAGTTTGACTGAAGAACTCCGGTTTGCAAAAAGAATCAAATCAAACAGAGCAACGAAACTCAAACTACGAAAGAAACAAGATCCGCTTACTAATCTGGACTAAAGTCAAATTTAACAGTACCAAAATCTTGTTCAATTTGGTTAAACAGAAAGAGGGCTTCGAGACGAAGATCTAGGCTCTTGTTTCACCTGATTTGGATAAACGAGCGAAAAGATAAACTAAAACGAAGATCAGGGCAGAAATCGCGATCGAAAATAATCGCGGAAAAACCCTAGAAAATAAAAAGAGACGAACAGGCTAACGAATGAACGTTCGCTGTCTGCGACTAACTGACAAACATCGTTCGTTAAAACGAACGTACGGACGAACATCCGCTATTTAACTAAACCAAAAAAACCCGAACCGAAACTAAAATAACTAGATCTAGGGTTTTGAAAAAAACCGACGGTTTTCCCGAGAGAACCGAGTCGGCGGCGGCGGCGGCGGCTCGGCGTGAACGGCGGCGGCGGGCGACGGGTGGCGGCGGGCGGCGACAAGCCATGGGCGACGGGCTATGGTTTATGCGTGGGCGGCTGGCCAAGGGCGACTTGGGCCTCGGGGCCTCCGGCGGCGGCCTTTAAAGCCTTGGCCGGAGGAGTCCGGCTCGGGTACGGCCCGTTAGGTCGGTTTAACTTTTTTTTAATAATCCTGACGCGGAAAAACTAATAAAAGAAATACTAAACAGAGTCCAAAAATCCTGAAATAAATTTTTACGGTCCTCTAATAATATTTTGGACAAAGTGAACATTTATTTGGGCCTCTAATGCAATTTTGAGAAACACATATTTTTCCTAATTCAAATAAAATAGCAATAAAAGTCCAAATAAAATACTTATTTGATTTTAATATTTTTCCTCCAATATTTATTTATTTGGAGAAGCCATATTATCTCCTGTCATATTTTTTAATATGAAATATTTTTTTCAAAGAGAAAAATAATTAAAACCAAAATGATCCTTGTTTCGATATTTGAGGAAAATTCAAATATGAAAAATCGTGAAATCCCCAACTCTCTCCGTGGGTCCTTGAGTTGCTTAGAATTTTGAGGATCGCAAAACAAAATGCAATAAAATATGATATGCAATGATGACCTATGTATAACATTCCAAATTGAAAATTTGGGATGTTACAAACCTACCCCCCTTAAGATGAATCTTGTCCTCGAGATTCGGGTTGGCTAGAAAATAAGTGTGGGTGGTCCTTGCGCAGGTCTTCCTCTCGTTCCCAGGTGGCTTCATCCTCGGCATGATGGCTCCACTGAACTTTGCAAAAATTAATAACCTTGCTGCGAGTACCTCGGCTGGCAAACTCGAGAATCTTGACTGGTTTCTCCTCATAGGTCAGATCACTGTCCAACTGAATTGCTTCCAGGGGCACTGTGTCTCTCAGAGGGATATCGGCCATCTCTGCATGGCACTTCTTCAACTGGGAAACGTGAAACACATCATGAACTCCTGACAGTCCTTCGGGTAACTCCAACTTTTAGGCAACCTCTCCCATACGTTCCAAAACTCGGTATGGTCCTACAAATCTCGAGGCTAACTTTCCCTTAACTCCAAAACGTTTAACCCCTCGCACAGGTGATACTCGAAGATAGGCTCTGTCTCCGATTTCATAGACTACCTCCTTGCGTTTCGAATCTGCATAACTCTTCTGCCTGGACTGAGCTACCTTCAGTCTATCTCGAATCAGCTTAACCTTCTCTTCGGACTCCTTTATTAAATCTGGTCCAAACAAGTGATGGTCTCCAACTTCGTCCCACATCAACGGTGTTCAGCATCTTCTTCCATACAATGCTTCGAAAGGTGCCATCTTCAAACTGGCCTGGTAGCTGTTGTTGTATGAGAACTCCGCGTAGGGCAAGTTATCATCCCAACTAGATCCATAATCTAGCGCACAAGCTCTCAACATGTCCTCTAGAATCTGATTGACTCTCTCGGTCTGTCCATCTATCTGGGGATGAAAAGCTATACTGAATTCTAGCCTGGTACCCAAAGTCTGGTGCAGCTGGTGCCAAAACTTTGAAGTAAACTGTGTTCCTCTATCTGATACGATGGTCCTCGGAACTCCGTGCAGACATACGATCCTGGTCATATATATCTTGGCCAACTTCGCACTTGTATAGGTGGTCTTCACTGGGATAAAGTGAGCTACTTTGGTCATATGATCCACTACTACCCAGATAGAATCATATCCCGATCGGGTCCTGGGTAAACCGGTGATAAAATCCATGCCAAGCTTGTCCCACTTCCATTCGGGTATCGACATAGGCTGCAGTAATCCTGCTGGCTTCTGATGTTCCGCCTTCACTCTCTGACATACATCACATACTGCTACATACTCGGCAATATCTTTCTTCATTCCAGTCCACCAGAAACGTTCCTTCAAATCCAAATACATCTTGGTGTTTCCGGGGTGTATCGAGTATGGCGAGTCATGAGCTTCCTGAAGTATCAACTTCCTGATCTCCGCGTTATTGGGCACATATACACGGTCCTCAGACCACAAGGTGGCGTGGTCATCCTCACCAAAACCTTTGGCTTTTCCTTTGCTCATCTTTTCCTTTATCTCGGCAATTTCTTTGTCATCCTTCTAAGCTTCTCGAATTTTTCCCAATAATGTCGACTGAACCTCCAATGCTGCAACAAAACCTCTGGGGACTATCTCCAAATGAAGCTCCCTGAGATCTTCTACTAACTCCTTTGGTAATCCTCCGCTCACGAGCGTATTGGCGTAACCCTTCCGGCTCAAAGCGTCTGCTACGACATTGGCCTTGCCTGGATGATAGTGCAACTTCATATCATAATCCTTTATGAGCTCCAACCATCTCCTTTGCCTGAGATTCAGCTCCTTCTGTGTGAAAATGTACTTCAAACTCTTATGATCCGTGTACACATCACAATGGTTTGCAATGAGAAAATGTCTCCAGGTCTTGAGTGCATGAACTACAGCTCCTAAATCCAAATAATGTGTAGCATAATTCAACTCATGCGGTCGAAGCTGACGTGAGGCATATGAAACAACTCTTCCGTCTTGCATAAGCACTCCTCCAAGTCCTGAGCGAGATGCGTCGCAATACACTTGGAAATCCTTGCGTATATCTGGCGTAATCAAGATCATGGCTGTAGTTAAACGTTTCTTCAACTCCTGGAAACTGGCCTCACATTCTTCCGTCCATTTGAACTTAGTGTCCTTCTTCAACAGCTCTGTCATGGGCTTCGCAATCTTAGAGAAATTCTCGATAAACCCCCGATAATATCCCGCGAGTCCAAGAAAACTGCGGATCTCTCCAACTTGTATTGCTCTCTTTCAATATGTGTACTCTATTTTCCATTCTTATATGTTCTGTTTCAATGTGTGTGTATATGCTTTCCATTATTTATCTGTGGATGATAACAACTAGATTTAAATTGGTATACAAAAACAGATAGAAAATGGAATTTATTATATATATATATATTAATTGTTCGTTATTTCATCACAAAATATATATAATATCATCACATATACGTGATGATACTTAACTACTAGGTACAATGCATAAAATTGAAAATGAACAATACTAAAACTACAATCCCTCTTGGGGCCAGTATTCCGGCAGCCCCTCGCCAGCAGCTCCCTGGTGCACGGCGTCTTCCCAGTGCGGAGGGAGTACTCCACCTCCTGTGGCTCGCATCGCTTGACGTACTGATCTGCCTCTTGCTGGCGGACAAGCGCGGACGATCTTTCCATTTCGTTGGGCGCCCACAGGAGCTCCTCGTCGGTGGCACGCTGGTGCTTATCGGCCCACCTCCATGCGGCGATGAGGCGCCTAGAGCCTTTGACCTTCCTCGTGAAGTACCCGTCTTCGTACACCTCCTCCGCACGACGACGCACCTACCCCCAAAGCTCCGCCGCCTCCTTTTTCCAGGCGGCATCACGGGCTTCACAGGCCGCCTGGTACCTGGCTTCCTCCTCTACCATCTCCTTCTTGAACGTCACTTGCCTAGCTTTCTCAGGCGACGGCAGCGACTTCCACAGACAAAGATTGTACTGGCCCCAAAATCAATCCAAAGTTGGGGGGTCCAGCGCAACCTCGTCCAGCGGTGCGTAGGGGTCCTCCTCGCCGATGCTCTTCGACTGAGCATCCTCGGGGGGCGGCGACTCCTCGTCGGCGCGTGGGCAGATCGGCGACGCCATGGTAGAGCTTTGAGAGAGAGAGAGAGAGAGAGAGAGAGAGAGAGAGAGGGTGAGCAAGGGGAGGATGTAGATGAGAATGCATGTGGGACGACGTGAGCAAGGTAGTATTTATTGGCGGCCGAAATCTAGATCGACGGGAACAGTACATACGCCGGTCTCCGGAATTTATGAGTACTGTAGTTTGAATTACACACGAACATAATAGATGAAGGTTTCCAATACAGAACCGTGTCTGGTTAATAACCCTCGCCATTCACCTTCCAAACCTCGGGGCGCGAAATAGAGTGCCAATTGTTTGGGGCCGGTTGTCTTGCCAGATCTTTACATTTTCGTTTTTGAACACTGGATATTTACATCGTCTAAAGATTTTTTAACTCGCACACAAGTACACAAAAATATGATTTTTCAAACCGTTATGGTTAGCCGTTGCATGTAGATGTAGTTCAAATTTGAATTACGACCATTAAATGGCTAAAAATCCATTAAATGTCTTTAAAAGGTCAAATGACCCCTGAAATTTTCCAAATTTTCACATGACAGTTGTATTAGTGCACGTTAAACATAAAAAAAATTGAAGGCCGTAAGGGGAAGCTATCTCCTGTTCGTCATCAAACATGCATTGTTCCCTCTCGGAACCACTAGCCTTCTAGTGAGTTGCTCCGGTTTGTGAGGGTTGTGTGTCCAAACTTTCGTCAAACAGGTCAATTTTTTTACCACATCATCTAGGTGGCATGACATTACATCAAGCAAGGTTTCATGTTTTTCTGATCATTTTTTTTATTTTTTGGAATTTAAATGCCATGGCACTCCATGCATGTACATGTGTCCATGCCGTGAGACCAATATGTTTGAAAATTCCTTATAATTTACTACACATGGAATTAACTCGCACACAAGTACGCAAATATGATTTTTCAAACCTTTATGGTTATCCGTTGCATGTAGATGTAGTTCCCATTTGAATTACGGTCAATAAATGGCTAGAAAATCACTTAAATGTCTTTAAAAGGTCAAATGACCCCTGAAATTTTCCAAATTTTCACATGACAGTTGTATTAGTGCATGTTAAACATAGAAAAAATTAGATGGCCGTAAGGGGAAGCTATCTCCCGTTCGTCATCAAACATGCATTGTTCCCTCTCGGAACCACTAGCCTTCTAATGAGTTGCTCCGATTTGTGAGGGGTGTGTGTCCAAACTTTCGTCAAACATGCCAATTTTTTTACCACATCATCTTGGTGGCATGGCATTACATCAAGCAAGGTTTCATGTTTTTCTCATCATTTTTTAATTTTTTGGAATTAAAATGCCAAGGCACTCCATGCATACTTTAAGTGCATCTGGTTTTGGAGTATTGATGACAAACCTGGTTGAGGAACTAATGTGTTTGTGAGAATTGCAGGATAACACAGGTAGTAGTCCCTCATTAATTCGGTTTACCTACCGGAGATGACCCCCAAAAATGTATGAAGACATTGAAGACAATGGTGGTATGTGAAGACAATCACATCAAAGCTTATGACTCGAGAAGACATTCACGTGAAGACTATGGAGTGCGAAGACATAGTTGTTTCGTAGTTTCCTTTTCTTCTTTGTTGAGTCATAGGAACCACCATACTGTTAAGTGGGGTCCAAGTGAACAAAGTCAGAGTGACTGGAGTGATGCTCAACCAAATCCTATGTCTTCGAGCGAAGACAATGAGAGAAAATCTTATCCAGAGTTGGATGAGTCAGCTTTACTTGTAGCCCAAGTCAAGCTGCCGCGTGTGTTTGAAATCTGACCATTGGAACACATGTCAGTTCCTTAGTGACCCAGGGTTATTTCAGACAAATCAGGTCGGGTTGCCTAGTGGCTATAAATAGCCCACCCCCTACACCATAAATTGGTGGCTGCTCAGAGTTAGTGCACGGCTTTTGTCATTTGAGAGCAACCTACCTCGAAGCTTTTGAGAGAGAGAAATCCTTGCGAGGACAAAGCCCAAAACACCCAGAGCCAAAGAGTGTTAGGCATCACTGAAGTCTTTCTGTCCGCATGACCTGAAGACTTGTTACACTTGAGGATTGTGAATCCTCCAGCCGGTTAGGCATCACGTTCTGAGCATCCAAGAGTCATTGTGGATCGTCGGTGAACAAAGTCTGTGAAGGTTCAGAAGTCTACCTTGAAGACTTACCAGAGTGATTGGGCGAGGACTCGGTGTCCTTAGCTCAAGGGGAATAAGGTGAAGACGTGGTCTTCTGAGTTGAATCTCAGCCTCCCTAACTGCCGGGCGTATAGTTGTCACGACAAGAATCGAACTGGTCCAACAAATCCTTGTCCGCACCAAGAGACTGGTTATATCTTCTCCCTCTCTGTACTTACAGTTTGTCTTCGTGAAGTCATTGCCTGCTTGCACTATCTGTTTGACTTCACTGTGTAACTACTTGTTCTGATTGGCTTCATACTATCTTCCATCCTGATCTTTACTACCTAGTTGCTCATAGTCGTCGTGCTTTTACTTCTTTGAATACTTGACTATGGCTTGCCTAGTGTAGTCTACCTTCCGCTGCATGTTAATAGGTTCATTTCTATTGTTTGTCTTGGAAACTTCCATGTTTTGAAGACTTTCATAAAAATCGCCTATTCACCCCCTCTAGTCAATAACTAGCACTTTCAATTGGTATCAGAGCAAGCTACTCCCTTGTTCTGTGTGATTCGGTTTAACCACCTGGAGTTTTAGCTATGTCGGCTGCTGGGATAATCAAAGTCTTCGCTAGGTGCCCTGTCTTCGATGGCACTGATTACCCCTACTGGAAGAATAAGATGCACATGCATCTTGAAGCCATTGATGTCGATCTATGGTATGTCGTCAAGAACGGAGTTCCCAAGACTATTGAAGGTGTTACCCCTACTGATGTCAAGAAGTTCGTTCAACTGGATTCTACTGCCAAGAACATCATCTGTGGTCATCCGACCAAAGGACAGTATGGCCGTGTGAGCGCTCTGGAAACTTTGAAGCTAGTCTGGGACTGGCTCTCCAAGGTCAACGAAGGCGTCTCAACCCAGAGAGATCAAAGGATCAGTGTTCTTCGCAACCTCTTCAACCCTTCAATAGAAACGACAATGAGATGTCCAGCTCACGTTTGATCGCCTCACTGACATCACAGATGAGCTTCATGCTCTCGGCGCCACTGAGATCACCAAGCATGAAATCGTCAAGACACTCCTGAGATCACTTGACAGCTCGTTTGACACCCTAGCCCTGATGATTCAAGAATGCCCTGACTTCAAGACACTCGATCCGTCTAACATACTTGAGAGGCTCAACACACATGAGTTTCAGCTATCTGAGAAAAGAGATATCTATGGTCCCAACTATGGCTGAACTCGCGCTTTGAAGGCAAAGGTTGTTTCCTCATCTGAAGAAGAATCTGACTGCAGTTCTGGTGATCCTGAAGACATTTGAAAGGAGCTTGCTATGATTGTGAAGAAGTTCCAGAAGTTCACCAAGAAGAAAGGCTTCAGAAAGTCTTCACGATCCAGCTCAAGAAATGATGAACCTTCTACTCATGACCACAAGAAGAGAACACGCCAGAAGTGCAAGAAACCTGGTCACTACATCTCTGAGTGTCCGCTATGGGACAATGAAAACAACAAGAAGAAAAAGAGCAAGGAATATGATTCCGATGACAAGAAGAAGAAGAAATCCTCAAAGTCTTCTTCCAAATCTTCATCGAAGTCTTCATCACACAATAAGAGCTCATCTGGCAAGGCTCGTGCTTTTGTTGGCAAGGAGATGGATTCAGAGGAGGAGTCTGCTTCTGAGGAGGCGAAGGTGGAGTATGAGGAGGAGTCCGACTCTGGTGTTGCTAGTCTGGCTCTAGCTACAACTTACGTTGCCAAGTCCATCTTCAACACTGAAGACAATGGCTCCATCACCAACACTGATGCTAATGACAAGGACGACTCCGCTCCCACCTACTGCTTCATGGCACATGGTGCCAAGGTAAACTCATGCGATGCTTACTTTCAAACATCAAGTGAAGATGACTCTAATTGTGAATCCAAACCCAGCTACAAAACACTTGCTAAAATTGCAACTGAACAACAGAAAGCTATGGAACATATTCAAAAACGGTTAGACAAAAGCGATGACCTGTTGGACGCGGAAATGACCCGATCTCAGTCCTTAATTGAAGACATAAAAATCTTCATGTTAAGTGCGAGGAACTTGAAAGTCGTCATGAAACGCTCTCAACAACTCATGAAAAGCTTTCCTACGATTATCTTGAAAGGAAGCAAGATCTTGAGAAATTGAGAGCGGCTCATGAAGATCTTCAAAAGGAGAATGAGTCACTTCGCGCTCAACATATCAGTCCCGCTCAGGAAGGATTTGAACCACCATGTCTAAAATGCCTTGAGCGTGATAACGCTACTTCTGTTGCTGAATGCTCCACTACTGCTACTGGTGCAATATCTTCAACTGTTAATGTGGTAACTAACCCCTCTGCTGAGGATGCCACTACTATTGCTGATGAAAATGCTAGGTTGAAGACATTGCTTGAGACAGAGATGTACAAAAGTCTCAAAGGGCATCAGACACTGTGCGATGTCCTCAAAAAGCAGATTCTGAACCGAAACCTAGAAAAGAGGGTGTTGGGTTCGAGAGGAAAATGAATGTTGATGGTTCTTACTGGAAGCCTGAGCAGTACCCCAAAACCAATGGGTTGCTGCAAAGGGACCTTCAATAGATCCATCCACCTTATCTGGCTTCACTTGTGCTAACCCAATTATCATTGACGAATCCTTTGATGCAAACTATAAACTGTTTAAGAATCAGAATGGTGAAGTGTTTGCCAGGTACATTGGTACTAACTGCAGGAATGGACTACCTATGAAGAAGATCTGGGTGCCCAAAAAGTGTCTGGAGAATCTTCCTGTGATTGTCATCATGACACCACAAGGGAAAAAGACAAACCCCAGAGCAAAGGCTTCATATGGCCCAAAGGCTTCATACAGACACAACACTCACCTGAGTCACCCTAACGCCAATGTTTTGCAGGGAAATCATACTCAAACTTATGAATATGAGCGCGTGTCATCAAACCGCTATGTTCATAAAACTAAGAACTTTTCTGCTTATTCATATGAGTATCATTCATCTCCTGCAAGGCTATTTGCTAGGGCTCCAAAGCCGAAGTTCTCAGATGCTGCACTTAGACCCATTGCTTGAAGCCACCCCACGAAAATGTGGGTGGTTAAGAAAACTTAACTCTCTTTTGCAGGGAAAGGTCTCCAGCCGAAAATCAAAGGTGTCGGATGCGATTGCTGGGGACCTAAAACATCTTGTAGGGCGCAAGATAAAATGCCCAAATGGTCTTACTATGTATTTTGTTCCCGAATCGCTTGCCAATCATCCTACCAGTCCTAACCTTGATCTGAGCTTTGATAATCCTCTTGTCCATCAAATGTTTATGCTTCACAATACTCTTGGTGAAGCCTATCCCCCTAATTGTACTGTAGGGTATGACACCAAAGTCTTCAGAATGGATTATGGACAGCGGATGCACTAATCATATGATTGGTGATCGAAGTCTTCTCATGGATTCAACCTTACGTCCATCTGAAAAGAGTCACATCACATTTCTTGACCTTTGGTAAAAGCAAGGTATTGGGTCTAGGTAGAGTTGCAATCTCAAAGGATCGGCACATGGATAAAGTGATTCTTGTTGAATCCCTTGGTTTCAACTTAATGTCTGTCTCAATGCTTTGTGACTTGAACATGATTGTGATATTTGGAAAATATCGTTGCCTTGTACTAATGGAATCTGACAAGTCTCTAGTCTTTGAAGGGTATCGAAAAGATGATTTGTACATGGTAGATTTCTCAGCAGGACCACAGCTGGTCGTATGTCTTCTAGCAAAGGCTTCAGAGTGCTGGCTCTGGCATCGGAGGCTAGGACATGCGGGCATGAGGAATCTGTACACTCTCGCGAAGAAGAAACACGTCATATGCATCGAGGGAGTCAAGTTCAAGAAGGATCACTTATGCGGTGCCTGCGAAACTGGAAAGATGACTAGGGCCAAGCATCCCTCAAAGACAATCATGACAACATCTCAACCCTTCGAGCTGCTACACATGGACTTTTTTGGCCCTACTCACTACTCTACTCTCACTACCACTGCTTGTCTCTATGGCTTCGTCATTGTTGATGATTATTCAAGATATACGTGGGTGCATATAATCCTCTACAAGACTGAAGTGCAGGATGTCTTTAGACGCTTCGCCAACCGTGCCATGAATAACTATGGCGTCAGATCAAGCATATCAAAAGTGACAACGGCACAGAGTTCAAGAACACCGGCCTTGACCTTTACCTAGATACATTGGGCATCACTCATGAGTTATCCGCTCCGTACACTCCTCAGCAGAATGGTATCGTGGAGCGGAAGAACCGAACACTCATTGCGATGGCTCGGACGATGCTTGATGAATACAAGACTCCAAGAAAGTTCTGGCCCGAAGCCATTGATACTGCATGCCATTTCATCAACCGTGTTTATCTTCACGAGCTTCTGAAGAAGACATCCTATGAACTCCTGACTGGTAAGAAGCCAAATGTCAGTTACTTCAGAGTATTTGGTGCAAGGTGCTGGATCAAGGATCCACATCACACTTCAAAATTTGCACCGAAAGCACGTGAAGGTTTTATGCTTGGTTACGGAAAGGATTCACACTCCTACAGAGTCTTCAACCTCTTTCACTATAAAGTGGTTGAAAGCGTAGATGTGCGATTCGATGAGAGTAACGGCTGCAGAAAGAGCACACTGCCAAATGTGCTAGATGAAGATCCACCTAGTGAATCCATCAAGCTCATGGGAACCGGAGAGAGATCATACCTTCCGAGGCACAGTGAAGAGGAACTCACCATTTCTGCACCTAATCAACCTGAAGCCAATGCTCAGCCTGAAGACAATCCTCCAAATGATGACAATGATCAGTAAGAGCAAAATCTTCGTCTAGTTCATCCTCGTGTTGCAAATGAAGTACAAATTGAGAAGATAATTGATAGCATCAATGCACCAGGTCCACTCACTCGTTCAAGAGCAAGACAGCTAGCAAATTTCAGTGGGCACTTTGCATTTGTCTCAATATCAGAACCCAAGAAAGTTGCTGAAGCCTTCATGGAACCTGAATGGATTCAAGCAATGCAAGAAGAGCTTCAATAGTTCAAGCTCAACAATGTGTGGGAACTAGTCAAGCGTCCTGACCCTCGCAAGCACAACATAATAGGCACCAAATGGATATATCGTGACAAACAAGATGAGCATGGTCAAGTTGTCAGAAACAAGGCTCGTCTCATTGCTCAAAGATACACTCAAGTTGAAGGGATTGACTTCGATGAAACGTTTGCTCCTGTGGCTAGGCTTGAAGCCATTCGCATACTGCTAGCCTACGCAAATCATCACAACATCCTTCTGTATCAAACGGATGTGAAGAGTGTTGTCCTCAATGGCAAGATTGAAGAAGAAGTGTATGTTGCACAACCACTTGGCTTTGAAGATCCAAAACATCCTGATATGGTATACAAGCTTAACAAGGCATTGTATGGCCTCAACCAAGCCCCTCGCGCTTGGTATGACACACTCAAAGACTTCCTGAAGAGCAAAGGCTTCAAACCTGGTTCCCTGGATCCCACACTCTTCACGACGACATATGATGGTGAACTGTTTGTATGCCAAATATATGTGGATGACATTATCTTCGGCTGCACTAACCAGAAATGCAAGAGCAATATCAGATGTCCATGATGGGTGAGCTGAAGTTCTTCCTTGGTCTTCAAATTCGTCAGCAGAGCAATGACATCTTCGTATCTCAAGAGGAATACCTCAAAGACTACCTGAAGAAGTTTGGAATGCAAGACTGCAAACGTTACACGACGCCAATGCCAACCAAAAGTCATCTGGGTCCTGACGCCAATGGTAAAGAGTTCGATCAAAAGGTATACGGCTCCATGATTGGTTCTTTACTTTATTTATGTGCATCTAGGCCAGATATCATGCTTAGTGTTTGCATGTGTGCCTGATTCCAAGCGGCACCAAAGGAATCGCATCACTTAGCCGTGAAGCGAATTCTTCAATATTTGGCTTACACCCCAACACTAGGATTATGGTATCCAAAGGGCTCAGAGTTTGATCTAGTTGGATTCTCGGATGCTGATTATGCTGGTGACAAGGTGGATCGCAAGTCTACATCAGGAACATGTCACTTTTTGGGACAATCACTTGTTTGTTGGTCTTCAAAGAAGCAGAACTGTGTATCTCTCTCCACTGCTGAATCTGAATACATTGCTGCTGGATCTTGCTGCGCTCAGCTTCTATGGATGAAGCAAACACTCAAGGACTATGGCATCCATCTGAAGCAAGTACCACTCTACGGCGACAATGAAAGCGCCATAAAGATTGCCAACAACCCAGTTCAACACTCGAAGACAAAGCACATTGAAATTCGTCATCATTTTCTCAGAGATCATGTCATGAAGGAAGATATTGATATCATTCACGTCAACACTGAAGAGCAATTGGCAGATATCTTCACAAAGCCCTTGGATGAGAAAAGGTTTTGCAAGTTGCGGTGTGAGCTAAATATCTTGGAATCCTTGAATGTCCTGTTATTAGGCACACATCCTAACACGTATGCATGTTGATGACTTCGATGTGCAACAGACGAAGTAATGTATATCTTCAATCAATGAAGACTTACACTCTGAGTGTGAATACATTAATGTGGAATTTGACTTCGGAGCGCCACGATAATTGTGCGCCGTGTCTGGGTCTAATACTTCCTATACGGTGGGTAACGCCACCACCAAATTCTTATTTGGAGTGTTTTTCTTGGCGTTACATTTGCTAAGTCTTCGCATTTGATTTATCTTCAACATTGATTTGTCTTCATGATGATCTTCACTTTGATGATTTAGTCTCACTCAGATATATACATATATTTGTGTTCTGTCCTCTACAACATTCACTTATAGCTATGTTTTCTCATTTGAATCTTTTGAACTAAGTGAATGTGATCGGACCCTAACCTCTTCTATGCTTCTTCCTCAAATTCTATCTATCCAAATCATATGCATTCTATTGAAACCGTTGAATGTCTTCTCTACATCCTTGTCAGCAGAAGATACAGAGACAAACATTGAATTTGTTTTAAATGCTCAATCCTTATTGCCTGAAACCCGGAGAAGCCGGTACGACCACCAGACGGTCCAGGCGTGCATGGGAACATGGAACAACTTCCAATGTGTTGCATGTTCGCCATGTGTCCCTCAGATGTGAACCGCCAGGGGCACTTGCGTAATTGCGCTGTGCTATCCCTCTCCCTATAAATGCACATCACATCGCGATCAAAATCTTTCTTCCACCTCTCCACCTCGACAAACCCTAGAGCCACCGCTAGCTCTCGACGAAGGCGACGACGAAGCGCTTAGCTGCGCGACCTAACCGACGCCGTCCTCACGCCGGCCGCAGACCTCGCCTTCTCCGCCGCCGCCGTAGGTGTCCTTCGTCGCCAAGTTAGGGCACGGAAGATCGAACTGCTCGTCCTCCTCTCTACTCCGTCTAGCAGTTCTTCGTGTGGTAATTCAAACTCACTTTTTACTTCCTTTTTGATCCGATAGATTCATCTTTCTTCACCAAAAGTGGTTTCTAAGGCCACAAATTTGGATCTATCCTGTTCTGCATCTCATAATATGCCTAGTATATTCACTTATGCTTCACACATAGTTAGATTCCTCACTTGTACCTATTCTGGGATTCGTACAAATCTGGAACCAACTCTCAACATATAAGTGAATGTCTTCAAACTGATTTATCTTCAAAATCTTCTGAGAATGCATATGACCTCTTCCCCTTCCCTCGCATCTCTAGTCTTTGTCACAGTACATGTTCGTGGGAGAATCCCTTGGTTCTCATAGTCTGCATTCATTTGCAGAGTTCTTACAGCATCACATCAATTCTCCGGAAGCTAGTTCTTGTCTGACCAGCAGACGGAAGACTTTGACAGTTTTGAAGCTATTCAGTCTAAACTTCATGGCCACAGAAAAGTCTGCAAGGAAGGGCGGCAGGCAGCGCCGTGGGGGCACATCAAGGGATTTGCCACCAGATCTCTATGAGTTGTACAAGACTGATCCAGAAGAGGATTACAATCAGCGCAAAACTCGAATCCAGTGGATTCGAAGATATTGGGCCGAGCAATGGTTCAAATACAGGTTCGTGACCCAGGAGTATGCTGAGAAGAATGCCATCAAGTGTCCCTGGGGTGATATTCTCTTTTGAAATCTTCAACCCAAGAACAGAGCTGAAGCAATTGCTCAGGGTTTCTACCCCTGTATGGTCCGTGGACCACAGCCTGCCAATACCGACCCATCATCATTGCTATGGTGTCGTGACGATAATCTTTTCAAGCACAACTTTCGGGATCGCAAAGGCATCGGCCAAAGAGAACAAGAAATCACTGGGAATAGACTTCAACCCCGGTCCTTCTGCTACTCGGGCTGATGGCACACGTGATGCCGATCCCAATGTCATCGGCCCCTTCAACAACTTTGATGGTCTCCTCTCCTACATCGCCGCGTAGAGAGCCACAGTGGATCACTCTGCAGATGACGTTGATTCTGATGAAGCGCCTGCTCCGCCAAAACCATAGAAGTAGAAGAAACCCAAGGCTTCAAAGCCCTCCACTGCACCAAGAGCTTCGCGTGCGAAGCCTCTGGACAGTGCTCCTCCTGCACCAAGTGTGCATTCTGAAGATCTTTCTCACATCTTCAAGACTGAGAAGAAGAAGAAGCCCATGCAGATTACTGGTCAAGCACTGACCCCAGCTGCCGTTCTGAGGAATGAGAACGATGACATTGATCTGTCAAGTGATGAAGACCTTGGCGACGATGCTCTCGAGTTGCTAATAAAGAGCAAGCAAGAGGTGGAAATCTTCAACGATCTTCCCCTTTTCAATGTGGACATCATGAACAAGTTCATTGATGAGTGGATTGACAGCCCAAACCTCAGTTTTGATGATCTTCAGCTCCCAATTGGCCTCGGCGTCTCCTTCCACGAAGCCATTGCTCCCGAGCTGGCTCTAGCTCAGAAAATTGTTGAACTGAAGAACAAGATTGACTATGAAAAAGCCCAGTTCAAGAAGCATATGTCCAAGCTCAGTGTGACTGATGTCCAAAACTTCAAGCAAATGATGCATGAGCTCAAGGAGGCGTTTCACAAGAAACGTGACGAAGCTAAAGGTTCACGCGAGCGCATGAAACTCCTTGCTGCCAAATGTGTTCAAGCTTACAATGAAGCCGAGAAGCACAAGGCACGTGGGCGTCTCGGCATCAACCCCAAGATGGCTGCCAAGAAGAAGAAGAAGAAGCCTACTGTGGACCCAGCTGAAGCATCCAGGCGGGAAGAACCTTGCATTGTCTTCCCTGCCAGTATGACAGGCGTGAAGCCAAAGGTCCCCACAGTAGCTTCAGAACTCAAGAAAACAAGGACAGCCGAAGCCGAAGCCAGAAAGCGCAAGTCCAAGAACACCACTGATGATGCTCCACCAACCAAGAAAAGAAAAACAAAGAAGAAAGATCGGGCTGCTCACACAGAGCCCCTTGTCATCGAGCCAATCTCAGTTGCTCATCCTGCGCCCACACACCAAGAGCTCGGTTGATAGTTCACGAGCCTGCTACCACAAAGGATCCTGAAGCTCAAGAAGATCCAGTTGTTGACCATACCACAGCTGAAGACATTGGTACCAAGACAATGTAGATGATGATGAAGTCCTTCCTCAGATCGAGCACAAAATGGTATCATCGCCTGTTCTAACGAACAGTGAACTTATCAGCATTGGTCGTCCTCTGACGCCAACTGCTCAGGATGATTCATGGGCTGATCACCCTCAAGACTCCCCCCATGAAGAAGAATCACCAAGTACTCCCCCAACTCAAGCCACCACTCCGGTGCTTGATGATGACGACTTTGAGGCCCAACCAACTCCCTCTCCACAAGCGTCGCCCGTTTTTCACAGGCTTTGCAAAGGACCAAGGCCCCAAGTCACTCTTTCGAGTGTTCCAGAAGGATAAGAGCACCACCACTCAGTATCATGCCAGGTGTTTCCTGAAGCCACTCCAACTGTGAACATCTCAGAGTCTGAAGCCAAAGCTGTTGAAGACATTCTGGCTGCATCAGCCGATGAACAAGAAGAACCCCGTCAAGAAGAAGAACATGTTGCTACACCCCCGTCCAACCAAGAAGTTGTTCTCGAGGAGAACGTGTCCGACCCTCCAGCTACTCAAGTGGAGGTTGATAACATTGAGGCGGCCACCAACACCAATACTGAAGCCAATGACGTTGTCATGGCTGAAGCAAAAATGTGGCGCCAGAAGTTAATGAGCCTGAAGCTTCCAATACACCTGAAGTCAATATTCCACCTGAAGCCATTATACCACTTGCAGCTCCCGTCAATGCCGATGCTCCTATACCGCCTCCAAGGCCACACACTATCGAGCTGGCATTTGATCGCGGCCAACCTGTCATGGTTCGCTGGCCCATTCTAGTTTCTCCTTGCTACCTCTTGAGCACTGCGTTGGATTTCCCCGAAGAGGAGAGGATGATGCAGCAAAGTAGCGTAAGTATTTCCCTCAGTTTTTGAGAACCAAGGTATCAATCTAGTAGTAGGCTACGCACAAGTCCCTCGTACCTGCACAAAACAATAGCTCCTCGCAACCAACGCGATTAGCGGTTGTCAATCCCTTCACGGTCACTTACGAGAGTGAGATCTGATAGAGATGATAAATAATATTTTTGGTATTTTTGATATAGAGATGCAAAGTGAAAAGTAAAAGGCAAAGTAAAAACAAAGCAAGTATTAAAGTAATGGAGATTGATATGATGAGAATAGACCCGGGGCCATAGGTTTCACTAGTGGCTTCTCTCAAGAGCATAAGTATTCTACGGTGGGTGAACAAATTACTGTTGAGCAATTGATAGAATTGAGCATAGTTATGAGAATATCTAGGTATGATCATGTATATAGGCATCACGTCCGAGACAAGTAGACCGACTCCTGCCGCATCTATTACTATTACTCCACTCATCGACCGCTATCCGGATGCATCTAGAGTATTAAGTTAAAACAGAGTAACGCCTTAAGCAAGATGACATGATGTAGAGGGATAAATTCATGCAATATGATAAAAAACCATTTTGTTATCCTCGATGGCAACAATACAATACGTGCCTTGCAACCCTTTACATCCTTTGGGTAAGGACACCGCAAGATTGAACCCAAAGCTAAGCACTTCTCCCATGGCAAGAACTACCAATCTAGTTGGCCAAACCAAACGGATAATTCGAAGAGACTTGCAAAGATAACCAATCATACATAAAAGAATTTAGAGAAGATTCAAATATTGTTCATAGATAATCTTGATCATAAACCCACAATTCATCGGTCTCAACAAACACACCGCAAAAAAGAAGATTACATCGAATAGATCTCCACGAGAGAGGGGGAGAACATTGTATTGAGATCCAAAAGAGAGAAGAAGCCATCTAGCTACTAGCTATGGACCCGAAGGTCTAAAGTAAACTACTCACACTTCATCGGAGGGGCTATGGTGATGATGTAGAAGCCCTCCATGGTGGATGCCCTCCGGCGGAGTTCCTAACAGGCCCCAAGATGGGATCTTGTGGATACGAAGTTGCGGCGGTGGAATTAGGTTTTTGGCTCCTGCTCGATCGTTTGGGGTACGTAGGTATATATACGAGGAAGGAGTACGTCCGTGGAGCAACAGGGGGCCCACAAGGTAGGGGGGCGCTCCCAGGGGGCGCCCCCACCCTCGTGACCGCCTCTGTTACTTCTTGTAGTAGGGTCCAAGTCTCCTGGATCACGTTCGGTGAGAAAATCACGTTCCCAAAGGTTTCATTCCGTTTGGACTCCGTTTGATATTCCGTTTCTTCGAAACACTGAAATAGGCAAAAAATAGCAATTACAATTTGGGCCTCCGGTTAATAGGTTAGTCCCAAAAATAATATAAAAGTGGAAAATATGGCCCAATATAGTCCAAAACAGTAGATAAAGTAGCATGGAGCAATCAAAAATTATAGATACGTTGGAGACGTATCAGGCATCCCCAAGCTTAATTCCTGCTCGTCCTCGAGTAGGTAAATGATAAAAAGAGAATTTTTGATGCGGAGTGATACTTTGGCATAATTTCAATGTAAATCTTCTTAATTATGGTATGAATATTCAGATCCGAAAGATTCAAGACAAAAGTTCATATTGACATAAAAATAATAATACTTCAAGCATACTAACTAAGCAATTATGTCTTCTCAAAATAACATGGCCAAAGAAAGTTATCCCTACAAAATCATATAGTCTGGCTATGCTCCATCTTCCCCACACAAAATATTTAAATCATGCACAACCCCGATGACAAGCCAAGCAATTGTTTCATACTTTAACATTTTCAAAACTTTTTCAATCTTCACGCAATACATGAGCGTGAGCCATGGATATAGCACTATATGTGGAATAGAATGGTGGTTGTGGAGAAGACAAAGAGGGAGAAGATAGTCTCACATCAACTAGGCGTATCAACGGGCTATGGAGATGCCCATCAATAGATATCAATGTGAGTGAGTAGGGATTGCCATGCAACGGATGCACTAGAGCTATAAGTATATGAAAGCTCAACAAAAGAAACTAAGTGGGTGTGCATCCAACTCGCTTGCTCACGAAGACCTAGGGCATTTGAGGAAGCCCATCATTGGAATATACAAGCCAAGTTCTATAATGAAAAATTCCCACTAGTATATGAAAGTGACAAAATGAGAGACTCTCTATCATGAAGATCTTGGTGCTACTTTGAAGCACAAGTGTGGTAAAAGGATAGTAGCATTGTCCCTTCTCTCTTTTTCTCTCATTTTTTTATTTGGGCCTTTTCTCTTTTTTTATGGCCTCTTTTTTTCATTTTTCATTTTTTTATTTTTCGTCCGGAGTCTCATCCCGACTTGTGGGGGAATCATGGTCTCCATCATCCTTTCCTCACTTGGGACAATGCTCTAAAGAATGATGATCATCACACTTTTATTTTTCTTACAACTCAACAATTACAACTCGATTCTTTGAACAAAGTATGACCCTATATGAATGCCTCCGTGATGTACCGGGATATGCAATGAAACAAGAGTGACATGTATGAAAGAATTATGAAAGGTGGCTATGCCACAAATACGATGTCAACTACATGATCATGCTAGCAATATGACAATAATGGAGCGTGTCATAATAAACGGAACGGTGGAAAGTTGCATGGCAATATATCTCGGAATGGCTATGGAAATGCCATGATAGGTATGTATGGTGGCTGTTTTGAGGAAGATATATGGTGGGTGTATGATACCGTGAAAAGTCTTGCGCTGTATTAGAGAGGCTAGCAATGGTGGAAGGATGGGAAAAAGTGCGTATAATCCATGGACTCAACATTAGTCGTAAAGAACTCATATACTTATTGCAAAAATCTAGAAGTTATCAAAGCAAAGTATTAAGCGCATGCTCCTAGGGGGATAGATTGGTAGGAAAAGACCATCGCTCGTCCCCGACCGCCACTCATAAGGAAGACAATCAATAAATAAATCATGCTCCGAGTTCATCACATAACGGTTCACCATATGTGCATGCTACAGGAATCACAAACTTCAACACAAGTATTCTTTAAATTCACAACTACTCAACTAGCATGACTTTAATATCACCATCTTCATATCTCAAAACAATTATCAAGCATCAAACTTTTCTTAGTATTCAACGCACTCAAAAGAAAGTTTCACATATCTTGAATACCAAGTATATTAATATTAAGCAAATTACCATGCTATTAGTGACTCTCAAAATAATCTAAGTGAAGCATGAGATATCAATAGTTTCTTTAAAACAAATCCACCACCGTTCTCTAAAAGATCTAAGTGAAGCACTAGAGCAAAAATTATCACGCTCAAAAGATATAAGTGAAGCACTATGAGCAAAACTATCAAGCTCAAAAGATATAAGTGAAGCACATAGAGTATTCTATCAAATTCCAATTCATGTATGGCTCTCTCAAAAGGTGTGTACAGCAAGGATGATTGTGGTAAACTAACAAGCAAATACATAAAATAATACAAGACGCTCCAAGCAAAACACATATCATGTGGTGAATAAAAATATAGCTCCAAGTAAATTACCGATGGAAGTAGGCGAAAGAGGGATGCCTTGAGGGCATCCCCAAGCTTTGAATTTTTGGTGTCCTTGGTTTATCTTGGGGGTGCCATGGGCATCCCCAAGCTTAGGCTCTTGCCACTCCTTTTTCCATAATCCATCAAAATAATTTACCCAAAACTTGAAAACTTCACAACACAAAACTCAATAGAAATCTCGTGAGCTCCGTTAGAGAAAGAAAAAAAGAATAATTTAAGGTACTGTAATGAAGTCATTCTTTATTTATATTGGTGTTAAACCTACTTTATTCCAACTTCTCTATGGATTATAAACTATTTTACTAGCCATAGATTCATCAAAATAAGCAAACAACACACGAAAAACAGAATCTGTCAAAAATAGAACAGTCTGTAGTAATCTGTAACTAACGCAAACTTCTGGAACTCCAAAAATTCTACCAAAATAGGACGATCTAGACAATTTGTTTTATGATCAGAAGCAATTAGAATCAGTATTTTATCACGTTCTGGTGATTTTTAACAATTGTTTTCGTGAATAGAAAGATTCTGGAAATTACAGCAAGATCAAATAACTATCATCCAAGAAGATCCTATAGGTCTAACTTGGCACAAACACTAATTAAAACTTAAAACCACATATAAACAGAGGCTAGATGGATTATTTATTCCTAAACAGAAGCAAAAACAAAAAACTAAAAATAAAATTGGGTTGCCTCCCAACAAGCGCTATCGTTTAACGCCCCTAGCTAGGCATAAAAGCTAGGATAGATCTAAGTATTGCCGTCTTTGGTAGGCAATTCTTCAATGAGGCATCTACCTTCTTTAGAATTTTCTTTCTCTCTAGTAGTTTTCAAATTTTTAGATAAAAGATCGAAAAATTCATTCATAGCAAATGGTTCCTTAATGATGGCAAAAAGATTGGGATGAACACTTATAGATTTAAGATCCGCATGATTTCCTTACTAGATGATTCACCCTTATTCTTAGGAACATAAATAAACTTAGTATTTTTAGTAGATGAACTTGGTGTGTTTTTACGGAAGAAAAAGCGGTTCCCAAGTTGGTAATGATACCCTCAAGTTTATCGATTCTAGTGGAATCTAGATTTATTTTCTCATTAACTATGGGTTCCTTTTCTTTAATATTTCTCAAAGTCATTCCTAACTTAGATCCATATTGGGTAATTTGATTGTGGATCTTTTTATCAAGATTTTCAATTGATTCAATGGTAGCAACTTTATTTTCAATAATTTCAAGTCTTTGCATAACATGCTCCAAAGTTAACATAGTTCCATTAACCAAAAGAGGTGGTGAGCCAAATAAATCTATTAAAGCATTATAAGAATCGAAAGTATGGCTACCCAAGAAATTCCCTCCGGTAATGGTATCAAGGATATATCTATACCAAGGATTAGCACCTACGTAAAAATTACGAAGAAGAACTGAAGTAGATTGCTTCCTGGTAGATCTATTTTTAGCATTGCAAATTCTAAACCAAGCGTCTTTAAGATTTTCTCCCTCCCTTTGCTTAAAATTTAGAACTTCATTCTCGGGAGATAACAGAGAAGATATGAGACTAGTCATGACGACAAGCAAGCGAACTAACACACGAGCAAAAAAGTGGACGAGGAGAAGGCAAACAGGAAAAAGAGGAGGAGGTTGGGAAAGAGAGGGCGAATAAAACGGCAAGGGTGAAGTGGGGGAGAGGAAAACGAGAGGAAAATGTCAATAATGTAATGCGGGAGATAGGGATTGTGATGGGTACTTGGTATGTAGAATTTAACGGTGCCAGAAGTGGCTTGTTGTTAGGAGTCCAAGTCTTGACTTGCTCTTGCGTAAGCCTCCCCGGCAACGGCACCAGAAATTCTTCTTGCTACCTCTTGAGCACTGCGTTGGATTTCCCCGAAGAGGAGAGGATGATGCAGCAACGTAGCGTAAGTATTTCCCTCAGTTTTTGAGAACCAAGGTATCAATCCAGTAGGAGGCTACGCACAAGTCCCTCGTACCTGCACAAAACAATAGCTCCTCGCAACCAACGTGATTAGGGGTTGTCAATCCCTTCACGGTCACTTACAAGAGTGATATCTGATAGAGATGATAAATAATATTTTTGGTATTTTTGATATAGAGATGCAAAGTGAAAAGTAAAAGGCAAAGTAAAAACAAAGCAAGTATTAAAGTAATGGAGATTGATATGATGAGAATAGACCCGGGGCCCATAGGTTTCACTAGTGGCTTCTCTCAAGAGCATAAGTATTCTACGGTGGGTGAACAAGTTCTTTGTTGAGCAATTGATGAGAATTGAGCATAGTTATGAGAATATCTAGGTATGATCATGTATATAGGCATCACGTCCGAGACAAGTAGACCGACTCCTGCCTGCATCTTCTACTATTACTCCACTCACCGACCGCTATCCAACATGCATCTAGAGTATTAAGTTAAAAACAGAGTAACGCCTTAAGCAAGATGACATGATGTAGAGGGATAAATTCATGCAATATGATAAAACCCCCATCTTGTTATCCTCGATGGCAACAATACAATACGTGCCTTGCAACCCTTTGTGTCACTAGGTAAGGAGACCGCAAGATTGAACCCAAAGCTAAGCACTTCTCCCATGGCAAGAACTACCAATCTAGTTGGCCAAACCAAACGGATAATTCGAAGAGACTTGCAAAGATAACCAATCATACATAAAAGAATTCAGAGAAGATTCAAATATTTTTCATAGATAATCTTGATCATAAACCCACAATTCATCGGTCTCAACAAACACACCGCAAAAACAAGATTACATCGAATAGATCTCAACGAGAGAGGGGGAGAACATTGTATTGAGATCCAAAAGAGAGAAGAAGCCATCTAGCTACTAGCTATGGACCCGAAGGTCTGAAGTAAACTACTCACACTTCATCGGAGGGGCTATGGTGATGATGTAGAAGCCCTCCGTGGTGGATGCCCTCCCGTGAGCTCCTAACATGCCCCAAGATGGGATCTCGTGGATACTGGAAGTTGCGCGGTGGTATTAGGTTTTGGCCTCTGTTCTAATCGTTTGGGAATGCGTAGGTATATATAGGAGGAAGGAGTATGTCGGTGGAGCAACAGGGGCCCATGAGGCGTGGAGGCGCGCCTAGGGGCGCCCCACCCTCATGACCGCCTCTGTTACTTCTTGGAGTAGGGTCCAAGTCTCCTGGATCACGTTCGGTGAGGAAATCACGTTCCCGAAGGTTTCATTCCGTTTGGACTCCGTTTGATATTCCGTTTCTTCGAAACACTGAAATAGGCAAAAAACAACAATTCTGAGCTGGGCCTCCGGTTAATAGGTTAGTCCCTAAAATAATATAAAAGTGGAAAATAAAGCCCAATATAGTCCAAAATTGTAGATAAAGTAGCATGTAGCAATCAAAAATTATATACGTTGGAGACGTATCACTCCTCCTGCTCCCGGACCTCAATTTGACTATCATGTGGAGCACAAGCCCCAGGTCCAGAAGCCAAAACCGAGGCTGCCAAGGTTTCTGTGTAATCGCAACTTCACCAGGATCTTTCAATGTGAATGGCTTCATTGCACACAACACCTTCTTTGACAGCGACAAGAACCCATACTCAAGGCCAAGAATTTCATCTTATCGGTTCTGGAGCTATCAGCAACGCAGTTACTACTCTTGTGTTCTTTATGATCAAGGGCGCATCTTTCCCCATATGTGCCTAGACTACGAAGCTATTGCTGGACTGCCCTGCCTAGAAGAAGCCCTTGACTGTTTCCGAGATGCTGGTCTGCTGCAATTTGTGACTGATAAAGAGCACTGGAACGAAGAACTTCTGCTTCAAATCTATGCCACCCTCCACATTCGCGGCTACAACAGGGATCCAAAGACATGGATCCTTGAGTGGATGACAGGCAATGTACATCACGAAGCTAAAGCTCTTGATATTATTGAGCTCACTAGCCTGCCCACTCCAGGTGAACTCTTTGAACCTGGTTGTCAGCTTCACCGCAATGCTTTGGAGAGCATCTTCCAGAAGCCTGAGGCCAACATGAGCCAAATGCTGAGCATGATGAAGCCACTGCCACGCGATGCTGAATATCTAAGGGAATTCTTTGTTGAAGACCTGGAGTATCTGCCCCACACTATTTATCATATTATCAGGCGAACTCTATGGCCTATCAAGGGACATTCTCCTGCAACGAAGCTTGAAGGAGCAATGAGGACATTGGTTTTCTATATCTTCAATGGCATCAGCTTCAATGCTCAAGATTTCTTCACCAGGCAATTGGCTGCATCTGGCTCTGATCTCTTTGGTCTGAAGTTCTATGCTCCATGGGTTATGCGCCTTATCAAGCTTCACTCTGCTGTCAACTATCAGCCGTCTACGTGCAACCATCTGATATTCTTGCCAGAGGTTGATCTGTCTGTCGAAGCCATATACCCAGAGCCTGCCAAGGAGCCCATTTATCTTCACAATGCCGATTACCAAAGCTTCACTCAGCCCATTGAAGGAGTTCCGGCTGCCACTCGTGTTTATCCTTTGGCTGGCAATACACGTGCACCTCATCGTGCCCATACTGAAGCCACCGAAAGCACAATAGCTCAAAGGCCTCGAAAGCGTTCTCGTGTTCTCAATGACCGAGAGCTTCTCGTTGCCTTGCATCAAAAGCAAGATAAGCATCACTACTGGCTGAAGCGTCAGATGCAAAGCCTCTTGGTGGATGTCAACCTCATTTGCAACCTTGCCACCAACAATGCATTTGTCACTCACGAAACCTGTCGGAGATCATGGAAGAGTCTGACATTGCTCAGTGCTGAAGCTGATCTTCAACACGATGGCTTCACAGAGAGATTCAAGTTTGATTCCACTCCTCCCAGGAATGTTGTCTTGCGTCGGACTCCCTCACTTGAAGACTCTGACTATTCATCCTCAGCTGCAACTGTTAATGCGAGAGTCATTGATGAAGAATATGATGCTACTTCACCACCTCCAACTTCGGCGCGTATCGACTCGGCACCAAGTTCTTCTGCACCAACAAACCTCAACGACGACCCTGCTGCTTCACCTACTCCTCATGGGAACGAGTAGAGGCTCTATGTCTTCAAACCTTTTTGGTCCTTACTGACAAAAGGGGGAGAAGCATATGAGTTGATAGTCTTCAAGCGGGTCCATATGGGTGGTTGCTATACTTTTGCCAAGTGTTTACAACTCTCGCTTTCGATACATTTGGTTCTTTGAGTTGTAACACTTAAACTTGATGGTCGTCTGCTACTTTTTCTGCTATTCTGTGATGCGATGATAAATTCCGCATGTGCGATCATAAATACCGCACGAAGTCATATTGCAGACTTCCATTTTTCATTATGCATGTCATTATCTTTGTTATATCTTTTCATGCATGATGAATTGCCTTCATAAGTTGAAGAGGATCTCCACAAGTACAACCTACCATGTGCATTTGCATTCCAAAAGAAAAATACTTATATGCACATCTTCAGGGGGAGCCTTTTGCTACTTATGAAGACAATACCTAAATTCCTCACAATTTCACATACTTTTATTCCTGTTGAAAACTTCAATCAGTTTGTCATCAATCACCAAAAAGGGGGAGATTGTAAGTGCATCTGGTTTTGGAGTATTGACGACAAACCTGGTTGAGGGACTAATGTGTTTGTGAGAATTGCAGGATAACACAGGTAGTAGTCCCTCATTAATTCAGTTTACCTACCGGAGATGACCCCCCAAAATGTATGAAGACAATGAAGACAATGGTGGTATGTGAAGACAATCACATCGAAGCTTATGACTCGAGAAGACATTCACGTGAAGACTATGGAGTGCGAAGACATAGTTGTTTCGTAGTTTCCTTTTATTCTTTGTTGAGTCATAGGAACCACCGTCTTTGTTAAGTGGGGTCCAAGTGAACAAAGTCGGAGTGGTCAAGTGATGCTCAACCAAATCCTATGTCTTGAGCTAAGACAATGAGAGCAAATCTTATCCAGAAGTTGGATGAGTCAGCTTTACTTGTAGTCCAAGTCAAGTCGTCATGGTGTTTGAAATCATTTGTTGGAACACGTGTCAGTTCCTTAGTGACCCAGGGTCATTTCGGACAAATCAAGTCGGGTTGCCTAGTGGATATAAATAGCCCAGCCCCTACACCATAAATTGGTGGCTGCTTAGAGTTAGTGCACGGCTTTTGTCGTTTGAGAGCAACCCACCTCGAAGCTTTTGAGAGAGAGAAATCCTTGCGAGGACAAAGCCCAAAACACCCAGAGCCAAAGAGTGTTAGGCATCACTGAAGTCTTTCTGTCCGCGTGACCTGAAGACTTGTTACACTTGAGGACTGTGAATCCTCCAGCCGGTTAGGCGTCGCATTCTGAGCATCCAAGAGTCATTGTGGATCGCCGGTGAACGAAGTCTGTGAAGGTTCGGAAGTCTACCTTGAAGACTTACCCGAGTGATTCTTGCCGAGGACTCGGTGTCCTTAGCTCAAGGGGAATAAGGTGAAGACGTGGTCTTCTGAGTTGAATCTCAGCCTCCCTAACCAGACGTATAGTTGTCACAGCAACTGGAACTGGTCCAACAAATCCTTGTCCGCACCAAGAGACTGGTTATATCTTCTCCCTCTCTTTACTTACAGTTTTTCTCCATGAAGTCATTGCCTTCTTGCACTATCTGTTTGACTTCACTGTGTAACTACTTGTTCTGTTTGGCTTCATACTATCTTCCATCTTGATCTTTACTACCTAGTTGCTCATAGTCGTCGTGCTTTCACTTCTTTGAATACTTGACTATGGCTTGCCTAGTGTAGTCTACCTTCCGCTGCATGTTAATAGGTTCATTTCTATTGTTTGTCTTTGAAACATCCATGTTTTGAAGACTTTCATAAAAATCGCCTATTCACCCCCCTCTAGTCGATAACTAGCACTTTCACATACATATGTGTCCATGTCGTGAGACAAATAAGTTTGAAAATTCCTTCTAATTTACTGCACATGGAATTAACTCGCACACAAGTACACAAATATGATTTTTCAAACCGTTATGGTTAGCCGTTGCATGTAGATGTAGTTCAAATTTGAATTACGGTCATTAAATGGCTAGAAAATCACTTAAATCCCTTAAATGTCTCATCTCACACCGGCGATGCATAGGCCGACGTGGCGGCTGATTTGTTAAAATTATGCGTACTTAGGCTTTGTTTTTAATGCTGGTCTTTTGTTAGAGCAATGTTTAGGTCAACTGGCTCTATTTAATTACTAAAATTGCTCGATTCAGTAAGTGTGATCTGTCTGCTGTACGCTCTTTTCTGTGCCCAAATCAGCAAGCCATGTTAAATTATGCAATGATGTACCCGTGGAAATTTCCACCAAAATTTGAATTATCAAACTCATCCCCTGCGTGTAAAGTAGAAGAATTGTTTGCGATGCACACAATCATTCAAAGTGAATGGTGTCCGGAGGCACCGCGCGCAAAGTTTCCCTCCACATTTCCAAAATTTTGGCCTACCGCCAAAATATCTACCCCCGCCCCCTCCCCCCTTCCCCTCCCCCCTTTTCTCCCTGACCACAAGTCACATTTCCCATATTTCCTCCTTCCTTCCTTCCTTCCTTCCTTCCTAAGCTATAGCTGCTTCCTCGCTTGGTTCCTCGCTCTCGCCGTCTCGCATCCTACAGCCAGGGTCGCCATGGTCTTCTTCAAAGACCTCTCCAGCTGTTCCTCCTCCTCCTACGACTCCTTCACCACCCGGGCACTACTAGGGAAAACCCTAGTAGTAGCGCTTGAAATATGCATAGTAGTAGCGCTGGTCCCAGCGCTACCACTAAGGCGCTATGGCTAACTAGTAGCGATGGCCTGGAAAGGAGCGCCATCTTGCTATACCTAGTTAGCAGTAGCGCTCTCCTTTGGGCAGCGCTACTGCTACTTGTAAGTAGCAGTAGCGATTGTTCTAAAAAGCGCTACTGATAAATTTTCCTGTATTTTAAAAAATACAGCTTATTTTCATTGTGTGGTTTTATATACAGTACTTTCATCATATGATTTTATGACCATGATTACTTGAATCTACTCCACATTCATTTCACCCACTGTTAGTTTGGATTAGTAGTACTTTCGAAGTGCACCACATGTTGTCTCCACTTGAATCTACTCCACATTCATTTCACCCATTGTTATATATAATAAGTAACCATGCTCATATAACAACTTAGCATCATGCATCATCGATCATAATAATAAATAACTCATCATTGGTATCATAATAACAAGTCATACTCATCATCATCGATCATACAACTTCTACTCGATACCACATCATCATCATAGTCATCTAACCAATCCTACTTAGTTGTTCTTAGCACATGATCATGAGTATTATTAACTAGGACCTACTACCTTCTCTTAGGTAAAATAGCATAAAACAAGATAGGCCCTGACTCTCTGTTATGGAGAATGGAGATTATCCTGTCTTCAATTCTTGCCTTTCACACAATGTTGCTTCCAAGTACCTCCTTACGACTGTCCATACATTTTTTCCATTCTTTGATTTTCATGTCTCCACTTCTTTTAGAAATCTGATATGGACATGTGAGATTCGTAGGATGACCTGGCCGTATGTTCAAAACATCAAGGCGACCAATCTGATACATCAGATGAGGCACACAATTATTCAGGATTTTTTGTTGAAAAACATAGTAATAACTTCGTAGTTAGCAATGTAGTTAAGTTTTAAAAGAATTTATGCAAAAGATGCACAGATGTAGTAATACTAAAAAATCTTACCATGGCATCTCCATGGATGTTACCGTAGTTCAACACGTGCACTAGTGGCATGTATTGACCATAATGTGGAGGAGTTTTATAATAGATATTGTAATTCTCAAGATCAGTACAAAATGCGACCAGATGATTTTTTCTCTGATAAGTTAACTTTCGAGCCATCGGTGTAGTACGTTACATCTACCATATTCTGCACATTGTTTGAACAATGAAAATAAGCTGTCAATGGAAATAAGCTGTCAACTATTTTGAAATGAACAATATAAATTGGTTAATAACTATGTTTGAGAAACTCACATAGCGGTAGAACTTGAAGCGTATCAACAAGGACCCAAATGTCCATATTGTCTTGGTCGATGTCAGGATCACCAGGATCCATGGTGACAAGCATACCCTCATAAAAACCATACATCTTGCAAAGTGCTTCCCAATTTTTGCAACCAAAATGGGTTACGCTCTCAGAACTATACAACTTTACTTCAAAATACATACCATGATGAGTCCTTAGGTGATTTTTCTTTGTTTTGAAATTTTCATGGTCTTCAAAATCCATCCTCTCCAAGACATGGCGTCTTGCATGGCATGGGATAAGCTACTCGAATTGTAAAAGATGAAAATTACACGTTGAAATAGTTGAAGTCATGCTTAATTACGAAAAAACACTTGTCGTCGTTGCGTACCGTTTCAACATCGAAGGTCTCCTCGAGCTTAATGCTTAAGCACCGATCTTCGTCCAGGTGAGGCCTGTCGCACAGACCTCGATCGTCGTGGCACCAGCTGCACTCCCCCGGGAGACTTTCATCGTCCGGTGATGACATTTCCTACATTCATAATTCAAAGATTAAACTTGTACAATTAAATATATGTACTACAAAAATTAAATCAGATCATTATTATTCATCACGGGTTGACTACCGGTCTGTCGAGTCTTTTTCTTGAAAACTCTCAGCTCGCGTGGTGTATAAATTCGACCGTTGGTGATGGTAGCTCCTCCTTTCGTTCCCGAGTGCATTACACCAAAATGTCTAGCACACGGGAACGAAGGAGAAGCAACCCCCACGACAACAGTCGGGATTTTTCGTCCTCTCACATGTGGTGGAGACCGTCACACACTGATTCCTCTCTGACATTTGCGACCGTCGGCGATGGTCGTTACTCCTTCTTCCCCTAGTGCATAACAAAGGTCAAGCACCCATAGAAGAAGGAGAAACGACCCCCATGACAATAGTCGGGCTTCTTCGTCCTCTCTCATATATGTGATGGAGCCTCGACAGAATTAAAGTCAACCCGAAATGTCGTTTAATTATTTTTCAAGAAAATCCAGGCCATTCGATATTTCCTACATATTCTAGCACAAGTCATGCCAGAATTCACGGAAAAATCGGGCATGACCTTTGCTAAAAAAGGACATATCGAGCGCCTGAAATTTGCCAGAACGGAAATTAATGAACACCCCGGCAAAACATAGGCCACTATAGGAGGTGTAACCTACAAACATGGCCGACCACTTGGGCAAGCACATATCCTATTTGAGAAACACAAGATATACATGTTTATATCTACATCATATGAGCATTCAATAAGCAAAACCAAATCATAAAAAAATTTGTTATTCAAATTAGCATGCATTCAATAAGAAAAACTACATCATCTCTTGCGTCCGTACATCGTCGAATATTATCACTAATACACCTCGAATAGTATCATATATATAGCATCGCTAATACATCTAGAACCGTAGCGCTCGACGGGTATCGGCGCGGGCGGTGGACACCCAAAGAGAAGGAACCATCACGGGATCATAGCTCCAGTGAGATCCCTGAAGAACCTGCCAGGTATTGTCGAACCTGCCCTCCAATGCAACCATGTAGCGACGGACGTGCTCGTCCTCCTCGCTAACATAGTAACGTACCACCTCCGCGGTGTCCGAAAGCCTCGGCACCGTCACTGGACCACGCGACCGCCACCAAAGAAGGTTCAGGTCAACGACGGGCTGGCTCCTCACCAAGTTGCGCCCCCCGGAAGGTAGCACCTCCCAGTACCAGCCCGACGGAGCCCAGTCCCGGACATGGCCCCTCTGATCAAGCTGACCTCCTCCACCAAGTCGACGACGAGGATGCGGGATAAGCATCGTCGACGTCGATGCAGGAATAATTGTTTTAACTAAAAAATAACAACAAATGTGACACCTAAAACACCTAAATTCTATTAACTACACCTAATTAAAAACCTACATTTTAAACATGCTTCGATCATAACTAGGGTTCATACTATGTTATTCTAAGATTAAACACCTAAAATACCTAAATTAAATTAACAACATGGGGTGGCTGGTCTCACCTCGATCGAGGTCGGAGGGTCGGTGTGACAGGACAGCGGCAGGGGATGATGCATGGCTCCTTGATCTCTGCAAAAACAAAATATAAACAAAAAAATTATTATCGTCATCCTAGGACTTAGTGAAACTCCATAAGCTACCTTGAATTATTCTATTCAAATTTACTTATAATTTCCTATTATTTTCAAATTTTTCTTATTCAAATTTTCTTATAATTTCCTATTCTTTTAAAATTTACTTATTCAAATTTTCTAAAAATTTCCTAGTCTATTCAAAAGACCTACATTTACCTATTATTTCGTTGTTATATTTTATTCTATTCAAAATTACTTATTCAAAATTTCTAAAAATTTCCTATTCTATTCAAAGGACCTACATTTACTAATTTTTTCAATTTCACATTTTATTCTATTCAAATTACTTATTCAGATTTTCTAAAAACAGAATATACTAAAAACCTACATTTACTTAAAAAAAATCTAAAAATTCTAAAAACTTCCTATTCTATTTACAAAAAGGGGGAGGTGGAGGTGGGAGGAGGAGGAGGAGGAGGAGGAAGGAGGAGGAGGGAGGAGGAGGTGGTGGAGGAGGGAGGAGGAGGAGAGAGCGGGAGGGGAGGAGGAGGAGGGGTCACTGGAGAGGGAGGAGGAGGAGGGGACCGCCGGGGAAGAGGGAGGAGGAGGAGGGGGGCGCCGGGGAAGAGGGAGGAGGAGGAGGGGGCCGCCGGGGGAGAGGGAGGAGGAGGAGGAGGGAGGCACCTTGGGGGTGGAGGAGGATGACAACGACGGAGGAGGAGGGACGGCGGCGACGGCGACGGCGACGGAGCGACGTACGATGTGAGTGTGAGGGGGGAAGTGAGGGCGCGCGCGCGGGGCAGTTTTGGATAAGGGCTTTAGTGGTAGCGCTTGTTTCTAACAAGTGCTACTGCTACGATCAATAGCAGTAGCGTTTTTTCTGAACCAGCGCTACTGCTAAAATCAATAGCAGTAGCGCTCTCTGTATAAACGTGCTACTGCTAACGTTAAGCATGTAAATTTTTTCAAAAATACATTGGTCATCAATGATCTTTTTGTGTAGAATCTAAATTGTCAATAGGAATCTTCTCCAGTTTAAGAACCGGTGAAGATTTCTATTGCGGCCATAGATCCTACACACAGAGTTCAATGAAGACAAAGTGGTTATGATGGTTTGAGAAGCACCATATTTAAGGTGGTAAAAATTCTGTTCGCGGAGCGAGGTGGGAGTAAACTTTGGTCGTAGGAGGAGACTGCATGTATCAGTAGCGCTGGTAAGGGAAAAAGCGTTGTTGCTAAGATCAATAGTAGTAGCGCTTGTTTCCCATGTGCGCTACTAGTATTCCTGGTATACTTGGGAACGGTCTGTTAGTTTTAGTAGTAGCGCGTTTTCCCTCTCCAGCGCTACTGCTATGCTCATAGTAGAAGTGCTTGTAGGGAAACAAAGCTACTACTAATTAGCATCAGTGTTTACTCTTTTCCGGCGCTACTACTATGCTACTGTGTATAAGCATTTTCCTAGTAGTGGGGTATGCCTCTCTTCTCTCTCTGGCTCTGACTTGGAATGAATGATTTTTACCCGGCGGTCGATTTGAGTCAATTCTTCCTCTCATAGATCCCTAGGACCATCAATGGCAATGAATGGAGCGGGGTGGTTGAAGATCTATCTGCTCGTTGTCACCATCAATCTCCATGCGTGAAGCTAGTTGCGTTTGAATCTGTGGACAGTGGGAGAAAGTTTCTGGCATGTGCAGAGAAGGTTAGACCCTCTTTCGTTGTTACAAATCATTTGTTAGATGTGATTCAGACACTTTCACGGCCCCAACCCATTCATGCCACACCTTCAACCAAGCGCATCCTAAGACAGTGTCACAGTTTGTACCTAGTATCTAAAATTGTTGCCATCTCATCAGCGGTGCCATTAGAAAATTATTTGGCACCGCTTGACGATTTAATGCAGCCAACTTTGGTCCACACATCTGAGCAGCCAAGCAGTAAAATACTAAATCTTTATGGCACGAAGGAACTGGGCATCGGAGCAACTAGGTGCTCCGGAGTCTGGGTCCCTGATTTTATTCCGTTGCATCGGCTCGCCAGTGCAGGGCACAGGTGCAAGATGTAGAAACAATTGTCTTTACACCAGTTTTGGCATACATAGTGGACAACCTTAGTGCTATTAGTTCTATGTTACTAAATTTGTGCATGTACATACCTGTTAGTATCAATTTGCGGTCATCCAAACACTGTCGCTATGCTGTTGCAGTTATATTTACCTTCCTCATAAAATGTTCAATTTGTTATTTATTGTACATGAGTAAGAACTTGTAGCGTTGTTGTAGTTAATTATAGCTACTGATGTTTATGAATTTGGTTGTTGTCTCAGTAGCAATTAATTCATTTGCACATTGAATTTTTGAGAAGATATGTCATAATTAACATGTTTCTTCGGTTTTTCAAAATAAGCATTGGTGATTTTCTATATTGCTATAAAGCCATTTCCCCTACAATTGTTACCGATCTAGTTTTAAATATTATAGGATGAACAGAAGTGTTCTTACTTGGAGTGGGTTGATCAAGAGTGGCCACAGTCTTTGAAGATGTGCCTAGCAAAGCTCTGGAGCATGTATGAGGAAGAGAACAGAGGTAGGCGTAGAGAAAGTGTTGTCAACACTGAAGAATATTTGAAGATGCGGGATAAAAAGAGGAAGGTGGAGAATGAGCTCAGATTTTTTAAATCGGGCTTTTCTAAGATGGTGTTGGCGAAGGAGGAGGCACTTTCCTAGTTGGCCAGTGCAAAACAGGTTCTTACTGAACTGAAAGCAGAGGTGGATAAGATGAGCCTGGATGATCTCGATTAGGGAAATGAATATATTGCTCTAATATTGTTCTTATGAAGTTGAACTAGCTATATGTTGTATTGTGCTGTTTTCAGGTAGCTATCGTACTGTGCTGTTAAAATATATTTATGTGCCTGATATGAAATTGGCAAACAGCCGTTCGATATGAAATGTGAATTTGGGTAATACTAGAATTATTAATTGTAAACTAATAAACCTGCTAAATGTGTCATGGAACTTTACAAACGGTTCTAACAGTAAAAGCGCTTGTGATGGATAGCCCAATGCCACACAATTTTCTTCATCAAATCGTGTGTGATGTAGTTGATAAAAGCAAACGGTTAACCAAGGCAGAGCGTGTGTGATAGTTACACCTATCACACACGAGCCTATAAATAAACCTGTGTGGGATGTACATACGAACAGAAACGTTTTTCCTGGAATGACTGTGTGGGATATACATACGAACGGAAACGTTTTCCATGGATTGACTGTGTGGGATGTACATAAGAACAGAAACGTATTCCTTGGATACACTATGTGTGATATACATACGAACGGAAATGTTTTTCTAGGATTCACCGTGTGGGATGTACATACGAACGGAAATGATTGGGTTTCGATGCCTCGCCCGATCGCACACGAGCTCATTTTCCCCCAGCCTGTGTCCCAGGAGGGCCTATCCCCGACGGTTTCTAGGTCGTGTGGGAAGGACCCCCCCTATCACCCACACTCACTTGGCGACGGTTCCAAATGTCGTCGCAAGAAGGGGTTAAAAACCGTTTGTATAGCACCGACGCGTACCAGTGCCATCAAGTTGATGTGGATCCCAAAGAAGAAGAACTAGAGTGTTCTTGAGGGTGACTCCGCCAATATACTTCACTCATATTCATTTTGGCAAGGACAAGTGCAATCAACTTTCATATATTGTCATGGAGTCACAAGCCCTCTTGTTGGTAAGACAAGGGACAAGGTAACCTAATGCTTTCATGGACATCATCATAAGTGTGTTTCACTCTATGTCTATGTCTATGGATATCCTTGTATGTTCCTTGTGGGACTAACCCATGTACGTATTGAAAGTGCAACACTCCAGTGGATTTCTCCAAATAATCTACATCAACATTGAGCATCCACATCTTCAACATCTACATGAATTCATCATCGACAAAACCCAACGTCAGTTCATCCCTCCTAGGGGGGATATCACATCTAGGGGAGCTTTACTCTAAGAATTGAGCTAAAGCAAATCTAACGATGTGAAAACAACAATGCTTTATGTAAAAGTGGTAATCCCACTTGTGCTTAAACGATGAGTATGACCTACGATCAGATGGTCTCATTTGACTCCTCAGTCAATATACTCATATATAGATGACCTAGTCATCGCCAATTGCCTGATAGATGCTAGAGTGTATGTGCATGCTTTGCCACATGTTTTATTTGCTATCTTATTTTTTGAGCATGTTGGTTGCATATTTTTCTTCACTCGAGGACATCCATTTGTTGTTTTGATTGATTGTTTTTTCCTTTTGCCAAATGGATGGACAAGAATGCCTAAGTACTTCCTCTAGCTATCTATGCTTTTCCTCATCTCAAACTCTATTCATGCAACATCACAAAATTTGAACAAGTCACTTTTGGACACTCCGGGTGAGTAGCACTCGGAGCCATCGTCAAAGGCTTAACATCCAAAACCTCTTAATGATTTTTGGTCAGACCAACCTATCCAACTTGGTCTCACCGAAATCATTAAGTTGATCTAGGTTTTCATCTCGGTGCCACCGATTAGAACGGTTCGGTCACACCGAGTTGCAGCAACTGCTAGCAGTGTTGCATCTCGGTGCCACCGAGACGTTCCACTCGGCGCCACCGATAGTGTCTGGGTATATATACCATGGCTCGAAGTTTGGAAATTCCTTCAAACACACTCGCCCGCGCCTCCCTATCACTGCCGCGCCTAGGTCTTCGGATCATCGCCGTCTCCGCCAGTGTGCCTCTGCCGCTAGTCTCCGCCGCCATCAACGGGTATCTTCACTGCCGTTGCCGCCATAGCGATCCGTCACCAAGTTAGGGTACGGATTCGACCTTTGTGCTATCCTTTATTCTGATTCTTGCACAAAGTTCATTGCATGTGTTCCTCCCACGTATGAGATCAATCTATCCCGCAAATAAATACTTTAGAATAGATTTGATGCAAAAAATTAGGATTAGGTTTCTACCGAACCCATCTCGAACCGACCGATCTGAGGAGTTCGGTCACACCGATTGGCCCTGGCCATTGCACTAAGTACAACTCGGTCTGACCAAAGCGTACAAATCAGGGAGACCGAAATCACTTTCTTTGTGAAACCCTAGCATCTCGGAGTCACCGAACTGCATATCGGTCAGACCGAAACTGCATGTTTAGACTCTGTTAGTGCTTTGGTATCACTGAGTTTGTCAAATCGGTAGATCCGAAATGCTTTCTGCAGAAGTTTTTGTCTAAATATTTTGCAAAACAAGTTGTATTTTGTGATGCTCATCTACTCTATCCACACCCATCTATTCACAGGGTCAGTTGCAGCTATGTCAGAAGGTAGTGATAGTGAGAACAAGTCTGAAGGGCAAGTGAATCTCAGTGAGGGCACTAGTTCCTCTAGCGGCTATGATGAGGGGAGTAGAAGCACTCCCAGCAATTTGCCTAAGGCAGCTACTAGGAAAATGAAGAAAATAACATCTGAAAGTGAAAATGAGGATTTTGTCGTTGAGGAGGAAGTGACCTCCAAGAAAAAGGTGCTCAAAAAGGAGTATGTTGTCACGCCAAGCCTGGATCTGCAGAAAGCTCCACCTAGGAGAGCTCCAATGTCCAAAGTCAGAGCCTCAACCCAAGAAACCATGAAGTTCACATTGGAACAGTTTGATGATGAAGCTGCTGATGGAAAGAAGGTGCTTGGAAGACCTTCCATGAGGGAAGATGAGGAGGAGGAGGAGGAAGAAGAGCCTGCTGCACCTTCTGCCAAGACACAGAAGTTGATGGGGGATGCTATCAGGACTGGTGCTGCTCCTTCAAAGCCCAAGTCTGCTCCCAAGTCTGCTCCCAAATCTGCTGCACCCAAGACCTCAGCTCCAGCTCAAGCACCCAAGACAATAGCTCCCAAGAGATCAACAAGGAATGTCTCAGCTGCAAACAAGAACAAGACCCCAGTGCCTGAAGTTCAGGAAGATGATGAGCCACTAGTGCTCAGGAAACTCAAGCCCAAGATCCCAGATCATAATGATGATCATCCTGTGGTAGAGAATATGAAGCTAAGAAAGGATGCAGGTCTGAAACAATGGAGAAAGACTGATCCTTATGCCATAAGAAGAAGGACTGTTATGGACTATCGCTTTCACACCATAGAACAATATCACTTCTATGAGACTGTATTGTTGGACAAGAATCCGATTGTTTGCGACATAAAATGGGTTGATTGGGAATATATTGATGAGAATGAGGATTATTTTCCCCATGTGCACAAGAGCTTCAGGATGAATGGAGTTGACAAGTTTGTTGGTCAGAAATTAACAAAGTGGAACGATGAGATGATCATGCAGTTCTACTCCATAGCCCACTTCTACCCTGATGGTAAGATAGTATGGATGACAGAAGGCACCAGATAGCAGTCAACAATCTATGAATGGGCCATGTTGATCAATGCTCCAGAAGAAGCTGAAGATGATCTTGATGTATACAGCAAGCCTAGGAAAGATCACAAATCCATGGCTAAGTTCTACAAGACAATTCCTGATACAGCTTTGGACACACACAAGTTTGGTTCTATTTACTATCTGCTTGCTGGTTTGACTACAATGAACACTATCTTGAGGCACAATCTGTTGCCCAAGTCTGGAGATCACAGGATGATACGTGGTCACTCCATCAATTTGCTCCATTTGTTTGATATCACTACAAAAAAAAGACACATCCGTGACATTTTGGGCCGAACGAATTTTTTTCCTGTCATATATATGACACTTCTATGACGATAATTGTGACAAAACCCGGTATTATCATAGATGTGGTGGGCTCCTACTTCCATGAAAAAAATCATGACAAAAAATGGGCTTTTCATCCTGGGCTGGCCGGAGACGCAGCTGCATGACATTCTTTGGGCCGTCCATGACGCAAAAAACCGTGGTAGAAGCGAGGGGGAGGAAAATTTCGGGGAGTTGCCGGTTACTGTGGGAGAGCGATGCGCGTTTCTCTTGTAATGACGCTGCTGGCGTGTCGAGGCGTTGGCTCTAATCAAGCCGAAGCGAGGCGTTGGGCTCTAATCGAACCCGGCGATTGCAGACCGCAGTTACGCGTTATCGAACCCGAGCGATTGATCGATGGATGTTAATCGAACCCGATGGAGCGATTCTTCGCTCTGCTGCTAGTGAGCGTTATGGGGGTTGGATGAATAAAGGAGCGGTGGCGTTGCCTCTGGATGAACAGGACCCCGTGGTGTGGAGGGCTGGATGAACAGTAGACGGTGAGGGGTGGCCGTGGAGGGGTGGTTGAACAGGACCCCGTGGTGTGGAGGGCTGGATGAACAGTAGACGGTGGAGGGGTGCCCGTGGAAGGGTGGTTGAACAAGATGGCGGTGGAGTAGCGCGGTGGCGGCTGGATGAACAGGAGCCCGTGGAGGCTGGAGGAGGTCGACGGGAGCCCGTGGAGGCTGGAGGAGGTCGACGGTGGAGATGAACAGTATCCCGTGGAGTCCCGTTTTGTGGTACGCCACACCCCTCCCCCCGTTTCGACCGTAGCGCTCCAACACAAGTCCGTTTGGTCTGCTTTTATGGCACGCCACACCCTCCCGATCAACAGGACCCCGTTTCGACCGTAGGAGGTTCGTTTCCTCCGCTTGGCGGTACGCCACACCCTCCCGCTCAACAGACCCCGTTTCGACCGTAGGAGGTCCGTTTCCTCCGCTTTACAGACGCCAGGCCCCTCCCGATCAACAGGACCCTGTTTCGAACGTGGCCGGTCGAACACAAGGACGTTTCCTCCGTTGTGCGGTACGCCAGGCCTTGTTTCCATCGCCTGTTCCGTCCAAGCCCTCCCGATGAACACGACCACGCATTCTGTTCCGACCCAGCCGGTTGGCTCCCCATGAACACGACGACGATGTTGTTTCTCCGTTCCAACCCAGCCATGTACGTATGCGCGAGTAGGCGTTCGAGACCCTGCTCGTATGTATGTACGTGGCCGTATTTTCTTTCTTGCACCCTCGCCATTGTACGTACGTGTACATGCTACGTGCGCGCCTCTACATCTATGACACGTGTGCGCCTCTACATCGACCAGTATGTACGTACACGTTCACGACCAGAATGACAACGCTACGTACGCTTTGACCAGGTGGGTCCCGGTATCGAGCACTTCCTTGCGTCGAAGATGTAGCTGGTGGGTCCCAGCAATGATCGGGGCGAATCGTTTTTGCCGGACGCACTTCCTTGCGTGCGAAGGTGTAGCTGGTGGGTCCCAGCAATGGGGGAAACATTTTTCGCGAAATATGGTGGCCCGTCCGGTGGGTCCCATTGTCGTGTGGAGGAATAATTATTTTGCAAGTAATAAGGAGGCACTTCCTTGCTGCGGCCATGGACCCGGTATCGGCCTCTCCACGTCTGATCCACGTCCAATGGAAGCCGTTCCTTGACCACGTTGACCACGCCGCGCCGAGAGCACCAGGGCGGTAGACAACGGCGAGGCCTAGGAAGGGACGACGCGGAGCCGGAGAAGACGCGTCAGTGGATGCCCACGCGTAGAGGAGTACGAGGGTTCACTGGTTCACTGCGGTGTGAGGCTGCCGTCACCGCAGAATAACAGGGGGTGTGGGTGAGTAGAGGGATGGCCTGGCCAGCGGTGGGAGTAGTAGGGGGCGGTGAGGCCTCCGCCGCATCGCAGCCGGCCACGGGAGGCAGGAGCACGAGGCACGACCGGCGCTGGTTTGGGCGGCTGGAGCAAGAAGACCAGAGGTTGAAGAAGCACTATGGCCGTTGGATGGACATCGTACGGTCACTGGAGCTAGAATCGTGCATATTGACTAAGTTGACAAAGCCCTCCATCCTCGTCAACTTAGTAGGCCCACAAGTCAGCCTGCCACTATACTGGGTCCCAGCTAACAAGGGGAGTATTCATTTTTTTTGTGCGTAATAAGGAGGCACTTCCTTGCGTTCGAAGATATAGCTTGTGGGTCCGAGCTGTCGTGGCCGGTAATGTTTTTGTGAAATCTGAGGCCCTTTCGGTGGGTCCCGATGTCGTGGAGGAATCATTATTTTGGCGTAATAAGGAGGCATTTCCTTGCGTGCGGCCGTGGACCCAAATGTCGGCCTCTCCACGCATGCACCACTTCAGATGCATGTCGGTCGTTGACCACGTTGACCAGGCCGCGCCGAGAGCACCAGTGGCGGTGGACGATGGCGAGGCCTAGGAAGGAAACGACACGGAGGCAGGAAGACTCAAGCTTGTTTCCAGCGGAGGGGAGTACGATCGAACGAGGGTTTATCGTCTGCCCGCCATCGCCAGAGAATAACAAGGTGTGGGTGAGTAGAGGGATGGCTAGGCCAGCGATGGGAATGCACGGGCGGTGAGGCTGCGCGGCAACACTGACCCGCCAAGGAGGAGGGAAGCAGGCAGTCCACGGGCGCTTGTTTGAGCGGCCGGAGCAGGAAGAGCAGAGATTGAAGAAGCACGACGGCCGTTGGATGGCCATCCAACGATCCTTTGCTGTCGTAAACCTTTTTTTAAGAAAGCCTCAAATCTGTGGAAAATAGCATACAGCCCATCTGCCATTATTTCTAATAATTTACTGCCATTTGCTAATTCTTAAGGTTTTGTTTGGAGCCCATATTCTTTTTGTTAGCATTACAACCCATATTGTGGCCACGGTTAAAAATTATACGAAATTTTGCATATTTCGGTGCGGTCCGAACTGTTTTTAATCCCGAAATTTCGACTCACATTCAAACTGATTTTAAAAATAAATGTATATCAATATAAAATCCAACAAATTCTCCACGCATAAAAATTAATGTAATTTGAAAACTCGAAATGAAAAAACATATTTGAAACTAATTGCCGGTTTGATGTGTTTTAAAAATGTACATCCCATTTCTCATTACTGATAGGCCATTTTCTCGGCCCAAATTAATGAAGCTCTCCTCGTCTAGTAAGATTTGCAGCCCAACAGGCCTGACAAAGCGACTTACTTGGCAAATCACAAAAAAACTTGGTTGTGGCCTTGGACCCAGCTGTCAGCCTCTCCACGTACAGTACTCTTCCGATGGAAGTCGGTCATTGACCACATTGACCACGCCGTGCCAAGAGCACCAAGGCGGTGGACGACGGCGAGGCCTAGGAAGGGGACGACGAGGAGCTGGGGAAGACGCGGCAGTGGATGCCACGCGGAGAGGAGTACGAGGTTCACCGGTCTGGTCAAGGGCGTGAGGCTGTCGCCAGCAGAATAACAGGGGTGTGGGTGAGTAGAGGGATACCTGGGCTAGCGGTGGGAGTAGTAGGGGCGGTGAGGCCTCATGGCATCACAGCCCGGCCACGTGAGGCAGGAGCATGCTGCACGACCGGCGCTGCTTTGGGCGGCTGGAGCAAGAAGACCAGAGGTTGAAGAAGCACTATGGCCGTTGGATGGACATCGTACGGTCACTGGAGCTAGAATCGTTCATATTGACTAAGTTGAGAAAGCCCTCTGTCCTCGTCAACTTAGTAGGCCCACAAGTCAGCCACCCACTTTGATGGGTCCCAGCTAGCAGGGGGTATTCATTTTTTGGTGCGTAATAAGGAGGCACTTCCTTGCGTGCGAAGATATAGCTGGTGGGTCCGACCTGTCAGTGGGGGGGGACGTTTTTTTCGCGAAATACAGAAGCCCTTCCCACGTACAGTGCGTAATAAGGAGGAACTTTCCTTGCGTGCGACCATGGACCTCGTGGGTCCCAGCCGAGCTCTCCACGCATCTGATCCTCTTCCGATGACTCTCAGATATGTTGACCAGGCCGAGCGCATTGAGGCGGTGGACGGCGGCAAGGCCCCAGACCGGAATGACCCGGAGATGGGGAAGACGCGGCAAGGAGTCGTGACGGCGAGGACTGGGAAACTTGACTGGTTCGGCTGCGGGGTGGGCCTACACTCGGCAGAGAATAACAGGAGGTGCGGAGTGGAGGGATGGCCTGGCCGTCGGCGGGGTAGCGTTTCGCTGAGGAGCGCAAAACAACACCGCTAGACGCCAAAGGCTGGAGCAGGCGGTTCCGGCAGCGCTGGGGGAAGAAGACAAGAGATTGAAGAAGAATGTCGGCCGTTGGATGTAAATTCAACGCCTTCTTAGGCTTCGACCTACTGGCCCACATGTCAGCCAGTCCATTTGTTTTTTTAGTCCATTTGGTGGGCTGGGTGAAACAATGATGTAGCATCTATGTAGCCCGTTTAAATCCCATTTGCATTTTTCTCGAAATCCATGGACTTGCTGGGCTGGGTGAAAATATCATGTTGGGCTAGACGGAGAAATGTTATAAAAACATAAACACATGATTGCACGTCAGTAAAATCTTTGCAAGCTTATGTACGCAATCACTAGGAGTTAACTTGGCAAGTTATATATAAACAAATATTATTATTATTTTGTAAGAACTTTCAACTTACGAAATAAAATATCATTTTAATTTGATGAGTTAATAGTACGTGGGGTATTATTATTTTTAGGCTAGACGTGGGACAGTTGAGTTGGTTCTAGGGGAAAGTCTTGGAGAAAACTTCGATTCGAAAAAGAAAGTGGGAGAAAATTCAGAGACCTGCTGGGTCCACCTGAGGAGAGGAATATGTTGGGAGGAAGGAGACTCAAAGCACGATAGCCGAGTGAACTAGTTTTCTTTACGGACAAGTGAACTAGTTTACATACATTAGCAAATAGCCACTAAAAAAAGCAATCAGGTTAATGGGTTCTTAAAAGAAATATTTCGGACAAAACAGATAATTACGACACATAGGCTAATGCATGAAACACTCAGATGATAAAGGTGCTTATAAACGGATAAAGTACAACATCTAGACCTTCACAGCACGCTTGATCATGACGCCGCTGCGGTGTCCGTGTACTCGTCGTTACGGGAAGCGGAACCGCCCTCATGTCCAAGATATGCATGTACATGTCGTAGCATGCGTGTCGTCCTTGGACGCATAGGTTATGTAGGCTAGATTCAGAGGTACCTCCCACGTGTTCAGTCGTCTTCTTTCATGTTGGCGTATCGTGGGTCGATGATGGTCTCAAAGAAGGTCAACCACGGAGTCCTTCTCCGCCCATTGTCGATGATCTTGTATTGCTTCGGATGTCGACAAGCTTGTTGCACCGGATGGCCAAATCATCGCGTTCTTCCTTCTCTCCACCGTAGCGAAGGTGCGATACTGCCGATGAAACGGGCGAATGCTCCGAACCTGGTGCAGCCATAGGATCGAGGCGAGGCGTAGCTTCACCGAGTCCGTATCGTTGGTGTACATCACATTCAACTTGGTGCAACCATAGGACTGAACGGCGAACTAACTCCTTGCTGAAGTCCATATCCAGCAGGCTCACCCCTCGGATCGCCATTGGAGTCTCTTCGAGCACGGTTAATAGTATAGCCAGCTGCTGGCTATAAGCCAGTGCCATGTCATCTACAATCCATCTTATAGTCAACATGTACAATAGTAGATCAAAAGAGTGTACTCTTTTTTATTATGTGGCCCACCTTTTATTCTCACAAAGTGGCCAGGAGCACGTGCTAGAGGTGGCTCTTCTTGAAGAGCCCGCTTACCTTTTCTCTCCTTTTCTCTTTCCTCCAACTAAGCAGAAATATACTAGTTTATGCCTTATAGCCCGCCGACTCAGCTCTATTGTACTTGCTCTTGAAAGTGAACGAGTGTGTAGGCGGCGGCAGCAGCTTGTTTTTCAGCTCTTGGGGAACTGGATTCAACAAAGAAGTCGAGTGTGTACTGCGACAACAGTTACTACCCTCCCTCGTCCGCTGCATCGCCCGTGAAGATGCACCCGCGGCGCATTCAAACGCCTCCATTAAGAAACCTACTCCGGCCACACGTGGTTCACGAGCGGGTCTGTATTGGTACTGTAATAACAGGAGTTAGTGGTCACTTTATTTAAATTTAATTAGCTTTAATAGAAATTTATACTTAAAACAAGAAATGCATTGGCTCGTACTATCAGTGCCACAAGATCAACATGCACAACAATTAGAATTATTATTCTCGGGGCCTTTACGATCAACACATTTGTCGCACTTTCACAAAGATAATACTACCAAGTTTGAATTGTTTGTTATGGTTGTTGTCCTCTGCATCATCATGCCGTGTTTCCCGACTTGCAAGATTCGTAACCAACAAATAAGATCCAAATAATAAGTACAACAAAGATTCCTACACATGTCATTGATTCCCGACTTGCAAGATTCGTAACCAACAAATAAGATCCAAATAATAAGTACAACAAAGATGCCTACACGTCTCATTGATTCCCGACTTACAAGATTCGTAACCAACAAATAAGATTCAAATAATAAGTACAACAAAGATGCCTACACATCTCACTGATTCCCAGCTTGCAAGATTCAGAACCAATCCATTAGAGCCTTTTGATAAAGTGAATATCGGGATTAAATCCATCTTGGCAAGCCATGTCATAGAATCGAAGAACTTGGCGAATGCTCTTGACTGTCACAACATCTGTAGTAGAGTATTCCTGTTTGCACAACATGTTTGCATAGCACAAACAAGGAGACAGGAGAGCATGATTTCGCTTTAGTTGAACCATTTTGTGCAGTTCCACCAAAATTGAGAGATGTTGCTCTTGACCGTCACAACATCTCTGTAGTAGAGTATTCCTGTTTGCACAACATGTTTGCATAGCACAAACAAGGAGACAGGAGAGCATGGTTTCACTTTAGTTTAACCATTTTGTGCAGTTCCACCAAAATTGGGAGATGTTGCCCACGTGACATTTTAGTTGAACTACACAAGACACTCATTCCAAAAAAGTGTTTTGTGCAGTTCACCAAAAGGTCACAATAGCAAAAAGGTGAAATGGATATCCCTATCTGCACAAAATGATAGAAAGTAAACAGTTGCTGGTCAATAAGAATATATGAAACATATACAAAATGAAAAGAAGCATCTTAATTATGTTCATAGCAATCACGCAAGGATAGTAGAAATTTTAAAACGTCGACAATGCTTCATGTTACCGTAAGCATTACGATCAACAATGAGATTCCTCGGATATGGGATTACTTTAATGGTGGCATTGCTTGTTTACTGCATACGATAAATTAACAAAGCAGCTAAAGAGTTGGTTTAAGGGCATGGGACCGTGGGGACACCAGGACACTCAACAACAGTAAAGGAGCAACTTACTTATCATCTTTGGGGAAAACAGCAGAGTGCCATTTGTAACACGCTTAATTGCATCTTATCACTTTGGAGGCATTAGATTAACAATAACTGGTTAGACATGTCCCTAAGGTAACAGTGTGATCGCTTCATTTTACATGCGCCCTTACAACAAAAGGTTGGTTTACCCACAAAAAAAAACAGCAAAAGCTTGGTATAAGGACATGCGATAGTGGACGCATCAGCACAATGTACCTACAAGGAGGCATAAAGTGGTGATGCCGAGCTTGTTCACGCTATGTGAGGGCAGCAAACCTAATCTTGGAGACCTTTTACTATGTGAGGGCAGCAAATCTAATCCTGGAGGCCTTTTACTATGTGAGGGCAGCAAATCTAATCCTGAGACCTTTTACTATGTGAGGGCAACAAATCTAATCCTGAGACCTTTTACTATGTGAGGGCAGAAAATCTAATCCTGAGACCTTTTACCATGTGAGGGCAGCAAATCTAATCCTGGAGACCTTTTACTATGTGATGGCAGCAAATCTAATCCTGGACATACTCTGTTGACTTGTCCAACAGCCGCCACTTTCTATCCTTTTTTCAACCAATAATAGATCTATTCCTTATCCAGTTTGTACTGCCTTTTCCCATTATTTCCCTTTTCAACCAAGAGACTGGTTGGGTATCCGGTCTCTACTACTTTTACCATATTATTTCCTCTTTGAATCAAGTCCTAGATTCATGCTACAACTTTCCCCCCTTCCTTCGTTGTTTGAACAAAGCCCTAGATTCGAATGCATGAAGTAGCTTTACCTCTAATAATACTAACAATTTAGGTGGCTTTGTAAGAGCTGATGGGAGTAGAAAAAGATGCACATGCAGACACGTGGGGAGCTGGGGCAGTAGAGCAAGGCTGCTTTCGAAGAACTTATACCTGAGGGTCGCTGGGATGTCGGCGGAGGCAGTTCGGATCTGTGGACAATACGGCAGGGAGGAAGAAGGGTCGGAGGACCTCCCGAGCCGGCGCTGTGTCGGAGAGAACGGCACGGGCAGAGGATCGGGCCCCTCCGGCAGCTGTGGGTTTCCTCCCTCGACGGTGATGCCCGTGTGAATGATGCACCTTTTAGTCCTCTACACACACCGGCCGAAGGGATCCGGCCGGATCTGTGACCAGCGGTGAGCAGAGAGAAAATGTCGCTACCGCTGTCTTGTTTATATCTGGAGAGGATGAGAGAATGAAGAGAGCAACCCAAGTAAAGCAAGCGCTCGAGGCCCTGCGTCCATATATAGTGGAGTGATTAACTTTTTTCTCTCCACAACAAGCGTTTCAATTTGTGTACGTGGCATTAAAGAAAAGAAACTCCCTATTTAAGGTGACTACTCTACGACTCCTACTTACTACTACTACAATACTACCTCCGTCCTGGTTTATAGGTCCCTTTTATAGTTTGTGCCAAATTTTGACTAAAGATTTAACTAACAAAATGTTAATGCATGTCAAGAAAAAATATCTCATTGGATTCGTATTTGAACATAGTTTTGAAAAATATAATGTCTGGTGACATGCGTGAACATTTTCTTAGTTTAATCTATGGTCAAAATTTGGCATGAAATACAATGGGGACCAATAAACCCGGACAGAGGTAGTATTGTTCACTTGTGCTCCCCACCCCTCCATTCATTGAACAACCCCACGGGTGAATAAACATACAGTAAGTACTGTATTTATATAGAACGAACAAGCTCGAACTATTTTCGCATAGTTAAAATTTGAGGGTAGGGCTTTTCCCGGGCAGTACGCGCGACGGTTTTTGGGTAGGTGGTTTGACAGAGAGGCGAGGAGGGTGAGCGAGTGGGGCTGTGCGATTTGTGGCCATTCTTCTTTGGAAAGACTTGTGATATGACCACTCACTATAGTCATGAATTACTGGCGCCCAACCGGGTGATGCCCCTTCCGTTCAGCGCTCTAATCTGGTGCATGACACGTCGACCGGATGTTGGCTCTCCCACATGTCGGAGTAGTAAGAAGGAGCAAAGAATGATGCGGTATATACTAGTACTATACTACTCCCTCCGTTCCTAAATATAAGTCTTTGGAGAGATTTCACTATGGACCACATACGGAGAAAAATGAGTGAATCTACACATAAAATGCATCTATATACATCCGTATGTGGTCCACAGTGAAATATCTACGAAGACTTATATTTAGGAACGGAGGGAGTACTACTGTGTCGGAGGAGTGCGAACCACGGCAGCCAGTGAACTAGTCGTATGTAACCACGGTAGCCCAAAGTGAACCAGCGAGAAAACAATAATGTGGTGATATGGCCATAAAAACAATGTGCTACGGTCCACACTGTAGCATGTACAAGAACACTCCTCTTTGTTTGGATCCACGAGTTAGAGCTACTTTGGGTTGAAATAGCCTCAAATTATCGAAACAAGAGGGGTTAGTTTGAGCTAGTTTGCTCTAACCCAGCTAAAAAAACTAGCCCGGTGGAGAGGTTCTAATTGGGTTAGTTATCCTAGGCCCACTAAAAGAGAACTAAAAAAATCCCACCTGCCCGCACCAGATCGCTCCCCCCCTCTCGCACGACTCCTCTCTGTTTCCCATAGGGACGCCTGCCCAAGCACCGCTCGCCCTCTCTCTCCTCGGGCCGCCCTCTCCTTTCGGCCTCCGCCGCCCTACTCCAGCCGCCCTCTCCTCCGACCTTCGAAGATCGCCCCGCTCCCCATTCACCAGTCGTTTTTCTCCCTCTGTCGTGCGCGGCGGCGGCGCATCTACCAAGGAGGTCGCGAGAGGGGTGAGTTTGTTCGTTCCTTCTCTGTCTCACGGCCATATCATTGATCTTGCTTGCTCTAGCGCTAATTCTGATTTGGAAAAGTAGATCCTGATCAAACTTGCTATAGATTTGTGGTGCACGCATGGAATTGTTTGATGCTACTTGAGGAGGTAATAAATCTTTCTAGAGGACCAAAGATTCAGGTCACCTTTCTAGGTATTTCAATTTCAGGCTTGCGTTATTCGTAGAGGCCCAAAGATTCAGTTCACCTTTCTTGGTATTTCAATTTCAGGCTTGCATTGTTTCTAGAGGCCCAAAGATTTAGTTCACCTTTCTAGGTATTTGAGTTTCAGGCTTGCATTATTTCTAGAGGCCCAAAGATTCAGCTCACCTTTCTAGGTATTTCATTTTCAGGTTTGCATTATTTCTAGAGGCCCAAAGATTCAGTTCACCTTTCTAGGTATTTCAGTTTTAGGCTTGCATTATTTCTAGAGGCCCAAAGATTCAGTTCACCTTTCTAGGTATTTAAGTTTCAGGCTTGCATTATTTCTAGAGGCCCAAAGATTCAGTTCACCTTTCTAGGTATTTCAGTTTCAGGCTTGCATTATTTCTAGAGGCCCAAAGATTCAGTTCACCTTTATAGGTATTTTAGTTACATGCTTGAATTATTTATAGAGGCCCAAAGATTAAGTTCCCAGTCGGCGGCAAGCGGCCCTGCTACCCATGCCGGTGTCGACCTCAACTCGCAAGGGCCGGCGTCGGAGGGGTTCCCGGGGCTTGGGCTCTACAGAGCCTTCCTCTAGAGCGACGATGGCGAGCTCCTCCCTCGGTGCGTGAGGGGCTCCGGGCTCCCTCCCTATTGTGAACAACTTCCGTGATGAGTTAGCTCATTCTTTGTTTCATGAAGTGTTTTTTTATTTTGTGAAGCTTGATTGACGACTTGTATGTTTAAGTGGGATATCTCATTTGTATGGACAAAGTAAAAATTATCATGTTTTGCATGCTTGATTGTCTAGATGGGTCGTTTATGTCAATTGTGAGCGGGAGGAGGCCACAGAAGAGCCGGCCACACCAAGAGGGTGCTTGGATCCAAGGGACTTATTTTAGTCTGACTAAAAATAGGGTCCAAAGTAGTCAAATGATTGAGATAGAGCATTTATTGTCAATCTAACCCTGCCATCCATACACCTCTTTGGTTTAGAGTTAGTTCAGTGTTAGAATCTAACTCTAACCTCTAACTGAGTTAGAGTTCTCCTCTTCTCGGTTCATCGCCATCATACTTTCCCCATTCCTGTGTTTTCAGTATCCTGCGAATCAAAGAGGCCCTTTTTTTGGGGAAAAATCAAAGAGGCCCTTAGACTGGTTTAGGTCCGGTCATTTTTTATAGAAGTGTTATGTCCAAAATTTAATGAACGTGCTCCAGTTTCCATGAAAATAATCCGATTTCATGTAGTAATTCATTGATTTATTTATTCTTCTGCGGGGGGTTTGCATGTAATTCGTGAGGTCTGAAATGTAAAGTACCCCGACATATGCTCTGAGTCGTGCATGCACTACGACCCAGATGCTCTATGTCCCACATGTCGGCAAATGGGAGCACGTGGAAATAGCCTAGGAGTACATATAGGAGGATAAATGCGTGAAAAATATGTATTGTGAAGCGTGGCCATGATTCAAAAGTAGACCTAAAGTGATGACAGCTATAGCTCTTACGCACCCAACTAGTGGTACTAGACATACGACTAATTTTTCCCTCAAAAAAGAGGCACGAGTGCTCAAGATCCTATTCTATAAACACGAGTCCCATCTCGACAACAGCGTCTGCTACAGCTAGCCCTCCACCCTCGTTTCTCTCTTCTAACTCTAAACTCGGCCGACGCCTTGGGTGGGTGGGGTGGGTTTGCTCAGCTATGCCCCACCTCACGGTGAAAACGCATTCTGTTGGAATAAAAATGCCATATACTCCCTCCGCTCATAAATATCAGCCTTTTAGATACTACTTCAAATGGAATACATCATACAGATGTATGAAGACATAGTTTAGAGTGTAGATTCACTCATTTTGCTCCGTATGTAGTAGTCACTTGCTGGAATCTTTAGAAAGACTTATATTTGGGAACGGAGGGAGTACTATACTAATAAAACATTAAGGCCATGAGGCGATGCATTGCTGGTTATAGGAGGCAAGAAGAAGAGATGCATCCATCGACGACGTCCACCTCCTCGACTCAGGGCGCCGGCCCACCGAACGGTGCCTAAGTAGCAGCGGATTTCGTGGCTAGGTCAACGTGCTTCTGAACAATGGCGTCCAAAGATTCCAGCCGCTGGAAGAAGGCCAACGTCTTTCTGTCCTCGCTTGCCTTGTAGTGGCCTATGTAGACGATTTCCTCGTAGACGTGGATGTGCAGGTCGACGGTTTCTTGCATGGCGGCGCTGCCGCGGCGGCCTCGAGGTGCACATTCTTCGTCGCGATCTCCGGCACCTGCAGGGCAACCAGGGCTTGAAAGAGTTCGTCACCATGTAGGACGATGAGGGTGGTAGGCAATGAGGAGCCTGGGCGCGCGGGCTGGAGCAGCACGGCAAGGTCGTCCGCGCACTTCTTGACGGCGGTGAACTTGCGGATGGAGTTGACCATCATGTCGTCCATGCGAGAGGCGAAGCCGGCGTCGGCGAGGGCTACGATGCCTGCGGTCGCCAAAGACTGGTGGAACGCTGCGCAGTCTTTGGTCCGCAGGCCGGCGCCTTGGATGATTTGGCACAACCGACTGCCACTCGCGTCCATCGCCTCCATAGGTGCTTGTGGCTTCTTGTCACTTGGTCTTGGATTGGAGTGAGCAGTGTTGCGCAGAGACTTGGGAGTAGATGGATTGGAGTGGTGGGGCGCCTTTATTATATGAGAGTCCAGACTCTATTGCATTCACATCGTGCTGGCTCTAGTCTTCTTCTCCAATTAATTCCCTCTGCATGTAATTGAGGATGCATCATTGACCGTTCAACGTCTCGGGAACCGCTACCCTCTTCCTCCTTGGCATTCAAGCACCTATGGACCCGTCGGCGATGAGGTGCCTATGGTGACTTCAGAATTTCAAGATGATAGTGCCGTGCGTGTGTGCGTTCATAGGGGTGAGTGTATGCACGTGTATATGAGCGCTTGCGTCTGTACTGTGTAAAAAAACAACAACGTAAATGCGTGTCAAAAAGAGACTAGTCAGTATACTCAATATTGTGCACCTCGGAGAGGAAAACGATAGAACTAGTACGTATTTATTTACTGTGCAGATTCACTCATTTTGCTCCATATGTACTCCGACTCGGTGTAGTCTAGTCACTTGTTGAAATATCTAGAAGGGCAAATACTCCTTTCTGGTTTACAGGGCTATACTAGCAAGTAGTTGTACGTACTAGCACAATAGTGGGATCACATAGCAATTTTGTCTCATGCAAGAGCACAGCTATATGCGTGCTCCAATGTTCGCAATCGCAACGCTTGGTTTGCGCTTGGCTCTTCGCCTCTTCGAGAAGACGAACAATGATGTTACTACTACTGCTTCTACAGTGTCGAATCCACTGCTACATGTCCGTCCACCACGAGCGGGACAGATAGCTTGTTGTGGAAGTACTACTACCAAGCAAAAGCCTATACTCGTTTGCGAGCGAGCGCGTGCATGGGCGAGGGAGAAGGCGTGTAGTAAAATCAAGCTTCTCCTCGTTCTACGAGTTGACGCGACACATCATAGCACTGGCCCCACATGCTTGCCTCTAAACTTGGTGAAAAGACCTGCAGGTGTACAATATATTTGCTGCAACCTCTAACATTTACCCACCACAAATTAAAATATATGTGGCCGTATGCATCGCTCGATGTCGAGGCCGGGAGTCCCCCTTTTCGAAAAAAACAAATTAAAATATATATTCCTGTCTTGACCAGATGAGGGTGCAAACTACAATCACCGTGGTGTGGTAGGGCGTAAGACTATTTTAATTTTAAAAAAAACTTCGAGACGACCACATAGCATGGAGCCAACCCCAACGATTTTAAGCTTACAGGCACGGTACACGCTATCTAGACTACTCTACACATGAAACTGCCACACGAGCGTCCGGGCTGCGCTTGGCTCTTCGCCTCTTCGGGAAATCGAACAATGATGGTGTACTACTGCACCTGGAGGAGTACTACAAGACGCTTCGCCATCTCGCACCGATTGAACTGCTGCATGTCCACCGCGTGCAAGGGAGGGAGAGCATGTAGCAGCTTCTCCTAGTCTTGCCAGCCACCACACTCATGGGCGAGGAGGGGCGCTCTGTCTTTGCGTGTATGACAGGTGGGCCCGACAGGTGTGTGGCCAACCTGTCATACAGCCAAAGGCAGGTGCAGTTAAGTCCGCGAGGGAGAGGATAATCAAACTTCTCATTGATGTATGAGTTGACGCGACACATCAAAGCACTACACTCGTATATTTCAATAATTTGCGTTTACTGATGCATTAATTACAACGCATGCATGCATGCCGTGACTCTTCTTTTGATAGTACTTGCATGTGTTGATTTAATGCACCTTGAAGGATGGTTGTGCACGAGGAGGGCGAGATCATGCAGACCGAACAGGAACAGGACCCGACGATGGAGCTCTCTAAGGTCTCGATGGACCTCACCGTGCTCCACTGCCCCTTGTGCCTCCGCCCCTTGATGCCTCCAGTGTATGAGGTTCAAATACACCTGTCTGTTCGGCTGATTGAGCAAGGTGCACGTTTCTTGATTGATGTGCTGTTGGATTGATTTCTGTAGTGCAAGGGAGGGCACCTGTCTGCGCGGACTGCCGCATCGGCGCCCGGAACTAGCGGCGGTGCTAGAAGTGCGAAGCGCCGGGCGGTGGCTTCGACGTCGCGGAACACGGCGGTGGACTCCGTCCTTTTCGTCGGTGAGGGTGGAGTGCCGCCGCGAAGGCCGTGGGCTCTATGTCACTTACCACAAGCTCGCCGATCACCGTAGCGCAGGTCCGCTCGTTCTCGCAAATGCCCCGTGCCCGTCTGCAAGGCTACGAGCGTGCCACGGCCGCTTCTACCACCACATCAGCACCGCGCATCCCATGCCCGTGCATAGGATCCAGTACGGCAAGGTGCTCCAGCTGCAAGTTCCACTGTCGGAGCCACGACTCTTGCTGTTCACGGAGGAGGACCGCCGCGCGTTTTTCTTGGTCAGCGGCGTGCTCGACATCGGCGCGCCTATCACCATGTCGGTCGTCTGCATCAGAGCGGGGGCGTCCCCACTACCGCACTACTTGGCTAAGCCAGGCGAACGGCCTGCCGGGGAGCCCAAAGGCATGACCGACGCCGTCAAGGTGGAAATGGAGGTGACAAGAAGCAAGGATCCCGGCGACGCCGACGCAGTGTGAGCCGACCTTCTTGACAGTTCCGCCCAAGCTGCTAGCCGGGCTAAGCTTGTGTCCCTCCACATTCAGACCGACAAGCTCACGTCCTAAATGTTTCGACAAAGGCCTTCTGTTTATCTTAGTAATATGCTAATATAGGGATTACCTTGGTCTACTTTAGCTTAAGAAATGGTGGGTTTTGGTGGCGCTGCAGCAATTAATTCGACATCAGATCAGTAATTTCCAACAGTGGAACGAATATTTTGTGTCTGTTGGATATAAAGTTCCTTTGGGTAAGAGAACTGTTTGTCATCAAAATGGATAAAAGGAGATGTATGTAGACATATTTTAGTTCTAGACACGTCCCTTTTTATCCATTTTGATGACAAGCACTCCCTCCGTTCCACAATACATGCCTTCCATTTGTCAAAATATAGATGTATCTAGACATGTTTTAGTATATAGGTACATCCATGATAGAGCCAATCGGATGGTTGAGAACACTACAATTCGTAGCTACAGACACGTGTGTGACTCCCAGATGCAGAGGCCGGGGGTCATCATCCTCCTTTTCGAGAAAAAACAGACGCATGTGTGAGAGGACGAGTGCGTGTGTGCACCTCTTCTCTTCCTGCATAACGTACTACTAAACTCAGAGTACAAGTTTTTGAGCTTGTGTCTCGTCACATTCCAAATTATTCCACGCTATATTGAATTGCAAACCTGTTCACACCGATCACAACCTAAACGGTTTCCCACTTAGGAGCGTATTAGTACCATGCTAGTATATTGAATTCCAAACCTGTTCACACCGATCACAACCTAAACGGTTTCCCACTTAGGAGCGTATTAGTACTCGGTTATAAATACTAGTATGCCAAGATGATCGCACATTCCTCCTCAACTCCTCATCCACAAAAACAAACAAGTCATTCAAGCATCCTTCCCTTAAATGCGCCATGGCCAGCATGAGTTCTGGGTCGAGAGATTGCTACCAGGGAGAGGCGAGCATGGAAGCGGAAGCACGAGAGATGTCCCGCCTTGCTGCGAGAGCAGCCGACATGTCCTGCTGCGTGGAAGTAGCAGCATAGAGGTCCCGCCGCGCCGCTGAAGCAGCACGGAGGTCCCACCGCACCGTCGATGCAGCAGACTGGTCCGGCCGCGCCGCGGAAGCAGCAGAGATGTCCTGCCGCACCATGAATGCAGCAGATGTCTTCCGCCACGCGGCCTGGGAAAATTTCTCGCGGGCAGGCGACGACTGTTACAGGCGCATGCATGCGATCGTCCATAGCCAGATGGATCAGATCTCCGGCTTGGCGAGGTTGCAGGATGACGTGAAAGCCTCGTTTGAACAGGCTACCGGCGTCATCCGGCAACTAAGGGAGGGCAATGAGAGGCTCCGGGCCGAGCGCGACCTGCTGAGGGAGAAGATCGTCCAAAGTGCGCACCAGCGAAGGAGACCAAAGTGCCTTGTTGAAGAGGACCGGCGTCATCGTCAAAGAAACTTATGGACGAGAATGACATGCTCGCAATGAGCGCCAAAGGCTGGTGGAGGAATCCATGGATGTTCTCAAGCAGCGTCTTGAGGACACGAAGAGCTCATCGCCGCGCCGCGGAGACTAGTTCCCGCGACCTACAAAGAACGCATCAAGAAAGTAGAGATCAGCGAGCCGATCCTTGTCTTCCTTCTTCTTTTGCCCTTGTGTATTTAGGGCGTAGCCGCATGTGGCTTTTTAATTATCTTTCTAATTATGTAAGACAATTAATCGTCCTTATCTTTCTGTGGAAGACCAATGTTGCGAGGCTGGAATGAAGAAAACTCTTGGTGTGACGACCCTGGCGTTGCTGTTCTTCTAGTTGCTGCTAGGCTTCCTTCAGTTTCCTGGTTTCCTTTGATGTAATAATCGGTTTAGGATGTCGATTGTGTCGTCGGTTGTGAAATGTTGGGTGCTAGCGCGGATGTTTGGCCTTTGTTGGCCTCTTGGGATGTTGCGATTTCAGTATGGTACTTTTAGTCCTTCGTGTTAGGCTGGAGTTGTGCTGAACTTCTTGTAAATTGTGGTGGTTTTCAGTAATGAAAATCGGAAGGGGCAAGCCCTTCTTTGATAAAAAAATCGTCCTTATATATTCATCAGTCTTGCTATAAGTCGCAGTAGATGATATATAGGTCCGTCGGATCTTACATCAAGATCCGTGTTGTCAGATTTTCTTTTTTCTCTCTTAAATCTCAGTCGACTGAGACATAGCCATGCCATTAAACAGAAGCTCAGGCGCCATTAATGGAGACCTTGGGAGAGAGGTGGACGGCAGATGGAGGTCAAAGGGCTCTCCTCCTGATAAGCACGCGCAGGGGTCTGATCGCACGCCTCTCGTACTCAAATAGCTACCCTGCATGGCGCCTCCTAGCTAATAAAAAATGGGGACGCGTATGCACGTAAATGGTACTAGTAAGTAGAACGCCCACGGTTTCAATAATACTTGTGTTTCCGATTGTAACGTGACATCACTTGTTCCAAAATGACTTTGTTGATTGTTAATGTGTGCGCCGCAAATCGGATCGCAAATTCACCACAGCATGTTGGTGCCATGTCATGGCACCAAGCCAAGTTTCATTATTTTCATGCGTGTTTTGGATTTACAGAATTAAAAACTAAGTTTCTCAATGTTTCCAACCCAGCCACGACGCCTTAATTTTGAATTTCATTCCCATTTCTTGCATGGAACCTAGAAATTTACCCGAGGACACACATGTGATTTTTCAACCAACTTTGGTGCCTTTGGAACATGTGCTTGTATTTCAAATTTGAATTATGCACACAAAGGTGACACGCTCCCTCCCGTAACCACAAGCCTTCTTGAGAGAAGCTCCGATTTGCAAGAAGCTTATACCAAAATTTGTTCCTATTCGCCAATTTTTTTACCACGGCATGGTACTACCATGACATGACACCATGCCAAGTTTCATGATTTTAAAACCAAGTTTCTCAATGTTCTTGACCGAGCCACGATGCCCAGATGTTTGAATCTTATTCTCATTTTTTGCATGGGAGTAGAAATTCACCCGAGGACACAAATGTGATTTTCAACCAACTTTGGTGCACGGGAGCATGTGTGTGTAGTTCAAATTTGAATTATGCACATTAAATGACCAAAAACTCAATTAATGTGTACATAAGGCCAAACAAAGCCGTAATAATTCCAAAATTTAACAGGGCACTCATGTAGTTCTATGTTGCCTTTGTAAATAAACTCAAGGGGGACAACGTGTATCGTTTCGCACTCAAAGGTGACACGTTCCTCCTCGTAACCACGAGCCTTCTTGAGAGAAGCTTCGGTTTGCAAGAAGCTTATACCAAAATCTGTTCCTATTCGACCATTTTTTACCACAATATGGTAGTACCATGACATGACATCCATACCAAGTTTCATGATTTTCAGACGTGTTTTGGATTTACAAGAATTTTAAAACCAAGTTTCTCAATGTTCTCGGCCGAGCCACGATGCCCAGATGTTTTAATTTTATTCTCATTTCTTGCATGGGACCTAGAAATTCACCCGAGGACACAAATGTGATTTTCAACCAACTTTGGTGCACGAGAGCGTGTTCTTGTAGTTCAAATTTGACTTATGCACATTAAATGACCAGAAACTCAATTAATGTATAAAAAACGACAAACGAACCCGAATAATTCCAAAATTTAACATGGCACTAATGTAGTTCTATGTTGCCTTTGTTAAGAAACTCAAGGGCGGGGTGTACGTTCCCTCTTAGAACCACGAGCTTCCAAATCGGCCCAATTTTTTTACCACAACATGTTAGTGCCATGACATGACACCATGCCAAGTTTCATTACATGATTTTAAAATCTAAGTTTCTCGATGTTCTCGGCTGAGTCATGATGCCCAGATGTTTGAATTTCATTCTCATTTCTTCCATGGGACCTAGAAATTCAACCAAGGACACACATGTGATTTTTAAACCCACTTTGGTGCACTGGAGCATGTGCATGCAATTCATATTTAGATTATGCACATTAAAAGTCCAGAAACTCAATTAATGTATAAAAAGGCCAAATGAACCCGAAATAATTCCAAAATTTAACAGGGAACTCATATAGTTCTATGTTGCCTCTATAAATAAAATCAGGGGGAGGCAGCGTATATAATTTCGCACACAAAGGTGACACGTTCCCTCTCGGAACCACGAGGCTTGTTGAGAGAATCTCCAGTTTTGCAAGAGGCTTATACCAAAACTTGTCCCTATTCAGTCAAAAATTATACGTATGAAAACAGGGTTTAGATTATCCCGAACATCTCGGTACCTAGACCAATAATGTACTATGATTTGAATTCAACATAAAATGGATACAGATATTTGAATTGGAGAGCGTATGGTACATGTAGTTCGTAGTGAAATATGATTACTGCTATATGCATGTCTTTTTGCTATCAAGATAATATTTAAATTATTGTATAACTTGACAATAATCATATTCAAATAAGGAAAATTGATTCAAATTTAGTCCATATGGTAGACGACAATATATATGTTCACATGGTGGAGTAAAATGTTCATATATGATGGAAGATCAAAATGTATGACTACATCAATTATAAACCGCAAGGTCACCTAATGATATATTCGAATTCAACATAACGTGGATTCAAAAATTGAAATTCGAGATCATGGCATCTGTAATCATATAAAAAGGAACATTACTCTTTCTTTGGTGGGAATTGATTTGCTTTTTGTTGTTGTTGAGGTAAGTGCGAATTGATTTGGTACTGTGCAGGGTAATCATGTTCTCCTGATTTTTTTTACATTTTTCTTGTAGTTTTTTCAATGGCATCTATAGCAATATAGTAAAAGGGGACATGACTCTCTTGTGTCTTGTATGAGTTTTTTTACACGTTAAGTTTGTTTTGCCGAACAAGGAATCCGCACCTTGTTATCCCAAAATTTTCAAGCTCGAGTATCTTTTGTCTCACCTACTTTGAAACTCCCGCTTCTTCAACCCGCACCGCGCCTTGTTATCCCGAAATTTGGACGCGCGCGAGAACTCCCTCCTCATCCAAAATCGCTCCCGCAGCCCAGACACGCGAAATCCCCCTTCTACCCCTCAGCCGGAAATGAAGCTCCACGTCACGGTGTCAAAACCGGTGGGGGTACGCTGGTAACTTACCCTACATTTCGGACAAGCGCGTCCCTAAGCTTGGCTGCCCCTCCCCCTTCACCCCCCTCCTCCCCCCATTCGTACACCGAGGCCGCCAAAACCCGCGAGACCCCACGCTCCTCCGTCGGCCTCCCGACCGCCGCCCAGTGGGATACTCTTCCCCGACTACATCGTCCACCGCAACAGCTCGCCGTCCCTCATCCACCGCACCGGATGAGGATCCGTTGTCGATCTCGTCGTCCCGCCGGATCAGCCGCCCCGTCCTCCACCTCCAAGGAGCTGCCCCGACATTCGCCTCGTCTATCGCGCCACCTCAATCCCCACAGCGCCGTCTTGACCTGCCCCACCGGAACCGCAACACCCTCACCAATTCCTCCGATGAAGCCGAGGCCAACTCGGCGCCACCAAGGAGGTTCTGCACTCACCGCTGCATTTTATCTTTTATTCGATCTCACGGGGCTGCCGGTGCTCGATACCGAGCAGACATGGCGTCTCCATCGACGGCGCCGTCGCCGGCCACATCATCCACGACGTCTCTCCCCCATGTCGTTGCTTCCTCGGCGGCGACTTCCACAACGGCACTAGCTGCAGCTGCTCTGGCTCTCGCTCGCGCTGCGGCTCTGTTCTTGCTGTCGGTCACGCTGCTGCACTGCTCCTGCTTTCGTTCATGCTGCTGCTCTGCTCTTGCTCTCGCTTGCGCTGCTGCTGCTGCTGCACGACCTCCGGCAGCTACAGGAGTTGCTGCTTTAGCACTCGCTCGTGGTGCTACTGCATGACTTGCTCTCTGCTAGTGCGTTCCCTGCTCGAGCGTCTGCTGATTTAGATCACTGCTTCTCTGCTACTAGTGCTCGAACGCCCTAAACATCTATTGCAATGCTCTGTTACTAGTTCAATCAGTTTATTTGTGAAGTTCATTTTCTTGATTAAGTTCAGAGTGAATAGTACTTACAAAGATCTGTCGGAGCGGTGGCGCTGGCCGATGCGTTTACATCTAGCACTTTTTGGTGATGTATTTTACATCATCTATTACAGATGATATTAGGGTCCCGCTTGATTAAAGTTGTCTATCTTGTCATGCTTCAGCCTAAATGCCGCATTACACCTTAGCGGAGCTGCTCCAACGACGGAACCGTCCATCACAGTGAGCAAGACCCTCGGCACCGCTTCCAGAGGCCTCGGATCTTCTTCCCTGCCTCCCGACAAATACACCAAAGATCATCACCATCCTCCACGTCCAACCCAATGAGGCTGAGGACCACAAGGCTATGCCAAAGAGGTTGTACACTCGTCGCATCACTTTGTTTCTCCATTCCTCTGTTCTTCCAATTCATGTGAGCGAAACACCTAGGTTGACCGAAATCCTATGTTTCCAAATGCTCTGTTTTGCACGTGCATTCCTATCCTATTCCTGTGTTTTTCCTGTCCCTGCGTTTATAGAATCCTGCAATTCTAAGGAGCCCTTACAGATTTACTTCATTTTCAGATTGGCGTCAAAGAAAACTCGCGGTGTTATGTCCTGCTCTGCCGTGTCATCATCCACCCCACCCGAGGTGCACCATCGATGTAAGCGTTCACTGCAGCGTAGATCCCCCTGCAGACTTTCTTTTCGCCGCCTCGGATCATCTTCCTTGTTGTCGGCAGCCACGCCTAACTGCATTACCATCATCGATCGGCAGATGAACACGAGGACTAGACAGTTCCGAAGAGAGGTCGCGATCTTCGTGTTTGCTTACGTTATACATCGGTTATTATTACCTGCTACTTTATCGCTCAATCTTGAGTTTTGAATTGCCCATGGGTCTCATATCGAGCCAAAGAACGAATAGTATCTGTCTACTATCTGGTTCATTTGGGGTCTTCTATGTGGTTCATGTTGGGTGGGCAACAAACAATAGATGATCCATTGTCTATCTTTTTAAACTGAAGCTATAATCTACCTCTATCATTAGTTTTGGATCCATCCACTCGTTTGCTACCATCAGTCTTGATTTTTGCATGCACCCCTTAGGCCTTCCAATATCTAACTATTTGTTTTTATTATGCATGTCAGATATTGTACACAATCGTACTGAACATGTAGAGAAAAAGAGAAGACCGTTAACGTCTGAATATAATGTTATGGAGACGCTGGTCCATGGTGGGCGTAGTGCCCCCCCCCACTCTCCTTCATTTCCAGATTGTATTCCGGAGGAAGATAACTGTTGGATGGAGATTCGTAGGAGCCGACCATGCCTGTTTACCACACGAGGTGTTTGCTCTAACTTGGCATGCTGATGTTGGTCATATCATGCATATGGCACCTTGCATTGCTTACATTATACATCTTATATGTCATCAGCTTAGTTTAGATTTGCTTTGTGTGAATGCCACCTGTTTGGTTTCTATATCATACTCCCACCATTCCTAAATATTTTTCTTTTTAGAGATTTCAACAAGTGACTACATACGAAACAAAATGAGTGAATCTACACTCTAAAATATGTCTATATACATCCGTATGTGGTAGTCCATTTGAAATCTCTAAAAAGACAAATATTTAGGAATGGAGGGGGTATATGGGAATTATGCAATGCCATCTTCTTTAGCCAGGCATCATATACGTGAATCATGCAATGCCATCCTGCTTAGCCACCATCGTATATGTGAATTGTATCGTGCCATATTTTTTTCCATAATGTGTTCCATTTGTCGCCAATGTATATACATTCATCTACTCTTCACATGCATCAGCCATTTGAGTCGGTCATGGGAAAATCTGGAGTGAAAACAAGGTCTTCTCGAAAGCAGTGCTACTGTCGATGCAGATTTCTTGCTGGTTACGAATAGCTCCTCGGAGGAGGATTCAGAGAGATGACCAACGTATCCCCGAGGTGCTTGCTCTAACTTGGCTGGGTTATATTGCTCATATCATGCATATGGTGTCTTGCATTGCCATGCCATCTGCTTAGATTAGACATGCTTTGTGTGAATACCTCCTGTTTGCTTTCTGTATCAGAGATGTGAATTATGCAATGCCATGTTTTTCAGCCAGTTATCATATATGTGAATTATGCACCGCCATGGAGCCAGGCATCATATATGTGAATTATCTCATGCCATCTTTTTTTTCATTACGTATTCCGTTTGTCGACAATCTGTGTATATTGAACTACTCTTCATGTGAATCAGCCATTTGAGCCGGTTATGGAAAAATAAGGAGTGAAAACAAGGTCTTCGTGAGCTGCAATGGTACTGTTGAAGCATATATCTCGATGGTTACAGGGAGCTCCTCGAGAGGAGGATTCAGACGTATGACCAGTCCTATATTCCACCCGAGGTGTATGCTCTAAGTTGCAATGTTTATATTTCTCATATGATGCATATGGTGTCTTGCATTGCTTAGTTTAGACATCATATGCACAATATTGAATTCTATCTGCTTAGTTTAGAGATCATACATGCGAGTGCCAGCTGCTTAGTATATGAATCAATTATGACAATTATATCATGCCATCATGTATACTTAGACAACATGTATGTGATTTATTTCATCCCAACCTATTTTAGGAAGACATCATATAGTTTTGTCATGTCATCCTGTTTAGGTACTCATCATATGTTGAATTATGCCATTATATCATGTAAAGTTATCCATCATATATCTGAAACTGTGTCATGCTATCCTGTTTAGTTAGGCATCATATATGTGAAATTGTGTCATCTTTGTCTGTTTGGTTAGACAACATATATGTGAATTACCACATCTGCTCTATCATACAATGTTTGTAATGCGTTCAATTTCTTTTTTGTTTATCACCCATTTGAATTGGAGGGGTGATGGCAGTATCTAAGGGAGCAAAACCCGTTCTTCACAAAAGACAAGCTACCCGTCGATGCGAGATAGAACCATGGTTGTCTTGGCCCACAAACTAGCCCCACCACACATAATCGAGACTCTTCAAGATTGCACACTTACAATCAAGGCGAGAACCAGCTACAACCCATCTAACCGCAACCCCAAAGCAGATAGTAACCCACTTATAGTTGACAAAGCACCATGTCCACCACAGAAAAGTACCCCACACGAAAGCAGTTTGTAAAGCTCTTTGCGATTGCCCAAAGCACGAAGACCACCACGGCTAACCCAAACTCCACGTTTAAAGCGTAAGAGCAATCGTTCTCGTGTCGATTCCGTAGCTATGGTCCATACTCCTTTGTTGTTGCATCACTATATTTACTCATACCAACTACTTTCAAATTTGAAGGATCCAATTGAAACTCCAATGGCGCAATGTATGTTTTAAACCTATTTCTTTAAGCTAGATTGCTGTTCTAACTTCTTGCTCTATGTTGATTTCAGTTTAAGTTGTATAAACAGTTATGTTCTCATGTGATGCACATTACAAGTGTTGCCAATGTTGTGTAGTTTCTCACACTTATATTCTGTCTATGCTGCTGTGTCTTAAAAATATATGAGTTGAACTGTGTCTCTATCTTGATTAGGGAACATAAACTAGAATGATATGGACAATACACAGACCATAGTACATAGATATATGTTTGTTTCATGATGTTATCCTGTCCACCTTACTATTGAACCGGTTTACCAAAATGAGTTTGGTATACTACAAGCTAAACTCGTGATGTGTCTCGCTTGTTTCTCTTGTAGTATGCAAATGAATATTGGAGAAGAGCACCCCACTATGCAATGGTAGAGAAAGTAATGCAGATAAGGTTCAAGATAGTGAGACAACCCTGTTGGTCTCCAAGAAAGGTGATAAAAAGCGATCTTGTAGACGGTGAGAGAACCCCACGATCCTGCGTTGATGTAGTGTTCGAAAGTTCTTGGCTAGTACCGCACAAGCTCTTCGAACTCGCGGCTTGAATCACTTCGGCTTCTTCAGTCTCAGCTACAAGCTGAAAGGCATCAGTCATCTGTGCTACGGCAAGAAGCCGAAGGACTGAGGAAGTCCCTGCAGAATTCAGATGCGTACTTTCTTGTGCAACAGCAAGCGCTGGAGGATTTAAGCGCCAAACTAGAGAAAGTTAATAAGCTTGCTAAGCATCTTGCCAGATTATGGGTACCAGGATATTGTTTCTTGAACTCTTACGAAGTGGTTTCAGTTACGGACTTGTTTTGTCATGCGCGTTTATATGTCTTTGTGTTCCCTATATTTGCACTGGTGGTGAACTTTGATGCCCAGTGGATGTAATATGTGTAATAGCCGTGATATCTTAGCATAAGTTGCTTGCTTATTTATTTCCTTGTTGTCTTGTTTATTTGTTTGCTTGTAGTCAGTGCAGTTCTTTTTCCGCGGTTTGCTAGTGGCTGCAATAACCTATTTTTTAAAACTAGGCCACAATAACCATGGGCTAATATTTACTGTAGTGACACTGGGCCTCCTACGAGCCGTAGAAACAGTGGGCCTTCTATGGGCCGTAGAAACAGTAGGCCTTCTATGGGTCGTAGAAACATTGGGCCTTCTACGGGTCGTAGAAACAATGGGCCTTCTATGGGCCCTATCATCAATGGGCCTTATACGGGCCGTATGATCGATTGGCCAAACATGGGCCAATAACAGGCCGCATTATGGCCGTAAACGGGCTAGAGTTGGAATCGTCCGTTCATGGGCTGACCATAACGGACCATCGTTAATAGGCTATATTTGATGACGCTATGAAAATGGCCCAATGTATTAACGGACCACAAACGGGCCGACTATAACCACGGGCTAAATTTGGCCCTGGCGAAAAATTACAGAACGGGCCGTAAGTAAACGAATGCTCGAAATGAGCCCAAGAATAAATGGGCTCAGAAGGCCGAAGATAACATGGGCTGAAACGCCCAACCAATAATGGGCCATTAATGGGTATAAAGTGATACATCGTTCATTACGGGCCGGTTCACCACGGGCCGTTAATGGGTCTAAAGTGATACATCCGTTCATTGCGGGCGGTTTCACCACGGGCCGTTAATAGGCCAAGAGTTACATAGGGCCTCATATGGGCGAAATCGTCATGGGCCATACATGGGCCGGAAGTGAAAACGGGCTGGAATCATATTGGATGGCCCAGATGACGCCATCGGGCCTAATTCGGTAGGGCGAACGGGCCTTGGGTTAGCGGGCTGTAAATGGGCTATATGCGAGCAGGCCGTTAACGGGCTTTCCATGGGCGGCCGGCACCTTTTGACCAAGTCAAACGGGCCGGCCTTTTCACGTGAATGGGCCTCTGTTGGGCGGGCCACGTGTCGACGTATCATAGGCGTATACATCCAATGAGTGGATGACATCTGTCCCAACAATGAGCCGACACGTGTTTCCTCCAGCCAATGACGATTTTACATGTGGAAAATCCCCATTGGTCGGGGCTGTTAACGGGTTATCGGATCCAAAACCCGACCCAATAGCTTAACGATGTTCCGTTACGGTGGATGCCACGTGTCGGTCACCCTTGACGAAAGCACTTCTATGACGCATGATTTATCGTCATGGAAGTGGACACTTCCGTGATGATAATTTTGGTAATGTCATGGAACACTTCTACGATAGCACAGGTATGACTATCTTGATTCTGTCATAAATTTGTCATGGATGTACATGCATGAAAAAAAGCGCGACCTACTGTGACAAACACGTATCATCACGGAAGTGTATTTTTTTTTGTAGTGTATCCCACAAAAACTCAGAATCATGAGCTTGATTGTTGAGACAGTGAAGAGAACAGCAGCCGACCAGAAGAGGTCTTGTGGATATGCCCCACACATCCAGACATTGATCAATTCCAAGGTGGGAACTGGGACATATCTGCTTTACAAAGAGCATCTACCCCTGAGGCCATACTTTGAGGACAACGAGGTTGTCATGGATGCTTCACGCCTTGTGCTAAATCCCAGGAGAAGATTGAGAGAGCTAAGGCTGCAAAAGCAGCAAAGGTAGCAAGTGCACCAGATGCTTCCACAGTAATTCTCAAGTCTAAGCAAGATCAACTCAATTATCTGATTGAGGCCACCATGAGGATTGAGAAAAACCTGGCCACCTTGTCTCAGAATCAGGAGAGTCTTGAGAGGATTATTGAGACTAAGATGCAAGACCTTGATGTGAAGGTCACAGATATTCAGACCATTGTGGAGAAGCTTCAAGAGGATGCTGAGGGCAGGGACGATAGACCCACAACAGACATGTTTTAGAGAGTGACAAGGGCTCAAAGATCATCAGCTGTGCCAGTTGCCAGAGACTCCAGGACTACCACTTCAGCACCTGCAGCCACTGCCACAGTTGCCCCTCTAGTGTCAACTCCTCCAGCTCCACAGACTTCAGCAGAGGCATTTGCTGATGGACTCCTCTCCACACCGTCTACGCACACCGGAATGACAAGCCAGAAGACCCCTTTAGTAGCTCCCGGAGATCATGCTTAGATTGACATATAGCACTATACGTTTTCAAACTTTTTGGTAACTTGTTGCCAAAGGGGGAGAAAGTGTATAGATCATAGGCTTCAAGGGAGAGAGAGAGAGAGAGAGAGAGAGAGAGTTTTGCCTTTTGTTGGTTTTATTTGCCTTGCTACTGTTGCTACTTTGGTTGTTTGGTTGTTGCTTCCTATGCTACAATTTGTGTTATGCTCGTGAGATACTTATGTGATCATGTGTTTGATCATATTATGCTTAATGTGTGCTTGCATGATTATATCCATGAATGTTTGTGTATGACAATCACTTGTATCCTTGGTGTTGAGTGCATGTTATTTAATTCTTATCATTTTGAGCGCTCCACCAAGATGTATGTGAAATGGAAGAGTGCCATGATCCTAATCGATTGTGCATTTGCATTCAAAAGCAAATTTTAAATAATGCACAAAAAGCGATGATGTATTTCATTCATAATATCATTTGTCGAAGCTTTGATCTATATGTTGTCATCAATTACCAAAAAGGGGGAGATTGAAAGTGCAACTAATCCCCGGGTGGTTTTGGTAATTCATAACAACATATAGCTCATTGAACTAATACCCATTCAATTTTAATATTTCAGAAAGTTCAACTAATGGCATGGCATGGACTAGAGATGTGGACCCTCAAAATGCCAAGGACACATATTGGCAAAAGCTCGCGACTCTTCATTTCTATTTTAGTGATCCAAGATCACATTGAGTCCATAGGAAAGCCAATTCTATTAAAAGGGTATGAGGTGTTGCTCAATGGTCTACTTGCTCAAAATGCTTAGTGATATTTCTCCAAAGCCCTCAACCACTTTCTCATTCCAAATATGTCCAAAACCCAAAGTCAAACTCCTATCCGGCGCCACCGAGTTCATTTGACATAGCCACTACCAGAAACACTAGACACTTCGGTCACACACATACGGATCTCGGTCTCACCGAGATGGCCTTGCAAATTCTCTATGACTTATTGCATTATTTTGGTCTCACAGAATCATGCAATCGGTCCTACCGAGTTTGCTTGACATTCGCTCTGTTGCCTTATTGCTTTGCTTTGGCCTAAGCGAGTTGATGCAATCGATGCCACCAAGTTGATGTTTGCCCTAAGCCCTAGCACATCGGTCCCACCGGGTTGTTCCAGTCGGTCCCACCGAGATTCCTAACGTTCACATTTTGAACTAAATCGGTCTCACTGAGTTCTTCTATTCGGTCTGACCGAGTTGGGTCAAATGTGTCTAACGGTTGGATTTTGTGTGGAGGCTATATACACCCCTCCACCCCCTTATCCATAAGAGAGAGAGAGCCATCAGAATATGCCTACACTTCCAGCTTACATTTTCTGAGAGAGAACCACCTACTCATGTGTTGAGATCAAGACATTCCAATCCAACCACAAGAATCTTGATTTCTAGCCTTCCCAAGTTGCTTTCCACTCAAATCTTCTTTCCACCATATCCAAATATGTGAGAGAGAGAGTTGAGTGTTTGGTTCATCATCAACACAACATCTATTACCTTTTGGAGAGTGGTATCTCCTAGATTGGTTAGGTGTCGCATGGGAGCCTCCGACAAGATTGTGGAGTTGAATCACGAAGTTTGTAAGGGCAAGGAAATCGCCTACTTCATGAAGATCTACCCGAGTGAGGAAAGTCCTTCATGGGCGATAGCCATGGTGGGATAGACAAGGTTGCTTCTTCATGGACCCTTCGTGGGTGGAGCCCTCCGTGGACTCGCGCAACCGTTACCCTTCCTGGGTTGAAGTCTCCATCAATGTGGACGTACAATAGCACCACCTATCGGAACCACGCCAAAAATCTTCGTGTCATCATTGCATTTGCACTCTCCAAAGCCTTATCTTTACCTTCATATGCAATGTTTTACTTTCCGCTGCTACACTCTTTGAATTGCATGTGTAGGTTGATTGCTTGGCTTGTGCTATTTGCTAAAATCCGTCCACATCTAAATTGGGAAAATGTTAGATTTTTATTTGGTCAAGTAGTCTAATCACTCCCCTCTTGCGAAGAGATGACTCGTCAGCATGCGCAGGAGGAGGAGGTCTCTCTTTGGGACCATCGCGCGGTATGAGAGAAATTTCCCGGTAGTCGGGCCACAGTGGATGAAAAGCAAAGTTCTGAGCAAACTGAGGGTGAACAAATTCATAGTTGAACCACTTCCACACCCAATGGCATAAAATCCATTGCTGACGCACATCTCGTTTATGACTGGTCTCTCCTGGTACTGTATCATAGCGATCATGAGGGATAAACTCAGCCATGTTAGTGTATGGTTGTCTGCCACCCTTCTTTTCCTTCTTTTGAGCAGTCTCTTCTTGCTCATTATTTTGATCATTGATTTTCTTTAGCTTGCTGGAAGAGGGGACTACCGTTGGGTCCTTTGCATTTGGTACTTTTGATTCATCTGCAGTGCCCAGAAACAAACTTCTTCTCTGTTAGTGCGACCCACTGGTTGGGCAGACTCTTTGACAGACTGCATTTTCCTGTGAATAAGAGTAGAGGCGAGGGAAAATGGGGACAAGGTTACGAATGCACACAACAAAGATTTTGACGATAAAACATTTTTTGGAGAAATAGATGCAGACTTTGAGAGATGTTTCGAAGGAAGGAAATGAACAGAACGAACTAGTATATTCGAAGGAGAGTACTAGATAACGTGCTAAGCATTCCATTCGCCCGAGACATAACCCAAACCCAAGATCTGAACTGAGAGGAGCGATGAATAACTACAACCCACATCCAAGGATTTATCCTATCGGTGAAGATCTGAGAATTACGGTAAAATCACACGAAAATTACCGCGGGCGAACTCGAACAAAAGAGGGACGCAAGAGTTCATGCTGCACATACCCTAGCTTGGTGGTGTGCAGCCAGTACGGCGGGGCAGGTAAAAAGATGTCCTGCCGCGGCGAAGAAGGACTCCAGCAACCTCTTTCCGGCAGCTAAGCAGCGAAGATGGTCGTCGTCGTCGTGCTCGAGGTGGAGTAGTATGTGAGGGTTTAGAGGAAGACGATGGCGGAGAGGCAAGGTGAATGAGCGTGGACAGGGACAGTGCAGTATTTATACGCGAGAGGAAACAACTGCACCCAATGAATATAATCGGATGGCCACAGTTAGGGGACTTTTGCAATTCAATGGCCCAGATTTGATGGCAGCTGTCGAACAACACGTGGTAGCCATCGTCAAAGATGTGGTCCTGGCTTGGGCTGGAAACCCCAAATTTTGGACGGCTTTCGCAAAAATGATAAAGCACGGACCAAAAAAAATCATGGTTAAGGACACCAGATAAGTTTCATTCCGGGTGAAATTGTGCATTCATAACGGAATAGCATGGACTAGAAGAGACAGAGTAGAGAGAAAACAGGGTCTTATGCATATCACTCAGTTGAAGATACTCCAACACATGATAGAAAACTATGAGTGAAATGCATTCAGACGAAACACACACAAAACTTCAAGCAAAAGATAATTCAATGAAGAAAATGTGGTGGCGTGACCCACCGTATAAGAACCATATGACCTCGAGCCTCGCACAACTAGTCGTGGCACTCAGTTAGTCTAGTCCTTCGTTAGTGTATTCACTCTCAGAAAGAAAATTTCACTTTGTCAAAATTTTCAAAATCCTCGAGTGTTATGCACCCTTTCCTTCCAAGACGTGGAAGTGTTGGTACGGGTGCTGAGTCCAGCTTACTGCACCTTTGCGCAATCTACAATATTTAGCTCACGTCGTAGCACACGCAATTTTTTCTCATTGAGGGGCTTGGTGAAGATATCAGCGAGATTGTCTTTGGTCTTGACGTCACCACGTTCACAAATCATGAGAACAAGAGTACCGAAGGAACTGTCAAGCGACCCGAGCAAGTTCTTCACAACTTCATGATTAGTGATGTGCCGAGACCTTGCAGTTCATTCGCAATGTCACTCAACCGATCAAAAGTTTGTTCACAACTTTCATTGCCAATTCTCCTGAATCGGTTGAACTTTGCACGAGGAGTATCAATGTGAGCTTCTTTCTGAACTGATACACCTTCATTGATCTTCTCGAGGATGCCCCACAAGTCCTTCACAGTTTCATACGTACGATAGCAACGATAAATTGAGCACAAGAGAGATGACCACCGATTTCATCTTTGGCCTGAGCATCCATCTCGACAAGTTCCTTCTCATGGTCAGTGGGACCTTGAGGTATTTCCACAGTGAATCCATTCTGCACCACATGCCACATATCATCATCAATTGCTCGGAGACGGGTCTTCATCTTCTCCTTCCAGAAGGGGTAGTCCGTCCCATCAAAGATAGGAATCTTGAGGTGTCACTTGTAACTCACTGAAGACATACTTAAACTCCAAGGTTGTTAGACCAAAATGAGCAGAGTCAAGGAGTACCATGCTCTGATACCAATTGTAGGAATGGGGTTTGTCTACCAGAGGGGGTGAATGGGAGTTTTAGAATTTCCTTTAGAAACTTCAAAACTCTTTGAACCCAACAACAAAATGAAAGATATAACAGATAACAGAGAGTGAAAGTAAACTATCGAGCTAGAACTAAACACATTCATTGATGAAAATCACATGGTTGAATTCAGTCATGCAAGACAGTTTGAATAATAAGAAGTGAAGGAATAACCAGTAATGCTTGATGGCGATAGAGAATTTGGTAGACCAGTTCACCCTTCTATACAAGGACTATGTCTGGTTGGAGGGGTTGTGACTTAACATAGAAGATAAACTCTCTTCGCCCTATTCTCCTCGACAATTGGTTCATCAACCCGATCACTCATGGTAGATACTTGAGGTGATCTCCAAACCTGTATAAAATTCTTCGAGAACCATAATCACCATTGGTTTGTGAAGAAATTGACAACTAACCGTCTAGAGAGTTTGCAGCTCTCAAGAGTAATACGCGGAGCATACTAGACTTAGATTCCAGTGATGCTAAACCACTATCTAATTTTTTGGCTCTGGGTTTTTTCTCTCAGTAGATTTTAAACTCAAATCTCTTTGGAGAGGGGGTTGCTCAAAAATCTTCTCGGATTCAAACGGAGCAGCCACCGGACAAACCCAGTGCGGGGTGGCTATTTATAGCCACAGCCTTCCCACATGGGAAATGACCATTTTGGACATGCAGTCCAGCCAATGGCCAACCGACACGTTTACAACGGTCGGATTTGAAAGCAACGGTAACACTACTTGAGGAACAAGTGATGCTAACTCTTCGGTTGGAGATAAATCTATCACCGCGAAAAAGATCACAGTCTCTTGCTAACACGTATTTGCTCGGAGCACAAAGAGATTTTCTCACAACTTTCATAGGATTGAGTTTAGCATCAGAGAATCAGAGCTTCGAACACTACCCCTCTTAATAGTACGGTGGTCCTATGAATCAATGAAAGAAAGGAAGAAGAACAAAAAGAATGCTATGTCTTCACTTCATCTTCGACTTCTCTCAGATGAGTCAATTTCTTTTGATGGCACCGAACCAATTGCTTTACTTCGGCAATTTTTTAGGGGTCACTGTCCACAACATAATCTTCGTAGAATACTCGCTACCACGCAGGGTATTACCTTCGGAGTTTATATCAAACTCCTCCTGACTTGCAGGGACATGTTACTCTGTGTGCACTAGCAAACACATTAGCCCCTTACTGTTTATATCAACAATCTGCAAAACATAAGGAGGAAAATCATTGCACCAACAGTTGCCATGGTGTGGAAACTAAAAGTATTGCGATGTTAAAATTTAAGAAACTAATTTGCCATCCTAACATATCTTCAATTGTCGTCGTGGGCAAAAAAATAACTTCAGTTGCCATGTCTCTTTTGTGGCATGTCTCTCCACATACTAAAGTATGAACCCAAATTTCTACACCCTCTTCTACCCCAAAAAATTGCATTCAGGACTATTTATCTATGATTCATGGCTTATCATATAAAAATGCGATAAAAAACAAAATCGAAGAACATGGTCAGTTTGGCATGGCAAAAAAGATCTCTGGCAATTAAATATCAATTTGCCATGGTCTATATGAAAATTAATAGCAAAATTATATCAAAAAATTGCCATGGGAACTATTCAATGGGAACTATTCAATAAAAACAAAAGGATGGTAACTATACGAGATTATGAAAATGTCATGTCAATTGATTATAATTTTCATGGCAAAATAATCTGCAATCCTTGGTGAATTCCCCATGGTATATCGAATTAAACAATATGTAATCCATGATAAAATGTAGAAATGGTATGTATTATAGATCATTTTTCATGGCAAATTTAGAGATCTCTAATTAGAGGTCTGTAATACATGGCAAATTTACAGAACATACATGGCAAAACGATCTCTGAGAAAAGTGAATGGCAATTTGCCATGGTCTGAAAAAAATCATAGAAAAAACATGGCAAAATTTGCCATGGCAAATATTAATATACAAAAAGATGGTAGCTACAATTTGTTGACATCCTAAATTGATTATAATTTGCTTTGTTGTTGCATAAGTACGAAAGGCAGCAGCAATCAAACTAGTTAGACACAAAAAATCAACATACTTTTAAACCATGATGCCAAATTCATGTTTACACAAAAGTTGCCATGGCAATCAAATGAATTTGCCATCATTTATGAACATGGATAGAGATGGAAATGCCAAGCACTCTACAAGTATCAACTACACAGTGATCTGCATGATTTCACAAAAAAAATGTTGTGCCTCTCCCTGGGACATTACATGGCAATTTGAAGGGGGGTGAGCTATTACTTGTAGGGGACGGAGAAAACCCCGGTAGGGGCCTTCTGCACGTGTTGTGATGGTGGAGCTCAAACTCAAGGCCTGGTCTCTCGACCTCCTCCAACGCTGTGGGGAACAGTGGATGGTGGCAGAGTGAAAATGACGGCGAATCACCTCGGTGGTGTGCCCGTAGGTGGTTGAGTTCACCAGGAGCACGGAGCTAACACTGAATGCATTGACATGGGCGAGCAGGCGGCGCTCGGTATCCTCCCATGATGAAACCTCAAGCCGGTCGTCCTGTGGCTTGCACAGGGAGGCGGAACTGGAGTGCGATGGAAGGCTGATGGTTAGCATCGCATGAAGAGCTCGAGGAGGGAGGCGGCCTCGACGCCCGCTGCGGCGGCGTAGGCGAGCAGGCAACGCTCGGCCTCCTTCAAGGCCGATAACTTCACATGGACCCTCGTCGCCATGTATGGGGCAGCCCAGGATGAGTTCAAGGCCGGTTTTCTCCGTGAATTGGTTAATCTAGCAAAAGATAATCCCTATACCATTCTTATGGGTGGTGATTTCAATTTGCTTCGATTTCCAAATGAGAAAAGCCGCGGTAGGTTTGATAATCATTGGCCTTTCCTTTTCAATGCTATCATCGACAGTCTAGATCTGCGAGAGGTTTCCATGATTGGAAGACAATTCACTTGGGCGAACAGTCTTCCCGAGCCGACATATCAGAAACTAGATCGCGTTTTAATGGATACCGACTGGGAATCTAAATTTCCTATGGTGTTTGTTTGTGCTCTACCTAGTATCGAGGCTATATCAGACCACACACCCATTCTCCTAACTACTGGGTTGCCACAACCACAACATAGATGCAAGTTCAAGTTTGAACTTGGGTGGTTGCTTCAGGATGGCTTCCAGTCGATTATAAAAACGTCAAGGAGGTGTAGGAGCAACCAGTGGCCGGGCCTACCCCAATACATAGATGGAATAACAAAATGTGTGCATTACGTAAATTCCTTGGTGGTTGGGCTAGGCATACGGTGGGTATCCTCAAAAAGGAAAAGCTTCGCCTTTCATCTATCATTGATGAATTAGAAGCTTTAGCAGAGATTTGACCTTTATCTGAGCATGAAATCAAGATCAAGAATCATTCGAATGCACAGATAGCTAACATGTTGCATGAAGAGGAACTCAAATGGTACCAACATTCTAACTCTCAATTTATCCTGAAAGGTTATTCGAATACTAGATATTTCCATGGAGTCACCAATGGGAGACACCGAAAGAAAATTATTCATCCCCTACAACAGGATGAGGGCGCGATTGAGGGGCATGAGCAACTTAAATCTTATATCACTAATTATTATAAAAATCTGGTTGGAGCGCTAGAGGAAGGAAACTTCATGATGGATGAGTCCCAAACAAATGACATCCCCTAGGTCACTGATGATGAAAACAACCTTCTAACAGCCCCATACTCTGAGGAGGAAGTGAGAAAGGCGGTTTTCCTAATGAAGCATAACAAAGCCCCGGGTCCGGATGGTTTTCCCGCTGAGTCCTATTAGAGCTTCTGTGAAGTCATCAAACGGGATCTCCTACTTTTTTTGGCGACATACATGCTGGCCAACTAGAATTGTTTCGCTTAAACTTCAGTGAGATTATTTTATTACCTACGATTAATGCTAAATTAGATTGCTGAACATGTGGTTCGGCCTTCACAGACCACTTTTATGCAAGGCAGACACATCCTAGATGGAGTTGTTATCCTTCATGAAACAGTCCATGAATTACACCGGAAAAGGTTGAATGTGGGTGGTACTCAAAATAGACTTTGAAAAGGCTTATGACAAAGTCAAGTAGCCCTTTCTTCAACAGTATCTTAGAATGAAAGGATTTTCTGTAGAGTGGCGCGCTATGATCCATAGCTTCGTTTCTGGAGGTAGTGTTGCCATTAAGGTCAATGATTACGTTGGACACTATTTACAAACAAAGGGATTGCGACAAGGTGACTCGTTTTATCACCCATGATATTCAATATAGTGGTGGATATGCTAGCGGTCATGATTGAGCGTGCCAAGGTTATTGGCCAAATTGATGGGGTAGTAAATCATCTAGTTGATGGTGGTCTCTCTATACTTCAATATGTCGATGATACGATTCTCTTTATGGATCATGACCTTGCGAAAGCGAGAAATCTGAAACTGATTTTACCAACATTCAAGCAACTGTCGGGTCTTAAGATCAATTTTCATAAAAATGAATTGTTTTGCTTTGGCGAGGCTCAAGACGAGGCCCACTTGTACGCCGAACTATTTGGATCTGGGTTGGCCAATTTCCTATCACATATTTGGGGATATCAATACATTATTGGAGACTCACAATTGATGAATAGAAACATGTTGAGGAGAGACTGCAGAAAAGACTTAGTTGTTGGAAAGGTAAACTGTTGTCTCTGGGTGGAAGGTTGGTCCTCATAAATTCAGTACTAAGTAATATGGTACTATATATGATTTCCTTCTTTCAGTTGCTGAAAGGAGTTTTACATAGATTGGATTACTTTCGATTAGGATTCTTTTGGCAAGGAGATAGCGAGAGAAAGAAATATCAGCTGGCTAAATGGAGTGTGGTTTGTCGTCCCAAAGACCAAGGCGGGTTGGGCATTCATGACCTTGAGGTTAATAATAGGGCCCTCCTCGGCAAATGTTTGTTTAAATTACTAATGAAAGATGGTGTATGGCAAACCCCCTTAAGAAGGAAATATGTGGGTTCCAAGGCGGTATCCCAAATATACTGGAAGCGTGGGGATTCCCACTTTTCGGCGGGTCTAATGGCTATGAAGAAATATTTCTTCTGCTATGGATCCTTCTCGATTAAGGATGGATCAGAAATTAGATTCTGGGAGGACTAGTGGCTAGGAAATGCCACACTCTGGGAACAATATTCGGCTCTATACAAAATTGTGCGCCACAAGAGTGATACTATCGCCACAGTGATGGAATCATTTCTGCCGAATGTGATGTTCAAAAGAGATTTAATTGGACCCGGACTACAATCGTGGAACATTCTGCTTCAGCTGTTGTCCACGGTGCAATTGTCACATGGATATGATGTATTCCGATGGAACCTCCATGGGAATGGACAATTCTCAGCGGAGTCCATGTATAGAGCATTAATCTAGTCTGATGTGCTAGTTGATAATAACAAGAAGATCTAGAAGATGAAGATACCTCTTAAGAATAAAATCTTTGCATGGTATCTTCATCGTGGAGTCATTCTTACTAAAGATAACCTTATTAAGAGGAACTAGCATGGAAGTCCGCAATGTGTCTTTTGTCACCATGAGGAGACAATAAAACATTATTCTTCCAATGCAAATTAGCTCGTTCTATATGGTCAGTCATCCAAATAGCTTATGTCTTGTATCCTCCTTCTAGTGTTGCTAATGTATTTGGCAACTGGTTACATGGGATTGATCACAAGTTTAGAACTCTTCTTAGGGTGGGAGCGCTTGCCATTATTTGGTCGCTTTGGCTGTGTATAAATGATAACGTTTTAACGATAAAAGTACTTCTCTGTTGCAGGTTATCTACAAATATACTGGGACTCTTCGTTTATGGTCCTCTCTAAAATGCATGGAGAATCAAGATCTTTTTATCGAGGCATGTACACTATTGGAGGATACAGCGAGGAATACTTTTACCCAACATGGGTGGCAGCATGATCTTAGGATTGGCCCCCTACCCTTTAGGCATTATACAGAGTCTAAATGTTTCTTTGTATTTTGCCTTTCTATTTTTCGTTTGTGTGAGAGGACCTTATTTGGATGTGTGCATCTTAGTTATGCAGAGGCCGGGTGTAATGCTTAAATATTTTAAGTAATAAAAGCGCCCCTTTTCGGGGAAAATGACCACAACCCCTCGAGTTGGCGCTATTGTGCGTCGAATTTTGGAGACTTGCGGCATCACCCTGCCCGATGTAGGAGGAAAGCGAGGTTGAGGGCGGTGCACATAGATGTGGAGAGCACGGTGATGCCCTGTTGCCGCTGGAGAGGAGGCGGGCGGTGAAAGTGGGCAGATGGGGAGGCCGCTCGATCGCTGGTGCTAGAGTGACAACTCAGTCGCTGGTGATGGCGACTAGTAGCGACCACCGGCTCATCACGCAGCTTGCTGGATCGATGGTCGGATTGGGGGAGGAAGCAAGGCAGTGGAGTGGCGAGGGTGAGCCGATGAGAAGATAGGACAAGTAGATGCGGCGGGGAGAGGATGTGTTCGCAATGATGGGCTTCTATCCCAAACGATTTCTATCGCTGATGTGTCTGTCACCCCGTACTTTAAGATTCGTACCTTAATCGAGTGGTCGAGAGGATGTTCCGCCCCAAACACTAAAAATCTGACATTCGGGCATTATCTTTTTCAAATTTTTATAGAAGACAGAAGATATCAATTACAAGAGAACCTAACCTATTGGCATTGTGAACAGTGATAGATACAAACCACACCGATACATCTGTCTTGGAACTTTTGTGAGAGAGTAAGGGCATCTCCAAGGCTGTATAACCCTGATTTTCATGGCACAACACTTAAGATGATAAATCATGATAAATTGTGGTTTGACAAAAACTTTTGTGTGTTTTGGTCTTTGCACGATTTGATTTTGTCTCTTGTTTGCAAGTGCTCTAAAAATCAAATAAATCCTCCAACTCTTATACTCCTTCTCCTTGATCCAAAACTTCTGCCCAATGATCATGCCATGTGTGTAGGACATAAAAATAATTTCTTGTAAAAATATTTTGGCCAAAAAGTATTTTTCTAAATTTAGTTTTCCAAAAACCCCTGAATTGAGGTTTGCACCGCAAGTACTTGATTTGGGGTATGAAAAATATTTCAAAGAGTATATTTGAGACCTATTAGATAAAGGAATCCCATAAACCACAAAAATATAATTTTAAAAGTTATTTTAATATTTTATTTAAAAGCTCTTTCTTAAGGCCAGAAATGGTCTTTAATAGGTTAAAATTATTTTTATGCTTTAAAAATATTTGTGAAAATTTAGGGAAACTCAGTGGACATATATTGTCCATATATATGAGTTTCAACACATGGTAATGTTCAAAATATTGGTCAAATCCCTCAAAAACCCTTTCTGGATATTTCAAGCTTTTGAAATATTTACAAAGGAAATATTCCCCAAAAATTCCAAGAAAATTCTAGCATGTCACATATGACATGTTTGATGATCTTGTCAAGTCTCATGTCATGGAGAATAGCATAACACCATGAAACCCTCTCAAAACCACTTCTGTCCTCTTTCAAGTTTGAACAACTTTGCACTGTCAAACATGTCCAAATGTTCTCAAACCTTGTGAACATGCTCAACTGGTATAATCATTCATCTAGAACAAATGGCACAAGTTGGAGAACAAGTTAACTTGATCAAAGTGCCCCAAAACCCTTCCTGTCCAGAACCAAATTTGAACAACTCTACATTGCCAAGTGTGTCCTTTTGATCTGAATTTTTGTGGACATGTTCAAATCCACAAATGATGACACTACACCAAGTGGTGCATCAAGGAGAATATATTTGCATGACTAAATCTTGGTAATGCCATTTCTGCTGATTTCTAGGGTTTACCAAAGTTACATTGGCAACTTTCTTCAAATGGACTCAAACTTGGTGGTAAACCTCAATTATGTGTGACACTTGATCCTGTTAATTCTCATGTCAAGTGGAGTTCATCTTCTTGCCCAAACCACCATCAAACACCTTCTGGCAGAAATTAAAAATGTATGTTTTGTCCACTTCCACTAATCTCCATGAGCTCTCCTTTTTACCACAGCCCCTCCTAGTCCCCCTCTACCTCTGGTGTGCTTCCCTGCCCGAGAGGCAATGATGAAGGGGGCAGGAACCCATTTTTCTTCTCTGGACAGCCACTTTCCCCTCCCTTTCTCATCTCTCTCACTCCTGGCAAGTCCCAGAGCATCCAAAGCCTCCACCCCTCTTGTTTATTCCTCCTACATACGCCAGACACAAGTGTACGCGCGAGTGCGCGCGGAAAAGCCGCGGATGCCGGCCAAAGACACGCTCTGGAGCACGTCGGCAGTGCTCCCGACCGTTGACGCCTTGGCCCACCGACCACCTCGAGCCTCCCCTCACGCCAGTCGAGGTGCCTTGACATCCGCAACATGCCACCGTGCAGGCCCCCTCCTTTCCCTCTCTCTCACCTCCTACGGCGTGTGCCCAGAGCCGCCCGGCTCGGCCAATGCCCGGCCTCGCACGCGCGAGCACCAGGGCCTCGCCCCGCTCCCTCTCTCTTCCTGGCACCCTACTCGACTCCCACGAACGCCGTAGACAGCCTCGGGCCTCCTCCCGTGGCCACTGCGGCCATTCCCGCGGGTGCCCATAGGCCACGTCCACGGAGAGCCACGGCCTCGCCATTTAAGGCCGCCCCTGACCTCCCTATGGACCCTCTTTGCTCTCCCCCTTTCCTGTGCATCCCCTGGACCAATTAGCACCTCCTCCCGTGCCCTCCAACCTCGTCCATGGCCGGAGCCGAGCCGCTGACCATCCCCTAAATTCGCGCCGCCCGAGCCCCCTCCTCCTCGCATCATCATTCCATGGCATCACCACGACCATCCTGGAACTCTCCCCTGCTACTTCCCCTCCTTCCCGTGGCCATGCGGTCGAGCTCCATATCCATCGCCGGCCCCTCCCGCCACGGCCAACGAAGCGCCCGCGTCTGACCACCCCTGCGGTCGCAGCGCACATTGGTGGATGCGGTGTTGTCTCCTGGACCCGCTGGTCTGCTGGGCGTCGCCGGAGATGGCCGGTGCCACCGGGGAGAGCGCCGGCACCGTCCGGCCTCGCCTCCTCTGTCTCCCGACGCGCCCGCGCGGGAGGTTGGGGATGAACCCGACTAGTGGGCCCCTTGTGTCGGCGACCCTGAGGGCCGGGCCCGCGAGTTAAGTGGACACGACTTCTTTGGAACCCGTCTCCCCGCGGCCAAGGCGCATTCCTGGCGGGCGTTTCCGACGCCGCCACCCCCCTCTGCGCGGCTGAGCGACTGGGCCAGGCCCAGTGCGCTCGGCACTATATCTCGCCCGGTGCGCGCTGTCGCCGCCCAGATCCAGCCCATTCGGGTAAAAATCTTTCCTTTTCTTTTCTTTAAAATTTGTAAAATCCATAAACAATTCAAATGGACTTCAAATTTGATGATTCAAATTTCTAGTGACTCTATAAATCATGATCTACCTGGTGGTGCAACATGCACAATTTTTCTAGAGAACTTTTCTTCACAAATATTTATCAAATCCTATTTTTCCTATTTCTATGATGAACTTTAGAAAATCACAGAGAGCTTGAACTTGATCCAAATGCCATGATTCAAATTCCTAGATGCTTCTAAGTTCATAACTTAGTTTATGAACATTTTTCTTAATACTTTCTATACCCCACAAAATAATGAGCCATTTCTTCATGTTTGTCAACTTTGCAAATCCATAGAATATTCATTTGAACTCCAAATCTAGTGAAACCAGATCCTAGATGCTTCTAAAATCATCCTTTGTTAAATGGGTATCTTTGCTCATTTTTCAAAAATATAATTCTGTACACTTCTTGCAAATCCATAAACCCCTTTATTCCATCATATTGAAATGTTCAGAGATATCCACTGATCCAATTCCAATGAAACCACTCTGGTTATTTTTCATATAACCAGAGATGTCCTAGAAAAGTCAAAGTAATATTTTTAGAGCTCTTTTATTTTCTGCCTTGTTGTGTTGCTTATTATGATTGTTTCGACGTTAGTTGACGAAGTAGACGGAGTACTTGGAGAAGGACCAGAAGATCTCAAGACTCTGATGAACCAGGCAAGCAGCCCTTTGACCATGTCTATGAAACCTTTTTATGCATGTCATATAGCACCCTTATTGCTTGCATCGGAAACATGATACTATGTTTACCACGTGGGGTGGTTTGCCACCGTTACTTCCTCACTGATACTTGCATTGTGCATGACCCTACCTTCTTATGAGGGTTATGCCGGTGGGAGTAGATAGGATGCTAAAGTAGTTGCTACGCAAAAAGGGACGGGAACATGCATGGTGATGGAGACAAAGTATTTTCAAAGGACTTTTCGAAAACCCCGTCGGGTGCCACTTATGCCCGAGGGAGACGATGAGTTGGGTAACCACTTGATGACGAAGTGGTGTACCGAGGCAAGTATGTGTGTTGTTTCCAAAATGGATTGGTTTAAGTTGCGACTGTTATTCCAACCTTACATGCGCAACCACTCTACCCTTATATGGGAAAGGGCATTATTGATTACCTAGGCCGATACTAGCTTGGAACCCACATTACTAGTGACGGGGAGAGTTGGTGCTCTCTCTCTCGATGCACGGGTCGTGCCAGGTAGGGCGGCCATGACTATATTTACAGGGCACCGGATACACCGTTGTGTCCCCTCTCGGATGTTACGATCTCGAGTGAGACTCGTATGATGTACATCGTGAGGATACAGAACAACGAGTGGACTCCTTGTTAGTGTCGTCTAGGGAAAGATAGTGATCGGTGCTTACCCCGTACTTAAGGTACCGCGGGTCGTGGATGACACGGAAGTTCCCCGGATCTTGTGGGTAAAGTGTGCAACCTCTGCAGAGTGTAAAACTATTCGAATACCCGTGTCCACGGTCAAGGACAGTTGGGTAACCGCTCTTGGGCTACGTCCACATGTTTACAAACCAGTGTGTGTGTTTGGATAAGTGGGAAGATCTACTTGGGTCAAGTCAAGGGGCTTGACATGATTGAGTTGGGTTGGTGCCCACTCTATTTATGTTGATATCTGTAACCTGTCCTCATGGTTACTTGAATTCTCCTAATGCATGTCTTCCAAGTTGTTGAACATGTCATTGCACTCAAAACTAGCTTTCTGCAAAAATTTGCCTATATCATGTAGTGTTGTATCTTGAACCAAAACATGGGTTGCTTGCGAGTACATTCAAAGTACTCATTGGCTTGCCACTGGTTATCTTATTGGCCAGGCATGAAAGAACAAGATATGATGGAGAATACTTCGGTGACGAACATGCGAAGCTAGGACGCTTCCCAAATGTAATGCCCGTAGGGTTAAGGCAGATGGCATGGGTCCAAGTTATCGATTTAAGATTTCCATGCGATGTTATACTCAAGACTCGACCATAATGGTCCTACTTGTGTAATACGGTATGTATGGATGTAAGACTCTTGTTATTCAGCTTCTGTGTGTTCAGTGAGCATTGATCTCTGGGATCACTGTACACGTGCATTCGGTGATCACGACTTATGAGTCGGGGTCCCCACAAAGGCGGACCTGGAAACCACCCTCATCCGTCCAGACCTTGTTGTCCGGACCACGTGAGCCATCCAACGCGGGCCTGTATTGGTCCGCATGGCGGTCCGGACATGATTTCTCTCGCAAAACAAAGACAAAATGGGGAGCTTTGCGGGAGTCCGGTCACTCGGAACATAGGAATCCCACACCCTAGGCCCACGCAAAACCCTTCCCAGACCCTGCGACTCCATCGTCCCCATTTTCTCTACTTCCTTGTTCCTTTTTTGTCTCTTGCCGTCACCGCCGCTCCACCACCCCGGCCACCACGCCACACCCCTGCCGGAAATATGTGTCTCCGTCACCGCCAGCGCTCCAGCAGGCCTCCACCCCGCTTATCCTCCATCTTCGTTCAACCCCTGTCGTCCGACCGCCCAGTTGGGTACCATCCGCTACTGCTATTCTCACCATGCCCGGCAATTGTTCGATGATTCACCGGAACTGAAAATATTTGTCCCTTTTTCTTTCTAGCAATCGATTCCGATTTGGAGTACATATACGAGAAGTATGTTGAGTTGTCCGACAGCTCGTCAAACGAGGAGGGGTTCTCTGATGAGACAGTGATGATGCAGGTGAAGGAAATATGCCCTAGAGGCAATAATAAAGTTATTTTTATATTTCCCTATATCATGATAAATGTTTATTATTCATGCTAGAATTGTATTAACAGGAAACTTGATACATGTGTGGATACATAGACAAAACACAGTGTCCCTAGTAAGCCTCTACTAGACTAGCTCGTTAATCAAAGATGGTTAAGTTTCCTAACCATAGACATGTGTTGTCATTTGATGAAATGGATCACATCATTAGGAGAATGATGTGATGGACAAGACCCATCCGTTAGCTTAGCATAATGATCGTTAAGTTTTATTGCTATTGCTTTCTTATGGCATATACATATTCCTTTGACTATGGGATTATGTAACTCCCGGGTACCGGAGGAATACCTTGTGTGCTATCAAACGTCACAAAGTAAATGGGTGATTATAAAGATGCTCTACAGGTATCTCCAAAGGTGTTTGTTGGGTTGGCATAGATCGAGATTATGATTTGTCACTCCGAGTATGGGAGAGGTATCTCTAGGCCCTCTCGGTAATGCACATCATAATAAGCCTTGCAAGCAATGTGACTAATGAGTTAGTTACGGGATGATGTATTACGGAACGAGTAAAGAGACTTGCCGGTAATGAGATTGAACTAGGTAAGAAGATACTGACGATCGAATCTCGGGCAAGTAACATACCGATGACAAAGGGAATAACATATGTTGTCATTACGTTTTGACCGATAAAGATCTTCGTAGAATATGTAGGAACCAATATGAGCATCCAGGTTCCGCTGTTAGTTATTGACTGGAGAGGTGTCTCGGTCATGTCTACAAAGTTCTCGAACACGTAGGGTTCGCACGCTTAACATTCGATGACGATTTGTATTATATGAGTTATGTGATTTGGTGAACGAATGTTGTTCGGAGTCCCGGATGAGATCACGGACATGACGAGGAGTCCCGAAATGGTCGAGAGGTAAAGATTCATATATAGGACGATAGTATTCGGACACCGGAAGTGTTCCAGGGGTACCGGGTACGTATCGGGTCACCGGAAGGGGTTCCGTGCAACCCCCAACAAACTATATGGGCCTAATGGGCCAAGAGTTGGATAGACCAGCCCCTTAGGGGCTGGTGCTCCCCCTATAGGCCGAAATAAGGGGAAAGGAAAGGAGGGAAGGGAGAAGTAAAGGGGACGATTTGGCCTCCCCCTTTCCTCCCCCTCCCCCCCCCCTCTCTCTTTCCTCCCCCCTCCAATGCATATGGAAGGGGGGAGGCCGACTTCGAGGAGGCGCCCAAGTAGGATTACTCCTACTTGGGGTGCCCCTTGCAGCCCCTCTCCCTCTCCCACCTATATATATGTGGAGGGGCACCGCTAGAACACACAACATTGATTCCTAGTCGTGTGCGGCACCCCCCTACACAGTTTACGCCTCTGGTCATATTCACGTAGTGCTTAGGCAAAGCCCTACACGGATCACTTCACCATCACCGTCACCATGCATCGTGCTGACGGAACTATCCCTCGACACTTTGCTGGATCAAGAGTTCGAGGGACGTCATCGATTTGAACGTGTGCAGAACTCGGAGGTGCCGTACGTTCGGTACTTGATCGGTCGGAACGAGAAGAAGTTCGACTACATCAACCGTGTTATGAAAATGCTTTCGGTCTATGAGGGTACGTGGACACACTCTCCCCCTCTTGTTGTTATGCATCTCCTAGATAGATCTTGCGTGAGCGTAGGAATTTTTTTTGAAATTGCATGCTACGTTCCCCAACAGCAGGCTGTCCTTGAAGACGCAAAGCGTGAGGAGGAGCATGTTCTCAATTTCAAGGGCACGATCAAGGGTCATCGAGTGCTCAACCGCAACAGGGTGTGCAGCCATTTGACACTGATGGCTGACTACTTTGCCCCTGATGCACTAATCGCTGGCGTTTTGGGATGCAGAAGACTGTCCTCGATCGTTTGTACCATGGCGTCCGGTCCTATGATGAATAGTTCATCCTGAAGAAGGACGTCTTGGGAGAGATTGGCTTCTCTGGTTACCAGAAGTGCACGGCCACACTCCGGATGCTTGCATATGGCACAACCGCTGATTCGTGGGACAAGTACCTACGGATGTTTGAGAGCACATGCGGAAATGCCATGGTCAGGTTTGCAAATGGCGTGGTCGAGGTGTTTGGACCTCAGTACCTGAGAGAACCAACTATGGCAGACACCGAGAGGCTCCTGGCAATCTCAAAAGCAAGGTGGTGGCCAGGTTTGCTTGGATCTCTTGACTGCATGCATTGGAAATGGAAGAACTGCCCGAATACTTTACAAGGGCAATATCAGGGTCACGTTAAGAAGCCCACCATCATTCTTGAAGCGGTTGCATCATATGATCTTTGGATTTGGCACGCTTTCATTGGCATGTCCGGGTCTCACAATGACATCAATGTGCTGCAACGATCATCATTGTTTGCGAGGCTAACTGAAGGAAAAGCTCCTCCTTGCCACTATAATGTCAATGGACATGCGTACAACCTGGGCTACTATCTGGTTGGCGGTATCTATCCTCCATGGTCTACCTTTGTCAGCACCATCTCAAACCCCGTTGGTGAGAAAAAAGCTCACTTTGCCCAAAGACAAGAAACGGCTGGAAAGGATGTCGAGAGGGCATTTGGAGTTCTATGAGCCCGTTTGGCAGTTGTTCTTGGATCTGCTAAACAATGGGATCCATAAACCTTGTGGGAGGTGATAAAATGTTGTGCAATCATGCACAACATGATTGTCGAGGATGAGGGTGACGATGCTGCCGCAGCTCTGGAATTTGAGAACATGGGTGATCCTATCCAACTTCCGGACCAGAATCCAGCCACATTTGAGGAGTTTATTCAAATGCATCAACAAATTCGACATCGACCAACTCACGAGCAGCTGAAGGAAGATCTGATTGAGCATCAACAATGTTGGGATGTAATATTTAAACTAGTGTTGCATCCAGCTATTTGAACGTATGTACCCTTCGCATGTGGCTTTTAATCATGCGGACTTGGAAAAAAGAAAGGAAAGCCGGATGTATGCAGCTACGGTTGAAAGCTATTCTAAGGACCATGTTTATCTTGGTACTCATACTAAAATGGTTGTATGCATGCCTAGTTGGTGTAGAGGCCGGGGAAGTGAAATTCTCCCCCAATTTTAGGTCCTAGGGCGGCTCAGGTGGAAACAGACTGCCGCGCGCCCGCGTCGCCCTCCTGCTAGGGAGGCTCGGGTGGAAACCCTAGCCGCCGCCGCGGGGCACATTCGTCCTCCTCCTCCCCTCCGCCGCCGCTAGAGGAGGTCGCCGGGCGAAGCCCCAGGTGGCTGATGGTGGTGGCGGAGGCTCTCTTCTCTCCCCTCCCGCGCCAGATCGGTGAGGCGGGTCACCCATGGCGCCGGGATGCTTTCCCCCGATCTGCGTCGCGGTGGCACGACGTCTTAGGCGGCGGTGTGGTGTTGGGCAGGGACGGCGGAGCTTCTAGGCTCCGAGGAAGATCTGGTGGCACCAGCCGTTCGATGGGCTCGAGGGGTCATGTCAGCCTTGGTCACGGTGGCCAGCGGCTCGGCCTGTTGGCGGCGGCTAGATCCCGGGGTGGCGGCCCTAGAAGGTGGCGCGGGTGAAGCTCGGGCTTCCCGCGGCGGCATGGCGTGGTGTTGTCCCTATCCAAGGCCGATCTGCATCGCCGATCTCGTGGTTTTGCCGCGGATTGGTTCAGATCAGAGACGGTGATGAGCGTGCGGGATCCATCTCAGTGGCTCTCGCAGTTTGGCGAGGTGGGGTGGGAGCCCTCCTCCCAGGCTCCAGTGGTGGCGCGTTCAGGCAGTGGCCGGTGCGGCAGGGCTCCTACGATGGCACTGCTATTGCGGTTGGTCGCGGGATCTAGGCGGCTAGATCTGGGGCTTTGATGGCGGTCGAGACAGTGCATAGGTTATCGGGTGGATTTCTTGGGACGGATCCGGGTGAAAACTTTGTCTTCGGTCGTTGGCCGGAGCCAGTGATGACGATGCCCTTATCATCGTTTCCTTCATGAAGGCATCGTCGAGGTGAAGCTCCCAACCCCACCCAATACCTCCGGGGGAAACCCTAGATCAGCTGATCGGATGACGATGGCATTCATGTGTCGTTACCCCCTTGGGGCGGCATTCTTGGAGTTGTACTCGGGCTCAAGGGACCAGCGGGTGGCTTCTTCGGTGGAGCGGTGTTTATTTCGACATATTCATGGCGGCGGTTCTCGGCGGCATGGAGCAGTGGAGGCTTGGCGTCAGATGTGTGGCGATGGACACGCGCAGGAGGTCGACGTTGTCTAGCGTCGTGGTGGCGTCGATGGCAGAGAGGCCTGACAAGGTCGATACGTCGATACATGCTTTGAGGATGGATCGAGGGAAGACGAAGGTGATGGCCCTTTGTTGCGTGTGCGTGTGGTACTCACTAAGAGTGCGCCGGACCGGAGTGTTACCCAGTACCGCCTATGTGGCTTTGGATGGGGCATTCGGCGTTAGATGTTAGGCTTTTGTGCGATGTCTGTTTGGTATTTGGCCCGGACATTCGGCACACCTTCATCAAGAGGATAGGAGTAGCGACATGTGTCGTACAGATGGTGGCCTCGGGCTTACTGTTGTATTTCTTTGTAAGGTCTTTACGAATAATAAATAATATGGCCGCATGCATCTCCCAGACGCAGAGGCCGGGGTGATTCCTCCTTTTCTAAAAAATGCGGCTACGGTTGAATGGCATCCTCCCACATCAATGTTCGTGGATGGGTCCCCTATCTACGGACAGATGCGAGAGAAAATTTGTGGGTTGACGTTGAAGATGCCCTGACCAAGCTAATCATGGATCTGTGGACGGATGCGAGAGAAAATTTGTGGGTTGACGTTGAAGATGCCCTGATTGGATCTGCGTCCCTCCAGTCCCTATTTGTCGGTGTTGCTAATCGTCGTCGGCCCACCCGCTTGTGGTTTGCTTTGCCGCCTGTCCTACCTGTATGCCTCAAATCCTTGCCTTTTGCTAGATCCAGCGCTCGTGTGTTCGGAGACGGTGCCACCTTCCAAGGGAAGGTGCCTCCAATCCCCTTCTTACATGGTGGCTCCGACCAGCGTCGCCTTCCTCATTCGACTCCAGATACAGCGGCTATGGGATTGCTCAGCCTAAGGCCTGGGAGAAATCCTTGCTTGGTTTGCCGGTGCTGGCAGTGACGGCGTCTGCGGATGTCGTTCCCTCCTTGGAGGCGCTGTCAAGGCTCTCAGTTGCGCCCCTCTTCGAGCACAGGGGAAACCCTAGGTATGGTTCCTCCGGACCGGATGGCAACGACGTCTCGGCGACAAATTCCTTCTTGAAGGTGCTATCTTGCTCGCTCGCGGTGTCCCCGTGTTCTGGCTTATGTTGGAAGTCTTGCTAGTTTGGCATTGCCGATCTCGGTTCAGGCTTGGTAGGTTTAGCTGTGATGTATTCTCTATTCGGGAAGCACCCCTTGCTTGTCTGCTCTGGACACCATGTTCACGCCTGCGTGCGTTCATGTCATGAGTTGTACCCCTCTGTGTACTCATTCTACTCCTTCTATCAACGCAATGATACACAAGCTTTGCGTATTCACGAAAAAAGCTAATCATGGAACATAGAGATCCATGTTTCTTTGGCTCACCAAGCAGATGGCGGAACATCCATGAGCTGAGCACAAGCGTTGCTGCACTGAGCTAGCCATGGCTGACAATGGCTACCGACGCTCGTGCCTTTGGTGTGGTCATCAACAAGCTGGAAAAGCTCCAATGAGGCTGCCCGGATGGAGAAGGAAGCGGCTTGGCTGGCCAGACAACCACGTGCTCGTTGGTGTCGTAGCAAGGGCGGCAGCGTTCTCGCCGCTCGTCGGTGTAGGGACCAGCCGAGGCAGAGACGGCCGCATGCTCATCGGTGCAGAGTCCAGACGGGACACCATGGAGGGCAGCACCACGGCAGCTACGCCATAAGCGGTGGCGTCGACCCAACCCTCGACCAGGCAGACAACTCCATGGAGAATTCTTCCATGATCAAGACTAGTTTATTTTTAGCCCGGGGAGTTGACGGGGATAGGGTGCAATTACCCTTTTCTCTTTTTGAGGAAACCAAAAGCTTCATTACTTAACTGTGGTGAGGCATATCGCCCACAACACATTCGCCCACTTGGGCAGGTACATAGGACTCCCACTCCAAGAAGTGGTTAGGCTCACATTGGCGGCCAATGTTGGCAAGCTCATGTGCCACAGAGTTTGCACTACGTCTACAAACAGAAATGGAAAATTGAGAGAATCACGGTTTGAGCTGATATTTCATATCCTCTATGGCGGCCACATACGCCGATGAGTCTACCTTGCACATATCCAGGGCTTCCGCCAGTAGTTGTGAGTCCGTCTCGAGCTCCACCCGGACCATACCAAGATCCGCCGCAGTGGTGATGGCATGGGACATGGCGATCACTTAAGCCGCGAACGCATCCGACGTGTGCTCATGTCTCCCCGCCCGTGCATGCGCCAGGGTTCCCTCCGTTGTCCGAACAGCTACGCCCCAGCCTGCATGCTGCTGGACCGGCACAAAAGAGCCATCAACATTGATTTTATAGATATCAGCAATCGGGGGGCGCCACTTGTCCGGCGTCGGCTTGTCAGCTTTTGTACAGAAAATCTGCACAAATTCGAGTACGCTGCTCCTCGTCCTCCGCGCCACTTCTGCAGGTGAGAACGGTAGCTCGCCTTCCCTCGCCCTGTTCCTGTTGGCCCACCACAGCCACCAAAACGTGAGTATATGCAGCCTCTTTTTCTCATCTAGTCCCCAGATATAATCTAGCATTGCATGCACGCCCACAACCTTCTCAAGATCATCTCTTTCCTTCTCCGGGACCAGGTCTCGCCACACCTCCTTCGCAAGCTTGCATTTCACAAAAAGGTGCGCCCCATCCTCCTCTCCTCTACTGCAGAAAAGGCACTTTGTGTCTTGAATGGGTATGCCTCTACGAGCGACCATAGTGCGGAGCGCCAGGGACTCGTGTTTAAGCCTCCAAGTGAATATCTGGATATTCCTGGGGCAGGGTAACTTCCAAATTCTTTTCCAGGAGTCGTCATTGGTGCTGTTCAGATTCCCAGAAATCATAGAGCTCGTGCCAACCCCTCCATCCCTTTTTGTTTTCTCAAGCTAAACATATAGTTTGTAGGCACTTTTAACAGAATGGACCCCTTTGTTGTCGTACTGCCACGCCATAAAATCTTGAGCTCCATCCCTTAGCGGGATACGGAGGATATGTAACACATCGTCATGCCAGAACATGTCCCTTATGAGCTGTTCATCCCAAGAACCCATGAATGGATCAATAAGTTCACTTACTCGCTGTAAGAGGCATTGTCCATGAGGCGTGATCACCATTCGAGACCATGGCCGAGGGATCCAAGGGTCAGACCAAGTGTTGACATTTGTGCCATCTCCGATCCTCCAAATGAAGCCCTCCCGGACAAGTTGAACCCCATGAAGCAAACTGCACCATGCATAAGATAAGCCTGCAGAAGGTTCAGCCTCAAGGAGCCGGCCATCCGGATAATACCGGGCTTTCAAGATTTTAAAGCCTCCAAGCCTGACGGGATAACATGGCCACATTGAACGCATGCATATCCCGGAATCCGAGTCTCCCCTGTGCCTTTGGCAGCGTCAGTTTGTTCCATCCTATCCAGTGGGTTGTGTGTTCCTTATCTTGCTCACTCCACCAGTAAGTGCCGATCAAAGAGCTGAGCTCCTCATAGAAGGTCTTGGTCAAGTAGAAACATGACATAGCGAACATGGGTATAGCCTGTGCCACCGACGTAACTAGTGTTTCCTTCCCCGTTTTCGCAATTAGTCTCTCCTTCCAGCCATAAACCCTCCCAGAGATCGCATTCTTGACAAAAGCGAAAGCCTTCTTCCTCGACTTCCCTACATGAACACGCAGGCCAAGATACTTTTCGTTCCATGATTCACTTTGGATCTGCAAGGCGTTCTTCACACCCTCCTTTGCTTGGTCACTAGTGTTAGGATTGAACATAATTGCCGACTTTTCCAGATTTATACATTGCCCCGAACAACTCTCATAGAGGTCCAGAATCTCCCTCAAAGCCTCAGCCTCTTCCCTTTTCGCCTTCAATAAAAGTACAGAGTCATCGGCAAACAACAGGTGCGAGACCACCGGTGCAGCCGGGCAGATCTTAACTCCTCCAATTCGTCCAGCAGCTTCAGAGTCATGCAACAGAGCCGTCAACCCCTCCGCACAGATGACAAAGAGGTACGGTGATGATGGGTCACCCTGCCGTAATCCCTGGGAAGGAGTAAACTGCTCAGTTAGCTCTCCATTGATTTTTATTTGGTATCGCACAGTAGTAACACAGCCCATCACCAAATCAACCCAACGAGTGCCGAACCCTAGCTTAAGGAGCATTGCCGAAGAAAATCCCATTCAACTCTATCATAGGCCTTGTTCATATCTGCCTTCACTGCCGCTATACCTTCTCCTCCTCTCTTCTTATTCAGTAAGACATGCGACAACTCATAGGCTATAAGCACATTGTCGGTGATGAGCCGTCCGGGGACAAAGGCACTTTGGTTGTCTGATATAATATCGTGGAGCACCAGTTTCAGCCTGTTCGCAATCACTTTGGAGCATAACTTATAGACGACGTTGCATAAACTGATTGGCCTCAGGTCCTTGATTCTGCTGGGGTTCTTTACCTTGGGTATGAGGACGACAACAGTATCATTCCACCCGTCCGGCATCTGGTCCCCCTTGAGGACCGAAATCACCTCATCTACCACTTTGTCGCCCATAAATTGCCAGTGTTTCTTGTAAACAATTGAGGGCATCCCATCAGGCCCCGGAGCTTGGAGGTCATCAATGTGATCAAGCGCTGCTTTGACCTCCTCCGTGGACACATCCGCTTCTAGGATATCTCTCATAGCATCTTTCATACGAGGTTGCACTTTGCTAATAAGTTCGGCCAAGCGATGTCCTCCAGTGGACGTGAAAAGATCCTAAAAAAAAGAGCACACATAGTTATTTAGACCTTCTCCTTCCTTCACTTCCGTCCCATCTTCCTTCCTCAACATCTTAATTCTATTAGCTTTCTTCTTCGCTGACGCCACTTCCATAAAGTAACGCGTGCACTTGTTCCCATCCTGCAGCCAGGATACATGAGAATGTTGTTTTGCCTTAGTGTTTTTCTTTTCTTCCAGGTCCTCCACAATGCATCTTAGTATCGCCTCCTCTCTAATCTTATCCTCCGACACTGGGGCTCTCATACATCTTTCCAGGTTTCCCCGCGCTTTTTTCTGGCGGTTCTCCAACTCACCTGCCACTTCCTTCCCCCACTTCTTCATCCTCCCGGCCACACACCGTAACGCCGAAGCTACATCTCCTCTTCCCTCCAAACAACCCTGCTCCCACGCCCCTTGGACTTCCGCACTACACCCCTCTTCTTTCAGCCACCATGCCTCAAAATGGAAACCCCGGTCGCCGCCCACCATCCTCCTGTTTTCCCCCTGTGTGCAAACTATAACTGGTCGATGATCCGAATGCCGGGGGGCTCCGTTAAGCACTATGAACTCCGGGAATATCTCACACCATGGTGAGTTTGCTGTGGCTCTATCCAAACGCTCACAAATATACGTGTTAATGTCCTTACTGTGGTTTCTCCATGTGTACTGATCGCCTTCAAAACCAATGTCACAAAGCTCGCAGGCCTCCAAGGCTTCCCTGAAACGATCCATGTGTCACTGTGGACGAATAGCACCGCCGATTTTCTCATCCGATGTTAAGATTTCATTAAAATCGCCCAAGCAAAGCCATGGCCTCCCGGCTTGGTGTTGTTGTGCAAGTAGTCTCATAGCTCTCCACGTCTCCACTTTCCTCTCCCCTGCAGATTCTCCGTATACTCCCGTTAAACGCCACACTGTGTCGTCTTCCTCCAACACATCCACATCAACATGTCGCCGACCATAAGATCGCAGCGTCACGTCAACACCGCTTTTCCAAAAGAGTGCCACCCCCCTACTTCTCCCCTCCGGGTCCCAGGCTACCATATGTGGCAACCCAAGAGTCCACCTGAACCTCTGCATCTCCATGCCAGTCAGCTTTGTCTCCGCCAAGAACACAATATCAGGATCCTCCACCCTCCCCAACTTGAGGAGACTACGAACTTTCGGGCCATTCACGAGCCCCCGACAGTGAAATCCTACTACTTTCATTGCTCCCGACGGGACTGCTCCGGCAGCCCGACCAATATGAATTTGTTTGTGTCCTCCCCCTGAACAATTTGACTCCCTCCCCCCATACCTTAACCTCCCTCCACTCTACTCTTCTTCGTGTTGAGCTCCTCCTCTCCATCTCCCCCTCCTCTTTTCTGACCAAGGACCGCCTCCCTCGCGAGATTGCCATCCGTCCTCACCTTGTGAAAGTGCAACTATCCCTAGGTGGTTTTGGTAATTCCTAACAACATATAGCTCATTGATCTAACACTTTTTCAAGACTAATATTTCAGGAAAGCTCAATGATTGGCATGGCATGGACTAGAGAATGTGGAACCCCTTCAAGATGTTAAGGACAAAAGGATTGGCTCAAGCTCAAAGCTCAAGACTCTACATTTTCTATTTTAGTGATCCAAGATCACATTGAGTCTATAGGAAAAGCCAATACTATCAAGGAGGGATGAGGTGTTGCTTAATGGCTTGCTTGGTCAAAGTGCTTAGTGATATGCTCCAAAGCCCTCAACCACTTTCTCACTTCCACATATGACCTAAACCAAAAGTCAAACTCGGCCCCACCGATTCTTTCCATCCGCGCCACCGAAGTTCGGGATGTCATAACCACTGCCACAAACCCTAGGCAAATCGGTCTCACCGATAGGGATCTCGGTCTCACCGAGATGGGATTGTAATCTCTCTGTTTCCCTTCATAACGTTTCGGTCCTACCGAGATGAGCGATCGGTCCCACTGAGATTGCAATATAAACTCAATGTTTTCCTTTTGTAACATTTTGGTCTCACCGAAATGAGCGAATCGGTCCCACCGAGTTTACCTGACCAACTCTCTGGTTAGCTTATTACCAAAATCGGTCTCACCGAGTTTGTGTAATCGGTCTCACCGAGTTTTTGTAATCGGTCTCACCAAGATTACGTTATGCCCTAACCCTAACCATATCGGTCCTACCGAGTTGCATGTCGGTCCCATCGAAATCCTAACGGTCACTAGATTTGCTGAATCGGTCCGACCGAGTTTAAAAGTCCGGTCCCACCGAGTTTGGCAAGTTGTGTGTAACGGTTAGATTTTGTGTGGAGGTTATATATACCACTCCACCTCCTCTTCATTCGTGGAGAGAGCCATCAGAACGAACCTACACTTCCAACCTACATTTTCTGAGAGAGAACCACCTACACTTGTGTTGATGTCAAGATATTCCATTCCAACCACATAAATCTTGATCTCTAGCATTCCCCAAGTTGCTTTCCACTCAAATCTTCTTTCCACCAAATCCAAATCCTGTGAGAGAGAGTTGAGTGTTGGGGAGACTATCATTTGAAGCACAAGAGCAAGGAGTTCATCATCAACACACCATTTGTTACTTCTTGGAGAGTGGTGTCTCCTAGATTGGCTAGGTGTCACTTGGGAGCCTCCGACAAGATTGTGGAGTTGAACCAAGGAGTTTGTAAGGGCAAGGAGATCGCCTACTTTGTGAAGATCTACCGCTAGTGAGGCAAGTCCTTCGTGGGCGGCGGCCATGGTGGGATAGACAAGGTTGCTTCTTCGTGGACCCTTCATTGGTGGAGCCCTCCGCGACTCACAAGAACTGCTACCCTTCGTGGGTTGAAGTCTCCATCAACGTGGATGTACGATAGCACCACCTATAGGAACCACGACAAAAACATCTGTGTCTCCAATTGCGTTTGAATCCTCCAAACCCTTCCCTTTACATTCTTGCAAGTTGCATGCTTTACTTTCCGCTGCTCATATACTCTTTGCATGCTTGCTTGAATTGTGTTAAGATTGCTTGACTTGTCCTAAAGTTGCTAAAATCTGCCAAGAACTAAAATTGGGAAAAGGCTAGATTTTTATTTGGTCAAGTAGTCTAATCACCCCCCCCCCCCCCTCCAGACATACTTTCGATCCTACAAGTGGTATCAGAGCTTTGGTCTCCATTTGCTTTGATTTCCATAGCTTTTGGTGGTCATAGCCTTCACAACCTAGGGGAGTATGGCGTCTAGCGAGGGAAATTACCACCGTAGAGGTCCTTACTTTGATGGTACTAATTTTGCTAGTTGGAAGCATAATATGAAAATGCATATTCTTGGACATAACCCGCCCGTTTGGGCTATTGTGTGTATTGGCTTGCAAGGTGAATTCTTCGATGGGAAAGAACCGAACCGTGAAGCTACCCATGGAAGAGTTGAAGATGTTGCAATACAATGCTCAAGCTTGTGATATCCTCTTCAACGGATTGTGCCCTGAAGAATTCAACAAAATCAACCGTCTTGAGAATGCAAAGGAAATTTGGGATACTTTGATTGATATGCACGAAGGTACCGACTCCGTCAAGGAATCAAAATTGGATGTGCTTCAAAGTCAACTTGACAAGTTCAAAATGAAGGATGGTGAAGGTGTCGCTGAAATTTACTCTAGGCCTACTCTTATCACAAATGAGATCGCCGGCTTAGGAAGTGAAGAGATGACCGACAAATTCATCATCAAGAAGATCCTAAGAGCCTTGGATGGAAAATATGATACCGTGTGCACATTGATCCAAATGATGCCCAATTACAAAGATCTCAAGCCAAGGGAAGTCATTGGAAGAATCGTTGCTCATGAGATGTCACTCAAGGATAAGGAGGAGCTCCATAACAAGTCAAGTGGTGCTTACAAAGCCTCATGTGAAGCTCCCACATAATCAAGTGAGAAACAAACCTTCAATGAAGAATTGAGCCTAATGGTGAAGAAATTTAACAAGTTATACAAGAGTAGAAGCAAAGAGAGAAGTTCCAAGTCAAGGTCCTACAATGACAAAAGATCTTCTAGTCAAGAGCGTAATTGCTACAATTGTGGAAAACCCGGACACTACTCAAATGAGTGTACGGCCCCTACAAAAGAAGAGAAGATTCTCCCAAAAGAAGTAGAAGAGAAGAATCACCATCAAGAGAGAGAAGGAATAGGGATGATCGTTATGAACGAAGACCCTCATGGAGAAGCAAGGATTTGGAAAGGAAGGACAAGTCATCAAGGAGCTACACAAAATGAAGACATCAAGCTCATGTTGGTGAATGAGTATCCGGCTCCGACTCCGACAATCACTCCGAGAGAAGCTATCACTCCGACTCCGAATATACTCAAGATGAAGGTGTTTCCGGTCTAGCACTTGTGTCAACCAACTCCTACGACATATTTGATTCACCAAATGAAGGAATTGGAAGATGCTTCATGGCCAAAGGTCCAAAGGTATCACACCCCGAGTATGTTGATTTCAATAGTGATGAAGATGACTTGTTAGGTGATGATGATTTACTTGTTGACAACTCTAGTGATGAATACTATGATGAAACGTAAATTAATCATGATAATCAAGATAAAACGAATGAAAATGATAAGGAGAAGATTGAGTCTCTAACTAAAGAACTAAACACTCTTAAGTTAGCTCATGAAACTATCTTAGGAGATCATCGAGAACTTTTAAGGACTCATGAGAAATTACGTTTTGAAAAGCTCAACCTTGAGCAAGAGCATGAGTTCTTAAAGGCAATCAATTATGATCTTCGCAAGAAAAGTTCTTCTTACATTGCCAAGCATTTACTCTTATCCACTTACATGCCTCAAGTCAAGTCTAGTAACAAGAACAAGAAAGATTCTTCCTCTAGTAGTAACAATAATCATGCTAAATCCAATGTTGTTGCTTCTAGTAGTTCTCTTGATTCCACTAATGATTCTCTTAGCCAAGTTACACTTGAGCAAGAATATAGCTTATTGAAGGAAATTATAGAGAAAGGTGTCTACAAGAGCCTTGCCGGGAGTAAGCAATTCGAGGAAATTGTACGCAATCAAGGAAGGCACCGGAAGAACCAAGGTGTTGGTTTTGAACGAAAGTTCAATGCCAATGGAGTTGAGTGGGAAGAAGATCAATACCCCAAGACGAAGTTTGTTCCTCAACAAGAGAAGTATGGTCCTACTTCTTTCAAAGGGACACAAGCTCAAGATGATCTTCCACCACAAGACCACAAGGAAAAAGGCAAGCACAAGCTTCAAGAAGAAATTGATGCATTTGAAGAAGCTCCTAAGGCCTTGGTCAAGTGGGTTCCCAAGACTACATCAAGTTCCACTTCATCAAGTACGACTACAATTCCGAGGATTCCCATCAAGATGGTGTGGATCCCAAAGAAGAAGAACTAGAGAGTTCTTGAGGGTGACTCCGCCAACATACATCACTCTAATCATTTTGGCAAGAACAAGTGCAATCAACCTCCACATCTTGCACTAGTTCAAGGAGTCACAAACCCTCTTGTTGGTAAGACAAGGGACAAGGTAACCAAATGCTTTCATAGACATCATCTTGTGTATGCATCACCCTATGTCTATGGATATTCCTTTTTTGTTCCTTGTGGGACTAACCCGTGTAGGTATTGAAAGTGCAACTCATTCCAAACACTACAAAAAAAAGACACATCCGTGACATTTTGGGCCGAACAATTTTTTTTCTGTCATACATATGACACTTCTATGACGATAATTGTGACAGAACCCGGTATCATCATAGATGTGGTGGGCTCCTACTTCTATGACAAAAAATCATGATAGAAAATGGGCTTTTCGTCCTGGGCGGGCCGAAGACACAGCTGCATGACATTCTTTGGGCCGTCCATGACGAAAAAACCCGTGGTAGAAGCGAGGGGTAGGAAAATTTTGGGGAGTTGCCAGTTATGATGGGAGGTCGAGGGCCGAGCGATGCGCGTTTCTCTCGTACACGTACACGCGTGTGTGCGAGGCGTTGGCTCTAACTGAACCCGAGCGAGGCGTTGGGCTCTACTCAACCCGGCGATTGCACTACAAAGCTACGCGTTCTCGAACCCGAGCGATCGATCGATGGCTGTTAATCGAACCCGATGGAGCGATTCTTCGCCATCTGCCGCTAATCAAGCCGATCGATTGGATGAACAAGTGAGCGTTGTGGGGGTGGATGAATAAAGGAGCGGTGGCGTTGCCTCTGGATGAACAGGACCCCGTGGTGTGGGGGGCTGGATGAACAGTAGACGGTGGAGGGGTGGCCGTGGAGGGGTGGTTGAATAGGACCCCGTGGTGTGGAGGGCTGGACGAACATTAGACGGTGGAGGGGTGCCTGTGGAGGGGTGGTTGAACAGTAGCCGGTGGAGTAGCGCGCGGTGGAGGCTGGATGAACAGGAGCTCGTGGAGGCTGGAGGAGGTCGACGGTGGAGATGAACATTATCCCGTGGAGTCCCGTTTGGCGGTACGCCACACCCCTCCCAATGAACAGGACCCCGTTTCGATCGTAGGAGGTCCGTTTCCTCCGCTTTATGATGCGCCACACCTCCCGATCAACAGGACCCCTGCTTCGACCGTAGGAGGTCCGCTTCCTCCGCTTTTGCGACACGCCACACGCCTCCCGATCAACGGGACCCGTTCGAGCGTGGGAGGTTCGTTTCCTCCGTTCTGCGATGCGCCAGCCTCGTTCCATCGCCTGTTCCGTCAAAGCCCTCCCGATGAACACGACCACGCATTCCGTTCCGACCCAGCTGGTTGGCTCCCACGCGTTTCGTTGCCTCCCGATGAACACGACGCATTCCGTTGCCTCCCATGAACACGACGCATTCCGTTGCCTCCCCATGAACACGACGACGAAGTTGTTTCTCCGTTCCAACCCAGCCATGTACACGAACGCTCGCCGTACGTATGCGTGAGTAGGCGTTCGAGACCCCGCCCGTATGTACGCATACGTGGCCGTATTTTCTTTCTTGCACCCTGGCCGTTATGCGTCATACATGCTACGTCGCGCGCCTCTACTATGACACGTCGGCGCCTCTACATCCACCAAGATATATGTACGCACATCGTTCGCGACCAGAATGACAACGCTACATACGCTTCGACCGTGGGTCCCGGTATCGCCGTGCACTTCCTTGCTGCGAAGATGTAGCTGGTGGGTCCCAGCAATGGTCGGCGAATCTTTTTTGCTCGGACGCACTTCCTTGCGTGCGAAGATGTAGCTGGTGGGTCCCAGCAGTCATGGGGGTGAATCGTTTTTTTTCGGACGCACTTCCTTGCGTGCGAAGGTGTAGCTGGTGGGTCCCAGCGATCGGGGAAAGCGTTTTCTCCACGAAATACGGTGGCCCGTCCGGTGGGTCCCGCTGTCGAGTAGAGGAATAATTATTTTTCTTGGCGTAATAAGGAGGCATTTCCTTCTTTGCGGCCGTGGACCCGGTATTAGCCCCTCCACGCAAAGATTTCTTCCGACGGAAGTCGGTCGTTGACCACATTGACCACGCCACGCCGAGAGCACCACGGCGGTGGACGACGCGAGGCCTAGGAAGGGGACGACACGGAGGCAGGGAAGACTTCGGTAGTTGTTTCCCACGGGAGGGGAGTACGATCAGTCTGAGGGTTTACCGTTCATCTGCCGTCACGGAGAATAACAGCGGGTGTGGGTGAGTAGAGGGATGGCTAGGCCAGCGATGGGGAGTACGGTGGGGCGGTGAGGCTCAAGACAGTGGCCATGTGAGGAGGAAGGAGCAGCAGTCCACCGGCGCTTGTTTGAGCGGGCCGGAGCAGAAGAGCAGAGATTGAAGAAACACGACGGTGTTGGATGGACATCCAACCGTCCACCGCTGTCGTCAACCTTTTTTTAGGAAAGCCTCAAATCTATGGAAAACAGCATACAGCCCATCTGCCATTATTTCTAATAATTTACAGCCCATTTGCTAATTCTTAAGGTTTTTTTGGAGCACATATTCTTTTTGTTAGCATTACAGCCCATATTGTGGCCACGGTTAAAAAATTATACGAAATTTTGCATATTTCAAAAGGGTCCGAACTGTTTTTAATCCCGAAATTTTGACTCACATTCAGACTGATTTTAAAAATAAATGTATATCAATATAAAATCCAACAAATTCTCCACGCATAAAAATTAATGTAATTTAAAATCTTGAAATGAAAAAAATATATTTGAAACTAATTGCCGGTTTGATGTGTTTTAAAATGTACAGCCCATTTCTCATTACTGATGGGCCATTTTCTCGGCCAGCCGAATGAAAGCTCTCCTCGTCTTGAAAGATTTGCAGCCCAACAGGCCTGACAAAGCGACTTACTTGGAAAATCACAAAAAAAACTGGGATGTGGCCGTGGACCCAGCTGTCAGCCTCTCCACATACAGTACTCTTCCGATGGAAGTCGTTCCTTGACCACGTTGACCACGCCGCGCAGAGAGCACCACGGCGGTGGACGACGACGAGGCCTAGGAAGGGGACGACGCGGAGCCGGGGAAGACGCGGCAGGGGAAGCCCGCGGAGAGGAGTACGAGGGTTCACCGGTTCGGCCGTGTGAGGTTGCTGCTGCCGCAGGCCCGCCAGCGGTGGGAATAGTAGGGGAGTGAGGTCTCCATGACAAAGACAAACCACGGGAGGCAGGAGCATGCGGCATGACCAGCGCTGCTTTGGGCGGCTGGAGCAAGAAGACCAGAGGTTGAAGAAGCACTACGGCCGTTGGATGGACATCGTACGGTCACTAGAGCTAGAATCATTCATATTGACTAAGTTCAGAAAGCCCTTCGTCCCCGTCAACTTAGTAGGCCCACAAGACAGCCTCCCACCAAGGTGGGTCCCAGCTAGCCGGGGGAGTATTCATTTTTTTGTGCGTAATAAGGAGGCACTTCCGGTGGATCCGAGCTAACAGCGGGGGTAACGTTTTTTTTGCGAAATACGGTGGCCCATCCAGTGGGTCCCAACAGTCAGGGGGAAATGATTTTTTTCGCAAAATACTGTTGGCCCGTCCGATGGGTCCCCGCTGTCAGGTGGAGGAATAATTATTTGCCGCGTAATAAGGAGGCACTTCCTTGCGGCTGTCGTGGACCCAGCTGTCAGCCTCTCCATGTATAGTACTCTTCCGATGGAAGTCGGTCGTTGACCACATTGACCACACCGCGCCGAGAGCACCACGGCGATGGACGACAGGGAGGCCTAGGAAGGGGACGACGCGGAGCCGGGCCACGGGAGGCAGGAGCAGGCGGTAGCGCAGCCGGCCACGGGAGGCAGGAGCAGGCGGCACGACCGGCGCTGCTTTGGGCGGCTGGAGCAAGAATACCAGAGGTTGAAGAAGCACTATGGCCGTTGGATGAACATCATACGGTCACTGGAGTATTGACTAAGTTGACAAAGCCCTCCATCCCCGTCAACTTAGTAGGCCCACAAGTCAGCCCAACAATATGGTGGGTCCCAGCTAGCAGGGGGTATTCATTTTTTTGGGCGTAATAAGGAGGCATTTCCTTGCGTGCGACGATATAGCTGGTGGGTCCGACCTGTCAGCGGGGGAACGTTTTTTCGCGAAATACAGAGGCCCTTCCTGTGGGTCCTAGCTGTCAGGTGGAGGAATCATTATTTTGCACGTAATAAGGAGGCATTTCATGCGTGCGGCCAGGACCCAAATTGCCGCCTCTCCACGCATGATCCACTTCCGATGGATGTCGTTCATTGAATACGTTGACCAGGCCGCGCCGAGAGCACCGTATGGTGGACGACAATGAGGCCTAGGAAGGAACGACACGAGCCAGGGAATACTCGGCAGTTGTTTCCCACGCGGAGGAGTACGAGGGTTTACTGGTTCGTCTGCCGTCGCCGGAGAATAACAACATGTGTGGGTGAGTAGAGGGATGGCTAGGCCAGCGATGGGAGTATGGTGGGGCGGTGAGGCCTGCGCGGCAGCATAGCCGGCCGCGGGAGGAGGGAGCAGGCAGTCCCGCCGGCGCTTGGTTGAAGGCTTGAGCATGAAGAGCAGAGATTGAAGAAGCACGACAGCCATTGGATGGACATCCAACAGTCACTGCTCTCGTGTGTTGACTAACTTGCTGTATGCTATGCAAAGGCCAACCTTTTTTTTATGAAAGCATACGCGTCAACCTGTAGTAGGCGCACAAGTCAGCCTCAAATCTGTGGAAAACAGCATACAGCCCATCTGCCATTATTTCTAATAATGTACAGCCCATTTGCTAATTCTTAAGGTTTTCTTGGAGCCCATCTTCTTTTTGTTAGCATTACACCCCATATTGAGGCCACGGTTAAAAAGTATACGAAATTTTGCATATTTCGGTGCCGTCAACTGTTTTTAATCCAGAAATATCGATTCACATTCAAAGTATTTTGAAAAATAATTTATATAAATATAAATTCCAAATAATTGTCCACGCATAAAAATCAATGGAATTTAAGATCCTGTAATGAAAAAAAATTGAAACTAATTCCCGGTTTGATGTGTTTTAAAAAAGTACAGGCCATTTCTGGGCAAACCGAATGAAACTCTCATTGTCTTGAAAGATTTGCAGCCAAATAGGCCGATAAAGCAAGTAGGCCTTGTTTGGGTATTTCTTTAAAAAAATAGAACTGGGCTAGCCATTTTCAAAGAAGAAAAACACAACTAGGCTCATGATGTGGTAAACATAAATAAAACCTGGCTAGATGGGCCACACCCCGCACAGCCCCGTTGTTACCCTCGATCCGTCGCTAAAACTAGTATAAATAACAACCGCTTGTTCCTAAAAAAAGCTGCTGCGACTTCTTTGGGTCCCTGGTGTCAGCCGCTTGTAGTGTAATTCTCTCGTTTTTTGACTACGTTGACAATGGCGTGAGCCCCATATGTCCAACCATTAGGAGGAACCATATTTTTGGGCTTGTACTATAGAGGCACTTGCTTGTGTACTGCCATGACACCGGTGGGTCCCTACTGTCATCCTCTCCACGTACAGTCATCTCCTTGTTCCTCTCGGTTGTTGACGACGTTGACAATGTAAGAGGGAGGCGCACCGCGCACTTCGAGCGAACCAAGGCCGCAAGGCGGAGGACGACGGCGAGGCCTTGGACGGAACGAACAGGAGCTGTTGAAGATGCGCCGGTCCAGTCGCAGGCGGAGGGGAGTACGAGGGTTGATCGTTCGCACGGAGTGCGTGTTGGGGCTGACGCCGGAGAATAACAGGGCGTGTGGGGAATAGAGGAGGGACTGGCCAACATTGGAGGGTACGTCTGATGAGGGCGGCGAAGGCGCAGCCGAGCCATGGGAGGCGGGAGCAAAGCGGAGCCGACGCGGTGGTTTGGTTTGGGCGGTGGAGGAAGAAGAAGACAAGAGATAGAAGATACACGACAGATGTTGGATGTCAATCCAACGGCTGGTAGGCGTAATCGTTCTTGACCGCTAGTAAGTCGACACCACCTTGGATAGGATATTTCCTCATGGGTCCCAAATGTCGAATCCAAATATGTCACGGTCATGCAGCCTTTCCTATGAAAATTTACAGCCCATTTGATGTGCTAGTTCGAAATAAGTTTGTGGGTGCCGGTGGGGCTAATCACTTGGCTTCAGTAATGCACAAAGTGAGCTCAAGCAGCCGGGCGTGGTGATGTTATTTCCCTTGGTTGTGATTTGTTACAATATTTCACTCTAAATTAAACGAATGGCAAGCCATTTGCCTTGTTTCAAAGAAAATATGACAGTCACAGCCGAGTTGAAAAGGGCAGGAACATCTAACTCCAGCTTACAAAATGTACAAAAGCACGAGGGTTGATTGTTCATCAGGTTTACAAAAAAACCCAGATTGAAAAGGGCAACAACATCTAACTCCGACCTTTGTTTTCGGCGATCCGCAGTCAAATGGATCGGTCAGTCCATAGAATGAACATCCCGGTCGTAAAATTTATCGGATTATGACCACAATATGTTGTAAATAGAAGTCCGACACGCTCGTAAGCTCTTTTGCCCACCTGAAACTCCTTTTTTGCTCTTCGACATACCCATCCGTCAAAACCATGCTGTTGATAAACTTAAGCACGATGGACAATAGTAACCTCGCATTCAGCAGAAGAATGTGACAAATCTTGTGTTTGCACGGTTGGCTACATATCGTTCTAGCGTTATTGTCTTCAATCGAATCTCATGAGAAGTGAGAAAATACCGATGCTTACGAATCCACCGATTGGTTATAACTTTCTTACCCCGTCCTGTTGCCTAAATAGACATGAAGATTGAAAATAGTTAAGGTCTAAAAGAAGAGTGTTGAAAGAGCACCAGCTGAACGGTTAATTCTAGTACACTATATGCGGGCTTCCAATGTGCGTGAAATTATCACCTTTATATACAACTTCTCCAGACATGGAAAGCATTGCAGCAAGCCAATAATCTTGTTCAGATCAAAACTATTCATTTGGATATATAAGATCTTGATAGAATCCAGCACCATTGATAGGCCATCCATGGAGAAACTCTTCATTGAGCATAGAGCATAATATTAGTACAAAATGTGTACTCCAAGATGATATATAAATTATGCGCAGAACTTTAAAATGCAGCTTATGGTTACAAGTGTAGATGATAATATAAAGTACCTGAAGAACTGTGGAGCCAAACACCATATTGAAATGAGCCCAGAGATCATGTATTACACCCAAGGTCTCCAGTTTAGGCGCAGAGAGGACGGTTATTTGCAACGGTGAATAACTAGAATCAAGGATCAACCTTTGAAGTGAAGGGGCATCTTGGATGATGAGCTGCCTTCCGTCAAAAGAAATTCCAATTCTTACAAGGTTAGGTGACTTTATTTGGAGACAACCGATTCTAACTGTGAAAACAAGCACCAAGCATTCCAAATGCAGGCAACTGGAGTGGATGATGTTGTGCAATGAGGCCTCCGATATATGAACCCGCACAAGTGAAAGTTTCTTGAGAAATGGGTGTCGAAGGTTTAGTACCAGATTGTCTGGTAGGTAGCACAGTGCAAAGGCGGCGGTGTGGAGAGAGGAGGAAAACCGCGAGATGGACATCGGTGCTGAGGGCACAAGTTCATGGTGTTCGGTATGTGGTATGTGATTTCCAGGGGAATAGTAGAACTCAAGCAGCTGTAGTTCTGTGAATTCAGGGGATTTCAGCCAGGCGTCCACCGTGCAGGGCATGGTATGCTTGCTCAGGTAGCATGACGGGATGCAGAGGCTTTGAACGGAGCCCTGGTGGGAGGAGATGATGGCTCTCGGGATTTCAAAATCATTGAAGAGAGATAGATGACGACAGTCGAGATTAAGGGGCACGATGCGCCATAGAGGGCGCCACCGAATTGAGAGGACTTGGGTGCGGCAGCAATCCTTGGTGGGGAGAAGCGAGATGATCTCCCCAAGGATGGCATCCGGGAGATCACTGATGCGGTCCACCCGAGATTCTACGGGTTCCTGGGATCTGGTGGGGGCGGGGTCGCTGCTTCTCCCCGCGCTGTCGGGTGCGAGATCTACAACAGACGTCGCTGCTGGCGGGAGCCTCATCTTCTTGGCGTTGGGGCCAGCCGACTCCATTTTCCTCGAGGGCGTCGCGTCGCGCTCACGGATTTGAGCAGAGTAACAAATGACGAGCCTAGTTGTAGTCTGACGAAGAAGAAGGGAGCTGGGGTTTTCAGAGGAGTGAGGAAGAAGGGAGCTGGGGTTTTCAGAGGGAGTGAGGTGACGAATTTGGGGTACGAGGAGCGAAATGACGTGAGGTGGGTGGGAGCGAGGAGGAAGAAGAGCACCCAGGTTTTGGGGGGGTGTCTTTGGGTGTGGGTAGCGCCTTTTGAATTGATTTTACTATTTACTAGTGTGGATTGGCTGTTTTGTCTTGGGACCAGAGAAACAATTACTACTAGTACAAAGGAGACACTCTACAGCTACCCAAAAAACAATTACTACTAGTACAAAGGAGACACTCTACCGCTTCCTGCTCCTCCTAGGTCATTGAAACGTCTCCCTCTCTTGAATGCCGTTATACTTTTGTTCACCGACATGCGGGCCATGCAAATACAAGGGCCCAAATGCCATCCACCAAATTAGAAGGCAGTATGCATGCGGAGAGTCACCCCGTCAGAAGGCCGGGCAAGAACGAGCCGTGTCACAAAACCCCACCTCCCCGCAGTCTAAGTTTGACGGACGAAGCAACCATCATTTCACTCTTCGCTGAATCCCTTCTCCCTCACCGTCTTCAAGAAAGGCAACACTTTTCCGCCATCGCTGTTCTTCTCTCCCAATGAAGGGAAGGTAAGCGGATCCGTGATGTTGGTATATTTTCGCTCAGAGAAAAAAAGAACTTTTGCAAAGCAAAGAACCGATCCTCACTCTCTTTTTGTTTCATTGTCATTGCGATTGTGTTTTCCTTTCAGTGGTCTCCTAGTATTCGTCGGTTTCATGATGGACCAAGGAGAACCAGGCAAAGATCTGCCGATATTGGAGCAGACGCGGGAGACTGATCCCCACGAGACAGAGAGCTCCAAGAAGATGGAGGCAGCCACCGAGCCGACCCCAGATACACTCACGGCCACTACTAAGATGGTCAACGCCCTGTTTGAGGTTACAGCCCCCGTGGCACTGCAGGAGCAGTTTTCCCCCTTCGAGGTTGTGTCCCCCCCCCCCCCCGCTGAGCTACCCAAGGTGATTTCCTTCTTTGCCGATCTCGATTGTGGTTTTTCATCTAAGTATGTGGTGATTTTTTTAGAAAAGGAAGTATGTCGTGATTAATAATGCAAAATTTTATTAGCTTCGATGCCATGCTATACATAGTAGTTTAAATACTTGTGTTTCTTATACTAAAAAGTAATTCAGAATTTGTTTCTGTTTCAATTAGAGCCCTGATGCAGACAAGGATTGTGTGGTTGTGCATGTCACTCGCTATGAGGCGGACGACCTGAATATACACACTGGGAAAACAGAGTTCTTAGGTTGTTGGATCCTGGAAGCCATTTGCGGTTATACCAATGAAGAGGTGTATTCCAGCCTCACTGTTGTCAGGCGTGTTGTCCAGGGTGTCTTTGAAGCACAAGAAGTTCAAAGCTACTCCTTCGCTTGTGAGGCATACTGTTCTTGTCAAGCTTACGCAGAAGATGACGTGGCATGCCTCCACAAACAAGTTTATCAGTGGCAAGGCCACAAGGTTGTCTTCATGAAGGTTCACAGGATCGAGCTGCTGCGGGACGTCCTCGATGATGTTCATGGCAAGGTCCGTCTTTTGTCCAGCCCAAATTAAATCGAGGCATGAAATAGTTGCCCCAGCTAGTGTTTAATAGTAGTTTGGATTGTGTCTAATTATCCGAACCTTGTCTGTTATCGACCCCTCTGGGGCTAGTACTCTGTCTGAATCCGTCTATGGGAACTGCTACTACTTTTGTGTGCCCGTGAATCATATAAGCAACTATGTATCTTGTTACAGTGGTTCATGCAGTTAATTGAGGCCACAATGTAATAAATTCCAAACGTTCAACGCTAGTCCAGCGCTCATGTGGAACACTCACATTAAACTCGTCTTCATAAAAATCTTGAAAAGCATAAGTTAAGCAGTTTTATACATCTCAATGATTCATAGAACATAACAAACATATACTAGTTCACAGAAAAGACAAAGTTGTGAGAAGGTTTACAAATCAGGAAAAAACAAGCAAGCCTTCTCTCGAGCAAAGATTCTCCCGGCAGCTTAAATTTCCGGAGTTCACTCTGGTTTTTCTTGTTGCCACCATCCGAGTTAGGTTCTCTCATTCCGTAATAACCAATTATAATTGTGGTCTCACCGAATAATCGAATCGAACCATGCAAAGGTAATCTTGACCGTGTGAAATTCTTGTGCATTCCACTAAATTTAAGCACCGCTATTTGCAGAAATAAGCAGACCACAATGCCTCTTGTTCGCGCACCTGTCCAAAAAACCGCCATGCAGCCGTGCCAGCTAGTCCTCGGTCCATGGATGAACTGGTAGAAGTGCATTCCGGACTGATGAAGTTGTTTTCGCTCGTCCCTGCACTGAATTCAGGAAGTAAAACGTACGAATCAGCTTCGTTTAGATTGCATTGGTCATTCTACCTTAGTTACTACCAATGTAGGGATACCTAGAAGACGGGAGGTTAGACGACGGCAATGAGGGATAGCCATCTCATTTTGCGCAGTTGTACTAAAACTGAGGTGTGTGCTTTTGATTGCACGGATAGAAACGATACGGAGACAGACATCCCGAAACGATATGGAGACAGACATCCCTGTTTGCGCAAATACGAAATACAGTTATTTAAACAAAGGATGAGATATTACTACTTTCCTCCATTTCCTCTTAGAACCAAGTCCTAGATTCATGCTACAGCTTTTCCACTTTCTTCCCTGTTTGAACCAACGCTTTGAGTTGACTGTATGAACTAGCTTTACTTCTAATAATAGTAGAAGTCTAGGTGGCTTTGGAACAGCGGACGGAAGTAGAAAGGATCCACACGAAGGGGGAAGAGCTGGGGCAATAGAGCAAGGCAGGTTTCGAAGGAATATATTGTTGGAGATATGCCCTAGAGGCAATCATGTATGATGATATTTCCTATGTGTTTATGAATAAAGATAGTCCTTGGACATTATCAATGATGTGTATTTGTTTGTGGGACTATGCATTGTATGATGACTGTCCTAAAAGGTCCCTAGTTGAAAGGGTTGTGTGGACGCGCAGCCGACTAGACTAGCATATGACACGGTCGATAGTTTGGTCTCACTAGCCATGGAGCATTGGATGCTAACCGGATAATATGGACTTGGAAAGGTCTGGTCGGATTCGACGTAGTCGGATCCGAGTCGAGATAAGGTCCAAGTCGGACAGACCTAACTATGAGACGCAGCGATATGTCATCTCGGAGTCTCTAGTACAACATACGTTCTATGTCCTAAGACCTGAGCCGACACATGTACTCGGGATGGTGACAGACTTGCTTTGGGCCGACCAAACGCTACTCCGTGACTGGGCAGTTACAAAGGTAGGTTTCGGGTTTGTCTAGTCCCATGCTGCGAGACATGGTCGAGCAAGATGGGATTTGCCCCTCCGATCAAGAGAGATATACTCTGGGCCCCTCGTGTGATCAGACCGGGAATAGCATGGCCATGTGACAAGGATTATGAGATAATCCGGATTGTGGTCGGTATCACTGGAACGAGAAAGAGGTCGGGCTAGCACAAGGGTGACAGACTCGCCTTGAGCCCGACAACATATACCGTGTGGCAAAGGGAACAGAAGTGTGACATGTTGTACAGGTTCTCCTAACCAGCTTCATAGTCTGCTTGGTGGTCGGCACGCCTTGCTAGAGGCCGCTACCAACCGTGTAGGTCGGAGGTGATCCGAACTGTGACCAAGCCGACTTGAACCTAAGGGGTCACGCGCTTAAGGGAAGGAACCTACGAGGTCGGTCCGTAGGACACTGGTCAGATGTGATCCGAAATGGACTAGGAACGTGACCGAGTAGACTTTGGGCTTTAGGGTCCGTGCCAGGCCCAAGTGTTGAGCCTGCGACGGACGCCTATATAAAGTGGAGGTGCAGCACACTCATGTGGTTGATCGCTTCGGCTGCGACTAGGGTTTCCACCTCCACTCGCCGCCGACTGTGTGATCGGACCTAGCAGTCCGCCGCACAGTATTCCTCCTGCACGTGCGGATATAATTAGAGGCGGTGCACTTGCGCTGCTCCGGCGAACTTGTACGTGGGATTGGACGACCGGCCGCTCGAGGGAGGTCGAACGAGGAGGAGACGATCCACGCGGACGCGCTGCCCCAACTCTTCTTCACGCTGCGGCATCGCGTCTAGTGGTAACGAACTGTGATCCAGCTCCCGTAGCATGTTCCAGGATGATCTCCGCGTAGGAAAATTTTAATTTGCAGTCGATGCACCCTACCGTAGAACCCAACATATATACCTGAGGGTCGTCGGCATGTGGCAAAGACGGCGTCGGGAGGCCGCATCTTGGCCACAATACCGCAGGGAGGAAGAAGGGGTCGGAGGCCCTCCCGAGCCGGCGCTCTCTCGGAGAGAACGGCACGGCCGCCGATCGGGACGCGCGGGCAGCCGTTGGTCTCCTCCCTCACCGCCGACGACAGCGTGAACGATGCACCTACACCCCTGCCCCGGTCGAGGTTGTCCGGCCGGATTTGTGACCAGCCGTGAGCTGAGAGAGAGAGAGAGTGTGTGGCCACCTATGTCTTGCTTAGATCTGGAGAGCATGAGAGAGTGAACAAGAGGAACCCTAGTAAAGCAAGCGCTAAGGCTCCTGCTTTTATATATAGTGGAGTGATTTTGTTGTACCGGCTTCAAAAAAATGCGCTCCAACGTGTACCATGAAAGTGGGTGTGAGAGAACTAGTGCGTGCGTGCACCGCTTCTCTTCGTGAGAGTACAATATATACTATGCCCAAAGAACGTTCGCCACAAGAGTAATAATATAAGTGTGTGATGTGTGAGCTAAAATAAAATGTGCGTGCCGTATTTTGTTTTTTAGAAGTTCTGAGGGTAGGGTGTGAAGAGCACATATGTGCGTGACGTCTACATGCAGATAGACGATGGGTGCCACGTGCGAGTCTGCGAGAGGACTCGGGAGAGTTGTGACTCATGAGGGGTGTGTGCGTGAGAGAGAAGGGGGCAGGTATCAATGCAATGCATGTGTCTGTAAATCATTATCCAACAAACGTTCGCCACAAGCTTTTTCCTGACGAACGTCGTAAGAACCGTTAGATCGGCAACCGACAGTGTCAGTTTTGCCATGTCATTTAACAGAACAGCCACTCCTCCTACACACAAATCTTCCACGTGAGTGTTAGCAACTGTCGTATGCTCCCTCCGTTCAAATGCAGTGCATATAGCTTTATTGAAAATTAGAACCTCGCAAACTTTTACCGAAGTTTTCGTGTACCAAATTGCACATGTAGAATACCAGATATATCATTTCATTCATCTTCGAGAGGTAACTATAAAGATGGGTGAGGAGTCCACAAAGAAAGACCATCGTATCACTCGCAGCAATTTCAACCATCCTTTAGTGTCGAGGAATATCATAGGAACTATATATTATATGATTTTATAGGATTTTTTCCTTTAGAGCCAATTGGTTCATAGGAATAGATTCATATACTCTACATTTCAAAGGAAATAAACATGATATCGCTTTCTATAGCTTTAGAGCCACTTGGTTCATATGAATGGATTCCTATACTCCTTAATTTCAAAGGAAAATAAACATTAGTGTATATTCAATAGAAAAGTTCCTATGATATGAACCAAATTACATCTCTTTACTAATCCCTCCTCATAGGACTTGAGATACATGTCATCTCTAGATTCAATATAAAAGTTCCTATGATGTGAACCAAATGACATCTCTTTTTCAATCCCTACTCATAGGAATTGAGATCCTCCATGTCATCTCTTTCCCTACAACTTCCATGTATACATCTTCTATTCCTAAATAGATAGTACAACCCACTAGTAGCTTTTTTCCAAAACATGTAACTATGGCACAAGAACTATATAGTGTGCCAATAACTTTGAAAGATGGTTGCTGGATGAAGCTAACCCGACAAAGGCGAGATGGGCAAATCCGAGCACTATTGGCCGTTGGATATCATCAACATTCCACCAGATCTGCCACATGTACAATTTAGAAGAGTCCATGGTTGAACTTAAGCATAATGCACAAACCTCAAAACACAAGCACTTCTCCTTTGTTCTAAAATCTTCTGTATCATAATTGATTATTTTTTCTAAATGAATTGCCATTATTTGTTTTTTACTTTATGATTTACAATGCACAACCCCATGAATCTTAACATTTTTATAAAACTAATTGATTTTGAATGAGATGAACTATAAGAACTAAACGAACATCTACATCATGCATATATGACTCAAAGCTTTACATGCTATAGTGTGTATTTATTCATAATTTGGTTTCGAAATCTCATGTGTTCAATACATGTGTACCTTACTAGTTTTGAGTAGAGTAGCAAATTTCACGCGGCCCCGGGTATATCAAAATGCAGGGACCGCCGTGTGCGTAGCGCCATGTATTTCGTACCCGACACACAAACCGGTAGAATGTGATTCTATGCATAACTTTGTTTTGCAGGTTTGATGTGAATAGTATGGCTCATGTGTATGTGATGCATGTGTGTAATTTATCATTGGCCTGCGTGTTTCATGTTTGTCAGCCGGCAGGAGCCAAAGTGTTGTCATTATATTGTATAACGACCTGCGTGTCGACTTGTGACTCTATGTAAATTCATTACTAGTTGTAGTAGTTGGATAATAGAGATCAGGTTGGCGGCTTGGCGGCCCGGCGTGACAAACAAGATGGAGTTCGTAGATGGTCATCGGAGTCGGAGCCGACCTGGAAGAACGTCCATGAAGGAGCCATACTATTTCACAATATGTGTTATATTTGTGATTGTTATGCTTCTTTGTTTCTATGCATGTTAGAATGATAGAATGATCCCTCATGAATATCAAGCAAATTGCCATCCCCGATGTTGCACCTTCGCACGTCAAGTACGTCTAGTAGTGGGCTCATAAAATTGGGGTGTTGTTCGAACTGAAGGGTTCGTGTCGGACACGGACATGCACTGCATCAGGTTAACTTGACAAGGCTATCAAAACGGTTTTGGGCCTTGTGGCAAAGAAGGTTGGGAGCCGGGGTATGAGATACCTTCCCAACCGACAGAAGTCGTATAGAGATACGATTAGCAAGGAGTTGCTTACCGGATAGGTATGTTGGCTAGCAGTGATGCTAAAGCTCACTAGTCGCATGCGCTAGTCGGATCCTGAATCACTGAGAGTTTGCGGAGGGATGCTGACTTCAGTGGGAGTATTTCTGTTTAGGCTAGAATTACTCTACATAAACACACTGCTTAGTGATTGCATATTTTCTGTTATAGATCAATGGCACCACCTGCTCAACCCAACTTTGCATTGAAATCAATTCTGGAAAAGGATAAACTTAATGGAACAAACTTTACCACCTGGTATAGAAATCTGAGAATTGTTCTCAAGCACGATAAAAAGGAACATGTTCTAGAGGATCCACTTCGAGAGGAACACGCCGATAATGCTAGTGCCACAGCTAAGAATGCCTACGAAACTTCGTTGATGAATCAACGGAGATCAGCCGTCTGATGATGGCTTGTATGGAGCCCAATTTGCAACAGCATTTGAAAATGTTGAGGCTTACGATATGATCGAGAGTCTCAAGAGCATGTTTCGAACCAGGCTAGGACCGAAAGGTTCAACGTCTGGCGATCCTTGATGGATTGCAAGCTGAAGGAAGGTGATCCACCGAGCCCACATGTGATCAAGATGATCGGATATGTGCAAGCTTTTGATCGTTTGGGCTTCCGCTCTTGGATGAGCTGACTCTTGGCGTTGTTCGGGTTCTCTTCCGCCCAGCCTATGGGACGTTCATCTCGAACTATCATATGCATGGCATGGATAAGAAGCTCACTGAATTGCATGGGATGCTCAAGGTGGCAGAGTAGGATATTAAGAAAGGCACGCATCAAGTGTTGATGGTGCAGAAATTGGCTAAGTTCAAGAAGAGTTGGTCCAAGAAAAAGGCTAAGGCAAAGGGCACGGAGATGGTAACCTCTGCCGCTGCGCCGAAGTCTGGACTGCATCAAGACCGTTTGCTATCACTGCAAGGAGACCGGTCACTCGAAGAGGAACTATAGCAAGTGGCTTGCAGAGCATGGCAAGAAGGCCGGAAATGCTTCTTTAGGCAAAGGTACACTTGCTGCATATGTTATAGACATTTACCTTGCTGACATACCTAGTAGCTCTTGGGTATTTGATACCGGATCGATTGTTCATATTTGCAACTCGATGCAGGGTCTGGTAAGAACTAGGCGTGTGGCACAAGGGGAGATTGACATCAGGGTCGGCAACAAAGCAAGAGTTGATGCGTTGGAGGTCGACGCGATGCAGCTCGACTTCATACGGATTTATAATGGAATTGAATAATTGTTATTACATTCCTGCACTTAGTCGGAACATTATTTCTGCCTCATGTTTGATGAGTCAAGGTTATGAATTCAATTTAAAGGACAATGGTTGTTCGATATTTTTGAATGGTATGTTCCACGGCTATGCACCCATTGTTGATGGGTTTTTTATATTGAATCTAGAACAGGAACCGGTCTATAACATGAATGTCAAGAGGCATAAGCCTAATGAGATAAATCCGACATACTTCTGGCATTGCCGGCTTGGACACATTAGTCTGAAACACATGAAGAAGCTCCATGATGATGGGCTCCTAACTTCGTCCGACTTCGGGTCGTTCGAGACATGTGATTCATGCTTGCTCGGCAAGATGACTAAGCCTCCTTTCACAAAGAGTTGCGAGAGGCGTCCGAGCTGTTGGAGCTTATACACGGTGATGTGTGTGGTCCAATGAGCACAACTGCCAGAGGTGGTTATCGATGCCATTGACTTTTACCGATGACTTGAGTAGATATGGATATATCTATTTGATGAGGCACAAGTCGGATACTTTTGAAAAGTTCAAAGAGTTTCGTAGCGAGGTTGAGAAACAGCTCGGCAAGACTATAAAGCTTCTGCGATCTGATCGTGGAGGTGAGTACATGAGCCAGGAGTTCGATGATCATCTGAAAAGTCGAGGTATAGTACCTCAGCTCACACCTCCGAGATGCATACGGAGAAAGCGGCGTGTCGGAATGGAGGAATAGGACCTTGTTGGACATGGTCCGGTCTATGATGAGCAAATCGGATTTACCCTTGTCATTTTGGGGATACGCTCTAGAAACTGCAGCTTTCACACTTAATAGGGCACCATCAAAATCCGTAGACAAGACACCACATGAGATGTGGACCGAAGAGTCCCGGTTGTCTTTTCTAAAGATTTGGGGTTGTGAAGCATTTGTCAAGCGACTTACGTCCGACAATCTTACACCTAAGTCGGATAAATGCATATTCGTGGGATATCCGAGGGAAACCTTGGGATATAGCTTCTATAACCGGGAAGAGAACAAAGTGTTTGTTGCTCGGAACGGGGTTTTCCTTGAGAAAGAGTTTCTCAGTTGGGAGGCCAGTGGGAGGACGGTTCGACTCGAAGAAATTCGAGGACCACACGGGGACGGCTCGGCTGGAGATGAGATCATACCGGAGTCAGTCAGGAAACCTGTAGTGGAAGCGGCACCAGAACCACGGAGGTCGAAAAGATTGCGCAGAGTGCGTGATGTATTGTTGCTAGAAAGCGACGAGTCGGCCACGCGTATCTTGAGCGATGGTGAGCCCAGATTCGAGGCATGGCTGGAGGCCATGAGATCCGAGTTAAAGTCCATGGATGAGAATCAAGTTTGGGACTTGGTTGATCCGCCACCTGGCGTAACTGCCATTGGTTGCAAATGGGTCTTTAAGAAGAAAACCGATGTGGATGGAAATGTTCAGATCCATAAAGCTCGGCTTGTCGCTAAAGGTTATGGACAAGTTCAAGGAATTGACTACGACGAGACTTACTCGCCGGTAGCGATGCTGAAATCGGTGAGGATCATACTAGCTATAGCTGCATATTTCGATTACGAGATATGGCAGATGGATGTCAAAACAGCTTTCCTTCACGGAAATTTAACCGAGGACGTGTATATGATACAGCCCGAGGGTTTTGTTGATCCGACTAGCACTAGTAAGGTATGCAAGCTCAAGAGATCCATTTATGGGTTGAAGCAAGCATCTCGGAGTTGGAACAATCGTTTTGATGAGGTCGTCACTTGTCTCGGTTTCATCAAAAGCAAAGAGGACTCTTGTTTATACAAGAAGTTAAGTGGGAGCTCAATAGTGTTTTTTATCTTGTATGTGGACGACATACTACTGATCGGGAACGATGTTTCGATGTTAAACTCGGTCAAGGGATCATTGAATGGCAAGTTTTCGATGAAGGACCTTGGTGAGGCAGTCTATATTTTAGGCATTAAGATCTATAGAGATAGATCGAGGAGGCTGCTCGGCCTAAGCCAGAGCACGTACATAGATAAAGTGTTGAAGCGGTTCAACATGAGTGAGGCGAAGAAAGGGTTCTTGCCACTCTCACATGGTATAAGGCTAAGCGAGACCTAGAGTCCTTCGACATCTGATGGCGAAGCGGCAGATGAGTAGGATTCCGTATGCCTCGGCAATCGGATCCATCATGTATGCCATGATATGTACAAGGCCTGATGTTGCTTTTGCAATAAGCCTAACAAGCGAGATACCGAGCCAACCCGGTGAGAGTCACTGGGCAGCGGTAAAGACTATTTTGAAGTACCTGAAAAGGACTAAAGAGATGTTCCTAGTTTATGGAGGTGAGGAAGAGCTCGTCGTAAGGGGTTACGTTGATGCTAGTTTCCAAACCGACAGAGATGATTGTCGATCACAGTCCGGATTCGTGTACGTCCTGAATGGAGGAAGCGATTAATCGGATGAGTCCCAAGCGAGGATGTGGCCTATTCTACCACAGAAGACGAATACATTGCGGCTTGTGAAGCTGCAAAGGAAGGTGTTTGGATCCGGCATTTTCTGGATGATCTTGGTATTTTCCCAGCCTCGGTGAAACCGTTGGACCTTTATTGTGATAATTCTGGTGCCATCGCACAAGCCAAGGAGCCGAGGAATCACCACAAGGTCAGACACATAGACCGGAAATATCACCTAATACGTAAGATCGTAAAGAATGGTGATGTAGAGTTATGCAAGATTCACACGGATGCAAATGTTGCAGATCCGTTGACTAAGCCGCTTCCACAACCCAAGCATGAGGGGCACGTTAGAGCTATGGGCATTCGATGTCTATTTGGTTGACTCTAGTGCAAGTGGGAGACTCTTGGAGATATGCCCTAGAGGCAATCATGTATGATGATATTTCCTATGTGTTTATGAATGAAGATAGTCCTTGGACATTATCAATGATGTGTATCAGCAAGTGCGTGACTTGTTTGTGGGACTATGCATTGTATGATGACTGTCCTAAAAGGTCCCTAGTCGAAAGGGCTGTGTGGACGCGCAGCCGACTAGACTAGCATATGACACGGTCGATGGTTTGTGAAAGTGCTAGTTACCGACTAGAGGGGGGTGAATAGGCGATTTTTAAGAAAGTCTTCAAAACACGGATGATTCGACGACAAACAATAGAAATGACCTAATTGATATGCAGCGGAAGGTAAACTACAACAAGCAAACCATAGTCAAGTATGCAATAACATGAAAGTACAAGACTAATAGCAGCTTGGTAGTAAGGATCAAGATGGAAGATAGTGAGAAGCCAATCAACAAAAGTAGTCAAGCAATGAAGTCAAATAGGTATGATAGATAGGCAATGACTTCACGAAGACAAACTCTAAGTAAAGAGAGGGAGAAGATAGAACCAGTCACTTGTTGAAGACACAGGATTTGTTGGACCAGTTCCAGTTGCTGTGACAACTGTACATCTGGTTAGGGAGGCTGAGATTCAACTCAGAAGACCGTGTCTTCACCTTATTCCCCTTGAGCTAAGGACACACGGTCCTCGCCCAATCACTCTGGTAAGTCTTCAAGGTAGACTTCCGAACCTTCACAGACTGCGTTCACCGGCAATCCACAATGACTATTGGATGCTCGTAGCAGCGACGCCTAACCAGCTGGAGGATTCACAGTCCTCAAGTGTAATAAGTCTTCGTGTCACATGCATGTAAAGACTTGATGATGCCTAACACTCTTTGGCTCACAGGTGTTTGGGCTTTGTCCTCGCAAGGATTTCTCTCTCTCAAAGGCTTCAAGGTGGGTTGCTCTCAAACGACAAAAGCTGTGCACTAACTCTGAGCAGACACCAATTTATGGTGTAGGGGGTGGGCTATTTATAGCCACTAGGTAACCCGACCTGATATGTCCGAAATGACCCTGGGTCACTAAGGAACTGACACGTGTTCCAACGGTCAGATTTCAAACACACACGGCAACTTTACTTGGACTACAAGCAAAGCTGACTCATCCAGCTCTGGATAAGTTTTGCTCTCATTGTCTTCGCTCGAAGACATAGGATTTGGGTTGAGCGTCACTTGGTCATTACGACTATGATCACTTGGACCCCACTTAACGATGCGGTGGTTCCTATGACTCAACAAAGAAGAAAAGGAAACAACGGAACGACCACGATCTTCGGGCTCCATAGTCTTCACTCAATGTCTTCTCATGTCATAGTCTTCAATGTGAATATCTTCACATACCACCATTGTCGCCAATGTCTTCATACATTTTTAGGGTCATCTCCGGTAGGTAAACCGAATCAATGGGGGACACTACCTGCGTTATCCTGCAATTCTCACAAACGCATTAGTCCCTCAACCACATTTGTCGTCAATACTCCAAAACCAACTAGGGTGGCACTAGATGCACTTACAATCTCCCCCTTTTTGGTGATTGATGACAAACTGGTTGAAGTTTTCAACGGGGATAAAATATGTGAAATTGTAAAGGATAGGGAATTGTCTTCATAAGTGGCACAGGCTCCCCCTGAATATGTGCATATAAGTAGTTTGCTTTTGGAATGCAAATGCACATGGCAGGTTGTACTTGTGGAGTTCCTCTTCAACTTATGAAGATAATTCATCATGCATGAAATGATATAGCTAAGAGAATGACATGCATAATGAAAAATGGACGTCTGCAGAATGATCTAAGTGCGGAAGTTATCATCGCACATGCGGAATTTATCATCGCACCAGAGTAAAGCAAATAAGTAGCAGACGACCATCGAGTTTAAGTGTTACAACTCAAAGAAACAAATGTATCAAAAGCGAGAGTTGTAAACACTAGGCAAAATATTATGCAACCGCCCTTATGAACCCGCTTGAAGACTATCAAACTCATATGCTTCTCCCCCTTTTGTCAGTAAGGACCAAAAAGGTTTGAAGACATAGAGCATCTACTCGTCCTCTTCTGAAGTAGACTAGCTAAGTGCCCATGCGTTGCAACGGGGATACGTATTCTAGTGGTTCATACATCAATCATGTTGGACATACAAATTTCCGTGGTTCAACATCAGCCGTGTCAAACATATACTTATGATCCTCATGCATATTATATAACTACATGTTAATACCACTTAATTAGAAATACGAGGCGTAAGAATTTGTAACATAAAATGTTTTCTCATAGCAATTGCAGCTATTCCATGTTGGAAATTTAATTTTCTACGAGAAGGATTCAGCTTGAGCAATTATAGCTTGTCTTATAAAACATATTGCCACTGTAATTTGAAGAGTCGTGCTATTGCATACCTGTCAATCAAGCAAACAGTGTATTTCCCAAATACAAAATTGCAGGGTTGTTGTCCATGAGAAGGCGCATCAACTTGGAAGAATATCATCATCGCTCAGGTTCAGCTGCATTATGACATGATGCTAATGTGATTCTTGGAAGGTTAAACACTACCGCTTGAAAAGGCGTCCCGAAGACGACAATATGCTTATGTGATTCTTGGAAGGTTAAACACTACCGCCGAATCTCATCATCATCCATGGAATCCAAGTTATATTCAGCACACATCAGCAATAGGAACAACTTGGCATGACTTAGCATCGATTCACGCAAAACCGCAATTTAAAATAGTTCCACCACATGATTGATCCGTAAGTAGTTGTATACAAAAGCGATAGTACTATTGCTATAACTTGTTGATCCATGGAACTTGAAAATGTTTTGGGCGGCTGCTTGGTGCTGCGAGTGGCGAAGTTCTCCCAGCGTCATGAGGCGATCCCTCCCAGCGTTACGTTCAGCCCTAGGTACGCTGCGATTCACCCAATCCACCGCGACCTCGATCTAATCCGGTGTTAGCAGGAGACTAAAGAAGGTCCTTTAGAAGGTTATTGTTGCCTTGACAACTGTCACACTGGCTGACTCCGATCTTCCCTGACGCCTTGTTGCAGCAATCAACGGCTTGCTTGTCTTCTTCATTAGTACGGCCTCCAGGAACCCATGCACAAGCTCCCTGCCTCGGCCTGCATTTTGAAGATTGATTGATCTTGTGTATTCTCTTCTTCTCAACCACGCTTGATAATTGTTACAAAATTGACTTATTACGTGGATGTGTAGATGATTGAACCTGGAGGCCGAGACTTTGCTCAGAAACTCAATGGACGTTCGAAGAACGTGATACCAGGAGAAACTAAGTTGTATAGCCGCTAGTTGCCGCACGCCTGACCTCAAGAACCTGCAGAATAAAAACAGGGCAATATGAGGTAGGAGGAAGCACGAATCAAACAAAGGGCCGGTGGATCGGATCGGCGCAACGACTGAGCCCAGAGCGCGGACCCAGAAGTCCAGAACTCGGCCCATGCCATCCTCAACGCCCGTGATGAAGTAGCTCTGGCGGTGCTTCAATCCTTTGGTCGCCCGGCTTGGCGGCCTCGGTCCGTCGCAAGTGGCAGGTTTGGGCCGGGAACCGGGCGGCATCGGTGGCGGCAGACTTCAGCTCACAAGATTGGAAGAGGAAGTAGGCGACGCCGGATTCGGTGGCGAGATTGTGGCGTCGACCAGATTGGGATGGGTAGGGCCAGGGGAGCCGATTGGTGTGGGTTCGTTCGGGAGAGAGATCGCGTTGACTCACATACAGTTTTTTTTCCACGCGGAAAACCAACATGGGAGAGAACGCGGAGTGGAGGGATCGACGATTCAGACGACGTAAGAGGGGAGACGGATCCTTACGTTTTTTTAAATTAGTAGAGATGATGCAGTAGGGTTGTCGTTGTTGGTTGGCGGTGCAGACGAACTTGGTGCAGTGTCGATGCGTGCAGAAGTAGGGGGCGGTGAAGTAGCATCGGCTTCATCATTGATCACTCTGGCATTGACAGTTGCCGCGGAGGAAGAATAGTCAGAGTCTTCAAGTGATGGAGTTCGTCGTAGGACTGCATTCCATGGAGGAGTGGAGTCAAACTTGAAGCGTTCAGTGAAGCCATCGTCTTGAAGATCTGCTTCAGCACTGAGTAGGGTCAAACTCTTCCATGATCGCCGACAAGTCTCGTGAGTGACAAAAGCATTCTTGGTGGCAAGGTTTCGAATGCGATTGACGTCCACCAAGAGGCTTTGCATTTGTCGCTTGAGCCAGGAGTGATGCTTATCTTGTTTCTGATGCAGTGCGACAAGAAGTTCTCGATCATTGAGGACTCGAGAGCGCTTCCGAGGCCTTTGGCCAATTGTGCTCTCAGTGGCTTCAGTCCGCGCACGGTGAGGCAGACGTGTGTTCCCAGCCAGAGGATAGACACGAGATACTGCTGGGACGCCTTCCATGGGTTGAGAGAAGCTATGGTGATCTGCATTCTGAAGACAAAGTGGCGTTTTGGCAGGCTCAGGGTATATGGCTTCAACTGACATATCGACCTCTGGTAGAAAGATCAGATTATTGCGAGCAGAGGGCTGATAGTTGATAGCAGAGTGCATCTTGATGAGGCGCATGACCCATGGAGCATAAAATTTCAGACCAAACAGATCAGATCCAGACGCAGCCAATTGTCGGATGAAGAATTCTTGCGTATTGTTGCTGATGCCATTGAGGATGTAAAAGACCAATGTCTTCATTGCTCCTTCAAGTTTTGCAGATGATGAATGCCCTTTGATAGGCCATAGAGTTCGCCTGATGATGTGATATATTGTACGAGGCAGATACTCAAGGTCATCAACAAGGAAGTCCTGAGGGTATTCATTGTCATGTGGCAGTGGCTTCATCATGCTCAACATCTGACTCATGTCGGGTTCTGGCTTATGAAATATGCTCTCCAGTGCATCGCGGTGGAGTTGACAACCAGGTTCAAACAGCTCCCCGGGAGTGGGTAGGCCTGTGAGCTCAATGACGTCAAGAGCTTTGGCTTCATGATGAACATTTCCTGTCATCCACTCGAGAACCCATGTCTTCGTATCTACGTAGTAGCCGCGGATGTGGAGGGTAGCATAGAATTGAAGCACAAGTTCTTCATTCCAGTGTTCTTTATGCAGAATAACGCCGAAAGCAGACCTGCATCACGAAAGCAATCAAGTGCTTCTTCTAAGCACGGCAGTCCCAAGAATGGCTTCAAAGTGTCGAGGCGCATATGAGGGAAAATCGCCCTTGATCATACAGTAACGCAGGAGTAATAGCTTCGTTCTTGATAGCTCGAAACGGTCGGATGATATCCTAGGCCTTGTGTAGGGGTTCTTTGCTCTGTCAAAGAAAGTGTTGTGGGCTTTGAAGCCATTTGCATTGAAAGAACTCAGAGGTGGCGGTGCACGAAACCTTGGCAGTCTTGGCTTGGCTTGAACTGAGGCCTATGCGCAATATGATAGTCGAACCGAGGACCCGGAGGCATGAGGCGGAGGGACCATAACGGGCCATCTTCTTGTGATTAGCTCACCATAGTTGTATGCTTGCTCAATTGTGTAGGGCCTTGGTGGCGGAACTGAGCAGTGGCAACAACCGAGGCTTTCGTGCTCGCCAGACAGATGCTTGAGGCAGTTGCCTCATTGGCTTCAGGCACATTTCTTTCATTAGCTTCAGGAGCTGTTGGTGCAGGCTCCACATTTGCTTCAGCCATGACCACGTCATTGGCTTCATTGGTGTTGGAGGTGGCGGCCTCAATGTTTTCAACCTCCACTTGAGGAGCTGGAGGGTCGGCACTGGCACGTTGATATCAGGAATAACTTCTTCAATTACAGGGGGTGTAGGGACACGTTCTTCTTCTTCTTGGGTGTCTTCGGTGATGCAGCGGATTGTCTTCAAGAACTTTGGCTTCGGACTGGAGACATTCACAGTTGGAGTGGCTTCGAAAACACTTGACGTGCAACAGGTTGGTGGTGCACTTCTCCTTCTGGACGCCGAGAGAGGTACTTGAGGCCTTTGACCTTTGCGAAGCCTCATGAAATCTTGGCGACGCCTTTGGAGATGGGGTTGCCTGGGTCTCAAAGTCTTCCTCTTCTCCTTGCTGTTGTTGTTGGGGAGTGACTTGTTGTTGGGGAGTAACTTGTTGTTGGGGAGTACTAGGGGAGTCTTCTTGTTGCGGGCGATCAGCCCATGAAGCATCCTGAGCAATTGGCGTCGAGAGGACGACCAATGCTTGATGAGTTCGTTGTTAAATCTGAGCAGGCGATGATACCACATTGTATTCAATTTGAGGAAGAACTTCATCATCTTCTACATTGTCATGGTGACCAATGTCTTCAGCAGTGATGGGATCAGCTGCTGGAATCTCTTCAGCTTCGTGGAGCCTCTGTAGAAGCGAGGCTCATGAACAGTCATCTGAAGTTCTTGGGTTGCAGACAGGGACGAACCACCAAATGGGTTCAACAACCAAGGGCTCTGTGGGAGCAGCCCGATTCTTCTTGGTCTTAAGCTTCTTCTTGGAGGGAGCATCATCGGAGGCTTGTGAATTTTCCTTTTTTCCGGCTTCAGCCTGGAGCCCTCGTCTTCTTCTGCTCGTGGCGGTTGGACGGACCTTTGGCTTCGAGCCACCATGCCGCTTCGAAGACTATGCGGGTTCTTCCTGCCTTGAAGGTGCAGCTTGGTCAGTTGAAGACTTCTTCCTCTTTGCAGCCATTAAGGGTCAATGCCAGACGGCCAAGAGCCTGCACTTCTCGGCCTCATTGTAGGCAAGCACACACTTGTCGGCCAGACTCTTCATGCGCTCCACGAGAGCCTCCGCTTCTTCACGCTTCTTGAGAAAGGTTTCCTTGAGGTCGTGCAGCATGACCTTGAAGTTTTTGACATCTTGCACGCTGAGTGCAGCCATATGCTTCTTTAACTGAGCTTTTTCATAGTCGATTTTGTTCTTCAGTTCAACAATGCGTTGAGCAAGAGCTAGCTCAGAAGCAATGGCTCCATTGAAGGAGACGCTAAGGCCAATAGGAAGTTGCAGATCTTCAAAGCTGATGTTTGGGGTGTTAAACCACTCATCAATGAAGTGATGGATGATTGCCACATCAAAGAGAGGCAAATTGTTGAAGATTTCTGCTTCTTCTTTGCTCTTGATAAGTTGCTCAAGGGCATCATCTCGCAAGATCTTCATCATCGACAGATCAATGTGCTCTTCACGCAGAATGGCAGCAGGAGTCGGTGTCGATTCAGATTCTTGACAATTTTCTTCCTCTTCTCCGTCTTCGTGGAGATACGGGATTGATCTTCGATCGCACATCGCTTCGTGGAGGTGCAGAGCGCTGGCTTCACACGTGAAGCTTTTGGAGGAGCAGCTGACTTTGAAGCCTTGACTTTCTTTTGCTTCTGCGGCTTTGGAGCAGGAGCTGGAGCTGGAGTTGGGGCTTCATCAGACTCGGCATCGTCATCAGAGTGATCCACTTTTGCACCTTGGACCAAGATGTAAGTAATGAGGCCATCAAGGTTTGAAAAGGGGCCGATGACATTGGGTTCGACATCACATGAGCCGTCGGCCACGGGGAGCGAGAGGGACCCGGGGTTGAAGTCTAATCCCAATGACTTCTTGTTTTCCTTGGCCGAAGCCTTTGCGTGCTGGAAGTTGCGCTTGAAGAGATTATCGTCACGACACCAAAGCAATGACGTTGGTTCGGCATTCTCAGGTTGAGGTCCACGGACCATACAAGGATAGAAACCTTGTGCAATAGCTTCAGCCATGTTCTTGGGTGGAAGGCCTCGAAAGAGAATATCACCCCAAGGGCTTCTGATAGCATTCTTCTCGGCATATTCCTGGGTCACGAAATTGTACTTGAACCATTGTTCAGCCCAATATCGTCGAATCCATTGGATTCCGTCTTGCGCTGATTGTAATTCTCTTGAGATCTGTCTTGTAAAGCTCTGCGAGGTCATCGAGCAGATCTTTTGAGGTTCCTCACGGCCATGTCTGCCGCCCTTCCTAACTGATTTCTCTGCAGCCATGAACTTCAAACTGAATGGCTTCAATACGTTCAAAGGCTTCAAAGGCTTATGCGTTTCTTTGGACAAACGAGGAACCGGCCGGGAGAGTTAATTTGATCTTTGTAAGAATTCTGCGAATCTAATGCGCACTATGAGAACCAAGGATTCTCCCACGGACATGTACTGCGTGACATTAGAGATGCGAGGGAAGGGAAGAGGTCATATGCATTCTCGTAAGATTTTGAAGATAAATCAGTTTGAAGACATTGACCTCATGATGCAAAGACATTCACTTATCTGTTGAGAGTTGGTTCCAGATTTATGCGAATCCGTGAATAAGTACAAGTGAGGAATCTAACTTGTTGTGAAGCTTAAGTGAATATACTAGGCGATATGAGATGCGCATGTAATAGATCTAACATTGTATGGGCAGAAACCATTTTTGGTAAGTAGGATGAATCTTGAAGATCAAAAAGATGGTAAAAATAGAGTTATATTTACCACTCGAAGAACTGCTAGACGGGAAGAAAAGGAGGCCGAGCAGTTCAATCCACCGTGCCCTAAATTGGCGACGGAGGACACCTACGGCGGCAGCGGAGATGACGATGTTCGCGGCCGGCGTGAGGACAGCATCGGAGAAGTCGCGGCAGCTAAGCGCTTCGTCGCCGGTGTCGTCGAGAGCTAGCGGTGGCGCTAGGGTTTTGACGAGGTGGAGAGGTGGAAGAAGATTTTCTTTACCGCAGGGGACATGTATTTATAAGGAGGTGTGCGGCACAGCGCAATTACGCAGGTGCCCCTGGCGGTTCACATCTGAGGGGCACGTGGCAAGCATGCAACATACTCTGAGTTGTCCCACGTTCCCACGCCCGCCAGGTTTGTCGGATGGTCGTTCCGGCTTCTCCGGATTTCAAATAATAAAGATGAATCATTTATAACAGACTTAAAGTTTTTATCTGTGTCTTCGGCGGACTAGGACGCAGTGAAGACATTCGTCAGTTTCAATAGAATGCTTATGATTTGGACTGATAGTGTTTTAGTTAGAAAGCATAGAGAGATTAGGGTCCGATCACATTCACTTAGTTCAAAAGATTAAACTTGGAAGACATAGCTATAAGTGAATGTCGTAGAGGACAGAACAATATATATATATATATATATATATATATATATATATATATATATCGACAAGAACCAAATCAACATAGTGAAGAAAATCATGAAGATAGGTTGAAGTTGAAGACAAATCAAATGCGAAGATATTGCAGAAATAACGCCATGAGTGAAACACTTCAAACAAAGAAATTTGGTGGTGGCGTTACCCACCGTATAGGAAGTATTAGACCCAGACACGGCGCACAATTATCGTGGCGCTCCGAAGTCAAATTCCACGTTAATGTATTCACACTCAGAATGTATGTCTTCATTGATTGAAGACATACGTTACTTCGTGTGTTGCACATCTAAGACATCAACATGCATAAGTGTTAGGATGTGTGCTTGATCACAGGACATTTGAGGATTCCAAGATATTTAGCTCACACCGTAACTTGCAAAACCTTTTCTCATCCAAGGGCTTTGTGAAGATATCTGCGAATTGCTCTTCAGTGTTGACGTGAATGATGTCAATATCTTTCTTCAAGAAATGATCCCTGAGAAAATGATGACAAATTTCAATGTGCTTTGTCTTCGAGTGCTGGACTGGATTGTTGGCAATCTTGATGGCGCTTTCGTTGTCGCAGAAGAGAGGTACTTGTTTCATCGATGCCATAGTCCTTGAGAGTTTGCTTCATCCATAGAAGCTTCTAGCACGCAAGATCCAAAGCGAAATGTATTCAGATTCAGCAGCTTGAGAGTGATACAGTTTTGCTTCTTTGAAGACCAACAGACAAGTGATCGTCCCAGAAAGTGACATGTGCCTGATGTAGACTTGCGATCCACCTTGTCACCAGCATAATCAGCATCCGAAAATCCAACCAAATCAAATTTTGAGCCCTTTGGATACCATAATCCAAGTGTTGGAGTGTGAGCCAAATATCGAAGAATTCGCTTCACAGCTAAGTGATGCGATTCCTTTGGTGCCGCTTGGAATCGAGCACACATGCAAACACTAAGCATAATATCTGGCCTAGATGCACATAGGTAAAGTAAGGAATCAATCATGGAGCGGTATACCTTTTGATCGAACTCTTTACCATTGTCGTCGGGACCCATATGGTGTTTGGCTGGCATTGGCGTCGTGTATCCTTTGCACTCTTGCATTCCAAACTTCTTCAGACAATCTTGGAGGTATTTTTCTTGAGATATAAAGATGCCATTCCTTTGTCGTGAATTTGAAGACCAAGGAAGAACTTGAGCTCTCCCATCATGGACATCTCGATATTGTTCTTGCATCATGTATCCAAATTCATCACTATACTTCCGTTGGTGCGATCGAAGATAATGTCATCCACATATATTTGGCATACAAACAGTTCACCATCATATGTCTTTGTGAAGAGTGTGGGATCGAGGATCCAGGTTTGAAGCCTTTGCTCTTCGTGAAGTCTTTGATCGTATCATACCGGTAGCGAGGAGCTTGTTTGAGGCCATACAAAGTGCTTTATTTAGCTTGTACACCATATCGGGATGTTTTGGATCTTCAAATCCAGGGGTTGAAGCGACATATACTTCTTCTTCAATCTTGCCGTTGAGAAATGCACTCTTCACATCCATTTGATAGAGCAAGATGTTGTGGTGGTTAGCATAGGCTAGTAGTATGCGAATAGCTTCAAGCCTAGCTACAGGAGCAAATGTTTCATCGAAGTCAATTCCTTCAACTTGAGTATATCCTTGAGCCACAAGCCGTGCTTTGTTTACGACGACTTGACCATGTTCATCTTGCTTGTTTCGATATATCCATTTGGTGCCAATAATGTTATGCTTGCGAGGGTCAGGACGCTTGACAAGTTCCCAAACATTGTTTAGCTTGAACTGTTGAAGTTCTTCTTGCATAGCTTGTATCCATTCTGATTCCATAAAGGCTTAAGCAACTTTCTTGGGTTCTGATATTGACACAAAAGAAAAGTGCCCACAGAAATTTTCTAGATGTGTTGCTCTTGAGCAAGTAAGAGGACCAGGTGCATTGATGCTATCGATTATCTTCTCAATCTGTACTTCATTTGCAACTCGAGGATGAACTGGACAAAGACTTTGCTCTTGCGGATCACTGTCATCATTGGGAGGATTGTCTTCAGAATGAGCATTGTCTTCAGTTTGGTTAAGTGCAGAAATGATAAGTTCTTCTTGATTTGTGCTTGAAGGCATGATTTCACCAGTTCCCATCGACTTGATAGATTCATTTGGCGGAGCTTCGTCTAGTGTACTTGGCAGGAACTCTCTTTGTGAACCATTGGTTTCATCAAATCGCACGCCTACAGCTTCGACGATTTTGTAGAGATAAAGGTTGAAGACTCTATAGGAGTGCGAGTCCTTTCCGTAACCGAGCATGAAGCCTTTGTGAGCTTTAGGTTCAAATTTTGACTTGTGATGGGGATCCTTGATCCAGCACTTAGCCCCAAATACTCTGAAGTAGCTGACATTTGGCTTCTTTCCGAGAAGGAGCTCATAGGATGTTTTGTTCAGAAGCTTATGGATATAAACACGGTTGATGACGTGACAAGCTGTATCAATAGCTTCAGGCCAGAACTTTCTTGGTGTCTTGTACTCGTCGAGCATTGTTTGAGCCATCTCAATGAGGGTTCTGTTCTTGCGCTCCATGATGCCATTTTGCTGAGGTGTGTATGGAGCAGAAAACTCATGAGTGATTCCCATGGTATCCAGATAAAGATCAAGTCCGGTGTTCTTGAATTCGGTGTCGTTATCACTTCTGATATGCTTGATCTTGACGCCATAATTGTTCATTGCTCGATTGGAGAAGCTTCTGAAGACATCTTGCACTTCAGTCTTGTAGAGAATTATGTGCACCCATGTGTATCTTGAGTAGTCATCAACAATGATGTAGCCATAGAGACAAGCAGTTGTTGTGAGGGTAGAGTAATGAGTAGGGCCAAACAAATCCATGTGTAACAGCTCGAAGGGTTGAGATGTCGTCATGATTGTCTTCGTGGGGTGCTTTGCCCTAGTCATCTTTCCAGCTTCGCAGGCACCACACAAATGATCCTTCTTGAACTTGACACCTTCGATGCCTATGACATGCTTCTTCTTGGCGAGTGTGTGTAAGTTCCTCATGCCAAGATGCCCCAGCCTCCGATGCCGAGCCAGATTCGAAGCTTTTGCAAGAAGACATACGGCAAGCTGTGGACCTGCTGAGAAATCTACCATGTATAGATCATCTTTCCTATACCCTTCAAAGACTAGAGACTTGTCATATTCCATTAGTACAAGGCAGCGATATTTTCCGAATATCACAATCATGTTCAAGTCACAAAGCATTGAGACAGACATCAAGTTGAAAGCAAGGGATACAACAAGCATCACTTTATCCATGTGTTGATCCTTTGAGATTGCAACTCTACCTAGACCCAATACCTTGCTTTTACCGATGTCAAGAAATGTGATGTGACTCTTGTCCGATGGACGTAAGGTTGAGTCCATGAGAAGACTTCGATCACTAGTCATATGATTAGTGCATCCACCGCCCATAATCCATTCTCAAGCATGAGGTGTCATACCCTACTGATGCAGTTAGGGGGATAGGCTTCAGCAAGAGCATTGTGAAGCATAAACATTTGACAGGCAAGTGGATTATTGAAGCTTAAATCAAGATTAGGACTAATAGGATGGATGGCAAACAATTCAGGAACAAAATACATAGTGAGACCATTTGGGCATTTGATCTTGTGCCCTACAAGATGTTTTAGGTCCCCAGCTATAGCATCAGACGCCTTTGATTTTCGGCTGGAGACCCTTTCCCGCAAAGAGAGTTAATTCTTCTTAACCACCCACATCTTCGTGGGGTGGCTTAGAAGCAATGAGTCTAAGTGCAGCATCTCGAGAACTTCGGCTTTGGAGCCCTAGCAAATAGCCTTGCAGAGATGAATGATACTCATATGAATAAGCGTAAAAGTTCTTAGTTCTATGAACATAGCGGTTTGAAGACACACGCTCATATTCATAAATTTGAGTCTGGATTCCACTGCAAAACATTGGCATTAGGGTGACTCAGGTGAGTCCTCTGTCTCAGATGAAGCCTTTGGACCATATGACGCTTTAGGTGCAGGGTTTGTCTTCTTCCCTGTGTGGTGTCATGATGACATTCACCGAAGATTCTCAAGACAGCTTTTGGGAACCCGGATCTTCTTCATAGGTGGTCCATTCCTGCGATTAGTACCAATATACCGGCAAACACTTCACCATTCTGATTCTTGAATAGCTTATAGTTTGCATCAAAGGATTCATCAATGATAATAGGGTTAGCACAGGTAAAGCCAGATAAGGTGGAAGGATCCATCAAGGTCCCTTTGCAAAGAACCCATGTGGTTTTGGGATACCGCTTTCAAAGCTTCCGAGGGAACCATCAACATTCATTTTCCTCTCGAACCCAACACCCTCTTTCCTAGGGTTTCGGTTCGAATATGCTTTTGAGGACATCGCAGTGTCGATGCCCTTTCGCACTTTTATGCATCTCTGTTTCAAGCAATGTCTTCAACCTAGCATTTTCATCAAGAATAGCGATGGTATCCTCCGCAGAGGGTTAGTTACCACATTAGTAGTTGAAGACAATGCAACAGATGGCAGCAGTTGAACATTCAGCAACAGAGGTAGCGATATCACGCTCAAGACATTTTAGACATGGTGGTTCAAATCCATCTTGAGGGAACTGATCTGTTGAGTGCGAAGTGACTCATTCTCTTTTTGAAGATCTTCATGAGCCGCTCTCAATTTCTCAAGCTCTTGCTTCCTTTGAAGATAATAATAGGAGAGCTTTTCATGAGTAGTTGAGAGCATTTCATGACGACTTTCAAGTTCTTGGTACTTAGCATGAAGATTTTTAATGTCTTCAACTAAGGACTGTGAACGTGTCATTTCCGCGTCCAACAGGTCATCGCTTTTGTCTAACAGTTTTTTAGTATGTTCCATAGCTCTTTATTGTTCGGTTGCAATTTTAGCAAGTGTTTTGTAGCTGGGTTTAGATTCACAATCAGAGTCATCTTCACTTGATGTTTGAAAGTAAGCATCACGTGATTTTACCTTGGCACCGCGTGCCATGAAGCGATAGGTGGGAGCAGGTCGTCCTTGTCATCGCCTTGACGTTAGTGTAGAAGTCATTGTCTTCAATGTTGAAGATGGACTTGGAAACATAGGTTGTGGCTAAAGCCGGACTTGCAACGCCAGGTCGGACTCCTCTTCGCACTCCACCTCCACCTCCTCAGAAGTAGACTCCTCCTCTGAATCCATTTCCTTGCCAACAAAAGCACGAGCCTTGCCATATGAGCTCTTCTTATGAGATGAAGACTTTGATGAGGACTTGGAAGAAGACTTTGAAGATTTCTTCTTCTTCTTCTTGTCATCAGAATCATATTCCTTCTTCTTCTTCTCATTGTCCCACTGTGGACACTCAGAGATATAGTGTCCAGTTTTCTTGCACTTGTGACAGGTTCTCTTCTTGTAGTCATGAGTGGAAGCTTCATCATTTCTTGAGCTGGATCGTGAAGACTTTCTCAAGCCTTTCTTCCTAGTGAACTTCTGGAACTTCTTCACAAGCATAGCAAGTTCCTTTCCAATGTCTTCGTGGATCATCGTAACCGCAATGATTCTTCTTGAGATGAGGAAACAACTTTTGCCTTCAAAGCGCAAGTTCGCCATAGTTGGGACCATAGATATCTGCTTTCTCGAGAAAGGCTGGAACTCATGTGTGTTGAGCCTCTCAAGTATATCAGACGGATCGAGTGTCTTGAAGTCAGGACGTTCTTGTATCATGAGGGCAAGGGTGTCAAAAGAGCTGTCAAGTGATCTCAGTAGTGTCTTGACGATTTCATGCTTGGTGATCTCAGTGGCGCCGAGAGCATGAAGCTCATTTGTGATGTCAGTGAGGCGATCAAACGTGAGCTGGACATTTTCACTGTTGTTTCTCTTAAAGCGGTTGAAGAGGTTGTGAAGAACACTGATCCTTTGATCTCTCTGGGTTGAGACGCCTTCGTTGACCATGGATAGCCAGTCCCAGACTAGCTTCGACGTTTCCAGAGCACTCACACGGCCATACTGTCCTTTGCTCAGATGACCACAGATGATGTTCTTTGCAGTAGAGTCCAGTTGGATGAACTTCTTGACATCAGCAGGGGTGACACCTTCACCAGCTTTTGGGAACGCCGTTCTTGACGACATACCGTAGGTTGACATCAATGGCTTCAAGATGCATGCGCATCTTATTCTTCCAAAGAGGGATAGTCGGTTCCATCGAACACGGGGCAAGCAACGGAGACTTTGATTATCCCTGCAATCGACATAGCTAAAACTCCGGTGGTTAAATCAATCACCGTAACAAGGGAGTACCTTGCTCTGATACCAATTGAAAGTGCTAGTTATCGAGGGGGGGTGAATAGGCGATTTTTAAGAAAGTCTTCAAAACACGGATGATTCGACGACAAACAATAGAAATGACCTAATTGATATGCAGCGGAAGGTAAACTACAACAAGCAAACCATAGTCAAGTATGCAATAACATGAAAGTACAAGACTAATAGCAGCTTGGTAGTAAGGATCAAGATGGAAGATAGTGAGAAGCCAATCAACAAAAGTAGTCAAGCAATGAAGTCAAATAGGTATGATAGATAGGCAATGACTTCATGAAGACAAACTCTAAGTAAAGAGAGGGAGAAGATAGAACCACCACTTGTTGAAGACACGAGATTTGTTGGACCAGTTCAGTTGATGTGACAACTGTACATCCGGGTTAGGGAGGCTGAGATTCAACTCGAAGACCGCGTCTTCACCTTATTCCCTTGAGCTAAGGACACACAGTCCTCGCCCAATCACTCTGGTAAGTCTTCAAGGTAGACTTCCGAACCTTCACAGATCAAGGCTCACCGGCAATCCACAATGACTCTTGGATGCATTGAACGCGACGCCTAACCGGCCGGAGGATTCACAGTCCTCAAGTGTAATAAGTCTTCAGGTCACATGCATGTAAAGACTTCAGTGATGCCTAACACTCTTTGGCTCTGGGTGTTTGGGCTTTGTCCTCGCAAGGATTTCTCTCTCTCAAAGGCTTCGAGGTGGGTTGCTCTCAAACGACAAAAGCCGTGCACTAACTCGACCAGCCACCAATTTATGGTGTAGGGGTGGGCTATTTATAGCCACTAGGTAACCTGACCTGATATGTCCGAAATGACCTCGGTCACTAAGGAACCGACACGTGTTCCAACGGTCAGATTTCAAACACACACGGCAACTTTACTTGGGCTACAAGCAAAGCTGACTCATCCAGCTCTGGATAAGTTTTGCTCTCATTGTCTTCGCTCAAAGACATAGGATTTGGGTTGAGCATCACTTCAGTCATTCTGACTATGATCACTTGGACCCCACTTAACAGTACGGTGGTTCCTATGACTCAACAAAGAAGAAAAGGAAACAACTGAACGATTACCGCCTTTCAAGGCTCCATAGTCTTCACTCAATGTCTTCTCATGTCATAGTCATCAATGTGAATATCTTCACATACCACCATTGTCGTCAATATCTTCATACATTTTTAGGGGTCATCTCCGGTAGGTAAACCGAATCAATGGGGGACACTACCTGCGTTATCCTGCAATTCTCACAAACGCATTAGTCCCTCAACCACATTTGTCGTCAATACTCCAAAACCAACTAGGGATGGCACTAGATGCACTTACAGTTTGGTCTCACTAGCCATGGAGCATTGGATGCTAACCGGATAATATGGACTTGGAAAGGTCTGGTTGGATTCGACGTAGTCGGATCCGAGTCGAGATAAGGTCCAAGTCGGATAGACCCAACTATGAGACGCAGCGATATGTCATCTGTGAGTCTCTAGTACAACATACGTTCTATGTCCTAAGACCTAAGCTGACACATGTACTCGGGATGGTGACAGACTTGCTTTGGGCCGACCAAACGCTACTCCGTGACTGGGCAGTTACAAAGGTAGGTTTCGGGTTTGTCTAGTCCCATGCTGCGAGACATGGTCGAGCAAGATGGGATTTGCCCTCCGATCAAGAGAGATATACTCTGGGCCCCTCGTGTGATCGGGCCGGGAATAGCATGGCCATGTGACAAGGATTATGAGATAATCCGGATTGTGGTCGGTATCCTTTGGAACGAGAAAGAGGTCGGGCTAGCACAAGGGTGACAGACTCGCCTTGAGCCCGACAACATATACCGTGGTGGCAAAGGGAACATGTGTGACATGTTGTACAGTGTTCTCCTAACCAGCTTCATAGTCTGCTTGGTGGTCGGCACGCCTTGCTAGAGGCCGCTACCAACCGTGTAGGTCGGAGGTGATCCAATCGTGACCAAGCCGACTTGAACCTAAGGGGTCACGTGCTTAAGGGAAGGAACCTCTGAGGTCGGTTGATAGGACACCGTCGGATGTGATCCGAATCGACTAGGAACGTGACCGAGTAGACTTTGGGCTTTAGGGTCCGTGCCAGGCCCAAGTGTTGAGCCTGCGACGGACGCCTATATAAAGTGGAGGTGCAGCACACTCATGTGGTTGATTGCTTCGGCTGCGACTAGGGTTTCCACCTCCCCTCGTCGCCGACTGTGTGATCGGACCTAGCAGTCTGTCGCACGGTGTTCCTCCTGCATGCGCGGATACCATTAGAGGCGGTGCACTTGCGCTGCTCCGGTGAACTCGTACGTGGGATCGGACGACCGGCCGTTCGAGGGAGATCGAAGGTTCAGGAGATGATCCGTGCGGACCCGCTGCCCCAACTCTTCTTCCGCTGCACGGCACTGCGCATCTAGTGGTAATGAACTGTGATCCATCTCCCGTAGCATCTTCCTGGATGTTCTGCGCGTAGGAAAATCTTAATTTGCAGTCGATGCACCCTACCGTAGAACCCAACATATATACCTGAGGGTTGTCGGCATGTGGCAAAGACGGCGTCGGGAGGCCGCATCTTGGCCACAATACCGCAGGGAGGAAGAAGGGGTCGGAGGCCCTCCCGAGCCGGCGCTCTCTCGGAGAGAACGGCATGGCCGCCGATAGGGACGCGCGGGCAGCCGTTGGTCTCCTCCCTCGCCGCCAACGACAGCGTGAACGATGCACCTACACCCCCTTCCCCGGTCGAGGTTGTTCGGCCGGATTTGTGACCAGCCGTGAGCTGAGAGAGAGAGTGTGTGGCCACCTATGTCTTGCTTAGATCTGGAGAGCATGAGAGAGTGAACGAGAGGAACCCTAGTAAAGCAAGCGCTAAGGCTCCTGCTTTTATATATAGTGGAGTGATTTTGTTGTACCGGCTTAAAAAAATGCGCTCCTACATGTACCCAGCAGTGGGTGTGAGAGAACTAGTGCGTCGTGCACCGCTTCTCTTCGTGAGAGTACAATATATACTATGTCCAAAGAACGTCACATAAGAGTAATAATATAAGTGTGTGACGTGTGAGCTAAAATAAAATGTGTGCGCCGTCTTTTATTTTTTAGAAGTTCTGAGGGTAGGGTGTGAAGAGCACATATGTGTGTGACATCTACATGCAGATAGACGATGGGTGCCACGTGCGAGTCTGCGAGAGGACTCGGGAGAGTTGTGACTCGTGAGGGTGCGTGTGCGTGAGAGAGAAGGGGGCACGTATCAATGCAATGCATCTGTCCGTAAATCATTATCTGACAAACGTTCGCCACAAGCCTTTTCCTGACGAACGCCGTAAGAACCGTTAGATCGGCATCCGGCGATGTCGGTTTGCCATGTCATTTAACAGAACAGCCACTCCTCCTACACACAAATCTTCCACGTGAGTGTTAGCAATCGTCGTATGCTCCTCCGTTCGAAATGCAAGGTGCATATAGCTTTATTGAAAATTAGAACCTCGCAAACTTTTACCGAAGTTTTCGTGTACCAAATTGCACATGTAGAATACCACAGTATATATCATTTCATTCATCTTCGAGAGGTAACTATAAAGATGGGTGAGGAGTCTACAAAGAAAGACCATCGTATCACCCGTAGCAATTTCAACCATCCTTTAGTGTCGAGGAATATCATAGGAACTCTATATGATATGATTTTTATAGGATTTTTTTCCTTTAGAGCCAATTGGTTCATAGGAATAGATTCATATACTCTACATTTCTAAGGAAATAAACATGATATCATTTCTATAGCTTTAGAGCCACTTGGTTCATAAGAATGGATTCCTATACTCCCTTAATTTCAAAGGAAAATAAACATTAGTGTATATTCAATAGAAAAGTTCCTATGATATGAACCAAATTACATCTCTTTACTAATCCCTCCTCATAGGACTTGAGATACACGTCATCTCTAGATTCAATAGAAAAGTTCCTATGATGTGAACCAAATGACATCTCTTTTTCAATCCCTACTCATAGGAATTGAGATCCTCCATGTCATCTCTTTCCCTACAACTTCCATGTATACATATTCTATTCCTAAATAGATAGTACAACCCACTAGTAGCTTTTTTTCCAAAACATGCAACAATGGCACAAGAACTATATAGTGTACCAATAACTTTGAAAGATGGTCATTTGGATGAAGCTAACCCGACAAAGGCAAGAGATGGGCAAATCCGAGCACTCTTGGCCGTTGGATATCATCAACATTCCACCAGATCTGCCACATGTACAATTTAGAAGAGTCCATGGTTGAACTTAAGTATAATGCACAAACCTCAAAACACAAGCACTTATCCTTTGTTCTAGAATCTTCTGTATCATAATTGATTGTTTTTTTCTAAATGAATTGCCATTATTTGTTTTTTACTTTATGATTTACAATGCACGACCCCATGAATCTTATCATTTTTATAAAACTAATTGATTTTGAATGAGATGAACTATAAGAACTAAACAAACATCTACATCATGCATATATGACTCAAAGCTTTACATGCTATAGTGTGTATTTATTCATAATTTGGTTTTGAAATCTCATGCGTTCAATACATGTGTACCTTACTAGTTTTGAGTAGAGTAGAAAATTTCACGCAGCCCCGGGTATATCAAAATGCAGGGCCCATGCATCATTGCCTTTCGGTCGAACCTACGTCCACAATTTTTTAAACGTGCTATATCTCCACTGGTCCCCGAACCCAAAATGCTGCCTCGTTCCCGTAAAACCAAGCGGCCCACACATATTTAAGGCGTCGACTCGAACCCGTTTACTACGACGTGGCCCCGCATGCCGTAGTACTCCTACAAACCCTACCACAGCACTCATCATCGGTTTTCTTCAAGAGGACGAGGGAGAAGCCGATTTGTAGTGGAGGCGCTTTCAGAAAAAAGGATATGTAGTGGAGACCCCTACCCTAGGGTGCCCTAGGTAGCTGTCGCACGCATCATTGTTTTCTCTTTTCTTTATGCTCTTGCGCACTAGAGTGAAATGATGGTTGCTTCGTTCGTCCAAGTTAATGCGGGAAAGGTGGGGCTTTGTGATTTGACCCCTCATCGCTCATTTTCTACTATCGCGCGCCACGACCGGGTGCCTCCAATTCCAACCGCTGCTCCGAACTGTGATTTGGTGCATCGCACGTGGAACAAGACGGTGGATGAGCCACATGTCTGCCAAAGGGGTCCTGTTAAGTGTGTCGCCATTTCGTGTGCAGACTGACCCTGCTTGAGTTGCTACGCCAACACGACAGGAGCAGCCTACCACTTGGTTTTGCTCCTTGGTGAATCCCGACTATATTGATCTAAAAAGATACGTCTTTGAACTACCCTCTCCGTCTCGGTTTTTTATTTGTAGGCGTCTCGGTTTATAGGGCCTACACGTAGTTCTAGGTCATCCATTTGACTAACTAAATATGAGTTACTATGTCACAAACAGTATATCATTGGATTCTTATTGGTTGATATGTGAAGAAACAAGAAACGAGGTAGAAGTTAATGCACCGCACCTTAGTATTTTGGGATTATTTGGTTTTCGTAAGATGACTTACTCACCTAGACGGAGGGAGTAGTTGTATTTAAAAGTCGAGGGCGGGGCTTTTCCTGCGCGGTAGGCGGGGCAGTTCCGCCTAGTCGGTTCGACAGAGACGCGAGAAGACGAGGGAGTAGGCTGCTGCAAACGTAGGGCTGTGTGATTTGACAATGATTCTTCTTTGGACAGGTGGGGCCCCGTGATTTTACTTGCCATTATCATTTCAACTGCGGCGCTACGACCGGTGTGAGTCTCCTGATTCCTGACCACCTCCATACAGGTGCCTCTCACAATGCTCCACCATGTAGTAGTAGAGGTTGGCTCTTGCATGAGAGCCCACTTCTCCACTTTTTCCTTGCCTCTCTTTCCTCCACATATGCAAAAATGCCATGTAAAGCGCACTATTGTACTTGCTTGCTCCTCTGGTGCTTAAGCTTGCCACATAGGCATAAAGTCTGATGTGGCAAGTTAATCAAGAAGAGAGAGACTAGTTTGGTGACCCAAGGAAGAAACGGTGCTAAGCTGCGTGTACCTAGGTGAAAAGACAATTTTGAGTCTACAACTAATTAAATGAAGCAAACTTAGCAACACCATTTCATTGGAAGAGGTCACTCCTTGGCAAATGCAATAAATACTAGTACTCCTGTGTCCCATTATATAAGAACGTTTTGACACTACACTAGTGTCAAAAACGTTCTTATATTATGGGACGGAGGAGTATGAAGAAAGAGATAGAGAGGAGTAAAAAATACACTTATAGCCAACCTTATAGCCAACCTTGTTGTAGTATGAGTGACTAAGTGATGACTATGTATGACATGCCAACATCGGATAGCCTAACGATCGTGCTAAATCTCAAGGCGCGACCACGCCGAAAGCAACGCCGGGCGGTCGTGGTAGGCGCTTACCATGATACGGGCTGTGCAGCCCTTGGATCTGAGATCAAACGGTCGCATGCTAAGTTGCTGAAAATTTGCAGAATAACCCTCCAGAATAGGATATTCACCCATAGGTCTAGAATCACGCCGTGCAACCATTCGATCTCAGATCGGAAGCCCGTATCATGGGAGAATGGAAAGCCACTACCCTGTTGTTCGCACGCAGTTCGCTCCTACTCGTCCCCGCACGTCCTTTAATACTACGGCGGTTCGCTCCTAGTCGTCCCGTCCATTCACATTACGGCAGTTCCACTAATCCTAACCCTCCTCCCAAATCCATGGCGTCCCAAATCTCCCAGATTGGCGGTGAGTACAAGCTTAGAACCATCACCGGCGATGAGTTCGACGTCATCTACACCCGTACTTCCGCGACGGTGAAAGGATGTCTTTCTCGCTTCAGACGCATGTTTGAAAACTCACGTGATGAGTGGGTCGCTGGGCTAGATGTTGAGTACACCACAGTCGTGGGACGAGAGAAGGAACTAAAGAACGAAGATAGGAAGAAGCCCGCCGTGATCCAGGTTTGCGTACATAACGTTTGCTTGGTCTACCACATATGCCATGCCGATGTTGAGTGCCGGGATTTTAAGAACTTCCTCGAGGACGAAACAGTCAAATTCGTTATTGTAGACTTTAAGAACGACGAAGAAGTCCTGCGTCGGATAGGCCTCGTTGTAGGCAACCCCTTCGACCTCCAGAACAATCGGTTGGTGCCCTCTCGTCAGCCTTCAATGTTGACCCTGGCAGGAGCCATGGTTCATCCTTCGTACGGTAAACTGGAGAAACCTCCATACACGTTTCATCGTCATGCATGGCAGCGGAATGTACTAGATATAGACCACATCCAGTATGCTGCAATGGATGGCTACCTTTGTTTCAATATCTACAAGGGCTGTATGAAGAGCAACAGCCAAGTTGGCGGTTCAAGCAAAGAAGTATCGGCCAAGAGGAAGAGGGACAAGGACGAAGTTGAGGACGTGGACGAGGACTCCGAGTAAGGTGGCAGTGTCGTTGCTCATGGTGGTTCTAAGGCTGGTCATAGTGAGGAGTAACTTAGACACACTAGTCTAAGTTACTACCTTCATAATGCAAAGTAACATGATAGTGGTGTCATAGATGGCTTCATTTATTAGCTTGCAGACTCATTTTGTCTTGGGAAGCGCTATGTTATAGTAACATATTATGTTACCACCTCACATTAAATACTTCCCACATAAGCAAAAAATTCTTGGGGTGCGCTATGTTACTAGCTAAGTTACTCCCACTATGACTAGCCTAATGCAGTGTCTACCGGATTAGTTGCATAGTTTAATTTCAGGTGTGCTTAGTTTAATTTGAGGGGTGTGTTGTGCTGAGCCACCAGCAGAACTATGTTATGTTTCTTCTCGTTACTTTAACTCTTCAGTATGTACTTACTAGTACTAGTATTTCTTTAATAGAATTTAGCACCCCAATTAAGCACGTACTAGCTTTTTTAATAGTACTATATGCATAATTTGGCGATGAGCACTCTCTATATGTACCACCTTTTTTTAAAATTTCAATTTTTGCTCCATGGCGCAATCCATCGATAGTGGAGTACTACTGTACAAAAGTATACATTTTTTAAAAGGCTAGTGTACTATTCATCACATATATATAGCCAGTTAAATTCTCAACCTAGAACGACGTGCATGCCATGTAGTAAACCGATGCGGAGGAAGTATAGTAAAAATGAGGTGATTTTACCGAGCGATCGGCAGGGGAGCATGGCCTGTCATGCGGTCCCACGTGTCATGATGTACCAAGGCGATGCGTTGTCCCTCTTGAGGCAGAAGCAATACTAGTACATGGTTTGAGATGATGTCGAACCGAAGTGTGAAATAATGGTTGCTTCGTCCGTCTGGGAAGGTGCGGCATTGTGATTTGACGTCTCATTGCTCATTACTACTACTGGGCCGGTACGAGTGGGGTGCGTCCCCCTGCTGTTTTGCACTGTTATTTGGTGCTTGACACGTCGACCCGGTTGCTATATGTCCCACATGTTGGCGACAGGAAGTACGGAATTCATGAAAGGGAGCATCGACGGAGGAGTATACTACAGAATTCATGAAAGGGAGCGACTTAGTTTTGGATAAATCTGTTTTTCTTGATGCGTACCCACTAGGGTTTATAGGGCTCATCTAACAAACATTCGCTTTTCCATTTGATAAGTCTCAATTCTACTATACTAGTAGTAGTACCATTACATGTTGGATTTCGAGGTGCGTTAGATCACCCGACGCAAGCAAAGTGTCAAGAGGAAACTAACCAATGCATGTACAAGTTCATGGAAATTTAGTGGTCATTCATGCATTCGTTCTAATTAATGCCTCGGTAAACATAACTTCTTCGTAAAAACGAAGCGTCTTGTGCAAACTACGAAATTAATTCGACCACTCACCGTCCACCTTGGTTGGAGAGATTTTGAAATTGAGCCATAAACTGGAAAGGAGGGAGTAGTAACTTTTGTCTCGATTACTATTTGTGGCCTTGTATAGATGCAAAATGTATTTTTTTATAGTGGCCTTGTATAAGTAAATATAGGGAGTACTAACCAAAGTACATAGTAGGGACGAGGAGTAAACGGAGGGAGTAGTAAAATTTTCTCCTTGTGCTCTGAGCCACTGCTGCGTGGGACGAGGGAGCGGGCGAAGGCGTGCAGTAGTAGTAAGCTTCACCTCATCCTGCGAGCCACCGCGCCTGCGGGCGGGAGACGGCATACTAAGCAAGTTTCTCCTCGTTCTGCGAGTTGACGGGACACATCAAAAGTACTCCAGTGTATAGAGCCTGGCCTCTAAGGTAGGCCCCATATGGTTTGCCTCTTTTTTTAGTTCAACATTGTAACGCCCCCGATGCGGCTATATCTCCCACGTGTCGAAGCACGACTTAGAGGCATAACCGCATTGAAAGCAATGTCGCAAGTGAGGTAATCTTCACACAACCCATGTAATACATAAGGGAAAGAGATACATAGTTGGCTTACAATGCCACTTCACACAATACATAAATAAACATCCATCATCCAGAATACACTCAAGGTCCGACTACGGAACCAAAATAAAAGAAGATACCCCAAATGCTACACGGATCCCGGTCGTCCCAACTGGGCACCACTACCGATCATCGTGAAAAGACACATAGTAATCGACCACGTTCCTCGCCGAACTCCCACTTGAGCTCGGTTGCGTCACACCTGCACCGACATCGTCGGCACACCGCAACTGTTTTGGTAGAATCTGTGAGTTACGGGGACTCAGCAATCTCACCCCCGAGATCAAGACTATTTAAGCTTATAGGAAGGACAGAGTTGTGAGGTGGAGCTGCAGCAAGCGACTAGCATATATGGTGGCTACACTCGCAAAAGAGAGCGAGAAGAGAAGCAAGGCACGGTCGTGAAGCTAGTAGTGATCAAGAAGTGATCCTGAACTACTTACGTCAAACATAACTCCAACATTGTGTTCACTTCCCGGACTCCGCCGAGAAGAGACCATCACGGTAACACACGCGGTTGATGTGTATTTTTAATTGAGGTCAACTTCGGTTTTCTACAACCGACATTAACAAATTCCCATCTGCCTCATAACCGCGCACGGCTTTCGAAAGATAATACCCTGCAGGGTGTCCCAACTTAGCCCATTATAAGCTCTCACGGTCAACGAAGGATATTCCTTCTACCGAAGACCCGATCAATCTCAAATCCCGGACTACAAGACATTTCGACAAAGCAATAAAACAAGACCAGCAAAGCCGCCGAATGTGCCGACAAATCCCGATAGGAGCTGCACATATCTCGTTCTCGTGGCACACCGGATGAGCAGTCCATTACAACTAAAACCAGACCTCAAGTTTCCTTAAGGGGGCGCTGCAAAGCACTCTAGTTTGGGCCAACACTCAGAGGAGCATTGGCCCGGGCGGTTAAATAAGATGACCCTCGGGCTCGCGAAAACCCGGGGGAAAAAGGCTTAGGTGGCAAATGGTAAAACCAAAGTTGGGCCTTCTTTGGAGGAGTCTTATTCAAAGCGAACTATCAAGGGGTCCCATAAATCACCCAACCGTGTAAGGAACGCGAAATCAAGGAACATAACACCGGTATGACGGAAACTAGGGTGGCAAGAGTGGAACAAAACACCAGGCATAAGGCCGAGCCTTCCACCCTTTACCAAGTATATAGATGCATTAATTATAGCAGATATATTGTGATATCCCCAACAAGTAAACATGTTCCAACAAGGAGCAACAACTCCATGTTCCAAAAAGGAACAAACTTCATCTTCACCTGCAACTAGCAACGCTATAAGAGGGGTTGAGCAAAGCGGTAACATAGCCAATCAACGGTTTGCTAGGAAAGGATGGTTAGAGGTTTGACATGGCAACATGGGTGGCATGATATAGCAAGTGATAGGCATCGTAGCATAGGCATAGCAAAAGAGCGAGCAACTAGCATAGCAAAGATAGAAGTGATTTCGAGGGTACGGTCATCTTGTCTGCAAGGTTCTCAGAGTTGTCGAAAGCTTGATCCTCGTAAGCGTTCTCAACAGGTTCCTTGTTCACGTACTCGTCTCCTGGCTCTACCCAAAGCAAGGACACAAACAAAGGAACCACAATAAATCACGGTGCAATGCACAAGCAACATGATGCAAAACATGACATGATATGCGAGATGTGATATGCAATGCGTATGCGTGCTCCGGAAGGAAAATGATGAACCAGGCATCAACTTGGCAAACCAAGTATGCCGCTGGAAAGATGAGATGATTTCGGTTGAAATCGATATAAAGATCACCGGAATCGGATGCACGGTTTGCAAATGACAAGCAAAACAAGAATGGCACAAATCTGCCATTAACAGCATGATGCCACAAAGCAAGCAACAAGAAATTAAGCTACTGCACCCAAACGTACCAACAAAGCATATGGCAGTGATCTAATCAAGATGCTTGACAAAAGAGGAACACTGAGCTACGGCTAAATCACAACATAACAGGTTCAAACAAGCATTGCAAAAGTGCAAAAAATATCAGGCTGGACATGGCAAAAACAGCATCAGGTAGCAATGTTCAGAGCAAGAAAAGGACATGCTACAGGAACTTATAATAGCAAAACATGGCATGCCACGAATCTACTCGAACCATAGAACAAAAGTCCCTTACTGACCATAAGCCAAAAAGGATCAGAAAATACAATATCACCCATGTCAATATCGCAAGTTTCGTTAACAGATTCAGCAACATGGCATGTCAAAACAGATAACAAGTAGGCATGTTTAAGAGCTGAAATCACTCACTACAGAGCCTTACATGATAAATTAAGCATACATACATCAATAATACATGGCATAGAAGATATAAATGGCAAGAAAAACATCATAGCATACACGGGTCAACCACAACAACTTTGGCAAAATTGAATAACATGTAAACAATCTGCCAGGAAACATTTTGTAGCAAAAGTAGAGCTCGATTGACTCAAGCTATGGCACTCCATAATTGCAAACAAAGGCATGGATGGATAGAGAATAACCGTATGTTCAAAACATCCTTACTGAAGTATCTCAAAATATGCATGGATCTCTCGGTAGCATCAAGTTAACATGGCATCAAAATATCAGCTAAACAGGGCTGAAAACAGCAACCTCGGGAAGCCTACTTTGTATGCTTGTTCTAGTCACCACATAGATCACACAAATACATGGCACACATCCCTGGAAATATGGCATGGCATATTACAAAACACATGTAGGACTCAAATTCATAGGGTGCACACATCAATCATAGCAAAAATAACAAGTGCATGTTCTGTTAAGAAACAGAAACTAACATCACATAGCCCTCTTCCAACAGAATTTCGGGCATCAAGATGAGCTCAAATTAAAATTATTCAATGAGATGAAATGATCTACTCTTCGAGATGAACACTTTGACATATTACACGCACGAAACGGAGCTACAGGTGAAAAGTTTTGATGCGTTCAAAATGCCACAAATTAATCACCGAAATAAAACTTGGACGAATTTGGGGGGGGGGGGAGAAAGTCAACCCCCGCGGGAACTCAGATCCAGCCCGATGGATCGGGCAGGCGGCGGGCGCTGACTCGCCGGAGCCCGGCCGGGAGGAGAGGAGGCGGGCCGGGCCGCCCGGCGAGGCGGCGACGGGCGGCCGTGGCCGAGGCGGGCGGCGGCGCGGCTGGCGGAGCGCGGCGGCCGGAGCGGTGACCGCGGCGGCGGGACATGGCGAGGGCCGGGCGGCCGGGCGCGCGGAGGCGGGTCGGCCGGAGGCGGCGCGCGCTGGCGGCCCGGCGCGGCGCCTGGCACGGGAGGAGGATATGGGCTCGGGGCCCGATCCGCTCAAGGCCGGGCGGCGCGGGCGGCGGCGTAGGCTACGTGGCGCTGCCCGATTACGGGCGCGGCCCGATTGGCGCGGCGGCGGATTTCGTCCGGCCGGACCGGACGTGTCCGGGGGCGCGAGGTAGGGGAAAGCTAGGGTTTGTACCGTGATTTGGAATGGGGTTGTATATATATGCATAGAGCGAGCTAGGAGAGTCCAAATGAGGTGTAGTTTTCGCCCACACGATCGTGATCGAACGACGGAGAGCATGGAAGTGACTTAGATGGGTTATTGGGCTGTTTTCAAAGGGTGTTGGGCTGCAACTTAAAAGAGGCCTTTTGCGAGTGCGGTTAACCGTTGGAGTACCAAACGAGCTCCAAATGACCCGAAACTTGACCGGTGGTCTACGGTGGTATACCGAGGCCACTTGACAAACCTCGGTCCATTCCGAGAACGCTTAATACCCGCTCACGGAAAAAGCGTAAAAGGGGCCGGGGAACATAGGAGTGCTTGGGATTGCAAAACGGACAACGGGAAAAATGCTCGGAATCATGAGACGAACACGTATGCAAATGAGATGCACATGATGACATGATAAAAATGCATGACATGGACAAAATGCAAAAATGAAGAAAAGCCCAACCACGGAGGGAATATCATATCACAATGCCGAAAATGGCAAGAGTTGGAGTTACAAATATGGAAAGTTACATCCGGTGTTACAACACTCCACCACTACAAGAGGATCTCGTCCGAGATCTAGGACTGAAAAGAACTCCGGATATTCGAATGCAGAGGTGATCCTCGCGCTCCCGGTGGCTTCTCGTTGAATGGTGTGACCACTTCACTTTCAGGAATTTGATTGACTTGTTGCAGTCTTGCGCTCGGTTTCTTCAAGAATAGCAACGGGTGCTCATGATAAGAGAGATCTTCTTGGAGGTCAATCTCTTCAAGTTGATAGTGCGTTCAGAGTCTTGAAGCACTTATGAAGGCTGTGACACGTGAAACACATCGTGCACGCTTTGCGAAGTTGGAGGAAGCTCAAGTTGATAGGCGAGATCGCCTCTTTTACCAATGATCTTGAAAGGACCCACGTATCTAGGGGCAAGCTTCCCTTTGATACCGGGGACGCAGTGCCTTTCATTGAGAGACGCGGAGGTAGACATGGTCTCCGATTTCAAAAGCCACATCACGGTGCTTATCATCATAATAGCTCTTCCGCGCGATTATGCGGCTTTGAGATTCTCACGAATGACTTTGCACATTTCTTCGCTTCGTGATCAAGTCATTGCCAAGAAGTTGGCGTTCACCTGTCTCGCACCAATTGAGAGGAGTACGGCACTTTCGCCATAGAGAATTTCGAATGGGGCCTTGCCCGAACTCGCTTGGAAGCTGTTGTTGTAGGAGAACTCGGCATATGGAAGACAATCTTCCCATTTCATACCGAAAGAAATGACACAAGCCCTGAGCATATCTTCAAGGATTTGATTGACTCGCTCGACTTGGCCACTTGTTTGAGGGTGGAAAGCTGTCTTGAAAACGAATGTTGGTGCCCATGGCCTTCCAAAAGAATCCCAAAACTTGGAGGTAAAGATGCTGCCACGGTCTGAAGAGATCAATTGTGGAATGCCGTGCAAGAAGACAATCTCGGATGTGTATAGCTCGCCAACCGAGCTGCTTGTGATGGATTCTTTGATAGGAAGAAAATGAGCCACTTTAGTAAGCTTGTCAATGACAACGAAGATAGCATCATTTCCACGCTTGGACTTAGGAAATCCAGTCACGAAGTCCATTCTGATATGATCAAACTTCCATTATGGAATAGCAAGAGGTTGGAGAAGACCAGCTAGTCTTTGGTGTTCGCTTTCACTCTTCTCGCAGACATCACACTCATTCACGAATTGAGCAATTTCTCGCTTCATTCGAGTCCACCAATATGACTGCTTGAGGTCATGGTACATCTTCGCATTTCCGTGATGAATGGATAGAAGAGAATTGTGCCTCGTTCATAATGACTTTACGTAGATCACCCTTAGGAACCACAATCCGGTCCTCAAAGAAAAGAGTATCTTTGTCATCAATGTGGAAGCACTTGTACTTGGAAATGCCCTTGTCGATACCACGTTTCACCTTTTTCACCATGGTATCCAGGAGTTGAGCCTCACGAATCTGATCTTCCAAAGTAGGAGAGACTATGAGGTTGGCAAGAAAGCCTTGAGGAACAACTTGAAGATTCAGCTTGCGGAAAGCTTCACAAAGATCCGGTTGGAAAGGCTTGAGGATTAAACTGTTGAGTAAGCCTTCCTGCTCAAAGCATCTGCAATGACATTGGCCTTGCCCGGAGTATATTCAATACTTGGGTTGTACTCTTGAATCATTTCGACCCATCGAAGTTTGCACGAGGTTGAGGTTGGGTTGAGTGAAGATATACTTGAGGCTCTTGTGATCGGTGAAAATGCCCACTTTCCTTCCCAACAAGAGATGTCTCCACGTTATTAATGCATGGACAACTGCCGCCAACTCAAGATCGTGAGTGGGGTAGTTCTTTCCGTTGGGCTTCAGCTGACGAGAGGTATAGGCCACAACTCTCTTCTCTTGCATTAACACAGCACCGAGACCTTGAAGAGAAGCATCACAGAAAACTTCGAATGGCTTGGATTCATCAGGAGGAGTCAAGACAGGAGCTGTGACGAGTTTCTCTTTGAGAGTATTGAAAGCAACGCCACACTCGGGAGACCGGACATACTTCACATGCTTCGGAGAAGGTTGGAAAGAGGCTTTGCAATCTTGGAGAAGTTCTCAACGAATCTTCGGCAATAGCTTGCAAGACCAAGAAAAATCATGAGCTGCTTGACATTCGAGGAGGTTCCCAATTCACAATCGGACACCTTCTCGGGGTTAACAGCGATGCCCTTGGCGGAGATGATGTGACCAAGATAAAGCACTTCATCAAGCCAAAATTCACATTTAGAAAACTTCGCATAGAATTGATACTCTCTGAGCTTGTCTAGCACCAATCGCAAATGTTTGGCATGATCCTTCTTATTCTTGGAGAAGACCAAAATATCATCAAGATAGACCAAGACGAATTCATTGGTGTAGGGGTTGAAGATGAAGTTCATCATCCGAGAGAATGTTGGAGGAGCATTGACAAGGCAGAAAGACATGACAAGATATTCATAAGAACCAAAGCTTGTTCGATGTTGTCTTGGGAATGTCTTGTTCACGAATGCGAATCGATGATAACCCATAATGGAAGGTCAAGCTTGGAGAACACTTTAGCACCTTTGAGTTGCTCGAAAAGCTCATTGATGTTGGGAAGTGGATACTTGTTCTTGATTGTCTTCTTGTTCAATGGACGGTAATCGACGCGAAGTCGGTCCGTGCCATCCTTTTTCCGACAAAAGAACACCACAACCCCAAGGAGATGAACTCGGTCCGATCAAACCCAGACGCTCTTGTTCATCGAGTTGCTTCTTCAATTCCTTCAGCTCATTAGGTCCAAGCTTGTATGGACGCTTGCAACGGGTTCAAGGCCGGGCTCAAGATCGATAACGAACTCAAGCGGCGGTGAGGAGGCATTCCTGGAAGCTCTTCCGAAAGACATCTTGGTACTCACAAACGACTTGAATCGAGAGATAGCATCCAATTCGCCCTTCTCATTGAGAGAAAACAACCGAATGGTTTCATCACGAAGCGGCATAGATGATCACATCATTAGAAGAGTGAGTCAATTGAATTTCCCAGCAGCACAATCAAGCTGAGCTTTGTGCCGAGAAAGCCACCCATCCCGAGAATAAGATCAATATCCGAGTCACCAAGAACAATTGGTTTAGCCAGAAATCTATAGTTGCCCATCTTGATAGAAACATCCGGACATAATTATTAGCTGTCATTTGCTTACCCGGGGACACAATTGATAAAGAACTAGGCAATTCTTGATAACCCAACTCATGCTTAGGTGCAAAAGGTCTTGAGATGAAACAAAGCGATGCACCAGTATCAAATAAGACTTTTACAGAATATCATTAATCGAGAGATTACCCATTATCACATCAAGAGATTCCTCCGCTTGAGCTGCATTCATCATATTCACCTTGGCATGCTTTGGATTATGCTTGACCCTTTGCATTGCTGGAAGATTTCACAGGAGGAGGAGGCGGAAGGCGCCTTTGGTTGAAGCATTTGTTCGCATAGTGACCTTTCTCACGACATTTGTTGCAAGTCACCTCACGAGAGCGAACGGTGATAAGGAGCACTTGACCTTGGAGCTTGAGAATTAGACTTGTTCGATAGCCTGGGTTGGGTGGGTGGGAAGATCCACGGCCACCTGAGTTCTTCTCACGATAAGGCCGATTAACGGAGGAGGAGGAAGGTAGAACTTCACTGCTTAGCTGCCACTTGAGAGGAAGAAGAAGACTGAACTGCATCCCCGATTCTCTTCTTAGAAGCCTCACATTTGAGCTGGGCAGCTTCTTGCTTCAAAGTGCCATGTTGTAGAATTCATCATACTTTTCTGGCTCAAAAAGCACAAGAGCTAATTGCAGATCTTCTCTGAGACCACCTCTGAATTGATAGATCATACTCTTTTCATCAGGGACATCTTGCTTAGCAAAACGAGCGAGTTTCTAGAACTGGATATTGTATTGATACACAGACATGTTGCCTTGCTTGAGATTGCGGAACTCCTCACGCTTGCTCTCAACAACACTTTTCGGAATGTGGTGAGCTCTGAAATCTCGGCGGAACTCATCCCAGGTAATGACACGACCTCCTCTAGAATCTTTGTATTGCTGGTACCACTCAGCAGCTTGGTCCTTGAGTTGAAACGATGCAAACTTGACAAAGTCCTCAGGTCTGACATTGCTACATTCAAAATGCTTGCAGATGTCCACTAGCCAATCGTCGGCGTCTGTGGCCTCGGCTACGTAAACCGAAAGACTTCGGTGATTAGCGAGGAACCGTTGAGGGTAGCAAAGTGCGGCTGGTTGTTGCCTTGACCTTGATTGCCTTGATTGCCTTGCCCTTGAGTACGCTCTTGCAAGAGCTGCAAAATCATCTCGAGCATTGGCATTGGTGGCTGCCATGATAGCTTGCCATGCCTCCGGAGGCGGAGGTGGAGGTGGAGGGTTCGACTGACTCTCATCATTGCGATCCGGATTCAGACGCGTTGGCGGAGCCATCCTGAAGAGGGTGACATCCTTTAGCACTTGATAGACAGATAGACAAGTTGAATCAACGGATAGAAATTGCAACATATAGTCTTCACAATAAACATTCGAACAAGGATGAACGAATGAATTCCAAAATCTAACATCACACGTCCATTAAGGTGGGAAGCCACTTAGATAAAGGTATGGAATCATCATCTGCCTTTGAAACAACTCGAATAGCACAACTGAAAACAAAACAAAAGATTGGCTTCTAGAATAAGCCGGAACAAACACATGATAGAGATTTCGCCCAAAGTGTTCGTGGTGGGGCCCACACGGGCACGACGTACAGCGGACATCATGAATGACAAACAAGACGTCTCCGAATCAGCATAGCCAAGGATTCTTTAAGACGCCTCCCGACCATCAGAATCGACCGTGGATGGGCGGACCACTAGACGTTGAACCCCAATCTCAAATCATACATCCGTCGGAAAGATATCCTGTAAGCTACTAGAATTCCCACCTATAAACTCCCGAAACTTTCTCGTTATGCAATCTGGTGTTGGGAATACAGGGACACAAAATATATCACCCAAACTAACAATACCTAGATCCAGCTTGTATCCATCCGTCAACACATAACCAAGAAACCTTCGAAATCATGTACCTCGACCTTGAAAAGCATCCGTTATACGAGTCATGGCAATACTCCCGAGCTCGCCCCGATCTTTGGGTTATCGGGTTATCTCACCAACAACTGTACAAAAAGAGATTTCGATGTCGGTAAAACTCAGGTATTCGAGCTGCAGAACGATAAAATTATGACGACAACACCTCGGAGCTCAACTCCCCGGGACACTGCCACAACCCCTAAATGTCAGGAGGCACCAAGAACAATGTTCTCGTCACAAAACCATCGGAACGATCCCAAGATACCCGTGTGATCCTAAAAAAAATTTAGTGAAATTTGAGGAGAGGAGAGTCAAAACTTCTACGTCAGGAGACCTCACAGAGCGGCATTTAAGGGACTGGGGAGTAAAAAGAATCCTACTCTCCGATATATATAATCCTAAGACTGAAAACATTTTCCGTTCTAGACTCAACAACGTCAGCAAACAATCAAGTAGGGGGCTCCTAAGTCGGGGAAGGCTCTGATTACCAACTTGTAACGACCCCGATGCGGCTATATCTCCCACGTGTCGAAGCACGACTTAGAGGCATAACCGCATTGAAAGCAATGTCGCAAGTGAGATAATCTTCACACAACCCATGTAATACATAAGGGAAAGAGATACATAGTTGGCTTACAGTGCCACTTCACACAATACATAAATAAACATCCATCATCCAGAATACACTCAAGGTCCGACTACGGAACCAAAATAAAAGAAGATACCCCAAATGCTACACAGATCCCCGGTCGTCCCAACTGGGCACCACTACTGATCATCAGGAAAAGACACATAGTAACGACCACGTTCCTCGTCGAACTCCCACTTGAGCTCGGTTCGCCACCTGCACCGACATCGCCGGCACACTGCAACTGTTTTGGTAGAATCTGTGAGTTACGGGGACTCAAAGCAATCTCACACCCGCGAGATCAAGACTATTTAAGCTTATAGGAAGGACAGAGTTGTGAGGTGGAGCTGCAGCAAGCGACTCAGCATATATGGTGGCTACACTGCAAAAGAGAGCGAGAAGAGGAGCAAAGCACGGTCGTGAAGCTAGTAGTGATCAAGAAGTGATCCTGAACTACTTACGCCAAACATAACTCCAACACCGTGTTCTCTTCCCGGACTCCGCCGAGAAGAGACCATCACGGTTACACACGCGGTTGATGTGTATTTTAATTGAGGTCAACTTCGGGTTTTCTACAACCGGACATTAACAAATTCCCATCTGCCTCATAACCGCGGGCACGGCTTTCGAAAGATAATACCCTGCAGTGGTGTCCCAACTTAGCCCATTATAAGCTCTCACGGTCAACGAAGGATATTCCTTCTACCGAAGACCCGATCAATCTCGAAATCCCGGACTACAAGACATTTCGACAAAGAATAAAACAAGACCAGCAAAGCCGCCCGAATGTGCCGACAAATCCCGATAGGAGCTGCACATATCTCGTTCTCAGGGCACACCGGATGAGCAGTCCGTACAACTAAAACCAGACCTCAAGTTTCCTTAAGGGGGCGCTGCAAAGCACTCTAGTTTGGGCCAACACTCAGAGGAGCATTGGCCCGGGCGGTTAAATAAGATGACCCTCGGGCTCGCGAAAACCCGGGGGAAAAAGGCTTAGGTGGCAAATGGTAAAACCAAAGTTGGGCCTTGCTGGAGGAGTCTTATTCAAAGCGAACTATCAAGGGGTCCCATAAATCACCCAACCGTGTAAGGAACGCGAAATCAAGGAACATAACACCGGTATGACGGAAACTAGGGTGGCAAGAGTGGAACAAAACACCAGGCATAAGGCCGAGCCTTCCACCCTTTACCAAGTATATAGATGCATTAATTATAGCAGATATATTGTGATATCCCCAACAAGTAAACATGTTCCAACAAGGAGCAACAACTCCATGTTCCAAAAAGGAACAAACTTCATCTTCACCTGCAACTAGCAACGCTATAAGAGGGGTTGAGCAAAGCGGTAACATAGCCAATCAACGGTTTGCTAGGAAAGGATGGTTAGAGGTTTGACATGGCAACATGGGTGGCATGATATAGCAAGTGATAGGCATCGTAGCATAGGCATAGCAAAAGAGCGAGCAACTAGCATAGCAAAGATAGAAGTGATTTCGAGGGTACGGTCATCTTGTTGCGCAAGGTTCTCGTAGTTGTCGAAAGCTTGATCCTCGTGGCGTTCTCAACAGGTTCCTTGTTCACGTACTCGCCTCCCTGGCTCTACCCAAAGCAAGGACACAAACAAAGGAACCACAATAAATCACGGTGCAATGCACAAGCAACATGATGCAAAACATGACATGATATGCGAGATGTGATATGCAATGCGATGCGTGCTCGGAAGGAAAATGATGAACCAGGCATCAACTTGGCAAACCAAGTATGCCGCTGGAAAGATGAGATGATTTCGGTTGAAATCGATATAAAGATCACCGGAATCGGATGCACGGTTTGCAAATGACAAGCAAAACAAGAATGGCACAAATCTGCCATTAACAGCATGATGCCACAAAGCAAGCAACAAGAAATTAAGCTACTGCACCCAAACGTACCAACAAAGCATATGGCAGTGATCTAATCAAGATGCTTGACAAAAGAGGAACACTGAGCTACGGCTAAATCACAACATAACAGGTTCAAACAAGCATTGCAAAAGTGCAAAAATATCATTTGGACATGGCAAAAACAGCATCATGTAGCAATGTTCAGAGCAAGAAAAGGACATGCTACAGGAACTTATAATAGCAAAACATGGCATGCCACGAATCTACTCGAACCATAGAACAAAAGTCCCTTACTGACCATAAGCCAAAAAGGATCAGAAAATACAATATCACCCATGTCAATATCGCAAGTTTCGATTGACTCAAGCTATGGCACTCCATAATTGCAAACAAAGGCATGGATGGATAGATCATAACCATATGTTCAAAACATCCTTACTGAAGTATCTCAAAATATGCATAGGTCTCTCGGTAGCATCAAGTTAACATGGCATCAAAATATCAGCTAAACAGGGCTGAAAACAGCAACCTCAGGAAGCCTACTTTGTATGCTTGTGCTAGTCACCACATAGATCACAAAAATACATGGCATACACCCCTGGAAAGATGGCATGGCATATTACAAAACACATGTAGGACTCAAATTCATAGGTTGCACACATCAATCATAGCAAAAATAACAAAAGTGCATGTTCTGTTAAGAAACAGAAACTAACATCATATAGCCCTCTTCCAACAGCATTTCGGGCATCAAGATGAGCTCACATGAAAATGATGCAATGAGATGAAATGATTTACTCTTCGAGATGAACATTTTGACATATTACACGCACAAAACGAAGCTACAGGTGCAAAGTTATGATGCGTTGAAACTGCCACAAATTAATCACCGAAATAAAACTTAGACGAATTTGGGTGGGGAAGAAAGTCAACCCCCTCGGGATCTCAGATCCAGCCCGATGGATCGGGGCGAGGCGGCGGCGCGGCTCGCCGGAGCCCGGGCCGGGGAGGAGAGGAGGCGGGGTCGGGGCCGGCCGGTGGCCAGGCGGCGGCTGGCGGTGGTCACGGATGCCGGGCGGCCGGAATGACAGCGGATTTGCGGCGAGGGCCAGCGTCGGGCGCGCTGGAGGCGGGTCGGCCGACGGCGGCGCACCGGGCGTCTGGCGCGGGCGCGGGCACGGAGGGAGGAGATGGGCTCGGGGGATCCGCTCACGGGCCGGGCGCGGCTGGGCGGCGAGGCTACGTGGCGCTGCCCGATTGGCCGGCGGCGGATTTTGTCCGCCGGACGGACGTGTCCGGGGCGCGAGGTAGGGAAGGCTAGGGTTTGTACCGTGATTTGGAATGGGGGTTGTATATATATGCATAGAGCGAGCTAGGAGAGTCCAAATGAGGTGTAGTTTTCGCCCACACGATCGTGATCGAACGACGGAGAGCATGGAAGTGACTTAGATGGGTTATTGGGCTGTTTTCAAAGGGTGTTGGGCTGCAACTTAAAAGAGGCCTTTGCGAGAGTGCGGTTAACCGTTGGAGTATCAAACGAGCTCCAAATGACCCGGAACTTGACCGGTGGTCTACCGGTGGTATACCGAGGCCACTTGACAAACCTCGGTCCATTCCGAGAACGTTTAATACCCGCTCACGGAAAAACGTAAAAGGGGACGCCGGGGAACATAGGAGTGCCGGATTGCAAAACGGACAACGGGAAAAATGCTCGGAATCATGAGACGAACACGTATGCAAATGAGATGCACATGATGACATGATAAAAATGCATGACATGGACAAAATGCAAAAATGAAGAAAAGCCCAACCACGGAGGGAATATCATATCACAATGCCGAAAATGGCAAGAGTTGGAGTTACAAATATGGAAAGTTACATCCGGGGTGTTACAAACATAACGTGTCAAGTCGCAATTTGTTTGTTCACACGTGGTAGATGATCCTCCCTCCACCAAGTGGACAACCAGTACACATGCCAAATTACCACATGGGCTGCCTTTTTCGTACAGAAATGAGCTCCACCGTGTACCAGCAGTGTCCGGTTGGGAAAGAGATGGGAATGCGTGCGCCGTCGTGCACCTCTTCTCTTCGTGCACGTCCCCCACCTACGTGGGTGTGTGTGAGAGAGATACAAACCCTAGACATAATGCACCGTCCATCCCCATGCCTCCGCCCAGTCCGACCACCATTCACCACCACGGCACCACGCACCACTCCTCCTCACCTTATCTCTCATATTTCTCCCTCCATTTTTATATACAAGGGGCCACTATCAAAATTACAATTTGCAGATATACAAGGCCACTAACACTAATCGATGCAATATTAATGGTGTTTGCCTCGTGGTACTAGCAAAGGAGGACATTAATTATCCCTTGCATGCATGCGGAGTTTGTAAAAAATGCATCTTGATGTTCCGTGCAATGCACGGGCATCTTGCTAGTCCATGAAAACAACACATGGCAAAATTCCACGGCGAACAAGGGATTTGAATCTGTTGGGAGGGGTTGTTTGGATCTTGCCCGGGGTAGCCAAAATATTGGCGACCCTTTTGCCCAATTGTGCCTTTGCAACCGATGAACGAAGAATGGCTCGGGTGCTCATGTTGTCATGCATCCTCCAGCGCGCACGTTGGAGACGAGCTCGCACGAGCTGTGGTTTTTTGTCCCACAACGCCGCCCGAGCCGCCCGCAGATCGATCAAGCGACCGCAAATTACGCCATCCAACCGTAGCCGCACACATTATGACAAAGAACTCAACCAACCGGACGAAATTCACGCAAACACGTAGACAAACTGATATTTCATATAAACAACGACGGAAATCATATAAAATACCGGATTTTCACACAAACATGACGGATTTCATTACATTCAAATGAACTAAGCGGTGCTAGTTCTGGACAGCATGGGCATATAATACATAGCCTAAATGGTCGCCCGCCGATCGATTTGTGTTCCTCATGTCTGGCAGCACGATCACCGGACTGTCTGGCAGCGCAAAGTACGGCTCGCTTCCCCATTGCCCAACTGATATCATTGGCTGGTGCCGAAGATGATGGTGGATGGCACCGGTTCGAGTTCATCACCGGCCACTACTTCGCCATGGACGGCACTGGCTCGAGTTCATCCTAACATTCCCCTCTTCCGTGGAGCCCATGCGGGGTCGACGAAGGTCCTCGCAACAAAAGGATCCGGCAAGAAACCTGCTGTGTACACCGGCGTCGCCTCCGCGGTGGCCTTCATGGGACCCAAGCGGCGGCGGCCTCCCGTGTTCTACTTCTCCTCGATGATGGCGGCGGATGCGGAGGCGCTGGCCACCTACTCATCGCTCTCCACGCACCCGGCTTCTGTCGCTGCTTGCATGGCGCGGCCGCCGGCATGGGAGTCTCGGCCACAGAAACGGGAGACGCGGTACGAGGCGGCGGCGTAGACGGCAGCAACGACGCCCATGCGCCGCTCCTCGTCAAGCTGGCCTCGAGCGGCAAGTTGCTGAACAGCTACCGGCTTGGGACGGCAAATCGCTCCGTTAAGTAGGGGAGGGAGGTGGATCAGCGAGCTGCATAGCTCGTATCCGACGGGCTACCCAGCCGGCTTGGATGCGGAATAACTACTCTTCGTAAGCCATTGTAAGAGTGGACACAATGGTGGAGGAGATAGGGGAGCGGAGGAGGTGTGCGATTCTTGGCCGGCATTTGGCCTCATTTAAATAGGAGATTAAATAGACGGTGGACAGGAGGAGCTCGGCCGGCATTGCGTTTAACACCGGCCTGGTCATGAACGGACGTGTGTCCAGAGTGGGTGAGGGAGTCCTGGACTAGGGGGTGTGTGCAGAGCCGGACACTATCCTTGTGTTCAAAACCTTCTATGAAGTATTCGGAGGAGGAACCCGCCTCGCAATGCCGAAGACAATCAACGCGCCGGACTCGTCGTCATTGAAGCCTGGTTCAGGGGCTACTGAGGGAGTCCTGGACTAGGGGGTGTCCCGATAGCCGAACTATCATCACCGCCGGACTCCAAGACTATGAAGATACAAGATTGAAGACTTCGTCCCGTGTCCGGATTGGACTTTCCTTGGCGTGGAAGGCAAGCTTAGCGTCTGGATATGTAGATCTCCTACCATTGTAACCGACTCTGTGTAACCCTAACCTATTCGGTGTCTATATAAACCGGAGGGTTTTAGTCCATAGGACTAACAACAATCATACCATAGGCTAGCTTCTAGGGTTTAGCCTCCTTGATCTCGTGGTAGATCTACTCTTGTACTACCCATATCATCAATATTAATCAAGCAGGAGTAGGGTATTACCTCCATCGAGAGGGCCCGAACCTGGGTAAAAACATCGTGTTCCTTGTCTCCTATTACCATCCGCCTAGACGCACAGTTCGGGACCCCCTACCCGAGATCCGCCGGTTTTGACACCGACATTGGTGCTTTCATTGAGAGTTCCTATGTGTCGTCACCGATAGGCCCGATGGCTCCTTCGATCATCAACAACGACGCGGTCCAGGGTGAGACTTTTGTCCCCAGACAGATCTTCGCATTCGGTGGCTTTGCACTGCGGGCCAATTCGCTTGGCCATCTGGAGCAGAACGAAAGCCACGCCCCTGGCCATCAGGTCAGATTTGGAAGCTTGAATTATACGGCCGACATCTGCGGAGACTTGATCTTCGACGGATTCGAGCCACAGCCAAGCATGCCACACTATCTCGATGGGCATGATCTAACTCTGCCGTAAGCGATTGTCTGGAGGTCAAGCATTAGTGTCCGCTCCGAACATTGATTCGAGCCGATCTCGCCGTTCGAGGATGGTTGATTGGACACCACCTCGGGGCTGAAATCTCTCTGGCGATTAAGCCGAACACAATCCCTGTCGCTTATGGCGAAGACCGTGACTCGAGGTGCCGGACTCCTCTCCGGACTCCGAACCCTCCGCTACCGCCAATCAAATCCGATTGGGCGCCGGTCATGGAGTCCATGTCGCGGACATCTTTCAAGACTCGCCCTTTGGCGACATCCTGAATTCACTAAAGTCTCTCTCTTTATCCGGAGAGCCATGGCGGACTACGGTCGAGAAGGTTGGGATGCGGACGTCGAAGAAGTTCAACGCCCACCCACCACCCACTTTCAGAGCCATCGCCGAAAGCTTATACGACGTGCTCGATTTCGACTCTGAAGACATCGACGGTATGGACGACGATGTAGGAGACAACCATGAACCAGCGCCTATAGGATGCTGGACAACCACCTCATCCCATGATGTATACATGGTGGATACACCTAAAGGAAATGAAGACGAGGAACAATGGGACGCCACGGAAGGATAAATCCTCGAAAGCAGTCAAACGGCAACGAAAACGCCGAACCAAGTCCCGCCTCAACAAAGACCCAGCCATAGAGCAGGGCGAACCGGTGGACGACGAACATGCTATCGAGCAATCGTCCGAACAAGACAACTTGGATAAACAACCCGTCCCCGGCAAAGACAACAGTCCGGACGATCTCACGCCGGACAAATTGTTGGAGCAGAATAACCTCCACAAAAGGCTCGTCGCCACTGCGCGTAGCCTGAAAAAGCAGAAGCGGAAGCTCAAAACAGCGGAAGATGCACTCAGAATCAGATGGAGCAGAGTATTCAACACCACAGACAAATACGGCGACAGTCGCCGAACAAAGAGTTACCCAAAGAGAAAACTACTGCCCAAATTTGATGAGGAGGCCATAGAGCCCCCACAATCAAAAAGTAAGAAGGCCACCCGGTCGGATGGACGACCCCACGGCAAAAAGAGAGCGGCAAATGGCGCCGCACACCAGCCGGTACGCGATCCGCATAAGGATTCACATCAAAAGGATGGCACAGTTAGGTCCGTCTATGGGCTGAGAAAGCAAGCTCTTCAAAGCAACGCAACACGCCAAATATCCGAACATCACGGCACACCCAAATACAGGGGCGCCGCACATCCCCTATGTTTCACCGATGAGGTGATGGATCATGAATTTCCAGTGGGATTCAAACCCGTAAACATAGAGGCATGCGACGGAACAACAGACCCTGGAGTCTGGATTGAGGATTACATCCTCCACATACACATGGCTAGAGGAGATGATCTCCACGCCATAAAATACTTACCCCTCAAACTCAAAGGGCCAGCTCGGCATTGGCTTAAAAGCCTCCCGAAAATACTATTGGAAGCTGGGAAGAGCTCGAGGATGCGTTTGCAAATTTTCAGGGGACCTATGTCCGCCCTCAGGATCTGAGACGATCTAAGTCACATTACTCAACAGCCCGTAGAGTCAGCCTAGAAATTCTGGAACAGGTTCCTTACTAAAAAGAACCAAATAGTCGACTGTCCGGACGCCGAAGCCTTAGCAGCCTTCAAACACAACGTCTGAGATGAATGGCTCGCCATACACCTCGGCCAAGAAAAGCCAACAACAATGGCCGCATTAACAAGCCTCATGACCCGCTTTTGCTGGAGAGGATAGTTGGCTAGCAAGATGCGTACCAAATGACCCAAGTACATCCAAGTCGGGGATGGAAGCGGAAACCACGGCGCAACAAGGACCAATACCGGATTAAAGGGAACGGTCCAAAGAGCGCGCGGCGGTCAATGCCGGATTCAAAAGCTCATGGCAGAACAATAAAAAACTGCCCCTTAAGGACAATAGCGATGAGCTATCCAACTTAAACAAAATCTTGGACAAGATATGTCAAATCCACAATACTCCCGGGAGGCCTGCAAACCATACCCACAGAAATTGTTGGGTCTTCAAACAGTCCGGCAGACTCAACGCCGAACACAAGGGGCTCGACACACCAAGTGAAGATGATGACGAGCACCACCAGCAGAGCCCCGGAAAACAAAAGAATTTCCCACAAGAAGTTAAAACAGTAAACTCACTTCACGTGATAAAAGGAAAAAAAACAGAGCGGCGCCCATTAAGACGCGCGCCGCACATACTACCCTAGCGGAGTACCAACACTGGTTGTCAAAACCAATCACCTTCGACCATCGGGACTACTCCGAAAGTATCCGAACGCAGGATGGATTGCCTTGATATTGGATCCTATAATCGAGGGATTCCAATTTACACAAGTCCTCATGGATGGCGGCAAGGACATAAACCCGATATATCGTGACACAATCCGCAGGATGGGGATAAACCCAACCAAAATTCGCCATAGCAACACCTCCTTTAAAGGGGTAATGCCAGGCCCATATGCCCATTGTACGGGCTCCCTACTGCTAGAAGTTGTGTTCGGTTCATCCGACAACTTCCGTTGCGAAAAGTTAGTCTTCCATGTCGCCCCATTTAAAAGTAGCCATCAAGCACTATTGGGACGCGAAGCTTTTGCCCGCTTTAACGCAATACCGCATTATGCATCTCTAACACTTAAAATGCCCGGTCCACGCGGCATCATCTCATTAAAAGGGAGTATTAAGTGTTACTCAAGCACGGAAGAACGTGAGACTGCCTTGACAGCCCCACACCTATCCGGCTCTGCTAGTCAAAGAACCTGAATAGGTCATTCAAACCCCGGACAGGCTAGACGAGTCTGGCGCCTACTAGCGGCATACCCCCATACAAGGGGCTGCATGCATGTACAACAAGAGACAATAAAGCTCAATTTTATTCACTTCTTCGAATCGTACTGTGTTTATTTAATATAAAGTACATCTTTTGCACGATCCTTTTTCTTTTAAACTAAGTTCCTCTATTTTACAGATGAACAACGTGCGACACCCGTCCAGGATACGGCACAACGGAGACACCTGTAGACGCGTGCGGTAGGGACCCGTTGCAAGGATTCTTTTGATTAAGACCTCGTAAACCTTTTTTACTGTCTCTTGTTGATATACATCCCCGGTTTCTTGCTATAACCGAGGAGGAGGTCTGGCGTTTTGGCATTGGCCGCACTGAATTTTTTGCGTGCACTGACACCAGGGGCTCGTGGCATTATTCTTCCCGCTTTTATAAAGACCAAATACCTCGTGGAGTGTTCGGCGTCTCGAGTTAGGCCTTATATGCATCAGCTCCGAATCATGTCTTTGGTCAAATGTTGGGTTTGCCCGGCTCCTGTGTTTTGCTGCCTTACGTTCCGCTCTATCGGCTAACGCGGCACTGTGGAGAACTACTGCGATTGTGCCCCGGTTCGGCCGGGTGAGCACCTCAGTAGAGAAAGCCGAAAACTGACTGTCATGATATAGCAAGAGACTGGTCAACCACTCGATGACTCACCGGAATGTTTAGAATTCCTCCGCATTAACAAAGGACCGGTTTTCGGTCAGGCACATACGCACCCCGAATTCGGGAGAGTTCGGTGCCCCCAGGGGCTATATAGTAGCCCCACCCTCGAACTCCTATGGCTAAGTGAAAGTGATAAAGCATTATAGTCCGGTTGCCTAGTTTGCTACGCTACCACCTTCTTAACAGGACCAAGACGTTGGATTAAGTGTGAAAAAGCGCCTTCTTTGCAAACAACCCCGCACTATGTGCGTGGGGGCTAAAGCCGAAGACTGCCATCTTTCAGGTTATATATACATATACATAAACGGTCGCACGGGGAGTAGTTTACTACTTGAACGCACAAGTATAAAAAGCTCTTATATTCTATTGAAACATTGTTTTCACAAATCATACATGTCATTTAAACATAACATCCTTCGAAAGCATCGCGTCTCTATTAAACGAGCGCCTGCAGACTTCCTCAAAGTAGTGCTCGGCGGTACTCGGCTTCGTCCGAATCTTGGGATGCAACGTCGGTGGCCTTCATCTCTGCCCAGTATGTCTTGACACGGGCCAGAGCCATCCGCGCTCCCTCAATACACGCCGACCGCTTCATTGCATCGATACGCGGTACCGCACCAAGGAACTGTTGCACTAAATCAAAATAACGCTTTGGTTGGGGGCCGCCCGGCCACAAATGAGTCATGACATGCTTCATGGCAAGTCCGGATAATCGATTCAGCTCGGCCCATTCGGCCAACCGATCGGTCAACGGAAGAGGATGCTCCGGACTATGGAATTGCGACCAATATAGCTCTTCCCTTCTGTGCCCCTTCTGGCCTCGGAAGTGCTCAATTGCGTCCGCAGCGCTCGCCGCTAAGTCCAGATAAGCATCCTCCGAACTCCACAACTTGTCCAACTGAGCATACTTTGGATCCGTATATTTCCTCCACAGCAGAAACGGTTTTCCAGCCGCAATAGCCCTGGTCTGACTCAACTCATCCTTGGCAGCTCTCAAAGCCGAATGGGCATCCTTGGATTCGGCGGCGGCCTTTTTCAGGCCCTCTTGCTCCGCATGACGTTCTTTTTCAAGAACCTCGCAGCGATCGGTCGTATTCTTCAACTTTCTGGCCATATCGGCCATTTCCTCTTGTTTCGGGCAAAGTGAGCAGCCCGTTGACTTCTAGCTCTTCGCCGCCCTTAAAGCGGCCGCATTACTATTTCGCTTGCTCTTTCGCTCGGGCGAGTTCCGCCCGGAGCTCCTCCACCGCAGCTGCACCTTCTGCATTTAGCATTCTAGTAGTAAGGCATGGGCGTCAAGCTGCCTTTCCATGTGTCCGCGTAGATGTCGCATACCTTGTGACTCGTCAAACCGTTTATTGACCAGCGCGATGTTCCGTGATCCGCCTCGTCAAGTTGCCACTTTAGTTCGGCATATTCATCATCCCGGCATCGACGCCCGCCACCTATTTAGGAGCGGCGATATGTTATAATCGAGATTTTGATCCTCGCACGCTGTCAATTTTGACAACATACCGAGTCTCGAGGCTACTATCTATACAGGCGCATTCTATATGCATAACTGTTAGAAGGTACATCATTTTTGCGTGCACTCGAACCCCCGTCAAGAAGCTTCGACGGCTTCATGCAATCCGCTCTCCGGATGCAATTCTTTCAATCACCGTACCCATTAGCACACGGTGATCCTCTCGAGATAGCCGCTTCGCCCGAGCAGATCCTTCACCTCCGACCGCACACCACTTGGCGCTGGACCTTCCGCCTCACGGACTTGGGGAACCCTCCGCGACGACACCTCGTGGTCGTCCGCCTGCATGAGGGTGCGACAGGTGGAGGCGTTGCTCTCCATCATCTCCGGAAGAAGATCCCCCGAAGACGAGCTCTGCTGAGAAGGGCTGAGATCCGAACTACAAGGTACAATTTCGGTTATCTTTAGAAATAAATACAGGGATGTTCCTTACTTACAAAACCCCTTCCTTTTTACTTACGGCTCGCTGGAGGGCTGATCCCCTTGGGGAAACAGTGCGGCTGGGGTACTTCCCAGCGCCGGACTCTCTGACGAAGATTTCTTTCCCCTCTTCGAGGCCTTGACCTCCAGATCTTCCGAAGCGGTCCTCTTCTCTCCTTGGAGGGTGGGACTTTTGATCCCTCCCTCCTCAAAGGCCTCCTTCGTGGAGGCAGTTGCTTCCCCGCTCCCCTCGCCTTCTTTAAAAGGCGTGGCCTTCAACATCTTGGCCAGCATGGGATCCGGCGTGTTCTCTGGGAGGGGAGCCGGACACCTTATTAACTTTGCCTTGGCTATCCACTCCTGTTCAAGAAACGGCTCCTTTAAAGGGCATGTACATGATAAATGAATGAACAGCCTGTCCGGTTATATGACTACTTACTTGAGTATCTGGGCGATTGCAGCTTAGTCCTGCGTCCTCAGTCAGGTCCGGACACTTCTCTTGTGATCCGAAGAACAGTTTATACATCTCCACGAGCGTCGTGCCCATAAGATTTTGGAGAGCTCGTGGTCCCTCCGGATTAAATTCCCACAGTGGAGGGGCGACGCTTGCGAGGCGTATAGGCGCCGAATCAACATAACCTGCGCCACCGCAACCAGATTGATCTCTCTTTCTTGGAGGTCTCGAATACGGCCTGCAACAAAGGGACGCCCTTGGACGGCCCCAGTCGAGCCCCTTGTTGACCCATGACGCCACCGTTGTGGTGGACCTGGCGAAGGCGGAAGCGCCACCCATTTGGTGCCCCTAGGAGCAGTGATATAAAACCACTCCTGCTACACAAACCAAGCTCCTCTTGAAAAGAGCCCTCGCCACGGAGCATCAAGACATTTGCTTATGACCGCCCCTCCGTACTCGCTTGCTGCCCTCGATCATCTTTGGCTCCACCTTGAAGGTCTTGAGCCACAATCCAAAGTGAGGGGTAATATGGAGGAAGGCCTCACATACGACAATGAATGACGAGATATGGAGGATGGACTCCGGATTCAAGTCATGGAAATCCAGCCCATAATAAAACATGAGCCCCCGCACAAAGGGATCCGTCGGGAAGCCTAAACCCCAAAGGAAGTGAGACATGAACACCACGTTCTCGCCAGGCTCAGGAGTGGGAATGACCTGCCCTGGAGCAGGCAGCCTATGTGAAATCTCGCCGGTTAGATACCTGGCGTCTCGCAGCTTTAGCACATCTTCTTCTGTGACGGAAGAAGACATCCATCGGCCGTCTTTGGTCGGAGCCGGACATCGCCGAGGGTCCAAGCGCCTAAATCTGAAGCTTTGGGTGTTAGAACTCGGCGAGGCGAACTCGATGGAGGGTGTAGAGAAGAAGAGGGCCTTGGTCTCATTATAAAGAGGTTGAATACCAAGAGCCCTCCCCATGGTCGATTAGGACTCGCCTTTGATAGAGGAGGCGTGACAACGGGCACGGTTGGGTTACCCACGTCCGTATTGATGGGAATCCCGGAATAAGGGGGCACGATCTATGCTTTGATTCATATAAAGGCCTGGCCGTGGTGTGATGTCACGCCGCGGAATACGACAGCAGATCTGTGCAAAAAGTTATTCTCTCTACGGTGGTATGTGGAACTTGTTTTGCAGAGCCGGACACTATCCTTGTGTTCAAAACCTTCTATGAAGTATTCGGAGGAGGAACCCGCCTCGCCATGCCGAAGACAATCAACGCGCCGGACTCGTCGTCATTGAAGCCTGGTTCAGGGGCTACTGAGGGAGTCCTGGACTAGGGGGTGTCCGGATAGCCAAACTATCATCACGACCGGACTCCAAGACTATGAAGATACAAGATTGAAGACTTCGTCCCGTGTCCGGATGGGACTTTCCTTGGCGTGGAAGGCAAGCTTGGCGATACGGATATGTAGATCTCCTACCATTGTAACCGACTCTGTGTAACCCTAACCTATCTCGTGTCTATATAAACCGGAGGGTTTTAGTCCAGAGGACGAACAACAATCATACCATAGGCTAGCTTCTAGGGTTTAGCCTCCTTGATCTCGTGGTAGATCTACTCTTGTACTACCCATATCATCAATATTAATCAAGCAGAGTAGGGTATTACCTCCATCGAGAGGGCCCGAACCTGGGTAAAAACATCGTGTCCCTTGTCTCCTGTTACCATCTGCCTAGACGCACAGTTCGGGACCCCCTACCCGAGATCCGCCGGTTTTGACACCGACAGTGGGTTTCTCGGCTTCCACACGGGCGGGTTTCATGGAGGCGTTTGAATGCGGCACGGAGGCGTGTTCAGCCGGGCGTGCCGCGAGTGGCGCCCTCGACTCTAACCTAGGACACCGCACCGTTCTTCCACTGACATGTGGGCTCATTGGGTGCATGGCCTGCATTTCAGTGACCCAACGCAGCGCGCATACAGAAGGAACCTTTGGTGGGCCAGGGCGGTCAGAAGCGGGCATTTCATAAACCGATGATTGTTCATTGAGTGTGACTCATCTTTTTCATGTAGTTAAGCCTACTATGTTGATAGCCTGTTCGATACGTTGTGATTCATAAAGACCGATGCAAACATCAATGTTTTGCTTATCACAGATAAGATTGATTAATACCCGTAACAATCCATGTCCTTAACAAAGGGTGCATGCACGTATAGGTTGAGCGTGTGTCTTGCGTCCCGTGTGTTGTGTGCATGCAGCGTCATGAGTGTTGTGTGCGTGCAAGGGTGCGTTTCAGTGTTGCATGCATGGGTGCGTACGTGCGTGTGTTCGTGAGTGCATGTGTACGTGCCAGTGTTGCACGCTAGCATGCGTGCGTGTGTACGTTATGTGTACATGTCAATGTTGCACGCCTACATGCGTGTGTGTCTTGCATGCGTGCATGTGTACATGTGGGGTGAGGCTACACGTCAGTCGACTGACTTTTTCATCTACATGATCTTGAGATTTTACGAAGTCACCATAGGTGCCTCGTAGTCGAGTGGAACGTCTCCTCCCACTGAACGTACATCACCGGAAAATACTGAAATTAACACAAGATAAATGCGAGCACCGGACTTTAACCTTGGTAGGCTCGAGAAACCACTGTCCTCTAACCATCCAACCACATGTTGGTTAGCACGACAAAATGTATGTGGTGGCCGTGATGAGCTTATTCTGAAGTCCAGTGACCATATCATGCTTTCGCTTCAAATACAATGACCGTCGTCAACAAAATACGGAGCACGCATCAAATGCAAAGTCCATCAGTGTCATCAACAAAATATGGAGACGTATCGTGAGCTAGATACCGTTGTACTACTGTATATGCTTATTTTCTTAGTGGCCGATTGCGTGTGTGGTGTGGTGGGCACATCATTTCTAGTTGTGGTGGGTCAACATGAAGACTCATGGGTCGGTTCCATCATGCGCCACATATAGGTTGGACCGAGACGTGTTATACGGAGACCCATGTGGAGGACTCGGCGTACAACACGAAGCTACCAGAGTCGCGGAGGACTCTATCCCCACTGATGATAAGCCGACTATATATGATTTGTAACCCTAGGCCCTTAGTATGTTATACAAGCTTGGGGGTTAGTTCGTCGATAGTATACACACACGCACAATGCCTGGTATTCACGTGTACTTTGTACACACCCATATCACTAATATACGCATTACCGAGTAGGCTCTTTCTTCAACGCAAGGGTCCGATCCGAACTAGGGTAAAACTTTGCCTCAGATACCATCCAGCCTAATAGCCAGGGATATCCTACCGAATGATATGATGAAATCATATCTGCCAACTACTATTAGAGAGGTGTGTCGGGGGGGGGGGGGCAATGTGTGCGAGAGAGGCCTAAAGATAAATTGCGTGCGGGAGACACGTAGGCACAAATATGTGCGTATAGAGGGCTAGTAGAGAACGTGCATGGGTATATATGCAGGTGAGAGAAATAGTGTTTACCAACTGAGATTAGTGAAAAGAGTGGTACATAGTAGTCGAAGAGAGAGAGAAAGCAGAGAGAGCATGTGCATGAGACACCCCGACACCACGAGAGAGATTGTGAGCATGTGTGAAAGATAAATGCCGATGCATATAAAGTGTGTGCACTTATGCGTTAGATAGAGAGATATATAACGCGTTTGTGAGAACGGGGCGAGGCATAGTGCATCTACGTGTAAAAGGCGGTTCTACGCATTAAATTAAAATATAAATGGCATTATTATTTTTGGATGAGATCACGAATTTTGCAAAATTGCGTATGGACGAAAATCGGTCTATCAGACACCCATACTCTATTGAATTCTAGCATGTGCATGTGTTTATTTCATATTATCAATCCATAGAGTGAGAGCGGTTTGAAATACAGGCAATGGATGCTTTTGCAATTCATATATAAACATTAATTAGTGCACTCCATGTTTTTAGCGTGAAGCACTTTATACATTTGTCACTTGCATGGATACATTCCAAATTGCTAGCTACGAAATAAAATACATGTTGAATTCAACATAAAGGGGGTTTCGAAGATTCGAATTCATAGGAAGTGCATTCATCTATTTGAACCCGAGATAATGGCATTTGTAAATCAGATGTAAAAGGGGGCATCAATCTTTGTTGTGAGTTTGAACATGCTATATATATTCATACGCATATCTAACTTTTTTTTGCAACCAAGGAGATTATACCAGGAACCATGCATGCACTGAGGTAAGTTGCATATTTTTTAATATATACTCGTGTACAATGTATATTAAAATGTACCCCTCCATTCCAAAATAATTGTAGCTTTAGGATTTTCAAGAGTAAAGATTTGTGAAGTTTGACAAATCCTGAAAGTTCAATTCAAGAGAACCGAAAACTTTAATGCTTCTGCTCCCAAATATTGAACGAAGCGCCAAATAGGCCTCTGGTCACCCGAAACCGCGCGAGACTAATGTTTTGGTGGTAGGAAATTACTGTCCTGACTCTGGCCCGTGTAGCCTATCGGCCCGATGTCCAAAGGTCTAATTCGGGGTAGGTTTGTAACTTCACCAAGACTCCAGTCTCAACTGCCTCTGAGAAGCATTCATACGCCGTGGGCGCCTAAACACCCATGCGCTCGCCGAAATCTATCCCGCCCACATTTGGGACACCTGACATGACTGTCCTACCCCCAACCCGCAATATGTCCGAAATTTTAGATGGGGGCAAAGTTTGTAACTTTCCCCAAATTTCAAACAAGCGCGTCTCAAACCGAAACATTGTTCCCCCTTAGTTCCCCGCCTCCCTCCATTTCCCCATTCATACTCCGTGGGCGCAAAAACGCCCTCTCCACCAGCCGTGAAACCCTAGCCTCCTCCATCCTCCACCCCATAGCGGCCAATCAACCGCCGCTCTCCTCCATCACGCCGGAGCCGGTACCCCAACGTCGTCGTCCAACGCAACCGCAACCGCAATGCCCTCAAGGACTTAGCAGCTGAAGCCGAGGCAGAGCTGCCTCCACGACGCCGACGCCGACGTGCGCCGTACCAGAACCACTCCGACCACGCCGTCTTGTGCCTCACTGCTGCGGCTCCACTATCGCAACCGTCCACCGCACCGGAGCTGTTCCCGCTACGCCGTCGTTTGCTGCCTCGGATCTGCTTCCCCGCCGTCGACAGACGGCCACCGCACCACACTCAACAACTTGGCCATGGGTTCGTCCATGGCTTCACCGTCCTCCAGAACTTCTGGTTTCCGACGAACAACAAGATCGTCGGAAAAACAGAAGGAGGACACATCACTGCCGGCAGAAAGAGGTACTCCTCTTCCCTTATTCGTGCAAATCTTAAGTCTCCGCTCACACCGTATTCATCCCACGAAAGAAACTAGTTGAGCGCTTCTTACTGCATCTTCTTCGTGATACTAAATGCACAAGGTTTCCTCCCTTTTACTATTTCACCTTTGCTAGAGGTCAAGAGTCCGCCTTGATTAAAATTCACGGTCAGTCGAACCGCAATTAAAAGAAGCACCACCCGCTTAGGCGCGCGGAGCACCTAGTCCGCCTGTTCCCCGGGGAAGCGACGCATCAGTGTCTATCATAGGGGTGTGGGGCGCAGGAGCTGCTTGCGCCCGATCTGGAGGTCGGCGGGGCTTGAATGGTTGGCCGGGGGGCGGTGCCAAGCACGGCGGTGAAGTGAGGTCGAGGGGAGGGCGCAGGGGAGGAATCTTGGGCCGGTGGTCGTGGCGTTCGAGGAAGATCGTCAACACCGATCGGGTGGAGGTAGATGAAGGCGATCTGCCCGTTCTTTGTACATCGGACGGTGCAGAAAAAATGGACTGACCTATTTTCTTTCAGTCGACTGTTATTTTCATAGAATCTTGTAGTAGTTGAGTGTGCCATGCATGTTGTAGAGCTATCATATGTCTCCCGTCATTTATTTCTCACCGACACGCTATACGCTACCTTTACACTATACTAATTGTGCACACACTTTACCCATACTCACACTATTGTTTTTATGCATGGGTATTTCAGACTCGACGCAGTGTTGATGAATGCAGAAAAGAAAAGATGTAAGTCGCTCCGTGTAATTCAAAGATAAGGACTAAGTGTTTCAGCTCTAATGGAGTGCGATGTCGTGATTGGAGACAAGAATGTAGCTCTGCGATTGATGATCTCAATTGCCACACACAACCATCCTGTGTGCTTGCTTTAACTTCACATCAAATGTGGTTGCATGTTGCATATGGTGTCTAGCTTGTATTGCTTCCAATTTGGTTAAATTGCATCTGCTTAATTTACACATTATACCTTTGATAATGACATGCCTTCCTATTTTTGATACATACTACATATGTCTATTAACCATGTCCGTACATCAAACTAATGCTCTTTTGTATCCCTCGTCAATCTCTTATGATGAGACAGTCACCCGGGTGGGTTACTGTGAGACGCCCTACTCGTTTAAAGAGTGTAGTGTCATCCTCCCCACATGATTCTCAAGAAACGGCAAGGCTAAATGAAGATAGTCAACGTAGCTCTCTAGTTGATCACCACAATTCCCCCACACCACCATTGTAGGTGCTTGCTCTTACTTGGCAGTGTGATATGTGGTTGCATGTTGCATATGGTGTCTACTTTGTAATGCTTCTAATTAGGGTAAATTGCATCTGCTTAGTTAACACATTATACCTGTGAATATGACATGCCTTCCTGTTTTTGGTACATACTACGTCTTTCTATTAACCATGTTCTTACATCAAACTACTTTTCTTGTGTATCCCTCATCAATGCTACTAATTTGTTAAGTTGCATCTCCTTAGCTTACACATTATACATGTGAATATGACACGCCTTCCTGTTTTTGGTACATACTACATCTGCCTATCACACCATGTTCTTACATCAAACTACTGTTCTTGTGTATCCTGCATCTATCGCTTATGATGAGACAGTCACGCGCGTGTGTTAATATGAGAAGCAATACTCTTATAAATATTGCAATTTCATCCTCTCCACATGATTCTCAAGAAACAGCAAGCCTAAATGAAGATATTGAACGTTGCTCTGCACTGAAGACAAAGACTTCCCCTACACCACCATCACAGTGCTTGCTCCAACTTCACAAAGTGTGATATGTGGTTGCATGTTGCATACGGTGTCTAGCTTGTAATGCTTCTAATTAGGGTAAATTGCATCCGCTTAGTTTACACACTATACCGTGAATATGACATGCCTTCCTATTTTTGGTACACACTACATCTATGTGTTAACCTTGTTCTTACATGAAACTACCTCTCTTACGTATCCCGCATCAATCACTTATGATGAGTCACCTTTATTCGCTGCATATTGCATATTATTTCTAACTTTGTTGCCATGTGTTGCTTCTAATTTGGTCAAATACATTTGTTAGGGCACCCTTTTAATTTGGCAGAGTGATATTGGTTTCATCTTTCATACGGTTTCTAGCTTGCATCGATTCCAACAAGTTCAAGCACCTTGTGCTTAGTTTACACTTTATACATCATACATGTCAATATGTCACGCCGTCCTGTTTTTCATACATATTCCATCCTCCTATCATGCGGCTGCCTTACATGAAAGTAGTCAGTATCATGCATCAATAAGTTCTGAAGAGCAAATTTTATTCCTTTTTCTTGTGGGTTTGACTTGACAAGGCAAAATCAAGAAAGAGGAAGGAAAAAATAAGGAAAGGCGATGATGGTGGTCCTCTGCTGACAACGTAAACGGAGCATCTGCCGATTCTCCTTGTAATCGATAGTGCATTACATGGTCCAAGTCTCCGCTCCCCTACTCCACCATCCAAGGTGCTTGCTCTAACTTGGCAGTGTGATATCTGGTTGCATGTTGCATATGGTGTCTAGCTCGTATTGCTCCTACTTAGTGTAAACTGCATCTGCTTAGCTTACACATGATACATGTGAATATGACACGCTTTCCTGTTTTTGGTACATACTATATCATCTATCACACCATGTTCTTACATGAAACTACTCTTCTTGTGTATCCTGCATCAGTCACTTATGATTGGACACCTTTAAGTTGGCGGTTTGATATTGGTTTGCGTCTTGAATATGATTTCTAGCATGTATTGCTTCTAGTTTGATGAACGCCACCTATGACGAGACAGTTTTAACTTGGCAGAGTGATATTGATTGCACCTTCCATATGGTGTCTTGCAGTGTTTCTAATTTGTTGAAGTGCCTTATGCTTAGTTACCACATCATAGGTGTGAATATGTCAAGCCGTCCATTTTTTCATACATATTCCATCCTCGTATCATGACTTTGCCTTTCATCAGAGTAGTGTTCGCCAGTATCATGCATGAATGAGTTACGAAGAGCGAATGATATTCCTTTTTCTTGTCGGTATGACCTCACAATGCAAAATCAATAAAGCTGAAGGAAATTGGCAAGGCATTGGATGATGGTGGTCCTTCCGAGCAACCTAAAGCGGAGGTTCTCTACAGATTCTACTTCGCCATCCTCCCAACAAGATTCGCAAGACAACGCCAAGGCTAGATAGCCAACGTAGCTGTGTAGATGATGAGCACATCTCCCCTACTCCACCATCACAGGTGCTTGCTCTAACTTGGCACTATTATATGTGGTTGCATGTTTTGTATGATGTATAGCTTGTATTGCTTATAACTTTGTTGAATTGCATCTGCTTACTTTACACATAATGCCTGTGAATATGACATGTGTTCCTGTTTCTACATCAGACTACTATTCTTGCATATCCCGCATCAGTCACTTATGATAAGGCACCTTTAAGTCGCCACTGTGATATTGGTTGTGTCTTGCATACGATTTCTAGCATATCTTGCTTCTAATTTGTTGAAACGCATACATACAGTTTGAACTTGGCGAGTGATATTGGTTGCATCTTTCATATGGTGTCTAGCTTGCAGTGCTTCTAATTTGTTGAAATGCCTTCGCTTAGTTACCACATCATAGGTGTGAATATGTCACACCATCCTGTTTTTCATACATATTCCATCCTCGCATCATGTGTTTGCCTTTCATCTGAGTAGTGTTCGTCAGTATCATGCATGAATGAGTTCTGAAGAGCGAATTTTATTCCCTTTTCTTATTGGTTTGACTTCACAATGCAAAATCATTATAGCTGAAGGAAATTAGTCCGATGGATGATGGTGGTCCTTGAGCAACTCAAACAGGGGGTCTCTCTGATTCTACTCCGCCATCCTCCCAACAAGATTCGCAAGAGAACACAAAATTTGAATACCAATGTAGGCATGTAGATGATGAGCACATCTCCCCTACTCCACCATCATAGGTGCTTGCTCTAACTTGACACTATTATATGTGGTTGCATGTTGCGTATGATGTCTAGCTTGTATTGCTTCTAACTTGAATTGCATCTACTTACTTTACACATAATGCCTGTGAATATGACACGTATTCCTGTTTCTAGAACATACGTGTACATGATGAGCACATCTCCCCTACTCCACCATCACAGGTGCTTGCTCTTACTTGGAACTGTTATATCGTGGTTTGCGTTTTCACGTATGATGTCTAGTTTGTATTGCTTCCGATTATGTAGAATTGCATCTGCGTAGCTTACAACTTATACCGCAACGATCACTTACCCATAAGACACATTTAACTTGGGAATGTGATGTAGGTTGCATCTTGCATTGTCTTCTAGCTTGTACCGCTTCTAATTTCTTGAAATGGCACTTCTGACGAGACACTTTTTACCCGATAGAGTGATATTGGTTGCATGTTCATATGGTGCCTAGCTTTCATTTCTTCTAATTTTGTTGAAATGCATTACGCTTATCGTTTTTTCATACATATTCCATCCTCCTATAAATGCGTGTGAATATGAAACGCTGTCTTTTTGTATATATTCCATCCTCCTATCCTGCGCTTGCCTTACATCAAAGTAGTGTTAAATACGTATCATGCATCAACCAGTTATGCAGAGCTAATTTTATTCATCTTCTTGTGGTTTTGACTTCATAAGGCAATATCGAGGAAAATAGGAAGGAAAAAGAGTAAGTTAGGGGATGTTGGTGGTACTCCGCATGACGCATAAGCAGAGACTCTAGATTTGCCATCGCTCATCGATTATGAAGTTGAAGTCCCAAGTCTACATGATGAGTTCATCTCCGCACTCCACCATCGCAGTGCTTGCTCTAAGTTGACAGTGTGATAATTGGTTTCATGTTGCATACGTTGTCTAGCATGTATTTCTTCTATTTTGATTAAATTGCACCTGCTGAGTTTATATGTTATACATGTGCATATGACATGGCTTTCTGTGTCTAGAATACACTACATCTATCTATCATACCATGTTCTGACATCAAAGTACTGCTGTTGTGTATCCCGCATCAGTAACTCATGATTGGACACTTTTAACATGGCAGTTTGATAGTGGTTGCATCTTGCATTGATTTCTACATTGTACTACTTCTAATTTCTCGAATTGCCACTTATGACAAGACACTTTTAACTTGGCAGAGTAATATTGGTTGCATCTTTCATATGGTGTATAGCTTGCATTACTTCTATTTTCTTGAAAATTAAATGCCTTAGTTTGCACATCGTAGCTGTGAATATGTCATGTCGTCCTGTTTTCTTACATATTCCGTCCTCATACGATTGTCTTACATCAAAATATTGCTTGTCCAGATCATACATCAATGAGTTACTAAGAGTGATTTTATTCTTTTGTGTTGTGGGTACAACTTGACATGGCAAAGTAAAAAAGAGCAAGGAAAATAATATAGTAGGGAGTCTTTGTTACTCATCGGGTGAAAGCGGAAAAGGTTACGCCGTCGAGATTCTGCTGGTACTTATAGTGCGATAGAAGGTCCAAGTCCACCGGCTAAATCTACAAACACAAGATCACCTGCTTCCACCACCGCAGATCCGCTTCAACTGTACCCGACAAATCAACCGATTACTCGTTCGTTTGCTCGGGCGGCGGTTCCCAAGCTGCCTTCACACCTAACACTACTTCCAAGCAACGACACAACAGGACTTGGCAAGATCAGATGAACCTCATGAGCATCAACACCAAGGCGGTACTGACCGAGTCAAGTTGCAGTTGCATGCTCCTTTATATGTACTCTCATAGTTTGATGTACACTAACACTTTCCATATTCGTTGTTGAACTAGCACAACGGCGCAAGCGAAAACAGACATCAGGGATAATTCTTGACAGACTAACAAAATCTAAAGGAGGAAGAATGGAGATCCATTTTGAGGCAAGTTTAAAAAGGCCACGTGATGCTACAGAGTCAACCAAATTAGTATCAGAGGCAGCCGTTGTCGTTAGGTGTCATGCGCGTATCCTCCCAACGTGGATCCAGTATAGGAATGAGAAAGACAATACACAGTTTAACACCTTCCTTGACCATTTATCCGTAAGTAATGTTATTCATCGGAATTAGTAATATTGTCTTGCTCTGTCCCATACTTTCTAGCTTCCTCCTAATAAGACTCACATTCTTTTTTCAACAAATGAGGTTCAAGTTGGATCCGAAAGATGATGCAACTAAACAAGCATGCACTCATGTTTTTCGATGCTTTCTGCGACAGTATTTGTACCACCTTAGAAAATCTCACTTTGAAGGCAAGGCTAACAATGAAATCGCCCAAACATCTCCAGTGGAATATATTACAGATGAAGACTGGACAGCCCTCGTACTGGTCTGATCCAAAGTATCAGGTAGGCTATGTATTTGATCAGACCACATATTGAACTTGGTTTATGTATGTGCCTTACAAGTGTATCTTCTTCTAGGCTAACTGTTTGAAGAACAAAACCAACCGTTCTAAAGTGAAATTCCAACAGACAACGGGATCTCGTAGCTATATTGCACACTGCGAGGCTTATGTAAATAGCTGCTACTTCCTTCTTCTTTTTGTGCCATATTGTCGTATCTATATTGACTTGTTCCAAATCTGAGAGGAAAGCCCGTGCGGACCAAAAGAACTGAACCGAATGCGATTGCAAATCTTCAAGGATTGCCACACCAAGCAAGATGAAGGGCATGAGCACACCAGTTCAAGCCCGTTGTAAGTCCTTACTCCTCCTGCCTTGAACAGATTGGTACTGTGATGTGTTCATTTAACTACTTGGTTTGCAGCCAATGTCAGTTACTCTGTTCACTTTTATACACAATTGTCTTAACGTATCATTTTCACCTTACATGGTTTAAAAGAGATGAAGGATATTCTTTTGGTCTTGATCTGTAATCTAGTTGTTATGTTCACGTGCGCACACAATGATAAAATATCATGTTTGTTTTATATCTGTTTGCCCATGATATGAATGATGCCATACTATATTCATCCTACTTTAAAACATGTCTCTTTATCCTTTGATGTCAACGAATGTGAGGAAATAGACAATACAGTAGGCATGCTACATGGACATATGTTCCGAAAGTGATTTTATTATGTAGTTGGCACTACAATACATGCTAATGTATTGCAGTAGTTCACCAAAATAAGTTATGTATAAACGTTTAACCTACTTTGTTTGTTTTTATCTCATTAGTAACTTATCCGGTACACTTAGCTACAAGTTCAAACTTTTAGGAAGCTATGGAACAAATGATTGAACAGCCACAACCACCTGAAGGTGACGAGGCTACTACAGGCACAATGTCACCTCTTGCTGCGGTGTGTCAGTATCTCTCCACTAACAGTGCAAAAAGCACCTTCCTGCGTAATTGCAGGTTGGTTGTCAAGGTAACCTCGTCCAAATCGCCCTCTTGAAAAAATCTTCCTGCTAGACGAGTGATATATCATGCTCGGACACAAGTCCAATCCCTAATGGGCGTTGTTTGGAAACAAGAATAGTGGTTGAGAAATGTCGTCAAGATATGAATGGTTTTGAAACCGGACTATCGGACATTCACTTCGTTGTTGAAGAGCAATGGCGGAAAAAAGGTGGAGATCGTCTTTGCTCCATCAGTTCTACTGACTGAATAATTAGCACTCGTGTCGAATGATTTGTGCTTCTATACATCGATGGTGCTTTTATCTGGAAGGATCAGTAAACTTTATGCCAACAGGCCTTTTGTTGTATGATTGGAATTTATTTTGTTGTGATACAACATTTATGATGCTGCCACAGGCTGCAGTAATTACGACGCTATTTTTGTACAGTGTAGGTTTATCTTAGTAATGTATTCGGCCGAAAGCTTCGTAGGAGCCCAACATGCCAACATTCATCGGGCCCATTCCAATTGGGCTAAAATGATTACGGGCCGAAATTGGCATGTAGCCCACTAAAAATATGTAGGCTTAAATTAGCATAAGCTTTCAAATTTTTCTGGTAGGCCTGTGCCCATAGTGGGCCTTCTTGAGCCTAAACATAATTTGGGCCCTTAGTAAAAATAGGCCGTTTACAGGTGTAAATATCTCGAGCCCATAAAAAACATGGGCCTTTAATAGACCGAAAGTGAGATTGGGCCCTGATTGTGCCAAATAACCCACTGTACTTAGCAGGCCGAAATGATGGCCCATTTACGATGCGGATATTTGACAAGCCAAAATTCGGACGGGCCATAAATGCGCCGACCGGAACTTCGGTTGGGCTAGATTATCGTCATTTTTATATGGGCCGTTAATGGGCCCGATATGACGTTGGGCCACATATGGCCCATGGTTTACGTCCGGCGTTAACAGGCCGAAAATGACAACAGGCCGAAAGTGGCCCAAATCTTTAGTGGGCCTCTAACGGGCGAATAGCGAGACATGGCGAATATGACCCTAATCCTTCACGGTCGTTTATGGGCGAAAGTTTTGATAACTGTAAATGGGCCCAAATGAAGCCGGACCTTTAACAGCCGAAAATACACGGGCCGTAATTCGCCCAATTACTTAGCCGATCGTTAACGGGCGGAAGTGACCATGGGCGCATTGATGACAAGTTTAGACCAGCCGTTGGCGGGCGATTTGACAGAGAATGTTGGGCCTTTAGTTGGGCGGCCCATTATGGTCTGCGAGAATCTTGTGGGCCTTTAGCTGGGCCGCCCATTGTGGTCCATAAAATCTTGTGGGCCTTTAGTTGGGCCGCCCATTATGGTCCGCTAAATTTTGTGGGCCTTTAGTCGGGCCGCCCATTATGGTCCGCTAAATCTTATGGGCCTTCGGTTGGGCCGGCCCATTTAAACTTTGTGGGCCACTTTTGGGCCGGTCCAGCTAAAGGCCCACAAGACTCTGCAGACCATAATGGGCCGGCCCAGCTAAGGTGTCACTTGGGAGCCTCCGACAAGATTGTGGAGTTGAACCAAGGAGTTTGTAAGGGCAAGGAGATCGCCTACTTCGTGAAGATCTACCGCTAGTGAGGCAAGTCCTTCGTGGGCGACGGCCATGGTGGGATAGACAAGGTTGCTTCTTCGTGGACACTTCGTGGGTGGAGCCCTACGTGGACTCGCGCAGAACTGCTACCCTTCGATGGGTTGAAGTCTCCATCAACATGGATGTACGATAGCACCACCTATCGGAACCACGAAAAAAACATCCGTGTCTCCAATTGCGTTTGAATCCTCCAAACCCTTCCCTTTACATTCTTGCAAGTTGCATGCTTTACTTTCCGCTGCTCATATACTCTTTGCATGCTTGCTTGAATTGTGTTAAGATTGCTTGACTTGTTCTAAAGTTGCTAAAATCTGCCAAGAACTAAAATTGGGAAAAGGCTAGATTTTTATTTGGTCAAGTAGTCTAATCACCCCCCCCCCCCCTCTAGACATACTTTTGATCCTACACCTTGTCTCTCCCTTTCTTCTTGTACCTCATGTCTTCCGGGTTTTTTCCATTCCCACCACCAGACGGATCAGCCTTACCCCCATCCCCTTCGATAAACCATCCATCCCCTCTCCCGAGAGAGCAATGGCAGGCCCTGGGTTAACAGAGCCCCTACCCTTCCCCAACTCGTGCCTCCTCTGTTCTTCTGTCCCTCCTTGGAGGTCTAGCTTCCTCGGTTTCCCTCCTTTGCTCAAGGCACTGGAATTTTTTTGAGGACTAGTCACCTCCTCTCCTTTGTCCGTAGCCTCCCGTTCACCATCCTCAGACCTCGAGTCACTCTTGCGCCACGATAAATTGTCACTGCCGCTACCCGACCGCCCTCCTGACCTACTGAAACCCATATTTCTTCCTCTCCCCGAACTCCGGCTTCCACTCCTCCACATCCCCTCATCTGCAAAACCCCTTCTCTGGCCCAAATCAGCTCTGAGCCACCTCCCAAACTGCTGTTTTTCTCCTTTCCCTAGCTTGATAGAGCAGTCTTTCTCCCCATGTCCTATAACTCCACAGGTGTAACAGAAATCGGGAAGGTATTCATATTCAAACCTGCACCATCCTCCATCGACATCCTCCTCCTCTTTCCCTGCTACAACCATTTGCTTATCACTCTCCTCCTCCCCCTCTGACTCCTCATTCAAAGTGAAACCCCTCATGATAGGTTTATCGATGCGCATGCGAATTTTGATCCTCAGATACTTGCCTATGGCGTTTCCATCCACTCCCCTATCCGCCTCCTCAAAACGGCCAATCAGGTTACCAATGTCTTCAGCAGATTCCTCATTCATCATGCCCAGGGGTAAGTCAAAAACCCTAACCCAAATCGGGACAGTATTGAACCGGTAGTCCTCCGGCCTTTTACTTGGATCATAGTCTTCCACCACCACTAGATCTTTGTCGAACATCCACGGACCATTATCCAGCGCCTTCCTCTTCCCCGTCTCCTGATGGAACATGAACAAGAATTGGTTCACCCCTATCTCCTTGTAGTCGGTCCCCTTGATTGGGCACCAAATTTTCCCCGGTGTGAGATAGATCGCGTCCGGGTGCGCTAGCTTCTCCGACATCACCTTGCCCACCACCTGGCACGCCGCATCCTTGCCCTTCTCCTTGGCCGGGATCCTAACCCTGACTCCCTTCTTCTCCTCCTTCGAGAGCTTCAACCCCTTCATCAAACTCCCTATCCCTTCCATCTCTACCCCTTCCGCCTCGCGCACCCCCACACCCCCCACTCCTCCTAGGGTTTAAGTGTTTTACGACCACGCGCCCTAGGGGAACGCGCAGAAGGCCTTTGGTGGATGGGCATGGGACGGAATTACTCGTTCGAGATCGGGATCGGAACGAGCGAACACAAGAACTCTAGGTTGCACCCCCGCCAGATCGCGATCGCCCCGCAATCGCCGGACAGAGACATGTCAACCGTCACCCTGTGGGACGGACTACAATTACCCTTTTCTCTTGATCAAACTCAAACCAAATGCACAGCCAGTTTGCTCAGGGAAGCTTACCTAGGGATCAACCGTGGACCCCGGACTTTTCCCGTGCGCCTAACATGCAATGTGAACTAAGAGTTGAGTTCGAAACACATTTCTACTTATGAAGTAGTACGTAGGGCTGCAAACGAATCGAGTTCGAGCGAGTTGGCCTAGGCTCAACTCAACTTATACTAAAATTCGAGCAAGCTCAAAATGTGTGAAACTCAAAGTCGAGCTATAGAAAGTGGCTCATGCTCAGCTTATAACGATCTCGAGTCGATTTCGAGCTAGTTTCGAGCTATATAAGATGGTATTTAAAATCATTTTAAGGCAAATTTTAAAGTAAGATAGGTCGCAACAGAAAAAAATCACTATAAATTCGATTTATTCTTTCTCAAGAGAAGATTGGTATTTAGTAACAAGAGATCATGTATAGAAGACAACAAAGGTGCGCCTCCTCTCAAACTTTGACCAAAATAACAAGATATTGAACACACGGTTGGCCACGTGTCATATTGAGACTAAATTTTCTCCATGCTTAATTTCCATGTTTGTTAGTAGGTAAAGTGAAGAAAAAAAGCATACATAGCATATTTGGAAATGAATTATCCTAATTATTGGCATGAAGGTTATTTAATATACGTATATGATATTGAGCTGTCGAGCTATAATTGAGCGAGCCAATGCTGGCTCGGGATCAGCTTGTTTCTCGACTGAGCTACATAAAGTCATATTCAGCTCATTTCTTTTCAAGTCAATCTCGAGTCGAGCTAAAATACGAGTCGATCTCGAGGGGCTCATGAGCCGAGCTTTTCTTGCAGCCCTAGTAGCACGATTAATTCAAAGCGCAGTCGATCCAGACATCAAGATTTGCTAGGAGATTCATCTAGGACAAGCAACCAAACAAATAAAGAGACGGCACAGAGATTTGTTAACAAAGCTCAGGAACATGGTAAGGCATGACTATAAGCGCTCCTCGACAGCAAGCACGCCAAGGCCATCTCAGTCGACGGCAAGCACGCCGAGGCAATCTCCAACCACCTGTAACAGCCGGTCCAGATTTTCTTAATGAAAATCAAAGCACCCGCAACAATTGAGTGCGTCTGCACTCTTGTTTTGTGTTCCAAATAAGGAAACAGCTGAGGGATGAAAGGAAAACCATCTTCAAAAACAAAGTTCGGACCTACACATCGCTACGTAGCTTACCAACTCGCACTTCGAAATTACGTTCAACCTAATGTGAATTTAGATATCTGCATTGGTAGTTTCACCTGGGCGTCCTACTTGCAATTTGCAACAGCGTCTGACGAGTTGTGGACAATTTGCAGACGATGCAGCGCATCAGGCCGTCGATGCATGGAGCAAAAGTGAACAGCACCGTTGAATCCTCTAATCGTCCAAAGTTCAGCCGGCAACTGTCGCCCATACAGCAATTTCGTTTAGGTTCTCACTAACTGAAAACCTCTTCAACCGCAAAATCTTTCCTAACATGCTTAACCTTTTATGGCAAAAAAGGAATCACAGCTAAATGCCATTTCCTCAGAAGCATAAAATCCAACACAACACAATCTATATGGCAGTTCCAAACAATAGCAGCAGCAACAAAACAACAGAACGTCTACCAATGCAAACACTTACCACATTGGAATAGAGAAAAACTAAAACAAGCAATTCAGTACTTCAGTGGTTTATCATGCCACCGAAAACTCTAAGCTGATTGGCCAACTTCAAGCCATTATTCATCTGCAATCATGCAACCCAACAGCAAAATTCAAACCTACGCTTCAGATCCCCAGTGAGGAACAAAGATTAGCCCGATTAGATCACCCAGATTAGTTGGGTTCCAAATAATACGTTGAATTTCAAACGGGAAGGCCCACCAACCATCATAAATGAAGTCAGCAGCTGCAAGGGGGCCAAAGGGGCGTCCAAAGAAAGGAAAATATGTGTACCACCAAACCAATTGACAACCCTTAAGTGTTAGCAGATCGCAAAGCAAGATTTGCACCTTAATGCAAGCCCAACTAGCAAATCCACCATACTCATATCAGAAACTTTGTTGACCCCTGAAGAAGGAAGATCACTCGAAACTTCTAAAAGAACAGTACCCCTCCAGCTGGCATGTGACTCGGTACGTGAAGAAGCACAATTAGCAAAGCCACAATAACCATACCAGGCAACTTGTTGAGCACCTGGCGAAGGAAGATCACACAATCTCTCCAGCTGGCATGTGGCTTTGCTATGGGCAAGAGAATAAAGCAATGCTAGCATAATAATAACATACGAGTAGCAACAACCTGCAATTTGAGAGAAAAGGATCATTAAACCCACGAATAAAGTATACCAACTAACTGAAGAAATGTAAACAGATAGGGAAACATACCTCTTACTAAAGATGGCTGAAGCTTCAAAGATCGTTCAGCGGAGAAACAACGCCCAAAGACCACCCAAAATAAGGGTTTAGCTTGATCACCATGGCACATCTGAATTTCAGCCTCAGATAGATGGGCGGCAAAGGAATGTGAGCACCTCATACATCTTCAATAACTTTCACATGCGGAGCAACTTGGGTGGTCCTTAGTCCTTGCGCTCCTCAAGGAAGGCAGAAACTAAAGGCAATCAAGTAATGTTCATAACAGTAGTGTTCACGGTATCCACTCAACTCTAGTTCTATGTAGACACATAACCCATACAATTCAGTAAGCCAAGAACCTGACAAGTAAAAGGTTTTGTTGTCCCTTGAACATATAGTAGCACAAAAAGCGGGAACAAAGGGGCGCCCTTCAAATTTCATGTTGAAATATCAACGCTGCAAAGATGTCGATTTATTCGGCGGTCTGCATCGGCGTCGTACCCTGTGCATGGTACTTCTCCAACTCAGCATCAAGTTCTTCAGCAGACCTTGGCTGACTACGCTCTTTCCCACGCCGACCGCCAGATCCGCCTCCACCACCACCACGACGACCCCTCCCACCCCTTGCACGGGGTCTGTTCTGTGGCAAACTAGCTGAGACACCCCTTGGTGCACTGTAACAAATGAAGTGGTGTACGGTAAGGTGGGAAAATCTATTACTAACAGACAAAGCAACAAAAGGTGCACCTATAAACATCAAATAAAGCAGGAAAATGGTGCAACATGGTTAATATGCTAGATAACCTAACCAGCTAACTATGTAGACAAAGATGACTTCTTGAAACTGAAATTCATAATTCACTTCTGCTAATACCCCTACAAACTAAGAACAAACTAAATGTGATGCCATTGCAACACGGTGAGCACCCACTGTTATAAAATGTCTCCTGAAATATTGGGTGATATATAATGGAACACCTCTGCGATATATAATAGCAATTGTATTATCACCAATTCACCATCCACAACATTTAATATCAGACAAGACTTTATGACCAATTCTGGCAAACAGGCAAATTCAGATACTTCAATTGCAATAAATTGAATCCACAAATATGTAATGCGCCAAATCTAACATACCTCTTAGCAACATTCCTAGCATAGTTTCCATTATTGGTTGGTACTGCAGCTGGAGCAGTAGGAGTGTTAGTCCCAAGTATCTCTATTTTCATAGGCTTGCCATCAAGTTGGACATTGTTGTATTTCCTCAGCGCTGCAACAGCATCACCACGCCTTGCAAATATAACCTCAGCTGTTCCCTGCAGAACACAAGTACTGTTAGGCATCACACAGAACACACACATGGAACAAAGAAAAACATAAGACTGGATCAGTACCTTAGACCTCCCACTTCGGTCATAGTGAATCAAACATCGCTTCACATCACCCAGCTCGGAGAAAAGCTCCTGAACCATTCAAAGAAAAAATAACTCAGGAACAGTGCCGTATAAACAGGAAACTGCAAAAAGCATTCTATAGAGAGCATATCAACATTTAAGTAAACTATACAAACTGAGAGACCATAACAAGAAAAAGATTCCATGTGAGCAGCTTTGTCAACTTATGAAGTATAAGCAATAAGATATGCAAAAAAATCATCAAATTAACGTATCAAATCGAGACTATGGCAGCACAATTGAAAACATAGCCACGCCAGTAAAGAGGTCACACCCTAACAAACAACCATTAACGATCAACTACAATTGAGAACTAAAGGCCTATTCAGATAAACAAGCTAAGAAAAATCAACAACGCGAGGCTACTAGCACGACCAAATCACAGTTATGGTACTGAACCTGTGCCAGATCTATAAAATAGCTTGAATGATACAACATCCAGGCAAACTATGAGATTCTTTGAGACCAACTACTAAGAAGCAACCAAATTACATGAGAGCAACAACTGGACATGTAGATCCGGCGACGTATATACCTTGAGGTCCTCGGTTGAGACGCCGAAGTCCAAATTGGTGATGAGGAGCTTGGTGCCGGTCTCGATAGCCGAGACCCTCCCGCCGCCGCCGCCTCTGGCAGAGGCGTCCGAGTACATGTCGTGCTGCCACGCCGATTCCGGGGCCTGGATCGCGTCACACCAGAGTGAGAAAACCACCAGATCACCTCCCCCGCCTCGGCGAAAACGGAAGACCATCCTCCGCCGACGGCGCGAAGCCTAGCCCGTGCGATTCGTTCGTACCTTCGGCGGCTGGTAGGGCGCCGCCCTGTTCCCCGACCTCTTGAAGGCGCGCCTGTTGGGGCCGACGCCTCCGGCGGCGGCCGCGGCCGCGCCGCTGCCGGCAGCGGCCGATCCGCGGCGGCCGTCGCGGCGGCGGCCACCCCCTCCGGACGAGGAGTTGCCCTTCTTGTTGATCTTGATGATGTCGTCGAGGGACATGTCGAGGGACTCCGCCATGGCTGCGCGGGCGGCCGGATCTGGAGCTAGGGTTGGGAAGGGGGGGGAGCTCGGCGACGGGGAATCGATAATTGGTGGGGGAAGCTGATTAGGGTTGCCAAGTCGTGGGGCGTTGGGGAATTTGGGAGATATTTTTGCGGGAGGCGGGCGCGGCGCGATAAAGTAGTAGGGGGAGACGCGTAGGGCGTGGTGGTGAGGTGGGGTGGGGTGGGGGTGCACGAGTCACGACCCACGCGGGCGCGACGGGGATTGTTTTGGCTGCGTCGGTTCGGGCCTTCGCGGTCGGACCGGACTCTACTACCTTGCTGGGCTCGTTCTTCCTTCCTACAAATTCCACTATGCCAGACCAGTTTTTATTTTCTGACATCATTATGCCAAACCAGTTTAAAAGCAGAACTTCAGAACTTGTTTGTTCTGCTCAAGAAAAAGGCAGAACTTTTTGTTGTGCGGGGAAAACCAACCGGAACTACTTACAATTCAAAAAAAAAACTATCTGAATCGGGATATGACTTCCGCTTGCCTTCTCCGAGTTGAACTTGGCAGCTTTAGGCGACCATGAGAGTGGCTTTCGTATGACACTAGACCATCTACAACAGCATTGGACTAATATGAGCCCCTATATGTCCACAAACAGTGGCCTCCCACCCCTCATTTGTCCGTGTTCGTTGGTCGCAGCCGTCTTTCGCATATCCAAACCCCTACATCTATTTGCAATCTTATACAGCGTAAATAAAACAACGTAGATAGATATCATAGCACAACATCAGGCATAACAAGTTCATCATTACAAATCAGATATACACAAAAGATGGATAGTTCGATTGACCTACTAGACAACTACGACTAGAAGCATACTAGATAGTTCGTCGGAGTTCACCGCTTCAGGTTGAGGATTGTCGTAAGGAATCAACTACCTATGCAATGGAGCAATCTAACTCTTCAAGTTGAAACTAATTGTTTGGAGACCATTTGTATGGTGAAAAGTGAGAAGCCAGATAGATCAAGATTTGCTTTATTGGTCCAAGAGATTAAAAAGAAGCGCTTAGAGAGGAAAACATGTATTACTCATGTACGGCGTAGTCAGAATATGGTGAGATATTTTTTTGGCAAATTTTGGTGGATTACATATCCGTACTGCAGTATGGCTAGGTGCAGCCCCCCCCCCCCCCCATGTGTTTCACGGTTATGTGTCTAAATGTATCAATCATTGATGAGTAATATAAGTTTTATTCCCGCAAAAAAAGCGTTCAGCGCTTCCTTGTCGGCCCCTTCCCCTTTGGCATCTCCGGTGCGACGGTACTAGGCCCTCTGGAGGTGCCACTGGAGGGCAAGGACAACGAGGGGAGCCCATCCAGACACTGAGCGGTGCGGCCTGCTCCTTGGCAAGCCGCACTGCTTCTGTGCGCAATGACCGCCTTCTCCTTGGCGAGGCGCTCGGACTTCTCGAGGCCAAGCCGCCATGCCTTGGCATTTTGCGGCAGGTGTACTTCTCGAAGATGGTCAACAACTGGCGAATGACGCCACAGATGAGCTCGTCCTCCGAGTCACAGGGGATGGCAACCGACGCAGATCTGCACAGCCCGCAGCAGAACTGGATAGATCCAGCCTGGGTCGATAGCCTTGCCTCCGACTTCAGGAGTCATGATCGCAAACTCGGCGATGTCGGCACATGCACCGATCATCTTCTGGGAAAAGCAGGGGACGAAGGTGACGGGCGCCACTACTCGCCCCGTCGCCTCACCGGGGAAAGCATGACCCGTGAAGGGCCAGCGCGATTGGGCATGGAGCTTCAGATGCCCCACGCAGGCCACTGGGAGGGCGCGCGAGCTTGAGTTGTTACCACTGTCCATCCGCGACTGGTGGAGGGCAACATGGACAATGAGCTCCTCGTTTAACTCGTCCACGAGGGCGTCCAAGTAAACATGGTCGGCCTTGGATGAGGAGTCATTGTCGGCCCGCCCATGGTTCATAGAATGGAGTGTGGCGCGGATGTGAGAGTGAAGAGCATTGTGGCTAGGGTTTGGTCCTGGATGCGCCACACATGGACGATGAGCTCCTCGTTTAACTCATCCACGAGGATGTCCAAGTAGACATGGTCGGCCTTGGACGAGGAGTCGTTGCCGGCCCGCGCCATGGTTCACAGAGCGGAGTGTGGTGCAGATGTGAGAGTGAAGAGGATTGTGGCTAGAGTTTTGTCCTGGATGGGGTTTTGTGGGGTCGGGTGGGCTAGCGCTGGCTGGATCCTACGTGATTGACACTTCCGGACTGCACCACATATGGGTTGGGTTTTGGGGGTCCGGTTGGGTGGCTATTTTCAATCCGAGGAGCGCCCCGGTTGTTCACCTGACGTTTATTGGGAACTGGCTGGAGGGGTCCAGTTATATATGCTCTTAGGCCAAGAATACTGCATGAATAATTGTTACCCCTATTCTTTTTTACGGCTAGAAAGATCGTCATCCATGTCCGCCAAGGTCAGCAAAGTTGCACAAAGATCCTTCATCATCCGGCTAATATAATAGGAAAAAAGCAAAGAGTTAGTGTTAGGCACAACACAGACTGTGAGTTTGACTCATCATGCATTGGTGACAGACATCAACGGGTCAAGCGAGGCGGGCTTTTGCCCAACGGGATGATGGCCCAACACCCGCCCATAAGACCACCTGTTGGGAAACGTTGCATGGAAAATAAAAATATTTCTACGCACACGGAAGATCTATCCATGGAGATGCATAGCAACGGGAGGGGGAGAGTGTGTATACATACCCTCGTAGACTGTAAGCGTAAGTGTTTGTTAACACAGTTGATGTAGTCGAACTTCTTCGCGATCCAACCGATCGAGTACCGAACATACGACACCTCCGCATTCAGCACACTTCAGCTCGGTGATGTCCTCGCCTTCTTGATCCAGCAAGACGGAGAAGTAGTGGATGAGTTCCGGCAGCACGACGACATGGTGACGGTGATGGTGAAGCTATCTCCGCGGGGCTTTGCCTAAGCACTACGAAAATATGACCAAGGGACTAAACTGTGGAGGGGGTGCCACACACGGTTGTCGTGGTTATGTGTGGCGCCCCCTCCCACATATATATAGGTGGGGGAAGAGGGGAGAGGCCAAGGGGCGCCCCAAGTTAGGTTGAATCCTACTTGGGGTCTTTCCCTACCCCCCCCCCCCCTTACCATATTTGCCGGAGGGGAAAGGAAAGGGGAGATGAGGGAAGGAAGGGGGAGGCTGACTCCCCCCTTTCCTTCTCTCCCCAAGGGCTGCAGCCTTAGGAGCACTACAAAAAAAAAGACACATCCGCGACATTTTGGGCCGAATGAAATTTTTTTCTGTCATACATATGACACTTCTATGACGATAATTGTGACAAAACCCAGTATCATCATAGATGTGGTGTGCTCCTACTTCTATGACAAAATCATGACAGAAAATGGGCTTTTTCGTCACAGGCGGGCCGGAGACGCCTTGCATGACATTCTTCGCCATCCATGATGTAAAAACCGTGGTAGAAGCGAGGAGGAAAATTTCGGGAGTTGCTTACACGGTGAGGTCGGGGCCGAAGCGATGCGCTGCTTCTCTGTATGACGCTGCTGCAGGTGCAAGGCGTTGGCTCTAATCGAACCCGAAGCGAGGCGTTGGGCTCTAATCAACCCGAAGGACAGACCGCAGTTACGCGTTACTGAACCCGAGCGATCGATCGATGGCCGTTAACTGAACCCGATGGAGCGATTCCTTCACTGCTGCTGCTAACTAAAGCCGATTGATTGGTGAACAGTGAGCATTGCGGGGGGTTGGATGAGCGATGGCGGTGGCGTTGCCTCTGGATGAACAGGACCTGTGGTGTGGAGGGATGGATGAGCGATGAGACGGTGGAGGGGTGGCCGTGGAGGGGTGGTTGAACAGGACCCGTGGTGTGGAGGGCTCGATGAGCGATGAAGCGGTGGAGGGTGCCCATGGAGGGTGGTTTTTTGCTAGTTGGAGGGTGGTTGAGCGATGGCCGGTGGAGTAAGCGCGTAAGAGGCCGGATGAGCAGGAGCCCGTGGAGGCTGGAGGAGGTCGGCGGTAGCCCGTGGAGGCCGGAGGAAGTCGACGGTGGAGATGAAACGATCCGTGGAGTCCTGCTTTTGCGATCGCCACACCTCCCGGCGATGAACGGGACCCCGTTTGACCGTAGTAGGTCTGCTTTCGTCCGCTTTGCGGCACGCCACACCCTCCCGATCAACAGACCCCGTTTCGACCGTAGGAGGTCCGCTTCCTCCGCTTTTGCGGTACGCCACACCCCTCCCGATCAACGGGACCCCGCTTTCAACCGTAGGGAGGTCCGTTTCCTCCGCCTGGTACGCCACGCCCTCCCGATCAACGGGACCCGTTCGAACGTAGGAGGTCTGTTTCCTCCGCTTCTGCGATGCGCCAGCCTCGTTCCATCGCTGTTCCGTCCAAGCCCTCCCGATGAACACAACCATGCATTCCGTTCCGACCCAGCCGGTTGGCTCCCACGCGTTTCGTTGTCTCCCGATGAACACAACGCATTCCGTTGCCTCCCCATGAACACGAAGCATTCGGTTGCCTCCCCATGAACACGACGACGACGTTGCTTCTCCGTTCCGACCCAGCCATGTACACGAGCACTCGTCGTACGTATGCGCGAGTAGGCGTTCGAGACCCCGCCCGTATGTACACATACGTGGCCGTATTTTCTTTCTTGCACCACGGCGGCAGACGTGCGTGTACATGCTACGTGCGGCGCCTCTACTACACGCGTGCGGCGCCTCTACATCCATCAAGATATATGTACGCATACCGTTCGCGACCAGAATGACAACGCCACGCACGCTTCGACCGGTGGGTCCCGACCGCCGAGCACTTCCTTACTGCGAAGATGTAGCTGGTGGGTCCCAGCAATGTGGGGCGAATCGTTTTTTTGCGGACGCACTTCCTTGCGTGCGAAGATGTAGCTGGTGGGTCCCAGCAATGGGGCGAATCGTTTTTTGCCCGGACGCACTTCCTTGCGTGCGAAGGTGTAGCCGGTGGGTCCCAACAGCTTAGGGGAAAGCGTTTTTTCGCGAAATCTGGTGGCCCGTCCGGTGGGTCCCTATTTGTCGGTGGAGGAATAATTATTTTGCGGCGTAATAAGGAGGCACTTCCTTCTGCGGGTGGACCCGCTTGTCGACCTCTCCATGCACAAGATACTCTTCGATGGAAGTCGGTCGTTGACCACATTGACCACGCCAGCGTCGAGAGCACCACGGCGGTGGACGACGGCGAGGCCTAAGAAGGGGACGACACGGAGGCGAGGAAGACTTCGGCGCTTGTTTCCCACGGAGGGGAGTACGACCGCATAAGGGTTTAGTGGTTCATCTACCGTCACGGAGAATAACAGCGAGTGTGGGTGAGTAGAGGGATGGCTAGGCCATGATGGGAGTACGGTGGGGCGGTGAGGCTGCGTGATAGCAACCGGTCATGGGAGGAGGGAGCAAGCAGTCCCGCCGGCGCTTGTTTGAGCGGCTGGAGCAGGAAGAGCAGAGATTGAAGAAGCACGACGGCCGTTGGATGGACATCCAACCGTCATTGCTTGTGCATTAACCTTTTTTTTAGGAAAGTCTCAAATCTATGGAAAACAGCATACAACCCATCTGCCATTATTTCTAATAATTTACAGCCCATTTGCTAATTCTTAAGGTTTTTTTGGAGCCCATATTCTTTTTGTTAGCATTACATCCCATATTGTGGCCACGGTTAAAAAATTATACGAAATTTTGCATATTACGGTGCGGTCCGAACTGTTTTTAATCCCAAATTTTCGACTCACTTTCAAACTGATTTTAAAAATAAATGTATATCAATATAAAATCCAACAAATTCTCCACGCATAAAAATTAATGTAATTTAAAATCTTGAAATGAAAAAAAATATTTGAAACTAATTGCCGGTTTTATGTGTTTTAAAAATGTACAACCATTTCTCATTACTGATGGGCCATTTTCTTGGCCAGCCGAATGAAAGTTCTCCTCGTCTTGAAAGATTTGCAGCCCAACAGGCCTGACAAAGCGACTTACTTGGCAAATCACAAAAAAACTGGCTGTGCCCGTGGACCCAGCTTGTCGGCCTCTCCACGTCTGATACTCTTCCGATGGAAGTCGCTCTTGACCACGTTGACCACGCCAGGAGAGCACCACGGCGGTGGACGGCGACAAGGCCTAGGATGGGGACGACGCGGAGCCGGGAAGACGCGGGCAAGGAAGCCCGCGGAGAGGAGTACGAGGGTTCACTGGTTCGGCCATGGTGTGAGGTTGCCCGCCGCGCAGGCCCGGCCAATGGTGGGAATAGTAGGCGATGAGGCCTCCGTGGCAGCGACAGCCGCCACGGAGGCAGGAGCATGCGGCACGACCCCGCTGCTTTGGGCGGCCGGAGCAAGAAGACCAGAGGTTGAAGAAGCACTACGGCCGTTGGATGGACATCGTCACGGTCCAATGTAGCTAGAATCGTTCATATTGACTAAGTTGAGAAAGCCCTTTGTCCCCGTCAACTTAGTAGGCCCACAAGACAGCCTCCCACCAAGGTGGGTCCCAGCTAGCCGGGGGAGTATTCAATTTTTTGTGCGTAATAAGGAGGCACTTCCGGTGGGTCCGAGCTGACAGCAGGGGGAACGTTTTTTTTTGTGAAATATGGAGGCCCGTCCGGTGGGTCCCAGCAGTCAGGGGAAACGATTTTTTTCGCAAAATAATGTTGGCCCGTCCGGTGGGTCCCCGCTGTCAGGTGGAGGAATAATTATTTTCCGTGTAATAAGGAGGCACTTCCTTGCGGCTGCCGTGGACCCAGCGGTCAGCCTCTCCACGTACAGTACTCTTCCGATGGAAGTCGGTCGTTGGGCACAGTGACCACGCCACGAGAGCACCACTACGGTGGACGACGGCGAGGCCTAGGAAGGGGACGACGCAGCCGGGCCACGGGAGGCGAGGAAGCAAGACGACCCAAGACCTTTGCTTTGGGTGGCTGGAGCAAGCAGACCAGAGGTTGAAGAAGCACTATGGTCGTTGGATGAACATCATACGGTCACTGGAGTATTGACTAAGTTGACAAAGCCCTCCGTCCCCGTCAACTTAGTAGGCTCACAAGTCAGCCCAACAATATGGTGGGTCCCAGCTAGCAGGGGGGTATTCATTTATTTTTTGGGCGTAATAAGGAGGCACTTCCTTGCGTGCGAAGATATAGCTGGTGGGTCCGACCACATCGTGGGGGAACATTTTTTCATGAAATATAGAGGCCCTTCCTGTGGGTCCTAGTTGTCGTGTGGAGGAATCATTATTTTGCTGCGTAATAAGGAGGCATTTCCTTGCGTGGCCGTGGACACATTGTCGCCCTCTCCACGCATGATCCACTTCCTATGGATGTCGTTCATTGACCATGTTGACCAGGCCGCGCCGAGAGCACCAGGGCGGTGGACGACGACGAGGCCTAGGAAGGGAGCGACATGGAGCCAGGGAATACTCGGCAGTTGTTTCCCACGCAGAGGAGTACGAGGGTTTACTGGTTCGTCTGCCGCCGCGGGAGAATAACATCATGTGTGGGTGGGTAGAGGGATGGCTAGGCCAGCGATGGAGTACGGTGGGGCGTGAAGGCTCTTGTGGCAAAGATAGCCCGGCCATGGGAGGAGGAAGCAGGCAGTCCCACGGCGCTTGTTTGAGCGGCCGAGCATGAAGAGCGAAGATTGAAGAAGCACGACAACCGTTAGATGGACATCCAACGATCCTTTGCTCTCGTGTGTTGACTAAGTTGACAGTATGCTATGCAAAGGCCAACCTTTTTTAATGAAAGCATACGCGTCAACCTGTAGTAGGCGCACAAGTCAGCCTCAAATCTATGGAAAACAGCATACAACCCATCTGCCGTTATTCCTAATAATGTACAGCCCATTTGCTAATTCTTAAGGTTTTTTTTGGAGCCCATCTTCTTTTTGTTAGCATTACACCCCATATTGTGGCCACGGTTAAAAAGTAAACAAAAATTTGCATATTTCGGTGCGGTCAACTGTTTCTATTCCAGAAATATCGATTCACATTCAAACTATTTTGAAAAATAATTTTTATAAATATGAAATCCAAATAATTGTCCATGCATAAAAATCAATGGAATTTAAGATCTTGTAATGAAAAAAATTGAAACTAATTCCCGGCTTGATGTGTTTTAAAAAAGTACATGCCATTTCTGGGCAAACCGAATGAAACTCTCATCATCTTGAAAGATTTGCAGCCCAGCAGGGCCGATAAAGCAAGTAGGCCTTGTTTGGTTATTTCTTTTAAAAAAATAGAACTGGGCTAGCAATTTTCAGCAAGAAAAAAACACAACTGGGCTCATGATGTGGTAAACATAAATAAAACCCTGGCTAGACGGGCCACAGCCCCCGGACAGCCCCATTGTTACCCTGATCCATCGCTAAAACTAGTATAAATAACAACTGCTTGTTCCTCAAAAAAAAACTGCGCGACTTGCTGGGTCCCTGGTGTCAGCCGCTCGTAGTGTAATTCTCTCGTTCATTGACTATGTTGACAATGGCGTGAGCCTCAGATGTCCAACCATTAGGAGGAACCATAATTTTGGGCTTGTACTATAGAGGCACTTGCTTGCGTACTGCCATGACGCTGGTGGGTCCCTACTGTCATCCTCTCCACGTACAGTCATCTCCTTGTTCCTCTCGGTTGTTGACGACGTTGACAATGCAAGAGGGTGGCGCACCGCACACGGCGAGCGAACCAAGGCCTCAAGGTGGAGGACGACGACGAGGCCTCGGACGGAACGAACAGGAGACGTTGAAGATGCGTCGGTCCAGTCGCAGGCGGAGGGGAGTATGAGGGTTGGATCGTTCGCACGCAGGTGCGTGTTGGGGCTGACGTCACGGAGAATAACAGACATGTGGGGGAATAGAGGAGGGAGTGGCCAACGTTGGAGAATGCGTCTGGTAGAGGCGTGAGCCTTGACCGACCATGGAGGCGGGAGCAAAGCGGAGCCGACGGGTGGTTTGGTTTGGGCGGTGGAGGAAGAAGAAGACAAGAGATAGAAGATACACGACGGATGTTGGATGTCAATCTAACGGTGGTAGGCGTAATCGCTTTGTTCGATCGCTAGTAAGTCGACACCACCTTGGATAGGCTATTTCCTCGCGGGTCCCTAATGTCGTAATCCAAATCGCACGGTCATGGAGCCTTTCCTATGAAAATTTACAGCCCATTTGATGTGCTAGTTCGAAATAAGTTTGTGGGTGCCGGTGGGGCTAATCACTTGGCTTCAGAATGCACAGTGAGCTCAAGCAACGGCGTGAGTGATGTTATTTCCCTTGGTTGTGATTTGTTACAATATTTCACTCTAAATTAAACGAATGGCAAGCCATTTGCCTTGTTTCAAAGAAAATATGACAAATCCAAATGAAAGTTGAAAAGGGGAGGAACATCTAACTCCAAATTACAAACTATACAAAAGCACGAGGGTTAATTGTTCATCGGGTTTACAAAAAACCCAGATTGAAAAGGGCAACAACATCTAACTCCAAAGACTGCTTTTTTGGCGATACGCCCAAATGGATCGGTCAGTCAATAGAATGAACATCCCGGTCGTAAAATTTACTAGATTATGACCACAATATGTTGTAAATAGAAGCCCGACACGCTCGTAAGCTCTTTTGCCCACCGAAACTCCTTTTTTCTCTTCGACATACCCATTCGTCAAAACCATGTCACGATAAACTTAAGCCTGATGGACAATAGTAACCTCGCTTTCAGCAGGAAGAATGTGACAAATCTTGTGTTTGCACGGTTGGCTACATATCGTTCTAGCGTTATTGTCTTCAATAGAATCTCATGAGAAGTGAGAAAATCCTGATGCTTACGAATCCACCAATTGGTTATAACTTTCTTACCCCATCCTGTTGCCTAAATAGACATGAAGATTGAAAACAGTTAAGGTCTAAAAGAAGAGTGTCGAAAGAGCAACAAATTTGAACGGTTAATTCTAGTACACTATATGTGGGCTTCCAATGTGCGTGAAATTATCACCTTTATATACAACTTCTCCAGACATGGAAAGCATTGCAGCAAGCCAATAATCTTGTTCAGATCAAAACTATTCATTTGGATATATAAGATCTTGACAGAATCCAGCACCATTGATTGGCCATCCATGGAGAAACTCTTCATTGAGCATAGAACATAATATTAGTACAAAATGTGTACTCCAAGATGATATATAAATTATGCGCAGAAATTTAAAATGCAGCTTATGGTTACAAGTGTAGATGATAATATAAAGTACCAAGAACTGTGGAGCCAAACACCATATTGAAATGAGCACAGAGATCATGTATTACACCCAAGGTCTCCAGTTTAGGCGCAGAGAGGACGGTTATTTGCAACCGTGAATAACTAGAATCAAGGATCAACCTTTGAAGTGAAGGGGCATCTTGGATGATGAGCTGCCTTCCGTCAAAAGAAATTCCAATTCTTACAAGGTTAGGCGACTTTATTTGGAGACAACCGATTCTAATCAGGAAAACAAGCACCAAGCACTCCAAATAGCGAGGCAACTGGAGTGGATGATGCTATGCAATGAGGCCTCCGATATACGAACCCGCACAAGTGAAAGTTTCTTGAGAAATGGGAGTCGAAGGTTTAGTACCAGATTGTCTGTAGGTAGCACAAAGACAAAGGTGGCGGTGTGGAGAGAGGAGGAAAACCGAGAGATGGACATCGGTGCCGAGGGCACAAGTTCATGGCGTTCGGTATGTGGTATGTGATTTGTGGGAATATTAGAACTTAAGCAGCTTGTAGTTACGTGAATTGTGGGATTTCAGCTGGCCCACCATGCAGGCATGGTATGCTTGCTCGTAGCATGACAGATGCAGAGGCTTTGAACAGAGCCACAGTGGGAGGAGATGATGGCTCTGGGGATTTCAAAATCATTGAAGAGAGATAGCTGACGATCGAGATTAAGGGGCACGGCGCGCCATAGAGGGCGCCACCGAATTGAGAGGACTTGGGTGCGGCAGCAATCCTTGGTGGGGAGAAGCGAGATGATCTCCCCAAGGATGGCGTCCGGGAGATCGCTGATGCGGTCCACCCAAGATTCTACGGGTTCCTGGGATACGGTGGGGGCGGGGTCGCCACTTCTCCCCTTGCTGACGGGTGCGGGATCTACAACAGGCGTCGCCGCTGGCGGGAGCCTCATCTTCTTGGCGCTGGGGTCAGCCGACTCCATTTTCCTCGAGGGCATCGCGTCGTGCTCACGGATTTGAGCAGAGTAACGAATGACGAGCCTAGTTGTAGTGCAAGCGAAGAAGAAGGGGAGCTGGGGGCTTTCTGTAGGAGTGAGGAAGAAGGGGAGCTGGGGTTTTCAGAGGAGTGGTGAGGAATTTGGGAGTGCAGTGGCGCGAGCTGACGTGAGGTGGGTGGGAGCGAGGAGGAAGAAGAGCACTCATGATTTTTTTGGGGGGAGGGGGGCGGTGTGCTGGGTGTGGGTAGCGCCTAGAGAAACAATTACTACTAGTACAGTGGAGACACTCTACAAGCTACCCAGAAAAACAATTACTACTAGTACAGTGGAGACACTCTACCGCTTCTGGCTCCTCCTAGGTCATTGAAACGTCTCCCTCTACTGGATGCCGTTATACTTTTGTTCACCGACATGCGGGCCATGCAAGGCAGCGAGCCCAAATGCCATCCACCAAATTAGAAGGCGGTATGCAAGCGAGAGTCACCCCAACAGAAGGCCGCAGAACGAGCCGTCAGATCACAAAACCCCACCTCCCCGCAGTCTAAGTTTGACGGACGAAGCAACCATCATTTCACTCTTCGCTGAATCCCCTTCTCCCTCACCGTCTTCAAGAAAGGCAACACTCGCATCTGCCATTGTTCTTCTCTCCCAACGAAGGGAAGGTAAGCGGATCTGTGATGTTGGTATATTTTCGTTCAGAGAAAAAAAAAGAACTTTTGCAAAGCAGTAACCGATCCTCACTCTATTTTTGTTTCATTGTCATTGCGATTGTGTTTTCCTTTCAGTGGTCTCCTAGTATTCGTCAGTTTCATGATGGACCAAGGAGAACCAGGCAAAGATCTGTCGATATTGGAGCAGACGCGGGAGGCTGATCCCCACGAGACAGAGAGCTCCAAGAAGATGGAGGCAACCACCGAGGCGACCCCAGATACGCTCACGGCCACTACTGAGATGGTCAATGCCCCGTTTGAGGTTACTGACCTGCTGTAATCGCGAGCAGTTTTCCCCCTTCGAGGATGTGCCCCCCGCCGAAATGCCCAAGGTGATTTCCTTCTTTGCCGATCTCGATCGTGGTTTTTCATCTAAGTATGTGGTGATTTTTTAGAAAAGGAAGTATGTGGTGATTAATAATGAAAAATTTTATTAGCTTCGATGCCATGCTATACATAGTGGTTTAAATAACTTGTGTTTCTTATACTAAAAGTAATTCAGAATTTGTTTACTGCTTTCAATTAGAGCCCCGATGCGCATAAGGATTGTGTGGTTGTGCATGTCACGCTATGAGGCGGACAACCTGAATATACGACCGGGAAAACAGAGTTCTTAGGATGTTGGATCCTCGAAGCCATTTGCGGTTATACCAATGAAGAGGTGTATTCCAGCCTCACCGTTGTCAGCGTGTTGTCCGGTGTCTTGAAGCACAAGAAGCTCATCGCTACTCCTTCGTTTGTGAGGCATTCTGTTCGTGTCTAGCTTACGCAGGAAGATGACGTGGCATGCCTCCACAAACAAGTTTATCAGTGGCAAGGCCACAAGGTTGTCTTCATGAAGGTTCACAGGATTGAGCTGCTGCAGGATGTCCTCGATGATGTTCATGGCAAGGTCCATCTTGTGTCCAACCCAAATTAGATCGAGGCATGAAATAGTTGCCCCAGCTAGTGTTTAATAGTAGTTTGGATTGTGTCTAATTATCCGAACCTTGCCTGTTATCGACCCCTCTGGGGCTAGTACTATGTTTGAATCCGTTTATGGGAACTGCTGCTACTTTTGTGTGCCCGTGAATCATATAAGAAACTATGTATCTTGTTACAGTGGTTCATGCAATTAATTGAGGCCACAATGTAATAAATTCCAAACGTTCAACGCTAGTCCAGCGCTCATGTGGAACACTCACATTAAACTCGTCTTCATAAAAATCTTGAAAAGCATAAGTTAAGCAGTTTTATACATCTCAATGATTCATAGAACATAACAAACATATACTAGTTCACAAAAAAAGACAAAGTTGTGAGAAGGTTTACAAATCAGGAAAAAACAAGCAAGGCTTCTCTCGAGCAAAGATTCCCGGCAGCTTAAATTTCCTGGAGTTCACTCTGGTTTTCTTGTTGCCACCATCCGTGGTTAGGTTCTCTCATTCCGTAATAACCAATTATAATTGTGGTCTCACCGAATGTCGGATCGAACCATGCAAAGGTATCTTGACCAGTGAAATTCTTGTGCATTCCAAAAATTTAAGCACCGCTATTTGCGTAAATAAGGCATCCACAATGCCTCTTGTCCGTGCACTGTCCAAAAACCGCCAGTGCAGCCGGCTAGTCCTCGGTCCATGGATGAACTGGTAGAAAGTGCATTCCGGACTAGGATGCAGTTGTTTTCGCTCATCCCTACACTGCAATCAGGAAGTAAAACGTACGAATCAGCTTTGTTTAGATTGAGTTGGTCATTCTACCTTAGTTACTACCAATGTAGGGATACCTTGAAGACGGGAGGTTAGACGACGACAACGAGGGATAGCCATCCCATTTCTTGCAGCTTGTACTAAAACTGAGGTGTGTGCTTTTGATTGCGCGGATAGAAACGATACGAAGACAGACATCCCGAAACAATATGGAGACAGACATCCCTGTTTGCGCAAATACGAAATACGATTATTTAAACAGTGACAGATATTACTACTTTCCCCGGTTTCCTCTTAGAACCAAGTCCTAGATTCATGCTACAGACTTTCCCACTTAATTCCTGTTTGAACCAACGCTTTGAGTTGATCAGTATGAACTAGCTTTACTTCTAATAATAGTAGAAGTCTAGGTGGCTTTGGAACAATGGACGGAAGTAGAAAAGGATCCACACAAAGGGGGAAGAGTCAGCGATGAGAGCAAGGCAGGATTTGAAGGAATATATACGAGGGTCGTCGGCATGTGGCAAAGACGGCGCCGGGAGGCCGCATCTTGGCCACAATACCGCAGGGAGGAAGAAGGGGTCGGAGGCCCTCCCGAGCCGGCGCTCTCTCGGAGAGAACGACACGGTCGCCGACCGGGACGCGCGGGCAGCCGTTGGTCTCCTCCCTCGCCGCCGACGATAGCGTGAACGATGCACCTACACCCCCTGCCCCGGTCGAGGTTGTCCGGCCGGATTTGTGACCAGCCGTGAGCTGAGAGAGAGAGAGAGTGTGGCCACCTATGTCTTGCTTAGGTATGGAGAGCATGAGGGAGTGAACGAGAGGAACCCTAGTAAAGCAAGCGCTAAGGCTCCTGCTTTTATATATAGTGGAGTGATTTTGTTGTACCGGCTTCAAAAAAATGTGCTCCTACGTGTGCCCGCGAGTGGGTGTGAGAGAACTAGTGCGTGCGTGCACTGCTTCTCTTCGTGAGAGTACAATATATACTATGCCCAAAGAACGTTTGCCGCAAGAGTAATAATATAAGTGTGTGACGTGTGAGCTAAAATAAAATGTGCGCACCGTCTTTTGTTTTTTAGAAGTTCTGAGGGTAGGGTGTGAAGAGCACATATGTGCATGACGTCTACCTGTAGATAGACGATGGGTGCCACGTCTTGAAGTCTGCGAGAGGACTCGGGAGAGTTGTGACTCGTGAGGGTGCGTGTGCGTGAGAGAGAGGGGGAACGATCAATGCAATGCATGTGTCCGTAAATCATTATCCGACAAACGTTAGCCACAAGCCTTTTCCCCGATTTAACGCCAGTAAGAACCGTTAGATCGGCATCCGACAGCTGTCGGTTTGCCATGTCATTTAATGTAACAGCCACTCCTCCTACACACAAATCTTCCATGTGAGTGTTAGCAATCGTCAGATGCTCCTTCGTTTCAAAATGCAAGTGCATATAGCTTTATTGAAAATTAGAACCTCACAAACTTTTACCGAAGTTTTCGTGTACCAAATTGCACATGTAGAATACCACAGTATATATCATTTCATTCATCTTCGAGAGGTAACTATAAAGATGGGTGAGGAGTCTACAAAGAAAGACCATCGTATCACCCACAGCAATTTCAACCATCCTTTAGTGTCGAGGAATATCATAGGAACTCTATATGATATGTTTTTATAGGATTTTTTCCTTTAGAGCCAATTGGTTCATAGGAATAGATTCATATACTCTACATTTCAAAGGAAATAAACATGATATCATTTCTATAGCTTCAGAGCCACTTGGTTCAGATTAATGGATTCCTATACTCCCTTAATTTCAAAGGAAAATAAACATTAGTGTATATTCAATAGAAAAGTTCCTATGATATGAACCAAATTACATCTCTTTACTAATCCCTCCTTATAGGACTTGAGATACATGTCATCTCTAGATTCAATAGAAAAGTTCCTATGATGTGAAACAAATGACATCTCTTTTCCAATCCCTACTCATAGGAATTGAGATCCTCCATGTCATCTCTTTCCCTACAACTTCCATGTATACATCTTCTATTCCTAAATAGATAGTACAACCCACTAGTAGCTTTTTTCCAAAACATGCAACTATGGCACAAGAACTATATAGTGTGCCAATAACTTTGAAAGATGGTCGTTGGATGAAGCTAACCCGACAAAGGCAGAGATGGGCAAATCCGACCACCATCGGCCGTTGGATATCATCAACATTCCACCAGATTCCGCCACATGTACAATTTAGAAGACTCCATGGTTGAACTTAAGCATAATGCACAAACCTCAAAACACAAGCACTTCTCCTTTGTTCTAGAATCTTACGTATCATTATTGACTATTTTTTCTAAATGAATTGCCATTATTTGTTTTTTACTTTATGATTTACAATGCACAACCCCATGAATCTTAACATTTTTATAAAACTAATTGATTTTGAATGAGATGAACTATAAGAACTAAACGAACATCTACATCATGCATATATGACTCAAAGCTTTACATGCTATAGTGTGTATTTATTCATAATTTGGTTTCGAAATCTCATGCGTTCAATACATGTGTACCTTACTAGTTTTGAGTAGAGTAGCAAATTTCACGCAGCCCCGGGTATATCAAAATGCAGGGCCCATGCATCATTGCCTTTCGGTCGAACCTACGTCCACAATTTTTTGTACATGCTATATCTCCACTGGTCCCCGAGCCCAAAATGCTGCCTCGTTCCCGTAAAACCAAGTGGCCCACACATATTTAAGGCGTCGACTCGAACCCGTTATCGCGACGTGGCCCGCACGCCGTAGTACTCCTACAAACCCTACCGCCGCACTCATCATCGGTTTTCTTCAAGAGGACGAGGGAGAAGCCGATTTGTAGTGGAGGCGCTTTAAAAAAAAAGATCTCAGAGTGGAGACCCTACCCTAGGGTGCCCTAGGTAGCTGCCGCACGCATCATTGTTTTCTCTTTTCATTATGCTCTTGTGCGCTAGAGTGAAATGATGGTTGCTTCGTCCGTCGACTTAATGCGGAAAGGTGGGGCTTTGTGATTTGACCCCTCATCGCTCATTTTCTACTATCTGCGGTGCTACGACCGGGTGCCTCCAATTCCAACCGCTGCTCCGAATCGTGATTTGGTGCATCGCACATGGAACAAGGCGGTGGATGAGCCACATATCTGCCAAAGGGTCCTGTTAAGTGTGTCACCATTTCGCAAAGTGATCGACCGCTTGAGTTGCTACGCCAACACGACAGGAGCAACCTACCACTTGGTTTTGCTCCTTGGTGAATCCCGACTATATTGATCTAAAAAGATATTTGCTGAACTACCCTCTCCGTCTCGGTTTTTTATTTGTGGGCGTCTCGGTTTATAGGGCATGCACGTAGTTCTAGGTCATCCATTTGACTAACTGAATATGAGTTACTATGTCACAAAAAGTATATCATTGGATTCTTATTGGTTGATATGTGAAGAAACAAGAAACGAGGTAGAAGTTAATGCACCGCGCCTTAGTATTTTGGGATTATTTGGTTTTCGTAAGATGACTTACTCACCTAGACGGAGGGAGTAGTTGTATTTAAAAGTCGAGGGCGGGGCTTTTCCTGCGCGGTAGGCGGGGCAGTTCCGCCAAGTCGGTTCAACAGAGACGCGAGAAGACGAGGGAGTAGGCTGCTGCAAATGTAGGGCTGTGTGATTTGACAGCGAGTTACTGTTGGACAGGTGGGGCCCCGTGATTTAACCTGCCATTATCATTTTAACTGCGGCGCTACGACTGGCGTGAGTCTCGTGATTCCTGACCACCTCCATACAGGTGCCTCTCCCAATGCTCCACCATGTAGTAGTAGAGGCTGGCTCTTGCATGAGAGCCCACTTCTCCACTTTTTCCTTGCCTCTCTTTCCTCCACATATGCAAAATGCCATGTAAAGCGCACTATTGTACTTGCTCCTACAGTGCTTAAGCTTGCCACATAGGCATAAAGTCCGATGTGGCAAGTTAATCAAGAAGAGAGAGACTAGTTTGGTGACCCAAGGAAGAAAGCGGTGCTAAGCACGTGTACCTAGGTGAAAAGACAATTTTGAGTCTATAGCTAATTAAATGAAGCAAACTTAGCAACACCATTTCACTTTGGAAGAGGTCACTCCTTGGCAAATGCAATAATACTAGTACTCCACATGTCCCATAATATAAGAACGCTTTTGGCACTACACTAGTGTCAAAAACGTTCTTATATTATGGGACGAGGGAGTATGAAGAAAGAGATAGAGAGGAGTAAAAAATACACTTATAAGCAACCTTATAGCCAACCTTGTTGTAGTATGAGTGACTAAGTGATGACTATGTATGACATGCCAACATCTGATAGCCTAACGCACCGTGTTAAATCTCCAAGGGCGCAACCACATGAGCGACGCTGACGGTCGTGGTAAGGCGCGACCATGATATGAGCCGGGCAGCCCTTGGATCTGAGATCAAACGGTCGCATGCTAAGTTGCTGAAAAATTGCAAAATAACCCTCCAGGATAGGATATTCACCCATAGGTCTAGAATCACGCCATGCAACCGTTCGATCTCCGATCCAAGGGATCTCGGAAGCCCGTATCATGGGAGAATGTAAAGCCACTACCACGCGTTCGCCGTCGGCAGTTCGCTTCCTACTCTCCCCGCACGTCCTTTAATACTACGACGGTTCGCTCCCTAGTCGTCCCGGTCCATTCACATTATGGCAGTTCCACTAATCCTAACCCTCCTCCCAAATCCATGGCGTCCCAAATCTCCCCGATCGGCGGTGAGTACAAGGTTAGAACCATCACCGCGATGAGTTCGACGTCATCTACACCCGCATTTCCGCCGACGGTGAAAGGATGCCTTTCGCTTCAGACGCAAGTTCGAAAACTCACATGATGAGTGGGTCGCTGGGCTAGATGTTGAGTACACCACGATGCGTGGGACGAGAGAAGTATCTAAAGGACGAAGAGAGGAAGAAGCCCGCCATGATCCAGGTTTGCGTACATAACGTTTGCTTGGTCTACCACATATGCCATGCCGATGTTGAGTGCCGGGATTTTAAGAACTTCCTGAAGGAGAAAACAGTGAAATTCGTTACTGTAGACTTTAAGAACGACGAAGAAGTCCTGGGTCGGATAGGCCTCGTTGTAGGCAACCCTTCGACCTCCGTAAGAATCGGTGGTGCCCTCTCGTCACCTTCACGCTAACTCGGCAGGAGCCATGGTTCATCCTTCGCATCAGAACCGGAGAAACCTCATTACACGTTTCATCGTCATGCATGGTCGCGGAATGTACTAGATATAGACCACATCCACTACGCTGCAATGGATGGCTACCTTTTTTCAATATCTACAAGGGTTGGATGAAGAGCAACAGCCAAGTGTGCGGTTCAAGCAAAGAAGTATCGGCCAAGAGGAAGAGGGACAAGGACGAAGTCGAGGACGTGGACGAGGACTCCGAGTAAGGTGGCAGTGTCATTGCTCATGGTGGTTCTAAACTTCTAGTGCAGTGTCTACCAGATTAGTTGCATAGTTTAATTTCAGGTGTGCTTAGTTTAATTTGAGGGGTGTGTTGTGCTGAGCCCCCAACAAAACTATGTTATGTTTCTTCCCGTTACTTTAACTCTTCAGTATGTACATACTACTAGTATTTCTTTAATAATTTAGCACCCCAATTAAGCACGTACTAGCTTTTTTAATAGTACTATATGCATAATTTGGCGCGCTCTATATATGTACCACCTTTTTTTTAATTTCAATTTTTGCTCCATGGCGCAATCCATTGATAGTACTACTGTACAAAAGTATACATTTTTTAAAAGGCTAGAGTACTGCTCATCACATATATAGCTAGTTAAAATCTCAACCTAGAACAACGTGCATGCCATGTAGTAAACTGATACGGAGGAAGTATAGTAAAAATGAGGTGATTTTACCGAGCGATCGGCGGGGGAGCATGGCCTGTCATGCGGTCCCACGTGTCATGATGTACCAAGGCGATGCGAATGTCCCTCTTGAGGCAGAAGCAATACTAGTACGTGGCTTGAGATGATGGCGAACCGAAGTGTGAAATAATGGTTGCTTCGTCCGTCTGGGAAGGTGCGACATTGTGATTTGACGTCTCAATGCTCATTACTACTATTGGAAAATACGAGTGGGGTCGTCCCCCCGCTGTTCTGCCGTTATTTGGTGCTTGACACGTTGACCCGGTTGCTATATGTCCCACATGTCGGCGTGAAGTACTGAAATTCATGAAAGGGAGCGTCGACGGAGGAGTATACTACAGAATTCATGAAAGGGAGCGACTTAGTTTTGGAAAAATCTGTTTTTAAGGAGTACGTACCAACTAGGGTTTATAGGGCTCATATAAAAAAACATTCGATTTTCGGTTTGATAAGTCTCAATTCTACTATACCTAGTAGTAGTACCATTACATGTTGGATTTCGAGGTGCGTTAGATCACTCGACGCAAGCAGTGTCAAGAGGAACCTAACCAATGCATGTACAAGTTCATGGAAATTTAGTGGTCATTCATGCATTCGTTCTAATTAATGCCTCGGTAAACATAATTTCTTGAGAAAAACGAGCATACTAATTACTTGTGCAAACTACGAAATTAATTCGACCACTCACCGTCTACCTTGGTTGGAGAGATTTTGAAATTGAGCCATAAACTGGAAAGGAGGGAGTAGTAACTTTTGTCTCGATTACTATTTGTGGCCTTGTATAGATGCAAAATGTATTTTTTATAGTGGCCTTGTATAAGTAAATATAGGGAGTACTAACCAAAGTACATAGTAGGGACGAGGAGTAAACGGAGGGAGTAGTAAAATTTTCTCCTCGTGCTGCGAGCCACCGCGCGCGTGGGCGAGGGAGCGGGCGTAAAGGCATATAGTAGAGTAGTAAGCTTCACCTCTTCCTGCAAGCCACCGCGCCCGTGGGCGGGGGAGACGGCGTACTAAGCAAGTTTCTCCTCGTTTTGCGAGTTGACGGGACATATCAAAAGTACTCCAGTGTATAGAGCCTTGCCACTAAGGTAGGCCCCACATGGTTTGCCTCTTTTTTTAGTTTAACATAACGCGTCAAGTTGCAATTTGTTTGTTCACCCATGGTAGACGATCCTCCCTCCACCAAGTGGACAACCAGTACACGTGCCAAATTACAATGTGGGCTGCCTTTTTCAGACAAAAATGAGCTCCACCGTGTACCAGCTGGTGTGGTTGGGAAAGAGAAGGAGTACTGCGCCGTGCGTGCACCTCTTCTCTTTGTGCACGCCCCCACCCACGTGTGTGTGTGTGAGAGAGATACAAACCTAGACATAATGCGTCGTCCATCCCCATGCCTCCGCCCCAGTCCGACCACCGCCACCACCACGGCACCACGCCCACTCCTCCTCACTTTATCTCTCATATTTCTCCCTCCATTTTTATATACAAGGGCCACTATCAAAACTACAATTTGCGAGATATACAAGGCCACTAACACTAATCGATGCAATATTAATGGTGTTTGCCTCGTGGTACTAGCAAAGGAGGACATTAATTATCCCTTGCATGCATGCAGGAGTTTGTAAAAAAATGCATCTTGATGTTCCGTGCAATGCATGGGCATCTTGCTAGTCCATGAAAACAACACATGGCAAAATTCCACGGCGAACGAGGGATTTGAATCTGTTGGGAGGGGTTGTTTGGATCTTGCCCGGGGTAGCCAAAATATTGGCGACCCTTTTGTCCACCGGTGCCTTTGCCACCGATGAACGAGGAATGGATCGGGTGTCATGCATCCCCAGTAGCAAGACGTTGGAGACGAGCTCGCACGAGCTGTGTTTTTGTCCCATTAACGCCGCCCGAGCCGCCGCAGATCGACCGGCGACCGCAAATTACGCCATCCAACCGTAGCCGCACACATTATGACAACAACTCAACCAACCGGACGAAATTCACGCAAACACGTAGACAAACCGATATTTCATATAAACAACGACGGAAATCATATAAAATACCGGATTTTCACACAAACATGACGGATTTCATTACATTCAAATGAACTATGCGGTGCTAGTTACGGGCAAGACAGGTATATAATACACGACCTAAATGGTCGCCCACGATCGATTTGTGTTCCTCATGTCCGCAGCATGATCACCGGACCGCCGGAGCCCCGAAGGTATATGCTTGAGACAATGGACGACTCGCTTCCCCATCGCCTAACCGATATCATTGGTCGGGTGCGAAGATGATGGTGGCGGCACCGGATTCGAGTTCATCACCGCCACTACTTCGCCATGGCGGCACCGCTCGAAGTTCATCCTAACATTGACCTCTTCCATGGAGCCCATGCGGGTCGACGAAGGTCCTCGCAACAAAAGGATCCGCAAGACACCTGCTGTACGCCCGGCATCGCCTCCGCGGTGGCCTTCCACGGGACCCAAGCGGCGGCGGCCTCCGTGTTCTACTTCTCCTCGATGATGGCGGCGGACGCGAGGCGCTGGCCACCGACTTCGTCGCTCTCCGCGCACCAGCTTACATCGCTTTGCATGGCGCGGCCGCCCGGCATGGGAGTCTCAGCCACGTAAACGGGAGACGCGGTGCGAGGCGGCGTGGGCGGCAGCAATGACGCCTGTCTGCGCTCCTCGCCGAGCTGGCTGGAGCGGCGAGTTGCTGAACCGCCATGGCTTGGGGCGACTCTTGGCTCCGTCGGGCGAGCGGAGGGAGGTGGATCAGCGAGCTGCATAGCTCGTATCCGGCGGGCTACCCAGCCGGCTTGGATGCATAACTTCGTAAGCCATTGTAAGAGTGGACAAAATGGTGGAGGAGACAGGGGAGCGGCGGAGGTGTGCGATTCTTGGCCGGCGTTTGGCCTCGTTTAAATATGAGATTAAATAGACAGCGGACAGGAGGAGTTCGGCCGGCGTTGTGTTTAAGGCTACTCATAGTGGGGAGTAACATATACTAGTATCATGCATATGATACTAGTATATGATACTACCTTAGTGCATAGTATCATAAAGTAGTATCATAGATTACCATATTTATTGCCATTCATGACACAATGTAGTATAGCATTTAACATGATACAAGATTCTACCTATGTTACTATAACCCTCTCTCTCTTATTTAATTGTGTGCCACATAAGCATGTTTGCTAGTCCCAAGTGCATGTTACGGTTATGTTACCCCCACTATGGCTAGCCTAACGCCGGTCCGGTCATGAAATGCAGGCGTGTGTGTCGAGTGGGTTTCTCGGCTTCCACACGGGCGGGTTTCATGGAGGCGTTTGAATGCGGCACAGAGGCGTGTTCAGCCGGGCATGCCACGAGTGGCGCCCTCGACTCTGACCTAGGACACCGCGCCGTTCGTCCACTGACGTGTGGGCTCTTTGGGTGCATGGCCTGCATGTCAGTGACCCAACGCAGGCAGCGCACATCAGAGGAACCTTTGGTGGGCTAGGGCGGTCAGAAGCGGGCATTTCATAAACCGATGATTGTTCATTGAGTGTGACGTCATCTTTTTCATGTCGTTAAGCCTACTATGTTGATAGCCCGTTCGATACGTTGTGATTCATAAAGACCTATGCAAACATCAATGTTCTGCTTATCACAGATAAGATGGATTAATACCCGTAACAATCCATGTCCTTAACAAAGGGTGCATGCACGTATAGGTTGAGCGTGTGTCTTGCGTCGTGTGCTGTGTGCATGCAGGCGTGCGAGTGTTGCGTGCGTGTAAGGGTGCGTTTCAGTGTTGCATGCATGGGTGCGTACGTGCGTGTGTTCGTGAGTGCATGTGTATGTGTCAGTGTTGCATGCTAGCATGCGTGCGTCTGTACGTTATGTGTACGTGTCCGTGTTGCACGCCTACATGCGTGCATGTCTTGCGTGCGTGCATGTGTACGTGCGGGGTGAGGCTACACGTCAGTCGACTGACTTTTTCATCTACATGATCTTGAGATTTCTGAAGTCACCATAGGTGCCTCGTAGTCGAGTGGAACGTCTCCTCCCACCGAGCGTACATCGGCGGAAAATACTGAAATTAACACAAGATAAATGCGAGCACCGGGACTTTAACCTTGGCGGGCTCGAGAAACCACTGTCCTCTAACCATCCAACCACATGTTGGTTAGCACGACAAAATGTATGTGGTGAGCGTGATGAGCTTATTCTGAAGTCCAGTGACCATATCGTGCTTTTGCTTCAAATACAATGATCGTAAGTGTAAATCAACAAAATACAGAGCATGCATCAAATGCAAAGTCCGTCAGTGTCATCAACAAAATATGGAGACGTATCGTGAGCTAGATACCGTTGTACTATTGTATATGCTTATTTTCTTAGTGGCCGATTGCGTGTGTAGTGTGGTGGGCACATCATTTCTAGTTGTGGTGGGTCAACATGAAGACTCATGGGTCGGTTCCATCCTGCGCCACATATAGGTTGGACCAAAGGCGTGTTATACGGAGACCCATGTGGAGGACTCGGCGTACAACACGGCTACCAGAGTCGCGGAGGACTCTATCCCCACCGGTGATAAGCCGACTATATATGATTTGAACCCTAGGCCCTTAGTATGTTATACAAGCTTGGGGGCTAGTTAAATCGATAGTATACACACACGCACAATGCACGGTATTCACGTGTACTTTGTACACACCCCTATCACTAATATACTGATGCGAGAGTAGGCTCTTTCTTCAAGCTGCAAGGGTCCGATCCGAACTAGGGTAAAACTTTGCCTCAGATACCATCCAGCCTAACAGCCGGGGATATCCTACCGAATGATATGATGAAATCATATCGCCAACTACTATTACAGAGGTGTGTCGGGGGCCATGTGTGCGAGAGAGGCCTAAAGATAATGTGCGTGCGGGAGACACGTAGGCACATATATGTGCGTATAGAAGGCTAGTAGAGACCATACATGTGTATATATGCATGCGAGAGAAATAGTGTTTTCCAACTGAGATTAGTGAAAAGAGTGGTACATAGTAGTCAGAAAGAGAGAGAGAGAAACAGAGAGAGCATGTGTGTGAGACACCTCGACACCTTGAGAGAGATTGTGAGCATGAGTGAAAGAGAAATGCCGATGCATATAAAGTGTGTGCACTTATGCGTTAGATAGAGATATATATAACGCGTTTGTGAGAATGGGGCGAGGCATAGTGCATCTACGTGTAAAAGGCGGTTCTACGCATTAAGTTAAAATATAAATGGCATTATTATTTTTGGATGAGATCATGAATTTTGCAAAATTGCGTATGGACTTAAAATCGGTCTATCGAGACACCCATACTCTATTGAATTCTAGCATGTGCATGTGTTTATTTCATATTATCGATCCATAGAGTGAGAGCGGTTTGAAATACATGCAATGGATGCTTTTGCAATTCATATGTAAACATTAATTAGTGCACTCCATGTTGTTAGTGTGAAGCACTTTATACATTTGTCACTTGCATGGATACATTCCAAATTGCTAGCTACGAAATAAAATACATGTCAAATTCAACATAAAGGGGGTTCGAAGATTCAATTCATAGGAAGTGCATTCATCTATTTGAACCCGAGATAATGGCATTTGTAAATCAGATGTAAAAGGGGCATCAATCTTTGTTGTGAGTTTGAACATGATATATATATTCATACGCATATCTAACTTTTTTTGCAACCAAGGAGATTATACCGAACCATGCATGAACTGAGGTAAGTTGCATATTTTTTAATATATACTCGTGTACAATGTATATTAAAATGTACCCCTCCATTCCAAAATAATGGTAGCTTTAGGATTTTCAAGAGTAAAGATTTGTGAAGTTTGACAAATCTGAAAGTTCAATTCAAGAGAACCGAAAACGTTGATGCTTCGCTCCCAAATATTGAACGAAGCCAAATAGGCCTCTCGTCACCCGAAACCGCCATGAGACTATTGTTACGGTGGTAGGAAATTACTGTCGACTACGGCCCGTGTAGCCTATCGGCCCGATGTCCAAAGGTATAAACCGGGTAGGCTTGTAACTTCACCAAGACGCCAGTCTCAACCGCCTCGAGAAGCATTCATACTGTGGGCGCCTAAACACCCATGCGCTCGGCGAAATCTATCCCGCCCACATTTGGGACACCGACATGACTGTCCTACCCCAACTCGCAATATGTCCGAATTTTAGATGGGGGCAAGTTTGTAACTTTCCCCAAATTTCAAACAAGCACGTCTCAAACCGAAACATGGTTCCCCTTAGTTCCCGCCTCCCTCCGCTTCCCCATTCATACTCCATGGGCGCAACGCCTCTCCACCAGCCGTGAAACCCCAGCCTCCTCCGTCCTCCACCCCATAGCGGCCAATCCACCGCCGCCTCCTCCATCACGCCGAGCGGTACCCCGACGTCGTAGTCCAACGCAACCGCAACCTCAACGCCCTCAAGGACTTAGCGGTGAAGCCGAGGCAGAGCTGCCTCCATGACGCCGACGCCGACGTGCGCCGTACCAGAACCACTCCGACCACGCCGTCCTGCGCCTCACTGCTGCGGCTCCACTATCGCAACCGTCCACCGCACCGAAGCTGTTCTCGCTACGTTGTCGTTCGCCACCTCGGATCTGCTTCCCCGCCGCCGACAGACGGCCACCGCACCACACTCAACAACTTGGCCATGGGTTCGTCCAAGGCTGCACCGTCCTCCACAACTTCTGGTTTCCGGCGAATAACAAGATCGTCGGAAAAACAGAAGGAGGACACAACATCGGGCAGCAGAAAGAGGTACTCCTCTTCCCTTATTCGTGCAAATCTTACGTCTCCGCTCACACCGTATTCATCCCACGAAAGAAACTAGTTGAGCGCTTCTTCGCATCTTCTTCGTGATACTAAATGCACAAGGTTTCCTCCCTTTTACTATTTCACCTTTGCTAGAGGTCAGTAGCCCGCCTAGATTTCAATTCCGGGTCAGTCGAACCGCAATTAAAAGAAGCAGCACCCGCTTAGGCGCGCGGAGCACCTAGTCCGCCTATTCCCCGGGGAAGCGGCGCATCGGTGTCTATCATAGGGGTGTGGGGCGCAGGAGCTGCTTGTGCCCGATTTGGAGGTCGGCGGTGCTTGAATGGATGGCCGGGGGGCGGTGCCAAGCACGGCGGTGCGGTGAGTTCGAGGGGAGGGCGTAGGCACGGGAGGAATACTGGGCCGGTGGTCGCTGGCATTTCGAGGAAGATCGACAACACTGACTGGCTGGAGGTAGATGAAGGCGATCTGCCCGTTCTTTGTACATCGGACGGTGCAGAAAAAATGGACTGACCTATTTGCTTTCAGTCGACTATTATTTTCATAGAATCCTATAGTAATTGAGTGTGCCATGCATGTTGTAGAGCTATCATATGTCTCCCGTCATTTATTTCTCACTGACCTGCAATCTGCTACCTTTACACTATACTAATTGTGCACACACTTCACCCATACTCACACTATTGTTTTTTTATGCATGGGTATTTCAGACTACGGCGCAGTGTTGATGAATGCGAAAAAAGAAAAGACAAAAAGTCGCTCGGTGTAATTGAAGATAAGCACTAAGAGTTTCAGCGCTCTAAAAGGGTGCGATGTCGTGATTGGAGACGATGGCGTAGCTCTGCAGTTGATGATCTCAATTGCCGCACACAACCATCCCAGTGCTTGCTTTAACGTCATGTTGTCAAATGTGGTTGCATGTTGCATATGGTGTCTAGCTTGTATTGCTTCCAATTTGGTTAAATTGCATCCGCTTACTTTACACATTATACCTTTGATAATGACATGCCTTCCTGTTTTTGATACATACTACATATGTCTATTAACCATGTTCAGTACATCAAATTAATGCTCTTTTGTATCCCTCGTCAATCTCTTATGATGAGGCAGTCACGGGTGGAGTTCTTGTGAGGCAGCCCTACTCGTTTAAAGAGTGCGGTGTCATCCTCCCCACATGATTCTCAAGAAACATCAATGCTAAATGAAGATAGTCAACGTAGCTCTCTAGTTGATCACCGCAATTCCCCACACCACCATCGCAGGTGCTTGCTCTTACTTGGCGATTGTGATATGTGGTTGCATGTTGCATATGGTGTCTACCTTGTAATGCTTCTAATTAGGGTAAATTGCATTTGCTTAGTTAACACATTATACACATGAATATGACACGCCTTCTGTTTTTGGTACATACTACGTCTTTCTATTAACCATGTTCTTACATCAAACTACTTTTCTTGTGTATCCCTCATCAATGCTCCTAATTTGTTAAATTGCATCTCCTTAGCTTACACATTATACATGTGAATATGACACGCCTTCCTATTTTTGGTACATACTACATCTGCCTATCACACCATGTTCTTACATCAAACTACTGTTCTTGTGTATCCTGCGTCTATCGCTTATGATGAGACAGTCACACGCGTGGGTTAATATGAGACGCAACTCTTGTAGAGAATGCAATTTCATCCTCTCCACATGATTCTCAAGAAACAGCAAGCCTAAATGAATATATTGAACGTTGCTTTGTACCTGAAGACAACACTTCCCCTACACCACCATCACAGGTGCTTGCTCCAACTTCGCAGTGTGATATGTGGTTGCATGTTGCATCTGATTGTCTAGCTTGTAATGCTTCTAATTAGGGTAAATTGCATATGCTTAGTTTACACACTATACCGTGAATATGACATGCCTTCCTATTTTTGGTACACACTACATCTATGTGTTAACCTTGTTCTAACATGAAACTACCTCTCTTACGTATCCTGCATCAATCACTTACGATGAGTCACCTTTATTCGTTGCATATTGCATATTATTTCTAGCCTTTGTTGCCATGTATTGCTTCTAATTTGGTCAAATACATTTGTTAGGGCACCCTTTTAATTTAAGCGAGTGATATTGGTTTCATCTTTCATATGGTTTCTAGCTTGCATTGATTCTAACAAGTTCAAGCACCTTGTGCTTAGTTTACACTTTATACATCATACATGTCAATATGTCACGCTATCCTGTTTTGCATACATATTCCATCCTCCTATCATGCGGCTGCCTTACATGAAAGTAGTGTTCGTCAGTATCATGCATCAATAAGTTCTGAAGAGCAAATTTTATTCCTTTTTCTTGTGGGTTTGACTTGACAAGGCAAAATCAAGAAAGAGGAAGGAAAAGAGTAAGGAAAGGCGATGATGGTGGTCCTCTGCTGACAACGTAAACGGAGCATCTGTGCGATTCTCCTTGTCTTGATAGTGCATTACATGGTCCAAGTTTCCGCTCCCCTACTCCACCATCCAAGGTGCTTGCTCTAACTTGGCGATGTGATATCTGGTTGCATGTTGCATATGATGTCTAGCTCGTATTGCTCCTAATTAGTGTAAAGCGCATCTGCTTAGCTTACACATGATACATGTTAATATGACACGCTTTCTGTTTTGGTACATACTATATCTCATCTATCACACCATGTTCTTACATGAAACTACTCTTCTTGTGTATCCTGCATCAGTCACTTATGATTGGACACCTTTAAGTTGGCAGTGTGATATTGTTTTGCGTCTTGAATATGATTTCTAGCATGTCTTGCTTCTAGTTTGATTAACGCCACCTATGACGAGACAATTTTAACTTGGCAGAGTGATATTGATTGCACCTTCCATATGGTGTCTTGCAGTGTTTCTAATTTCTTGAAGTGCCTTCTGCTTAGTTACCACATCATAGGTGTGAATATGTCAAGCCGTCCATTTTTCATAGATATTCCATCCTCGTATCATGACTTTGCCTTTCATCGTAGTACCGTTAAATCGGTATCATGCGTGAATGAGTTACGAAGAAGCGAATGATATTCCTTTTTCTTGTCTGCACGACCTCACAATGCAAAATCAATAAAATTTGAAGGAAATTGGCAAGGCATTGGATGATGGTGGTCCTTCCAGAAACAACTGAAGCGGAGGTTCTCTCTGATTCTACTCCGCCATCCTCCCAACAAGATTCGCAAAGACAACACAAGGCTAGGCAGTCAACGTAAGTGTAGATGATGAGCACATCTCCCCTACTCCACCATCACAGTGCTTGCTCTAACTTGGCACTATTATATGTGGTTGCATGTTGCGTATGATGTCTAGCTTGTATTGCTTCTAACTTTGTCGAATTGCATCTGCCATTTTACACATAATGCATGTGAATCGACATGTGTTCTTGTTTCTACATCGGACTACTATTCTTGCATATCCCGCATCAGGTCACTTATGATAAGGCACCTTTAAGTCGCCACTGTGATATTGGTTGTGTCGGCATATGATTTCTAGCATATCTTGCTTCTAATTTGTTGAAACGCCATACAGTTTGAACTTGGCGAGTGATATTGTTTCATCTTTCATATGGTGTCTAGCTTGCGGTGCTTCTAATTTGTTGAAATGCCTTCGCTTAGTTACCACATCATAGGTGTGAATATGTCACACCATCCTGCTTTTTCATACATATTCCATCCTCGCATCATGTGTTTGCCTTTCATCCGAGTAGTGTTCATCAAGATCATGCATGAATGAGTTACGAAGAGCGAATTTTATTCCTTTTTCTTATCGGTTTGACTTCACAATGCAAAATCATTACAGCTGAAGGAAATTAGTCCGTGATGGATGATGGTGGTCCTTGAGCAACTCAAACAGGGGTCTCTACTGATTCTACTCCGCCATCCTCCCAACAAGATTCGCAAGACAACACAAAGTGGACAGTCCAACGTAGCTGTGTAGATGATGAGCACATCTCCCTACTCCACCATCATAGGTGCTTGCTCTAACTTGACACTATTATATGTGGTTGCATGTTGCGTATGATGTCTAGCTTGGATTGCTTCTAACTTGAATTGCATCTGCTTACTTTACACATAATGCACGTGAATATGACACGTGTTCTGTTTCTAGAACATATGTGTACATGATGAGCACATCTCCCTACTCCACCATCACGGTGCTTGCTCTTACTTGGAACTGTTATCGTGGTTGCGTTTTCCGTATGATGTCTAGTTTGTATTGCTTCGATTATGTAGAATTGCATCTGCGTGGCTTACAACTTATACCTGCAACGATCACTTACCCATAAGACACATTTAACTTGGGACTGTGATGTAGGTTGCATCTTGCATTTTCTTCTAGCTTGTCTTGCTTCTAATTTCTTGAAATGGCACTTACGACGAGACACTTTTTACGATAGAGTGATATTGGTTGCATGTTCATATGGTGCCTAGCTTTCATTTCTTCTAATTTTGTTGAAATGCCTTCCGCTTCTTGTTTTTCATACATATTCCATCCTCCTATCGTGCGTGTGAATATGAAACGCGGTCTCTTTTGTATATATTCCATCCTCCTATCCTGCGCTTGCCTTACATCAAAGTAGTATTAAATACGTATCATGCATCAACCAGTTATGCAGAGCTAATTTTATTCATCTTCTTGTGGTTTTGACTTCATAAGGAAATATCATAAAATAGGAAGGAAAAGAGTAAGTTAGGGGATGTTGGTGGTACTCCGCACCGATGCAAACAGAGACTCTCTAGATTTGCCACTGCTACTGCTAATGAAGTTGAAGTCTCAAGTCTACATGATGAGTTCATCTCCCGCACTCCACCATCGCAGGTGCTTGCTCTAAGTTGATAGTGTGATAATTGGTTTCATGTTGCATATGTTGTCTAGCATGTATTTCTTCTATGTTGATTAAATTGCACCTGCTGAGTTTATACGTTATACATGTGCATATGACATGGCTTTCTGTGTCTAGAATACACTACATCTATCTATCATACCATGTTCTTACATCAAAGTACTGTTGTTGTGTATCCCGCATTAGTAACTCATGATTGGACGCTTTTAACATGGCAGTTTTATAGTGGTTGCATCTTGCATTGATTTCTACGTTGTACTACTTCTAATTTCTCGAATTGCCACTTATGACAAGACACTTTTAACTTGGCAGAGTAATATTGGTTGCATCTTTCATATGGTGTATAGCTTGCATTACTTCTATTTTCTTGAAAATCCTTCTGCTTAGTTTGCACTTCGTAGCTGTGAATATGTCATGTCGTCCTGTTTTTCTTACATATTCCGTCCTCATACGATTGTCTTACATCAAAATATTGCTTGTCCGTATCATGCATCAATGAGTTCTGAAGAGTGATTTTATTCTTTTGTGTTGTGGGTACAGCTTGACATGGCAAAGTAAAAAAAGAGCAAGGAAAATAATATAGTAGGGAGTCTTTGTTACTCATCGGGTGAAAGCGGAAAAGGTTCTACGCCATCGAGATTCCTGCTGGTACTTATAGTGCGATTAGAAGGTCCAAGTCCACCGGCTAAATCTATAAACACAAGATCACCTGCTCCACCACCGCAGACATCCGCTTCAACTGCATCAAAGATCTCAACCAATTACTCGTTCGTTTGCTCCGGGCGGCGGTTCCCAAGCTGCCTTCATACCTAACACTACTTCCGAAGCACTGGCGACACAACAGGACTTGGCAAGATCAGATGAACCTCATGAGCATCAACACCAAGATGGTACTGACCGAGTCAAGTTGCGATTGCATGCTCCTTTATATGTACTCTCATAGTTTGATGTACACTAACACTTTCCATATTCGTTGTTGAACTAGCACCACGTCATAGCGGAAACAGACATCGTGGATAATGCTTGACGGACTAACAAAATCTAAAGGAGGAAGAATGGAGATCCATTTTGAGGCAGGTTTAAAAAGGCCACGTGATTCTCTGAGTCAACCAAATTAGTATCGAGGCGATCGTTGTCGTTAGGTGTCATCCGTATCCTTCCAACGTGGATCCAAAGATAGGAATGAGAAAGACAATACCCAGTTTAACACCTTCCTTGACCATTTATCCGTAAGTAATGTTATTCATTGCAATTAGTAATATTGTCTTGCTCATCCCATACTTTCTAGCTTCCTCCTAATAAGACTCACATTCTTTTTTCAACAAATGAGGTTCAAGTTGGATCCAAAGATGATGCAACTAAACAAGCATGCACTCATGTTTTTTAGTCTGCTTCATGACAAGATATTGGTACCACCTTAGAAAATCTCACTTTGAAGGCAAGGCTAACAATGAAATCGCCCAAACATCTCCAAAGTGGAATATATTACAGATGAAGACCGGACAGCCCTCGTCTTTGTCTCGATCCAAAGTATCGGAGTAGGCTATGTATTTGATCGGACCACATATTGAACTTGGTTTATGTATGTGCCTTACAAGTGTATCTTCTTCTAGGCTAACTGTTTGAAGAACAAAACCAACCGTTCTAAAGTGAAATTCCAACAGACAACGGGATCTCGTAGCTATATTGCACACTGTGAGGCTTATGTAAATAGCTGCTACTTCCTTCTTCTTTTTGTGCCATATTATCGTATCTATATTGACTTGTTCCAAATACAGAGGAAAGCCCGTGTGGACCATAAAGAACCTGAATCGAATGCGAAGGCAAATCTTCAAGGATTGCCACACCAGAAGATGAAGGGCATGAGCACCACCAGTTCAAGCCATTGTAAGTCCTTACTCCTCCCGCCTTTGAACTGATTGGAACTGTGATGTGTTCATTTAACTACTTGGTTTTGCAGCCAATGTCGATTACTCTGTTCACTTTTATACACAATTGTCTTAACGTATCATTTCACCTTACATGGTTTAAAAGAGATGAAGGATATTCTTTTGGTCTTGATCTGTAATCTAGTTGTTATGTTCACGTGCGCACACAATGATAAAATAGCATGTTTGTTTTATCTGCTTGCCCATGATATGAATGATGTCATACTATGTTCATCCTACTTTAAACCATGTCTCTTTATCCTTAGATGTCAACGAATGTGAGGAAATAGACAATATAGTAGGCATGCTACATGGACATATGTTCCGAAAGTGATTTATTATGTAGTTGGCACTACAATACATGCTAATGTATTACAGTAGTTCACCAAAATATGTTATGTATAAACGTTTAACCTACTTTGTTTGTTTTTGTATCATTAGTAACTTATCCGGTACACTAATCTACAAGTTCAAACTTTCAGGAAGCTATGGAACAAATGATTGAACAGCCACAACCACCTGAAGGTGACGAGGCTACTACAGGCACAATGTCACCTCTTGCTGCGGTCGTCGGTATCTCTCCACTAACGGTGCAAAAAGCACCTTCTGCGTAATTACGGGTTGGTTGTCAAGGTAACCTCGTCCAAATCGCCCTCTTGAACAAAATCTTCCTGCTAGACAGAGTGATATATACGTGCTCCAGACACAAGTCCAATCCCTAATGGACGTTGTTTCGGAAACAAGAATAGTGGTTGAGAAATGTCGTCAAGATATGAATGGTTTTGAAACCAGACTATCAGACATTCACTTCATTGTTGAAGAGCAATGGCGGAAAAAGGTGGAGATTGTGCTGCTCCATCAGATTCTACAGCCTGAAACATTAGCACTCGTGTCAAATGATCGTGCTTCTATACATTTGATGGTGCTTTTATCTGGAAGGCTGTAAACTTTATGCCAACATGCCTTTTGTTGTATGATTGGAATTTATTTTGTTGTGATACAACATTTATGATCTTTGCCTCAGGCTGCAATAATTACGACCCTATTTTTGTGTAGTGTAGGTTTATCTTAGTAATGTATTCGGCCGAAAGCTTCGTAGGAGCCCAACATGCCAACATTCATCGGGCCCATTCCAATTGGGCTAAAAACGATTCTGGGCCGAAATTTGCATGTAGCCCACTAAAAATATCTGGGCCTAAATCAGCATAAGCTTTCAAATTTTTACGGTAGGCTCTGTGCCCATAGTGGGCCTTTAACAAGCCTAAACATAATTTGGGCCCTCAGTAAAAATAGGCCGTTTACAAGTGTAAATATCTCGAGCCCATAAAAAACATGGGCCTTTAATAGACCAAAAGTGAGATTGGGCCCTGGTTGTGCCAAATAACCCACTGGACTTAGCAGGCCGAAATGGTGGCCCATTTACGATGCAGATATTTGACAGGCCGAAATTCGGACGGGTCGTAAATGCGCCGACCTAATACACGGGCCTTTAATAGGCCGGAACATCGGCCGGGCTAGAATATCGTCATTTTTATATGGGACGTTAATGGGCCCGATATGACGTTGGGCCACATATGGCCCATGGTTTACGTCCGGCGTTAACAGGCCGAAAATGACAACAAGCCGAAAGTGGCCCAAATCTTTAGTGGGCCTCTAACAGGCCGAATGACAGACATGGCCGAATATGACTCAAATCCTTTATGGTCGTTTATGGGCCGAAAGTTTTGATGGCCTGTAAATGGGCCCAAATGAAGCCGGACCTTTAAAAGGCCGGAAATACACCGGGCCGTAATTCGGCCCAATTACTTAGCGGTGCATTAACGGTCCGTAGTGACCATGGGCGCATTGATGACAAGTTTAGACCAGGCCGATGATGGGCCGATTTGATGAAGAATGTTGGGCCTTTAGTGGGCGGCCCATTATGGTCTGCAGAATCTTGTGGGCCTTTAGCTGGGCGGCCCATTGTGGTCCGCAAAATCTTGTGGGCCTTTAGCTAAATCGGCCCATTATGGTCCGCTAAATTTTGTGGGCCTTTAGTGGGCGACCCATTATGGTCTGCTAAATCTTATGGGCCTTGGTTGGGCTGGCCCATTTAAACTTTGTGGGCCACTTTTGGGCGGTCGACTAAAGGCCCACAAGATTACTGAGAACATAATGGGCTGGCCCAGCTAAAGCCAATGAGAATTTTACACGTGGAAAATCGGTATTGGTCGTGGTACATTAACGGGTTATCGGATCCAAAATCCGACCCGATAAGCTTAACGGCGTTAAGATTACGGTGGATGCCACGTGTCGGTCACCCTTGACGAAAAGCACTTCGCAGCGATTTATCGTCATGGAAGTGGACACTTCCGTGATGATAATTTTGGTAATGTCATGGAACACTTCTCGACAACACGGTATGACTATCTTGATTACATCATAAATTTGTCATGGATGTACATGCATGACAAAAAACGCGACCTACTGTGACAAACACGTATCATCACGGAAGTGTATTTTTTTTGTAGTGGAGGGGCGCGCCAGCCCCTTATGGACTGGTGTGCTCCCCTCTTTTGGCCCATATGGCCCATTAACCTCCCGAGTTGTCCAAATATCATTGTCCTATATATCGATCTTTAACTCCGGACCATTCCAGGGTCCTCGTCATGTCCGTGATCTCATCCGAGACTCCGAACAACGTTCGGTCACCAAATCCATATAATTCATATAACACTATATCGTCAACGACGTTAAGTGTGCGGACCCTACGGGTTCGAGAACTATGTAGACATAATTAAGACACCTCTCCGGCCAATAACCAATAGTGGAACCTTAATGCCCATACTGGTTCCTACACATTCTACGAAGATCTTTATCGGTCAAACCTTATGACAACATACGTAATTCCCTTTGTCTATCGATATGTTAGTTGCCCGAGATTCGTTAGTTGGTATCTTCATACCTAGTTCAATCTCGTTACTGGCAAGTCTCTTTACTCGTTCTGTAATACATCATCTTGCAACTAACTCATTAGTCACTATGCTTGCAAGGCTTCTTATGATGTGTATTACCGAGAGGGCCCAGAGATACCTCTCCGATACTCGGAGTGACAAATCCTAATCTTGATCTATGCCAACTCAACAAACGCCTTCGGAGATACCATGAGAGCATCTTTATGATCACCCAGTTATGTTGTGATGTTTGATAGCACACAAGGTATTCCTCCGGTAACCGGGAGTTGCATAATCTCATAGTCGAAGGAATATGTATTTGACATTAAGAAAGCAATAGCAATAAATTAAACGATCAATATGCTAAGCTAACGGATGGTATTGTCCATCACATCATTCTCCTAATGTGTGATCCCGTTATCAAATGACAACACATGTCCATGGTTAGGAAACCTTAACCATCTTTGATCAACGAGCTAGTCTAGTAGAGGCTTACTAGGGACACGATATTTGTTTATGTATTCACCACATGTATTTAAGTTTCTGATCAATACAATTCTAGCATGAATAATAAACCTTTATCGTGAATAAGAAAATATAAAATAAAAAATTTATTATTGCCTCTAGGGCATATTTCCTTCATTCTCCCACTTGCACTAGAGTTAATAAACTAGAATACATTGTAATGAATCTAACACCCATGGAGTCTTGGTGTTGATATGTTTTGCTCGCGGAAGAGGCTTAGTCAACGGGTCTGCTACATTCAGATCTGTATGTATTTTGCAAACTTCTATGTGTCCATCCTTGACCTTTTCACGAATATAGTTGAAGCGTCTCTTGATGTGTTTTGTTCTCTTATGAAACTTGGATTCCTTTGCCAAGGCAATTGCTCCAGTGTTGTCACAAAAGATTTTTATTGGACCTGATGCACTAGTTATTACACCCAGATCGGATATGAACTCCTTCATCCAGACTCCTTCATGAGTTGCTTCTGAAGCAGGTGTGTACTCCGCTTCACACATATATGCTGCCACGACGCTCTGCATGGAACTACACCAAATGACAGCTCCACCATTCAATATAAATATGTATCCGGTTTGTGACTTAGAGTCATCTGGATCCGTGTCGAAGCTATCTCTTTGTCACCTCCATAAACGAGAAACATATCCTTGGTCCTTTTCAGGTACATCAGGATGTTCTTGACCGATGTCCAGTGATCCACTCCTGGATTACTTTGGTACCTCCCTGCCAAACTTATGGCAAGGCACACATCGGGTCTGGTACACATCATATCATACATGATAGAACCTATGGCTGAAGCATAGGGAATGACTTTCATTTTCTCTCTATCTTTTGCAGTGGTCGGGCTTTGAGTCTGACTCAACTTCACACCTTGTAACACAGGCAAGAACCCTTTCTTTAACTGATCCATTTTGAACTTCTTCAAAACTTTGTCAAGGTATGTGCTTTTTGAAAGTCCTATTAAGTGTCTCGATCTATCCATGTAGATCTTGATGCCCAATATATAAGCAGCTTCACCGAGGTCTTTCATTAAAAAAATTCTTATTCAAGTATCCTTTTATGCTATCTAGAAATTCTATATCATTTCCAATCAACAATATGTCATCCACATATAATAACAGAAATGCTACAGAGCTCCCACTCACTTTATTGTAAATACAGGCTTCACCATAAGTGCATGTAAAACCATATGCTTTGATCACCTCATCAAAGCGTATATTCCAACTCCGAGATGCTTGCACGAGTCCATAGATGGATCACTGGAGCTTGCACACTTTGTTAGCACCTTTAGGATCGACAAAACCTTCTAGTTGCATCATATTCAACTCTTCTTTAAGAAATCCATTAAGGAATGCAGTTTTGACGTCCATTTGCCAGATTTCATAATTATAAAATGCGGCAATTGCTAACATGATTCAGGCTGACTTAAGCATCGCAACGAGTGAGAAAGTCGCATCGTAGTCAACCCCTTGAACTTGTCGAAAACCTTTTGCGACAAGTCGTGCTTTGTAGATGGTGACATTACCATCAGCGTCTGTCTTCTTCTTGAAGATCCATTTATTCTCAATGGCTTGCTGATCATCAAGCAAGTTCACCTAAGTCCATACTTTGTTCTCATACATGGATCCTATCTCAAATTTCATGGCCTCAAGCCATTTATCAGAATCTGGGCTCATCATAGCTTCTTCATAGTTCGTAGGTTCGCCATGGTCTAGTAACATGACTTCCAGGACAGGATTACCGTACCACTCTGGTGCGGAACATGCTCTGTTCGAGCTACGAGGTCCAGTAGCAACTTGATCCAAAGTTTCATGATCATCATCATTAGCTTCCTCTCTAGTTGGTGTAGGCATCATGGGAATGGATTTCTCTGATGTGCTACTTTCCATTTCGAGAGAAGGTACAATCACCTCATCAAGTTCTACTTTCCTCCCACTCACTTATTTCGAGAGAAACTCCTTCTGTAGAAAGGATCCATTCTTGGCAACAAAGATCTTGCCTTCGGATCTGTGGTAGAAGGTGTACCCAATTGTTTCCTTATGGTATCCTATGAAGACGCACTACTCCGATTTGGGTTGGAGCTTATCAGGCTGAAGCCTTTTGACGTAAGTGTCGCAACCCCAAACTTTAAGAAACGACGACTTAGGTTTCTTGCCAAACCACAGTTTATACGGTGTCGTCTCAACGGATTTAGACGGTGCCCTGTTTAACGTGAATGCGGCTGTCTCTGATGCATAAGCCCAAAATGATAGTGGTAAATCGGTAAGAGACATCATAGAATGCACCATATCCAATAAAGTATGGTTACAATGTTCGAACACACCATTACGTTGTGGTGTTCCAGGTGGCGTGAGTTGTGAAACAATTCCACATTGTTTTAAATGAAGGCCAAACTCGTAACTCAAATATTCGCCTCCGCGATCAAATCGTAGAAACTTTATTTTCTCGTTACGATGCTTTTCCACTTCACTCTGAAATTCTTTGAACTTTTCAAATGTTTCAGACTTGTGTTTCATTAAGTAGACATACCCATATCTACTCAAATTATCTGTGAAGGTCAGAAAATAACGATACCCGCCGCGTGCCTCAACACTCATCGGACTGCATACATCGGTATGTATTGTTTCCAGTAAGTCATTAGATCGCTCCATTGTTCCGGAGAATGGAGTTTTAGTCATCTTGCCCATGAGGCATGGTTCGCAAGTATCAAATGATTCATAATCAAGTGATTCCAAAAGTCCATCCGCATGGAGTTTCTTCATGCACTTTACACCAATATGACCTAAACGGCAGTGCCACAAATACGTTGCACTATCATTATCAACTTTGCATCTTTTGGCATCAATATTATGAATACTATAGAAAACCCCACGCGTTGTTGCGGGAATTGATTGCAATATATTTAAGTGATTTGATTGTATGAAGCTTCCATCATTGAATTAATAATATATGAACAAAAGCTAAAAATAAATATTATATATTTATTTGATTATTGTGTAGTCAGAAGATATTTTGAATATAAGTGGCATAACGTAAAGAAAAACTTTTTCATGCATATTGAGTGGACCTTTGGTGAGGTGACATATGTGGTGGGGTAAAAGGTGTGCATGAGATCAACTAATAATGAAAACTTTTTCTCATGCATGTAGTGGTGGGCCTTTGATGAGGTGGCATGTGTGCATGTTGAGATAAATAGGATAGTGGGGATCAACTTCTTATGTATATAGGATATAGGATATGTGATGGGGTAAAAGGTGTGCATGAGATCAACTAATAATGAAAACTTTTTTCTCATGCATGTAGTGGTGGGCCTTTGATGAGGTGGCATGTGTGCATGTTGAGATAAATAGGACAGTGGGGATCAACTTCTTATATATATAGGATGTGTATCACTACGATCGAGATTCAACAAGAATAGACCATTCATCAAGGGTGCATGACCATAAAAGATATTACTCATATATATAGAACAACCATTATTCTCTGATTTAAAGGAATAACCGTCTCCCAATAAACAAGATCCAGATATAATGTTCATGATCAATGCTGGCACCAAATAAAAATTATTGAGGTCTAAAACTAATGCCGAAGGTAGATGTACACATAGCATGCCGACGGCGATCACATCGACCTTGGAACCATTCCCGACGCGCATCGTCATCTCATCCTTAGCCAGTCTTCATTTATTTTGTAGCTCTTGTTTCGAGTTATAAATATGAGCAATTGAACCAGTATCAAATAGCCATGCCCTACTATGAGCATTAATAAGGTATACATCAATAACATGTATATCAACTATACCTTTGTTCACTTTGCCATCCTTCTTATCCGTCATGTATTTGGGGCAGTTCCGCTTCCAGTGACCATTTCCTTTGCAGTAGAAGCACTCAGTTTCAGTCTTGGGTCCACCTTTGGGTTTCTTCCCGGGAGTGGCAACTTGCTTGCCATTCTTCTTGAAGTTCCCTTTCTTTCCCTTGCCCCTTTTCTTGAAACTAGTGCTCTTGTTAACCATCAACACTTGATGCTCCTTCTTGATTTCTACCTCTGCGACCTTAAGCATTACGAAGAGCTCAGGAATCATTTTATTCACCCCTTGCATATTATAGGTCATCATGAAGCCTTTGTAGCTCGGTGGAAGTGATGAAGAACTGTGCCAATAACACTATCAGCTGGAAGTTTAACTCCCAGCCGAGTCAAGTGGTTATGATAACCAGACATCTTGAGTATGTGTTCACTTACAGAACTGTTCTCCTCCATTTTGCAGCTATAGAACTTGGTGGAGACTTCATATCTCTCAACCCGGGCATTTGCTTGAAATATTAACTTCAACTCTTGGAAGATCTCATATGCTCCATGACATTCAAAACGTCTTTGAAGTCCCGGTTCTAAGTCGTAAAGCATGGCTCGCTGAACTATAGGGTAGTCATCAAATCGAGCCTGCCAGACATTCATAACATTTGCGGTAGCTCCTGCAGCAGGTCTATCACCTAGCGGTGCATCAAGGACATAATTCTTCTATGCAGCAATGAGGATAATCCTCAAGTTACGGACCCAGTCCGTGTAGTTGCTACAGTCATCTTTCAACTTAGCTTTTGATGACCCACAAGTATAGGGGATCAACCGTAATCCTTTCGATAAGTAAGAGTGTCGAACCCAACGAGGAGCAGAAGGAAGTGACAAGTAGTTTTCAGCAAGGTATTCTCTGCAAGCACTGAAATTATAAGTAACGAGATAGCAAGATAATTTGTAACGAGCAAGTAATGATAATAGTAACAAAAGTGCAGCCAGGTAGACCAATACTTTTGAGGCAAATGACAGGACAAAATGGTCTCTTATGATAATCAAAGCATTCTTGAGGGTGCATGGGAATTTCATCTAGTCACTTTCATCATGTTGGTTTGATTTGTGTTCGCTACTTTGATAATTTGATATGTGGGTGGACCGGTGCTTAGGTGTTGTTCTTACTTGAACAAACCTCCTACTTATGATTAACCCCCTCGCAAGCATCTGCAACTACGAAAAGTATTAAGAGTAAATCTAACCATAGCATTAAACTTTTGGATCCAAATCAGTCCCTTACGAAGTAGCACATAAACTAGGGTTTAAGCTTCTGTCACTCTCGCAACCCATCATCTAATAACTACTCCACAATGCATTCCCTTAGGCCCTAATAAGGTGAAGTGTCATGTAGTCGACGTTCACATGACACCACTAAGGGAATCACAACATACATACCATCAAAATATCGAACACATATCAAGTTCACATGATTACTTGCAACAAGATTTCTCCCGTGACCTCAAGAACAAAAGTAACTACTCACAAATGATAATCACGCTCAAGATCAGAGGGGTATTAAATAGCATAATGGATCCGAGCATATAATCTTCCACCAAATAAACCATATAGTAATCAACTACAAGATGTAATCAACACTACTAGTCACCCACAAGCACCATTCTAAGGTTCCGGTCCAAAGATTGAACACAAGAGATGAACTAGGGTTTGAGAGGAGATGGTGTTGTTGAAGACGTTGATGGAGATTGCCCTCCCCAAGATGGGAGAGTTGTTGGTGATGATGATGACGATGATTTCCCCCTCCGGGAGGGAAGTTCCCCCGGCGGAATCGCTCCGCTGGAGGGCAAAAGTGCTCCTGCCCAAGTTCCGCCTCGAGACGGCGGCGCTTCGTCCCGAAAGTCCTCTCGGTATTTTTTCTAGGTCAAAATGACTTATATACCAGAAGAGGGGCAACAGAGGTGGGCCGAGGAGGGCACAACCCACCAGGCCGCGCCTGGGCTCCCTGGCGCGCCCAGGTGGGTTGTGCCCACCTGGTGGGCCCCCTCTGGTAGTTATTTGCTATAGTAATTCTTATATATTCCATAAAAATTCTCCGTGAAGTTTCAGCTCATTTGGAGTTGTGTAGAATAGGTGGCCTGACGTAGCTTTTTTCAGGTCCAGAATTCCAGCTGCCGGTGCTACCTCTTGAGCACTGTGTTGGTTTTCCCTTGAAGAGGAAAGGGTGATGCAGTAAAGTAGCGTAAGTATTTTCCCTCAGTTTTTGAGAACAAAGGTATCAATCCAGTAGGAGGCCACGCACGAGTCCCTCGCACCTACACAAACAAATAAAAATCTCACAACCAACGCAATAAAGGGGTTGTCAATCCCTTCACGGTCACTTATGACAGTGAGATCTAATAGATATGATAATATAATATTTTTGGTATTTTTATGATAAAGATTAAAAGTAAAGAAAGCAAAATAAACGGTGCCAAAAATAGCTTGTTGACGGGAGACTAATATGATGGAAAATAGACCCGGGGGCCATAGGTTTCACTAGTGGCTTCTCTTGAGAGCATAAGTATTACGGTGGGTGAACAAATTACTGTTGAGCAATTGATAGAATTGAGCATAGCTATGAGAATATCTAGGTATGATCATGTATATAGGCATCACGTCCGCGACAAGTAGACCGACTCACCTGCATCTACTACTATTACTCCACACATCGACCGCTATCCAGCATGCATCTAGAGTATTAAGTTCAAAAGAACAGAGTAACGCTTTAAGTAAGATGACACGATGTAGAGGGATAAACTCATGCAATATGATATAAACCCCATCTTGTTATCCTCGATGGCAACAACACAATACGTGCCTTGCTGCCCCTCATCCTTTGGGAAAGGACACCGCAAGATCAAACCCAAAGCTAAGCACTTCTCCCATTGCAAGAAAGATCAATCTAGTAGGCCAAACCAAACTGATAATTCGAAGAGACTTGCAAAGATAACCAATCATACATAAAAGAATTCAGAGAAGATTCAAATATTGTTCATAGATAAACTTGATCATAAACCCACAATTCGTAGGTCTCAACAAACACACCGCAAAAGAAGATTACATCGAATAGATCTTCACGAGAATCGTGGAGAACTTTGTATTGAGATCCAAAGAGAGAGAAGAAGCCATCTAGCTAATAACTATGGACCCGAAGGTCTGAGGTAAACTACTCACACATCATCGGAGAGGCTATGGTGTTGATGTGGAAGCCCTCCGTGATCAATGCCCCCTCCGGCAGGACGCCGAAAAAGGCCCCAAGATGGGATCTCACGGCATGTAAGGTTGCGGCGGTGGATTTAGGTTTTCGTGGATGCTTCTATTGGTTTGGGGGTACGTAGGTATATATAGGAGGAAGAAGTACGTCGGTGGAGCAACGTGGGCCCACGAGGGTGGAGGGCGCGCCAAGGGGGTAGGCGCGCCCCCTACCTCATGCCCTCCTGGTTGATGTCTTGACGTAGGGTCCAAGTCCTCTGGATCACGTTTGTTTCGAAAATCACGTTCCCGAAGGTTTCATTCCGTTTGGACTCCGTTTGATATTCCTTTTCTACGAAACTCTGAAATAGGCAAAAAAAACAACAATTTGGGCTGGGCCTCCGGTTAATAGGTTAGTCCCAAAATAATATATAAGTGTATAACAAATTCCATTAATCATACAAAACAGAATATAATATAGCATGAAGCAATCAAAAATTATAGATACGTTGGAGACGTATCAAGCATCCCCAAGCTTAATTCCAGCTCGTCCTCGAGTAGGTAAATGATAAAAACATAATTTTTGATGCAGAATGCTACTTGGCATAATTTTTTTTAATGTAACCCTCTTAATTGTGGTATGAATATTCAGATCCAAAAGATTCAAGATAAAAGTTTAATATTGACATAAAAGTAATAATACTTCAAGCATACTAACTAAGCAATTATGTCTTCTCAAAATAACATGGCCAAAGGAAGTTCATCCCTACAAAATCATATAGTTTAGTCATGCTCCATTTTCGTCACACAAGAGTGCTCTCATCATGCACAACCCCGATGACAAGCTAAGTAATTGTTTCATACTTTAGTAATCTCAAACTTTTTCAACCTTCACGCAATACATGAGCGTGAGCCATGGATATAGCATTATGGGTGGAATAGAATATAATGATGGGGGTTATGTGGAGAAGACAAAAAAGGAGAAAGTCTCACATCAACGCGGCTAATCAACGGGCTATGGAGATGCCCATCGATTGATGTTAATGCAAGGAGTAGGGATTGCCATGCAACAGATGCACTAGAGCTATAAATGCATGAAAGCTCAACAAAAGAAACTAAGTGGGTGTGCATCCAACTTGCTTGCTCACGAAGACCTAGGGCATTTGAGGAAGCCCATTGTTGGAATATACAAGCCAAGTTCTATAATGAAAAATTCCCACTAGTATATGAAAGTGACGAAACAAGAGACTCTCTATCATGAAAATCATGGTGCTACTTTGAAGCACAAGTGTGAAAAAAAGGGATAGTAGCATTGTCCCTTTTTTTGGGCCTTTTTTTATTTGGCCTTTTTTTGGGACATTGCTCTATGAATGATGATCATCACACTTCTATTTATTTATAACTCAATGATTACAACTCGATAATAGAAAAAAGTATGACTCTATATGAATGCCTCCGGCGATATACCGGGATAGCAATGAATCAAGAGTGACATGTATGAAAAATTATAAACGGTGGCTTTGCCACAAATACGACGTCAACTACATGATCATGCAAAGCAATATGACAATGATGAACGTGTCATGATAAACGGAACGGTGGAAAGTTGTAGCGACCCGACCCGAATGGATCAAGTCTCTGTGATCAGGCGTCATCCCTGGATCGATGTCTTGACACCACACGATTTGAAGGATTTATAACAGACTAGCAATCACACACTTATTACTGCGTTGTCCAAAAGAGGACTTATTACAAATAAATATGGCTTAAGGCCATCTAATAATGATAACAGCGGAAGACTTGGAAGATAAGTGAGTCCATCAACTCCATCGGCATCACTGAGTATAGAACCACGACCTAAACACCTTACTGTAAATGCGAAAAGTCTGCAACATGAATGTTGCAGCCCGAAAACGGGTCAGCACATGGAATATGCTGGCAATGTAACACAGAGAGAGCAATGAAACAATAAGCCTATACTACATGCATATATGGCTGGTGGAAAGGCTCTCTGATTCTGATTTTGCATAAAGCTAGTTTTTCCCTCTTGCAAAGGAATAAATTTGTTTAACTATCATGGTGGTTGTTAAACATTGAGAATGGTTGATGACATCCTCAATCCCAATTAAAAAGTACTCATTAAAACCCAATAACATTAATTAAAGTAACATGTTGAGATTCACATGATATTCAAGTACTAGATACTCAAGATGTCCATAACCGGGGACACGGCTAATCATGATTAGTTTATACACTCTGCAGAGGTTTGCGCACTTGTCCCCACAAGACTCGATCGCCTCCGTTTGGTTTCTCGCACTACATGGTGTTTGAGAGACGGATGACCGAGACACAGTCTTTCAGAAGCGCTAGCACCTTACGATGGGTGGACCGGTACACCTACATCCCCTACATCTGCTAGTCCACCACTATAAGAGTTCGCACGACTTACTCAACTATGCGAGCCCATAATGGCTTGTGGCTGCACACGGAAGTTTCTAGCATGAATAATCTTATGATCCCTTTGAGCACAGGTGGCGGTCCGAAGAAAAAGCAGGCAAGTCCTGATGGAAACCAGTGCCTCAATCCACCCGGATGTGTGTTTAAGTTGCCACCTTAAATAAAACATTAATTAACAATCTCACATCTGTCATGGATATTCACTCACCCAATCCACGTCTACTAGCATAGCATGGCATAATAAGCAAACGTAGAAGTAACTCCCAAGGTTTCATAAGTAAAACATGTAATAGGTACTACCTCAATCTACTTCCCATCCCACAATTTAATTAGATCCTAATCATGCAAGTGTTTGAGGAATAGGTCTAATGCATAAAACTGGGTAGTAGAGAAGGTATGATCAAGTGTTACTTGCCTAGCCGACGATCCGCGAAACCTAGAGACTCGAAGTAACAAGCGGCGCACTCCAGGTGATCTAATCGCAGACAAACAACAAGCATACAATAAGTACTCATCTAATGCACGGGTAAATCTCGAATAAAAGATCTAACCAGATTGTTCAACTTAAGAACCACAGTTTGCAAAAGAAAAGCGAATCAAACAAAACAACGGAAAACATCCGTGGAAGAAAACAGCTCAGTTCTAGCAATTTGAAACTAGGTCAAATTTTACAGTAGCAAAACTTTGTTTAAGTTGATTAGTCGGACGGCGGTTTCGAAAGCGAAACTCCAGCGCTTGAATCACCTGATTCCGATAAACGAGCGAGAAAATAAACTAGATCGAAGATTGGATCTGAAATCGAGATCGAAAAATAACGGATTAAATCCGATTAAAAGAAAAACGACGAACGGTTAAACGAACGGACGTTCGTTAACCGGGAATAACCGGTGAACGTTCACTAAGCAACAAAACCGAAAAAAAACCGATCTAGGTTTTTTTTTTAAAAAACCGAACAACGGAAAAGAACCGGAACGGTTTTAAAACAAAACCGAACCGGGAGGGTGGTGGCTACCTCCGGCGAGGTCACGGAGGGGGCTCGCGGGTCGGCGATTAGGGCGGCACCGGGCGGCGGCTCCGTGAGGCGGGCACACAGGCGGCCAGCGGCTATAGGCGGGTTGCGGGTTGGCGGCGGCGTGGGTTGGGGAGGAGAGGGGGTGGGGAGTATATAAAGGAGGGGGTTGCTTGGGGAGGCGGTGGGCCAGTGGGCCCTTGGCCCGAGTAGCGCCATTTTATTATTAAAACTTCATGAAAAAGCGAATAAAATAAAATCTAAACGAACTCCAAATTTTACAAAGTTAATTTTCCCCGACTCATAAAAATGAGTCGAACAAAATGAACTTTTACTCGGGGCCAAAATGCAATTTTTAAAAATACGAAATTTTTCCTAAAGCAAATAAACTCCAAAAAAAATCCCAAAATTTGATTTATCTATTAAGTCTTCATTTTTCCTAAATTTTGGGAAAGTCATATTATTCCCTCTCTTATTTTTTTTTGATATTGGAAAAGTAATTGAAGATAAAATAAATAAATCCAAATGATCCTATTTTCAAATTTGGGAAAACTCAAATATGAAATTTGAAACCTCCAACTCTCTCAGGGTCCTTGAGTTGCGTGAAATTTCTAGGATCGGCAAAATGCAAGAAAATATGAAATGCATGACGACTTAATGTATAACATTCTAAATTGAAAATTTGGGATGTTACAAACCTACCCCTTAAGATGAATCTACGCCCTCGAGATTCGGGTTAACTAGAAAATAGGTGAGGGTGGTCCTTGAGCAAATCTTCTTCTCTTTCCCGGTGGCTTCATCCTCGGTGTGGTGGCTCCACTGAACTTTGCAAAACTTGATAACCTTCTTTGCGAGTAACTCTGCTTTGGCATAATCGAGAATCTTGGTGGTTTCTCCTCATATGTCAAATCATCCACCGCAACCGAATTGCTTCAAGTGGCACTTTGTATCCCTTAAGCGGTACTTCCGCCATTTCGCGTGACATTTCTTCACCGAGAAACATGGAATACATCATGAACTCCTGACAGTCCCTCTGGTAATTCCAGCTTATAAGCAACTTCTCCCATGCGTTGCAAAATCTTATAAGGTCCAACGAAGCGTGGTGCTAATTTTCCTTTAACCCCAAAACGCTTAACTCCTCGAAGTGGGGATACTCTAAGATAAACTCTGTCTCCAACTTCATATTCTATCGCCTTGCGTTTTGAATCCGCATAGCTTTTACATGCAGACTGGGCTATCTTGAGCCTATCGCGAATCAACTTAACCTTCTACATTCGGACTCCTTAATCAAATCTGGTCCAAACAATGACGGTCTCCATCTTCATCCCATGATAATGGTGTCCTGCACCTCCTTCCGCACAAAGCCTCGAAGGTGCCATCTTCAAGCTGGTTTGGTAATCGTTGTTATAAGAAAACTCTGCATACGGCAAGTTATCATCCCAACTAGATCCATAATCTAGTGCACAAGCTCTCGACATATCCTCCAAAATCTGATTGACTCTCTCGGTCATCCCATGCAATACGTGGGTGAAAAGTGATCAATTCCACCTGGTTCCCAATGTTTCGTGCGGTGATTCCAAAACTTTGAGGTAAATTGGGTTCCTCTATCGTCGATACTCCTTGGAACTCCGTGTAAACACACAATTCTAGTCATGTATATGTTTGCCAACTTAGCAATCGCTATAGGTAGTCTTGACTGAATGAAATGAGCTACCTTCGTCAAGCGGTCGACTATAACCCAAATCGAGTCATAGCACGAGCAGGTCTTTGGCAAACCTGTGATGAAATCCATGCCTAGTTTATCCCACTTCCATTCGGGTATTGGCAATGGTTGTAACAATCCTCATGGCTTCGATGCTCGCCTTCACTCTCGACATACATCGCAAACTGCTACATACTCGCGATATCCTTCTTCATTCCGGTCCACCGAGCGTTTCCTTCAAATCCAAATACATCTTGGTATTTCCTGGGTGAATTGAGTAGGGTGAATCATGTGCTTCTTGCAAAATCAACTTCACGATCTCCGGGTCATTTGGCACATAAACACGGTCCTCAAACCATAGGGTATCGTGCTCATCCTCACGAAATCCCTTAGCTTTTCCTTCACTCATTTTCTCCTTTATAGAGGCAACTTCCTTATCTGCCTTTTGGGCTTCTCTGATTTTTTCCATCAACGTAGACTGAATCTCCAATGCTGCTACATAGCCTCTCGGAACTATTTCCAAACATAGCTCTCGAAGGTCCTCGGCTAACTCCTTGGGTATTCCTCCCATTATTAGTGTATTGACGTGGCTCTTACGGCTTAACGCGTCTGCTACAACGTTAGCCTTCCCGGGGTGATAATGCAATCTCATATCATAATCCTTGATAAGCTCCAACCATCTTCTCTGTCTGAGATTTAATTCCTTCTGCGTGAAGATGTACTTCAAACTCTTGTGATCCGTGTACACCTCACAATGATTTCCAATGAGAAAATGTCTCCAGGTCTTCAAAGCATGCACAACGGCCGCTAACTCCAAATCGTGTGTGGCATAGTTCAACTCATGAGGCTTAAGTTGTCGTGAAGCATACGAAACAACTCTTCCTTCCTGCATAAGCACTGCTCCAAGTCCTTGACGTGAAGCGTCGCAATACACCTCATAATCCTTGGTCTGATCTGGCAAAATTAACACTGGTGAGGTAACCAATCTTTTCTTCAACTCCTGAAAACTTGCCTCACACTCCTCAGTCCATATGAACTTGGTATCCTTCTTCAACAATTACATCATAGGCTTTGCAATCCTTGAGAAATTTTCAATGAATCTTCGGTAGTATCCTGCGAGTCCAAGGAAACTCGGATCTCTCCAACTGTTGTTGGTGCTTCCCATTTGGTTCTGGTCTCAACCTTTGTGGGGTCAACTGCTATCCCTTCTCCGGATATAACATGTCCAAGAAATCCAACTTCCTTTAGCCAAAACTCACATTTGCTGAACTTGGCATATACTTGATGTTCCCTTAGTTTCTCCAAAACCAATCGCAAATGTTCCTTGTGTTCCTCTTCATTCTTCGAGAAAACCAAAATATCATCAATGAACACCACGATGAACTTATCCAAAAACTCCATAAACACTTTGTTCATCAGGTTCATGAAATAGGCAGGCGCGTTAGTCAGTCCAAATGACATAACGGTGTACTCATACACTCCATATCTCGTGGTAAAAGCTGTCTTAGGTATGTCCTGCTCTCGAATCTTCAACTGATGGTACCCTGATCGCAAATCGATCTTGGAAAACACTTTAGCTCCTTGCAAACGATCAAACAGATCATTTATCATTGGTAGTGGGTACTTGTTCTTGATTGTTACTTCATTTAAACCACGATAGTCTACAACCATCCTTAACGATCCATCCTTCTTCTCCACTAAAAGTACGGGTGATCCCCAAGGTGAAGAACTTGGGCGTATATAACCTTTATCCAATAGCTCCTTAATCTGCTTCTTGATTTCCGCCAAACTCGTGCGGGCATCCTGTATGGTCGCTTCGATATTGGGCCTGTTCCTGGCAAAAGTTCAATCAAAAACTCAATGTCTCTATCAGGTGGCATTCCTGGCAATTCCTCAGGAAATACATCAGGGTAATCCTTCACTACTGGCACCTCTTCCTGCACAACTCCTGATAAGCAATTTACATGAGCTCTCCTCGGCTCATGCCGTGATACATACTTAATCCGTCTTCCTTCTGGTGTTGTGAGCAAAATCGTCTTACTTGCGCAATCGATGTTTCCTCCATACATCGACAGCCAATCCATACCGAGAATCACATCCAATCCTCGGGATTCCAAAATGATCAAATCCGTCGGGAACACATGCCTTCCTATACTTAATGGCACTTGAAAACATCCTTGTCTGGCCATATATTCCGCTCCTGGTGAGCTTACTAGCATAGGGGTTTTAAGAATCCGAGTAGGTAGACTATACTTCTCTACAAATCCCTTGATATGTATGAATGCGATGCACCGGTATCGAAAAGAACTAGTGCGATAAATGACTTAACCAAAAACTTACCGATTCTTGCATCGGGCTGATCTTCAACCTCCTCCACATCAATGTGGTTCACACATCCCCTGTTGAAAGGGTTTGGCTTCTTTCCGAACTTCCATTTCCACCTTGGCCTTGGGACAGTCATTTGCATAATGTCCGGTCTTGGAACACTTGAAACAGTGACATGGCTCAGGTCTTTCTTGGTTGGGGTTGATGGTGTGGTGCGGTTACATCCATTGCTTCCTCCATTCCCGTTCCCATTCTTGGTGCCATTATGGTTGTGCGAATTACCTCCTCCATGGGTATGCTAAAATTGAACTCCCTGTTTAGGGGTATAACGAGGCTTCTGATGGGCTCCAGAGTTATACTTCCCCTGTCCATACTTCCTCTTGCGATTCTCAATTTCTTTGTTGCTTTCCTTCAATCATGAGGGCACGATCTACCAACTCCTGGTAGTTATTGAAACTTGCTACCATCAACTGCATGCTTAACTCGTCATTCAGTCCTTCCAGAAACTTCTCCTGCTTAGCTGCATCTGTGGCAACGTCGTCTGGGGCATAACGTGCTAACTTACTAAAATCATGCACATACTGGCCGACAGTCCTTCCTCCTTGGCGTAAATTGCGAAACTCACGCTTCTTCATGGCCATAGCTCCTGCTGAGACATGGGCGGTCTTGGAAAGCTTGCTGAAACTGATCCCATGTGGCCGGTGTCTACAGGTAAGTGGCTGTAAAATTCTCCCACATGCTTCTTTGGTCCTTCAAGTTGGTGTGCAGCAAACTTCACCTTCTCTCCATCTCAGTACATCCTGCAATGGTCAACTCCTTCCTACCTTACGGAGCCAATCATCTGCTACTATCGGCTCGGTGCTCTTTGGAAAACACCGGGCGGGTTCAGCCTTAAGAAACGTGTCAAGTGATCCGCAGGTGGTGGTGGTGGCGGTGGGTTGTTGTTGTTGCCTTGGTTCTGTACTAGTGTTTGGATCAAAGTGTTCTGCTGCTGAATCAACTGGGTGATCTCCGGCGGAAAAACAAACCCGGGGTCGCGTCTCGGAGGCATCTGATGGGTTTAGAAAAGACGAGAAATTAAGAATAGAGTGAGGTCTAAGGAGAAACACTACCCAAATGTATATGAGCAAATGCACACAAAATCACTTCATTCAATTCAAACAAAGGGCTTACAACGATCTAGCTATCGCAAAAGTGCGTGAACTAAAATGTTACATGGAGGAATACTACTAATATGTGGGGTCATCTACTAATTTGAACCGGTGGAAGACTCCATGATGTCTGCTCCAGCTTCATCTTCAAAGTCGGGTTCACTTGGATCCGAATCGGTGTAAATCGATGTTGATGTAGTCGCTTGGACAACCGACGTCTTGGTCTTCATTCTTGAGCGCCAATTTCTTCTTGAGTTCTTCAATCTCATACTTAAGATCGTTGTTGTGTCTTGCTAACGCCACGATCTCGTCCATGTAGTCCTTAGCGTGTAGACTTTAGTTCTCCTTCAAGTTCGATGATCCTTCCCTTCGCATTCTTCAATTCGAGCATATCATTGCACATCTGGTTCTCCTGGCATCGAATGTGCTGGTTTAACTCCTGGATGAAAGCTGCAATGGATCTGTCCTTCTTGGTGCTGACTATCTCCCATTGTTCATCTCGGCGTCCGCAAATCTGGTAGATGGTGTCCTTGAGGTCTTCTTGATAAACTTCTCCAATGCGTCCCATGGTGATATGAGCTGCCATGCTCTTTCCTGCACTCGTGTTGGTGCAATCAAAACACGATAGATCGGCTTGGTGAGTGGGGCGAATGTCTTTCCCGGAACGTGAGCTTGAATCTTCCAGCGCTCCTCTTCAGGCAGAGTGGCGTTGAAAGTCCCGGTGAAACTTGGTAGTCCAATGTTCAGGTACTTGGTGACTTCCTTCAAGTGAAATCCAAAAGGTGTGCCTTCATCTGGTTGGGTGTACTTGATCTTCGCGTCCTTCATCCTAAAGAGTAGAAAAGATGAGGAGTTAGAAAATGAGAAGAGAGTAGTGATCTATGGCTTTAATTTAGTGGTCGTGTCCTACGATCGTGTGTGCTCGATACCATCTCTGTAGCGACCCGACCGAATGGATCAAGTCTCTGTGCTCAAAGGCCATCCTGGATCGATGTCTTGACACCACACAAGATTACTCAAGGATTTATAACAGATTAGCAATCACACACTTATTACAGCGTTGTCCAAAAGAGGACTTATTACAAATAAATATGGCTTAAGGCCATCTAATAACGATAACAGCGGAAAACTTGGAAGATAAGTGAGTCCATCAACTCCATCGGCATCACTGAGTATAGAACCACGACCTAAACACCTTACTCGTCGTTCTAAAAGTCTCGCAACATGAGCGTTGCAGCCAAAACGGTCAGCACATGGAATATCTTTGGCAATGTAACACATAGAGAGCAATGAAACAATAAGCCTATACTACATGCATATATGGCTGGTGGAAAGGCTCTCTGATTCTGATTTTGCATAAAGCTAGTTTTTCCCTACTGCATAGGAATAAATTTGTTTAACTATCATGGTGGTTGTTAAACATTGAGAATGGTTGACAGCATCCTCAATCCCAATTAAAAGTACTCATTAAAACCCAATAACATTAATTAAAGTAACATGTTGAGATTCACATGATATTCAAGTACTAGATACTCAAGTTGTCCATAACCGGGGACACGGCTAATCCTTATTAGTTTATACACTCTGCAGAGGTTTGCGCACTTTTCCCCACAAGACTCGATCGCCTCCGTTTGGTTTCTCGCACTACATGGTGTTTGAGAGACGGATGACCGAGACACAGTCTTTCAGAAGCGCTAGCACCTTACGATGGGTGGACCGGTACACCTACATCCCCTACATCTGCTAGTCCACCACTATAAGAGTTCGCACGACTTACTCAACTATGCCAGAGCCCATAATGGCTTGTGGCTGCACACGGAAGTTTCTAGCATGAATAATCTTATGATCCCTTTGAGCCTGGGTGGCGGTCCGAAGAAAAACAGGCAAGTCCTGATGGAAACCAGGTGCCTCAATCCACCCAGATGTGTGTTTAAGTTGCCACCTTAAATAAACCATTAATTAACAATCTCACATCTGTCATGGATATTCACTCATCCAATCCACGTCTACTAGCATAGCATGGCATAATAAGCAAACGTAGAAGTAACTCCCAAGGTTTCATAAGTAAAACATGTAATAGGTACTACCTCAATCTACTTCCCATCCCACAATTTAATTAGATCCTAATCATGCAAGTGTTTGAGGAATAGGTCTAATGCATAAAACTGGGTAGTAGAGAAGGTATGATCAAGTGTTACTTGCCTTGCTGACGATCCATGAAACCTAGAGACTCGAAGTAACAAGCGGCGCACTCACGGGTGATCTAATCGCAGACAAACAACAAGCATACAATAAGTACTCATCTAATGCAGGTAAATCTCGAATAAAAGATCTAACCAGATTGTTCAACTTAAGAACCACAGTTTGCAAAAGAAAAGCGAATCAAACAAAACAACGGAAAACATCCGTGGAAGAAAACAGCTCAGTTCTAGCAAATTGAAACTAGGTCAAATTTTACAGTAGCAAAACTTTGTTTAAGTTGATTAGTCGGAATGGCGGTTTCAAACGAAACTCCGAGCGCTTGAATCACCTGATTCCGATAAACGGCGAGAAAATAAACTAGATCGAAGATTGGATCCAAATCTAGATCGTAAAATAACGCATTAAATCCTATTAAAAGAAAAACGACGAACGGTTAAACGAACGGACGTTCGTTAACCGGGAATAACCGGTGAACACGTTCGTTAAAACGAACGGATCGGTGAACGTTCACTAAGCAACAAAACCGAAAAAAAACCGATCTAGGTTTTTAAAAAAAAAAACCGAACAACAGAAAAGAAAACCGGAACGATTTTTAAAACAAAACCGAACCGGGGGAGGGTGGCGCGGCGGCTACCTCCGGCGAGGTCGCCAATGGGCGGACGGGCTCCGCTGGGTCGGCGATTAGGGGCGGCGTGGCACGCGGCAAGGGGCTCGGCGTGGCACCGGGCGGCGGCTATGGGCGGCGCAAGGCGCTGGGTTGGGGAGGAGAGGGGGGGGGTTGGGGAGTATATAAAGGAGGGGGTTGCTTGGGGAGGCGGCACGGGCTGGGCCCTTGGTTAAGGGCGCTGCATTTTTTATTAAAATCATGCAGAAAAACGAATAAAATAAAATCTAAACGAACTCCAAATTTTACAAAGTTAATTTTCCCCGACTCATAAAAATGAATCGAACAAAATGAACTTTTACTCGGGGCCAAAATGCAACTTTTAAAAATATGAAATTTTTCCTAAAGCAAATAAACTCCAAAAAAAATCCCAAAATTTGATTTATCTATTAAGTCTTCATTTTTCCTAAATTTTGGGAAAGTCATATTATTCCCTCTCTTATTTTTTTTGATATTGGAAAAATAATTGAAGATAAAATAAATAAATCCAAATGATCCTATTTTCAAATTTGGGAAAACTCAAATATGAAATTTCGAAACCTCCAACTCTCTCCGAGGGTCCTTGAGTTGCGTGAAATTTCTAGGATTGGCAAAATGCAAGAAAATATGAAATGCATGATGACTTAATGTATAACATTCCAAAGGGAAAATTTGGGATGTTACAAAAGTTGCATGGCAATATATCTCGGAATGGCTATGGAAATGCCATAATAGGTAGGTATGGTGGCTGTTTTGAGGAAGATATAAGGAGGTTTATGTGTGAAAGAGCGTATCATATCACGGGGTTTGGATGCAAGCCGAAGTTTGCACCAACTCTCAATGTGAGAAAGGGCAATGCACGGTACCGAAGAGGCTAGCAATGATGGAAGGGTAAGAGTGCGTATAATCCATGGACTCAACATTAGTCATAAAGAACTCGCATACTTATTGCAAAAATCTACAAGTCATCAAAAACCAAGCACTACGCGCATGCTCCTAGGGGGATAGATTGGTAGGAAAAGACCATCCCTCGTCCCCGACCGCCACTCATAAGGAAGACAATCAAAGAACACCTCATGTTTCAAATTTGTTACATAACGTTTACCATACGTGCATGCTACGGGACTTGCAAACTTCAACACAAGTATTTCTCAATTTCACAACTAATCAGCTAGCACAATTTTAATATCACTACCTCCATATCTCAAAACAATCATCAAGTACCAAACTTCTCTTAGTATTCAACACACTCATAAGAAAGTTTTTTTACTAGTTTTGCATACCTAACATATTAGGATTAATTTTCCTATTTAAGCAAATTACCATGCTGTTTAAGACTCTCGAAATAATATAAGTGAAGCATGAGAGAAAAATAGTTTCTATAAAACAAAACCACCGCCGTTCTCTAAAAGGTATAAGTGAAGCACTAGAGCAAAAACTATATAGCTCAAAAGATATAAGCGAAGCGCATAGAGTATTCTAACAAATTCTGAATCATGTGTGTCTCTCTCAAAAGGTGTGTACAGCAAAGATGATTGTGGTAAAGTAAAAATCAAAGACTCAAATCGTACAAGACGCTCCAAGCAAAACACTTATCATGTGGCGAATAAAAATATAGCTCCAAGTAAAGTTACCGATGGAAGTAGACGAAGAGGGGATGCCTTCCGGGGCATCCCCAAGCTTTGGCTTTTTGGTGTCCTTAGATTATCTTGGGGTGCCATGGGAATCCCCAAGCTTAGGCTCTTTCCAGTCCTTGTTCCATATTCATCAAATCTTTTACCCAAAACTTGAAAACTTCACAACACAAAACTTAACAGATAATCTCGTGAGCTCCGTTAGCGAAAGAAAACAAAACACCACTTCAAGGAACTGTAATGAACTCATTCTTTATTTATATTGGTGTTAAACCTACTGTATTCCAACTTCTTTATGGTTTATAAACTATTTTTCTAGCCATAGATTCATCAAAATAAGCAAACAACACACGAAAAACAGAATCTGTCAAAAACAGAATAGTCTGTAGTAATCTGTAACTAACGCAAACTTCTGGAACTCAAAAAATTCAGCCAAAATAGGAAGACCTAGACAATTTGTTTATTGATTAGCATAAGTTGTAATCAATATTTTATCACGTTCTGGTGATGTTTAACAATTATTTTCGTGAGCAGAAAGTTTCTGGAATTTTCAGCAAGATCAAATAACTATTATCCAAGAAGACCCTATAGGTTTAACTTGGCACAAACACTAATTAAAACATAAAAACAAATCTAACCAGAGGCTAGATCAAATATTTATTCCCAAACTGAAGCAAAAAGCAAAAAAACTAAAAATAAAATTGGGTTGCCTCCCAACAAGCGCTATCGTTTAACGCCCCTAGCTAGGCATAAGATTTCAACGATGCTCACATGAAAGACAATAATTGAAGCACAAAGAGAGCATCATGAAACACGTGATAAACACATCTAAGTCTAACATACTCCATATGCATAGGCATCTTATATGCAAAAAAATTATCATAGCAACCAAAAACTAGCATATGCAAGGAAGTGGAAAGAAACAATAGCAATCTCAACATAACGAGAGGTAATTTATTATCATGAAAAATTCTACAACCATATTTTCCTCTCTCATAATAATTACATGTGGGATCATAAGCAAATTCAACAAAATAGCTATCACAATAAATATTTTCAACACGATCCACGTGCATGCAAAGTTGACACTCTTCCAAAATAGTGGGATTAACATTAACTAAAGTCATGACCTCTCCAAACCCACTTTTATCAAAAACCTCATAAGATTGAACATTCTCCAAATATGTGGGATCCAAAGTTGACACTCTTCCAAACCCACTTTCAATATTATTGCAAACACCATTATCAATCTCATATTCATCATGGGGCTTAATTTTTTTTCAAGATCATAAGAAGAATCACCCCAATCATGATCATTGCAACAAGTAGTAGACATAGCAAAACTAGCATCCCCAAGCTTAGGGTTTTGCATATAATTAGCACAATTGACATCAAGAGAATTTATAGTAAAATCATTGCAATCATGCTTTTTTATCGAAGGAACTACCAAGTATGGGTGCAATAGCAACGATCTCATGTTTAACGTAAGGAACTGAGCAAATTCATCTTCATAAATATTGGCATCATGGCCACAAGGATAGCAAGCATAATGCTCATCAAGGGATATTTCAATCAAATCATCGGAATCATAATTATCTATAGATTCGTGTATATCATTATTTTCTTTGGAAGCAACAGTCATTCTTTCAATAAATTCTTTGACATAGACATTATGAGCATAGTTTTCATAGCAATATTCAAGTATGACAAATTTTTCAGATTCGTAAAGAGTAATATCATACTTTTCAATCAAAGAAGCAACTTAAAAAGAACCCTTGAATGCAACAAATTCTTCAATTTTTTCAACATCATAGTAGCTATAAACACCCTTTGCATAAGAAGATAAGATTTCATTTTCATTAAACTCACATAGGTAGGGGAGGTGTTTTTTAGGGTTCTTAGAGCAACAAGTAATATCACAAATTTCACAAAGATTCCAAGCATAACACAAAAATTTATTATTTGATTCCCAAAGAGTCTCCCTTTTTCGCATAAAGCGGTGGCCTTTAAAATGAGCATGCTCATCTAAAGATTTCTCATCAACTAGGCTAGTTGGGGTTTCAGCACGAGCGCATAAGGATCGAACATGATCCAAGTATAACACTTTAAGTGGATCCATATCAATAGATTTTTACCAAGCAAAGATGCAGGCAAATAGAAGGCACATGGAAACACAAACAAAATGACATACGGGAAGAAGGCGAAGAAAAGGCGAATAAAACGGCAAGGGTGAAGTGGGGAGAGGAAAATGAGAGGCAAATGGCAAATAATGTAATGCGGGAGATAAGAGTTTGTGATGGGTACTTGGTATGTTGACTTCTGCGTAGACTCCCTGGTAACGGCGCCAGAAATCCTTCTTGCTACCTCTTGAGCACTGCATTGGTTTTCCCTTGAAGAGGAAAGGGTGATGTAGTAAAGTAGCGTAAGTATTTCCCTCAGTTTTTGAGAACCAAGGTATCAATCCAGTAGGAGGCCACACACGAGTCCCTCGCACCTACACAAACAAATAAAAACCTCGCAACCAACGCAATAAAGGGGTTGTCAATCCCTTCACGCTCACTTACGAAAGTCAGATCTAATATATATGATAAGATAATATTTTTGGCATTTTTATGATAAAGATTAAAAGTAAAGAAAGCAAAATAAACGGTGCCAGAAATAGCTTGTTGACGGGAGATTAATATGATGGAAAATAGACCCGGGGGCCATAGGTTTCACTAGTGGCTTCTCTCGAGAGCATAAGTATTACGGTGGGTGAACAAATTACTGTTGAGCAATTGATAGAATTGAGCATAGTTATGATAATATCTAGGTATGATCATGTATATATGCATCACGTCCGCGACAAGTAGACCGACTCTCACCGCATCTACTACTATTACTCCACACATCGACCGCTATCCAGCATGCATCCAGAGTATTAAGTTCAAAAGAACAGATTAGCGCTTTAAGTAAGATGACATGATGTAGAGGGATAAACTCATGCAATATGATATAAACCCCATCTTGTTATCCTCGATGGCAACAATACAATACGTGCCTTGCTGCGCCTACCGTCACTGGGAAACGACACCACAAGATTGAACCCAAAGCTAAGCACTTCTCCCATTGCAAGAAAGATCAATCTAGTAGGCCAAACCAAACTGATAATTCGAAGAGACTTACAAAGATAACCAATCATACATAAAAGAATTCAGAGAAGATTCAAATATTGTTCATAGATAAACTTGATTATAAACCCACAATTCATCGGTCTCAACAAACACACCGCAAAAGAAGATTACATCGAATAGATCTTCACGAGAATCGTGGAGAACTTTGTATTGAGATCCAAAGAGAGAGAAGAAGCCATCTAGCTAATAACTATGGACCCGAAGGTCTGAGGTAAACTACTCACACATCACCGGAGAGGCTATGGTGTTGATGTAGAAGACCTCCGTGATCAATGCCCCCTCTGGCGGGGGCCTTGGAAAAAGGCCCCAAGATGGGATCTCATGGGTACAGAAGGTTGCAGCGGTGGAATTAGGTTTTCGTGGATGCTTCTGTTGGTTTGGGGGTACGTAGGTATATATAGGAGGAATACATACGTTGATGTCTACTACGCAACCTTCTTCTTGTAGATGTTGTTGGGCATGCAAGTGCACAGGTTTGTAGGACAGTAGCAAATTTCCCTCAAGTGGATGACCTAAGGTTTATCAATCCGTGGGAGGCGTAGGATGAAGATGGTCTCTCTCAAGCAACCCTGCAACCAAATAACAAAGAGTCTCTTGTGTCCCCAACACACCCAATACAATGGTAAATTGTATAGGTGCACTAGTTCGGTGAAGAGATGGTGATACAAGGGTAACATGGATGGTAGATAAAGGTTTTTGTAAACGGAAAATATAAAAACAGCAAGGTAACTAATGATAAAAGTGAGCATAAGCGGTATTGCAATGATAGGAAACAAGGCCTAGGGTTCATACTTTCACTAGTGCAAGTTCTCTCAACAATAATAACATAGATAGATCATATAACAATCCCTCAACATGCAACAAAGAGTCACTCCAAAGCCACTAATAGCGGAGAACAAACGTAGAGATTATGGTAGGGTACGAAACCACCTCAAAGTTATTCTTTTGGATCGATCTATTAAAGAGTTCGTACTAGAATAACACCTTAAGACACAAATCAACCAAAACCATAATGTCACCTAGATACTCCATTGTCACCTCAAGTATCCGTGGGCATGATTATACGATATGCATCACACAATCTCAGATTCATCCAACCAACATAAAAGTACTTCAAAGAGTGCCCCAAAGTTTATACCGGAGAGTCAAGAAAACGTGTGCCAACCCCTATGCATAGGTTCATGGGCGGAACCCGCAAGTTGGTCACCAAAACATACATCAAGTGGCACGTGATATGCCATTGTCACCACAGATAAACACGGCAAGACATACATCAAGTGTTCTCAAATAAAGACTCAATCCGATAAGATAACTTCAAGAGGGAAACTCAATTCATAACAAGAGAGTAGAGGGGGAGAAACATAAGAAGATCCAAATATAATAGCAAAGCTCGCGATACATCAAGATCGTGCCATAGAGAGAACACGAGAGAGAGAGAGAGAGAGAGAGAGAGAGAGAGAGATCAAACACATAACTACTGGTACATACCCTCAGCCCCGAGGGTGAACTACTCCCTCCTCGTCATGGAGAGCGCCGGGATGATGAAGATGGCCACAGGTGAGGGATCCCCCCTCCGGCAGGGTGCCGGAACGGACTCCCGAAATGTTTTTGGTGGCTACAGAGGCTTGCGGCGGTGGAACTCCCGATCTATCTTGATATATGATGGTTTTAGGGTACGTAGGGTTATAAGGCGAAAGAAGTCGGTCGGGGGGTGCTCGAGGGGTCCACGAGACAGGGGGCCGCGCCCTGTAGGGGGGGGGGGGCGCCCCCTATCTCCTGGGCTCCTCGAGTATCTTCTGACTTGATCTCCAAGCCTCCAGGATGGTATTCTTCCAAAAAATCACGATGCCGAAGGTTTCATTCCGTTTGGACTCCGTTTGATATTCCTTTTCCTCGAAATCTTTGAAGCAGCAATAAAAACAGCAATATGGGCTCGGCCTCCGGTTAGTAGGTTAGTCCCAAAAGTAATATAAAAGTGAATAATAAAGCCCATTATTGCCCAAAACAGTAGATAATATAGCATGGAGCAATCAAAAATTATAGATACGTTGGAGACGTATCAAGCATCCCCAAGCTTAATTCCTGCTCGTCCTCGAGTAGGTAAAGGATAAAAAGATAATTTTTGATGTGGAATGCTAGTTGGCATAATTTCATTGTAATTCTTCTTAATTGTGGTATGAATATTCAGATCCGAAAGATTCAAGACAAAAGTTCATATTGGCATAAAAATAATAATATTTCAAGCATACTAACTGAGCAATTATGTCTTCTCAAAATAACATGGCCAAAGAAAGTTATCCCTACAAAATCATATAGTCTGGCTATGCTCTATCTTCACCACACAAAGTATTTAAATCATGCACAACCCCGATGACAAGCCAAGCAATTGTTTCATACTTTGACATTCTCAAACTTTTTCAATCTTCATGCAATACATGAGTGTGAGCCATGGACATAGCACTATAGGTGGAATAGAATGGTGGTTGTGGAGAAGACAAAAAGGAGAAGATAGTATCACATCAACTAGGCGTATCAACGGGCTATGGAGATGCCCATTAATAGATATCAATGTGAGTGAGTAGGGATTGCCATGCAACGGATGCACTAGAGCTATAAATATATGAAAGCTCAACAAAAGAAACTAAGTGGGTGTGCATCCAACTCGCTTGCTCACGAAGACCTAGGGCATTTTGAGGAAGCCCATCATTGGAATATACAAGCCAAGTTCTATAATGTAAAATTCCCACTAGTATATGGAAGTGACAACATAGGAGACTCTTTATCATGAAGATCACGGTGCTACTTTGAAGCACAAGTGTGGAAAAAGAGATAGTAGCATTGTCCCTTCTCTCTTTTTCTCTCATTTTTTTATTACCTTTTTATTTTTTTTCTTTCTTTTGCCTTCCTTTTTTTCTTTTCTCTTTATAAAGTCCGAAATCTCATCCCGACTTGTGGGGGAATCATAGTTTCCATCATCCTTTCCTCAACGGGACAATGCTCTAATAATGATGATCATCACACTTTTATTTACTTACAACTCAAGAATTACAACTCAATACTTAGAACAGAATATAACTCTATATGAATGCCTCCGGCGGTGTACCGGGATATGCAATGAATCAAGAGTGACATGTATGAAAATTATGAAGGTGGCCTTGCCACAAATACATGATCATGCAAAGAGCAATATGACAAAAGTAATGCGTGTCATATAAACTGGATGGTGGAAAGTTGCATGGCAATATATCTCGGAATGGCTATGGAAATGCAATAATAGGTAGGTATGGTGGCTGTTTTGAGGAAGATATATGGTGGGTGTATGATACCGGCGAAAAGTGTGCGATATTAGAGAGGCTAGTAATGGTGGAAGGGTGAGAGTGCGTATAATCCATGGACTCAACATTAGTCATGAAGAACTCATATACTTATTGCAAAAATCTACAAGTTATCAAAGCAAAGTATTACGCGCATGCTCCTAGGGGATAGATTGGTAGGAAAAGACCATCGCTCGTCCCCGACCGCCACTCATAAGGAAGACAATCAATAAATAAATCATGCTCCGACTTCATCACATAATGGTTCACCATACATGCATGCTACGGGAATCATAAACTTTAACACAAGTATTTTTCAAATTCACAACTACCCAACTAGCATGACTCTAATATCACCATCTTCATATCTCAAAACAATCATCATGCATCAAACTTCTCTTAGTATTCAACACACTCATAAGAAAGTTTTAACTATTTTTGAATACCTAGCATATTAAGATTATTTAAGCAAATTACCATGCTATTTAAGACTCTGAAAATAATATAAGTGAATCATGAGAGTTCATCTATTTCTTCAAAATAAAACCACCACCGTGCTCTAAAAGATATAAGTGATGCACTTGAGCAAACAACAAACTACTCCAAAAGATATAAGTGAAGATCAATGAGTAGTCGAATAATTATACAACTATGTGAAGACTCTCTAACATTAAGGAATTTCAGATCTTGGTATTGTATTCAAACAGCAATCAAGACAAAATAAAATGACATTTCAAGGATAGCACAACTCATGCGAAGAAGCAAAAACTTAGGCTCAACCGATGCTAACCGATAGTTGTTGAAGAATAAATGTGGGATGCCTACCGGGGCATCCCCAAGCTTAGATGCTTGAGACTTCTTGAAATATTATCTTGGGATGCCTTGGGCATCCCCAAGCTTGAACTTTTGTGTCTCCTTAATTCCTCTCATATCATGGTTTCTCTTTTTATCAAAAACTTCATTCACAACAAACTCAACAAGAACTCGTGAGATAGGTTAGTATAAACCAATGCAAAACCTTATCATTTTCTACTGTAACAAATCACTAACAATATTATTCAACATTGCATACTAAATTCCTCTTCATATTTAATACTCCTATCCTTAAATAGAATCATTAAACAAGCAAACATATGCAAACAATGCAAACATAACAGCAATCTGCCAAAACAGTACAGTCTGTAAAGAATGCAAGACTATCAATACTTCCCTGACTCCAAAAATTATGAACTAAAATTCCCACTGTAATAAATTTATCATAGCTAAATATGCAAAAATATTCAACACCATACCACTCTCTGACTTTTCTAGGGAATTTTTGCAACAGCGGTAAACTTTCAGTTTTCAAACAGCAACATGTATAGTAGCAAAATAAGCATGGCAAAGGCTATCCTTGACTTTTTTTATTGAAACTAAAGATGCAAAACATTATTCTAAATAACAGAAAGCAAATACTAACAAGATAAAATGACGCTCCAAGCAAAACACATATCATGTGGTGAATAAAAATATAGCTCCAAGTAAAGTTACCGATGAAGAAGACGAAAGAGGGGATGCCATCCGGGGCATCCCCAAGCTTAGGCTCTTGGTTGTCCTTGAATATTACCTTGGGGTGCCTTGGGAATCCCCAAGATTAGGCTCTTTCCACTCCTTATTCCATAGTCCATCGAATCTTTACCCAAAACTTGAAAACTTCACAACACAAAACTTAACGAGAAAACTTCGTAAGCTCCGTTAGCGAAAGAAAACAAAACACCACTTCAAGGTACTGTAATGAAATCATTCTTTATTTATATTGGTGTTAAACCTACTGTATTACAACTTCTCTATGGTTTATAAACTATTTTACTAGCCATAGATTCATCAAAATAAGCAAACAACACACGAAAAACAGAATCTGTCAAAAACAGAACAATCTGTAGTAATCTGTAACTAACGCAAACTTATGGAACTCTAAAATTCCAAAATAAATTGTTGGACCTGAGGAATGTTTCTATTAATCATCTGCAAAAAGAATCAACTAAATATCACTCTCCAGTAAAAAGTTGAAGCTAATCTCGTGAGCGCTAAAGTTTCTGTTTTTTACAGCATGATCATAAAGACTTCACCCAAGTCTTCCCAAAGGTTCTACTTGGTACAAACACTAATTAAAACATAAAAACACATATAAAAAGAATATATATGGATTATTTATTACTAAACAGAACCAAAAATAAAGAAACTAATATAAAATTGGGTTGCCTCCCAACAAGCGCTAACGTTTAACGCCCCTAGCTAGGCATGAAGATTTCAATGATGCTCACATAAAAGATAAGAATTGAAACATAAAGAGAGCATCATGAAGAATATGACTAGCACATTTAAGTCTAATCCACTTCCTATGCATAGGGATTTTTTGAGCAAACAATTTATGGGAACGACAATCAACTAGCATAGGAAGGCAAAACAAGCATAACTTCAAAACTTTAAGCATATAGAGAGGAAACTTGATATTATTGCAATTCCTACAAGCATATATTCCTCCCTCATAATAATTTTCAGTAGCATCATGAATGAATTCGACAATATAACCAGCACCTAAAGCATTCTTTTCATGATCTACAAGCATAGAAAATTTACTACTCTCCACATAAGCAAAATTCTTCTCATGAATAGTAGGAGTATCATAAGAGACTTGAACACTAAAAATTGTTTCCACATTAAAAGAGTAACGTTCAGAAAAAAGGGTAATCATAATCATGACAAGATTTGTAAATATAATCATCGCTAATTTTTATAGCATAAGTTTCATCACAATAATCATCATAAGTAGCAACTTCTTTCTCATCATAATCGATTGAAACCTCTCCCAAGATAGTGGAATCACTAAATAAAGTTGACACTCTTCCAAATCCACTTTCATATTCATTACAATAAGATTCAACATCCTCCAAAATAGTGGGATCACTATTTCCTAAAGTTGACACTCTTCCAAACCCACTTTCATCAATATAATCATCATACGTAGGAGGCATGCTATCATGATAACAACTTTGCATATCAAAACTTGGGATGCTAAAAATATCATCTTCATTAAACATAGCATCCCCAAGTGTGACGCCCGGATAATTAAGCTACAGTAACCCCACGTTAATGATGCCATGTCACCTCGGATTACTGTTGATAATCTCGCGTTAGTTCGAAACGATTCATATTCAAAATTTGAATTTAAGATTAAACAATTAAAGTTTTCAAAAGTCAAAACTAAATTGTTCCTAATGTGTCAAATAATCCTTAGTAAATATTGGTGGATAAATTATCTTTTAATAAAATATTTAAATGCACTAAAGTAATAGAAATGGCAGCAAAACAATTAATTAGATGCCTTTTATAAAGTTATAGTAATAAAACTAAATTAGTAGTGTGCCCAAAATAATTGTGGCGAGTGGGTGATTAGTAATACTAATTTAGGTCTTGTTGGATATTTTATAAAACTAAGATAAAAGAAACTATAGATGAAAACATAAAATAATAAATAAAATAAAAGGGAAAAACAAAACAAACAAAAGGAGAACAACAACCCCCAGCCAACTGCCCAAAGACGCCATCGCCCAACTGGGCATCCAACCCACCAGCCCAGCAGCCCACCGCCTATCGCACCCTTATCCCCATGGGCAACCGAAACCCTAGCGGTTCCCACACCACTCGCCCCCCCTCGCACCACCCACACGCTCTCCCCCCACTCCCCCGATCCAGATCGGGATCAGGCGACCACGACCCGCCCCGCCGACCCATTGCTGCCCGAGCCCTCGTCGGAACCACCTCGCCGCCCTCCCCGCCGGACTCCCTCTGCCTCCCCTCGGTCTAGATCGGGGGATCGACCCCGATGCCGCCGCCCGGGACCACATCGCCGGAGCCGCCACCGCCGCCTTCCACCTCGACCTCCCCGTCCTCGACCGGCCCAACTGGACTGCTTCTTCCTCGTCTCCTCAAAGTCCCTGACCGGATCTGGGCCGCGCCCCTGGCACCCCCGACGTCGTCGCCGTACACCGTCGCCGCCTCGTCCCGCCGCTGCTTCGACGGAGCCATCCACCGTCATCGTCGCCTCCTCGTCCTCCTCCCCAAGCCCCGTTGCCCCGAACGCTACGGACCCCTGTGAGCCGCTACCCCTCTCCTCTCTCCTCTGCCTCGTTTCGCCGACGCTACCACGCGCCACCTGCGTCTCCCGTGGCTATGCCTCGCCTCGCCCACGGCCATCATTGCCGGTTGCCTCGCTTGCCCGCCTCGCCGTGGCTGGCCGCGCCGTCTCATCACGCTCCAGCCTTGCAGCCACCCTCCGCCGGGCGCCCCATCAGGTTCCCGGTGGCTCGCCATTTATCGCCCGAATGGCCTCCATTCGCCGGCGACCATCTGCTTCGCTCGGCTGGTGCCTCGCAACAACGCCAGAATTGTCGCCCGCAAGGCCTCTTTGGGCCAATGACCTGTGGGGCCCCACCCCCCCAGAACGAGTTTTATAAAAAAAGAGAGAAAAAAGTAATAATAAAAATAAATTTAATTAATTAATTAGCTAATTAACTAAATTAATTAAGTTAATTAATCATAATTAGATTGATTTAATCACTATTAACCTAATTAACTACTATAGTTAACTTAACTAATCATTAACTAAACTAATTAGCTTTGGTTAGTTGGTTAGCGATCGATGACATCTTGGGACCCACACGTCAGATTGACCCAGTCAACCCACATTGTTGATGGCGTCATGGTGACGTCATGATGACGTCGACAAACAACATTACGGATAATGTTGTTTTAAAAAAGTTAAATAAATCCTAAAAATGATTTAAATCTTTTAAAATTAATATAAAATAAACCGTAGCTCAGATGAAAATACTTTCTACATGAAAGTTGCTCAGAACGACGAGATGAATCCGGATACGCAGCCCGTTCGTCCGCCACACATCCCTAACCTATCGAACTCGTAAATTTCCCCTTCGGCTCCTCTGCCCGAAAACGCGAAACACCGGGAATACTTTCCCGGATGTATTCCCCCTTCACCGCTATCGCCTCATACCGCGTTAGGGCACGCCTAGCATCACACATTGCTTTGTCATGCATCGTTATGCATCTGTCTGGATTGTATTCATTGTATTCATTGTTTCTTCCCCCTCTTCTTCCGATAGACACCGAGACCGACGCTGCTGCTGCCCCGTTCGACTACGGTGTTGACGACCCCTCTCTCTTGCCAGAGCAACCAGGCAAGCCCCCCCCCCTTGATCACCAGATATCGCCTATTCTTCTCTATACTGCTTGCATTAGAGTAGTGTAGCATGTTATCGCTTTCGATTAATCCTATCTTCTTTGCATAGCACCGCCCTTGCTACTCTTGTTGTTACCTTTACCGCTATCCTACTGCTTAGTATAGGATGCTAGTGTTCCATCGGTGGCCCTACACTCTTGTCCGTCTGCCATGCTATACTCTTGGCTGTGATCACTCGGGAGGTGATCACGGGCATATACTATATACTTTACACTATTACATTACATGATCTTTGTTCAAGATGAAATTTGAAAGACGGTGGCTCCATCCCGGTAGAGGTGGGCCTGGGTTCCCCGACGGCCCCGATCGTTATTTAATGGCAGAGCGGCGGGGCAGGTTGAGACCACCTAGGAGAGAGGTGGGCACTGGCCTGGTCGGCGTTCATGGATACTTAACACACTTAACGAGATCTTGGTATTTGATCCGAGTCGGCCATTTGGTCTATACGCACTAACCAACTCTGGCGGGAACAGTTATGGGCACTTTCGGCGTCGTGGTATCGGCCGAAGCTTGCCGTGACGTCGGCCGGCCAGGCGGCGCGCTACCGGATTGGAACGTAGGCCTGCTCTTGTATTAAGGGGCTAGTTACGCTTCCGTCGCGTCACATAGCGTGCAGAGTGTGCTAAGGCGATGGGCCCGGACCCACTGCGCTTAGGTTTAAGACCGGCGTCTGGCCTCTCTGTTGTGCCTAGGTGGGGCTGCGGCGTGTTGATCTTCCGCGGTAGGGCATGACCCGTAAAAGTGTGTCCACCAAATGGGATCAAGCGTGTTGGGTTATGTGGTGCACCCTAGGAAGTTAATCTATTCGAATAGCCGTGATTTTCGGTATGGACGACTTGGAGTTGTACCTTGACCTTATGACAACTAGAACCAGATACTTAATAAAACACACCCTTCCAAGTGCGGATACAACCCGGTGGTCGCTCTCTATCGTGGTTATGAGGAGGGATTGCGGGTAGGATTATGCTATGCGATGTTACTTGGAGGACTTGATCTACTCTCTTCTACATGTTGCAAGATGGAGGCTACTGAAGCATAGTCTTCGACGAGATTAGCTATCCCCTCTTATTACGGCATTCTGCAGCTCAAATTGATATGGCCCTTTACACATATATCCATGCATATGTAGTGTAGCTCCTTGCTTGCGAGTACTTTGGATGAGTACTCACGGTTGCCTTGTTCCCCCTTTTCCCCCTTTCTTTACCCGATTGCTGCAACCAGACGATGGAGCCCAGGAGCCAGACGCCACCGTCGATGACGACTACTACACTGGAGGCGCCTACTACTACGTGCAGCCCGCGGACGACGACCAGGAGTAGTTAGGAGGATCCCAGGCAGGAGGCCTGCGCCTCTTTCGATCTGTATCCCAGTTTGTGCTAGCCTTCTTAAGGCAAACTTGTTTAACTTATGTCTGTACTCAGATATTGTTGCTTCACGACTCGTCTGTGATCGAGCACTTGTATTCGAGCCCTCGAGGCCCCTGGCTTGTATTATGATGCTTGTATGACTTATTTATGTTTTAGAGTTGTGTTGTGATATCTTCCCGTGAGTCCCTGATCTTAATCGTACACGTTTGCGTGTATGATTAGTGTACGATTGAATCGGGGGCGTCACACCAAGCTTTGGACAAACATTAATTCCAGCAAATATATTCTCAAATATTTCATCCTCATCAAACATAGCTTCCCCAAGCTTGGGCCCTTTCATATCATAATCATAATCACTCTCATCATTAAAAATTTTGATAGCACCAATAGTATAGCAATTATCATCAACACAATGAGTAGTAGGAGCAACATAATTTGGGAGGGATACCTTTCTACCTTTGTTGCTCCTTCTTTTATTTTTCTTCTTCACATTATGTGTGGGTTCAACCTTCCTCTTTGAGCTCCTTATTGACGAGATTGGTTGAATAGAAAGATCCTCCTCGTTACCTGATTCATCATAAGAAATAATAGGAGGAGATTGGGAAGTCTCTTCCCTTTCATTAGTATTCTCTTCATCTTCTATTTGCTTTCTTTTCTTTAGGTAATTGGCAATATAAGGATTTTCAAGGCAATTCTCCGCACAAAACATATAAATCTTTTCTAGATCAATATTAATAAAATGCTTAAGATTAAATTCTGGAATAGGCTTAGTTAAACGTTTCAACTCTTCACAACCCAAAAGCAATCTAAGTTCATTGTAATGAGAAAGGGAGATCAAATCATCACAATTTTTGGACACGATCCGATCATGAAACAATTTGCATTGGAGATGTAAATAATCTTGTTTATTGCAAAATTCACAACGGAAAGATATCTTAAATTCTCCGCACTCTTATCTAGCCTTTCTTGCAACTTCTTAGTTTCTAAATACTTATGCCTCTTGCAATATATATCTTCTTTATTTGGTGTGTTAATGCAAACATGCACTCCACAAAAGTTGACATGCTTATGAGAGATATTTTCATCATGACTAGAGCAATCATCATTAGTACTATTGATATTCAAGGAGTTTATACTAACAACATTGCAATCATGCTCATCATTCAAAGATTCAGTACCAAGCATTTTAATGCACTCTTCTTCTAGCACTTGAGCACACTTTTCCTTTCCATCAAACTCACGAAAGATATTAAAATGACGAAGCGTATGAGACAAACTTAACTCCAATTTTTTTGTGGTTTTCTTTATAAACTAAACTAGTGATAAAACAAGAAACAAAAAGATTCGATTGCAAGATCTAAAGATATACCTTCAAGCACTCACCTCCCCGGCAACGGCGCCAGAAAAGAGCTTGATGTCTACTATGCAACCTTCTTCTTGTAGAGCGTTGTTGGGCCTGCAAGTGCACATGTTTGTAGGACAGTAGCAAATTTCCCTCAAGTGGATGACCTAAGGTTTATCAATCCGTGGGAGGCGTGGGATGAAGATGGTCTCTCTCAAGCAACCCTGCAACCAAATAACAAAGAGTCTCTTGTGTCCCCAACACACCCAATACAATGGTAAATTGTATAGGTGCACTAGTTCGGCGAAGAGATGGTGATACAAGTGTAATATGGATGGGATAAAGGTTTTTGTAATCTGAAAATATAAAAACAGCAAGGTAACTAATGATAAAAAGTGAGCATAAACGGTATTGCAATGATAGGAAACAAGGCCTAGGGTTCATACTTTCACTAGTGCAAGTTCTCTCAACAATAATAACATAGATAGATCATATAACAATCCCTCAACATGCAACAAAAAGTCACTCCAAAGCCACTAATAGCAAAGAACAAACGTAGAGATTATGGTAGGGTACGAAACCACCTCAAAGTTATTCTTTTGGATCGATCTATTAAAGAGTTCATACTAGAATAACACCTTAAAACAAAAATCAACCAAAACCCTAATGCCACCTAGATACTCCATTGTCACCTCAAGTATCCGTGGGCATGATTATACGATATGCATCACACAATCTCAGATTCATCCAACCAACATAAAAGTACTTCAAAGAGTGCCCCAAAGTTTCTACCGGAGAGTCAAGAAAAGCGTGTGCCAACCCCTATGAATAGGTTCATGGCGGAACCCGCAAGTTGGTCACCAAAACATACATCAAGTGGCACGTGATATGCCATTGTCACCACAGATAAACACGGCAAGACATACATCAAGTGTTCTCAAATAAAGACTCAATCCGATAAGATAACTTCAAGAGGGAAACTCAATTCATAACAAGAGAGTAGAGGGGGAGAAACATCATAAGATCCAACTATAATAGCAAAGCTCGCGATACATCAAGATCGTGCCATAGAAAGAACACGAGAGAGAGAGATCAAACACATAGCTACTGGTACATACCCTCAGCCTCGAGGGTGAACTACTCCCTCCTCGTCATGGAGAGCGTCGGGATGATGAAGATGGTCACGGTGAGGATCCCCCCCTCGGCGAGTGCCGAACGGACTCCGAAAGGTTTTTGGTGGCTCTGAGAGGCTTGCGGCGAAACTCCCGATCTATCTTGATATATGATGGTTTTAAGTGCATTAGGGTTATATAGGCGAAAAGAAGTCGATTGGGGTGCTCGAGGGGTCCACGAGACAGGGGGCCGCACCTTGTAGGGGGGGGGGGGCGCCCCCTATCTGCTGGGCTCCTCGAGTATCTTCTGACTTGATCTCCAAGCCTCCAGGATGGTATTCTTCCAAAAAATCACGATGCCGAAGGTTTCATTCCGTTTGGACTCCGTTTGATATTCCTTTTCCTCGAAATACTGAAACATGCAATAAAACAACAATATGGGCTGGGCCTCCGGTTAGTAGGTTAGTCACAAAAGTAATATAAAAGTGAATAATAAAGCCCAATATTGCCCAAAACAGTAGATAATATAGAATGGAGCAATCAAAAATTATAGATACGTTGGAGACGTATCATACGTTGGTGGAGCAACATGGGCCCCACGAGGGTGGAGGGCGCGCCTCCTTACCTCGTGCCCTCCTGGTTGATGTCTTGACGTAGGGTCCAAGTCCTCTGGATCACGTTTGTTCCAAAAATCACGTTCCCGAAGGTTTCATTCCGTTTGGACTCCGTTTGATATTCTTTTTCTGCGAAACTCTGAAATAGGCAAAAAACAGCAATTTGGGCTGGCCCTCCGGTTAATTGGTTAGTCCCAAAAATAATATAAAAGTGTATAACAAAGCCCATTAATCATCCAAAACAGAATATAATATAGCATGAAGCAATCAAAAATTATAGATACGTTGGAGACGTGTCAGCCGGTATTCTCCCTCTTTGTGTAAACCTTGCATATTATGAGAGAAAAGGCATTGGAAATACTCCAAAAAGCATTATTATACATAAAACAACATAAATAAAAGTAGGAAAACATGATGCAAAATGGACATATCAACTCCCACAAGCTTAGACCTCTCTTGTCCTCAAGCGAAAAATGAAATCGAAAACATGTCCACATGCTTAGAGAGAGAGGTGTCGATAAAAACAAAATACGGACATAGAAGCATCATGTATATTATTATAATAGAAACAAACTTTATCATAGAACTTCTATCATAAACTTCTCATGAACAAATAACAATTCATCACAACTTTGAAGTATAAAGCATAAACTCTATTGAAAACCGACAAATTATGTTCTCCGTCAACTTTGCAATTACAATTCATCATCTTTTCAGGAAGGGTCACTCATGTCGCTTGAAGCTACGTCGGTATTTCCCCAAAGAGGAAGGGATGATGCAGCACAGCGGCGGTAGGTATTTCCCTCAGATATGAAACCAAGGTTATCGAACCAGTAGGAGAACCAAGCAACACAACGTAAACAGCCCCTGCACACAAATAACAACCACTCACAACCCGACGTATTAAAGGGGTTGTCAATCCCTTTCGGGTAACGGCGCCAGAAACGGTGCACGGACGGGAGAAAGTTGTAATAGATTAAATAAATAGACCGCAAATAAATAAAATTGCAGCAAGGTATTTTTGTATTTTTGGTTTAATAGATCTGAAAGTAAAAGCAAGGAAAAAGTTGATCGCAAGCAAATATATGAGAAAGAAGACCTTGGGGCCGTAGGTTTCACTAGTGGCTTCTCTCGAGAAAGATAGCAAACGGTGGGTAAACAAATTACTGTTGGGAAATTTATAGAACCTCAAATAATTATGACGATATCCAGGCAATGATCTATACATAAGCATCACGTCCAAGATTAGTAGACCGACTCCTGCCTGCATCTACTACTATTACTCCACACATCGACCGCTATCCAGCATGCATCTAGTGTATTAAGTTCATGAAAAAACGGAGTAATGCAATAAGAATGATGACATGATGTAGACAAGATCCGTTTATCTATATGGCGGTAGATATAGATCTCGTCTTTTTATCCTTAGTAGCAACGATACATACGTGTCGGTTCCCTTTCTGTCACCGAGATCGAGCACCGTAAGATCGAACCCACTACCGGGCACCTCTTCCAATTGCAAGATAAATAGATCAAGTTGACCAAACAAAACCCAAATATCAGAGAAGAAATACGAGGCTATAAGAGATCAAAGAAACTCAAATAACTTTCATGGATATACAAGGATATGGCTGATCATAAACTCAAAGTTCATTAGATCCCAACAAACACACCACAAAAAGAGTTACATCATATGGATCTCCAAGAGACCATTGTATTGAGAATTAAGAGAGAGAGAGAGAAAGCCATCTAGCTACTAACTATGGACCCGAAAGTCTACAAAGAACTACTCACGCATCATCGGAGAGGCACCAATGGAGGTGGTGAACCCCATCCGAGATGGTGTCTGTCGGGGAAGCTGATCTGGCCCACGAACACCTATGGGACTGGCGGACCGAGCCCCTTTCGGTTCGGCGGGGGGGCGGAGGTCGCACGAAGAGCAGATCGAGGCGAAGCACACGAGCAGTTTACCCAGCTTCGGAGCTCTCCGGAGAGATAACACTCCCTCTTCTTGCATGTCTCGAGTGTATTGAGTTCTTGCTCGGGGCGCTGAGTGCTCTGATACACACAAGCTGCTAACGAGACCGAGCGTGAGTGTTCTCTGGCTTCGAACCTTTCGACCCTCCCTCTACGTTGCGCATGGGCCTCCTTTTATATGCTAAAGGGGTCTCCGACAGGTGGCAACGTAGACAAGGGTAAAAGTGGAAAAGGAGTGGTTGGTACAGCTACTTGTACAGTGTATCACACCTAACCACGGCGGCGGGGACAAAGGCATTAAATGCCCGTCACGTCGCCCTAACGGTCTGAAAGGGACCGTCGAAGTGCCACCGCTTGCCATTGCGCTCCGTCAAGACGGACCTCTTGCCACGCTGCTACCGAAAGGTCCTGAGGCGACACGTTAGTGGATGTCTTTGGAGCCTTGGTCTGGTGGTGGTCTGCCGCGGCAAGCGCCTTGCCGCGGTTGTTGTCTTGTCGCGCCCGGAAGCTTGTCGCTCACCGGGCCTTCCCGGCAAGCTCCTCTCGCCGGGGCCTTGTCTCCTAGGTGCCATGGGTGGCCTTCCCGGCAAGCTCCTCTTGCCGGGGCCTTGTCTCCTTGGCTTGAATACTTTGTTCTTGAATGGCTCCAAAGGAACCACGGAGGACCTTGGCGGTCACCCGGTAAGCCTTGCCTGGAGGGCTGCAACTGCCCGTGCACAAGTTCGGGATACTAGGGTACCCCTACTCTAGTACACCGGCAGGAGCCCCGGGCCTGGGCCACCTGCAGTGCCAAGCGCTGTTGGGCGGGCCCAAAAGCAGGCACGGCAGACGCAGCGGCACTGGGTTACGCCGTAACTTACCCCAGACCCACCACGCCCTACACGAACGGCACGCGTCGAATGCGGCGTTGTGTGAGAAATCGTGGGTGAGATCGTGGGTGGTTTCTTTATTCGGAAGACGGGCGTCCGCCCCTCCCTCTTTATAAGCAGGGAAGCAGGGGCAGTTCGCCCATCTCGCCAGATTCTTGTCCAATCTCGAAAAACCCCGCTGCTTCCCCTTCTTCCCAAGGTGAAGAGAGCAGCGCTCCGCTTCATCGCCACCAAAGATCACCAACGCCGTCGATCTCCCTCACCACCTCCGCCATGGCTCCGAAGCCGACAAGGGAAGGCCGTGAAGTCGGCCGAGGCGCAGCTTCTTGCGGCGCTGGGAAGGAGCGGGCAATCTTTCCCCAAGCTCGCCGTGAGGGAGCTGAGGAGTACTACTACCTCTTCTCGGTCGACGGAGACGCGAGCGCATCCAGCGCACGGAAGGTACTCCCAGCTGCTACTTGAACTGGCTCCGAATGGGTACCCTTTCTTCGCTGTTCTTCTCTGCGGGCTCTGCCCGCCTTTCTCTGAATTTTTCGTGATATCGTGAACACCTACGGGTTCCGCCTCGTTGACTTCACCCCCAATGCTGTTCTGACCATGGCAGTTTTCGCACATCTCTGCGAAAACTTTGTCGGAATCCATCCAAACGTAGCCCTTTTCCGCCACTTCTTCATGCCCCGAGTTGAGAGAGGGGAGCCTCTTTCGGTGGGATCGCTGGATCTCGAGGACCGCAAGAAGGAAGCTTATCTGGAGGAGAGCTCCGCAGCAAATGGGATGAGTGGAGAGCGGACTGGTGCTTTGGATTGTCGAGGAGAACCGCAGCCGTTCGCCAGCGCCAAACCTCGATGGCGGCAACGATTGGAGCGGTCGCCCCGGAAGACGCTTAGGCTGAAGATTGCCGTCATCCGGATCCTACGCTGAGGCTTGCCGGACTCACTGTGGCGCCCGTTGGCGCAGATTTCTTCGTCGCCGCATTGCCCCCCTGCAGAGAGGAGGAGACCCGCTGGGAGTTCGAGCAGCGGCGGATATCATGAGGCTGCGCCGGGCCTCAACTTCAATTTCAACTGTCCAGAACTGGACGCGATGCTCTTGGAGCTGTTCAAGCACGATCCACGAGCATCCGGGCGTTCAGTTGCCGAAGAATGTCGTCCATTGTGCAACAATTCCTCGCTCGACCGCATCCGTGCAATGATGCCGTTGTGCGACTTGCATGGAATCATTCCAAACTGGCAAGAGCCTGCAGATGACGTCGTGTGAGTGTTCTTTGACAGCCTGGTAGAAGTGCCGGTCCGCCCCGATGAACAGAAGAGCCTCACCCGCGACACCACCGATGATGAGATGCAGCGCATCGCCACCAGACTGGAAGAGGTGGCAGCAGCCGGTGCCGCGGGCGAGTTCGGATTCACCGTGGAGGCGGAAGCGTGAGGCGGCAAGCCTTGTCGAGCGAGGAGTTTGCGGCGAGGAAGAGCTTGTCGAACTGAAGCTGAGTCGAGAGCCGCCGAGGAGGCCTCCTCCCTCCTTCGTGACAGCTTGCCGCGGCGGAGCCCCCAGCTCCACCAAGAAGGCGTCTCCGCAAGGCCGAGACGAAGCGGGCGGCAGACGGAGTCAACAGCGGCCGCGCGCGACGCGCTCCATCGCTGGGCAAGCATCAAGCCGCTGGAGCACCTCACGCCGCTGCGGCAACTCGAAAGGGCCCTCGCAGACCATCGCTTCTACTACATGGCGGCCAAGGGAACCTACTCCTCCGCCTCGTCGTCTTTGGAGGCGAGCCAGGTGATCTCTCCGCGCTCGGCTCAAGCGAGGAAGAAGAAGAGTAAGATTCTTTGCAGCATTTGTAGTTCTTGACTTGTTGCTTTGTCTTGTATCTGATTTGCTTCACTCTGAACCCATTCCTTTTCGTGACGCCGCCCGTAGAGCGTCGAAGAGAGCCAAGGCCCCGTGATTGTCATCGAGGGCGAACCCACATGACGGCAGGAGGCGCGTCGAGACCACCTTGCCGGACGCGGCAACTCTTCCTCAAAGCAGCCCCAGTGCAGCCCCAGCGTAAGTATATGGTTTACTTCCTGCATTAGGCGTGCATGGGTGCCCTTTCTTCTTGATATCATTGCTGATTTGTGTAGGAAGCGAGCAGCCTTACCAGAGTGCCACAAGCCGCTCGACATGCCTTCTGCCCGACTACACCGCCAAGGGAGGATTCCCGGCAAGGGGCGTTCTCCGGCAAGGGAGACTTCTCCGGCAAGAAGGGCAGTTTTCGAAGGGACAGCTCTCCGGCAGGGACACCAGCGATCCCCAGTGGCGGAGACCATGACTGCAGACCCTAGCACAGGTAATCCTCTTGCTTGAAAACTTTCCTTGTGTTCTTCTTCTTCTGATTTTCTTTTTGAATATTTGCTTGACTTTTCTTCATTTTCCGGTCGTCGAGATCCATCCGCCACAGAGCCAATGGAGACCGAGGCCGCCCGGCGAGGGCCTTGCAGCAATCTTGGCAACGCCCTTGCCATCGGAGAAGAAGCTGGCGCTGACGAGCCCGCCGGCGAAGAGGCCGCCAAAACTGCCGCCACAGAAGCTGGCGAGGGGTCCGGCGATCACACTGACGGCCCTGAGGCCGCAGGAGCGCCAGGCGCTACACCGACCGCCGATCCCTCCACCGCCGCCGCAGCGTCAGGCTCCGAAGAGCCCCAGCCCGGCGCCTACCTGAAGGCCGGCGATGGCGTCTTCATCAAGCTCCCCTGGGCGTCGAGCTCCAGCGCCCGGCGAAGGAGAAACTTTGATGAAGAGCTGCTCTCCTCCGCTGGATCGACGCTGGTCGTCGCACCAAACAAAGCAGCGTGGCGAAGTTCGAGGAGGAGCAGCCATCTGCAGAAGCTGCCGCCGCTCTACCGCCCGACAAGCCAAGCTGGAATCCCGGGAAGCGCTTGTCGCGGCGGGAGCAGAACATCGAGAAGCGCGGAGGAGCTCCGGGGCCTCAACCAGGAAGCTCTCCGGTCCTTGGCAGAGGAGCGGGAGCGACTCGCCGAGGAGCGCAAAGCCTTCCTCCTTGAGAAGGCTGAGGCTGAGGAGCAACAGCGGCTTGCCGCCGAGAAGCTATCTGCGCAGGAAGGCGAGTTGGCGCAGAGGAAGGTTAATCTTGACAGCCATGAGGAGGATCTAGCCACGCGCGAGCAAACATTTGGCGGGGCTCTCAAGGAAGCAAAGGATCTTTGCCGCATTGCCGAGGCCGCCAATAAGGAGGCTGGAGGCAGAAGGTGATGCAGCCGAGGCCAATCTCAAGGAGAGCGGCGAGGAGCTTGCTGCACTCAAGCATGAGCGCGAGAAGGACGCCTACACTCTTGGCGAGGCTGCGGGGCCGTCTCGCCGAGAGGAGCAAGGAGCTCAGCGCCGCCAAGGACTCCAACGCAGATCTTGAGTTGAAGTGACCACCTTGACCCAGGCCGGACGGTGCCAAGGAGCAGGAGGTGGCCTTGAAGGAGAAGATCAAGGCCGAGGCGCTGGCTGGCGAAGTCTTCTTGCCGCCTTGAATACCTTTAGGGAGAATGTGGAGCCTTTGGACCGAGGGTCTTGTGGATGTTCTTTGCAGCCATCGACGGGGAGCTAAGCGCGTTGGGGATGGAGGATCTTGGATATTCCTCCGATGAGCACCTCCGACCCAGCGCCAAGCTCAGCTTGTTCTTCAAGGGCGTGGTGGCGGCCCTCCAGCGACTGGGAAGAAATCCCAAAGCAGCTGGCGAGGAGTCGCGCCGGATCTGCGCGGGAGCTCTTCAAAAGGTGCTGATGAAGGTGGCCTTCCGCAATCCAGGCCTCAACCTCACCAACGTCCTCAAGTCCTTGCCGCCGGATGCTGATGTGGAAGCGCTCAAGACCCTTGTCGCAGCCATCATGGACAGGGAGAGCGGGATCAAGAGGGTTGAGGGCGATCGCGTAGATTAGGCCGCCCGCTTTCTCTTTTTCTTGCCGCTGCTGGTCATGTTATGAGAACAATCTATTAGAGCTGCGACAAGCTATCTTGTAATATAACTCTATTTGGGTAGCAATTGCTATGTTATTTCCTTTACTTGGTTCCTTCCTTTGTATGTTTTTGCCCTCGCTTTTAGGGAACTTGTCATATGAGCACAGACACCGGTCATGACGCCGAGTCTTGAGACGTCAAGAATTCTTTGGCGGTGCTACCGACAAGAAACCTTGTCGCAACTAGTCGCAGCTCACTTAAGTTGTTGAGCGGACTCGAAACAAAGTAAGGCGCAACTAGCTACGAGTTGGTTCCTCCGCGCACAGGTTTTCCATACAAAATCACGGTCGTTCGAGGAAGATAACTTAAATTTTTAAAACTGATTGCTCAAACTTTAGCAACTTAGCTTTTACGTCGTTTGCTTCCAGTAAGGCTAGACTTCCTTGAGTGGCGCTTGGTCCACACCATTATCTTCTCCTTTCCCCGGCAAACTTGTGGGCGAGGGAACCTTCCTTTCTTTGAGAAAGAGAAAGAAGAAAATAAAGATATGGAGCCTTATGGCTCGTTATTGCTACGGGGTAGGTGCTACACAAAGTGTCAGATAACGCATGCAAAATAGAAGTAGAAAGCATGAAATTGACAAGATGTGCGAAGCACATTAGCTTTACTTATGCACGGGGTCTGCGCCCGGCTTTGTACAAAGGATTACATGCAACATCGGCAAGACTTGTACAAAAGGTGGTTGCGGAACAGGTTAAACAACGCGCCTCTGAGTAAAACTTACGAAGATGCTCAATGTTCGAGAGTTGCTCACGGAATGCCATCTTGGTCTCAAAGCGGACAGCGCCGAGGCCTAGTGACTTGTTTCACCCGGTAAGGGCCTTCCCACTTGGCGTCAACTTGTTGGAATTCTTGGCGGACTGAGCGGCGAAGAACAAGGTCGCCTTCCTCGAGACTTCGGCATTAACTTTGGCGGCTATGGTAGCGGCGCCAAAGCTTGCTGGTATCGAGCAGCTCGTCTGACGGCTGAAGGCGATCCTCCTCAAGGAGCAACGCGTCATCTTGTAAATCGCTGCTCTTGCTCAAGCTCATCATAAGCGAGCACTCGAGGTGATCCGTATCTGAGTTCCGTGGGAGAACTGCCTCTGCTCCATAGACTAGAGCGAAAGGTGTATGCGGCGATGGCTCGATTTGGCGTCGTCTGATCGACCAAGAACCGCAGCGGCTCCTCAATCCAGTTCTTTCCGCACTTGTGCAGCTCGTCGAAAGTTACGGTCTTGAGCCCGCGACGCTTCAAAGATTCGCCCTCTCCGCTTGACCGTTACTTCTCGGATGAGCAACGAAGCGAAGCGAACCTTGGCGCCAAGATCTTGGGCGTCTTGCATGAAGGTGCGGCTCGTGAATTGCGTGCCGTTGTCGGTGATGATCCTGTTAGGGATTCCGAAGCGGCAAACAATCGACCTAAAGAACTTGCTTATTGTTGTCTTGTCACCTTCCTCAAGCTTCCACTTCCGGCCACTTTGTGAACTTGTCGATTACAGCGTACAAGTACTCAAAGCCCCGACAGTCGGGGAAAGGGGCCGAGGATGTCGAGCCCCAGACGGAAATGGCGAGGATAAAGGGATCGTCTGGAGAGCTTGAGCTGGCTGGTGTATCTGCTTGGAATGGGCCAGCACGCTTCACACTTGGTTACTTGTGCGATTTGCATCCTGGAGGGCTGTCGGACAAAATAAACCTTGCCGGAGCAGCTTTCTTGGCAAGTGCTTTCTGATGCCAATGTGGTGACCACATATGCCTCCATGTATCTCTGCCAACAGCTTTTGTCCGTCTTCCGGTGAATACACTTCAATTTCACACCGTTGAGTCTTCTTACATGCAGTGTGTTGTCGACAAACTGGTACATACTTGACTGCCGGGCTACTCTTTCCGCTTCTTCTTGCTCTTGGGAAGTTCTCTGTCTGAAGGAAGCGGACAATCTCTTGTGCCCATCTTTGGAGCTTGCAGCTCGACAACAAGGACTAAAGGCACATCTGCTGCTGCGGGAACATCTGCTTCCACGGCGAGAACCTGCGGCTCGGTAGGAGCTTGACGTTCCCGGCAAGCTTGCCGGAGCAAAACTTGTCGAGGCGTCTGCTTCAACGGAACAAACCCTAGGGCTTGCCGGAGCATCGCTCCTCGGCACCTGGTGTTGATCTTGAGGACCTTCTTGGCGACTTGGAAGCTCTGCCGGGAAAATAGTCACACGAGATCAACTTCCTCTTCTTCTTTCTGTCCGGTTGATGGCGTTCTGGGCGGTTGAGTCAGCTTGAGCACAAAAATCCCTGGTTCCACAGGTAACTTAAGTGCAGCGCGCACTTGACGAACCATCGACAATGTCATTACGAGCTCTTGGAACATGTTCCATTTGTAGGCCGTCAAAGTGCTCTTCTAGCTTTCTCACTTCATCAACATAAGCTTCCATCAACGGACTCGATAACTCTTGTTCACTTGGCGGATGACAAGCTATGAGTCACCCACGACAATGAGCTTCTTGATCCCAAGGTCTCTGCGATCCACGAGACCGGCAAGCAAACCTTCATACTCTGCGGTATTGTTTGTTTCTTGCTCCTTGGGAAAGTGCATCCGGACTACGTGCTTGAGGTGCTCTCCGGTGGGTGCAACAAGTAGCACGCCCACCGGGCGCCTTGCGAGAAGGCACCATCAAAGTACATCAGCCACTCTTTGCTTGCTTCCTTGACGGGGATGCTCGTTTGGAATTTCTTCATCTTGTGTTGGCGTCCATTCTGCTATGAACTCCGCCAATGCTACGCTTTGGATAGTTGAAGTGCTCTCAAACTTGAGGCCAAAGCTTGACAGTTCAGTGCCCACTCGACAATCCTGCCTGTTGCCTCTGGGTTTTGCAAGATCCTCTTGACGGAAAAGCAGTGGCGACTGTGATCTCATGTGCTGGAAGTAATGGCGCAGCTTTCTCGAGGCCATGAGGAGGCCGAGCAATTTACGCACACCAGTACCTTGACCTAGCCCCCTGCAGAAGGGAACCGACAAAGTAAACTGGACGCTGCACCATTCTTTTACGCATCTTCTCATGCGTCTGCGTAGATCCAACCTTGTCGGGATCGAGCTTGCGGTGAAGCCCCACCTTTCGTCATTTGGATGCATCTGCCATGGTTGCTAGCTCATCATCTGCCTCCCTCTCCGCTACTAACGCAGCACTAACCACTTGATTGGTTGCCGCTATATACAGCAGCAACTTCTCTTGTGGCTTAGGTGCGACAAGTGTTGAGTGGAAGACATGTATCTCTTCAAGTCTGCAGCGCAGCCTCCGCTTCCTCGAGTCCATTTCATCGGACCTGCCTTTTTCAAAATTTTGAAAAATGGCGTATGCGCTCAGCAGAACCTAGAGATAAACCTGCTGAGAGCAGCTCGCAACCGCAAGTCTTCGTACATCCTTGACGCGCTTTGGTGCTTCAATCTGCTCAATGGCCTTGATCTTGTCGGGATTGGCTTCAATTCCCCGCCGAGACCACGAAGAACCCGAGAAGCTTGCGGAAGGGACTCCAAACACACACTTCTCGTGGTTGAGCTTGAGGTTGATCTTGCGCAGATTTGCAAAGGTTTCGTCTAAATCTTGAATCAGAGTCGCCTTGTCCTTGCTTTTGACCACTGTGTCATCCATGTAGGCTTCCACATTTCTGTGCATTTGCGGCTCAAAAGCGTCATGGACTGCTCTTGCAAATGTTGAACCAGCATTCTTTAATCCGAAAGGCATCCGTACGAAACATTATGTGACACATGGGGTGATGAATGCGGTCTTCTCCTCATCCTCTTATGCCATGAAGATCTGATGATATCTCGAGTATGCATCCGAAATGAAAGCAAATCACATCCGGCCGTGGAGTCAACAATCTGGTCGATCTTGGCGGCAAGGGAAATGGGTCTTTGGGACAAGCTTTATTGACATTCGTAAAGTCGATACAAAGCCTCCATTTCCCGTTTGCCTTCTTGCATACAACTACAGGATTGGCCAACCACGTAGGATGGAGCACTCCTCGACAAGGCCTGCTGCTTCCAATTTCTTGATTTCTTCTGCGATGAATTCTTGGCGCTCCTTTGCACCTTCTCGACTTTCGCTTGACGGGCCGTGCATGAGGACAAACGGCAAGATGGTGCTCAATTACTTTCACAGGAACACGGGGATGTCAGACGGTTGCCACGCAAACACGTCGACGTTCGCCCACAGGAAAGCAACGAGTGCGCCTTCCTATTTAGGGTCGAGAGTGGCATTGATGGTGAAGGTACCACCAGTGCCGTCCTCCTTGGCGGATACCTTCTTGGTCTCTGGCGGAGCTGCCATCGTCTTCTTACACTTGCCGGTGGAGCTCGATGGTGCGTCCTCGACGGTAGCGCAGCACTCGAAGAGGTGCGCTTGCCGGAGTGGGCATCGAGCTCTTGCCGGACTTGGTCTTCTTCTTCGCCCCGAGAGCTTCAGCGGCAAGTGGCTTGCAATCTGCTGCAGCTGTTGCTTCCCGGTAGATCTTGTCGGCGCAGATAAGAGCATCCTTCTTGTCGCCAGGGACAGAGATGACACTTATCGGCCTGGCATCTTGAGCATGTTGTATGCATAGTGAGAGGCTGCCATGAATTTGGCGAGTCTTTGGACGGCCAAGTATCCCATTGTAAGGCAATGGAAAGTCGACAACGTCAAAAGTGACCCTCTCATCCTGAAGTTCAACTTCGCTGCCAAATGTCACCGCAACGTGATCTTTCCCTTGACTTGCTCCTTCCCGGATTGATTCCTTGGAATGTGCCGATCTCTTGAGCTCGCCATCAGGGATCTGGAGTTTCTGGAGCACCGCGGAGGAGATCAGGTTCAAGCTGGCCCCGCCGTCAACTAGCATCTTAGTCACCTTGAGGTTGCGGATAGTTGGTGAAACCAACATCGGCAAGCACCCTACCGTAGTTACGCGATTAGGGTGGTCCTCAATATCAAAGATGATAGGCGTGCTGGACCATTTCAGAGGCTTGCGTGACTCGACGGATGGTTCTGCCGCATTGACTTCCCGCATCCACTGCTTGAGCTAGCGGTGTGAAGTATGCAGAGAAGCACCGCCGTCAATGCACAGGACCTCTGTGGCTTTCTGGAACTCCTGCTCATCGGTCTCGTCATCATCCATGTCTTCATCATCGTCGTCGTCTTCATCCTTGTCGCGGCCGCGGGGAGGTCTGTCTCCTTGCCGCTGCTTGGCCTTGCCGCGGCGCCCTCCCCGGCCGGGACGTTTCTTGCTAGCTCCTCCAGCACCTTCCCGGGCCTTCTCCTTGTCGCGTCGTTCGTATTCAGCCTTTTGCTGCTCGACAAGCTGCTCGACCTTTTGCAGCCACAGAGGTCATGGCCCTTGGTGCGGTGGATCTTGCAAGATCTTGTTTGTTGGAGCCGTCACCTTGTCGGCGACCGCCACAACTGGCAGTTGGTGCCAGCGGCAACCTCCTTGCCGGAGCTACCAGCTTTGGCTTTCTTGGCGCCACCTCCGTTGCGGACTGCTCAACAACTAGCACATCTTTGCCTTTCTTCTTCCTGTTGTTCCGCCACCGGTTTTTCTTTGCCGGGCGGTCTCCTCACTATCGAGATCCTCCCGCTTCAAAGTATTCTCTCCGAGGAGTCTCCTCCTTCCTCAAGACGCACACTTGTCGGCCAGGGGCATATAGCTCACCGACGCGTCTACGATCTTGCACATTGCCATCTCCTCCCGCATCCTGCGGTTTCGCATGTTCGATGGAACGCGCTGATTACCGGCGGGGTGGACATCCGGATGTTGTCTGTCTGTGGCTGAATCTCTGAATGTACTTGCGCGGGGCTCTCCTTCCTTCGGGCGGCGAGATGAAGGTCGCTTTTTTGGCCATGGGGCTTGTGGCGCTGTAAAGCGCCGACAAACTGATGGCATAGATCTGCCCAAGAGGATATGGAGTTGTCCGGCAAGTGCATGAGCCAGATCGACATTGGGCTTGAGCACCGGTGAAGTAGTTGGCCAGGATCTTGTCGTCTCGCCCCGCAGCTTGCACCGCGATGGTGTAGATGCCGAGGAACTCCGACAGATGCGTCTTCTTTGTCGTACTTCTCTGCATGCGTCGGCTTGAAATTCTTCTTGTTGGGCCATCGACTTGCCGCAGCTCACGAGTGAACGCAGGGCAACCTACAGCGTCTGACAAGTCGCCTGGTTCCCCTAGTGCATGCAGGTCGACAGAGGGCCCAGCGCGCTGGTCCGATTGACGCCGCGCTTCTCTTCGGCGCTCGATGCGAGTACGAGCGTCTTCTCGCTGTCGTTCGTGAAGAACTTGGCGCCCGATCGCGACGAGCTCGTGGATCCGATGATGCGGTGGAGTCATTTGTCGAGGTGGATCCGGCGAAGTCGGTGATCTTGGCCTTCGGGCGGAGAGTGCAGGTGGTTGCACCCCACGGTTTGCCGCCACCGGCTCGTGTTTGGCAGTCCTGCCGCGGTAGCGATGCACTTTCGGTTGCAGCGGGCGTCGCCGTTGGCAAAGCCGATGAGACTACGAATGGTGGCCCTCCATTCATCGACCTTGTCGGCTGTTGGAGGGTAATCCAGAGCGATTGAGCTCTCGCCAAAGCTTCGCTTGAGTGGTGGGTGGCGATGGCAAGCGGCGCGAGGAGCGGATATGCTCGGACTTCTAACTATGTTAGAAGGAGCGATATCCGTCAGCGACCGATGCCGCTTCGCGCCAACATGTTGGCATGCATGCTAGTCTTGAGCATCCCGAGATCCACCAGCTCGATCTTGGTCCAATGAGCGTATGGCGTTGTGAATACCATGACGCTGTCGGTCCCGCGCCTCCTGAGACGGGCGCGGTGCATGTACGGACGCCGAGGTCTGCGCAGCCTTGTCCTTGGACTTGGCAGCACCGTGGGCTCCCCCGTCGACGTCCATTCTTCCGCCGGTGTCTACCCCACCACCCGTTTGCTCCGGTGGTGGTGGGTTCGACGCGGACGGAACATCTGCCGCCGAGGCCTTCTTATTCGGTGGCATGTCGATGAAGATGATGAAGATCTAGCTCGTGTGGACGCCGGATCAGGTTCACACAATCTCGACGCCCCCTACCTGGCGCGCCAAAGATGTCAGGGAAGCTGATCTGGCCCACGAACACCTATGGGACCGGCGGACCGAGCCCCTTTCGGTTCGGCGGGGGGCGGAGGTCGCACGAAGAGCAGATCGAGGCGGTTAACACGAAGCAGCTTTACCCAGCTTTGGAGCTCTCCGGAGAGATAACACTCCCTACTGCTGCATGTCCGAGTGTATTGAGTTCTTGCTCAGAGCGCTGAGTGCTCTGACACACAAGCTGCTAACGAGACCGGCGTGAGTGTTCTCTGGCTTGAACCTTTCGACCCTCCCCCACGCTATGCATGGGCCTCCTTTTGTATGCTAAAGGGGTCTCCGACAGGTGGCAACGTAGACAAGGGTAAAAATGGAAAAGGAGTGGTTGGTATAGCTACTTGTACAGTGTATCACACCTAACCCTGACGGCAGGGGACAAAGGCATTAAATGCCCGTCTACGTCGCCCTAACAGTGCAGAAAGGGACCGTCAGGGGCGCCACCGCTTGCCACGATGGCAATCTTGTCGATCTTGCTTGCCACCGCTCCGTGGCCAAGACGGCCTCTTGCCACGCTGCGATGCTGGAAAGGTCCTGTGGCGACACGTTAGTGGATGTGCTGGAGCCGCAGTACAAAGTGGTGGTCTGCGCGGCAAGCGCCTTTGCCATGATTGTTGTCTTGTCGCGTCCGGAAGCTTGTCGCTCATCGGGCCTTCCCCAAGCTCCTCTTGCCGGGCCTTGTCTCCTAGGTGCCTTGGGTGGCCTTCCGGCAAGCTCCTCTTGCCGGGGCCTTGTCTCCTTGGCTTGAATACTTTGTTCTTGAATGGCTCCAAAGGAACCACAGAGGACCTTGGCGGTCACCCGGTAAGCCTTGCCGCGGAGGGCTGCAACTGCCCGTGCACAAGTTCGGGATACTAGGGTACCCCTACTCTAGTACACCGACAGTGTCTAAATTGGATCTGGTGGTTCTGGACTCTGCGGTGGCTGGATGAATATTTTGTCAACTCCCCTAGGGTTTCTAGAATATTGGGGTATTTATAGAGCAAAGAGGCGGTCCAGGGGGCACCCGAGGTGGGCACAACCCACCAGGGCGCGCCTGGGCCTCCTGGCGCGCCCTGGTGGGTTGTCCCCTCCTCGGGACTCCCCCAGGTGCAACCAGGGCCAAACTTCTTCCTTCTGGTCCATAATTTTTTTTCGTAAAGTTTCGTGGCATTTGGACTCCGTTTGATAAGGATTTTCTGCGATGTAAAAAACATGGAAAAAACAGCAACTGGCACTTGGCACTATGTCAATAGGTTAGTACCAAAAAATGATATAAAATGACTATAAAATGATTATAAAACATCCAAGATTGATAATATAACAGCATGAAACAATCAAAAATTATAGATACGTTGGAGGCGTATCAGCATCCCCAAACTTAACTCCTTCTCGTCCTCGAGTAGGTAAGTGATAAAAACATAATTTTTGATGTGGAGTGCTCTCTATCATGTCATATCATATTCTTTTCTTTATAGCATGGACATTTGGACTTTTTATGTGATTCAAAGCAATAGTATTGTTTTGACATAATAATTTAGATACTCAAGCATATCAACAAGAAACCATGTCTTTCAAAATATCAACGCTAAAATGAGTTATCCCTAGCCCATCATGCTCAAACATTGATCCATTCATGAAACACACTCGATTATTAACTACACCCAATACTTAAGTACAATCATATTGCCTTCTAGTTGGTGCTTTTTATAAGAGAAGATGGAGACTAAAATTTCAAAATAAAAATTGCATAAAGTAAAAGAAAGGCGCTTCGCAGAGGGAAGTAGGGATTTGTAGAGGTGCCAGAGCTCAAAGCGAAAAACTTAGAGATAAAAACATTTTGGGAGGTGTATCCATCCCACCAACGAAAACGACTTAGAGTTCCCAACACTTTCCATGCTAGATATGCCACAGGTGGTTCCCAAACAGAAAATAAAGTTTATTCCTTTTTCCACCATACTTTCACTTTCCATGGCTAACAGTATCCATGGGGTGCCCTCCATACCAACACTTTCCAAGGAATTTATTATTTGACAACATAAAGTAAATTTTTTTTTGCATTTCGGGACTAGGCATCCCTAATACATTTGCCTTACTCTCGTGCAATGACAAGTGAATAAACACTCATCTTGAGAATAACACATCTAGCATGGAAAATATTAGCCACCCGTTACAGTTCCGTGAGCGAAAAAAACACACAAAAGAGAAGTTTATTTGAAAAATAGAGATGGCACATGCACATTTGCTTAGAACGGCAAAAGAATATCGCATATAGGTAGATATAGTGGACTCATGTGGCAAAACTGGTTTAAAGGATTTTGGATGCACAAGTAGAGGTCATACTTAGTGCAAAATGAAGGCTAGCAAAAAGATTGGGACGCGACCAACCAAGAAACGAATAATCTCATAAGCAAGCATTAAGCATATTTAACATCGAATAATGCACCACAAGTAGGATATAATTTTCATTGCATGATTATTGACTTTCGTGCATGCATAGGGAATCACAAGCCTTAACACCAATATTCTTACTAGAGCACAATTACCCACCAACATAACTCACATATCACATCATCATATCTCAAAACTATTACTAAGAATCAAGTTTATTTTGTCCAATGATCTTCACGACATTTTTTATTTCTTTATCCTTCTTGGATATCTATCACTTTGGAACTAATTTTCATGTGTTGCTTTTCATAAGCTCAAACAAATATAAGTGAAGATCATGAGCATAACAAATTTTCTTTCTCTCAAAATAATTTAAGTGAAGCAAGAGAGAATTTCTTCAAAATTTTACTAACTCTAAAATAAATATAAGTGAAGCAAGAGAGCATTTCTTCAAAAATACTAAGCACACCGTGCTAAAAAAGATATAAGTGAAGCACTAGAGCAAGTCCATTGCTCATAAAAATTTAAGTGAAGCATAGAGAGCAATTCTAACAAGTCATGACATAATTTTGGCTCTCTCAAATAGGTGTGTCCAGCAAAGATTGATGACTTAAAACACAAAATAAAACAAGCAAAGACTCATATCATACAAGACGCTCCAAGCAAAACACATATCATGTGACGAATAAAAATATAGTCTCGAGCAAAATATCGATGGTCGTTAGAAGAAAGAGGGGATGCCACTCGGGGGCATCCCCAAGCTTAGTTGGTTGCTCATTCTTGGATAATAGCTTGGGATACTGGGGCATCCCCAAGCTTAGGCTCTTCTATCCTTCTTTCATCCATCGTAAGATAACTCAAAACTTGAAAACCTCAATCACACGAAACTCAACAAAACCTTCGTGAGATTCGTTAGTGTAAGAAAGTAAACCGCTACTATAAGTGTTGTATCAAACCAATTCATATTTATTTTTTGTATTATATCTATTGTACTCCAACTTTTCTATGGCAAAAACTCATCAAAGAAAACCATAGAGCCATCAAAATAAGCACACAACACAAAGAAAACAGAACCTGTCAAAAGAGAACAGTCTGTAGCAATCTGACTTGAACGAAAACTTCTGGAACTCCAAAAATTCTGAGAAAATAGGACAACCTAAGCAATTTTTATATTAATCTTCTGCAAAAAGAATCAGGGCAAAAGCTCTTTTTTAATAAAAAAGGATTAATTTCGTGAGCGCAAAGTTTCCGTCTTTTCAGCAAGATCAAACCACTGTCACCCAAGAAGATCCTATCGGTTCTACTTGGCGCAAACACTAAATTAAACATAAAAACACAATCATAATAGTAGCATAATTGTGTTAACACTCAAGAACAGAAAGCAAAAAGAACAAATAAATTTTATTCATTGGGTTGCCTCCCAACAAGCGCTATAGTTTTACGCCCTTAGCTTGGCATAAGGCAAGGATCTAAGTTTTGTCTTCTTTGGTTCGAGATCCATAAGATGCCCTCATGCTTGCATAAGGTGGCTTAATTCTAGTTCTAGGAAAGTGTTCCATACCCTTCCTCAAAGGAAATTGGAACTTAATATTGCCTTCTTTCATATCAATCACGACACCGATAGTGCGTAAAAATGGTCTACCAAGAATAATTGGACAAGACGGATTGCAATCAATATCAAGGACAATAAAATATATGGGCACATAATTCCTATTTGCAAGAATAATAACATCATTAAATCTTCCCATAGGCTTTTTAATAGTAGAATCCGCCAAGTGCAAATTCAAAGAACATTCTTCAAGATTAGTAAGACCAAGCACATGACATAAAGATTTCGGAATTGTAGAAACACTAGCACCCAAGTCACACAAAGAAAAACACTCATAATTTTTAATCTTGACTTTGATAGTAGGTTCCCATTCATCATGCAATTTTCTAGGAATTGAAACTTCTAATTCCAATTTTTCTTCAAGAGCTTTCATCATAGCATCAACAATATGTTTAGTAAAAGCTTTATTTTGTTCATAAGCATGGGGTGAATTTATCATGGATTGCAACAAAGAAATACAATCAATCAAAGAGCAACTATCATATTTAAAGTCTTTGTAATCCAAAAGAGTGGGCACATCACTAGCTAAAGTTTTGACCTCTCCAAACCCACTTCCATCAATTTTCTTAATAAGATTTTCACCCTCCGAAATATTGGGACGCCTTCTACCTAAAGTTGACTCTTCTCCAGTCCCTTTTTCATCACTCTTAACTTCACTAAACAAGGAATCAATAGAAGAAACACCAATCATTTTAAGATCTTCATCATCTTTGCAATAATAATCACTAGAAAAGGCTTTCTCTAAAAATTCTCTTTTAGCTCTAAGCATAGCTGTTATTTTCTTACTTTCATCCATAGAAACATAGACTACTTTAGGCACAAAAAAATTCATCTTGAGATTTTCCACATCATGAGAAATTCTATCAAAACACTTCTAGACAAATCATCAATCTTATTCAACTTTTCTTCTATGGAAGTGTTGAAAACTTTTTGTGTGTTGATAAATTCTTTAATATTATTCTCAAGATCAGAGGTGTTCTTATTATTATTATAAGATTGATTTCCATAGGAATTACCATAATTATTAGAGGAATTACTAGGAAAAGGCCTAGGGTTAAAATTACCTCTATAAGCATTATTGTTGAAATTATTTCTAGAGATAAAATTCACATCAATGGCATCACTATTGTGCTCAATCAAAGTAGACAAAGGCATATCATTAAAATCAACAGGAGCACTTTTTACTAGCAACCAATTTCATAAGAGCATCAACTTTATCACTCAAAGAAGAAATTTCTTCAACCAAATTAAGTTTTTTACTAGTAGAGCTCTTTCGGTATGCCAATGTGAATAATTTGCCATGATATTATCAAGCAATTTGGTGGCTTAACCCAAAGTAATTTCCATAAAAGTTCCACCCGCGGCAGAATCTAAAAGATTACGAGAAACAAAATTCAATCCTGCATAAATTTTTTGTATGATCATCCAAAGATTTAACCCATGAGTTGGGCAATTCCTTAGCATCATTTTCATCATTTCCCAAGATTGTGCAACATGCTCATGTTTAGGTTGCTTGAAATTCATGATCTGGGTTCTAAGGGAAATAATTTAAGGGAGGAAAATACTTAGTGATGAAAGCATCTTTGCACTTATTCCAAGAATCAATACTATTACGAGGCAAAGAAGAGAACCAAATTTTTGCAGAATCACGCAAAGAGAACGAAAATAATTTCATCTAGACCACATCATTGTCCACATCTTTTTTCTTTTGCATATAGCATAATTCCACGAAGGTATTAAGATGGGACGCGGCATCCTCATTAGGAGTACCGGAAAATTGGTCTTTCATAACAAGATTCAGCAAAGCAGTATTAATATCACAAGACTCCGCACTAGCGGCGGGAGGAGCAAGCGGAGTGCCAATAAAATCATTGTTGTCGGTACTTGAGAAATCACATAACTTGGTGTTCTCTTGAGTCATGATGACCACACGACAATATTGCACTCAAAAATAGATCCGGCAAGAAAACGGCGAACGGAAAAAGAGAGGCGAATAAAACGGCAAATTTTTGTGAAGTGGGGGAGAGGAAACGAGAGGCAAATGACAAATAATGTAAATTGCGAGGAAATGAGATTTGTGATTAGGAACCTGGTATATGTTGAAGGTCCTCCCCGGCAACGGCGCCAGAAATTCATTTTGATGTCGCTTGAAGCTACGTCGGTATTTCCCCAAAGAGGAAGGGATAATGCAACACAGCGGCGGTAGGTATTTCCCTCAGATATGAAACCAAGGTTATCGAACCAGTACGAGAACCAAGCAACACAATGTAAACACCCCCTACACACAAATAACAACCACTCACAACCCGACGTGTTAAAGGGGTTGTCAATCCCTTTTAGGTAACGGCGCCAAAAACGGTGCACGGATGGGAGAAAGTTGTAATAGATTAAATAAATAGATCACAAATAAATAAAAGTGCAGCAAGGTATTTTTGTATTTTTGGTTTAATAGATATGAAAATAAAAGCAAGGAAAACATAGATCGCGAGCAAATATATGAGAAAGAAGACCCGGGGGCCGTAGGTTTCATTAGTGGCTTCTCTCGAGAAAGATAGCAAACGGTGGGTAAACAAATTACTGTTGGGCAATTGATAGAACCTCAAATAATTATGACAATATCCAGGCAATGATCATTACATAGGCATCACATCCAAGATTAGTAGACCGACTCCTGCCAGCAACTACTATTACTCCGCACATCGACCACTATCCAACATGCATCTAGTGTATTAAGTTCATGAAAAAACGGAGTAATGCAATAAGAACGATTACATGATGTAGACAAGATCCGTTTATCTATATGGCGGTAGAGATAGATCTCATCTTTTTATCCTTAGTAGAAACGATACATACGTGTCGGTTCCCTTTCTGTCACTGGGATCGAGCACCGTAAGATCGAACCCATTATCGGGCACCTCTTCCCATTGCAAGATAAATAGATCAAATAGGCCAAACAAAACCCAAATATCAGAGAAGAAATACGAGGCTATAAGAGATCATGCATATAAGAGATCAAAGAAACTCAAATAACTTTCATGGATATAAAAAGATATGGTGATCATAAACTCAAAGTTCATTAGATGCCAACAAACACACCGCAAAAAGAGTTACATCATATGGATCTCCAAGAGACCATTGTATTGAGAATTCAGCGAGAGAGAAAGCCATCTAGCTACTAACTACGCATTCGGAAGGTCTACAAAGAACTACTCACGCATCATTGTAGAGGCACCAATGGAGGCGGTGAACCCCATCCGAGATGGTGTCTAGATTGGATCTGGTGGTTCTGGACTCTATGGCGACTGGATGAATATTTCGTCGACTCCCCTAGGGTTTCTAGAATATTGGGGTATTTATAGAGTAAAGAGGCGGTCCAGGGAGCACCGAGGTGGGCACAACCCACTAGGGCGCGCCTGGGCCTCCTGGCGCGCCCTGGTGGGTTGTCCCCTCATCGGGACTCCCCCCAGGTGCGACCAGGGCCCAACTTCTTCCTTCTGATCCATAAAAAATCTCCGTAAAGTTTTGTGGCATTTGGACTCCGTTTGATAAGGATTTTCTGTGATGTAAAAAACATGGTAAAAACAGCAACTGGCACTTGGCACTATGTTAATAGGTTAGTACCAAAAAATGGTATAAAATGACTATAAAATGATTATAAAACATGCAAGATTGATAATATAACAGCATGAAACAATCAAAAATTATAGATACGTTGGAGACGTATCAGTCATGTATCGGAGCCTTTGGGCAAGTCCACATACTCAACCATTATATTGTCTTCTATGATTGCTAACACTCACCGCATACACATGAGCAAAAATTTTCAACCAGATACATAGAAAGATAGGGGCTTATAGTTTCGCCACCCAACATATTCACCTCAAGGGCGATGTCAACAATAATAACTCATGCTACCCATATCCAACTGGATATATGTGCCTAAATCTTTCCTCACCACATGGTGCTTGTCAAAAGAGAAAATAAAAAGGAATAGAGAGAAAAACTTTGACTCTTGCATAGAAGTAAATACATAAAAGTAAAAGATAGGCCCTTCGCAGAGGGAAGCAGAGGTTGCCATGCGCTTTTTGTTTGTATGCTCAATCTCTTAGTGCAAAAGAACGTCACGTTATATTGCCCCTTATGATAGCAACCTTTATTATGCAGTCTGTCGCTTTTATTCTTTGACATCACAAGCTCGTACAACGCTCAATTTTCTCTTACACTAAATGATCCAACACTTAGAAGCAATTTTTATTGCCTTTGCATCGATGACAACCTACTTGAAGGATCTTACTCAATCCATAGGTAGTTATGGTGGACTCTCAAAACCAAATTTGGGTTTAAGGGTTTTTGGATGCACAAGTAGTATCTCTACTTAGTGTGAAATTTCTGGCTAGCAAAGATGGGGGACAAGCACCACATGTTGAAGGATCTATGACAATATAAGTTCTATGTGAATTTGAACAAACATAAATCATTACGTTGTCTTACTTGTCCAACGTCAACAATTTTGGCATATAGTATTTTGATGGGGGCTCACAATCACAAAATATGTCCAAGATAGTGTATTTGCACGTGAATCTTCTCTTTCCTTATTAAGTCTTTCATGAATTGCATCATTGACCAATGCTATGTTTGTAAATCTCCAATAAAATTTTCTACTTATACTCTTCCTTATGTGATGTCATTACTTACCATAAGATTAGTATATGATATTTTTCATTTATTTCCTTTCTTTTTATTGAACATGAAAGTAAAGAAAACACAACTTTTAAAAAAACTTTATTATATATCTTGCACACGTTTACAAGGATAGATCACTAAGCAAAACACTTGAAAAGAAAGGATCGAACTAAACTTTATTCATCTAAAGCAAAAGATAACTATGGATGAAACTAAGATATGTAAAGGCAAAAGATATGTGAGGTGATACGATACCGGGGTACCTCCCCCAAGCTTGGCACAAGCCAAGGGGAGTGCCCATACCCGATACTCAATTTTCCTTTGGTGATGAAGAAGGAGGTGGTTGTGATGAAGCAGTAGCAATCTTATCCTTAGGTTTCCATGGCAAGGGCTCACCATCATAAGAGGAGGAATGAGTCTCACGGGTCTTGCAACTGGCAGCCAAACTCATACCTTTAAACCTTGCCTCATATTCAAAGACTTGGTTTTGGAGATCATATATTTGGCTTTGGAGAAAGTTGATTTGCTCGTTGAAGGTGAAGACGATGTCCTTCATGGACTTGCCATCCACCTTGAGATCACGGGTATAATATGCGATCATGAGGTGATTGGCATTGAGTCCACGTTCCACCATCCCCTTGCACCGGAAGACCTCCTGCTCCATAGCTTCAAGCCTAGCCTCCACGGATCCCGTCCCTTTGGGGCCTTGCACATCACGGATGTGGAGCACCCCCTCACGCATCTCGATAGCTTGATGGTGCTGCATCACCTTCCGTGGATATGGATGGATGACGTTCTCGAAGAACTTGTCCTTGGAGGACCTCGAAGCGGCCATGGTGAATTAGACATGTCAGAAAACAACAAGGAAAAGAAAAACAGAAGATTTCTCCACGATACGGTGGTTAATAGGTTCGGGGGGTATATAAAGATTTTTTATCTTGGGAAACAAGCAAACGGAAGAAAAACAGAGTCCGGATGGTACCTGAGGTGGGCACAACCCACCTGGGTGCGCTTGGCAAGCCAGGCGCGCCCTGGTGTCTTGTACCCACCAAGGGTGCCTTCCTGGTTGTTTCTTATTTTCCTAATTTTTTATTATATTCCAGAACTGACAAAAAATATTTTTGTGGATTTTTTGGAGTCCGTTTACTTACCGTATCATGTACCTGCTCTTTTTTCACGATTATGGAGTGTTCCGAAAGGTTTCCTTTATGTGTTCTTCCGGTGTCATACTTTGGATAATATTGCTTTCAACATTAGTGGGCATACCTAAGATATAATGTTTTATTCTTTGCCCATTGACAACCTTCAGGTTGGTGCCTTCGGCCTTATTTATTTTTATGGCTCCATATCGATAAACCTCCTCAATAACATAGGGTCCTTCCCATTTGGAGAGGAGTTTTCCTTCAAAGAATCTGAAACGAGAGTTGTACAAAAGAACATATTCTCCAACTTTAAACTCACGCTTTTGGATTCTCTTATCATGCCATCTTTTAACTCTTTCTTAAAATAACTTGGCATTTTCATAAGCTTGGGTTCTCCATTCATCCAGTGAGCTAATATCAAATAACCTCTTTTCACCGACAAGTTTGAAATCGTAGTTGAGTTCTTTAATTACCCAATATGCTTTATGTTCTAACTCAAGAGGCAAATGACAAGCTTATCCATAAACCATTTTGTAAGGAGACATACCCATAGGATTTTTATATGTTGTTCTTTAAGCCCAAAGTGCATCATCTAATTTCTTAGACCAATTCTTTTTGGGACCTATTGACAGTTTTTTTTGTAATATTAATTTTATTTCTCTATTGCTAAGTTCAACTTGACCACTAGACTGAGGATGATAAGGTGATGCAATTCTATGGTTAACATCATACTTAGCAAGCATTTTACGGAAAGAACCATGCATAAAGTGTGAACCACCATCAGTCATTAAATGTGTAGGGACTCCAAACCTTGGGAAAATAACTTCCTTAAGCATTTTAATAGAGGTGTTGTGATCAACACTATTAGTTGGAATACCTTCTACCCACTTAGTAACATAATCAACACCAACCAAAATATGTGTATACCCATTAGAGGAAGGATAAGGTCCCATGTAATCAAATCCCCAAACATCAAATGGTTCAACAACAAGTGAATAATTCATAGGCATTTCTTGACGCTTACCAATGTTACCAACTCTTTCACATTCATCACAAGATAAAACAAAGTTACGGGCATCCTTGAAAAGAGTAGGCCAATAAAACCAGATTGCAATACCTTGTGAGTAGTTCTATCTTTTGCATGATGTCCTCCATAAGCTTCAGAGTGACATTTCCGTAGGATTTGTCCCTATTCATGCTCAGGTACACAACGTCTAATAATACCATCTACTCCTTCTTTATAAAGGCGTGGGTCATCCCAAAAGTAATGTCTTAATCATAGACGATTTTTTTTCTTTTGTTGGTATGTATTTAGCAACAATGTAATTATCATAGTCAGTATACCAAAGAGTGTTATGAGAAATATTTATTGCAGCTAATTGTTCATCAAGAAAACTATCATTAATAGGTTGTGGGTCATCAAGAATATTTTCTAACCTAGACAAGTTATCAGCCACGGGATTCTCAGCTCCTTTTCTATCAGTGATATGTAAGTCAAATTCTTGTAGCAAAATAACTAACATAATGAGTCTAGGTTTAGCATCTTTCTTTTCCATAAGATATTTTATAGCAGCATGATCAGTGTGAACAATCACTTTAGAATCAACAATGTAAGATCTAAATTTATCACAAGAAAACACCAGTACTAAAAGTTCTTTTTCAGTAGTAGCATAATTGCGTTGGGCACAGTCTAGAGTTTTACTAGCATAATGAATAACATTTAATTTCTTATCAACTCTTTGTCCTAGAACAACACCTACGGCATAATCACTAGCATCACACATAATTTCAAAAGGCAAGTCCCAATCAGGTGGTTCAACAATAGGTGCGGAAATTAAGGCTTTCTTAAGTGTTTCAAAGACTTCTACACAATCATCATCAAAAACAAATGGAACATCCTTTTGTAAAAGATTTGTAAGAGGCCTAGAGATTTTAGAGAAGTCTTTAATAAATCTCCTATAGAAACCAGCATGACCGAGGAAACTACGAATACCTTTGATATCCTTAGGACATGGCATTTTCTCAATTGCATCAACTTTAGCTTTATACACCTCAATACCTCTTTCAAAAATTTTGTGCCCCAAGACAATACCTTCATTAACCATAAAGTGGCACTTCTCCCATTTCAAGACAAGATTAGTTTGCTCACATCTCTGCAAAACTCGATCAAGGTTGCTTAAGCAATCATCAAAAGAAGTTCCATAAACAGAAAAATCATCCATGAAAACCTCAACAATCTTTTCACAAAAGTCAGAGAATATAGCAACCATACATCTTTGAATGGTAGCAGGTGCATTACATAAACCAAAAGGCATACGTCTATAAGCATAAGTTCCAAAAGGACAAGTAAAGGTGGTTTTCTCTTGATCAGGTTGTGAGACATGTATTTAAGAAAAAACATGTAAGAAAACAAAAGTGTGTGTGCTTAGACAACCTTTCTAGCATTTGATCAATAAAAGGCAAAGGGTAACGATCTTTTCTAGTAGATTTATTTATTTTTGTAAAATCAATTACCATTTTATAGCCAGTGACAATTCTTTGTGGAAGAAGTTCATTTTATCACTAGGAACAACAGTAATACCCATCTACTATCAGCTATGGGATATATTATACCTGCTTCCAGAAGCTTCAATATTTCAGTTCTTAATGCTTCTTTCATTTTAGGATTTAAAGGTTGTTGGTGATCAACAATGGGTTTAGCATCAGGTTCCATATTAATCTTGTGCTGACAGAGAGTGGACTAATGCCCTTAAGATCATCAAGAGTATATCCAATAGCGGCTCGGTGCTTCTTCAGAATTTTCAATAATCTATATTCTTCATGTTCTGAAAGGTTAGAACTAATAATAACATGATATATCTTTTTCTCATCAAGATAAGCATATTTTAAAGTGTCTGGCAATTGTTTTAATTTAAACACAGGATAACCTTTAGGTGGAGGAGGACCTCCTAGAGTTTCAATAGGCAAATTGTGTTTAAGCAGGTCGTTATTCAAAGAAAATTTTATCTATCTCATTTCTTTCATGCATATGAATATCATTTTCATGGTCTAGCAAATATTGATCTAGTGGATCAGTAGGAGGCACGGCAATAGAAGCAAGACCAATTATTTCATCCTTACTAGGCAATTCTTTCTTATGATGCTTTCTACTAAACTTAGAAAAATTAAACTCATGAGACTCATCACCAAAACCAACACCGACAGTTTGTTTCTCACAATCTATTTTAGCATTAACGATGTTCAAGAAAGGTCTACCAAAGTTAATGGGACAAAAGTCATCTTGTGGGGAACCAAGAACTAGAAAATCAGTAGGGTATTGATTGCGGCTTGAACTACGTCGGTATTTCCCCAAAGAGGAAGGGATGATGCAGCACAGCGACGTTAGGTATTTCCCTCAGTGATGAGACCAAGGTTATCGAACCAGTAGGAGAATCACACAACACTACATAAACAGTACTTGCACACAAAGAACAAATACTTGCAACCCGACGTGTTAAAGGGGTTATCAATCCCTTTTAGGTAACAGTGCCAAAAATTGTTGAGTTGACGGGATAAAAATATGATAGATTGGATAAATAGATCTCGAATAAATGCAAAGTAAAAGAAAGCGCAACAAGATATTTTTGGGTTTTTGGAAATATATATCTGAAAATAAGAATGAATAAAAATAGATCTTGATGGCAAATATGATAAAGAAGAGACGCGGGGGCCGTAGATTTCACTAGTGGCTTCTCTCGATAAAAATAGCATACGGTGGGTAAACAAATTACTATTGGGCAATTGATAGAACTTCAAATAATCATGACGATATCCATTCAATGAGCATTATATAGGCATCGCGTCCAAGATTAGTAGACTGACTCCTGTGTGCATCCACTACTATTACTCCACACATCGGCCGCTATCCAGCATGCATCTAGTGTATTAAGTTCATGGAGAAATGGAGTAATGCAATAAGAACGATGACATGATGTAGACAAGATCTATTTATGTAGAAATAGACCCCATCTTGTTATCCTTAATGGCAACGATACATACGTGTCATTTCCCCTTCTGTCACTGGGATCAAGCAGCGTAAGATCAAACCCATCACAAAGCACCTCTTCCCATGGCAAGAAAAATCGATCTAGTCGGCCTAACTAAGCCAAAGATTCAAAGAAGAAGTACGAGGCTATAAGTAATCATGCATATAAGAGATCAAAAGACTCAAATAACTTTCATGGATAAAAACATAGATCTGATCATAAACTCAAAGTTCATCGGATCCCAACAAACACACTGCAAATAGAGTTACATCAAATAGAGACCATTGTATTGAGAATCAAAAGAGAGAGAGGAAGCCATCTAGCTACTAAATACGGACCCGTAGATGTACAATGAACTACTCACGCATCATCGGAGAGGCACCAATGAGGATGATGAACCCCTTCGTGATGGTGTCTAGATTGGATCTGTGGTTTCTGGAACTTGCGGTGGCTGGAATTGATTTTCGTCGACTCCCCTAGGGTTTCTGGAATATTGGGGTATTTATAAAGCAAAGAGGCGATGCGGGAGGCCACTGAGGTGGGCACAACCCACCTGGGTGCGCCTTGGCCCCTAGGCGCACCCTGGTGGATTGTGCTCCCCTCGGAGCCCCCCTCTGGTACTTCTTTGGCCCAACAGGTGTCTTCTGGTCCAGAAAAAATCTCCAAAAAGTTTCGTTGCGTTTGGACTCCGCTTGGTATTGATTTTCTATGAAGTAAAAAACAAGCAAAAAACAGCAATTGGCACTAGGCACTATGTCAATAGGTTAGTCCCAAAAAATGATATAAAGTTGCTATAAAATGATTGTAAAAAATCCAAGAATGATAATATAACAACATGGAACAATAAATAATTATAGATACGTTGGAGACGTATCAGCATCCCCAAGCTTAAGGGCCAGTCCTTTTGGGCGATTCTCCCAGAATCGCCCCTCTCCCCGGCTTCTCCCAGAATCGCCACTTCATGTTTCTTTACAATCCTATCTAGTTAAGGTCTAATTAGCCAGGATTGTAAAAAAAATATGAAGTGACGATCCTATGGGAGGCTGGGGAGGGGGGCGATTCTAGGAGAATCCCCAAAAGAACTCGCCCTAATTCCTGCTTGTCCTCGAGCAGATAAATGATAAAAATAAATTTTTTGATGTTGAATTGTAGGTGTACAAAAGTAGGGGAACTCCTTTTTTACCCCTTTACTTGTGCACGGGCAGTCGGAGCCGCGCCCACGGCCACACTAAGCAGAGCAGAAGAGAGGGGCCGGAGCACAAGGCGACCAAAGGCAACGCCAAGACCAAGAAACACAAAAGAGCAAAGGGGCGAGGTGGACTCCCCCGACAAGACCCTTGCCGGGGCGGCCTCCGCGGCCCCGGCAAGAGCCTTGCCGGGGCAACTTGCCCGACGCCAGCAGAGCAGGCCACCCTTGAGCCCGCGGGTTCCAACACCACCAACCAACTACATTGGAACCAAGGCTCGGGAGGCACCTCTGTGGTGGCATGCAGATCTTCGTCTAGATCATAAACACACAAGATCAGATGGGGACCAGAAGACGATGATCCTAGGCGGGATCCTAGCCGAGGAAGTCCACGAGACCCCCGGCAAGACGCTTGCTGGGGAAGACCATGATGCCACAGCAAGACCCTTGCCGGGGCCCCGACAAGGCCCTTGCGAAGACACCTACGGGGCCACAGCCAGGCCCGCGTCTGCCAAGGCTCCACCGCCGTCCCCATGCAACAGCCAGCTCAACCAGCTGAGCAGGCACCTGCGTGGCGACGAGCGGCCTCCACGACCAACCCAGCAAGCACCTTCATGGTGGTATGCATGCCTTCATGAAGGCTCCACCACCGCACCAGCCCAGCAGCCAGCCAACGTGGAGGCCATGACGCCTGGCCGGGTTTCGGACACGGTCGGTTGGGGCGAGGCGGCGACAGCTAGGATGTGCTTCCTTGCCGTCCCCAATAAAGAGAGGGGGCACGTCGGCAGCGCATTAAATGCATTTGTCCGACGGTGCCAGAGGATAGACTAATCGACTGTAGACCTTTCCACCTCATGTGTGCCGCTGTGGCAACTCCTTTTTCCTATAAAAGGAGGCCCGAGGCGACCAGGAGAAGGATTCAGATCTTTTGGGCAAGTTGCACCCCGTAGCTAGCTCAAGAACACAAGAACACTCAAATACATCCACCAAAGCAGGACTAGGGTATTACGCATCTCCGCGGCCCGAACCTGGGTAAACGATCCGTGTCCTTCCTGTCAGACCCGCTCTTTGCACAACCCCGCGCCCGCCAACCGTAGAAGGGATCCCAGTGATTCCATAGGTGTCGATTTCCCTTGACATCTTTGGCGCGCCAGGTAGGGGCGCACAGTTGTGAAAATCTGGTCCAATCGGAGCAGCGGCTTCATCGTGGCCGTCGTTCCAAGGAAGAAGGCGACCAAGCCTGACGGCACCATCTGCAGATGCGGTGGATGCCCGTGCAACGACAGAAAGGCTAAGTCGCGTGAAACTTTAAGCAATTTCTCTTTATATATAAGGCTATTGTCCTCGGAGGTCCTACCCTATGTATGGAAAACCTACACGCAAAGGGGCCCTTCCGCTATTGGCAACGCCCTTGCTCTGTTTTGAGTCCACTCAACAACTCAAGCGGCCGCGTCGAGAACAGCAGTGTAGCCTTCCGCAATTGGCAACGCTCTCGATTCTGACTCGAGTCAAGCTCGACAGTTCGAGCGGCCACGTTGAGGGCGGTAAGGTGGATCGCCTGGCAGCAAGCACACCCGGCAGGCCATTGGGGATCCGTCCTCAAGGCGCCGCGGCCTGGGTTTACGACCCGACAAGCCTACCCGATTAACGTAGGGTGAACATGCAAGGGAAGATCAAACAGGAAGATAACATCCATCCTATCAAAAGTACTGCAGAGTTATATTACATCAGTTGTTGCCGCGGTTATAACTAAAGATAGAACTTGTCTTGGTCATGAAACTGCAGCGGCAATGAGAAACGGGGTGCCTAATCCCGGCGCTGGCCCTCCACCCTCTGGATTCCATTGATGTGGCTGATGATGGGTGTCGGTGTCAAAACCGGCGGATCTCGGGTAGGGGTTCCCGAACTGTGCGTCTAGGCGGATGGTAACAGGAGACAAGGGACACGATGTTTTTACCCAGGTTCGGGCCCTCTCGATGGAGGTAATACCCTACTCACCGCTTGATTAATATTGATGATATGGGTAGTACAAGAGTAGATCTACCACGAGATCAAGGAGGCTAAACCCTAGAAGCTAGCCTATGGTATGATTGTTGTTTGTCCTATGGACTAAAACCCTCCGGTTTATATAGACACCGGATAGGTTAGGGTTACACAGAGTCGGTTACAATGGTAGGAGATCTACATATCCGTATCGCCAAGCTTGCCTTCCCGCCAAGGAAAGTCCCATCCGGACACGGACGAAGTCTTCAATCCTGTATCTTCATAGTCCAGAGTCCAGCCAACGGTAAGAGTTCGCTATCCGGACACCCCTAATCCGGGACTCCTCAAGAGCCCCGAACCAGGCTTCAATGACGATGAGTCCGGCGCGTTGATTGTCTTCGGCATTGCGAGGCGGGTTCTTCTCCGAATTCCATATACTTGTCGAATAGTGTCCGGCTTCTGATAAATGCTGTGCTCCTTGGCTTCTACACCCAATAATGGCCATCTTCCACGTGTTTGAATGAATGCGAACAGCCAGGGTATTCTTACAATTACCCCTAGTCACAAATGAGCCGCCTATAAAAGGGCAAGGATCTAGATCTGAGTCACACCATCCCCTTTGCGAAGCTTTCATCGAGCGCCTCGACCAAAGCCCATTCCATCATGGACGATCGATGCGGCTCCTCTTCTCCGCTCCCAGCCCTCAGCCAGAAATTGGGAGAGATGCTCATTCCGCATAGCGAGCTAGTTATACTCCAAGCCAAGGGATTTCTCTCCCGGCCTTCATGGTTCCGGTTCGAGCGGACTTGCCACCTACAAGGGCGGAAAGCAAGCGGAGAGCGTCCCGATCCCTCTAAAGGAGAGCGGGTATGCTTCATCTCTTATCTAGTAAGAGGCCTCGGATTTCCCATCCATCCGCTTTCTTCGGGGCTCTTGGAGTTCTACGGCCTCCAATTGCACCACCTTACTCCTGCCTCCATCTCGCACATCGCGGGCTTCGTGGCCCTTTGCGAACTGTTCTCGGGCGCCGAGGCTCATTTCGGACTGTGGAAGAGAATATTCTGCCTAGTACCCCGTTCTCATGAGGGGTCAATATATCAAGTGGGCGGCCGAAGCTATGTCGCATCGCCGGACCGGATACCTATCCGAACCCCAAAGAAGGCGTCCAAGACTGGCCTTGAATGGTTTTATATGGAGGACGCCCCGCCGGGATCCTGTTTGGATCGGCCTTCCGAGTTCAGCAATGCTCCTCTAAAGAAGCGCCTAAGCCGGGCGCCCTCGGAGCCCCGGAGAGAAGATGACCGGGATGTCGCTTATTTGGTGAGCCGAATAAGGTTATCGGTTCATGCCGGATTGACCATGACAGAGTCATGGCAATCTGCATTATGAGGAGTGCGGCCGCTCAATACAGGGTCCACCCCATGTGGGACTTCAACGGGGAGGACGATGCCACCCGTCATGGCCGCAAAGGGCCAGGATCGGTCACCGAACTGGTGAAGATCTTGTCTACCATGTACAAAGGAGAGGAGGAGGATTTCCTCCGTGTCAACCCACTGAAGGAGTTCTCTTCGAATAATCCTCGAAGCTGGGTAAGCAAACATCTTTTTGACCTGTCTGATCCATGTTCCCGTAGTTAAATATCTCATTTCATGGGTTTTGCGCAGGAACTGCGCCGGACTGTGGAGAAGATACACAGCCCGCCCCCACAACCCGAGGATCCGGAGCGGTCCCTCGATCCGACCTTCGAAGAGGATCCGGATATAACGGTGGAGTTGATCGACGGGGTGTTCTACCAACTTAGCATCGACAACGCTTTGGTAGCCATTACGGCCGATTACCCCGGAATACTTCCAGCCCCACAGGTAATCTGAGACCAAGATCCTAAAACCCTGATAATGACCCAACCATGCTTATTTTGATCACCGTATACCAATGGTGTTTCGCAGGGGGTTCCTTCGAGGCGGGAAGCCGAGCCTGCGGCGGCTGGCCAATAAGGGGCAGCGCGGCCCCGCAGGTTAAAAAGAAGTGCGGTCTGGATTGAAACTCTGCCGCAATGGTATAGCGTGTCACCATACTCCCCGGATTGATTCCTGGAAGGTGTACTAATGCTGATGCTCTTTTCAGGAAAAAGAGCACTCGCCGGACTGAGTCCGGAGAGATTGCCAATCGAACCTTCACCAGCCAAGCTTCAAAGCCGGGTCCGGAGGCTGAGGCGAGCACGAGACGTGCATCGGATGCTCCTCCGACAGAGGATGCCGACAGGTTGTCCGCCACCAACTCCGAGGTGGAGAGCGCCTTGAATCACAGGCGTCGCCGGACAGTTCTTCGTGACGCATGTTTCTCCCAAGAGGCCTTGAATGCCTTTGATTCGGAGATGTGCACCTCCGTGCCGCTCAAGATGGTCTAGCCAGAGCCACGGAGCAAAGATGTAACGGACATACGGGTAAGAAAATTTGACGATTATATATGCCAAGAGCCCCGAGACTTAAAATAGTTAGAATAACTGATTTAAGGATCATTTGTTATCTGAGGATCTTACTGAAAAGAATACCCGATCGTCCTGTGGAGCTTGAAGAGTGCAAGGCCCATCTTGAGGCTGCACTAGCCGCTACAGGGGGAGCTACAGAGGCCCCCTCTGGTAATATATGCTTTTTAAAAAATAAATAGTTTATAAAGTGCGGCGGGTGTGTAAATTTGACCAAAACATTGCGGATGGCGCCGGACTAGATCCGGACAAGCAACAGCTCTTACGCCAGTTAAAGGCCGGCGAGAGCGTGCTTACGAGGGTGCAAAGAGAGAAGAATAACCTCCAAGACGCCAACACCAAGCTGGGTGAGGAACTAAAGGACGTTCGTGCCAGCTTGTCCGACCAGAAGGAGAATTGGCAGCTTCGTCGCGGCATTTTCAGTAAGTGCTTGAGCGAACTTTGAAAAGAGTTCGGCAAGGAAGGCCACTAACATAAACATGTTTGTAGGTTTGCTCACAAGTCGTTCTGAGGAGGAGATGCCCAGTTCTTCGGGTGATCTTCTTCCCGAATTGCGTCAGCTCCCACGAACGAGTCCGGCAGGTGATGAAAGGCATCGGCCAAGCCTTGTGGCCATCTATCTCCCTGCCCGAAGGCATTGGGGAGCTGGCGGAGCGGCTTCAAGGAGCACGGTGGCGTTTCCGGCTATGGAAGATATCGGCCTGCCGTCAAGGCGCCCTTAAGAAAGCAGAAAATCATCTGGGGGCAGATGGGTAAATAGTTAAAAATCATCTTTCAGTTCACCGACCGAATATTCCCTTAAGAACGCTAGCTTTCGGCTTCACCCAGTCTGAGGTACACATCCGGCTGACCCGGCAGTAGTAATCGCAGAGGTGCTCCTTTACCACCTAGCCGAACAATCGGGAACGTAGGGGTAAGCACAGAGCCGAGCAACCCAGCTTGGCCAAAACTTAAGTCATATCGATGCATATAATGGTGAATAAAAGGTACATGCGGAAGTTTAACACATGTCGGGCATGAAGCCCGTATAAATAAGCTTCATTAAAGAAGCCCCTGTGTATAATGAGCGCGACAAGCGTCAAGTGTCTTGGAAAAAGTGCAAACGAGCCTCTAGAGGCTACAAGAAGAAGAAGGGGAAGGAGAGAAATAAAAGACAGCAAAAAGCAAAAATAAAGAATGCGGACGGAGGAAGGAGACGAACTTGGAGTCCGCACTTAGGCGTAGAATCTTCAGAGACGAGCTGCGTTCCATGGGTTCGGCTCGAGTCGGTTATCCGATGCGTTTGCAGACGGTATGCTCCGCCGGTCGACCTGGTCGATGATGAAGGACCTTCCCATTTGGACTTGAGTTTGTCCTTTTTCTTGTCCGGCAGCGAGAACTAGTTCGCCAACGTTATAAGCTTTGGCCCGTATTTCCTGCTTTGATATCTTCGAGCCTGCTGTTGATAGAATGCGGAACGAGCTTTTGCCACGTCGCGCTCCTCCTCCAATGCGTCCAAACTGTCCCGCCGATCGAGCTCGGCTTCTCTTTCTTCATACATGCGTACGCGAGGTGAGTCATGTATTATGTCGCAGGGCAAGACTGCCTCTGCGCCGTACACCATGAAGAATGGTGTGAATCCGGTAGTACGATTTGGCATGGTCCGCAGCCCCCAGAGTATGGAGCCGAGCTCCTCGACCCAGTGCGTGTTTGATTCCTTGAGGGAGCGCACTAGTCTGGGTTTAATGCCGCTCATGATTAGACCGTTTGCCCGTTCGACTTGGCCGTTGGTTTGAGGGTGATAGACTGAGGCGTAATCGAGCTTGATGCCCATGTTTTTGCACCATGATTTGACCTCATCGGCCGTGAAGTTGGTGCCATTGTCATTGATGATACTTTGTGGGGACACCGTAATGTTGCACTACCCTGATATGAAGTCTATCACTGGTCCGGATTCGACCATTTTAACTGGTTTGGCCTCTATCCATTTGGTGAATTTGTCTACCATGACCAATAAGTATTTTTGCTTGTGGGTTCCTCCCTTGAGGGGTCCAACCATGTCAAGCCCCTGCACAAATGACGACCATGTGATGGGTATAGTTTTAAGGGCGGTGGGTGGCATGTGGCTTTGGTTAGCAAAAAGCTGGCAACCGACGCATCGTTGGACTAAGTCCTGCGCATCTGCCTGGGCCGTCGGCCAATAAAATCCTGTACGGAAGGCCTTGCCTACAAGGGCCCGGGCTGCGGCGTGGTGCCCACCCAGTCCGGCATGAATTTCAGCCAGGAGGTTTCGCCCTTCCTATTCGGAGATACACCTTTGAAGGACTCCGTAGTGCTTTTCTTATAAAGCTCTCCCTCATGGACTTTATAGGCTTTAGAGCGCCGTACTATGCAGCGAGCCTCATTTTGGTCTTCGGGGAGTTCCTGCCTAGTTAGGTAGGCTAGGAATGGTTCCGTCCACGGGGAGATAACCGCCATTATTTCGTGAGCAGAGGGTGTTATCTCGGGGGCGGAGCCTCCGGTTGTGTCAGAGTGTTCGGCGTCAGGCGATGCGCTTGGGTCCGGATTGTTATTGCCGGATTCCCCTTCCCATAGTACGGATGGCTTGAACATCCGTTCCAAAAAGATATTGGGTGGGACGGCATCGCGTTTTGCACCGATGCGTGCCAATATATCCGCCGCCTGGTTGTTATCCCGCTATATGATGAAATTCGAGCCCTTCAACCGTCGACATTTTTAGGACCGCATTGCGGTGTGCTGCCATTTTCGGATCTTTGGCGTCAAAGTCTCCGTTTATTTGAGATATTGCGAGGTTTGAATCGCGCACCTCTAGGCGTTGAATGCCCATGGAGATCGCCATCCGGAGGCCGTGTAGAAGGGCCTCAGATTCGGCCGCGTTGTTGGAGTCCGTATACATTATCTCAAGGACATATTGGATCGTGTCCCCGGTTGGGGACGTCGGACGACGCCACTTCCCAGGCCAGCCAACATTTTGGAGCCGTCAAAGTGCATGATCCAATTGAGTATGCGCCTTACTCTTTAGGGAGTTCGGCTTCAGTCCATTCGCCACGAAGTCAGCCAAAACCTGCGACTTAATAGCTCGTCGTGGCTTATAAGTTATGTCGAATGGGAGGAGCTCTATGGCCCATTTAGCAATCCGGCCCGTCGCGTCGCGGTTGTTTATAATGTCATTAAGAAGTACTTCAGAGGCTACCGTTATCGAACACTCTTGAAAGTAGTGTCGCAGCTTCCAGGATGCCATGAACACCGCGTATGCTATCTTTTGATAGTGTGGGTACCGGGACTTGCATGGAGTTAGGACAATGGACACATAATAAACCGGTTTTTGAATAGGGAACCGGTGTCCGTCCGTTTCTCGTTCGACAACGAGCACCGCGCTGACAACTTGATGTGTTGCAGCGGTATATAATAGCATTGGTTCGCCCACGTTGGGCGCGGCCAGGACCGGATTTGTTGCCAAAATGGCCTTTATTTCTTCGAGTCCGGCCGTGGTATGCATCCGTCCACTTGAAGTGTTCGGTGCGGCGGAGGAGGCGGTAAAGAGGTAATGACTTTTCTCCTAAACGGGAGATAAAGCGGCTTAGAGCCGCTACGCATCCCATCAATTTTTGTATTTGTTTGAGGTCTTTTGGAATATCCAATTGTGACAGAGCTCGAATCTTGGCTGGGTTTGCTTCAATTCCTCTACGGACACAATGAAGCCCAGGAGCTTTCCTACCGAACGCCAAGACGCATTTTTCCGGATTGAGCTTGATGTCATATTTTCGAAGATTGTTGAATGTGAGCCTCAAATCGTCTACTAGAGTTTCGACGTGCTTGGTTTTGACGACCACGTCATCTACATATGCTTCCACCGTTTTGCCGATCTGGTTTGCTAGACATGTCTGAATCATGCGCTGATATGTTGCGCCGGCGTTTTTGAGCCCAAAGGGCATTGTGTTGAAGCAGAACGGGCCGTATGGAGTGATGAATGCTGTTGCAGCTTGGTCTGGCTCCGCCATCTTGATTTGGTGGTAGCCGGAGTACGCGTCGAGGAAGCACAATGAGTCGTGTCCTGCTGTAGCGTCAATGATTTGATCAATTCGAGGGAGGGGGAAGGGATCCTTTGGGCAAGCCTTATTAAGGTCTTTGAAATCAACACATAGGCGCCAGGATTTATCCTTCTTTGGTACCATCACCAGGTTCGCTAGCTAGTCCGGATGTTTTATATCTCTGATGAATCCAGCCTCCAAAAGTTTGGCTAGCTCCTCTCCCATGGCCTGTCTCTTGGGTTCGGAAAAGCGCCGAAGAGCCTATTTGACTGGCTTGAATCCTTTTAGGATGTTTAGGCTGTGCTCGGCCAACTGACATGGGATTCCTGGCATGTCTGAAGGGTGCCAGGCAAAGATGTCCCAGTTTTCTTGTAGAAATTCTCGTAGTGTGGCGTCTACATCAGGGTTTAATTGTGCCCCGATGGAGGCCGTCTTTGCAGGGTCCGTTGGGTGGACTTGGAATTTGACTATTTCGTCCGCTGGTTTAAAAGAGGTGGACTTGGATCTTTTATCAAGTATCACATCGTCCCTGTTCACCGTGGAGCGCATCACGGTGAGTTCCTCGGCCGCTAGGGCTTCGGATAGTGCCTCGAGGGATAGTGCGACTGTCTTATTTTCGGCGCGGAGTGCTATGTTCGGATCACTAGCGAGAGTGATGATTCCGTTGGGACCGGGCATTTTAAGCTTCATGTACCCACAATGGGGTATAGCTTGAAAAATTGTGAATGCCTCTCGTCCTAATAAAGCATGATATCCGCTGTTGAACGGGGCCACTTGAAATGTGACCTCCTCGGACCAGTAATTGTCCAATGAGCGAACACTACGCCCAGCGTGATTTTTCCTGCAGGTGATGCTTCCGGCGGGGATTATTCCTCTAAAGGTTGTGTTGCTTCGCTCAATGCGGTTCCATCTATTTCCATTTTTCGGAGGGTTTCCTCATAGATGAGGTTTAGTCCATTGCCGCCATCCATGAGTACCTTAGTAAGGCGAAAGCCGTCTACTATCGGGCCGAGGACCAATGCGGCTGGTGCTCGGGCAATTGAATTTAGGTTCACACCGGCATTGAAGGTAATAGCGGTGTCACCCATGGATTTATTGTTGCTACTTGGTAGACTTCGCAAGGTTATGGAGTTGTCGTTTCGCATGTTATTTGATGCGAAAGTCTCGAAGACTGTTAACACCGCATCGGTGTTGCTGGGCTGGGATTCGAAGCTAGAAGCTCGTCGCCACTTTTGGCCACCGCCGTAGTATCCAACATGCTCGAAGGCTATGAGTTGGAGTGGCGCCCTACGTACTCACAATTTTGCAGGTCCGTTTAGCCAACCCTCCAAAGATGGTTCCATTACCCTTTAGGGGTTTTGGTTTTTGGTATTCAACCCGGTGCTTGATAATGATGCACCCTTTTGTTCCGGACTAGGGATGTATTCGGGGCGGATTATCCCAAAATTTACTTTCGGTTTTCAGCGCTCTCCATCGCATGCGATTTCTTTGTACGATGGTCACCAAGTCAAAAAAGCGTGTAATTTCACGACGACTTATGGCGTTTAGGATTCCCTTGTCCGTGCAATTATTGCAGAAGATTGGAATTGCGTACTCCTCTCGGCAGTCCTTTATCCTGTTCATAACCAGGAGGAATTTGGCTCAGTAATGATGTACTGTTTCGGCGGGCTCTTGCCGAATTCGAGAGAGATCGCTAATTTTTGGGTGGGCGGGTGGCACTAAATCCGGAACCCCGTCCAATTTAGGACTCAAGGGCCGGAAGTTTCCGAACTCGGAAGTTTGGATTTTTGAGTGCTATCCAATGAGTCTGACCCGCACCGACTTTAAGTTCAGGGCTTGATCGACATCCGTCCCTCCGCAGGAATCCGGCATGGAGGGATCGGGAATCCGGACGTAGCTAGTCCTTAAGATAGGAGAAGAGTCGCCGCATTGCTCCTCTATCACAACAACATGATGGGTAGCCTGGGGAGAGTTGATCTCTCTTAGATCGGTTTTATGCCCGATCCAGTCGTAATCTGTGGCGACTCCTGTATGGCGATGCGATCCAAGAGCTCGTTTACGGAGGAGAGCTCGATCGGATCTAACTGCTCGACAAGTTCAACTAACATGGAGATTGGTTTCGATGACTCTAGAGGTCATAAATCGGCCTTGACGGCCGAACTAGCGGTCATGAGAAAACCGCCTAGCCAAGAGTCGACCAGATGGCCAAGGCTTCTTTGGCGATGGTATCGCCTTTTAAAGACGAGACGAGGCATCCTACCCGACGGCAACGGCGACGCAGGAACTCTCAATGAAAGCACCAATGTCGGTGTCGAAACCGTGGATCTCGGGTAGGGGTCCTGAACTGCGTCTAGGCGGATGGTAACAGGAGACAAGGGACACGATGTTTTTACCTGTGTTCGGGCCCTCTCGATGGAGGTAATACCCTACTCACGCTTGATTAATATTGATGATATGGGTAGTACAAGAGTAGATCTACCACGAGATCAAGGAAGCTAAACCCTAGAAGCTAGCCTATGGTATGATTGTTGTTTGTCCTACGGACTAAAACCCTCCGATTTATACAGACACCGGATAGGTTAGGGTTACACAGAGTCGGTTACAATGGTAGGAGATCTACATATCCGTATAGCCAAGCTTGCCTTCCACGCCAAGGAAAGTCCCATCCGGACACGGGACGAAGTCTTCAATCTTGTATCTTCATAGTCCAGGAGTCCGGTCAACGGTAAGAGTTCGGCTATCCGGACACCCCCTAATCCGGGACTCCCTCAATGGGCTTGATACGCTCGGTCCGCATCCTCCGGCAAGCTCTCCAGCGCGGCGTCGAAGTCGAGGTCGAGATTCCAGTGCGCCGCCTTGGTGAGGACCTTCGTCATGGCACCCCAGCAAAGCCTCCCGGCGTCATCGGCCAGGGAGGCCGCCCGGTTGGAATGGAGCCGCTCCAGGGCACCAACAACCTTCTCGAAGAACAGGGTTTGGTTGCAGTTGGGACTCAAGTTAGGCTCCACGGCATACCTCACATCCGGCATCCCCATGGTAGCCAGCTGCGTGGTGGCCCAGTCTGCAACGACGACAAGGTGGCTGAGCCAGCGGTTTTCGCCCTCCACGTATTCCTTGTGGGTGGCGGCGTCGTTCCTCCGCAGATGCTTCTCGGCCTCTAGATCCTTGGTCAGGTCTCCTCCCAGGTTTTGGCCTCCGACAACGTCCCCTCGAGACCCACCAGCTTCAGCTTGAGGTCTTTGATGGAGTTGTTGGCCTCGGAAAGCTGCCCAGCCTTGCCGAGGACTACGCCCTGCGCCTCAACCAGAGCGCCGTTGAGCGTGTCCTTCTCCTTGGACAGCTTCAGGACCTGGTCCTTCAGCCCGTCCCGCTCCACCTCCAGCTCCTTCACCCTGCCGGCGTAGACCAGAGCCTGGGCATTGAGTGCCTCTTGTGCCTCTACTCCAGCCCTTGGAGCGTTGCGGCGAGCTTCTCTTCGCGCGCGGCAAGGTCCTCCTCCTGGGATTTTAGCGCGGCCTGCTGCTGGTGCCGAGCAGCCTCGGCCTGGGCGGCCTCCTGCTTCACCAGTTCTTGGGCCTTCTTGATGTCGGCCTGCTTCATGACAAGATCCAGCTGGCGCTCGGCCAGCGTGTCCTGGGCGGCCTTCAGGTCTTTGTGGGCCTGGCAGAACCAAGCCTGCGCCTCGGCGATGCGCTTCTCAAGGTCCACCTTCGCCTTGTCCACCACTGCCATCCTGGACTTGGCCTTGTCCAGGCGGGCACGGTGAAGCTCCTGGAGCTTCTGGAAGTTGGCGCTCATGGCCTGGAGGAGCCGCTCTTCCTGGGAACCGCCGCCACCGGCGCTCGGCTCGTCAATGACCTCAAGCCCGGCGGCGGTGAGCACTTCGTCATCAAACACCTCCCCCTCGACGGGCGCCCCGGTGCTCGCCATCCCTGGGAGGTGGACGAACAAGTCGTCGCTCACTCTCAAGTACCTGCCCGAGCCAGAGGCAGCGGAGGAGGAAGTTTGGTCGTCAACCACCTCCTCCTTGGCAGCGGCCTTGCCGGCCTCCCCGGCAAGCCCCTAGCCGGCCTCCTCGGCAGAAGCTTTGCCAGGCTCCCCGGCAGACCCCTTGGTGGCGTCCTCAGCAAACCCCTTGGCGGCCTCCTCGGCGGCGATGTTCTCAGCCTCCGCCACATTGGCCTTGGCGACATCCTCGATGATGGTGTCTATGTCCTCCCGGTCCGCCGAGGGAGGATCTGGGTAGCGAGAAGGGGATGAGGCGAAGCCAAGACCAAGATTCAAAGAAGAAAAGAAGGAGCAGGGACAGAAGCCAAATCGCTTACCCGTGCCAGGCCGAGAAGAAGTAGACCCTTCCCCACCAACATCTGGCGCCGGGACGGGGCTACCAGCACCTGGGTTCTCCTCCTCCTCCTCCGTGCGCATGGGCTCGACGCTTGGCGCCCTTACCGGGGATGCCCCTCGGGGCGGCGTAGTTGATGGGGGCGGCGTGTTGGGGGTGGCCCCCAGTGGCTCGTCCTACTGCCGTCCTCCTCCTGCAACCATGGCAATGTCAGCACCAAGGGATCGTACCCCGACACGCTTTGAGGGGGAGCGAGTGGTGAACTTACACTGGGGGCTGCACCAGGGGCTGCTGTCCGGGCTGCTCACCACCACAAGTGGCGTACCCAAAGTGCCCGCCGGTGGTTGGCCGCCCGTCGAGGCCTGGGCCCTCTTCACCCTTTGGGCTAGCGTCTTCGCGTCCCTGAAAAGATGAAAACAAGTCAAGATAAGCGGCACAGTCTGAGGAGACGGAGATGACAAAAAAGGAACAGGACGCTTACTCATCCTCCACCTCCTTCTCTGCGGCCTTCCTCTTCCTCCTTGGGCTGAGGGACCCGAAGTCGAAGACGACCTCCGCGTCGACGTCTGCCGGAGGAGGGGAAGAAGGTGGAGTCTGAACGCGCTTGGACGAAGAAGAGGCCGTTGCTTTCTTCTTCGCCACCGCGGCCTTCACCAACTTCCTCGCCGCTGCGGCCCTTGTCTGGCGCACAGACCCCTCCTGGTCTGCTGCGGTTGCACAGCCCTACCGGGCCGGACTGGCTCGCTGGAGCTGGCCCACCGCAGGACTCGCCCTCTCCCCGTGGCTGGAGGGTCGACAGCCTCGACCTCCTCCTCCGACGACTAGTCGACCACATCCTCAATGAGAGGGGCCCCGGTGCCGGCGCTGCTGGCCTCCCAAGCGGACTCCGCCCACTGGGCGAGCTCCTTTTCCTCCACAGCTGCCGCGGCCTTTTCCTCCACGCTGCCGGTGCTGCCGGCCTCCTTGGTGAGCTCCGCCTCCGCCGCCCTGGCGGCGATTGCTACGTCTTGAGCTTGCGTTGGTTTTCCCAGAAGAGGAGAGGATGATGTAGCAAAGTAGCGTAAGTATTTCCCTTAGTTTTTGAGAACCAAGGTATCAATCCAGTAGGAGGCCACGCGCAAGTCCCTCGTACCTACACAAAGTAAATAACTCCTCGCAACCAACGCGAATAGGGGTTATTAATCCCTTCACGGTCACTTACGAGAGTGAGATCTGATAGAGATGATAGATAATATTTTTGGTATTTTTGGTATAAAGATGCAAAGTAAAATAAAAGGCAAAGTAAAAAAGCAAAGCAATAATAAAGCGTAGGAAGATTAATATGATGATAATAGACCCCGGGGCCATAGATTTCACTAGTGGCTTCTCTCAAGAGCATAGGTATTTTACGATGGGTGAACGAATTACTGTTGAGCAATTGATGTAATTGAGCATAGTTATGAGAGTATCTAGGTATGATCATGTATATAGGCATCACGTCTGAGACAAGTAGACCGACTCACCGCATCTACTACTATTACTCCACTCGTCGACCGCTATCCAAAGCATGCATCTAGAGTATTAAGTTAATGAAAATAGAGTAACGCCTTAAGCAAGATGACATGATGTAGAGGATAAATTCATGCAATATGATAAAAACCCCATCTTGTTATCCTCGATGGCAACAATACAATATGTGCCTTGCTGCCCCTACTGTCACTGGGAAAGGACACCACAAGATTGAACCCAAAGCTAAACACTTCTCCCATTGCAAGAACTACCAATCTAGTTGGCCAAACCAAACGGATAATTCGAGGAGACTTGCAAAGATAACCAATCATACATAAAATAATTCAGAAAATATTCAAATATTGCTCATAGATAATCTTGATCATAAACCCACAATTCATCGATCTCAACAAACACACCGCAAAAAGAAGATTACATCGAATAGATCTCCACGAGAGAGGGGAGAACATTGTATTGAGATCCAAAAAGAGAGAAGAAGCCATCTAGGTACTAACTATGGACCCGAAGGTCTAAAGTAAACTACTCACACTTCATCGGAGAGGCTATGATGATGATGTAGAAGCCCTCCATGGTGGATTCCCCTTCCGGTAGAGCTCCAGAACAAACCCCAAGATGGGGTCTCGTGGATACAGAAAGTTGTGGCGGTGGAATTAGTTTTTTGGCTCCGTATCTGATCTGTTGGGGGTACGTAGGCATATATAGGAGGAAGGAGTACGTCGGTGGAGCCGGGGCCCACGAGGCGGGAGGCGCCACAGGGGCGCCCACCCTCGTGGCCGTCTCCCCCCTTTCTTGACCGAGGGTCCAAGTCTCCTGGATCTTATCTGATGAGAAAACCACGTTCCCGAAGATTTCATTCCGTTTGGACTCCGTTTGATATTCCTTTTCTTTGAAACACTGAAATAGGCAAAAAAAAAGCAAATCTGGGCTGGGCCTCCTGTTAATAGGTTAGTCCCAAAAGTAATATAAAAGTGGAGAATAAAGCCCAATATGGTCCAAAACAGTAGATAATATAGCATGGAGCAATCAAAAATTATAGATACGTTGGAGACGTATTAGGCATCCCCAAGCTTAATTCTGCTTTCGTCCTCGAGTAGGTAAATGATAAAAAGAGAATTTTTGATGCGGAGTGCTACTTGGCATAATTTCAATGTAATTCTTCTTAATTTTGGTATGAATATTCAGATCCGAAAGATTCAAGACAAAGGTTTAATATTGACATAAAAAATAATAATACTTCAAGCATACTAACAAAGCGATTATGTCTTCTCAATATAACATGGCCAAAGAAAGTTATCCCTACAAAATCATATAGTCTGGCTATGCTCTATCTTCACCACACAAAGTATTTAAATCATGCACAACCCCGATGACAAGCCAAGCAATTGTTTCATACTTTTGACATTCTCAAAACTTTTTCAATCTTCACACAATACATGAGCGTGAGCCATGGATATAGCATTATATGTGGAATAGAATGGTGGTTGTGGAGAAGACAAAAACAGGGAAGATAGTCTCACATAATCTAGGCGTATCAACGGGCTATGGAGATGCCCATCAATAGATATCAATGTGAGTGAGTAGGGATTGCCATGCAACGGATGCACTAGAGCTATAAGTATATGAAAGCTCAACAAAAGAAACTAAGTGGATGTGCATCCAACTCGCTTGCTCACGAAGACCTAGGGCAATTTGAGGAAGCCCATCATTGGAATATACAAGCCAAGTTCTATAATGAAAAATTCCCACTAGTATATGAAAGTGACAAAACGAGAGACTCTCTATTATGAAGATCATGGTGCTACTTTGAAGCACAAGTGTGGTAAAGGATAGTAACATTGTCCCTTCTCTCTTTTTCTCTCATTTTTTTATTTGGGCCTTTTCTCTTTTTTATGGCCTCTTTTCTTCTTTTTTTTCGTCTGGAGTCTCATCCCGACTTATGGGGGAATCATAGTCTCCATCATCCTTTCCTCACTTGGGAAAATGCTCTAAAAATGATGATCATCACACTTTTATTTTTCTTACAACTCAAGAATTACAACTCGATACTTAGAACAAAATATGACTCTATGTGAATACCTCTGGCGGTGTACCGGGATATGCAATGATTCATAAGTGACATGTATGAAAGAATTATGAATGGTGGCTTTGCCAAAAATACAATGTCAACTAAATGATCATGCTAAGCAATATGACAATGATGGAGCGTGTCATAATAAACGGAACGGTGGAAAGTTGCATGGAAATATATCTCGAAATGGCTATGGAAATGCCATGATAGGTAGGTATGGTGGCTGTTTTGAGGAAGGTTTATGGTGGGTGTATGATACCGGCAAAAAGTGCGCAGTATTAGAAAGGCTAGCAACGGTGGAAGGGTGAGAAAAGTGCGTATAATCCATGGACTCAACATTAGTCATAAAGAACTCATATACTTATTGCAAAAATCTACAAGTTATCAAAGCAAAGTATTACCGTGCTCCTAGGGGGATAGATTGGTAGGAAAAGACCATCGCTAGTCCCCGACCGCCATTCATAAGGAAGACAATCAATAAATAAATCATGCTCCGACTTCATCACATAACGGTTCACCATACGTGCATGCTACAAGAATCACAAACTTTAACACAAGTATTTCTCAACTTCACAACTACTCAACTAGCATGACTCTAATATTACTACCTTCATATCTCAAAACAATTATCAAGCATCAACCTTTTCTTAGAATTCAACGCACTCAAAAGAAAGTTCTACAAATCTTGAATACCAAGCATATTATTATTTTAAGCAAATTCCCATGCTATTTAAGACTCTCAAAATAATCTAAGTGAAGCATGAGAGATCAAAGTGTCGGGGAGGCTGATCGGACCCACGAACACCTATGGGGCCGGCGGACCAGGCCCCTTTCGGTTCGGAGGGGGGCAGAGATCGCACGAAGAGCGGATCGAGGCAAAGCACACGAGCAGTTTACCCAGCTTCGGAGTTCTCCGGAGAGATAATACTCCTACTGCTGCTTGTATGGTTTGTATTGTGTTCTTGCTAGGGAGCGCTGAGAGCTACAGTATACTCCAGCTGCTAACGAGACCTAGCGTGAGAGTGTTCGAACCCCCCTCTACGTTGCGCATGGGCCTCCTTTTATATGCACAAAGGGGCTCCGACAGGTGGCAACGTAGATGAGGGTACAAATGGAAAAACAGTAGTTGGTACACCTACTTGTACAAAGGTACGATGTACTCTACCTAACCCCGACGGCAAGGGACAAAAGCATTAAATGCCCGTCACAGCCGCCTAAACAAAGGCAACAGGGGACCGTAAGGAGCGCCAACGTTCACCACGATGGCAAGCTTGTCGTGCCGCTTATCGCTGCTCCTCCCGGCTGCACATCCTCTTGACACGCCGCGCATGGAATGGTCCCATGGCGACACGTTGGTGGATGAGCTGGAGCAGAGATGAAGAGAGTTACTGCCGCGGCAAGTGCCTTGCCGGCTGAATCCTGTCGCGTCCGGAGGCTTGTCGCTCTCGAGCCTTCCCGGCAAGCTCCTCTTGCCGGGTCTTGTCTTCTGCGTGCCTTGAGTGGCCTTCCGGCAAGCTCCTCTTGCGGGGCCTTGTCTTCTTGGTTAAATACTTTGTTCTTGAATGGCTCCAAAGGAACCACGGAGGATCTTGGCAGTGACCAGGCAAGCCTTGCCGCGGGGTGTTGCAACTGCCCGTGCACGAGTTCGGGATACTAGGGTACCCCTAATCTAGTACACCGACAGGAGCCCCCGGGCCTGGGCCACACACGGTGCCGAGCGCTGTTGGGCCAGGCCCAAAACAGTGCACGGTCACACGCGGCCTTGATCACGCCGTAACTTGCTCTAGACCCACCACGTCCCCCACGAACGGCACGCACCGAACGTGGCGTCGTGTGAGAGATCGTGGGGGGTTTCTTTATTAGGAAAAGCGGAACGTCCGCCCCCTCTCCCTCCTTATAAACAGGAAAAACAGGGGCAGGTCGCCCACCTCGCCATTGCTGTCTCGTCTCGAAAACCACCGCCGCTCCCCCCTTCTTCTCTAGTGCGAAGAGAGCAGCGCTCCGCCCCCTTTCGCCACAGCGCCATCAACGCCGTCGGTCTCCTCCACCGCCTCTGCCATGGCTCAAAGCCGACAAGGAAGGGCGTAAAAGTCGGCCGAGGCGGCTCAGCACTTCGCGAAAGGAGCGGGCCATCTTCTCCCCATTTCGGCCTTAAAGGAGGCGAGGGAGGGTTACTACCTCTTTGGTCGACGGAGACGGCGTGCGCATCCGGCGCCGAAGGTACTCCCCGCCACCGCTTTGGAACTAGCCCCAACTGGGTACCCTTTCTTTGCGCTTTTCTTCTATTGCGGGCTCTGCCTCGCCTTTTCTGAATTCTTCTACGACATTATGAACACCTACGGGTTCCGCCTCCTTGATTTCACCCCCAACGCCGTTCTGACCATGGCAGTTTTCGCACACCTTTGCGAAAACTTTGTCGGGATCCACCCAAACGTAGCCCTCTTCCGCCACTTCTTCATGCCCCGCGTTGAGAGAGGGGAGCCGCTTGCCGGAGGAATTGCTTGGGTCTCGTGGTCGGCAAGAAGGAGGCCTATCTGGAGGAGAGCTCCGCAGCAAATGGGAGGAGTGGAGAGCCAATTGGTGTTGGATCTTTGAGGAGAACCCGCAGCCCTTCACTGCCCTGCGCCAAGCCCCAATAGTGCGCGGCTACGATTGGAGCAACTTGGCGCTGGAAGATGCTAGGTTGAAGATTGTGTGACCGGATCTTGCGCCTCGGGCTTGCCGGACTCATCAGAGGCGCGGTTGGCGCAGATTTCCTTCGCCGCCGCGCCATCGCTCCCTTGCGGAGAGAGGAGGAGACCTGCTTGGGAGTTCCAAAATGCAGCGGACATCATGAGGCTGCGCCCGGGCCTCAACTGGAATTTCACTGTCTTGGAGTTGGATGCGATGCTGCTAGAACTGTTCAAGCATGACCCCGATCACCCCGAGTGGTTTAGGTTGCCGAGGGTCGTCCCCATTGTGCAACAATTCTGCGCTCGACCGCATCCGTGCCATGATGCCATTGTGCGATTCTCATGGGATTGTTCCAACTCGCAAGAGCTGCATGGACGACGTCGTGCGGCAATTCTTCGACAGCTTGGAAGAAATGCCGATCCGCCCCGACGAGTAGAAGAAGCTCACCTGCGACACCACCGACGACGAGATGCAGCGCATTGCCACCAGGCTAGAGGAGGCGGTAGCAGCTGCTGCCGCTGGCGTCTTCGGGTACACCATGGAGGAGGCAGATGCAGCAGAGGCGGCAAGCCTTGCCGAGCGAAGGGAGTTCGCCGGTGAGGAAGAGCTTGCCGAACCCGAGGCCGAGTCGAGCGAACCAGCCGAGGGCGCTTCTTCCCCACCATCCAGCGGCTTGCCGCAAACGGAGCCCCCGGCTCCGCCAAAGAAGCGTCTCCGCAAGGCCGGAGATTTAGACGGGCGGCAGACGGGCTAACAGAAGCTGCCACAAGCGACGCTGGGCTCTACATGACAAGCAATGTTGCCGCTGAGCACCCCACACCGCTGCGACAAGCTGGGCGGGATCCTCCTGTGCCACCGCCGACACCTCCGCCAAGCGGTCAAGAGAGCCCACTCCTCCGCCTCGTCAGACCGGAGGCGAGCCGGAGTTTGATCTCTCCGCGCCAGCTCGACGAGGAAGAAGAAGAGTAAGCTTCAATATTGTGCTTGTATTTCTTCAATTTTGTTGCTTCATCTTGAATCTGATTTGCTTGCTCAACTCTTTCATTTTCAGGACACCGCCCAGAGCGTCGAAGAGAGCCAAGACCCGGTGGTCGTCGTTGAGGACGATCCACCTGTGGCAACAGGAGGCGCTGCCTGAGACCCCTTGCCGGACCCGGCAACCCTTCCTCAAAGCAGCCCGAGCACAGCCCCCTGCAGTAAGTATGCGGTTTTCTCCTTCTTTGTTAGGTGTGCATGGGCGCTCCTTCTTCATTGATATCTGACTATTGGTTTGTGTAGGAGCAGAGCAGCCTCATCAGGAGGGCCCGGGAGCCGCCCCCGAAATTCTATCTGCTTCGACTACGCCGCCAAGGGAGGATTCTCCGACAAGGGAGACTACTCCGGCAAGGGACAGCACCAGTGATCCTCCGGTGGTCGAGACCATGGCTGCAGATCCCATTGCAGGTAATCCTCTTGCGCGAAAATTTCCCTTGGGCTCGTTTTCTTCTGTTTTTCTTTTGAACATTTGCTTGATCGTTTTCTTTCTTTGTCCGGACGCAGAGCCGATGGAGACCGAGGTCGCCGGGCGAGGAAGGACGCGCTGCAACAACACCGACGGCCGTCGTGGGAGAAGAAGTCGGCGCCGACGAGCCTGCCGGGCGGAGAGGCCACCGAGGCTGCCGCCGCAGAAGCCGGGCGAGGGTCCTGCGATCGCAGACCGACGGCCCTGGCCGCAGGAGCGCCAGCGCCTTCGACCGCCGATTCCCCCCGCCGCTGCCGCAGCCAGTTCGAAGAGCCCCAGCCCAGCGCCTACTTGAAGGCGGCGACGGCGTCTTCATCAAGCTCCCATGGGAGTCGAGCTCAGGCGCCGGTCGAAGGAGAGACCTTCGACGGAGAGCTGCTTCGCCTCATTGGCCGACGCTGTGGACGCGCCAAGCAGCAGAATGGCGAAGTTCGAGGAGGAGCACAGCTGAAGAAGCTGTCGCTCTACCGCGCCCGACAAGCCAAGTTGGAGTCACTGGGAAGCACTTGTCGTGAGGGCGGGAGCGGAACATGGAGAAACGCTACAGAAGAGCTCCGGTGCCAACCGAAACTCCCCGGAACGTAGCGTAAGAGCGGGAGCGACTTGTCGAAGAGCGCATGACCTTCATCCTTGAGAAGGCTGAGGTCGAGGAGCAGCAAAGGCTTGCTGCCGAGAAGCTATCTGCGCAAGAAGGCCGGTTATGCAGCGGAAGATCAATCTTGACATCTATGAGGAAGAGCTTGTCGCCATGAGAGTCACTTGGCGGGGCTCTTAAGGAAGCGAAGGATCTTTGCCGCAGCCGCCGAGGCCGCCAAGAAAGAGTTGGAGACAAAGGTGACGCAGCCGAGGCCGGGCCTGTAAGAGCGGCGAGGAGCTTGCTGTGCTCAAGCACGAGCGCGAGAAGGACACCTACACTCTTGGCGAGCTGCAGGGCCGTCTCGCCGATAGGAGCAAGGAGCTCGACGCCGCCAAGGATTCCAAGGTAGATCTTGAGCTGAAGCTGACCACTCGATGCGTGACGCTGGACGGCGCCAAGGAGCGGGAGGTGGGCCTGTTGGAGAAGATCAAGGCCAACGAGGAGCTGCTGGCGAATGCTGTTGCCACCCAGAGCGCCTTGAGGGAGAGTGTGGAGCACTAGACCTAAGGTCTCGTGGATACTGCCGCCGCCATCCACAACGAGTTGATGGAGCTGGGGATGGTGGATCTTGGATACTCCTCCGACGAGCACCTCCAACCCAGCGCCAAGCTTAGCTTATTCTTCAAGGGCGTGGTGACGGCTCTCCAGCGACTCGTGAAGAGATCCCAAAGCAGCTGGCCGAGGAATCGCGCCAGATCTGTGCAGGAGCCCTCCAAAAGGTGTTGATGAAGGTGGCCTTCCGCAATCCAGGCCTCAAACTCAACGGCGTCCTCAGATCCTTGCCGCCAGATGCCGATGTGGAGGCGCTCAAAGCCCTTGTCGCACCCATTGTGGACAAGGTGGGCAAGATCAAGCGGGTTGATGGCGACCGCGTAGACTAGGCCGCCAATTTTATCTTTCCCTTGTCGGCTTGATCATGTTTAGAACAATTTATTAGATCTGCGACAAGCTATTTTGTAATATAACTCTATCTTAGGCGATGATTGCAATGTTATTTCCTTTACTTGATTCCTTCCTTTGTACGTTTCGCCCTCTACGCTTTTAGGGAACTTGTCGGTCAGTAGCACCTTTTTGCGCCGAGTGCGAGAACGTCAAGACCTTTGGCGGTGCCGCCTCCGACAAGCAACCTTGTCGCGACTAGCTGCAGCTCACTTAAGTTGTTGAGCGGACACGAAACAAAGTAAGGGCGCGACTAGTCATGAGTTGGTTCCTCCGCCGCATGTGTTTTCCATACAAAGTACTATCGTTCGAGGAAGATAACTTAAAATTTAAGAACTGATTGCTCAAACTTGGGCAACTTAGCTTTTTCATCGTTTGCTTCCCGATAATGAAACTTCCTCGAGCAACGCTTGGTCCATAGTATTATCTTCTCCTTCCCCCTGGTTAACTTGTGCGCGAGGGAACCTTCCTTTCTTTGAGAAAAGATAAAGAAGAGAAAATAAAGTTATGGAGCCCAGCAGCTCGATATTGCTTACCGGGTGTGGGTGCTGCACAAAGTGTTAGCCAAAACATGCAATAAAATGATGAAAGCATGAATTTGACAAGTTGTGCGCAACACATGAGCTTTTCTTATGCACGGGATCTGCGCCCGGCTTTGTACAAAGGATTACATGCAACACCGGCAAGACTTGTACAAAAGGTGGTTGCCGGAACAGGTTCCGGCAACCGCGCCCTACGGGTAAAACTTATGAAGATGCTCAATGTTCCAGGAGTTGCTCACCGGAATGCCATCTTCGGTCTCAAGGCGGACAACGCCAGGCCTAGTGACTCGTTTCACCCGATAAGGGCCTTCCCACTTCGGCGTCAACTTGTTTGAATTCTTGGCGGACTGAAACGCCGAAGAACAAGGTCGCCTTCCTCGAGGCTTCGGCACTAACTTTGCGGCTATGGTAGCGGCGCAAAGCTTGCTGGTAACGAGCAGCTCAGACAATGACTGAAGACGGTCCTCCTCAAGGAGCAGCGTCATCTTGTCGCAGCTGCTCTTGCTCAAGCTCATCATAAGCGAGTACTGAGGTGACCCAGATAATGAAGTTCCGTGGGGAGAACTGCCTCTGCTCCATAGACTAGAGCAAAAGGTGTCCGCCGATTGGCTCGATTTGGCGTCGCCCCGATCGACCAAAGAACCACCGACAGCTCCTCAATCCAGCTTTCTTCCGCACTTGTGCAGCCTGTCGAAAGTTCTGGTCTTGAGCCAGCGCAACACTTCAGCATTTGCCCTCTCCGCTTGACCGCTGCTTCTTGGATGAGCAACGAAGCCGAAGCAGAACCTTGGCGCCAAGATCTTGGACGCATCGCATGAAGGTGCGGCTTAGAACTGTGTGCCGTTGTCGGTGATGATCCTGTTAGGGATTCCAAACGGCAAACAATCGACCAAGAACTTGATCGCCGACCGTCTTGTCACCTTCCTCATCGCTTCCACTTCCGGCCACTTTGTGAACTTGTCGATTGCAACGCATAAGTACTCAAAGCCCCGACAACTTCGGGGAAGGGGCCGAGGATGTCGAGCCCCTGCACCGAAAATGGCCAGGATAAAGGGATCGCCCGGAGAGCTTGAGCTGGCTGGTGTGTCTGCTTGGAATGGAACCGCACGCCACACTTGGTTACTTGTGCAGTTGCATCCTGGAGGGCTGTCGGCCAGAAGAAACCTTGCCGGAACGCTTTGCCGGCAAGTGCTCTGGCGCTAATGTGGTGACCACATATGCCTCCATGTATCTCAGCCAACAGCTTTTGTCCGTCTTCCCGGTGAATACACTTCAATTTCACACCGTTGAGTCTCCTTCTGCATAGCAGCCGTCGACAAACCGGTACATACTTGACCGCCGGGCTACTCTTTCCGCTTCTTCTTGCTCTTCGGAAGTTCTCCGTCTGCGAAGGAAATGGACAATCTGCTGCGCCCATGCCGGAGCTTGCGGCTCGACAACAAGGACTAAAGGCACATCTGCTGCTGCGGGAACATCGGCTTCCACGGCAAGAACTCGCGGCTCACCGGAGCTTGACGTTCCCGGCAAGCTTGCCGGAGCAAAACTTGTCGGGAGCGCTCGCTTCAACGTAAACAAACCCTTGGGCTTGTCGGAGTAGATCGCCTCAAGATTCTTGGTGTTGATCACTGGGACCTTTTGGTGGCGGCTTCGGGAAGCTCTGCCGGAAAATAGTCACCAGAAATCAACTTCCTCTTCTTGTTCTGTCCACTTGATGGTGTTACGGTTGGTTGAGTTAGCTTGAGCACAAAAATCCCTGGTTCCACAGGCAATTTAAGTGCAGCGCACTTTGACAGGCCATCAGCAATACCATTCTGAGCTCTTGGAACATGTTCCATTTGTAGGCCGTCAAAGTGTTCTTCTAGCTTTCTCACTTCATCAACGTAGGCTTCCATCAATGGACTCCGATAATCTTTGTTCACTTGGCAGACGACAAGCCGCGAGTCACCCCTGACAATAAGCTTCTTAATCCCAAGGTCTACTGCAATCCTGAGACCGACAAGCAAACCTTCATACTCTGCAGTATTGTTTGTTGCTTGCTCCTTGGGAAAGTGCATCTGGACTACGTACTTGAGGTGCTCTCCGGTGGGTGCGACAAGCGACACGCAGCACCGGCGCCTTTGTAGCGAGAAGGCACCATCAAAGTACATCAGCCACTCTTTGCTTGCTTCCTTGACGGGAATGCTCGTCTCTGGAATTTCTTCATCTTGCGTTGGGGTCCATTCCGCTATGAACTCTGCCAATGCTCTGCTTTGGATAGTTGAAGTGCTTTCAAACTTGAGGCCAAAGCTTGACAGTTCCAGTGCCCACTCGACAATCCTGCACAGTCGCTCGGATTTTGCAAGATCCTCTTCAATGGAAAGCGAGTGACGATCGTTATCTCATGTGCTTGGAAGTAATGGCGCAGCTTTCTCGAGGCCATGAGGAGGCCGAAAAGCAATTTCGCACACCGTAGTACCTTGACCTAGCCCCCTGCAGAAGGGCCCGACAAAGTAAACTGGCGCTGCACCATCCTTTTACGCATCTGCTCATGCGCTTCAAGCAGATCCGTCCTTGTCGGGACCAGAGCTTGCCGTGGCGGTTACTCGCTTGTCGCTGGATGTGTCTGTCGTGGTTGCTAGCTCATCATCCGCCTCCCTCTCTGCTACTAACGCATCACTAACCACTTGATTGGTTGCCGCTACATATAGCAGCAACTTCTCTTGTGGCTTAGGTGCGACAAGTATTGGAGTGGAGGACAGGTACCTCTGTAAGTCTTGCAGCGCAGCCTCCGCTTCAGGAGTCCATTTCATTGGACCTGCCTTTTTCAAAATCTTGAAAAATGGCAGGGCACGTTCAGCAGACCTAGAGATAAACCTGCTGAGAGCAGCCACGCAACCGGCAAGTCTTCGTACATCCTTGACGCGCTTTGGTGCTTCAATCTGCTCAATGGCCTTGATCTTGTCGGGATTGGCTTCAGCCTCAGAGACACGAAGAACCCGAGAAGCTTGCGGAAGGGACTCCAAACACACACTTCTCGTGGTTGAGCTTGAGGTTGATCTTGCGCAGATTTGCAAAGGTCTCATCCAAATCTTGAACCAGAGTTGCTTTGTCCTTGCTCTTGACCACTATGTCATCCATGTAGGCTTCTACATTTCTGTGCATTTGCGGCTCAAAAGCATCATGAACTACCCTTGCAAACGTTGAACCAGCATTCTTTAACCCGAAGGGCATCCGTACAAAACAGTACGTGCCACATGGGGTGATGAATGCGGTCTTCTCCTCATCCTCTTACGCCATGAAGATCTGATGATATCCTGAATACGCATCCGTAAATGAAAGCAAATCACATCCGGCCGTGGAGTCAACAATTCGTCGATGCGCGGCAAGGAAATGGATCTTTGGGACAAGCTTTATTGACATCCGTGAAGTCAATACAAAGTCTCCATTTCCCATTTGCCTTGCGCACAACTACAGGATTGGCCAACCACGTAGGATGGAGCACTCCTCTGACAAGGCCTGCTGCTTCCAATTTCTTGATCTCTTCTGCGATGAATTCTTGGCGCTCCACTGCCTGCTTCCTGACTTTCTGCTTGACGGGCCGCGCATGAGGACAAACGGCAAGACGGTGCTCAATTACTTTCCTGGGAACACCGGGGATGTCAGACGGTTGCCATGCAAACACGTCGACGTTCGCCCGCAGGAAAGCAACGAGCGCCGCCTTCCTATTTAGGGTCGAGAGTGGCACCGATGGTGAAGGTACCACCTGCCGTCCTCCTTGGCGGACACCTTCTTGGTCTTTAGGCGGAGCTGCCATCGCCTTTCTTGCACTTGCCGGTGGAGCTCGATGGTGCGTCCTCGACGGTAGCGCAGCACTCCGAGGAGGTGCGCTTGCCGGAGTGGGCATCGAGCTCTTGCCGCATTTCTGGTCTTCTTCTTCCCCGGAGCTTCAGCGGCAAGTGTTTTGCTTTCAATTGCGCTGCTTCCCGGTAGATCTTGTCGGCACAGATAAGAGCATCCTTCTTGTCGCCATGGACAGAGATGATGCTTATCGGGCCTGGCATCTTGAGTAAGTTGTAGGCATAGTGAGAGGCCGCCATGAACTTGGCGAGTGCTGGACGGCCAAGTATTCCATTGTAAGGCAATGGAAAATCAGCAACGTCGAAAGTGACCCTCTCAGTCCTGAAGTTCAGCTCGCTGCCAAATGTTACCGGCAACGTGATCTTCCCCTTCGGCTTGCTCCTTCCCGGATTGATTCCTTGGAATGTGCCAGTCTCTTCGAGCTCGCTGTCAGGGATCCAAGCTTCGGAGCACCGCGGAGGAGATCAGGTTTAAGCCGGCCCGCCGTCAACTAGCATCTTGGTGACCTTGAGGTTGCGGATAGTTGGTGAGACCAACATCGGCAAGCACCCGACCGCAGCTTATGCGATCGTGGTGGTCCTCAATATCAAAGATGATAGGCGTCTTTGGACCACTTCGAGGCTTGCGTGACTCTACGGATGGTTCCGCTGCATTGACCTCCCGCATCCACTGCTTGAGTTGGCGGTGGGAAGTATGCAGGGAAGCACCTCCGTCAACGCAGAGGACCTCCGTGGCTTTCTGAAACTCCTGCTCATCGGCATCGTCATCATCCATGTCTTCATCGTCGTCTTCGTCTTCATCCTTGTTGCGGCCGCAGGGAGGCCTGTCTCCTTGCTGCTGCTTGGCCTTGCCGCGGCGCCCTCCCCGGCCGGGACGTTTCTTACTGGCTCCTCCAACACCTTCTTGGGCCTTCTCCTTGTCGCGCCGCTCGTCCTCAGCCTTCTGCTGTTCAACAAGCTGCTCTACCTTCTTGCAGCTCTGGAGGTCATGGCCCTTGGTGCGGTGGATCTTGCAGTACTGCTTGCCGGAGCCGTCCTGCTTGTTGGCGGCCGCCACAGGCTGGTGGTTGGTGCCAGCGTCAACCTCCTTGCCGGAGCTACCAGCCTTGGCATTCTTGTCGCCACCTCCGTTGCCGGACTGCTCGACGACTAGCACATCTCTGCCTTTCTTTTTCCTGTTGCCCCGCCGCCGGCTCTTCTTTGCCGGGCGGTCTCCTCATCGCCGATCCTCCTCGCTTCGGTATTCTCTCCGGAGTCTCCTCCTCCTCAGCGCGGCGCACTTGTCGGCCAGTATGATAGCTGATTGACATCTTCGATCTTGCACATCGCCATCTCCTCCCGCATCTCGCGGTTCCGCGACGCTCGATGGAACGCGGCCGATCACCACGGCAGGGTGGACATCTGGGATGTTGTCCGTATAACGGTGAATCTCTGGATATACTTGCGCGAGGTTCTCCTTCCTTCCGGGCGCAGCGTATGAAGGTCGCTTTCTTGGCCATGGGGTTTGTGGCCTTTGTAAAGCGCCGACAAACCGATGGCATAGATCTTCCCAAGAAGATATGGAGTTGTCCGGCAAGTGCATGAGCCGGGACTCGACGTTGGGCTTGAGCACCGGGGAAGTAGTTGTCAAGGATCTTGTCGTCTCGCCCCGGCAGCTCGCACCGCGATGGTGTAGATGCTGAGGAACTCCGACGGATGCGTCTTGCCGTCGTACTTCTCCGGTACATCTGGCTTGAAGTTCTTCTTGCTGGGCCACTGGACTTGCCGCAGCTTGCGAGTGAACGCAGGGCAACCTACCGCGTATGGCAAGTCGCCTGGTTCCTCTGGCGCGTGCATGTCAACAGAGGGCCCGGCACACTTGTCGGATTGACGTCGCGCTTCTCTTCGGCGCTCGATGCGAGTTCGAGCGTCCTCTTGCTGTCGATCGTGTAGCACTTGGTGCTGATCGCGATGAGCTCGTGGATCTGATGACGCAGTGGAGTCGCTGTCGAGGTGGATCCGGCGAGTCGGCGATCTTGGCCTTCGGGGTGGAGAGTGCATGGTGGTTGCACCCCCACCGGTCTCGTCGCCACCGGCTCGCGTTTGGTGTTCCTGCCACGGCAACGACGCACTCGGTTGCCGCGGAGCGTCGCCGTTAAGCGGCCGATGAGACTTCAGATGGTGGCCCTCCACTCATCGACCTTGTCGGCCGTTGGAGGGTAATCGAGGAAGCGATTGAGCTCTCGCCAGAGCTTCTGCTGGAGTGGCGGGTGGCAATGGTGAGCGGTGCGAGGAGCGGATATGCTCGGACTTCTAACTATGTTAGAAGGAGCAGCATCCCGTCGAGCGACCGTATCTCGCCGTGCCGGATATGTTGGCGTGCACGCTGGTCTTGAGGGCCTCGAGATCCTCCAGCTCGGTCTTGATCCAACGATCGTATGGTATTGTGAATACCATGACGCTGTTGGTCCCGCGGCTCCTGAGATGGGCGCGGGACATGTACGGACACCGAGGTTTGCGCGGCCCTGTCCTTGGACTTGGCAGTGTCACGAACTCCTTCACCGGCGCCCGTTCTTCCGCCAGCGTCTGCTCCACCACCCGTTTGCTCCGGTGATGGTGGGTTCGACGCCAGACGGTTTTCACGCCAAGCCTTCTTCTTCGGTGGCATGCCGATGAAGATGTTGAAGATGATGAAGATGTTGCTCGTGTGAACGCCGGATCAGGTTCACACAGCCTCGACGCCTTTACCCGGGCGCGCCAAAGATGTCGGGAGGCTGATCGGACCCACGAACACCTATGGGGCGGCGGACCAGGCCCCTTCGGTTCGGAGGGGGCGGAGATCGCCGAAGAGCGGATCGATGCGGCTAACACGAGCAGTTTACCCAGCTTGAGCTCTCCCGGAGAGATAATACTCCTACCGCTGCTTGTATGGTTTGTATTGTGTTCTTGCTAGGGAGCGCCGAGAGCTACAAAGATACTCCAAATGCTAACGAGACCTAAGCGTGAGAGTGTTCGAACCCCCCTCTACGTTGCGCATGGGCCTCCTTTTATATGCACAAAGGGGCTCCGACAGGTGGCAACGTAGATGAGGGTACAAATGGAAAAAATCAGTGGTTGGTACACCTACTTATACGATTACGATGTACTCTACCTAACCACGGCAAGGGACAAAAGCATTAAATGCCCGTCACACTCGCCGCCTAAACAAGGCAAGGACCGTCAGGAGCACCACCGTTCGCCACGATGGCAAGCTTGTCAGCGCCGCTTATCGCTGCTCCCCGCTGGCTGCACAGCCTCTTGACACACGCGCATGGAATGGTCCCATGGCGACACGTTGGTGGATGAGCTGGAGCGGAGATGAAGAGAGGTTGCCTGCCGCGGCAAGTGCCTTGCCGCGGCTGAATCCTTGTCGCGTCCGAAGGCTTGTCGCTCTCCGAGCCTTCCCGGCAAGCTCCTCTTGCCTGGGTCTTGTCTTCTTCTTGCCTTGAGTGGCCTTCCAGGCAAGCTCCTCTTGCCGGGGCCTTGTCTTCTTGGTTAAATACTTTGTTCTTGACTGGCTCCAAAGGAACCACGGAGGATCTTGGCGGTGACCAGGCAAGCCTTGCCCATGAGTCTTTGAATCGCACATGCACGAGTTCGGGATATACTAGGGTACCCCTACTCTAGTACACCGACACAAAGGTTTCTATAAAACAAATCCACCACCGTGCTCTAAAAGATATAAGTGAAGCACTAGAGAAAAACTATATAGCTCAAAAGATATAAGTGAAGCACATCGAGTATTCTAACAAATTCCAATTCATGTATGGCTCTCTCAAAAGGTGTGTACAGAAAGGATGATTGTGGTAAACTAACAAGCAAAGACGCAAATAATACAAGACGCTCCAAGCAAAACACATATCATGTAGTGAATAAAAATATAGCTCCAAGTAAAGTTACCGATGGAAGTGGACGAAATTGGGGATGCCTTCCGGGGCATCCCCAAGCTTTGACTTTTTGGTGTCCTTGGATTATCTTGAGGGTGCCATGGGCATCCACAAGCTTAGGCTCTTACCACTCCTTGTTCCATAATCCATCAAAAGATTTCACCCAAAACTTGAAAACTTCACAACACAAAACTCAACAAAAAATCTCGTGAGCTCCGTTAGCGAAAGAAAACAAAAGACCACTTCAAGGTACAGTAATGAACTCATTATTTATTTATATTTGTGTTAAACCTACTATATTCCAACTTCTCTATGAATTATAAACTATTTTACTAGCCATACATTCACCAAAATAAGCAAACAACACGCGAAAAACAGAATCTGTCAAAAACAGAACAATCTGTAGTAATCTGTAACTAACGCAAACTTATGGAACTCCAAGACTTCAGAAAAAATAGGACGACCTAGGCAATTTGTTTGTTGATCATCAGCAATTGGAATCTCTATTTTATCACTTTCTTGTGATTTTTAACAATTGTATTCGTGAACAGAAAGTTTCTGGAAATTACAGCAAGATCAAATAACTATCATCCAAGAAGATCCTATAGGTTTAACTTGGCACAAACACTAATTAAAACATAAAACCACATCTAAACAGAAGGTAGATGGATTATTTATTCCTAAACAGAAACAAAAACAAAAACTAAAAATAAAATTGGGTTGCCTCCCAACAAGCGCTATCGTTTAACGCCCCTAGCTAGGCATAAAAGCAAGGATAGATCTAGGTATTGCCATCTTTGGTAGGCAATTCTTCAATGAGGCATTTACATTCCTTAGAAATTTCTTTCTTTCTAGTAATTATCAAATTTTTAGGCAAAAGATCAAAAAATTCATTCGTAGCAAATGGTTCCTTAATGATAGCAAAAAGATTGGGATGAATACTTATAGATTTAAGATCCGTGGTTTCCTTACTAGAGGATTCAACCTTATTCTTAGGAACGTACATGAGCTTAGCAATTTTAGTAGGTGGACTTGGAGTATTTTTTATGGAAGAAAAAGCGGTTCCCAAGTTGGTAATGATACCCTCAAGTTTATCAATTCTAGAGGAATCTCGATTTATTTTCTCATTAACTATGGGTTCCTTCTCATTAATATTTTTCAAAGTTACTCCTACCTTAGATCAATATTGGGTAATTTGATTGTGGATCTTTTTATCTAGATTTTCAATTAACTCAATGGTAGCAACTTTATTTTCAATAATTTCAAGTCTTTGCATTACATGCTCCAAAGTTAACGTAGTTCCATTAACCAAAAGAGGCGGTGAGCCAAATAAATCTATCATAGCATTATAAGAATCAAAAGTATGGCTACCCAAGAAATTCCCTCCGTAATGGTATCGAGGATATATCTATACCAAGGATTAGCACCTACATAAAAATTGCGTATAAGAACATGTAAGTAGATTGCTTCCTTGTAGATCTATTTTGAGCATTGCAAATTCTGTACCAAGCGTCTTTTAGATTTTCTCCCTCCCTTTGCTTAAAATTTAGAACTTCATTCTCAGGAGACAACTGAGAAGATATAAGACTAGCCATGACGACAAGGCGAGCGAGAACAAGGCAAACGGAAAAGAGAGGGCGAATAAAACGGCAAGGGTGAAGTGGGGGAGAGGAAAACGAGAGGCAAATGGCAAATAATGTAATGCGAGAGATAAGGGATTGTGATGGCTACTTGGTATGTTGACTTTTGCGTAGACTCGGCAACGGGCGCCGTAAATCCTTCTTGCTACGTCTTGAGCTTGCGTTGGTTTTCCCGAAGAGGAGATGATGATGCAACAGAGTAGCGTAAGTATTTCCCTCGGTTTTGAGAACCAAGGTATCAATCCAAGAGGAGGCCACGCGCCAAGTCCCTCGTACCTACACAAAGCAAATAACTCCTCGCAACCAACCCGAGCAGGGGTTGTCAATCCCTTCATGGTCACTTACGAGAGTGAGATCGATAGAGATGATAGATAATATTTTTGGTATTTTTGGTATAAAGATGCAAAGTAAAATAAAAGGCAAAAGTAAAAAGCAAAGCAGTAATAAAGCGTAGGAAGATTAATATGATGAGAATAGACCCGGGGCCATAGATTTCACTAGTGGCTTCTCTCAAGAGCATAAGTATTTTACGGTGGGTGAACGAATTCATCGTTGAGCAATTGATGTAATTGAGCATAGTTATGAGAGTATCTAGGTATGATCATGTATATAGGCATCACGTCCAAGACAAGTAGACCGACTCCTGCCTGCATCTACTACTATTACTCCACTCATCAACTGCTATCCAGCATGCATCTAGAGTATTAAGTTAATGAAAACAGAGTAACGCCTTAAGCAAGATGACATGATGTAGAGGGATAAATTCATGCAATATGATAAAAACCCCATCTTGTTATCCTCGATGGCAACAATACAATATGTGCCTTGCTGCCCCTACTGTCACTGGGAAAGGACACAGCAAGATTGAACCCAAAGCTAAACAGTTCTCCCATTGCAAGAACTACCAATCTAGTTGGCCAAACCAAACGGATAATTCGAACAGACTTGCAAAGATAACCAATCATACATAAAAGAATTCAGAAAAGATTCAAATATTGCTCATAGATAATCTTGATCATAATCCCACAATTCATCGGTCTCAACAAACACACCGCAAAAAGAAGATTATATCGAATAGATCTCCACGAGAGAGGGGGAGAACATTGTATTGAGATCCAAAAAGAGAGAAGAAGCCATCTAGCTACTAACTATGGACCCGAAGGTCTGAAGTAAACTACACACACTTCATCGGAGAGGCTATGATGATGATGAAGAAGCCCTCCATGGTGGATTCCCCTTCCGGCAGAGCTCCGGAACAGGCCCCAAGACGGGATCTCGTGGATACAGAAAGTTGCGGCGGTGGAATTAGGTTTTTGGCTCCGTGTCGATCTGTTGAAGTGCGTAGGTATATATAAGAGGAAGGAGTATGTCGGTGGAGCTTCAGGGGGCCCACGAGGCAGGGGGGCACGCCCTCCACCCTCGTGGCCGCCTCCCTCCTTTCTTGACCGAGGGTCCAAGTCTCCTGGATCTTATGTGATGAGAAAATCACGTTCCCGAAGATTTCATTCTGTTTGGACTCCGTTTGATATTCCGTTTCTTCGAAACACTGGAATAGGCAAAATACAACAAATCTGGGCTGGGCCTCCGGTTAATAGGTTAGTCCCAAAATTAATATAAAAGTGGAAAATAAAGCCCAATATGGTCCAAAACAGTAGATAATATAGCATGGAGCAAACAAAAATTATAGATACGTTGGAGACGTATCAGCGATGTAGTCCAGCTCCGCCTGGGTGGTGTCCTGGATGAGCAGTGGCTCATCGTGGACGTACTTCTCCTCCAAGGTATCAAAAAACTCTTGCACTTGATCCGCCGGCTGCTCGGCCCAATTTGGGACAAGGCCATACGCGTTGAACTCCGACATCATGGCGATGATGTCGTTTCGGCGTGAGTTGTTGCTCAGCGGGACCACCCCCGCCGGCAACCCAAACAAGGGCCCCTTGGCGACCTTGCCGGCCTTCGCGGCCTTGCCGGACTGCACAACCTTGCCGTCGCGGTTCACGTCAAGCTGGAAGAGCCGCTGGCAGAAGTAGGTGTGCCCCATCACCGTGAGGTTGTGGTCCAGGCCGGGGCGAAGCCTCATGATGTCGGCCGCTTTCGTGAAGAGCCAGGCCGGCCTGCCCTTGTTGTGCAGCGGAGCGATTCAGCGGCGGATGAAATCTGCCCCGATCATCTCAAGGGTGATCCAGCTTCGGTGAGGCGAAGAATCCTGGTGGTGGCGACCGTGAGCTTCCCGTTGTCAGCGACGACATCGCCCCAGTCGTTTTTGTGAACCGGCGGCGCCTGGTGAACCTGGCAGATATCCTGCGGGTCCTCCTCCTCAATCCAGCACCACCGGCCCCGCCACTCCTCCCACCTCTCCTTCTGAGCGCCCTCCGGGTATGTCCCCTTGGACCTTGGGATCCAGGTGACGCAACCAGAGATGGCGCCTCCCTTTTGGATTCGAGGATAAAAGTAGTGGCGGAAGAGCGTCGTGTTGGGAAGTACTCCGGCAAAGCCCTCGCAGAGATGCGCAAAAAGAGCCATGCACGCCACGGTGTTTGGAGTGAAATCCAGAAGGTGGAAGCCGCAGGTATGCATGATATCGTTGAAGAAATCAGAGAAGGCGGGGGGGGGGGGGGCAGAGGCCGCAGGAAAAGTAGTCGACGAAGAATGGGTACCGATTTGGGCCGGCTTTGGCGAAAGCAGCAGGGATGATGCACATGGCCGGGTGCCCCGTCGTCTCCCCCCGTCTTGCATCCCCATAGGTGCTTGAATTAGTCCTGGAGATGGACCGCATCGACCGTCGTGGGGAAGTAGGCGGGCTGCGTCCGCTACGCCACAAACTCGCTCTCTGGCGGCTCCTCCGCCCCGGCGTCCTTGGCCACTCCCTTGCCTTTACCGGTTTTGGGTGCAATGGCGGCTGCAATAGGCGAAGGGGGAAGGGCGACGAAGACGCGGCAGTGGCGAGCAAAGGCAGGAGCTCGAGAGGGAGGAAGAAGGGGACGGCGGTTCCGAGATTGGAGAAAGCACAAAGGGTAAATGAGCAGCGCGCCCGCGGTTATTCCTTTTTACGGGGAAGGCTCGGGCTGCCTCTTTTCCCATTAACTGTGATGTGACGATGCGTGCGTGAACCGCCCCACGCATGACCCCCACGTCACGCACGATCCTCCACATCGCGTGTTCAACGCGGGTCGTGGGGAAGCACATCGGATGAGAAGTTACCGCGGTAAAAATCCGCCCCGACTGCCCGCGCACCGTTCTGGGCCTGGCCCAACAAACGTGTCGCGCTTATGTGTGCACTACAAAATAAATACACTTCCGTGATGATACGTGTTTGTCACAGTAGGTCGCGTTTTTTGTCATGCATGTACATCCATGACAAATTTATGACCGAATCAAGATAGTCATACCTGTGCTGTCGTAGAAGTGTTCCATGACATTACCAAAATTATCATCACGGAAGTTTCCACTTCCATGACGATAAATCGCGCGTCACAGAAGTGCTTTCATCAAGGGTGACGGACACGTGGCATCCACCATAACGGAACGCCGTTAAGCTATCGGGTCGGGTTTTGGATCCGATAACCCGTTATCAGCCCGACCAATGGGGATTTTCCATGTAAAATCATCATTGGTCGGAGGAAACACGTGGCGGCTCACCGCTGGGGACAGATGTCATCCACTCATTGGACGAAGAAGGCGCCTATGATACGTCGACACGTGTACGGCCCAACAAAGGCCCATTCCTGTGAAAAGGCCGGCCCGTTTGACTTGGTCAAAAGGTGGCGGGCCGGCCCATGTAAAGCCTGTTAACGGCCTGTTCGCATATAGCCCATTTACAGCCCGCTAACCCAAGGCCCGTTATGCCCTATCCGAATTAGGCCCAGTAGCGTCATCTGGGCCACCCAATATGATTCCAGCCTGTTTTCACTTCTGGCCCATGTATGGTCCATGACGTCTTTCGGCCCATATGAGGCGTTGTGTAACTCTTGGCCTATTAACGGCCCGTGGTGAAACTGGCCCGTAATGAACAATGTATTACTTTACACCCATTAACGACCCGTGGTGAAACTGGCCGTAATGAACAGTGTATCACTTTATACCCATTAAAGGCCCGTTATTCCGTTGGGCCGTTTCCAACCCATGTTATCTTTCAGCCTTCTTAGAGCCCATTTATTTTGGGCTCATTTCCAGCATTCGTTTACTTACGGCCCGTTACTATCATTTTCTGCTTATGGGCCAAATTCAGCCCGTGGTTACAATCGGCCCGTTTGTGGTCCGTTAACACGTTGGGCCATTTTCATAGCGTCATGAAATATGGCCTATTAACGATGGCCCGTTATGGTCGGCCCATGAACGGACGATTTCAACTCTAGCCCGTTTACGGCCATAATGCGGCCTGTTATTGGCCCATGTTTGGCCAATCGATCATACTGCCCGTATAAGGCCCATTGATGATACGCCCGTAGAAGGCCCATTGTTTCTCTGACCCGTAGAAGGTCCATTGTTTCTCTGACCCATAGAAGGCCCATTGTTTCTCTGACCGTAGAAGGCCCATCGCTTTCTCTGACCCATAGAAGGCCCACTTTTCTACGGCCCGTGGGAGGCCTAGTGTCACTACAAGAATATTAGCCCATGGTTATTGTGGCCTAGTTTTAAAAAATAGGTTATTGCAGCCACTAGCAAACCGCGGAAAAAGAACTGCAATGACTACAAGCAAACAAATAAACAAGACAACAAGGAAATAAATAAGCAAGCAACTTACATACACTGGGCATCAAAGTTCGCCACCAGTGCAAATAAATGCGCCGACAAAAGAATATGCAAAACTGAGAGCACTTCAGAAGGCACTAGGCCTGGCCAAGTCGGGCCCCCAAATAGTCAAGAAGCCGAGTAGACCTCGGTTGTGTCAACGATAGATGCATCAACACTAGATTTAAGGCATGATGGTGCGCACGGCAGTCCTCTGACATCTTCATTGCATCTTTGACTTCAAGTCGGAGCTGAGCTGAAGCAAGCCTTTCCGCTTTAAGTTGAGACTGAAGAAGTCGAACTAATTGAGGCAGCGACTGCACAGAGGTTGTCTCACACCTGCTGGTGAGTAGCTTCAACTCACTGTCTTCATCAAGGCAGGACCTTGGGGTCATCTCGCTGTCCTCAAGATGGTTTGGCTCACTATCTTCCCTAAAGTTCTGCCTGGCGTAAGAGATACGACTCTGAAAGAGAAACAAAGAGACACGTAACAGGTTTCACAATTATATAAGCAAATAAATGGATCTGTTACGCATAAGGAACATGTTTTTACAACTATAATTTGAATCGGTAGTTGTTGCAAACATCCAATCAGATGTAAACAACAAAGCAAACAGCGGTGGAGGCAATGATGCCTATCCAAATCTATACTAGAACAAAGTTTGAAGGCTTGAGAAGGATGAACTTACATTACATGTCAACACGGGTCGGACAAAGCCCTTCTCCATGTTGATGGAAGGATAATTCAATAAATTCCCCAAAGAAAATTCTTTATAAGCGTTGCCATTATTCTACATTTTGCAAAGAGTAAATATAGATCAAACAATATTGGAAGAAACAGAGGATAATGAAGCTCAGGTGCATACTGATGATACATAATCAAATAGCAATTAATTAAGTACAACGTTACAAGGCAAGAGGGAGAGAGGTCTTGACAAGAGCAATGCAGAGCCCATTATTGTTTTGAGATCGTATGATCCTTTGAGCAAGGAGATTCATCTGAAATTAGTTTTCATACAAGAGAGAAGGTAAGGCACAAGCAGAATTTAGGAGTTCAAATTTTGAATTGATATCATAGGCGATGCTGACTGGGCTCCTAGCAGTTCTAATAGGGGTTTGGCCCTTTGGAGTAGGGGTAAAGTGTGGTACAGTTGGGCCTGTGTTTTTACTGTGTCTGCTGATCTATCTGATTTAACAGGTACCACTACCTTTTCCAAATACCTAGTTTGTACTCCTTGAGGATCTGCACTCACCCTCTTCCTTTTGGACATCTATCACGAAAGAACAACATTTGACTGAAAAAACATAGTGTGACGACACATGGAATAGGTACAGAAAATGGATAGTTATGGCATATACTCATATATGATGCTTAAACTAAGCAGATGGTGTAACAAAGTAGAAGAAATGCAAGAGGTTAGATGCAAAATATGTGCGACCAATACAACTTTGCAAAGTTAGAGCAAGCACCTTGATGGGTGAATAAGATAGGCCATCCTCCACCATGCCAAGTTTGTTAGCCAGTGGATCGTTCATGATGATTCCTCTCGTCGCCCATTCTCATATTCATTTTGATAATGTTCAATATCGACATGCATGAAAACATAAAACAAGTGAGATTTTCTTTGTAATGCGTAAGTGATTCTAATCCAATATCGCCTCCCAGAACACCATTTGTGCTATCTCTGCAATTCTTTTAAAAGATGCCATGCATGCTGTAATTTGTTGAGTGCATTAATATAATGTGGCCTACTACTCAAAATATGAGAGCTCCAGAAGTGATGACACTTCGCAGATGATAGCTTCAACATATAGTAAAGAAGAACAAGTCTACATGACCGGGAAGATTAAAATTTTAATAAGGGAGAACAACTCGACCTGACCAATCGACCGCAAGAGAAGAGTATCATCTTAAAGAAGAGCAGAAGAGCAGGCAGATTGAAGATATTACAAGTGTTTCAATACAATGTCGGTTGGCCACCCATGATGAACCGTAGCGCCGCAGAGAAATACTATTCTTTCCGGTCTCTCCATATGTGGCTCACATGCATTTCGAAACTAAAGTAGGAACATTTAGCTAACCAATTAAACATCTCTCCGTTTTACTAATATCAGCAATAATATCAGATATGAATTTGTACAACTAAGCTTGTTTAGCTCGATGGGTGGAGCAGTGCTATTACGACACGAACCACGTAGGCTGATTGTGGTCATCATAAACTGGGGAAAACATAAGCATGATCAATACATTGTTGACCGTGGCAGTGGGATGGCAGATCCGGAGCTGCAAACCGCGCAAAGGGTAGTTAGCAACCGATGTTTGCTTTGAAATAACAACTAAGATTTGGTATGGACAAGAAAGTACGGTCAACAAGTGACAAAGAAATGCAATTATGCTGTCTCTCTATATGTCGCGACATGCATTTGGAAACTCAAGTGGGACCTTTAGCTAACCAATTAAATGCGTCAGTTAACTAATATCAGTATCATATCACAATCATATTTGAACAACTAAGCTTTCGAATTCTGAGTGTTGTGTTGTTTAGCTTGAAGGGTGGAGTAATGATAGTACGACAGAAAGCACCTACGGAGATCATAGTAGAGTAGATAAAAGGGGGAAACCCTAAGCATTAAGAGAAAAATCAGGAAAGTGGAACTAGCTGGACCAGTGGGTGGCGCACATGCTTTTCGAAACGAATATAGGAACATTAGGTGACCAATTAAACGTTCTCTGTTTTGGTGATATGAGCATCATATCATATTCGCATTTGAACACGTAAGCTTTGGGTTGAGGTCTTGAGGAGCAGTGCTAGTACGACACGAAGCACCTATGATGATGGTAGTGAATATAAAGGGGGGAAACCATAAGCTTTACGAGTATAGTGCCCGTGCCATGGCGGATCTGAAGGTGCAAACCGGACAAAGCTACTTCGCAACCAATGTTTGCTTTCAACTAGCCACTACGATTTGGTACGGACAAGAAAAGTACAGTAAACAAATTACGATCTATTTTCCGGGTCAGATCAATAACTTAAGCACACATGGAAGAGTACCACCTCTCTTGCGACGCCGTGTAGGCCTATGCTGATACGTTGAGGGTGCTGTGGGTGCAATGGCTGTCGGCGACGGGGAAGAAGACTTTAGACGGCAGACGGCCGGGTCGGGGGATATATCCTGTTGTCGTGGACGAGGCGGTCGTAGGAGCGGCAACAGCAAGGTGGACAACGGCGCCGATGAAGCGAGAGGAGGCGATGAAAGGATCCTGGTCCAGCGCCGTGGATGAGAGATGTCAATCTCTTGTAGTGGACGACGGGGTAGGGGTAGCGGCTCCGGCAAGGTGGAGGATGGGGTGGAGGACAGAGGAGGCTGGCCGCAGTGCGGAGGTTGTCGAGCCGCCGACAGTGTATGAATGGGGAAATGGAGGGGAGGGGGGGGGTGATCTCAAACTTTGGGACGCGCTTCTCTGAAATGGGGGGAAGTTATGAACTTATCCCCCGTTTAAAATATCAGACATCGCGTTGGTTGGGGATAGGACGGTAATCTCGCATCTCCCAAATATTTGCCGGTAACTATTTCGGGCGAGGAGAGGGTGTTTTTCCGCCCACGGTTGGCGCCCACGGTGTATGAACGGGGCTGACAGGTAGGGCGGTTGTGTCACGTCTGATGGAAGTTACACATCTGTCCCTATTTAAAATATTAGCCTACATCGATTTCGGACGAGGAGAGTTTGTTTTGCCGCCCACCGTGTATGAATGGGGAAATGGAGGAAGAGACACATGTCTTTTGGATGAGCTTGAATCAAATGTGTTTTGTCACACGCTTACGCCCATCGTGTCTGAATGGGCTCAGAGGCCGTCGTGTCATATATGATTGAAGTTACTACTCTACCCCTATCGACAGCAGTGTAAATCCAGTCGATAAGGATGTCAAGTGTCAGGGGTAGACAATAATTTCCATCTCGCAAACACTTGCTTTGGGCAGCCCACAAATTATAGTGGGTATTTAGCCGCTTCGTTCAAAACTTGGGAGAATTAGCATTCACGTTTGCCACAGGACCTCGCAAACTAAATTCAAATCCAGTTTGTATTCGACACGAATATCCACAGATAATTATATGTTTTGTTATTTATTTCTTCAAAACCACAACAAAGATTTATTCCACATTTATATATGATTATGATTTAGAAATGCCGTGATCTTCGAATTCAGTAGGTTGGATACACTCTGATTCAAACAGTTATTTCATCCAATACAACATGCTCACACGAAAAACAGTTCACCTTATGTCAATCATACAAGTACTGAGGATTACCTCGCCTAAAAAATTCAGATCATTACAACACATGGACAACATGGAATTCCGGACAACATAGGGGGTCTTGCAACATAATCCATTCAGAGACATGACACAACATGCAAGTAAAATAATCTAATGACAATTTCAACTGGTATCTAAAGAAGAACCGGGATTACCTTGGGCTTCAGATAATGTAAACAAGAGGACCTCCTCGTCTTCAAATGCAACATTCTTACTTCCTCCAATTCTTGGGTTGCTTGCATAATGCGTGCCGCTAATTTCGTAATTTCCAGCCTCAAGATAAAGATTACCTCATTCATGGCAGCCACACCATCTCTTTCTGCCTCTAGTAGAGTCTCAAGCACTATAATATCTGTGCTCAGACTGCTCTCCGCGGTGTTGCCTCCGAACTGCTACCATCTGGTAACATGGATGGCGCATCGCTTCCACAAATAGATTCTCTGGGTTGTACATTGTGTCCTAGTGTGAACGGCATCCTCAAAGGTTTCCACTTTGGACATAAGTAAGAGATAGTTATCATATGATCCATGCAAGAAGCTTACATGGTAAACGACAGATTTAATTATCACGAGCATGGCAAACTATATTTAAATGGTTCAAGCAGCATCACCGAAAAGAAATTAAAATGGTAAGATGAAAGTTGAAAGGAGTGTACAACCGCTATATTTAAGTCGCCAAGGCATCTAAGCGCTTGAAATAATCCGAGAAAGCACTTAACAAGGTGGCCTCATATAAACTACGAAGACAGTCTTGTGATGAAGTTGAGAGGAAAAGTTAAGGACTCAAATGAAATAGGCATGCATTTCTTTACGATAGTACAAATGCATAATCGCCGACATATTGGCCAACTCAGGTATAACGTAACAACAAACAAGCATTCGAATCAAGCAATACAAGAAAGGCATAACCGAACTATTTGTAATTCGGTAGGATTACACATTGAGGGCACAAGCCAAGAAAGCAGCCCACTCGCATTACATTTAACATGTACTAAAACACACCGCTTACCATATGTTGCTTTGTGAAGCCTAGCTGCTGTTGCAATGTTCTTTGAAGATATCGTCAAGATCCCGTGGTTGCAAATCTAGTTGTTGTAGTTTATTCTGCACCATCTATTTAGGTAAAATTAATTTTAATCGCATGCACCGGTCCGAATTGATCATCAATGGTTCATCTAAACTAATGAAAGAAGGGTGTGTGCATACACGACAATATATCTGCTTCCCTCTATTTTTATGCTTGTTCGAGGTGCCAACACCAAAAGAACAAATATTTTGCTTGATGGGGTTGGCAGCTCCATAATTAATAGAAGCATCAAATTAGTCATGCAACTTGGGAAGATCAAGAACACACAAACAAGTAATGAACAGAGGCTCGGAGCAGTGATGTAATAGCTAGCATCGTAAAATGTAGGGTAAAACAAACAAAAAGCAATGGAACCACATGCTAGTTTGCTGATGTGTAATTAAGCATAGAGAACATTAAGCGGTCCGATGGAACCAACAGGTGGCATCGTAACAAAAATAAAGCATATTAACTATATGTGCACCGGTATGTAATTTAACACATGTAACATGTTCACCGCCGTAACTATCGCCCCTACAGTGCAAGCGTAATAACGCGCCTCATGAAAAACTGAATGATGCCTCAAGAAATTCAAAGGTGCGGTGCTTATGCTAGGAAAGGGAACGTAGGCGCCGGCTGTTGGATAATAGTACCCGATTCTCAGCGGCGTATGGGTATCGTTGTCATACTTGATAGCTAAGGATCGTCGATGGTGCTCGTGTTGCAGTTGAGTTTGGGCCGGCTGTCACCGTCGCTGAACCTGCTCCGGTGCTACGGTTGCGGCGCTTGTCAACATACAAGAAAGCTCATCTGTGGTAAGTGAACAATTGCACGATAAAGAGAAAAATCGAAGGAGTACAAATCGAAATAACCTGATGAGGCTGTGGCGTCGGTAAAGCATGGCCGGTGGAGTTGAATATGGCGTCCGTGGAGCGGGTCTGGTGCAGTTGACGAAGGCTTCGGCGGGCGCGTTGTATAGTGCTTTCGGTGAGGCGGATCTGCTAAGGCCGGACGAGGGCTTGTATGAAGGGCCAGCGAAGGGGCGGTGAGGGAGTCGTGAAGGGCCTATGTCCGTGGTGGAGGGCGCCGGTTAAGCAGATCCAGTGCGGTGGACCATGATGGCGGTCAAGGAGATTTGGAGCGGTGGACAAGCCAGTCGCTGAAGCGGCTCCGGTGAAGTGGTGAGTTAGCAGTTGGGGGTTCCAAGGTGCGGAAGGTAGATCCGGCGGGGTGTGAGGTCCGCCGCTGCGGCGGAGGACTAGATTCGGCGGCTTGCCGTGGTTGGCGGGGTCGGGGAAGGGGAGGGCCTCTGGGGAAGAATGTTGGGGGCAAAGAGGGGAAAACAATGGAGTTACCAAAGCAGCCCTTTTCCATTCATGTGGCAGGGGTAAAACAGTAATATCGCAGGGCTAAACTTTGGGGCGCGTGATATTTCGATGTGAGCGGGAAGTTTGAAAGCTTTTGGCGCCTAAAATTATAAGTATCTTGCTCTCGTACGGCCGACTATGATATCATGGCCGACAATTTGTTTGTTTTGCACGCAAAAAAAGTGCAAGTTCTGAAAATCAATGTATCCAACTTGAAACTTAGATTTTCCAGTCAATTCAAATATGGATCATTGAGCTACTACAAGCAAATATCATCATACGGTCCAATTCAAATGAAATTCCAAATGTGTTTATCCTAAATATGATGACAAAAGCAAAAATGTGCATGTGTATGAATAAAGTGGATGATTATAAAGTTTGAACATGCCCGTATGTGTATATCTCTAGGTTTGATATATGAATTTGAAATCATGAAATCCCGGCTTAAAAATGTACCTCCATTTAAATGAATTACAAAAGCTAATGATGGAGTCGAATTCCAAAATTCTAATCTTAGGTTTGTAATTCGGGTACATCAAGGTATATCACGCATGTTCAAAAGTATCGTTATCTCATAGTACAAACTGTGAAACAAATGGATCAACCATGAGTGCACAATATCTCAATTACGCTAAATTCCCTCAAATATAGACACCCCACTCTTTCTCTGAACTCAACCCCCCCACCACCACCCCCACACACACACATAGAGAAGTCGTTCTCTCCCCAAACACCAACACACGAGCACATTAACACCCTCTCTCTTGTAAAGTCCGACCCCAACATAGGTCTCTAACACTTTGTCTCTCGGCATGCACACATCTCTTCCCTCACTCTCTAGGTCTGCTGCCTCTCTTACCCAAGCACACGACTATGTAGAGTGTATATTTCCCATACACACAAAACGTCAGCCCCCAAACGCCTATCTCCCTAGTTATGTGGTTCTCGCACTCACCTCACACACCACCCCCATCGCAAACAAGCACACTTTGTCTCCTTGTGCACCACTCTCCTCTTTCTATCTCTCCCACATGCGGACCCACCCCAGCTCCTTCCCTGCATACATATATGTCGTGACTCTTTGCATAGCTCCCTAATGTATAATCGTTCTCTCGATTTCGCACATTGTTCTCTACACCATCTATTCTAGATCTCTCATGAAGTCCCTATCACACACACGATGACTCGCTTCCCTTGCGTCTCCATTCATAGGCCAATTTCGGACAACATCAACATTGTCTCCCTATATATACGCCATTTATGGACACAAACGACCCCTCTTGCCCCCTCTCTTCCTCTCTCTCTCTCCGTCGCTAGCTCTCTCTTTCTCACGCACTCACACCCCTCTACCACACACACACTCGATGACTCTTCCAAATAGTTCTGCTTCCCCACCGCACCTGCTATCCCGTTACTACACATGTCACACCATTCCCCCTTCCCTTATACTAGGTTTACATCATCAGTGGTCTCTCTACTCCATGTACAGTCTCTCCCTCTCACACACAAACGCGTGCACAAACACACACAAACACGCACAAACACCCATTTATCTGGATCCTCATCTCTCCCCATGTCCGCATGTGTATCTCACACACTCACTCTCTAATTATGTATATGTGTCTCCACGTTACACAACACAAAGCCCCATGTACATGTCTCTCTCTATCCTCCACACACATAGACACAAAGAATCTGTTATCATTGCCTCAGCCTCTAGACATATCACACACACGCACACTGTCTCTCTCTCTCTCTCTCTCGCAAACACGCCATCAAGGGTTTCCCGTGAATAACTTACCGCCTATTCATCAACAGTCGTGGCAAGTACTGCGAACACGAGACGTGAAAAGAATAAATCTACATGTGCTTAGACCACCTAGTATGACTACTAGGACTAGAGCAAGCCAAAAAAGCGGCATGCGCCGTCACCCCCTCCTTGCTCGGCGACGGGAAAATCTTTGTTTTACACAATGAGAAGTCATTGTACTAAGGCCCCACATCCCGAGGCGTTGAATAGAATGAATATGCTAGTTTACGGAAGCAAGTATCGATAATACTATAGAATCACCATACTTATATTACTTCTCTTATAAAAACCGAGGTGGTGATGATGGTACGTGTGCCATCTTGCAATATAGACCGTCCGATCTATATCTGATGGATGGAAATTAAACTAAAAGATACCCGCACCCTCTCCACATTTGCAGACAAGGCCTTCCTCGCTCATCCCTATCTCCAACAAACCTCATTGTTGAGCAATTAAGAAAGGAAGCCTCTGGAACAAACTGGCCTGGTGGCCGCTCAGTCCCCCACAAACCACCACCACACCCCACTCCTCTTCACCTTATCTCATATTTCTCGAGATATCATTAGTTTTTACACATGGGATTACTCCCGCAAGGGTCAATCACAACAAGTGTTTTATAAAAAATGCATCTTGATGTTCTGTGCAATGCACGGATCTTGCTAGTACTCCTACACAAGACTAAGTTGGTGATGCTGGTGTGTCTGCCATCCGTCAAGCTTCTCACCATTAGATCTACATCTAACGATTGTGAGGTAAGTTGTTGCCTTTTCTCACCAACATCCCACTTGTCTACCAATTTGCAGAAAAACCCATAATTAGTATCTTAAAACCAACCACATCCCTCCCTGACCTCACCAAAGCAGTCCAAGGAATATATTCTAATTAAAACATATGTATATCAAAATTAGAGTGTTTTGTACCAAGTTTGTGAATAAGTATTATTCTAATTATGATTCGTTGCAACGGACATGAACATTGCTAGTATTTCCAACCATGCATTTTTTCCTAGTATTCCATAGTTTCGAAGTTTTCCATCAAGATATTAGTCACTCATGGTTGATATTTACTTTCAATCATGTACACATATGCACTATGTAACTAGCCTTGATTATTGGCTTCCAAAGCTTAACTTTCGCCTCCTACTTACAATATGTAGAGTATTTAACAAAAACTACCACTTTCAACCAGCTCTAGGAAGAATCTATTGTACAAAAAAATAGCAAACACATACCCAAATTTTCTTAATCCACGCCAAAACTACTACCTAGTACTCCTACCGATTAGGTTCGCTTAAACCCATTTATGACAGGTTGGTCCACACGTCCCGTCTTGTGAGGCAGCTTAAACCAACACATTTTGTTTGACCGCTGACACGAGGGACCCACATATGACCTTCTATCCTGTTATTCCCCTCAAATCATTATTTTTCCCGAACATTACTTCAAACAAGATCGATGCGTGTTCGCCGGTGGCGCCGTGATGAGCGAGTTGGCTGCCGCTTCTACGGACGTGGGTCGGACGCCGCTACCGGGCCTCCGCAGACGGGTTGGCAGGCTGGCCCGAGTGACTCACGAAGCGAGCAAGCTACGCTGGCCTTCGCCGAGCCGATGGCTGGCTCGAGGCTGATGCTGCTGAAAGCAAGCCGCCAAGGCTGTCGCGCTAATCTAGCTAGCAAACCTTGCGCATAAGCAACCGGACGGAGATATCTTGGCTAGCTAGCGGTCGCGAAGCGCCGGACGGAGCTGGCATCCAGTGCTGCCGCAACATGGGCTCCGCACCGGCCGGGCGGTTTTGACTCGCCGGGCCGGGCGGCGTAGTCAAGGCGCCCCATGGCCGAGGATGACTAGGTGGACAGTGCCGAGGTAGGAGGTCACTCGAGGATTTTGTTGGTAAGAGCATGTACAATGGTTGATAAGGTAGTCTTATCTTAAGTCTGCCACGTATGCAAGTGGTAGTAGTTTCTTGGCATTTTAGTGGTTTCTTGCATTATTAGGGGTTTCTTGTAAGGAACAATGTAATGCATTTACTAGCTACATAAAAGGCGATTCTAGGTTATGCGTTGTACTCCAACGAGTACTACTAGTGGTCGCGAGTGTATACCTGCTTTGTGGGTTCGATCCCACGAACGCACGGCGGCCTTTTTTCTAAAAATAGTACTACTATACTTCGCCATGAGCCATATTTTACACGGGTAGTTTGAGTTTTGAAGTCGAACGACGTGGCGGCCCCACAACTGGTGTGCACTGACAGCCCTAGCCAATGCGTGAACGGGTTTTCCTTCCCAAAGATCCCGTGGTTTCGCGTGTTTCGCCTCTAGCCGCACCTCGCTTGCAGCTTCCTCATCAGCTAGTAGCATATTTAAACTAGCGCCTGCCAATTAAGCCCGAGGAGCCGGAAAAGCCCAAGGGCATTGGGAATCAGGTAATATGGTTCGCATTAAAGTGCTCTACTACTACTCAGAGCTTGTGGCATTGCACGATGGACTTCACTCCATTATCGGCTCTATTATAAAAGAAATTCCTCTTGACGTGTTTTTTAAATGGAGGCAAAAGCTTTGCTTCATCTCATTCATAAAGAAGGAACTACTAACAAAGTTCGACGAGATCCATTACACCTCCACAAATGGAAGCGAAAAGCCTAGTCTCATGTATCAAATAACTCAAATGTTCTCGCCTCGCAAGAACTGCCGCCGATAAACCGGCTGCTAGTGTGTGCGTGAGAGGAGCTTGAGTAGGCCAGCTACTCCCACGTGAGAGGAGCGGCTGAATATAGCACCGAGAGTACCCACTAGGCCACTACATGTGTACTTCTCGCATTGATAGTACAACATGGTTCTAGAGAACAAGAGTACCTCCACTTCCAACTGTAGCTCCTTGGCCCTGAGATTCAAGAGTTCAAAACTGGTGCACTATACTAGACTAGACTAGAAGTACAAAGACATCGCACTACTAGTTGATAAAAGTAGTACTGGTCCTCAAGCATACAAGACGAGTAACGCATTCTCCGTCACATAATGTAAGACGTTTTTGACACTAGTTACGGTACAAAAATGGCAAAAACATACCCAAAATTTCTTAATCCACGCCAAAACTACTACCTAGTGCCAAAAATTTCTTACTAGTGCAATTATTTACAGATAATGCAATCCCATAACGCTCCATAATGCTAGTACTAGTAGTAAATAATAGCCTCACCCTTCACGAGGAACGATCTACAGCTTGAAGGGACGAGGCCTCATGGTTACTTACGCCTTATCTCCTCCTCGCCAGCCTCTCCCGAAGAGAAGGCAGTTCGTCAGCTGCTCCCATGGATTCGCCAGCGGGTTCTCCTCCTCGTCAGGCCTCTGAGACCTTGCACGATGATCCTCTCGGGAGAAATTGCACGCCGCCCGACGCCCTCACCGCCGCAAGACCTTTGCTTCCTGCACCAACTTTTTCAAGACGCCGCTTAAACATGCTTGGGAAAAGGCCATGCTTGTTGGTCTTCCATCCGCCCTCAAGGAGAAGGTTCTTCTATGGGACAATCCTTCGAACAGTCCACCGCCCTCGCCATGGTTGCACGTTGACTCCGCTTAGAGTTGCCGACGTTGAGAGGTAGTCGGATTTTGTCCATGAGCAGGTCAAGAATGGAGTTTGATCATGTAGTACTTAGTTATTCCATTTCCATCCCGTAATTTCTCCGCTACCCACCGCCTTATATATAGGCTCGGTCGGTGCCAACGGAGATTGGCTTTGCATACCTCCGCCCGATACCACCATCATTTTGCACAACAACCACAGCCAGCGATCGTTCCAGAGACCCCTTTCTCCACCATTGGGATCGGCCTTCCAGACTGGCTGGGCTTGAATACGTATGATGATGCCTACATGAGATTGAAGAAGATAGCAATTGCGGACCCGCCGACAAAGTGACGCGGCTACGATGATTACTATCTCATCACGGTGTTCGACATAAGGATTGCCATCAATGCAAGACGCAGTAACGGCAGAGGCTGGAGCATGTTGGCGACGGCAGATTTGTACCCCTACATCGCTCAAGACGCCAGGCGCCATCTAGGCCGCTTCTTCGCGGTGACAAGCCAGGGGACTTGTTTCATCTGGTTGCCATCCTACGGTATGGGAGTTTACAAACGGAATGCACAAACCATCATTTCCATCCCTAACGGTACTCCATTATTTTCCAGGGACCAGTCATCCCCCGATCAAAATAAGATCGCCGATCCTGGATGTGCATTTGCATCCGCGATTCGGTATAACCTGGAACCTTGTAGCTGACTTTGGCATATTGGGATCAACTATCTTAGCAGTCGTTACCATGGTACCACCGATGTGCAACATGGTCACACAATCTACCACGATCGGACCGTCACCATCTACCCTGTATTCAATTTTTTAACCCTCTCGCCTTTCTCTTTCATTGTTGTACTAGTAGTATACTTAGTAGTACTAGTAGGAGTACTTTTTACCTTGAGGACGCCGTATAGCTAGCTAGGCCCTTGAAGACTTGAACCCACTAGCTGCCACCATTTTTGTTTTTCCATATCTTACTATCTCATCCATGTATCCAAGAGTGGCTATATATAATAAGCCGGTTATTTTACTTCCTCTATACCGGAGTAGTACTATTTTCTACACAAAGACATCGACCGCCATATTTGAGCACAACATTATTATGCATGGACCTTGACTATGTATCGCCACCATGTGTCCAGATCTGGATGCCGCTGCGGTACCATATGAACGGCGCCGAGTTCGACCCCCGTGATGCTACGTGGGTGCCGAGGAACACTTCTGGACAGTTCTCGCCATCGGGGACAGCTACCCTGCCAGAAGCGGATGCCAGCCCGCACGGCACACGGAAGGCCTGCTATTCATGAAGCATGGTTGTGTCTTCATTGCGCATCACGATGAACGACATGCCGGGACACGCCATCCGTGATTTATGCCGCTTGCCTTGGATGAGTCTCCATCGTGGAACCGACTAGAAAGTCTGCGACAATGATTCCTTTTTGCCCACCGCTATGGATCGTGCCATCCATGAAGAACACTGGACCGGAACCTGAGGAGGACATGCATGTAGTCCATCTATAACGCGGTAAGTGGAGTACGGTAATTGTGAATGGTAGCGCCGTGAATATATGTAGACTAGTCGTGCAACAAATTTATAACATGAATTGAGATGAACTTGTGTGGCATAACGGCATTTGTCCTTTAGAATTTATTACTAGTCAATGTGTTATGTGTAATGCGGCAACTTGTGTGGTTGTTGCACGGCTCCAACACGCTTCTTTTGAGAAAAAAAGGTGGCACAGCTTTTGGATATACGTGACGCGGGCGGCATCATACAAGAGCATCATCGCTCGCTATAGTTGTAGTACACTCCTACCAGGGACGACAACTCCTATAAAACCTTGCGCTGGCTCTTTGCCTCTTCGGGAGGTTCAACAATTGCATTTGTGTGAACCTTTGCACTTGGCTCTTCGCCTTCTTCGAAGGTCCAACAATGATGATACTACAAAGACAATATGCTTCGCAATCGACACCGATTGAACTGCTGCACGCCCACCGCGAGGGCGAGGGCGAGGGCGAGGGAGAGGGAGAGGGAGGAGAGGAGAGGGCGCTAGTCAAAACCCTCTCTCGCCCTCGCACCACCGCCGCACGTGGGCGAGGGAGAGGCGAGTAAGCAAGCTTCTCCTCGCTCATGAAAGTTGATCGGGACACATCCAAGGAGTACTAGTACTAGTAGTAGTCCATACCGCGCCCTTTCCGATTAATAATATGGCTTAATTTGAAACGAGAAAAATACACCGCGGTCAACGATGTAACAATACGCTCTTTACGGTCACTATATATAGTTTTATGGCGATTATACGATCACTAGCTCATCGAGAGCAATCAGATTGCACCTTGATCGCCGCCACATAGTCGATGTGGCACTTTGTTGATCAAGTTAAATTGTCACCGTGTCTGGGTCCCACCTGCCGCTTGACAGAAAGCAAAAAAATCAGTTAAACAAAACTTTACGCAGCGCCGACACGAGTCCAACTCCTTGCGCGCGAACCGCCTTCCGGCTGTGTATGTGAGTGCATGCACGTGTCCTCCCTCGGTCTTCCAAAGAAAGAGTATACATCGGCTACAAACAAAGAGTGTGGTACATAATGTACATCTACACTTCCAATGCATTTAGCCTTTAATCTAAATCGATATTGATTGACTAATGCACCAACTTGTGCTGTAGGTATAGGCTACATGTCTATTCTTAATTACAGCATGCAACGGCCTTCATTTAATCTTGTTATCTCAATGGTCGCATGCACACATAAGTCTACTACTTTTGGGCATTAATTATGCCCTTGTCAATGTGTAAATCTCTAAATGTACAATCTTTCACGGACGTAGGGAGTAGGTTGAGCACTTGAGCGTGAGCTGTGTGTGTTGTGTCGGTGCCGTAGCCGCATGGGTGCGTGAGTGTTATGCAAGGCCCATGTGTACGTGTGAGTGTTGCATGTTGCATGCATGCATGCATGGGGCTTACTCCCTGCCATTGACATGTTCATATTTCAAGCTTCCTTTGTTCCCTCCATATGGTGATACTCCCTTTGTTCCCAAATAGTACGGAGTAAAAGCCTCCCTGTGTTCCCAAATACGGAGTATTTGTCTTTCTATAGTTTTCAACAAGTGACTAGGTACGGAGCAAAATGAGTGAAGTGAGCGTAGAGGCATAGGGATACTGTAGAAAGGAAGTCCTTGTGATCCATTATTCCCCATCTCGGTCAGAGAGAACTATTCAACTAGTCTTCGCAGTGAAGTGACAATACACGCTGCAGCAGATGGGGCCCGTAATTAATAAGCTGAACCAGCGTGTTGTTGTTACTAAATCAGCCTTACCCAAGATCGCCATCATGTTTGCTCAGAGAGCACGCTCCGCAAATACGCCCACGCACCTCTCGGTCTCTCCATTAATCGACATATGGGCCCTCTTGTGGTAGACCCACATGTCATCGGTGTAATCTATTTACACCAAGGACGGTATATCCTGGTAGTAGTACTAGTAGAATTGAGATTTAATGCACTTTCTTCCCGCTCTTCCACTCTTCTTCCTCCTTCTTTCTTCTTCCTCCTCTCTTCCCCATCGTCGGCCGCACACCATTTACCCCCGCCACCGCCGCCTCGCCTGCCGCCATCTTCCTTGGTAGCTCGTGGTCGTGGGAACGACCTGACAAAGAAGAGAGGGTAGGATAACGGAGCATGATCTATCGAGATGCATATGGGTGACACGGTGGTTTTAGCGAAGTTTGGGCCTCTCACTATGGGAGATAACAACCCCACGCCTCGTGCTCCGAGAGGCTTTGTTTTATCTCGAGTATATATCCGGAGATTACAATGTGTGTATGAGAGAGAGGAACGCATCCCCATGCCTCGAGCTAAGTCCCGAGACTAATGGTGAAAAGAGAGAGGTGGAAGAAAAGCCCCCTAGTCTAGTGGTGGGGGTGGCTTATATAGAGTGTGCCACCCTCACCTCCTATGTTACAAGTGGGGCGCACGTTATAACTCAGCCTACTACTAGGATGATGCTTCAAGTGCCTTGTCGACGCTGGTCTTTGCATATCCGAGTGAGTCGCATTTGTCGAAAGTGGTGAACTGTCATCCCGAGTGGATGGTATGCTGCTTGGTCGAGTGGATAGTATGCCGCTTGCCCGAGTGGATAGTATGCCTGTGAAATTTACCTGACCCACATGTTGTGTGGACCCCATGCTTCATGATATTTCGACCCTTCGTGGGCCTACCTGTTATGTATATCCCCAACATTAGCCCCCTAATCGATTGCGATTTTGCAGAACGAAGTTTGTGCAACACACGCTTGGTCCGAGTGATTACGTAAATACTCGGTACATGTCGTCGCGCTTCAGACAACCAAGGTTTGAACAAAATCTCAATAGATTCCGGTACCATGCTTCCCGACCGATCGGGTAAGTGCTCGTGAGGAGCAACTTGGTGACATTCGCTCATTTCTCGGAAGAGGTTAACTCGTGATCCGAGTATGGGTGTGTTATTAAATCTGTGCAACAAGATTGACACATGGACTGCTCTCTTAGAGAGATGCCATTCTTATCCCGTGAGGAACGCCAACACGAGTCGGTTTTAGATCCACACTTGTGAGTTTCACGCTTTGAGTCCTAGAAGAAGGCTCAAACAGTCCACGGAGGAGCGCTAAACTCACCTTATAGATTTTTTTTGGAGTGATTTGGAGTTGACCTGCATCGAGTAATCGGACACTGAATTTCTTCACGCCTGAACGTGTCTTTTTTTGTTGTTTATTGCCACCGGACCGGGCGGACTGCTCCGAGTGGATACCATTCCAAAGCTGGGGGCACGCTGAGTGCACCCACCGGGTGTAGTCCTCGAGATCGCCGCCGATCGCGGGCAACAAGCGGGAGTCTTAGAGCCTCGCCTTTTTGTTGTTGTTCATCACTCAGACCGTCAGTGCCGCATCGAGTGGAGATTACTCAATCGGATGGATCTTCAAGCTTGGCATGGTAAATAAGCTCAGCTTGAGCTAAGTCACGGATCGACCTTCGTGCACTTGGCAATCAGAATAAATTCAACTGAACTGGATCAATCAAGTGATCTTTGTGCACTCGGCAAGATGAATGAATTCGCCTTGAAACCGCCGATCGAGAAAAAGCTCGATACTCCAGGAGTAATCGCTCTAGTAGTTCTTCTTATATCGACCGTTAGATTTTGCGTGAAAGGGTACTTGCAAGAGTATATTGTATCCGTAGAGGAGCTTCGTTTTCACCCTTTGGCGTGAAAGGGGTATTTGTCCGAGTGGACTTGCTTCACTTATAGATCTACGGCGAATCGAGCATGTATGGTCAGAAGAATATTCCTGATGTGATCAATAGGTCGACCAAATGGGCGAACTCCCCGAGGGTGACATGGCCTCAATGATGCTCGAAGGAGGTAAGCTTGCTACAGAGTGTGATATGAGGTTTGACCATATGAGTAACTTAGTCGTTCCCGTGATGGGGTTGTAGAGGTAAAGACATGTCCAACTGATGGTGACGTGCGAGGCGCCAGAGGGGCGATGATGTGTACAACCGAGTGGCGATGCGCGGGGCGGTCGAGTGGTGAAGACGCTGCTGCATCGAAAGTGGCGACGCCGCAGAGCGGGTCGAATGGTGATGAGTGTGAAGTGGTCGAATGTAGGACTACATATCCGCCAAGTGAAGATGCGCTGGGCAGCCGAAAGTGGTGAAGACGGCACAACCGGAAAGTGGCGCGGCGGGCTGCTAAGGCGAAGTCAGTCGTGCCACCGGATGGCGAAATGGTCCTCGAGGACTTAGTCAATCCTTTCAAGCTTATCTAGTGACGAGGTTAGTGTAACGTGGTTGCGCACGAGAATACCGTGCCAACCGATTCGAGTAGGAATGAAGATGGCGCAGAAGCGCCCGGTGATTATAAACTTGTCAAAGTGGCGGATCGAATGCACTTGTTGGAAGTGAAGGATCTCGACCGGTGATGAAGTACTCGACCACTCAGAGAGTGTCATTCCAAATGAGATGCAGCCTCGGTGCGGCGCGTAGCTCCCCGAGCTGCATTTCAGGCTTCAACAACGGACATGTCGGAATACGAGAAATAGAGTTTTGAATGGATGATTTGCAATTCATTGAGTCCCACTCGGGAAAAGATGAGGAGAAGCTTCCGAGTGATGCTCGAAAAGGGGCAAACTCCAAAAGAGTGAAGTGTGAAGTTTAATTATGAAAGGGACTTATCTGCCTCATGCCCGACGAGGTGTATATCATTGATAATGATGAAGAGAATTCCGCAGAGGGGTTGGCCGGGTGTTTGAAGTCAATAGAGCGACAAGGTCGGTGTTAGGGAAAGTGCCGACCGTACGGTGACCGAGTCCGAAAGCGGCGAAGTTGGCGATAGGGCCGCCGAAAGTGATCGCGTAACTTGTGTAAAAATGGTACAAGCCAACGTAAATCATTTCTCGAGGAAATTTGATGTGTGCTGAAATGATTTGTGTGAATAACACCCATAGACACCATTGGGAGTGTAAGGGGCTTGGCCGGTTAACCAGCAACAGTCTCGAAGAGCGAAGGATCCGCTCGAACTTGTCGGGCCGACGGATCCGACTGAACTCATTGGAATACCGCTCAAATAAAATGGAAGTGTAGGTTTCGACTGAGTTGCAGCTCGGAGGACCGATGTAAACTCGAAATGAAGAAATCGGCACATGGTGTTCGTGGAGTCACATAACCATTACTAAGCAAGTATGTGAAAATAAGCACCCGAGCGTAGAGGTACACTCGGTGACGTGGCCTTCGAGTGAACGTGATGTGTGAATTACAAGATACTCATGAAGACGGAAATAACAGAATGTAAAATGACTTAGCTGTCTGAAGGCAAGCAAGTGGCCGAGTGGTGACGAGGTGATGGTGACAAATGACCTTCGCCTCATTGCCTTTGCGGGTAGGGATGAAGCGCACATTATACTTGTGATGCAGCTCCTTGAATTAGAGGTTTGCTCTTGTCTCAGTCGGATTTTGGCTACTTAGGCGAGTCCTTGCACTGCAGCTAAGCCTCCGAGTGGGAGGCTTGCTCTCCACTCGGTAGGATTTCAAACACTTAGGAGAGTACTGGACTGCAGCTAGGCCCCCGAGTGGGAGGTTTGCTCTCCACTCGGTAGGATTTTTTCAAACTTAGGCAAGTACTGGACTGCGGCTAAGCCCCCGAGTGGGAGGTTTGCTCTCCACCTCAGAGGATTTTTTCAAACTTAGGCTAGCATCGGATCAGCAGCTAAGCCCCCGAGTGGGAGGTTTGCTCTCCACTGTAGGATTTTTTTCAAACTTAGGCGAGTACATGATCAGAAGCTTAAGCCTCCGAGTGGGAGGTTTGCTTCCACTCTTGTAGGATTTTTTCAAACTTAGGCGAGTACCGGACTGCAGCTAAGCCCCGAGTGGGAGGTTTGCTTCCACTCGGTAGGATTTTTTCAAACTTAGGCGAGCATCGATCGCAGCTAAGCCCCCGAGTGGGAGGTTTGCTCTCCACTGGTAGGATTTCTTTGAACTTAGGCTAAACAGATTCGCAGCCTAAGTCACCCAATCGGGGGATTTTGGCGATGGCGACGCTACAAGGGCGGCCGAGTAGTGAAGAGGTGACTAATCGAGTGGCGACGCCAGAGCGGTCGAGTGGTTATGAGGTGACCAACCGAGTGGCGACGCTGGGCGGCCGAGTGGTTATGAGGTGACCAACCGAGTGGCGACAAGGCTGGGGCCGAAAGTGGTTATGAGGTGACTAACCGAGTGGGCGACGCTGCAGGGCGCCGAAAGTGGTTATGAGGTGACCAACCGAGTGGCGACGCGCGCAGGGCGGCCGAAAGTGGTTATGAGGTGACCAACCGATGGTGACGTATGGGCGGCCGAATGGTGATGAGGTGACTAACCGAGGGCGACAAGAGCGCCGGGCCGAGTGGTGATGAGGTGACTCAACCGACGGCGACGCTGCGGGCGGCCGAATGGTTATGAGGTGACCAACCGACATGACGACAGCAGAGCGGCCGAGTGGTTATGAGGTGACCAACCGAAAGGGCGACACAAGGGCGGCCGAGTGGTGATGAGCTGACCAACCGATGGTGACGACACGCAGAGCGGCCGAAAGTGGTGATGAGGTGACTAACCGATGGCGCGACAAGGCGGTGCGGCCGAATGGTTATGAGGTGACTAACCGACATGGCGACGCAGAGCGGCCGAAAGTGGTTATGCGTGAGGTGACTAACCGAAAGTGGCGACGCTGGGCGGCCGCCGAGTGGTGATGAGGTGACTAACCGAAAGTGGCGACGCGCAGAGCGGCCGAGTGGTGATGAGGTGACTAACCGATGGCGACGCTGGGCGGCCGAATGGTTATGAGGGTGACTAACTGATTGGCGACGCGCAGAGCGGCCGAAAGTGGTTATGAGGTGACTAACCGAAAGTGGCGACAAGGGCGGCCGAAAGTGGTGATGAGGTGACCAACCGACGGTGACGACGCTGCAGAGCGGCCGAGTGGTGATGAGGTGACTAACCGATGGCGACGATGCTGGGCGGCCGAATGGGTATGAGGTGACTAACTGATTGGCGATGCCGCAGAGCGGCCGCCGAAAGTGGTTATGAGGTGACTAATCGAGTGGGCGACAAGGGGCGGCCGAGTGGTGATGAGGTGACCAACCGATGGTGACGCTGGGCGGCCGAATGGTGATGACGCTGCCTTATGGAGTGGCGACGCCGGGCGTTAGGGTGGTGTAGACGCTGCGGGCGCTGGAGTGACGATGCGCTGGGCGTCTGATTGAACAGACGCTGCCCCACGAAGAGACCATATGCGCTGGGCGCCCGAAAGTGATGTAGACGCTGCTCCGTGGAGCGATGATTGACAAGAAAAAGTCCAGCCGAAAAGCGGCATGGGGTGGCTGAGTCGGACAAGTTGACGTAAACGCGGTCCAGCCGAGCGATGGCGCGCGGCGGGCCGAGTGACGCTGGCGGTGCAGTACCGAGCGACGGCGCAGGGTGGTTGAGTCCACGCCCAACGATTGAAGGATTGGCCTTACGCTCAATGCATTGAAGGCGCGTCTTCACGCCGTAATCTGCACGCCTGATCTGCATGCAAGAGGCATTAATGCTAATTAGCAAGAGTTAAAATCCCGATATGCATGCTAGGGACGCTTCCTTTTTCCCTCATGCTGCTATTTATTCCTCGCATGCAGGAAATGAATGGGATGGAATTAAGATTAGGAATAAAGAGGAAGGCGTGGCTGGGCTCCTCGATCGCTATGGCGGCGCCCGCCATTGATCCAACGCGAGGTGAGGCGGCTCGCGATAGATCCGAGTACGGGCGGCTCTTTCATGTGAGGTCATGCGAGGGCTTGAGATGATGCCGAGTCGATCCGTGGCTGCGCCCCGCAATGACCGCCGGAGTTGCGCTGTGGTCCGGACGTGGCTGGCCCAGATGTCGGCGCTTGCCGGGCCGCGGCGTCCGCCAAGTGGGGTCGCCATCGCCAGCTTGAGTCCAAAGCGCAGTATCAAGGAAGGCTATCGTTGAGCCGCTGTTTCACCGCGCAGTCATTGTTGAAAGATCGATTGAGAAAAGAGCTGTCGGTTGGGCTCGTGGGTCAAAGATCCGTGCTCTTTTGTTTCCTTTTGTTTGATCTATACAATAGCAATAACAAGATCCCGTGATTGTTCATACGTTGGTGAAGAAAAACCAACAGATTTGTTAGATCGTCGATGATCGATTGTAAAGAATAAAATAGTATGGGATGAGACTTCCTGATCCCTCTCAGAGAAGAGTATCATGACTCCTCGTGAATGGAGTGATGTCAAAACATCTTGGATCAGATCTTCCATTGATGATTGTTGATCGGCGGATCTAACATTGAAGAAAGAAAGCCATTTGCATCATGGTTCGATAAACGCCATGCCCCAAGGTGGGCGCTTAACCGTCGTGGGGAACGATTCACAAGAAGAGAGGGGTAGGATAACGGAGCATGATCTATCGAGATGCATATGGGTGACACGGTGGTTTTAGCGAAGTTCGGGCCTCTCACGGTGGAGATAACAACCCACGCCTCGTGTCTTGAGAGGCTTTGTTTTATCTGAGTATATATCCGGAGATTACAATGTGTGTATGAGAGAGAGGAACGGATCCCCATGCCTGAGCTAAGTCCTGAGACTAATGGTGAAAAGAGAGAGAGGTGGAAGGAAAGCCCCCCCTAGTCTAGTGGTGGGGGGTGGCTTATATAGAGTGTGCCACCCCCTCACCTCCTATGTTACAAGTGGGGGCGTTAATGCTATAACTTAGCCTACTACTAGGATGATGCTTCAAGTGCCTTTGTCAACTGCTGGTCTTCGTGACATATCCCGAGTGAGTCGTACGGTCGAAAGTGGTGAACTCACATCCGAGTGGATGGTATGCTGCTTGGTCGAAAGTGGATAGTATGCTGCTTGCCCGAGGGATAGTATGCCTGCGTGAAATTTACTCGGACCCACATGTTGTGTGGACCCCATGCTTCATGATATTTCGACCCCTTCGTGGCCTACCATATGTATATCCCCAACAGCTCAAGGCTGCATCTATATCCCCCGCCACTGCTCGCCACATGAGGAGAAGCTTCTTCGCCGCCCATCAATCCACTTCCCCGCCGCTCGCAGCAATCGAAAACCCCAATGGCAGAACCGACCGACACGCAGAGCCACGATTGGAATTCTCCTCCCGATGTTCTCTCCCCGAGTAGATCTCAGAGGTCGATGGGACCTACTTCAAAGACCGTCTGCCCGGGCCGCATGCTCGGTGTCTTTGTACCGCTCTACTCATCTACAACCGACCTGCTTTTTCAAGACACCCAGCTTGGCGATGACCGATCCTCGCAGGTGGCCTGCATAATCGACTTGACGATCCTACACGGAGGTTGCCGTGGTGCCCCTCGACATGCTACCACTACTCGTCCACCTGTCCTTCATGCGCGGCCACTACTGGGCGGGCATGAAGGCCAACTGGGTCGTTCTCATCCACCACACCGGTAGTCTATGGTGTCTCGTGGATATCTACACCCAGCGAGAGATCATCCTTCCATCGTTGGATACCGCCGACATCGAGCCTTGCGGCCCGCCGGACACTCCTGCCGCCATTACGACGAGACGCCACAAGCTTTTGGTTCGACCTCGCGCAGAAAGTTGTAATCATGCGGTTCCTACACCATCGTAAGACTACATGGATTACAAGCTCATTGCCTTGTTCAACATGGGATTAGTCTATTCGAATCCGTCACCATACATGGTTATGGCTCATCATCAACTCCTGTTGAGCCAACATTTCTTTCGATGCTATAGTGCACGATGGCATCAAGCTACGGTCGACGCACAAATTGGCTGCCTATACCGGGTGGAATCTATCGTCGGTAATTGTTCTATCTCATCTCATCTTTACCTTATCAATAATGCATCGCTCATTCACATAAATTTAGAATGCATAGCATTTCTATAACCACATCATTGCTATGTGTTCCTCTCATTTCCTAGATTTTATGACCACATATGTTATTGTTAGAGTTGATATGAGAACAATTGGCATCTAATGATTGTTAGAATACATATTATGAGCATAACATCATGATTGCTATATGTTACTCTCACATAAGAGTTTTATAACAACGCATGTTATTGCTTAGAGTTGATATGAGAACGGTAGTAGTAAGTGCTATGGTAGAATATGAGTAGGCTACTGTCATAGCTATTTTCCGCTATTGTTACATGATGTTTGAACCATGACATGTTGCTAGAATATGAAAGCCATTGGCTTATTTTTTAACTTGGGGTATGATTATGACCACGGCATTGCAATTCTCTATCTATGATATGTGTCACTGTTATAATAATCTTAATTCCACACATACTCTGAACATGGTTGTTTATTTTGTCCTTTTGGTCTCCAATTTGAATTGTTGCAGAAGCAAATGCGCGTTGGCCTTCATGATTCCAGGATCTGCGAATCATACCACCGATGGGTGGTGGTTTATCGCCGCTCACCGAACTCGGTCATTTGATGCTCATTCAACGCACTAAATCGACCAAACCATTACATCAAACCACATGCAGTATAATGCGTGGAGTGTTCGTGGACATTGATGGCTATGGCTGCTTCGTGTTCGAGAAAGATCCCAACTCCGCTGGGCAAAGCGTGATTCAATCGAGGCGGGTTTACAGCCTCGGCAACCACTCCTTGTTCCTCGGGCTCAATTATCCGATCATCCAACCAATCATCGATCATATCACCGGGCGATGATTACCGTATACGCAACTTCCATTCGTGAGGGGGGCTGTGTTTACACATCATACCATGGGTTTCATGAATCACCATATCCGTAGAGATTCGCCGACACAGCTTGTTGCTGTGTAATCTTTCAAGTGTGAAAGGCATCAAGCTTCCATGCGATGGATGGCTTTTGCAAACCCAACATGTGGCGATGTGGTTCATGCCAACAACAAATATGCACAACTTGATTCGTACGATATCTAGACTGAGCCATGTATTCTCGCTGTCAATGTAGCACCTAATTCTCTTTTGTTGGATATTATGTAATGTTGTTAATTTGAAGCACTCCTCCGGTTTGAAGGATAGATACCTTCCTGGATCAAGTGCATCCTAACTCACCTGCGTAGGGATGTACCGATAATGATGATGGAGATGTTGTGCGAAGCCATATATATATATATATATATATATATATATATATATATATATATATATATATATATATATATCGCTTAGGCTTCAAGTGCGCATTTGTTAGTTAAACTCTATGTATAAATTGTGACACTAAATACGACTAGTAAGTAGTACAAGAGCGATACTAGTATATCGCCGGTCAAATTATTCATCATGTCCACACATTGAATTGACGTGACAACACACCGCGCGTGAGGTGACACAAGAACTCTGGCGGCGTTGTTCGGGTATTCGACTTCAGATTTGAGTACCACTTATCTGGTCGTAAATCTTTCATCATTCACTTAAAATAGTCGATTGATCATACATTGAGTACCATATAACTAGAATTACCGATGCAAGTCGAAGAAGGATTGGTGTTGCTGCTGGCGCCAAGTTTGATCCCACGGATCAGGAGCTGATCGAGCACCTTGAGGCCAAAGTCGCTATCGACAACGCGAGATTTCAGTCTCTCATCGATTTGTTCATACCAACCATCGATGAAGCGAAAGCACAACATATGCTACACCCAACCTGAGAAACTTCCAGATAAGACACCGATCGGCTGTCTACTTGCACAAACATATTCCTTTGTTTATAGCTCTATTTTTCTTTTTAGACGCAGACCTGGTGAAGCAATTACAATTTGACAGTTAATAAAAAGTGAAATAAGTGACTGCAACATGCCAAAGATGTTATGAAAATGCCAACTAGTTACACTAAAACCTGTATTCCACAATACTGCAGGTATCACACTGAGTGGCCTAATGAAGCATTTCTTCCAAAGACACAATTCATGCGTTTCCAAAAGGGGCATGTGGACGCCGCGGCAAGATATGCCAAATGAGGCGGCATGCACGTGATGTGGCACAAAACCGCAATACCTTTGCCGGTGATGGTCAACGGCCGCGTATTGACAGCAGCAAAAAGGTTCGATGCTGCACACCAACAAGAACTTCGACTCAGCAGAGGACCAATCTGGTGATGCACCAAAGACCACCTCGGGACCGGATCAAGAGAAGGAGCGGAACTGGTCCTTCGCAAGATTTTCTACCGTATTTAACACTAGGGCCGATGGTAAAAAGATTATAAGTTAGTTAGGTATTGGTAGTTGTAGTACCTTGTCGTCCTGCAAGTTGGTATTGTTGTTAACGCATCTTTTGGTATGAACTTGCATTTGCTTCCAACCATCATGCCGAGGGTCGGCGTGATATAAAGTTGAATCATTTGTTTCAAATTAATTTTCAAGCACCTGATTTTTATTTGATGGGTAAGTATAAATTCACCGCTGGAATTCCTCAGGGCCTCCAATTTTTTCAAACAAGTGCATGCACTTATTATCACATGAAAAAAACAATATCCGTGCTTTGCATCCCGCTTATCGGCCAGATTTGCAGAATTCTCTCGCTTATTGAGCACGAGTATTGTTTTTTTCAGTCGAAAGTAAGTTTCAACTGGGCTGCAGGCGCCCGAGGTTGGTTTGTTTTTAACAGTGCCCAGCCCATGATGACAACGGGGCACAAAGATCCAGCGGTATCTATCTGGCCTCCGCCCATGACGTTAGTTATATTTTGTCTTACAACATCCGCAGGCAGTTTTTTTATTGAATCAAACACACAGCCCAGTTCTATTTTCCTCTTGAAATGCATGTCCTACATCCGTTTTCTAATCTCTACCTATAGTTTTACTAGTTCATATACACGTATCATTATATTGAAAACACATGAAATTCCCTTTTCATATTTACATCCTTATTTTTGTTGTTTTTCCCACCCAGCGCTTGATTTTTTTTGCCATTGGTTTTCCCTTTAACCCAACTCAATTGTCCCATCGCCTTATGCTCACAAAAACAAAAGCGATTTTTGGCAAATCAATAAGTTCTAAAATGTTTATCATTTCGATTACAACAGTTCGGACTCCACCGAAATATGCAAAATAAGGTTGAACTTTTTGACCATGGTCCTGGGCAGAAAATGGGTTGTAATAAATTATTTAAGAATTAGCAAATGGGCTGCAAATTATAAAAAATAGCAAATGGGCTTTATGTTGTCTACCACAAATTTGGAGGCTGACTTGTGGCTTCACCAAGTTCATGCGCGCACAAGGTTTCTCAAAAAAAAACTTAGTCAACAATCGACTCTACTCAGCCGCCGGGCCGTTAGATGTCAATCAAACGGCAATCGTGCTTCTTCGCCTCTAATCTTCCCCGCCTCACCGCCAAACCAGCGCAATCGAACCTCCTCGCTCCCGCTTTCTCCCGTGGTCGGCAAGCAGTTGCTCACGGGCAGGCCTCACGTTGTCGGATTTCGGGTTCCGGCAGACCCTTGAGGTTCGAACACTAGGGTGCGCGCGGATATCGCGCCCTCTACCTACCTGCACCCCGCCGCCTCGCTTGGATCTAAACTACGAAAGGAACAGCACAAGAGACACAAGGTTTATACTAGTTCGGGCCACCATTGTGGTGTAATACCCTACTCTAGTTTGTGGTGTGGTGGATTGCCTCTTGGGCTGATGGTGATGAACAATACAAGGAAGAACAGCCTCGCGAGGGTCAGTTCTTGGCCGAGGCGATGAACAGCCTCGCGAGGCCACCAATAGCGCGAGGAGGAGTTTCTGAGGCATGGGGTACCGTGCCCTCGCGTCTCCAAGCAACACCGTACGACGTAAGTACACCGGGTGCTCAACGAGGTTTGGAGAAGCGCCCGGGCCATGGCGCTCGGGGACCGTGGCGCCTCTGAGGCGATGGAGCCTCCAAGAGGCTGGTAGTCTCGGGAGGGACCTCTTCCGTTCTAGTGCGCTCCTGCTGGCTAATCCTTCTCACTGTGGTAGTGGTTCCTGTGGGTCTTCCTTGTTCCTGCTTTGCCTTGACCTGGCTGCTGCGTGGTTTTGCTTGACGCTCTTCCCTAACTGGCCACCTGAGTCACATGGGCAGTAGGGGAGTGGCGGCGAGGTAGAGCACCAGGGTTCCCGGCATGGGGCCACCATGACCGAGGGTCTGGTTAGGTACCTCTTGAGATCTTGAAACACTTTGTCGGGCATCTTCAGTCCATTCAAAGGGTCCCTTTTTTCCTCATTAGTTGGAAGAAAGGCAGCGCTCGTTCCCCCAATCTTGGAGATGAAGCGCCCTACGCACCACGCCAGTGAGCTTCTGCGAGATTTCTCGAGGGTCTTTTGGGGCTGGCGTCCTCGACCGCCTGGACCTTTTTACAGGTTAGCCTCGATGCTCTCGGTGGGATACGAGGAAGCCCACAGTCAGCTTGCCCAGGGAACTCCACACACACACTTCTCGAGTTGAGTCAGAGGTTCACTACGCCGAGGCTCGCTGAAGGTTTCCTCCTGTGTCTTGTATCAGGTGTTGGCCTCCCGAGACTTCACCACCGATGTCATCGACGTAAGCCTCAACATTCTTCCCGAAATGCAACCCAAGGTGATGTGCATTAGTCGCCGGAAGGTCGCCTTCAGCTATGCGCAGTCCAGATGGCATGGTAACGTAGTGCAGTACACCCCACACGGGGTCAGGAAGGTCAGTTTTCCATGTCCTCTACCGCCATCTTGATCTGGTGATACCCGGAGAAGGCGTCCCTGTATATAACAAAGTCGCACTTCAACGGTGAATCGACGATCTGATGTCGATGCGAGGGAGTGGGAACGGATCTTGCTGGGCATGCCTTTGTTGAGTGCTGGTGAAGTCGGCACACATTACGCGCACCTTCCTCCCTTCTTTGGCACAACGATTAGCGAGTTGTGCCAACCAATCCTGTATCGGACCTCGCGAATGACCTCAGCTCGCTTTAGTTTGTGGGTCTCAGGGACGATGAAGGCTTGCTTTTTCGGGTGGACTGCCGCCTCGCTTCGCTTCACGGGGTGTAATGCTGGGGGCCACGTGAGGTGATGCTCGACACCTCAGCCTAGGGATTCCCGCCAAGCTGATCGAGGCTCCCAGTGCGTAATACCTTCTTGTTTCTATGCGCCGCAGGAACTTGACCAGGGCCTCCTCCTCCTTCGGGCTCGAGGTTGGCGCCTTATGATGAAAGTGGCGCTGCGGACCCGCCCCGCCGGACGGGTAATGCTTGCCCCCGCCTTTGTCTTGGGTGAACAAATGTTTCTTCTTTCTTGGTGCAGCCCCCTTGGGCTCAGGGGTCTCCGCGTCGGCGGGCTGTGCTGGCGCCGCCGTCTTGAAGGCGAGTTGAGCACTCGCACAAGATTCTCCTGTCCCCGCACGGTTAGGGCATCGACTGTTCCCGGGGCATCTTCGCTGAGGTTGTACGCCGGGTGAGTCGCGGCCATGAATTGGGCCAGTGCTGGGTAGCCGAGGATGGCGTTGTAGGGAGGCCGATGGTGATGCGTACGTGAATCGGCCCAAGTCTGCGCGGAAGGTCGAGGGTGCCGAAAGTTACTCGGAGCCCGATCTGTCCTAAGGAGCTGGATGACCCGCCCGGGACGCGCCGCAGAAGGGCTGGCTGGCCCGCAACAGCCTCCCGGGGCGCGCGTAGAGAGGTTGAAGGCCTCAATCGAGAGCACGTTGAGGCCCGCCACACGCCGACATGAGAGTCTCCGTGACGGCCACCGGCAGATTGTGGGGTGCACAGCATGGGAGGCACCCAAGCTGTGCTGAGTTTGAGGGGTGGTCTCCGAGCCGAAGGTCGATCATCGCCTTGGGCGCCGACCGTCTGGGAGCTCTCGCCGCTGCGGAGGCGGCGCCGACCGGACCAATGGCTTGACGTGGTGACTTGAAGGCGGCGCTTCGCGAAGCCGCCCAGAGGGCTGCTGACGACTGGGCGCCAAATACAAGCGTGGTGGGTAGAGGGAAGAGGCCGCGCAGTTTTTCCCGAAGAGGCCACGGAGGCTGCCCGGCAGGTGGAGGCAGCCATGCGCTATTGCGGAGCGCTCGGCGCAGGGCCATGCGAAGCTACAGTTGGCAAGTGACCTCGTCGCTGGGTCACCCCTATCTTCGAGGATCGGCCTCCTCAGACGCCAGCTAGGAAGGCCAGCCGATCTGTCGCGCCATTTAGCTGGCGGCGTTGGGCGCCACCGCAGTTCTGGCCCCCGCTGGAGATGGCGCGCCGGCGTGCTGAGCGGGCGGCGCGCTGCTCATCGCGAGGCTGGTCACGGCGTGGCGGAAGGAAACTCCGCAAGACCCCTACCGGGCACGCCAAATGTCGGATTTCGGGTTCCGCAGATCCTTTGAGGTTCGAACACCTGGGTGCGCGCGAGATCACGCCCTCTACCCACTCTGCACCCGTCACCATGCTAGGATCTAAACTACTTAAAAGGAACAAAGACAAGAGACACAAGGTTTATACTTCTGTCTGGCCACCATTGTGTGTGTAATACCCTACCTAGTTTGTGGTGTGGTGGATTGCCTCTTGGGCTGATGGTGATGAACAATACAAGGAAGAACAGCCTCATGAGGGTCTGTTCTTGGCCAAGGCGATGAACTGGCTTGGAGGAGTTCAGCTGCCAGTTTCTCTCTTTCTCTCTCTCTCTCTCTCTCTCTCTCTCTCTCTTTCTCTCGATTCAAGATGCTCCATTCGAGATGCCTCTACTCCCGTGGGGAGGCTAGTCCTATTTATAGACAGAGGCCCCGGGCCTCTTCCCAAATATTGAGCTGGATGGGCGCCAAATATTGGCCATTTTGAAGGGGAACATCCAGATACACTTATCCCGACTAAAGTTGGTCCTCGTCATCAAAGGCTCGTGGCATGCTCCACAATGACTTCCTTCCCTGCTATTGGCCATAATGTCTTGGTCTTGTTAAAATCGAAATGGACGCTTTTGCTTGATGCTCTCAGCTGCGCTTTGCTCCCCTTTGCACCAAAGAGGAAATGAGATGACATCGAGACGGTCACGCCCGCCTCGGCGCCTCTTGGTCGTCATGGTTTGCTTCATGGGCACCCCTCGGGAGGTACCCCGCCTTGATCTCTCTCCGCCCCTCGTGAGCGCCAGCCCGACGAGGGGTCAGTGGCTTGAGGAAGCTCCCTGTCAGCCCGGCCTACATGAGGCTTGGCTCCTCGCCGAGGGTCTTGAGCTTGTGTTGATGAAGATGGGTTGTGATGGGTCCCCTTTGAGCCACGCCACGCAGGCCGCAGTAGCAAGTGTGGGGACCCCCGCCCCCAACGCCGACAAGAGTTCCCCCCGCCCAAGGCTCTGCTGCCCGGATTTGGCCGAGCAGAGAAGCTTAAAAGGGCAAGTGTGAAGCCATTGCTGTCTCTAACAGCCTGCGGCCTTGGGAGCCGCTGGGCGTATGTTGATCGGACGGTATGCCTGCCTAACTTCCCCATGACGCCGGCAACTACATCGTAATTGACAAAGTCCTCGCATGCAAAGCGGGTCATGATTACTCATGACTGCGCGGTGGAGGTCGGCAGTTGGCCTCCCTGGCTTTTAACGCACGAATCAGTGCGTGCTTCTTCCAGTCTGTCCTCCTCTTGCTTCTCCTCCTTCTTCATGGCTTCTCCGAGGAAAGTTCTCGCCGCAGAGAAGGGAAGGCTCCGCCAGTTGAGCTCGCCTCGCCCGGGCTTAAGCGTCGGGGGTCGAGGCTGCCTCGTGCAACATCCTGCGGGTTCTACGGCGACTCCCTGCGCTGTCACGGAGGTGATCTTCCGCAGACGGTGATGGATGCACGTTGCCGGGGCCTTCAGCGTCATGCTTACGGCCTAGGTAGCGCATTTCCTTAGGGTAGGGCGAAGCCGCGGGCCATACCGGCGCAGGTGTTTGCCGGAGTTTCGCCAGGGTGGTCGGCGGAGCCGATTTGCACTGCAATCTTCAAGCCTTCCTTGCTTCCTCCTAGGTGAGTTCTTCGCTCGCGCTCTGGGCGGCCTCTGGCTCACCCAGCAATCGGTCGCTGCAGCCGGGCCTCCCTCGGGCTTCATGCTAGGTACCGCAGCCGAGCCTAGCCTCGACTCGCGGGTCAAGTGTGCCGCACGTCTTGCTCACAAGGCGGTCGAGCTGCATCAGCGTGCACCCCTGCGACTTCAAGTTCAACGTGATGCCACACCTTTACGTGAGGGTGTTCGGGAGTGATACGCTGGTCGCCGGGTGCTGCCCGTTTCGAGGACGATTTGCTTGATCAGCTGCCAGGCCCAGCCCCAGCAACGACGGGAGAGTGACATACCATCGGTCACGGTGCTCAAGTGTGCTCTCGTAGCTTCAGCGATTGATTCTTTGGGCAGCAGCTTCTTCCAAAGGATAGCCGCGATCAGCTCCCCATCACTGGCCGTGCCTGCTTCAGGTCTGCTTGAGGGTGGTAGCGGCTCACTGGCCGCTACTGCTACCGCTGAAGCTGGCCGAGGCAGGAGGTCCGCCTCGAGCCCCGGAGGCAGCTCGAGTCTTCCTCACTGGTATGTGCGAGCTGCCCACTGGGATGAGCCCTGTCCTTTTTTCCTTTTTCCGCGCGAGAGCACGTAGTGGGGCCCCGCGGGGGCGTGGTTTTGGACTTCTTCGGCCAAGCAACCATCATATTGTTTCTTCTATTTCCCTGCATCGTGCCTTCGGGCTGCACGCCCGCGCCAGAGGTAGTTTCCAGCCTCAGCCGTGGGGGCGCACTTCACCCAAAGTGTCCAGGCCTTCAGGAAATGCAAAATCAGTGGAGGCACTGATCGGAGGGGTGCTCCCCGTGGTTGGACCCAGATTGGGAAGCTTTTGAATGATATGGCGTAGAAAGACTCATGCGAGGGTGGTGCTCAAAGCACACCTCATGTAGACCCTTGTGCGAGCAGAAATCGAGGCAGAGAGAGCGAAAAAGTCAAGAGCCACAAATCAAAAACGCAATGTTTGGTTAACAAAGCCTCAATAAAACTTCAAACAAGACGAATGAACAAGCCCAAACTGCAGTAGTTAAATGTCAAAAGCCGCGTCCGTCTCAAGACTCTAATCTAGTCTTTCGACGCCTTCTCACCAAATATGCATGAGCTAAGTGTTACCATCATGGCGTGAGGTAGCCCTGTATTCGAGGTCGGGCGCCTCCGAGACCTCGGCAGGCTGTACAGCCCCAACTTCATTATTACGTGAGGAGTGTCACGGGCAAGCAGCTGTGTTGGCGCTATTTTCACAGTTCTGTCTACTTTGGGGAAGAAGTTTCACGGGTATTCTCTTCACAAAGTGCTTTCCGGCCTTTTTCCAGAAGCAACGGCCACGGCTTACGCAAAGTGCCTTCATTTCAGCAGTTCGGCCTTTTTTCCAAAAACGATAAGCTTTACAGGTATTCGCCTTCTTCACATGTGCTCCGGCCTTTCCAAAAGATAAGCTTTTCATGCATTCGCCTTTCTCTCACGTGCCTGGGCCTTCAAAAAAGATAAGCTTCACATGCATTCGCTTTTGGTCTACGTGCTCCGGGCCTTTTTTCCAAAAAGATAAGTTTACAGTGCATTCGCCTTTCTTCACAAAGCCTCGGGCCTTTTCCAAAAAGATAAGCCTTCACTGTGCATTCGCCTTCTTCACATTGTGCTCCGGGCCTTTCCAAAAGATAAGTTTGCTGTATTCTTTCATGTGCTCGGGCCTTTTAGGGGTAGAACCTCCCGAGGTGCTGGATGTTCCACGCTGCTGCCTGGACTGCAGGCACCCTCCCGAAGTCTCTGCAGCAGTTGAGCCGGGCTCTGAAACATGGGTCAACAACCTTGAATGGGCTCCTTCCCATTATGAGAGAGAGAGCTTATGCCCCTCCCCGGAGAGAACCCGCCATTTGAGCACGAGGTCCCCTACTCTCAAGAGCTATTCGGGGCGTATGTTACAAGAAGCAGATTATCTTCGCGCAGCGTTTGTTGGTACCTCACGCCAAGCAACACAATCTTCTCGACGACGCCCTTCCCCCAAAGACGTAGGTCCGGCCCCCACATTACGTCCTCTGCTACACCTCGCTTAACGCTGTGACCCGGGGCGGAACGACGTCTCCCGACTCGTGGAGGGAGGATCGCTTCAGCTCCATAGACCGTAGAAGAACGGGGTCTCTCCGCTGGTTTGCTGTGGTCATGCGATAATCTGGACCACAACACGGACCCAAGCTCGCTGCATTTCAGACCCTCCGCAGGCCAGCCTCTAGTTTCTTCTTGAATGTTCTCTGCTTGAGGCCCCTCAGACATCTGCCACAAGGCCCGCTTCGAAGCCTGGCCGCTACTTCTGGGAAGCCACCAAGCGTAGTGCATTAGCCCACATTCCCGTGTTAGCACAAAGATGTTTTGAAGAGGTTACGGTGAATCGGGCTAACTGTTATCGGGTGATGATGCGGTTCGCACTTCAACCGCTCAACGGCGTTCTTGACGAACTTGCACCGCAGTAATCAAGCGGGGATGGCGCGGACGGCTTCCACTTTCAACCACTTGGTGAACTTGTCCACGCACGTATGAGGTAAGCGATAGCCCCTCAGCTGCCGAGGAAACCGCCTAGGGATATCCAGCCCCAGCTTCAAGTAATGGCCGCGAGAGGGGTATAGTTTGCGCATTCTTCTGCCGCTCGATGGATCTCGCTTACATGGAACCGGCAAGCCGCAAGCCTTCACCAGTTCGACGCGCCGCCGTTGATGCGCTAGTAGGGCCACAGAAACCGCCTCCGGAATGCCTTTGCCTGGCGAGGGTTCGTGGATGACGCAGTGATGCCCACAGCCTCCACCGTGCATATCCGCCGCCAAAGAAGTTTTTCCTTGCTCCCTCGGAGATAAAAGATAGGAATACATCACTTGGTCGCCTCGAGAGCTCTCCATCCTCGATGCAAGACGCTGCGGGCTTGCACAACGCGCCACACGCCCTTCCTCCTCCTTCTCCGTAAGGGTCCCTTTGCGCAGAAGCCCGAGCTCAGATCCAAAGAGCTTCCCGCGAGGCCCCACTTCGCCGTGAGGCGCGCCGGGCCTCCCGAGGCCGTGGCCATGCATCGGGCCCCGAGGCAGTGGCCGGGGAGTTCTCCCGAAGCTGCGCCGTGTTTGATAGTGAGATGGCATGGCCGAGGGGCTTGAAAAGACGCCTCCTCAAGACGCCAGCCTCCTGAGGTAAATCAGCCGATGCTCGCTTTGGCGTATGTCGCCGGGCTCTGATTGGACATGCCACGGGCACATGTCTGCAACTCCAACCCCGTAGCTGCTTCTCCATCCTGTGGACCTCAAGAGAAGGTAGGCTCTATGTGTGCCTCATCTTGGCTCGTGACACCTTGTTGGAGAAATTGACGAGGAGCTGCGAGTCGCCTCTTAATGGTAAGGCGCTTCACCCCAAGGTCAGCTGCGGCCCTCATGGTAGAGATTAGGGACCTTTCATACTCTGCTATGTTGTTGGAGACCTTTTTCACCTTGCCGGAAATGTATTTACAGTTTAGCGTAGTAGAGCTTGTCCCGAGTGGGAGATATGAGCACCGCCCCCAAATTCTCAAATAGCCATGCCTCGGAGAACTTCATCGGGCACATGACTCAGCCTTTTCTGGGCGCTTCGCTTCTGGGAGAGGATTTATCCTCGCTACCAGCCTTGAGGCCTGGGGCCTCCGGCCCACTCCTGCCATGAAACTCAAGCCAACGCGCCCCTTGACGACTCTCTAGAATCGTGTCAATTCGGTCAAACGCTTATGTGTTCAATGTTCACCCAATTTCAATGGATCTTCCTACCGAAAGTTAGGGTCTCCCAGAAAGCACCTTTTACAAGGGGCACGCCGAGACGCACCTTGATGGGGTGACTTCCACGAAAATAGTGCCAAAGCAGTTTGCGCCAGGCCACCATTAGTGCGCGAGGAGGAGTTTCGAGAGCATGGGTACGCGTGCACCTCGCCAGTCCACACAACACCGCGTTGTCGACGGCACACCTTTGGGTGCTCAACGAAGTTTGAGCGCCAAGGTAAGCCGATGGCAACCTCCTCATCTGGGACCGTGGCCTCCCCGAGGCGTATGGAGCCTGTAGGCCGGGTAGTCCGGGGAGGGACCTCTTCCGCTCCCAAAGAAGCGCTTCTCTCGCGGGCGGGCTGATCCTTCTCAAATGTGGTGGTTCCTGTGGGTCTTCCTTTGTTCCCGGCTTTACCGGGACCCGCTGTCAATCTGCCGTGGATGCGAAGACGCTCTTCCCTCATCGCCACCAAGAGCTACTGGTTGGCCACAACAGGAGTAGGGAGTGGCGCCGGTAGAGCACCAGGGGTTCCGCGGGGCGTGGGGGCCACCATGACCGGCAGGCTTGCTTAGGTACCTCTTGAGATCTTTGAACGCTTTGTCGTCTCTCTTCACCCATCTGTAGGGTCCTTTTTCATTAGTTGGAAGAAAGAGCAAAGCGCAGTTCTCTCATCTTGGAGATGAAGCGCTCTGAGTAGTCACGCCAAAGTTGAGCTTTCAAGATTTCCACGAGGGTCTTTTGGCTGGCCCTGGGTGTCCTCGACCGCCTTGACCTTTTCTCGGGTTAGCATTGATGTTCCTGCAGGATACGAGGAAGTCTGAGAGCTACCAGAGGAGACCTCCAAACACACACTTCTCCTACGTTGAGTCGTAGGGTTCACCGCATTGGGAGGTTTCGCCAAGGTTTCCTCCAGTTCAGTGTCTGTATCAGGGTTCTGCCTCCCTGAAGACTTCACCATGATGTCATCGGCGTAAGCCTCAAATATTCTTCCCCGAAATGGGCGGACCCAAGGTGATGTGCATCACCGGCTGGAAGGTCGCCGCTGCTGCGCAGCCCGTAATGGCATGCACGAGTAGAACAGTACACCCCACACGGGTCGTGAAGGCCGTTTTTTCCATATGTTCTCATCACCATTTCTCCATCCGGGTGATACCTGCAGAAGGCGGCCCAAAAAGCATGTAACAGCAGTCGCACTCTCAGCGTGGAATCGACGATCCGGTCGATGCTGGTAGGGAGCCGAAACCTGATCTTCGCGGGCATGTTTGTTGAGGTTGGTGAAGTTCGTACAATAATACGCGCCCCTTCCCTCCCCTTCTTTACACAAATTGGCTGTGGTTGGCCAAATTAATCCGTGCATTTCGGACCTCGCCAAATAATCCAAAAGGGCTTTCAGCCTATGTGGTCTCTTTGGGCAATGAAGGTTAGCTTTTCAAAGGACTGCCGCCTCAGCCGCTTTACACTTCACGGGCGCACGCTGCCAGGCACACACGTGGAGGGTGATGCTCGATTACGCTCTTTGAATTCCCGCGCCAACCGATCAGTGCTCCGTGCCGGTCATACTTTCTTGTTTGGCGCCAGAACTTCGACTCCGGCCTCCTCCTGCCGCCGAAGTTCGGAGGTTGGCGCCTTATGATGAAAGTGGCGTCGGCGGACCCGTCCTCGCACGACGGTATTTGCTTGGTCTCGCCCGTCTTGCTTTGGAACAAACTATTTCTTCTGCTGGTTGGTGCAGCCCCTTTGGCCTCGGGGTTCTCGCCACGTCGGTCGGGCCGTGTTGGCGCTCGCCGCCAAGGTTGAAAAGTAGCTTGAGCACTTTCGCAGCCAAGATTCATCTCCGGTGTCCCCGACGCAGTTGAGGATAACCGCGGTGTTCTTATATCTTTCGCGAGGTTGTACGCCGGGTGAGTCGCCGCCGCGAATTGGGCCGCTGCTGGGTAAACGAGAATGGCGTTGTAGGGGGAGGCCGATGGTATGGCGGCGTCGAACGCCAGCTCCGCGCAAGAAGTTATCGGGCGTGCCGGAAGTTACCGGGAGCCGGATCTGTCAACCTGGGTGATGGATGAATCACCTAACGTAGCGCAGGGTGGGCCGGCTGGGCTGCACGTTACCCCGGGTGGCGTGAGAGGAGGTTAGCGCCTCAACTCGAAAGCACGCGAGGCCCGCGCGCCACTTGCCGATGAGAGTCCCGGGTGACGGCCACCGGTGATGGTGGTGGGGTGCATGCGATGGGGAGCGCATCTGAGCGTGCGTTGAGTTGGAGGGGTGGTCCCACGAGCGTCGGGCGCGGTCGACTACCTTTGGCGACCGAATCGTCCGGGGAGCTCCTGCCGTCAAGGTGGAGTGCGCGGCCGACCCGCGGACGGTAATGGCTGACGTGGTGATTTAGCTGCTCTGGGCAAGCCAGCTTCAGAGAGAACGCTGTGACTGGGCCAGGCCACGGCGCGCCATACAAGGCGTAGGGTGAGGAAGAGGCCGCGCAATCCTTCCTCAAGAGGCCACGGAGGCTGCCGGGCAGTGTGGAGTAGCCATGCTGCCGAGCGCCGCCGGCGAGGGCCAAGTGGGAAGCCAGTTGGCCACAAGGACCTCGTCACGCTACCCTCCGCACTGGTGTGACGGCCTCTCAGACGCTGTGAGGAAGGCCAGCCGGATCGTCGTCAGCTACCGTTGTAGCACGGGCGGCATCAATGGGTTTGAACTTCGTCCGCCACCGCACGCTGCTAGATAGGCCGGGCCAGTACTGGAGCCCCTGGCCTGTCCCACGCGTCAAGGCCTGGCAAAGGATGCGGGATACAAGGCTGCTCATCGCGAGGCTGGTCACGGTGGTGGTGGAAGGGAACTGGCCAGCGCACTTCATTCGGCTGCGCCACCAAATGTAGGATTTCGGTTCCGGGCAGCATCTTCCTTGAGGTCTCGAATGACACTGGGGCGGCAAGGAGATCGCGCGCTTTCCCACTCCACACGCACTGCCGCCTCGCTTGGATCTAAACGATGAAAGGAATAGCACAAGAGACATTACAGTTTATACTTGTCTGGGCCACCATTGTGGTGTGTAATACCCTACTTGAATAGGTGTGTGTGGTGGATTGCCTCTTGGGCTGATGTGGTGATGAATAATGCAAGGAAGAACAGCCTCGAGGGTCTGTTCTACGCAGGCGATGAACTCCCTGGAGGGAGTTCAGTCGCTCTCTCTCTCTCTCTCTCTCTCTCTCTCTCTCTCGATTCAAGATGCCCGATTCGAGA